>CM062586.1:4897500-6147500 GCA_031468815.1 Morus bassanus
AAGGTGTTTCTCAAACCCCTCCAGGTGACTTCTCCGATCCAGCTGTCACCAAAGCCATTTTCTTATGATTGCGCCAGAGCCAAAGACGTATCCGGAGAAGGGCAGCTCTGGTCTGCAGTGCCGGGTGCTGGCGCCGCTGAGCTTGCTCTGGCTCGGGCAGAAGCTCTCAGGGCGTTTGGCACCTCGGGGACACAAACCCCCTGTGCCTAATCCTGGGCTGTAAGGAGTGCCAAGGTGCCTGCTGTGCTGGGTGTCGCGGGGCAGAGGAGCGGGGCAGGCTGAGCTGCAGCTGGGGTTTGACCCCGGGGGCTGCCGCGTCTTCACGGCTGCTTCAGTCTGGGTTTGGGAGCGGGATGATCCTGGCTGCTTTTTGCAGTGGAGGCCTGCTGGTATCCCCTCTGGCCAGCGCTGGATGTGACATCCCATGGGCAGGCATAGCTCCCTGAGATAAAGACAAGCATAATATGTATGCAATTAATATTAGACAGTTCCAGATTGCTTTTTCTGATTTGCAACAGTTTAGCATTCCTGTCTTCTCAAGAGTTATTCCTGATTCTCACAGTAGCTCGTGGGAGCAGATTCAGCCCACAGAAAGTGGGGTTTTCTTGGTTGCACATATTTTCCCTTGTGTTCCTGGCATCCCATCTTTGTTTTTGTTGTATTTTTAAATAAAACAACATAGGTTATAGAAAACACAAGACTGTGATACCGGTTTCTGAGAAACCAAGCACTGATCTTACTTGCTTTCTGGATACCTTTGTAAATATTATGTTATATTTTTGAATGTTAGGATTGGCAGACAAAGGGTTGGTCTTTAAAATACTGTCTGACTTGACTGGTAGTAAATATAAAGCATGAATATTGCTGAGCTATGGCAGTACTCCTGACTCCAGGGGATTAGAGTTGCCCAGCCTCGGAAATGCATAACACGGGGATGCTGTTGCTGTAGCCAGTGCTTGGGTTTTGCTTTAAAAGAGGAGATTTCCAAAAATGAACACAGATGAGAACATTTTCAGGAACCTGAAAAGAAAAAGTGCTTTGTTTGGTACGAATGCTAACATTGCCATGTAACCCGAATATCACGATCTTGTGCAATTTCATGATAACCAAATTCAACCAACCAGAAACAGAACTGAAGCATCCTGTGATCACAACAGAAATTCCTGGGCTCCCACGCGCTGCCCGGTCTCTCCGCTGTCAAGCCCAGGAGCAATGGCAGCCAGGTTGCAGGGTGTTTTATTAAACAGGCCTGTGGTTTGAGACAGCAGTGAATATACTCCCGATTCCCAGAGGAGACCTGTGATCTGTTTAACCTTGCAACAGGCACCTCTTGCAGGTAGGGCTCCATCGTGAGTCGGGCGCCTGCGTTTCGTTGAGCTGTGATCTGCTAACCAGCAGGGTTAGACATTTGCTGCACAGACGTTTGCAGGTCTGGGTTTTGTAAGACTTAAACTTATCAGTTAAGCAGGTTTCTGTATGGTTTACCATTGAGGTGGGCTGTTAATGAAGTGCTCGTTGTGGTACTACAGCATCAGCGTGACCAGGGTGATGTCTACATAGCTCAGACATCAGCGTAGGTTCAGTGAAAGGTTTTGCTACTTTGGTTATAGGTTCCCAGTTCATCGCAACTGCAAGGTTAGCTCTGGGGCAGAAAGTGTTATTTAACAGTATAATGTACTGACTTCCCAATGAGTTCAAGTGAAGTGAGCTTACTCACTGTGCAAGTGAAGAAAGGTGAAATTCAGCTGGGATTCAGAGGGTGGAGTGGGGCAGCACTGGGCTGAGAGTCTCTCCTGCTTTCCAGGATGGATGGAGACATTTCTGCATGCACATCCCTAGGGGGTTACATGATCTGACCCTCCCCGGGGCTGCGGGAAGCACAGCCCATCCCACAGCAAGTACAGCTGCTGTTGGTACCCTGGCCCATCTGCCCTTCAGCAAGGCCAAGGAAGAGCTCAGATGCTCGGGGTGATTCAGGGCGCTGGTCTAAGGCTTGGCTTTCAAAGAGAAGCTACGTGGCATTTTCTAGTCCTTTGAGGTGCTGCAAGTCAGGCATCATTTGAGCAAGGAAGGCAGAAACTGCAGCCTGCTCAGGAAGATGCTGGCACCGATCTGCTGCAAACACGAGGAGCTGGGGAGCGCAGAACCTGATGCGTGCAGGCATCAAACACCAGCAGAAGCAGTGGGAGCAGCCTGCCCCACCAGCCTCGCCTGCCTCAGTTTCCTGTGCCGTTCGGTGCCGGCAGTAGCATTGCTTTGGCTCCTGGGGATGGAGAGAAGGTGGGAGAGTGAGTGTGCAGGGAGTGCAAACCACTGCGTCGCTCTCAAGGGCCTCTCTAGCATCAAGGAGTCATTTCAAAGGCAGGGGTTGCGTTGTCCTAATGCTGACGCTAGGCAAAAAGATCCATCATGTGTTTTGATTTCTGAAAGGTGCTGTCCCTGGGAACAGTCGATATTTCAAACATTTGATCCCAGCAGCTCTGTTAAACCCACATGGTTTTGAGTAGAGCAATTTGTGTGAAGGTTTTCTCTGTTTCTTTATTTGCCTAATGACAGTTGTCAGCAGAGCTGTATGAATTACTTTATATTTTCTGCTTTTTTGCTTATGATTTTGTTGTTGTGGGTTTTTTTTTTCTTCCTCTGAGTTAAATCTTTCCCTCTATCATCTCTCAGGAAAAGCTGTAACAGAATTAAGGTGAGGAAAAAAGGAAAATTTACTGGAACCTGTTCAGTGTAAGTTGCCAAGAATCTGAAAATTACCCTCTCAGACAGATCTGTGTTAATTCCCCTGATGCAGCAATGATAAATCCTTATTAAAAAGGATAACATAAAGAGATTTTACTGCCTGTAGGAAAACTCTTGGTCACAAGCAATGAGGAAGCCCATCGCCCTCTTGTTCGTGATCAGAGCAGTTTGCAAAGGTGCGTGTCCTTCCCCGTGAGCCGCGGTGCTGACACCAGCCCGAAGTGCGTGACATTACGCTGTTCAAGGCTCGGATACGAAGCAAGGCAAGCCCCATGTCCCCACGTCCTATGGATAGTGGCTCTGCATTGGCAGCAGCACTAAATCTCTGCAGATTCACAGCTTGCTCCCTGTCTCTCTGGAAGTCCCGCCCGGGGAGCACCACAGGGACAGTAATTTAAATGAAGGAGTTTTTGGCCTCTGACCACATCAAGCAGCAAGAAGGTGTGTGTCTCACTCGCTGTGCTGACGAGAGAGGGGCTGTGAGGGCTCCTTCCTTCCACACCTGCAAATGCAACTCGTGCCCCATACAAGCGATGGGTCAGGCAGAGCAGGGAGCCCAGTGCTAGACGCAGCCACACGTGCCAGTCCCCAACATTCATGTGTTATTTCCAAAATCACTGAGCTTGCTCACTCTCCTCTTCACTTCTTTATTCATGCACCGTGCTGGGCTGGAGTGGGAAAAACACTCTGCTTGCTTCTCATTACACGGGTTGAACCTGAGCCTTTGCCAGAGCAATGTAAAGCTGTAGCTATGGAAACTCCCTACCCTTTTTTGTGATTTTTTTTTTTTTTAAAGGCAGGAACATTTAGCTCTTTGGAGATCCCAGGTGGGGCTGCTGGTGCATGAGAGGTTGTTCAGGCAGCCCTGAGGGCTTGTCTCTGGGAGATGCTGGGTAGGCACAGCCGGCAACCAGGGAGTCACCCGGTGTCGTGCAGCAGTGCAAGCTGGAAGCACAGGCCCAGGCCATGCTGCAGGGATTCTGTGTGTCACAAGGGCAGAGGAGCAGGGACTGATGAGGAATAAGCAGGTTGCATGGAGAGCCGGAGCCCAGGGCAGCTCAGGAAACAGCGTGTGACAGCAGGGTCCTGGGGGGACAGTGTGGGGCTGCTGGAGGTGTTACCGGCCATCAGCCACCCACCCACAGCTAGGGGGGCAAGGACAGAGGGGTGCTGGTCCCCCTCCTGCCCGTTACTGCAGCTGATGGAGGGTGGTCCCCGGAGCTCTCAGGCTGCTGCATTTAATGAGCACCAAGGAGATGGTTCCCCCTGCTGCCTCCACCCCAGTCTGGGTCCGTGAATCCTGAGCAAATGCGAGTGAGTTGTGCAGCTCACAAACACTTTAACCTCCTGAGGATCTTCCTGTCCCACAGAGCTGTGTTCATAGCTCTTGGAAATGCAAAGCTGTTGGATTTACTGCTTACTGGAAATGTATACTGTACGTGTCCTTCCTTCCCCAGCCCCCGATCGATGGCTCATCTGCATCTCAGGATCAATGGCTCATCTGTGTCTCAGGACATTTGCAGGGGCCACTGGGTCAGCTGGCGGGGCTCATCCTTCCCAACCCCCAGTGCAGAGGGTGGAAGGAGAGGGGAGCTGATCTCAGCTTGCTGCTTACCCAGTGCCTGGCCTGGGGGAAGCCACCTTAGTCTGGAAATGGGCTGATATGTGATAGATTTCAAGTAACCTAGCTTCAAAAGCAGAGCCTTAACCAGCCCAGGGCTCAGTTTCCCTGTCTGTAAAATGGGTGTTGGCACAGCAATACATTCCCTCTTGAGCATGGTACTGCTTCATTTGCCAGAGCCAGAGAGGAGCAGGGGCAAGAGGCCCTGGGCAGAACCAGGGCTTTAGCTCAGGTGTTGCACAGAGGCTAAATGTGCAGCCAGGGCTGGCTGCATCAGCTGCTGCTCTTCATGGTGCCGCACAGGGGTCTGTGTGGCTTTGTGCTGCCTGAGGCAAAAGCTAAAAGGTGCAAAGACAAGCTTTGAAGCATGTAGTGTTTCTGCTAGCACAGAGCTGAATCCCAGCAGGGCTGACTCAGTCCATCTCCCCAGGCCAGTTGCTGCAATGTCTTCCCATAAGAATGAGGCTCCATGCAGATGCCACTGCACAGCCAGAGCCAACAAATCCCTGGAGCTAAAGCAGCCACTGCTGGGAGGGCCACCATGAAAGCTGTTGCTCCTGTTGCTTTGCATGGCTGTCAGAGGGTACCAAGACCTTGCTCTCTCTCTGCATGGTGTCCCTGACCCATAAGAGCCTTGTCCCCAGGACTGACATGGATGGGAGTGCTGGACCCATCCCAGCTGCGGTGTCGGTGCCCCTGGGGCCAGGAGGCAGCTCCAGCTCCCAGCCAGGGTTGTAATCTGCCAAGAGCTCAGCTGGCGTCTCTGTGCAAGTCTCTTCCCATCTGCATGCCCCAGCAGTCTGGTCTGAGTCACGACACCCTGCTCTCGAGACATTTGCTGGGAGATGTGATGGCAGAAAAGCTGTGTGAGCTATTGGTGTAAGGCACTGGGTCCCACGGGGCTCCCCTGGCTGCATCGGGCTCTTGGGGCAGCAGCGGCTGGTTTTCAGCCTGAAGAGCTTTCAAAATCAAAAATGAATGGAGCAATTCTGGAAAGACTTGCTCTTTCAGAAGGACAAGTTCCCTTTTTTCCGCTTTTGGTGCATTATTTCAGCAGCATTTTCTGACAATTAAGGCTTTTTGATCTTTCTGCTGGTGTTCCAGCAGACTGTGCCTTGCTGGGGGGCTGCAGTGCACCCTCCTGCGGGACGGCGATGGAGAGGGAGCAATTTCCTGCTCAGTGAATTGCAGGAAGAAGTACTGATCGGGAGTAAGATTTATTGTTAGTTCTCAGTAAGCTAACCCAAGCTTTTCAGGTTGGCCAGGGGACATTTCCAGCCTGCAAAACTGCCCTGCTAGGAGAAGTCCCCAGGGTGGGTGGGTGCCTCCCATCCTCTGATTATTTCCCACTCAGCAGTGATTGCGATAGCTTATCTCAAGCTGCTAATACCAAAACCTGCTCTCTCTGATGCTAATATCTCAGGCTGACTGAAGCATAATTCAAGAGGTGATTAAATGATGCAGGGTAGAAAGACAGCCTGTCTTTCTTTCTTTTTTCTTTTTTTTTTTTTTTTTTTTTGAAGGAGTTTAGGCTGCTTATGTGTGTTTGGGATTACGGCCTGCTTTCCAGCTGATGTATGGAAATAATTCCTGGTACTTAAGCAGAGCGTGATTGTTTGGGCAGTGAAAGGTGGGACTGGGGAGGGTAAAACCCTCTGGTGTGGTTTGACAGCAGCTCTCAAATCCTGACAGAGACCGCCTAGCCTCGAGCCCCTGCTGCAGCAGCTCACCGGGCACGGGGTCGGACCTGGAGGTGAGTCTATCACGTCTGCACCAGCTCCTTCCTTAGGCCTGGTTTTTGGGTTTACCTTTCCTGGACTGATGCGAGCGTAGGGCTGGTGTGCGGGGATGCACTGCGGGGCAGCGCCGCCAGCATCCCTTTCGATACCGATAGCATCCCTGTCGACGCTTTATAGGATGTATAGTTTTACAGAGGATCAGAAGGTCGGAGCAGGGTGAATATACCCTGCTTTATTCCAGGTGATGCTGAAGTGTCCCTTGTCCCTTTGGGGTAGAGATAGCAGCACCTTTGGGATGGCCCCAGGAGCACTGGAAGGGGATGTTCCTGAGAGCAGCACACACACTGTCCAGGTGATTCAGCGTTTTCCCCTGTCCTTCCTCAGCAGCACCGCTGCTTTCCGTTTAGCATCTGCAGTCATTTAAATTCATGCCTGGAGTTCTGCTTAGTAAGCCTCAATGCCGCTTTGATGAGCTGTGCAAATATTATTTTTCATTAGGCGTGATTTGGTTGTATTAAATGACATTATTGCCTCATTATTGCAGAGCACACATTCCCTCTCACGCGCTGCTGGGCCAGGCATCCCCTAGATCAATGCGCTTTGAAGGCAGCCTGCTTAAGTGTGCTGAAAATTCAGATGGCTCACTAAGTGCCAATCTCTGTTTTAAAAACTAATAATGGTAATGGTGGGAGGGGTTCCCTAATTGTCCCATTGTTGTGGTTTAGCCCCGGTCAGCAACTAAGCACCACACAGCCGCTCGCTCACTCCCCCCACCCCTGTGGGATGGGGGAGAGAATCGGAAGGGCCAAAGTAAGAAAACTCGTGGGTTGAGATAAGAACAGCTTAATAATTAAAATAAAACAGCAATAATAATAATATAATGAAAAGGAAAATAATAAGCGAGAGAGATATGAAACCTTGGAAGAAGAAAAAAAAAACAAAACCAAAACTAAACAACAAGTGCCGCAACCGCTCACCACCTGCCGACCGACGCTGCCGGTCCCCGAGCCGCGAGCGCTGCTTCCCTCTAATATACTGGGCATGACGTCACATGATATGGAATACCCTCTGGCCAATTCGGATCAGCTCTCCTGGTTGTATCCCCTCCCCACCCGGCTTCTTGTGCACCTGGCAGAGCATGGGAAGCTGGAAAGTCCTTGACTAGTGTAAGCACTACCCAGCAACAACTAAAACATTAGTGTGTTATCAACACTATTTGCATACTAAGTCTAAAACACAGCACTATACCAGCTACAGTGAAGAAAATTAACTATCCCAGCTAAAACCATGACACCCATGAACTTCTGCTTTTTTTAAGCTTCAGGAAAACCTGAAATTCAGAGTGGCTGTTGCTGTCTGATGCATCTCCCAAATAGCATGGGCCTCCTTTGCTGGGTTTCATTGCCAGTGAGCTGCTCTCGCACAGGAGTACAGTCTGGCTGCTCTGGCAGTGCCACCGCTAGCAGGGACACCTGCAGGCATACGAATATGGCGTGTCCTCAGCATATGGAAAAAGCTTATACATCTTATTGGAAAAGCAGTGGCTTTTCTATGAGATTTTGGGCTGCTGTGCAATATTTAAAGAAACACTTTGGATTACAAAATTCTGTTTTTTAATGATATATAATATCATTATTATATATTGTTATATTGGATGATAACAAGAGCGGACAGAAGGAGCAGGTCACTGTGACATTTGACTCTCCCCATTCCCCGTCTCAGCCTGACCATCGACACTACCCCAGGAGCGCTGGAGGAGCATTTCTGGCTGTAAAGGGCTGAGCTGAAAAAGGGCAGAGAGGAGAGGAACAGTCCCTGGCCTCTCCAGTCCTCTGGAGGAGTTTATCATGGGTTATGACTGATGCAAATACAGGGGTTACATTCCCATATTGTCCTGATGCTCATCTTGCATTAGCCTGATGTACCTCCAGGCTTAGCTCTCGCTGCTAGAGCACTAAAACCAGCTCGGGAGAGCACCAAGCCAGTGCCTGCAGGCAGAGAGGGCTCTCTTGCTCCCCAGCTCCCATCACTTTTCCACAGCCATGGTGTTGTCCTCCTGCCTTTGGCCCTTCCCAGGTGCCCCGTGAGCCCTGATCCCCAGCACAGCCTGCCCCGAGCTGCCATCCCAGCCCTGCCCGAGCCGTGCCGGGCAGCGTGGGAGCCTGGAGGTGGCTGGGATCCTGTTCTGCAGAGCTCAGCACTATTCCATCAATGTCCTATCTGCTGAATAATTTATCAGGCACTGTGTACAGACTGCCTTTGAAATGTGTTGTTGCTGGTCTGGACATCAGTGGGAGCTGAAGTATCGGGGTCTGTCCTAGCAGGCAGAAGGGCTGGGGGTGCGTTAGCGGAGGGGGAAGCTGCAGGGGTCACTGCAGGCTTAGCTGAACAGTTGGCTGTGAGTTACCTCGGTAAGAGTATCGGTGACCTCTGTAATTGGCTTCAGACCAGGTGTCCTGGTTTCGGCTGGGATAGATTTGATTTTCTTCCTAGTAGCTGGTATAGTGCTGTGGCTTGGCTTAGTTGCCAGCTGGGGTTAAACCATAACACCAGGTAATGGCTCTTAAGGCCACCAGAAGGGGCCGTGCAGTTTCAGGTGGGTGTGAAATGTTTTGCTCCATGTTCTGATTTGTCGTTTAAAAGCCCACGGCAGTGTTACAGCCTGCGAGTGCCTGCCCAGACCTGGCTGCATCTCCCAGGTGCTGGAGCCCTCTCTGATGAGCCATAGACTCACTTCCAAAAATCCTTCCTATTCCAGGGACTATCAATAGCCGTGCAAACCCCCAGTTTTAGGGTAGGGAAAGCGCCTGACCTCTGCACTGCTCCCGAGCACAGGAGCTGCTCTGCAAAGGGCCAGTGTCTAAGCAGAGATGGGGGCAAGCGTGGTCCTGCCGGGTGTGGATGGAAGGACGGGACTGCTGGGATCTCCGAGCCATCTCCAGCACCCAGGAGGACCCATCTGCTATGGATCAGCCTGGGAAATGGTGAGTAGCGCTCTCCAAGAGGGGACAGCAGGGAGTTAAGTGCCCTCTGCTGATAAAATGTTCAAAAGAAACTCGGAGTGTGGGGTGCCTGGTGATACAGGGGCATCCCACTTGGGAAGCAGTTGTGCTGAGCATTGATTGATGAGACGTGCCACGTCTTGTCCTTGTGTTGAGGAGTGCTCAGATGGTCTAGCTGAAGCAATGGGCCTGTAGGCACTAAGCCCCCACGAGCCCCTTCCCCAGCCCACCCTCGTTCAAGCCTGGCTGTTTAAATCCCTGCTGTTTACGCAGAGCATCAGCCCCCAGGCCAGGAGTGCTTCCGTCAGGAGGAAGAGAGAGAAAGCAAACAAAGTGATGCAGGCCTTCTGCTTAAAGTGTTTGTCATATGGAAAGCCACGTTCTCCGCCTGTGTTTCTGGCAGCTGCCCTGTCCGCTGGCTCCGTAAATGCAAAGTCTTCTGCTGGCACGCTGCCCGGCTGTTCCTAGCAGCCCAGCTCTTATTCATTGACTGGGTAGGATTACAGGGGGGAAATGCAGAAATAAGGCTGTATTTGCCACCAAACTGTTTTTGGCTTCTAACTTATTTGCTGCTTTCTCACCTCCCAGGCTGGTGGCTGCTGGCCAGGCAGTGGCTTTCCATCACCCCGATGCTCTCCGGGGTTTACCCTTGGGCAGAGCCATGGCACTTACGTGGCACTGGGGGGGGGGCAACAGGGGAGCCTAAGGCAGGCTCACCCTGAAACTTTGCAGCATCAAGGGCCCAGATCCAGCCTCCTCTGCCCCAGCCAGTTTATTATAGTGTGGTTTCTTGTTACTCTGGGCCAAGGTCCTGGGCCCCGAATGCTGCCTGCACCCAGCTCCAGGGTGGAAAGCAGCAGCAGTAGCAAGACCCAGCAGCTCAGGGAAGCAGCATCTCAGACAGCCGGCATCACTCGCGTGCTCGCCTGTTTCCCCAGCCTCTCGCTGAGCTCTTTTCCTTTCTTAAGTAGGGCTTGGTCAGAAGAGTCGGCATCAGGGTTCATTGTGCATGGATGAGCTGGGAAATGGCTGCGCTGCCCACCCAGGACAAGACCTGCAGAGCTCATGACCCTCCACCAAGGCGGGTCAGACTTGTGCTTCCCCCGTACACAGCTGCTTAACCCTGAGTTTCCACGTAGGACTTAATCTTCCCAACCTAAACATCATCCGCATTGAGGTCCCTCCCTTGGGTCTTCTCCCCGGAGCGACCCAAATAAGCTGACCCACCAGCAACCATCGCTCGTGATGCTCGGAGGAGGGTCAGTGCGGGCAGCATGGGGACCCTGCCCGGGGGGGGCCGTGCTCTGGCAGGGTCGCTCCCCCCTCGGGGGCCCTTCCCGGGTGCGGGAGGACACCCACGCACAGCAGCAGGGCTCAGCGCAGAAACAGCTCAGCCAAGCACTCAGCACGGCCAGGGATGTGCTAGTGCAGAGCAGAGCCAAGACAAGGCAGGATGGTGTTACTTCAGGACACAGTGCTGGCCTCCTCTGCTCCCTGGGAAGGGTGGGGTGGGGTGTTTTTTTCCTTTTTTCTCTCCTTTTTCCATCTTGGCCATTTGGAAGCGCAGGGCAGAGCTGATTCCTGCTCCCCTCTGCACATGTGAGACCACCATTGTGATCAGCAGAATGGCTAGGACGGGGGCCAGAGGCCTCAGCAGAAGGTTTGAGCTGAGCGTCCCTCGAGCGTGGGGTGTTTCTCGCTGTGTTTATTCCTGTGTGTTTATTATGGTGGGGTCCAATCTCCCGCTTGCTCCAGTGCTGGGGTACCAGGCATGAGCAGTCCTGCCAGCACTCATGTCTGTGCTGCCGGTTGTTGTGTCATACCTCGTTTGGCTACTTTGTTTAAATCTCCAGCCTCTGGAGTCAGGTGAATAAGGGCAATTCCCAACATCCTTGTTAAATAGAGGGCTGTGCTGCTTCTGGCTGCAGAGGAAGCGGGTCCCAGGGCTACTGGGGGATGCAGGTAGGACAAGCCATGGGCTACAGCTCTTCGCAGGTAAGACACGGTCTCCTTGTGCAGGCACAGTTTCAGTGGGACCAGCACTCCCTTTATTTGGTGTTTGCCATGACAGCACTTTCAGCTGGTGCAAAAGGCTTTGGGGTGGCTGTCTTGCCCTGGGGATAGGGGTAGGGGTGGGATGAGTGGAAGCCCCATTAATATAGCAGTCTGGCCTGAAGATTGTGCTTAAGCCCTGTAAACCCCAAAAGTTGGCTTAGCTGGGCACTTGAGGGTCTCTTAAAGAAACCTCAGTGTGGTCTCCTTAGCATTCCCTGCATCTCCTTCTCCCACAGCTTTGGCAGGCAGGGTCAGGCCAGTCCACAGGAGCCAGTCGTGTCTGGAGTGCTCCAGCACCTGGAGATCAGCATTTCGGAGCTGTGGTTAGCCGGGTGTTAGCTGAAGCCCTCAGATGGGCTGAGCTCGGCCCCCCGGCTGCTCTGAAGCCTTCCTCCCACGCAGGCTCCCGAGAGGCGCTGGCTGTACAGCCGGTCTGCCCTGTCTCACTCGCAGAGCTGTCCCAGGAGTGAGGCGCAGCTGTGAGCAGCCTCTCCCTGCACCGGGCATCCTCGGCAGTCCAGGGGCTGTGTTCAAGATGCTGGGGCGGGGGATAACTTGGGATGATTTCTCATCCTCCCATATTCTCCTTTCTGCATTGTCAAGTGCAGTTCTGTGCTGTCCCATTCTCTGTTGCTCATAGGAAGCTTCCCCCAGCCCCTCTCCAGCCCCCTGGGTTGGGCTGCAGCACGTTGGCAAGGTTTGTCAGTCCCTCGTGGCAGTGCCTAGGCAGAGGGGAGCAGAGGCTGATGCAGCCCTGGCTCCTAGTGAGCAGTACAACCACAAAGCCCATGTCCTCAGCCACGGCAGGGACGTGCAGGGGGTGTCAGCAAGGAAAGGAGCCACCAGTCCAGGGCTGGAGCCGATGGGAGCTCTGCTTGTGTCTCCTCCAGGCTGCAAGGAATGGAAAAGGCCATTTTTCTCATACACTGGGACTTCCCAGCCCCTGCAGGGCTGCAGGAATGGTGCCGCTGTAGCTGTAGCAATAGATGGCCTGGCAAAAGCAGGCAAGCAGCACAGGATTGTGTCTAAAACCAAGCAGCTCATCCAGGAGCAGCCTGTAGCAACCATGCAATGACATGTCTTCGGTTTGTTGCAGCACAACCTGTCATTTGCATGCTGGGAAAGTAAAGCAGGGTGCCAGGGAAGGGGGAAGCATTGGCCCAGGCTCCCGTGTGCCCGCAGTAACCTCGAGAGACACCATCCCCTGTCACCCCCGAGGTGGTGGGGACTGCTTTCCTACAGCAACGGGCTCCTGGGCCTGGGGCAAACAGCCTGTGCAGAGCTAACATCCCCCTGCAGCCCCTTCCCTGCTGTCTGGCAGCGATGGAGGATGTGCCAGGGGCTGGATTTGGATGGGGCAGGGTGCTGGGGGCGGTTCAGGCATCCTCGGTAGCTCGAGAGCTCCTAACATTACCGAGGGGCAAGGAAGGAGCCAAGTGACCGTCTGCTGGGACCGCGTCTCTCAGTGCCTGCGTTCCTAATACCAGGGCTCCTGCATACTTTCTCCAAGACCACAGCAGAGCTGCAAAGCACTTCCTTTTACCAGGATATTTATTACTAAATATATGAATCTGGGAGCCTGTGGAGCGTGAAATTAGGAACAAATGTATAAAGGAGGTCTAGACAGGAATTGTTCTGCTTATGGGCCTCCACACGCTCTGCTTTCCTCCCCCTTTGCACGCTGGAGAGTTTAATGCTTCCAGGTACGCAGCTTTAATGAGACAAGTATGTTATGGGAGGAAAAAAGAGTGAAATGCAAATGGTCTTGCTCTGGATGGAGCAGTGGCTGCAATGCCATGTCTGACTGACGGTGGCTGGACAGAAACAAAGAAAATTGGCTCTGTGCGACCCTCGCTGTCCCCCTGTGTTAGGCAGCCATTTAATTAACTGGCGAGGAAGCCAGGGAGCCCTCCCTGCCTGAGCCCTGCCTGCCACCTTTCATCTTGGACTGGCAAGGAGCTTGCCAGGATACTGATCCTCTCTGATGGGTGCAGTGCCCATCCCTGAGAAGCTGCAGGGCTGACCCTGGCCACCACAGAGCCAGACCCTGCTCCTGTCCCTGCCCTGGGCTCCGTGGCAGCACAGTGATTGCAAATGGGAGCAGCAAAGGAGCCACGGACGGGCATTTTCAGCTGGCTCTGCCAGGCTGGAGAATGTACCCACAGCACCCAGCGAGCCCAAGGCTGAGTGCCTCCATCCCTCTTTAAACAGGAACCAAAGTTTCTAAATCACTAATGCATTTTTTGCAAAACCTTCCCCTGACTGTGTTCCCCCCCCCACCCCGAGCCTCCTGAGAGTATTTTGCCCAAGGAATGAGGGCAGGATTTGGCGCGGCGCTTGCCCCATGGCCACGCGGTGCGAGAAGGCGTTCAGATGTCGTTATAAATTACCTTCCCTCCTACAGCGCTGCTCAGCAGCAACATAAAATGTGATACTGCTTTATCCATTCAGCACTTACCCAACTTTAGCAGGACATTAAGCGCCTGAAAATATGCCACAGATTTATTTCCTTTGGAAGCGGGTTAAATCCCTGACAGATACAGTTGCTTTTCCTCGGGTGCTGAAGTAATTTGGGGCTGGGGTGGCTGGCTTTTTGTTTTAACCTGATAGCATGAGCTGGAGGCCAGCTTTGTTAAAGCACTTGTAGAGTAGGTGGTCGGGGTACGATTTCTCTCCTAACTGATGTTGCTTCTCCTGTTCCCAGCCCAACACTTGTGGCACTAAAGGGCTGCTGGAGCTTTAGCTGCAGAGTGATGCTGGTGTTAGTGCCGCTGTCTGCATAGCTGCTAGCAGGTGTGTGCAGGCAGGTATGAGTCGCCCCAGCATCTTTTGTGGCAAAGAGCTCGGTCTTATTTTGCGTGGGATAGAGGGAAGTTCAAGCCCTCCTGCGAGCTCTCGGCGCAGAGATGCTCGGAGCAAGATCCATGCTGGCATTGCGGGGCTCGTGCGCTGTGCTCAATGCACAGCATCCGCCTTCTGGGTGAGCCCAGTGGTGCAAGAAGCAGGGACCTTCCACCACTGCCAGTTCTGTGTCAGCACCCACATTCCTCTAAGGGGCACTCCAGGGAGAGAAGGGTGCTGGTGGTACCCCAAAATGCAAGCGTGGGGCCAAGCTGAGCCATGGCATCTCCGTGATGGCCAGCATGCTTGGTCCCAGCTGCAGCATTTGCTGTGGTGGGAATGAACAGCTTGCCCGAAGCATCATTCCAGGGTGCCCCCACAGCACCCCCCAACACTGTGGCTTGGCTGTGGAGAAGGCGAGTTGCTCACTGCCTCCTGTGGTGGGCAGACACATCCTGTACCCCAGCTCGCTGCTCAGGGAGGGGAGAGCGCCTGTCCCTGTGGTCATTAAAGGCTCACTTAGCAGCTCCAGTTATTCCAAATTAAAATACCACATTGTTTTCATGGGGAAAATGGATTATAGGCTCAGAGAAAAATGTGTGCAGCTCAGAAATCCTTATTGCAATGCTCCTTCTCCCATCACTGAAGCTCTCCGCCACCAGGCAGGAGCCAGGAGGGTGCCCTGAGTGCCACGGGCACTGGGCAGAATGTTTTATTTCCTTTGGGTCCCCCCTCCCGCATGCAGAACAGCCCGGTGTAACCCCAGAGCTACTGCTCACTAAATCTGTCACCCACTGCATGAAGTTTTCTTTATCTCCCTGCACCTGCAAGATGGCATTTGGAGGTGGGGGGACGGGGACTCCCTGATGGTTTTCCCAGTGCCAGGATCTGGCCCGATCCTGCCCATCACCTCCCACAGAGCCCTCCTGGTTTCTAGCCACCTGCAAACAGGGGTGAGCTGAGGCTTTGGGGGACCTGCTGCCCAGCGCATCGCCCAGCACCAGCTGCACCCCAGCGCCCACTGCACCCCTCACCCCATGCGCTTGCTTTTGCAGGCTGTTAATGGAGAAGAGGGCGGATGACAGCCGGGACCGTGGTCATCACAGGTGGAATATTAGCAACTGTCATTTTGCTTTGTATCATCGCCGTCCTCTGCTACTGTAGGCTCCAGGTAAGGCTGGGGGAGCACGTGGCCCCAAAGGGTACTGCGATGGGGAGGGGAGCCTGTGGGCAACCCGGCGTCCCCTGCCTGCCGGTCCCCAGGGCTGGCATGCACAAAGCAGCCCCTCACTGACAGGGTGGGTAGTTTGGGATGCCGGCTGAGCCCCGACCCTGTGGGGCCATCCCGTTTCAGTACTACTGCTGCAAGAAGGATGAATCCGAGGAGGACGAGGAGGAGCCCGACTTCGCCGTGCACTCCCACATCCCGCCGCTCCACTGCAACCGCAACGTAGTGCTGACCAACGGCCCATCCCTCTACACCTCGTCACCCTTCAGCAAGAAGCCGGCACCCAGCCGTCCCAGCTGCCCCAGCTGCACGCCATACGAGCCCCCCACCTTCTTCCTGCAGGAGCCCCCCGAGGAGCTGCACAATGGGGGCGACCGGGTGAGCTACAAGACGGTGAGCCAAGAAGATCTTGACCTGCCGGTGAGCGTGACCAACCTGCAGGCGCTCAACCCCAACCGGCTCTTGGCCATGCGGGAAGCTTTCTCCCGCAGCCGCAGCATAAGCACCGATGTGTGAGGCTCTGGCTGCCCGCCCAGCCCAGAGCATCACATTGTGCCACTGCCAATGGGGCTTTTAACAGTGGGGAGAACTTTCTGAAATTCATGGAAGTGTTTTGAAAAAGAAAGAAGAAAAATTGAATGTATTTCTACGTTCTGTAGGCAGAGACACTCTAAATGGCACTATAAAGGGGCAGCAAACAAATAACGAAAAGGGGAGTGAGGGAGAGGACGGTTGCAGCTAGGATGCAAGGTTTTCTAGCGCTGTGTTGCATTTTTTTTTTTTCTTTTATAAAGAGGATTTTGATATTGTGCATCCTTTTATACAGAGTAAACACCCACTCCTCAACATTCGGCTGGAGCATCGAGGGATGACGAGCAAGTAATGGGGCACAGGGTTGGCTGCAAAATGTCTCGTGCTTGAAGGCAGTGGGCATCTGCTGCCATGTTGTGGGTGCATGCTGCAGCCAACAGCTCCTGGCCCTAGTGTGCACACATAAAAACACACACACGGACATCCCATGGTCCTATAGCAAAGCAAGGCTGCTATTGCCCACCCTTTTGCCTCCCACTCCCGCACCGCTCCATACTGCAGCCGTGTGTGTGTGTATGTGCGTGTGCGTCTGTGCACAGCCCTGCGCTATTCCCAGGCTGTCTCACTCAAGCTGGTCATTCATTCCCGGGTGACAAGCGCAATCCCCTCAGGGCTAGGATGGCTGGTGGGTGCACAGCCTGTCCCTGCCCCTGGAGCCCCTGCTCCAAGGACCCCCTCAATGCAGATGGGCTGGCAGGGTTTGCAAACTCATTGCATTACCTGGCCTTGGAAATAACACACAGTGTGGTTTTGGGTGGAGGTATATACCCTGTAGCCACCCCCTTGAACTAATGAGTGTTCCTGCTCCAAATAATGCCATACACTATTTCTAATCGAGGGTTCTGTGTGCTGGGTGAGCAAGAACATGACAGTGTATCTGCCCACCACCCCCCATGCACATTTTAACATGCATTTTTCTCCCCATCCAGGAATGTGTCAAGATACTTTAGATTTAGTTTAGGCAAAGCCACCTCTTTTGCATCTTTTCACCATGCCATTTCCCATGGCCGGGCAGCCTGGCTGGGGCTGTGGCACCGACTCTGCCCCGGCTCCGCCGGCCACCCTGGATCTGGCCAGGTCTGCGCTGGCAGAGCAGCAGGCATGGAGCCGGCCGCCGAGCGTGTCCCTCTGCGCTAAATGTGCTGCAAAGGAGCTGCTTGGTTAATTCAGTGCTTTGGGAAGAGAAATCACTCATTGCGGCAGTGCCTATGTGGGGACTCTTATGCTCTGATTTCTCCTGGCTGTCTCAATTCCTCCCCTCCAACCTTGCAATACTCACAGTTTGTCTGATAGAACACCCTCTTTCTCCTGGATTGTGCATTATTCAAGCTAAAAGCATTGTGGTGGACTCGGGAACAGCTGGC
The DNA here is from genome assembly GCA_031468815.1 of Morus bassanus. Taxonomy (NCBI): domain Eukaryota; kingdom Metazoa; phylum Chordata; class Aves; order Suliformes; family Sulidae; genus Morus; species Morus bassanus. The sequence goes on from CM062586.1 coordinate 4,914,687, forward strand.
TCAGCCACAGCGGAGGATGGACTGGCTGCAAAGAGACTCTAATGGCCTCAGCGCTGTGCTCTGGGTCAGCTTTCCTTTTTAAAGATGCAATGGGAAGAAAAATCCATTGCTTCAGCCCCATCAGCTCACAAACACCGTTTGCAGCCCAGCTGGATATTTTACTTTTAACCGTGAGGTCTTTTAATTCTACAGGAAATCTTTTGAAGTACAAGTCAGTCTTTGCAAATGAGTATCTTTGACTTTCTTGGGGGTTTCTGTTTTGGGGGGGGGGGGGGGGCTGGGTTTGATTTTGTACATGTTTAATATTCTGGGCTTGGTCCTTGCGGCACCACATCCCAGGAGCACGATGCCTCTGCTCTGGGGGACTGGTGGCCACGCTCCTGTGTACAGTTCTCACCGGGGTTTGTTTCCATGCATCGAGTCCCTCCTGTTGTTTGCATCTCTCGTGACCGTACTTCTCTTGCCAGCCTTCCTTTCTTCCTTTTTTCCATTTTTCCTTCCTGCAGAGCTTGGAAACTAAGCAAACGGTTGGCTTACACTAACCTTCACCTGGTGATCTGTTGTACAGGACTTTGGGAATCATGGCGGGGGGGGGAGGGAGAGAAAAAATATAAAAAAAAGAAATAAACTACTTTGACATGGGTTTTGAGGCTGACCTTTTTGTCTCCCTGCACCTTCAAACAGAGGGAGTTGTTTGCAAAGCTTTCACCTAGGTGCAGGAGTTTCCCTGCTGCTGAGGGGAGCAGTGCAGCAGTAATTGGGGTGCACATGCTAGTACGGGGGATGCTAAAGAGCCTTTGGCCTGACCTCAGTGAGTCATGGCCGCAGAAACATGGAGCAATAACTGCCCTTGGGAGCATGGAAAGGCCCTTTTCTTGCTGGCACCATATCAAACCTCTTTCCTCGCAAGCTCCTGAGAAGCTTCAGGGTTGCAGGTCCTACAGCCGCACACATAACCCCAAAGGGCCGCTAACCCAGAGCAACCATCCCAAAATCCCCAGCTCCCCCGCTGCTGGGACTTTTCCTTGCATCACTGGCTGAGCAGCCACGATTCCCCCACTTAGAGCTGCTCTGCTCCCCCCAGGCACCAGCAAGTTCAAAGCCATGACTCCAGTGTTCCCAGCACATGGGGCAAACACCCACTACAAACTGCAGAATAAAACAAGATACCACCATAAATATGACAACTTTATTAAAATATACATATGAGTACAAATTAATGATTATATGGATAAAGTTCACTGTCTGTAAACAAATATATTAAAAAAGAGCACGTCTTTTTTGTGATATAAAGTGCAGTTATGTTTCCATATTATATACAATATGTCAGCATTATGGGGGGGTGTAAGGACTATGGAACTAACATTTGATTATAAGATAAAATTCTCTGAAAAAGTATACACCTACATATTACAAAAAAAGGGCTTGGGCTTGAGTTCATTTAGCAAACGAAAATCAGGTTCCCACCACGTTAAATGCAGCTAACGAGAGCGCGCAGGTCTCGGGGAGAAATTAGGAGAGAGGCACTAACCCCCTTTGCAAAGGGAAACTTGAATTTCACAGAGTTCACGCCTTCCCATCATCAACCCCAAACTTGCACAGAGGAAAGAAACCAAAGGACAACACGTTGTGAAACACGTGCATGTGTCTGCAGTTCGGGGGAATCAAATATACACGACTTTATGTACAGCTCTGATAACGAGGGCTACCAATGTACAGCGGTAACGGCTTTGCAACCGAGCCGTGCCGGCACCGTTCCTCTACACGGGAGAGGGACAAGGATAGTAGTTCTGCATTGGTGGGGAAAAAAAAACAAACAAAAAAATACCAAACAACCCAAAAGCATCCTTAACACCAGTCTGCGGGATGTGTAGCGCTTACTAAATGGTATACAGAGCCTTTGCTAAGGGAGGCGCAGCCCAGGGGTGCCGGCCCGGCGCGTGCCGTGGGTGCTGGGTGCTGCCAGGCACTAGGAGTGGGGTGCGCGGCAGGAGCGGCAGCAGGCTTTGCTGTAGTACCAGTGGCTGCACAGGTTAACTTTGATGGCCAAAGCGCAGTTGGTTCCTGCCTGGTCCTGGCAGCTGTCGTCTTGGGGAGAGAAGGCAAAAGGCACCGATATGGAAAAGAAAAAGAAAATAAGCCATTGCAAGCTCATAAGGTCATTTTAACCCCATACACAGCCTGATCTAAACACCACGGGCTGTGCAACAAATCGCCCCGGCTGCAACTGCCACCTCCCCAAGATCTGGCAGAGCATCCCCTGGGAAACACTACGGACCTTCTCCATAAATATCATCATCAACCTAAGCAAAGGCATGAGAAGTCTGACCCGTTTCATCACACCTGGCCTGGCCTGGGAGTCTTATTTGGTCCCAGCCCCAAAACTCATGCTCTTCCCTGCAAAACGGAGCTGCCCAGGGATTGCTGGAGCCACCAAGGGAGCCCGGCACTGAGCTGCCCCATGGTAGGGCACAGGGTGACCCCAACACACAATTTCTGACCCAAAAATGGCTCTGTGAGAAAGGGAACGGGAATCCAGCAGCGTTACAGTAGGAGTTTGGGGCAACTGAGCTGCTGGAGAGAGGGAGGAGGGCAGAAACTGCTATGACACTCTCCCAGCTCCCTTCAGAGCTATATTTCACTTCAAACCCATAGGATTTACAGTTGGGGGTTTGGGGGGGTGGGGTGGGGTTCGTTGATTGGTTTGGGTTTTTTTTTTTGGTTGGTTTGTTTTGGGTTTTTTTTTTTTCTCTTAAAATCCATAGGATGCATGAAACCAGGCTGCTCCTAGGGCAGGCAGCTTGCTGCGAGGCACCTCGCAAGCACCGTGCCACATCCCAGACCCTGCAGGAGGGGCCAGCCAAGGGCACCCAGCAGGTCCAAAGCCAAGCCAGGAGCCAGCCCCAAATCTGTCTCCCATTTTCATGCTTTTCTCCCACACTATCCTTATTCACAAATCCTATTAAAGAATTAGAACCATGTGTTCACTAAAGATCACAGGGGCTTTGAGCCAGCGGACGAGTCAGATAACGAGATAGTTACAAATTCTGCAGGACATTTGGAGACCAAAAATCATTAAAATAATGGCACAGACAAAACTTCTTAGACATTAGCTGGAATCACACAGAAGCAGCACGCGAGCCAGCACTCCGAAGTTCCCTTTTATCTTAAGGTCAGAGCATGCTTCTTTTGAACCCTCCCCTTAATTTAAAGGGGTTACCTCCAGATATAGCCAGTGCAGGGTGCCTCATTACTTGGGCACAGAGAGAGAGCTGTTCCCTTTATATCCTCCCTGGGATGGCTATCAGATTGGGGGTTGGTGGAAGCTAAGATGGTGGAGCTGCTTGGAGGGGAGTGGGGGGTGGGGAATCAATGCTGGGGGGTGCTGCCAGGGCTCACCTGGGGGCTCTGTGGGGCAGGGCTGCAGGTCGCAGGTCTGTTTGCCCACCGGCTTCACCAGCGGGTCACAGCCCCGGACGATGTCCTTCCCTTGGTAGCACTTCACGTCCCGCATTCTCACACCGATGCCGCAGGTTTTCGTGCACTGGGGAACAGAGAGGGGGGGGTGAGGCAAAGTCTTGCCATTGCAGGGGTCTGTGCTAAGCCAGAATCTTCCCCCCCACCCCCCCCAAAAAAAAAAAAAGATGTGCTCACTGAAGATGTCAGGGCAGGGGGGTGAACTCTTCCCCTGGCTGAATATCGTGTCTCAGCCCCATATTGCTGGCCTCTTGCTCTGTCTTTGCTGCCAGCAACATCAGCTGCCTGCAGCAGCCCCTGCCTGGGGATACGTGGATGTGCTCCCATGGCACTGCAATCCTCCTTCCTATTACTGCCTTTTGCAAAGGGCCACGAACAAGCTGGCCCAGTCCATATGCTGCTCTGTGGCACCAGGGTGGCTGCAGTCCCCCGAGGCCGCAGGACCCCTCACCAGCACCCTGAGTGTGGGTTTGCAGAGCTGCTCCTGAGCCCAGAGCTTGCTGCCTGCTGCTCTGTGGATGCCTCGTCAGGCTGGGATTACAGCAGGGCTGCTTTGGCTAATTATAGGCTGCAGTGACCGTTTGCAAGACTAAACAAAATGAGGTGCCTAGAACATAGATGAGGAGGGCTGCACTGGGGGGGCTTTCAGGGAGCCAGCCACAGCCCTTCACAGCTCCTCATCCATGCTTGCTGGGCATATCCCCATGGCCACTGAGCCCTGGCTGCCTTTGAGGACCATGCAGGGTGCTGGGGCAACCTCTGCATCCCGCAGGCTCCATGCACATCCCGCCAGCAGCTGCAGGGTAAGAGGAGGAAGAAGAAAAAAAGAGAGAACGAAAACACACTAAAGCTGACCCCAAACACCTCCTCTCATTCCTGTTCTCCCTGAGCACAGCCAGTCCCGACTGCCCTTGTGGCAGGGCAGGCTCTCTGCCCCTAGCTGCCAGGGCAGTGAAAAGGCCCCCCCGGGTGCTCCCTTGGGGGCTGCATCCTGCAGAGCTTCACCCCTCTCCTCGGGTTATTTTGCAGGTGGTGTGGCCCTTGCCACGAGGGGATGGAGCACCACACACTCAGGGTAAGCGCATGTTGAAGGAAGGGCATTTTCTCCCCATCTCCCTCCCACAGATCCCCCAAGCTGCCCTCGACTCCCTCCCCGCTCACCTCCGACCAGGGGGTCGTGTACCACTTGAAGCACGGCCGCTCGAAGCACGTCGTCTCCTCCACGGGCTTCTTGGCGACGTCGCAGTCGGCGGGGTTGCGGGTCTTGATCTTGCCGTTGACGATCTCCAGGCAGAGCACGATCCTCTTCTTCACGCCCCGGCCGCACGTGGTGTTGCACTGCGGGGGTGTAAGCAGGGCTGGCTGAGACCCACAACACCCCGGTCCAACCTCACTGCAGGATATCCCTCCTCCATCACCCCCTCCAAAACCAAGCCCTCGCTCCAAGCACCCCCCTGGCCCGGGGGGGCTGCACTTACCCGCTCCCAGTCCTGCGCCAGCCAGTGCGAGGGGCAGTTCTTGTCCCCGCAGGGATGGATGGCCAGCGGCTTCGTCTCCAGGTTGCACTGCGACTCCGGTACCACGCGCCCATCGCTGGTTTTGCAGTACACGTGCCGGATCATCCTCCCCTGCCCGCAGCCACCACTGCACTGAAACCGCACCGGGCATGGCAGGCGGTCAGCGGCAGGGAAGGCAGCATGGCTCCATCCCCATCCCCACGACGGGGACCGAGATGCCTCCATGGGACTCAGCTGCCTCCCCAAACCCACCGGCCCCAAATCATGGAGGGATCATTGGGGCTTAGCTTAAAATAGCCACAGGGAAGCTCAGCGCATCCTTCCCTGGGCAGCCCTACTGCAGCTAACCCATCCTGTGGCCCCATCATGCTGGTGCTGAGCAAAACTCAGCATCTCCTCAGGCCAGGCAGGAGGGGAAGCACCATGAGTAGGGAACCCCAGGGTGGCTCTCGACGAGAGCAAGGCAAAGGGGACCAGGCAAGTGGCTGCAAATATTCCTGCCCACCCGCAAAGGACCAGGTAGGCATTGCCCCGAGTGCCGGTGGAGGCAGCGAATGCTCCCCAGCTCCTTTGCAGCCACTCTTGCGGAGACGTACGGTGTTTCACAGCGCTGCTGCTGTCATGGAAACTACTTATTTTTAGCTGATGCTAATGTATCAAAACCTGGGTAAAAATAGCTAGGAATGGACAGGGTCGCTGTAGCAGAATTGTGCAGGAAGGGAAAAAGGGGGGGAAGGGGAAAGGGGGTGGGGGAAGCAGGGGAGAAGGGGGAGTAAAAAAGGGAGGGGAGAGGGGGGAAAGAAAAGGCAGAGGGAAGAGGTTCATTTTCTGGGCATGAAGCATCAGCAGTCAAGGTACACTGTGCAGCACAGAGACAGCGGGATTTTGACACCAGCTAAGGCCTTTGGCCAGGTCTCTCAGTGTTTAACCCCTCCTGCACCCTGTCCCCCACACATGAAAGCCCCAGGGAGGACCTGCTGGAAAGCTGGGGGACCCCCCCGGGCTGCTGGATCACCCCCCCGTGCTGGAGCCCATCCGGCAGCTCATCCCTGCCCTGCGCGAGGAGGAGCCTTGTGAAGAGGAAGGCTCAGTGCTCACAAACACCGCCAAACACCAGTGCTGCCACAGGCACAGAGCCAGGGCAGTCGGTCAGGGTGACCCAGGGTGGCCGCGCTGGCGGGCAAGTCCTGAGCACAAGAGAGAGACTTGAGGTGACACAGGGACTAGGAGAGCTGAAGCGGACAAATCATTTGGAGATCGGCTCTGGGTGTGGGCTGCCTGCGGGTCTGTCGGAGCTGGGAGCTGCCAGGGAGGATGGATGAATCCAATCCTGAAAATCCCAAGCGCTGGAGACACAAGCAAGCCTGCCAGCAGGGCCAGCTGCAATGGGTCACGACGGCCACTTGGCCGGCCACCTCGGGGTCTCACCGGTCCCCAGTCGGAGACGGTCCACTGCCGGTCGCAGGGTGGTCCGGTGCAGTTCTTCTCGGCCAGGGGCCGGGCGCTGGCGTCGCACAGCTTCTCATCCTCCGAGCAGCGGATGTCCCGCGTCACCACGCTCCGCTCTCCGCACCGGGCCGAGCACTGCCGGGAGGGGACGGTGTCAGCAGGGGCTCCCATTGCTCCCACGGGAACTGGGAGCTGCTTTCTGGGGTTGTTTTTTTGTTTGTTTGTTTTGGGTTTTTTTTGTTTGGTTGGTTTTTTGTTTGGGTTTTTTTTTTTATATTTTTAACATGAAACTCTAAAAACACACTGACAAGAGATAGGTGACTGTCTAAAAACAATCAGTAGTAAATCCGCTCCTCTTCCCCAAAACCCCTCAACAGCTTCAGCAGGCAGGTTAAGGTGCAGGAGGGCTGTATCCTGCCTGGGTGCTGTGCAAGCTCTCTGCCAGGTGATGCCAGATGCCAGAGAATGAAAACCGAAGGCACCAAAAATGCCCAATCAGAGCTGAAAAGTTTTAGCTGTTAGAGATGGGGTGAAATCTCCCTCACCTCCTTCCCAGGAACAGCCAGCTCCTTTCCACATCTTCGGAGAATGTTTTCCCCAAACCGCACAACTGAGATTTTTATGCTGTGGATAAATTTGGCACCGTGCAGCCCTGTGACATTATTTAGAACTGGATTTGAGTTACTACAGTCTCACATACACACATTTGCTCCATGCATAACGTAAAGCAGGGAAAAGTGTCAACAGCACAGTGCTCAGACACACCGCGCTGATATGTTAATCCTCAGATCCCTGAAATGTGCTTTTTTTTTTATGCCTATTTCCCCAGCCAACTTGGCACCTTGCTTCAGATGGGATCCAAATGAGATTAGCTTTGCTGCTGGCTAAGAACAAACTACTCCAGGACTGTCTCAAGCAATCTGTCCCTGACACATGCTGGAGGAGAATACAGATTTCTGTAAAATAAGTCACTCTGGTTTGCTACGCCAGTCAAAATAACGTGCCAGCACGTGCACTGGGAGCTCCTCTCTACCCAGCTGGAAAAGTCAAAACATCCTGCAACACCAGGGAACACACCAGCCCCTCTACTGGCTTAAGGGAAACGACTCACCCCAGGTTGAAGGAGGAAAAGAGACATTTAAATTATGACCAAGAAGCATTCTGGGAGCCTCGCAGGAAGAAGAGTATGATCCCTCGTGGTGAAAACCATGGAGCAGGCTTGCACCCACAGGCAGCTGGGCTCAGAGCTCAGTCTGCTCTTGCTTAGAAGGGATCTGGGCTTGATTTGGGAGCAGGAACGACATTTGCTCCTTTGCAGAGAGTCAACGAGCATGCAGGCTCCAGGGCACAAATGCCACGCTCCGTGCGCAGCCGTCACCAGCGCGGGGCTGGCAGTGGCGCCCTGGGCAAGCTCGGAGACGGACACACACACGAAATCTCACTCTCCCCATGCACGCCTGCTTCCAGAAGACATTGAAGAGGCAGGGCTATTTCCTAGCAATACATGGGGGCATACTTATACCCCTCCATGTGTTTTATACGTTTGCTGCGAGCCATGCTGGGTCCCCCTCCCTGCACCACGACTGTCAATCCAGTGCAGCACCAGTGGCAGCCAGGGGACTCGCTCCCGAGCCACCCGAGCTTGGAGACCAGCCTCAGCTCCCCGAGGAACGGGCATGGTTTGGTCGTTTCCATGGGTTTATGTTTGCAAGCAACATGCCAGAGCACTGGCCATGCCTGGAAATGAAAGCAGGGGCACAAATCCTTTCACGGGTTTTCCTGAGCAAACTGACAAGCTAAAGCAAGAGCAGTGCTGCACCGCCCCAAAGCACCTTCCAGCTGCTTTAGGGATCGGCTTAAGGCACAGCTAGGAAAAGATTTAATTCTCCACATGGTGCCGTGAAGTTAGAGGTGAGGAAGGGAAGTTTATGGGAACATTAATTCACACGTGAGGTGGGATCTCCTCCCTGCCGCGTTGTTCCGCGGGGCAAAGAGGCTGCCAAGCAAGTAGTGGTGGGACAATCTCAGCTGCAGGCTCCTGCCCTACCTCGGCGGGCAACGCCAGCACCTTATGTGCTGTCAAAGACTGAGTGACTGACGGCAGTGGCCTCCCCATCCTGGAGGGGACCCAAGGCTTCATTTTAGGGAAAAATAAAATTACTGTTGTGCGTTGGTCCGCATGCAATGACTGCAGCCAGTGTCCTAAAAGGCAGAGTCTCTGATGGCCACAGATGAGTTTCAATCGGAAAAGGAATGGAGAAACACAGGCACGTGTGCTCGCCCTCAGCGCTGCCAGGCCAGCCGTCCCCGGGGACTTACCTCGGACCACTCCGACATCTCCCACTGGGGCCCGCAGGCTGGGTTCTTGCAGACCTTGCGCTCGTCTGGCCGGGTGATGTCGGCGGACTCGCAGAGGTCGCTGTAGACAGAGCTGTCGAATCCCGGAGAGATCATCTTCCAGCAGCGGACGATGCGGAACTGGTAGCCCTCCCCACAGGTGCGGGAGCACTCGCTCCAGCTGCTCGTCTCCCACCTGCGGAGGCAAGAGAGGCCATCGCGCCAGGCACGGCTGGACCTGGGCTGGTGCATCCCATGGGAAAACCCTGCCTGCTCTCAGCTGGAGGGAGACGGCTGCAATAGGAATGAGCTTTAGTCAGGCTGCCAGCATGCAAGAGGTTTTCCCACAGGATGGGATGTATTAACAGACAGTGGTTTCACCCAGCAGACCTAAGCTCATGCCCACAGCAGCAGATGCTAAAATCAGATTGACAAGAGGAAGAAGGAGCCAGCATGGTAAGGCATGGGCCGGTGCGCTCGCTGCCGAGCGTTTGTCGCCCACAGGCTGCACGCTCCCCAGCTGCAACCCCACATGTGCCAGCACGTTTCTCTGCCATGCTTTTTGCCCACGTTTGACTGCTCTTTTTTGCCTGATCAGCTTAAAGGTCAGAGAGGGCACAACCGTCCATCACATTGCAAATTCCAGCAATAACATCATACAAATCTGTCACACTGCTTGTGCCCCAGTGGGACAGATGTTCATGTACCACCAACAGCCTAACTTTCTAGCCTCATGCAATGGGCTGGAAGAGCTGGGATCTGCTCTGAGACACTGCCTGCCCAGTACTGTCCCCGGCCACTGCTGCCCTAACATTGCAAGAGAAGAGCAGCTCATAAACCAAGGGAAAGACATAAAAATTCAATATTTTTACAGTACAGTAACATTATAATAATTGTGAATTAAAGAATAATTTAAAAAATGTAAAAATCTAAATTTCTGATTGAAATCACAACTCCTCTGGACATGCGGCAGCCCCACGCATCCCTGGGGCCACCCACTGCTGCTGCTCTCCGAGCAGGAGAGCCACATGCCCCGGCTGCACACCGGCCTCGTGCCCCACATGGGGCACCAGGCACAACAAGCAGCTGTAGGGACATGTCACACATTTAGGAGGTGTCACCTAAATTCAGAAGGGAGACGAAACCAAGGTCTTTCCCATCCAGATAAGGCAAAATCCTCTTGGCATTTTGTGTTGGAAAAGCATTACCAACTCAAGCAGCATCCCATCTGCCTAAGTGCTAGTGAATGTGCCCAGCTGCCCTGAGTTCCCAGCAGCTCCTTGGTTTACCCACCACTGAGCTGCAATCACCGGTAAATCACAGAGCAGCTCTTCTCTCTCACTGTAAACCCATGGAGCTGGAGCAGCACAACTGTAAGGAGGGGCGGCTTTATGAAAGACCAGTAAGCATGAAAATAGCCCTAATACTAGTGCTAAAAAATTACAAAGTTAATGCAAATAGAGCTTAAAGTTCCTGAGGTATCTACAGGGCAGGTATGTTCCCAGCAGTAGCACCATCCACCTACCCACGCTTTTCTTGCCTCAATTGCAGCCTGCCCAGGCTTTCAGCCTTAACATGCAAGGTTCAGCAAGATCTTACACTGCAAAGGGCACGTGCTTTCCTCCTCCCTCCTCCTTCGCAATTGCCCGAGGCAAAAGCAAGCACTCTCCAGGGACCAGGTGCCATGCCTGGTCCCTGGCATCGCTCTAATCTTGCTTTGCACTGTTCACAAGTGGCATCGGTCCAGGGCATGCACCAGACAGCTTTACTTCTGCCTTTGCCCTGTCTGTAGTCTGACACCGTTACAGTCCTCCTCCCTTCGACAGACACCAGTCCGTCCTGCCCATAACTGCTGTTGCAAGCCTTCCAACTAGCACGCCCCATGTTACAAACCAGCAGTGGAGGTGCCCCGAGCCGTACAGCCTAGGTCTGGACTGCGGTCATGCTTTTTGGATAAAGAACTGCATCAGAAGGGAAACCTTCTGAAGGACTTCCAGCACAGGCTCCCCTCTGCACCAGCTCTTGCCCTGATACAAGCAAACCTCAGTGATGTTTAGGATGCTGAAGGGACCAGAGAGTTGGATCTGTGGCACAGTTTGCAAGCCTGGTCCCTCCACCCAATTCACGCACACGTTCCTCCACACGCTGGGCACAGCGGGATACTGCCTGTATTGTTAGAAGCTGGACTCGATGGGAGCTGCAGGTGCAAACTCTGCCAGGATTTACAGCAGTTTTAACCTGGCAGCTTGAGCTAAAGCACTCAGGAGGAGTCCTGGTGCAACCCAGGCAGATGCAACAGGGGGAGGAGGGACAGAGGAGCTACGGGCCATCCCTGCTGCCTTCCCCCGCCACCAAATCTACGCCAACCCCCTCCCACAAATACATCCACAGCAAAGAAAGCGTGGAGCCCCCCAGGAGCACCCTGTCGAGGTGGTACCTTGGCTGGCACTCTCTCCCAGCACAGAACTCATGGACAGGCTCAGGACGGGTCATGGCATCACAGTACGTATCATCCACTTCGATCCCATCATAGCGAACACACATAGCATATGTGGACATCACTCCTAGTTTCAAAGAGAATACATACACACAACAGAAGATGCTTGGTGATTTTGACATCCAAACTCTTCTCTCTCTCTTTTTTTTTTTTTTAAAAGCTGTATTTTCCAAAACTTCCTCCTGGTGGAAAGCAGCAAGCCAGACTTTGTGGCCTGCGGGACAGATGCTGCCGGGAGGGGAGGACTGCGGCAGCCACCCAGCCAACACGGGCAGCATGGCTGAGTTTGGCCGGCTCCAAAGGCAGGCACGGCCACCCCTGCCAGGGCTTGCCACCAAGATCAATATATGACTAACACGTTTTTATAGGAAACGCTCAGAGCAATTAGTCTGCTCGGCAGCTCCCTCCACCTCGCAGCCATCAGCTCCCACCCTGCCCAGCTTGTGGGTGGAGGCAACAGAAAACAGTCCCCAACCCGCTCCATCCACCCGCTCCCTCTATATGCATTACACCCCCTTTGTGCCCGGGTGCCCCCAGTGCTCTGGGCCAAGGGTGGGCTCTCGGGGGCTTTGCAAGGAGGCACCTGCCCCTCCTGCTCCCCCACCGAAAGCACAGGCACAGGCAGCCAGTATCGTCAGACCGAAACCTTTTCCCCCGCAGCCTGCCGTGCCAGAGTAAATGTTGTGAAGCCCATTCTGGGACCTGGCTGGGGACCAGGAGGCTGCTCTGGCTACAGGTAACAAGAATTGCAGCTCTCGGGAACATATGGTTTACATGAAACTAAAAAAGATCTACAGCTCTTGACATGGTATTGCTTCTCTGCGATATGTCATTAAGAAAAGGCAATGAGAAAGGAGAAATTTAAGTAAAACCTCTCTCTGCTAGCTGCAAACCAGGGCAGAGCAGCCTGGCCCAGTCAAGGGGGAAATTTGTTCAGAGGGGATCAAAGAAGTTAAAAATGTCCCAGAACACGTGGCTGATGAGATCCTGGGGAAAGGGACGGCTTGCAAAGCTTCTGCTGCCAGCACGCTGGGGGCATGTGTCTGCTGGACAAGAACAAATGCTTAAAAAATAAAATCCTCACATTTACTCCTTTAAGAGATGTCCCTTAAATTGCAATCTCCTCTGCCCCCACCCCCCGCTTTTTCCTTCTTTCTAATTCCAGAAGCACTGCAGGATCTGGATTATTTCAGGGATGGTGCTGCTGGGGAGCAGCGCAGGCGAGCGCACAACCCACACACATGCTTCATCACAAGTGATGGGCTCGTAGGGGCCACAACCCCCTAGCCAAGGGGTAAAGGAGGAGAGAGATCAAGTGGCTTGAAGCTTTTTGCGGGGGCAAAAAGGAAGAATTTATGCAAAAAGAATACAGGCTCCATTTTGATATCCCTGGCATCTATGTTGCTGTTCCAGATTTACACCCTTGCAGCCGAGATCAGGCTCTGGGGTAGAAGGAGTGGGAGAAACAAAACAAAATCAAAAAGCCAAATGCTATTTTGTTTCCTGCCAGAGCTGAACAATCTTCAAAATTTCACTCCGTGGGGAAGCAGCTGAGCTTTTCAAACCCCTCTAAATAGTCAAAAACGGGGAGAAGGAGAGAGAAAAGAAAAAAAAAGGCAGTATGCTGAAGACTCAGCACAGGTTTGGGGATCCTGCCGAGCCCCAGCACATCCCCACTGGGCTGGGAAATGAAGGCGACATTCAGAGAGTGTTTTGCAGGATGAAGGACACAGTGGGCACCAATGCCCGGCCCCTGATGTGCCCGCAAGGTTGGTGGGCTTTGCACGCCGTGCACCCCGGCTCCTCTCCCTGTGTTTGCACCCGGGTGGAGGGGATTCGGGGTTGTGCTAAACCAGCTCCAGAGATCGCGAGATCCCCTACACATCACCAGGTCCTTCCCATCCCTAACAGATATAAAAGTGACTCACACACCAGGTGATTTCAGCAGTTGTGCAGAATTTGGCTGCTTCTTATAACTACCTGTGGTACATGTAGAGCTGCAGGGTTCATGGGAGGAAAGCTTCCACCTGTACATGTCAGCAGCACTCACACCTTGGCCCTTTCTTAACAACTTCAATCTGTTTCTAGCGATAAGCAAACAAAAAAAAACAAAAACAAAACAAAACAAAAAAAGGCATTTACAAGGCGAGCGGTGATAGGCCACGTCAGACACACACATCTGCCAGCAGGCTGCAGTTCGGTTGGGTTCGGGTTTGGGAGGGGATTTGCTTTGTTTGGCGGTTGGGTTTGGTTTTTCTGATTTTTTGGGGTTTGTTCGTTTGTTTTAATCGGTTTGGTTTGTTTCACAACATACCTGTCCTGAGCCCCAAGTAGAATCCCCAGCCCGGTTAGAGGCAGAGCTTCCACTGTCTAGAAATAGAGAGAATGGGATAAAAATACCCACAAGTAGAAACAGTTCAGAATTTAACAAAGTTTGCATTTTCTGCTCAAATACACCTGGCCCTCGGCATACAGCGACTAAAGGTGCAGTATCTCCTCCCCTGCGTCTCCAGGGCCGGGCACGCCGACTCGTGCTGCTCAACACAGCAGAGCTTTCGGCTGCTCAAATCTCAGCAGCTCACTCCTTCCGAAAGCCTACACGTGGCACAGGAGTTTATAAGCTTGCTTCTCAAAGCACACTTTGCTTTTAAACACCAAGGCATGCCATTTGCCTACCCGCTGCTTTTGCCACTCTTGTTTTGGTTTGGTTTATTTTAGATAGGTAATTTGCATCTCTCATATCCATACTGTGCTCAAACACATAATGTCATCGGGAAAGGAGTAACAGAGTCAGCCTGGTGTACAAAAAAGCATTTGTCAAAGCAAGAATAACAGCTTCTCCCAGTTCAGTGCATCCTACATGTGGTAAGGTTGTAACACATCAGGGATACTGCACCTTTACAACAAAAGGCTTCAATTCTGTTCTCATACCTTTGTTCAAACCCTTGAAACAGCTACACTGAAATAGCGTACAAGGTTGTATCCTGACATCCAGTTGTCTCTGGCCTGGCGAGATATGCAGCTTGTATGATTTCTAGGCAGCAGAAGCTCTGAAATTGCCTTATTTAGTTGTTCATAAGAAAAAGTTGAGGTCCAGTCTATCAAATCAACCTTTAAAAGGACACTGTTGAGAATCCAGCCGTTTCCTTTTGGACCCACCCTCCTTCCACCGCCAGCACTGAGCCTCCAGAAGGATTAAAAACAACAATCTCATTTTCCCTGTTGATTTTGCCTCTGTCAGTTTGGCAAGTGGTCGCTTCCTGCATTTGAAATGGAACTGAAATGAATGTGACTATTTTTTGCGGAAAAATAACCACCTCGGCTCACTATAAATAGTGCTTTATCTTGCCAAAACAGCTCTGCCTGGGGACCCGCATCAGCCCCTGATCCCGGCTCAGCCCCGGCTGCCGTCGGTGCGCTGCCTGCTGCCACCCAGCCAGGAGAGGGCTCACAAGATGACAGTTTTCAGTAAGATCCATTAAAACAGAGTCAGCATCTGGGTTTTGTACTTTAATTTGCCTGGAAAGCAGGGTGTTACCTACATCCTCCTGTCTATACCTTGCTCTCAGAGGCACCAAATAAACACCAAGTTATCCTGTGACCAGGATTCCTCTCCCCTGAAAGGGGAAAGTAAGCTTCAAAATAAAGTTTATACTACATCTGAGGACAGAAAACCTTTCAACAGTGTCCCTTTAATGTATGTGATCCTAAATAAAGAGCTTCTATGCACAACGAGGTCACAGGGACAAGTTCTTTCCAGATAAATCAGACATTTGGTCATAGGGCAGCGTTTAGCTCTCTTACCATTTCAAGAAAAGATAAAACTGTCATTTTGTTCTCCTCAAATTACAAACAGCAGCACATTGTTCTACAAAGCTGGTGGGTTTTTCCTCTTTTTTTCTTCTTCTCTCTCTTTATTATGAGCTTTATAATAAAATTCGAGTATTTTCTTCCCTGCCTGCACTTTGCTTCTGCTTTTCAAGCAAGCAACTGCACCAAAAGTTAGCACCAGTCCCTCACCCCCAGTTGAGCTCTGGGCTGCCCATCTTCCCAAAATGGTCCCCATAGCAGAAGAATAATCCTAACAAGTGCACACAAACACCACAGATCAATGTCCAGAGTCCCTGGGCTCTCATTTCTATGTTTCATTTCAGTTTTTATTTTTAAGCAAAGGGGGGAACTCATGGCTCCTGTTACAGGATCAGCCCCAGCTGCATACTGCAGCATGGGCATGGGATGAAGGACAAAGGGTGCCTGGATCTGCCCTGGCATGCCATGGAAAGACTTTAACTGCTCCAGGAGAGGAAAAGCAGCACTGTATCCCTACCACAGCACAAGAACCCATTCCCATGCCAGCAGAGCTTGTTCCCAGAGAGGAAAAATAACACGCCATGCTGGTGCAAGGTACTCCTATTACTGGGTAACTCCATCCACACTAAGAACTACAACAGTTTAGAAAGAAATAAAATGCCCCATCTCTAACGAACACTGTCTTGCATGTACAGAGTGGCTAGTTACAGTCTGCAAAGAGATGATCCTCCCTTACTTATTCATTGACAGGGAATAAAAATGAGCAAAAGGCCACTGTCCACCCCAAAGTGAGCCTGGGAAGGATTTGGCAGGTATCAAGTCCAAGCTCCTGCCCAGAACTAGGCTGACCTCAATAAGAGACTGGGTCCCACAAGGCCTTGCCCAGTCCAGTTTTGCCCATCTCCAAGGATGGAGATCCTTGTGCCAGGACAGGGCACAAGCACAGGGCAAGAGGTTTTCCCTTGTGCCCCATTGCCATTTCCTTCAGTGCAGCTGCTGGCTGTCCCCTCCACCACCCTTTCTCCTGGAGGAACAAGTCCAGTGCCCAATGCTCTTCATATGCCTCATGCTCCAGCACCCTGCCCAGGACACACCAAACCCAAAACCACACCCTGCTGTCCCTATGGGCCTTATCCTGCTGTGTTGGGTGCCAGCAGGAGCTTTAACCTGCCCTCAGTGAGCTGAGCTGGGGCTTCTCATCCATCATTCCCATCCAGGAGATACACAATAGTGATTGGCATTACAATTGCACCTGGGCTTGAAGTAATAAATAAAAAGTTGGGGGAAGGGATAAAGGCCTGGGCACAAGCAGGCTGTCCTGACACAGTCCCTCCTGCCCCTTTCCCTGGAAGCAAGGCTTGCCCATCCCTGCGATGGTGGCAGAACAGCTGGACCCCGAGCCTGCAAACATGCCCATCTCTCCCTCCTCCACAAGTGCCCACACATGCAGATGCTCTAATTGTCAATGACATTATGGGACTTTCTGAACTGCCGGAGTGGAGAGCAATGCCTCCATGCAGTGAGTGAAGCCTCTCGAAATGAGGTGCAGGTTGTTTGTTGCCTTCCCCCGCTATTTTTTTTATAACATGACATACTTCTGAACAGCATGCTTCCTGCACCCCAGCTGCCCCATATCTGCCTCCAGTGGCCTATCAGCCACCCCGCACAATCCCTTGAGCCCAACCTGCCACAGCCAAGGAGGAGCTGAGCATCTCTCAGCCCAGACTACAGCCCCAGCTGGGCCTGGATGCAGCCTTTTGGCTAGTGCAACACTTGAACTAAACACCTTTTTTTGGATACTAATGTTTAGATCTGAAAAAAATCGTATTTTTTTCTAGAGTGAGAGGAATAAAAGGGAACACTGTAGAAAAAACAAGGGAAGAATGGGGGGGGAAAATGGCAACGCTGGGTATCCTTCCTGAAGGGGTTTAAATCCCTGCCCTGTGTCTTCAGTAGAGGGGCAGCCAGAGATAGTCTTTTGTGATGCTCCTGTAATAGCCAAGCTGCTCTGAAGTTTAACGCACATAAAAGGTCCCCTGTATTCCCGGGAGGTAGGAAAGCATTAGACCCCTTTAACAGCTACTGGGAGAGAGATGTGGGTACAGGGTGCCGGTAAGGCCACCCAGAGAGCGTGGTGGGGACCAGGCGAGCCCCAAGGGACAGGGCAGCCCCCTTCCTTGGGCACGGTAAGGCAGGGGAGCCAGCAGAACGCTAATGAAATGCCTGCTTTGGCAGCTGAAGGCAAAGTTTCCAAGCCAAGCCACAAGAAAAGTTGATAGACTCAAGCCTTTGGCAATGTTTTAATGTTCTTATCATTAAGTTTGTTGATACATTTGGCTGCACGGACATTTTCTTTAGCATAAATTGCTTTAAACATAAGCTACTATAAGTTCTGGGTAAATACAGCTAACTATAACCAGAGAGCATCTGCTCAGTGTTTTACATCTTCTGAAGCTCAGCGTCATAACCCATGTTTTACTGGTGGTGAAGACTGGGAGACAGAAGAGTCACAGCACCTGAGCAAGGGGAGGCTTGGGTGCCATGGGCCCCGAACAAGCCGTGGAGGGTGCACAGCAGGACCCAAATCCACAGCTGTGGGTCTGGGACCTGGATGACTCCCAAGGCCCTGATTTCAGCCCCAGCTATCCACAGCTTACTTTAATTTGTGGCTGCTCCCCAGAGAGCCCTAGGGTACCCCAAAAGACCCTAGACACAGACTTGTGGACAAGCACTATCCTGAAATTCCCTTTCACCCAGCCCATCCTTGCCTGGATGAATTCTGCTGCTAAAGATAGATTAAGCTTTTTTTTTTTTAAACCTTCCCACTACATTTTATAATACTACCACTCCAAATCAGTCATTCAAGGAATCCTGAAGCAACAGCCCTAATATCAATCAATGAGCTGCCACTGGAGAGCTTTTGATAGTCCTGTCAAAGCAGTGACTAATTGCACTGCTTCTGCATCCATCAAGGTAGCAAACCCAGGCTATTTCTGCAGGCCCTACAGAAGAGCTCCTGTTGTCCTGCTCTGCCTCTCCAGCAGTAGTTAAGCAGGCAGGGCCATGCCTGGGAGCTGATGGAAGCATGTTCCTGCCAACACAAGTGAGGAGGATCATGGGTGGCAGTCAACAGGGTGGGTAAAAAGGGGCCAGGACCAACTTCTGCTGCATCAGAACTCAGAGGAAGGGGCCTGGGGAATCAGAGCAGAGCATCAAGAGAAGACAAAGGCAGAGGCTTCTTTATAGCCATGGCTCTGATAACGAGCTATGACAGGCAGAGAGTAATGCACAAGCTCACAGACATCAGCATGGACTTGCCAACATACGCATTAAGAAGGGCAGTGAGTTTTCCTCTTGCTTTAATGCTCTCTTGACTTTCTGCTCCCAAACCTCTGGCCCTTCCTTCCAAATTAACCCCCAACAGAAAGCTTTCACATGTATCATCCTACTCCCACTTACCTTCTGACTTCCAAAGCAGATAGAAACCATGCAATGGGGTCTGCATTGACTACAGGGCTATTATGAGTGGAAAACAGCAACAAATAGGACTGATGATAGTTAAAGACATGTGTCCTACCTTGCTTTGTGGGTTCTGTTCCCTTGAGGGCTGGTCATGGTGACAGTGGCATTTGAAAACGGTGTCTCTGCAGACGTGTTGATGGCTTTGTTGTTGCTCAGCTCCATGTAGGTGCTATTAATGGTGTAGGTCACAACACCATCAGTGTCCTCATAGTCAACATAGAGGCTGTCAATGTGTGACCCCACAGAGTTGATTGGATCTCCTTGGGCAAAGATGCTGTTCATGGTCATGTTGAGCATCAACTCCTTAGAGTCCGAGGTCTTGTCCAGCAGCTTGTCCGTGATGGCATTCTCCGAAAGGAATTCCCTGGAGGTCAACCTGGGGTCGAAGTCTCTGTCGTCATGGTCTGTCTGGTAAGTAGACCTGGTTACGTTTGAATCTAGATTGGAGCCAACAGGGGGAAACAACAGTGACAACCACAAAATGCATTCAGGCTGGGAGGCGAAAGCAGCCCGGAGCAGCAGGAGCACGCCAGAGCCTGAGCAGCCACCCAGGACGCTAGAGGCAGGAGCTAGGATCTTGGGGAGGGGGAATCTCATGGGGTTGTGCCCCTTTGGGAAGAGCGTGCAGCTCTGTGGGTCTCATCCTACTATCGCATGGCCAGAGGAGAGCTCAGCACCTGCCAGCACTGCCCCAAGCAATAGCAGAACTCAGAAAGGAAGATGCCCTCCTGGCCCCAGAGCCCATGCAGCCATGCTGGGAAAGCACTCAAGGCAGTTTGGTGGTGGGATGGCCAAGGAACTGGAGTTGGAAGGAGGTTGCTGGGGGCTGAGCAGAAGTGGGAGGTGATGGAAGATGCTGTGACGGGGACTTCTCTGTACCCAGGGCTCCCTCCTGTCATTGGCATGAGGCAAAGCACGGCAGGGCACTGGCGGGGAGATCTTACCCATGGCCACCCCCCCACCCACCCACCAGAAACCAGAACCTGAAGGGCAAAGAGGATTTATGAGCAGAGATGTTTTAAAGAACTTTCCAAGGTTTCCAAAAAACAAACCAGCAGAATCACCAGAGGTAGAAACAGAGCATTTCTCAACAAGAGCTCTGAGAAGCAGAACAGTGAGGCCCAAGTCTCCTCCTTACCTTGGGGTTGTTTGCCCTTCAGTTTTGGCTCACAGTCAATTGTTTCTGCTCTTTCATAGACCTCATTGGTTTCCTGACCTTTGCTCAAGTTTAAATCTTCCTCCGTGTCCTGCCTTCCAAACACCTGGTTCTCCAAGTCTATCCGTTCCCTGGAGATTTTCCCAAAATAGGTTGCATTGTGCTGGATAAAACCCAATGGCACGTCTCCATCAAACTCTCTGCTTTCTTCGCTATCTGACTCAGAGAAGGTGTAGTAGATGGGCTGCAGATTTTTTGAGTGTGGCTTCCTCAGGAGGGTGTATTCAAATGTGATAGATGGATTCTTGCCATTTTGATTCCAGACCTAGCAAACAATTAAATTATTAGCGGATGCAGCAAGTATATGGCACGCAAAGCTTGTGATTCATCTTGGACTTGACAGTTGGTGAGCATCTAGTTTGCTATTTCCAATCTGCTTTCCATCGTATTGCCAACTTCTTACAACTAGAGCCCAGCAAAATTTTCCAAGGGTTATTTGGCAGCACTGCCCTGGGGATTAGCCCCAGCTCAGGGACTGGGAGCCATAGGTCGCACTCCCTCCTCTGCTGCTGAGCAACCAGAGACTTGGGAGAGCCACTGCAGAAGTTACTGACCATTACTTGCAAACCCATTTTTTGTGGCTTTACGGTGAATGAGGAGCATGCATACACACCCCTTCAGCTACTGCATCCCCAGTGGAGACGGGGACTCAGGGCTGATACACTACAACATCTTTTACTGGTCCCATGCTTTATAAGCACCCAAGCAGCCATCCCTTCTCCTTCCAGAAGAGCCTGAGACTACATGGAAGATGGCAGGAGTTGGGCTCTGGCTGGCTGCCCAGAAGGCAAATTAAATGACTTTTCTTCATATGCCTGGTTTTAGATGCTTTGCTTTCAAGAAAGAGTTAGGGTTTAAGCTTTGTGCACTTCTAAGCTATCTGGCCCAATTTCCCATTTTTACTTTTCCTGCCAGGTAACTTGGACAAAAATGCCACAGAGTAGAAGAGAAATCCCCCCGCAGTGCCTGAGGCATCTTCTCCCTGCAGAGAGAGGGGTTACCAAGCCCACATTTGTTATTCACAGCCCTGCCTGCATCTGAGAGCACTGACGCAAATAAAATGGGTTCATGCAAAGAACTGGGCACAGTCATTGCTCCCACTCCCCTCCTCAAGCTGCCCAGGAAAGCTGGGAAACCATGGCAGGACTCTGCTCCCACGCCCACTCCTTCCTCAATCCAACAGGTTTTCCCTTCCCCATCACCCCCAGCCTTGCAAACTTGAAAAGTCAAAGCACACCATTATGTTCAACCCTTGATTTGTCGGTCCTTGTGCAACAATATACTCTATGCCAGTCTCATAAACATCCATGGGCCTGCGGTACTTGAACACCGTGCCTGCAATGTTGAAGTTCTTCGGACTGTCAACTTTGTAGTTCCCATTGAAGAAATAGTACCCAGCTTCATCGGCCACAGCTGCAAACAAGAGAGAAAAAAAATCCGTGCCGTCACGTGTAAGAGCAGAGGTATGCAATATTGCTACTTGCTCATTCAGAGGACAAAATTATTAGTGTGTCACAGTCATAAAACAAGTGTTTCTCTAACATTACAGTGCATTTGTCACCTATTTCCAACACATATCATGCGATCATGTGTCCCTTTATATTGCAAGCTCCTGGGTACATGGCTTACACTAGTCCATAGCTCCTCTCACCCTTTTGGCACTAGCACAGCATGAACATTTAACAATCACAGCTCTGCAGACAATAAGCAGACTATCAGATGGCCAACAGCAGGAGCTGCCTCCTTGGGAGCACTGAGCTGATGCCACCTGACCCAGCAGTGGCCTCAGACAGGTCATCCAGGACTAGCCCAGGAACTGTACTAAATCAAGCCTTTTTCATTCAAGCCTTCCTGCACACAGCCACGAGCCTCTGAGGCTGCAGACGGTATGACGGTAGCAAATGTGCTTCTCTTGTGCAAGTCCAGATTTTTCCACACTCCTCCTGAGCAGCTCTGCCATCTCCATCGTGAGGTGGATGGTGTGGCCACCAACATTTCAGTGAGGCAACACGTACTTCACATGTCCCTGGTGCTGTTGTCACATGGCCATTGCACATTCCCCAAGGGGGAGAATATTAAGGGCAATCACAAGAGAGGTGAAGTTACTTGGCTATCTGTGATCTGGCACCAGTGTGTTTGTCATACCACACTGAAGCAACAATAATATTGACCAACAGTTTCTGCATTAAAGCAATCAAAGTGTTGATAGATACAGCCCAGGTGCTCAGACTGCAGAGAGGAGAAATGCACTGGCTTAGACAACGTGGTTGTGATTTACATTGACTATGGATTTAGCTCATGTCTGCAATAAAACTACATTCAGCTTCGCATTGGAAAAAGCATTAGCTAGTATAGGCATGCATTCTAGGGAAGTACCAAGAGGTTATACACACCCAGAACATCTGCAGATTTTTTCCGTTCTACTATCTGGATATCCCTTGCTCCAGCAGGAATGTGCGTTACCAGAGAATAGCCTATGGGAAACTACAGATTAATGAAAGGAACTTTGTAACAAATAATCTGAATGAAACACTCTGTAGTCAATACCGCAATATATCAAGCAAACTGGCCTTGATCCAAAATTATTTTTAAGGAGCTATGGATTAAAAAAACAACCTAATGTTGATAACTCTTAGGCTGCAAACAGGACCTCATCAATAACAGAAAAGAAAAATGTGTAAGCTGTTCATCCTGGTTTATGGTGGAAAAGCACAGCCAAGGGGGAAAAAAATACAATCCTTACATGCATAAATATCACATTTATCTAAACTGGCGTAAGAAGAGATATCTGAAGACTGCTTTGTAAAGCTAGAGAAGCCATCCTGCGGTTCAGTATTGAACCCTGTGCTAGCCAGCCTTCCCAAAACCTCAGCAAGAGATTACAGCTTGTTTCTCCTCCGACTCGCCTTTGCCTAGCACTAGGTAAGTGATGGGACAAGTCCTCCTAAGGCCACTGAAGTTCCTGCAGCTTGCTCCATCTTAAACTAATCCTCAGAGAGCATTAATCATTATTCCCGAGTTAGATTGCTGTATTTAGGACAAGTAGGTTCTGCTGCTTTACATCACACTAATTTTGGAAATCCTGATCTTTCAAAATATCCTCACTTCCTGTTATTACAAATCATTTATTTCTAGTCTTACTGAGTCATGAGAAAGATGACTAAAATAGATGCCAGCCTCTTGCATAACCCTTTTGCACCATTCAGCATCAGAGACCTCAAGCTTCTGACAAGCACTGTGCAAAGTTACTGGTTTTCTTTAAAGAAGGCTTTCCCTGCCCAAATTTACAAGCAGCACTAGCACGCATAGAACACGTGGGAAAAACTGGAGCAGCACAGTTGGTGAGAGCTGAAAGCAATTTACAAAAAAATAAGCACATTTTAAAAATAGCCCTCTGATACAAATAGAGGAAAAGGTCCCCAAAAGCCTTACCAAGATGAGAATTTCCTTTCCGGTAACTGCCGGTCACGTGAGTGCAGCTGCTCCCATCTCCTTGGCAAACACCACATTTATCCAAGGTGTGGGTGGAAAAGAGAATGCCATCACATCCAATGGGCTAAAAAATGCACAAATAGAGTATTGAGGGTCAGGCAGATGTCGCACCCATTGTAACTTTCTGAATGCTACTAACAATATTTTTGCTATAATGTTTAACAACCTCACATTTTCCAGACACGCAAACCCCTCGGAAATCAGTGTATTTGCAGGATGTTCCATCCCGAGCCTGAACCATTAACTGTCTCTGACCATCCACAGTGGTGCAATGGAGGTCACAGGGCTTGCTAGAAATGTGAACATAGTCATCTAAGGGGAAAGGATATAAAGATACATTCAAAACAGCAGAAACACAATAACTTTCATCCTACCAATGTCAATGAATCTCTGCCAAGCTAAACAACAGCAGCAACAGCACAATTGCACAGCAGCCAGCAGTTCAGAAGCTACCATCTCTTGTGCTTCGGGCTGGACAGGAGATTGCAGTTCTGACAGCGTGACAGCCCACTGCTGCAAACCTTTGCACAGCCAGGCAGTCCCCTCTGCTGCCAGAACAGATGCACCTAGTGATGCCAGTGGTGTCACTAACGTCAGCCCAGGGGATGCACTGAAGCAGTTAACAGCCACTATTCTGTGCAAGGACTTGCAGTAGTGACATATGTACACGTTACACAAAAGCATATGCATGTTCACATATCAACATTTAATACATGAGTTAAATTAACATAGATATATTGTTATAAGTATAATACAAGTAAGACTATATTCAAAACCATAGCAACTTTAAACATAAGAACTTTTCCATAAACATTCACCCAAGCTGGACTTAATTCGCCCTTTGCTTTCTGCAGGCAACTGGCTGGCTGCATCCACTGGCACAGTAGCCCCACATTTTGTAACATCCACAGGAAGCAAATGACAAATTCTATTTGCATCAGAAACCCAATGCTAAGCGTCGAACTCTGCCAACTAGTGAGCGGTCATATACCCACTGGCCTGCGTGCCCAAGCAAGACAGCATCAATGTCAAAACATTATTCTGCAAATCCCCCAGGAGCCACGCGAACGCCTGCTAAAAAACAAAACAATTCACTGTAACTATTCTGGTGAGTCATCTGGAAGAGCAAATATGTTTAAAGAAATTGTCACCTTGCCATAGGAAAGGGACAAGAGCAGCCAAGTAGCTATAGCTAACCAGCTTGCCAGGGGCCAAGTTCTACCACGCTGACCCTGCCAAGAAGGCTGGTGAGACAGGGGCTTGTTTCACATAAAAGGAGGCAACAAGTAATTTCATGAAGCATAGTTGTTCTTAGGTGCGTACAAAGACCCCTAAAATAAGAAAGTTGCATTAGATCCCATCTTTATTTCTAGATACCCAAATGGCACTGTGAATCTGAAGAACCAACACTCAGGAGCCTCCTCCTCAGGAGAAGGGTCCTGGGTTCCCAATAGCTCTAAAAATTTGCAATGCTTTTTGTTTAATGCTTGGGAGGGTTTAATGGATGGGAGTTAGGTGGCTAAAAATTAAGTAACTTAGGAGTCAGAGACTGAGATTTTATTTCTGCAGTTCTGCATCGCTCACCCCAGACGACCAAACTGACTGCATCTTGGGGACGTTTGACAGAGCACATGAAGGGTGTGGGAGTGAGCAAATGTCACTGAAATGCAACACAGCCAATAATGGCCCCTGCTCAAAAGGACACTTGTTTCGGTGAGCCAGACTCTCCCTGCCAGCACAGTCCGTCACCCCATGCTCTCACATCCTCCTCCAGCCTTTCAGCTCTCCGGTCCTCGGGAGCTGCAACCAACACAGGCTACAGCCATAAATTCATGTTATTATTTTATTTTTAAGCTACCCTGCAGCTGCAAAACACGCCTTTGAACTTGGGAGACAGCTGATTGTGTCTCTGAAAAAAAAAAAAAATCACTTTAAAACAGCAGAGGAGGAGCCTTCCTGCAGGCTATAGCATCATAACTATCAAAATATTTTGGCTAAGCATTATGAAACACACAAAGAATGTCTTGTTACCAGGATATAAAGGTTTCCATTGATACGTTCTGCCGTTATACACATGGGAGTTAAATGATGAACACTGCTCCTCTCGAAAGCTCCTTCCGTTCGCAGGGCACTCCTAGAATGGGATACATTAATATCCTGATGAAAACAAAATGCAGGAAAGGTTTCTGGCACACCTTGACCGGCTGCAAGGAGCATTTCCATTGTCTGCCCTCTCCAGAGCCACATCCTCCTCCTCCCACTGCAGGGACAGCCAGGGGAAACCCCCCCAGGAGATGGTACAAGAACCACCCGCTGGGCTTTATGGCCCCCAGTGCAGGCAAAAGGCCCAAAGCCCCGACACAATGGCGATGGGCACCAAAGAAGGGAACTCCAGTTGCTTGGAGGGGCAACAGGGTGACAGCTACAGTACGAATGGTGTCCCCTCTCTGAGGGGCCCAGAAGTGCCATCACAGGAAGGAAGCATGACCTTCCACATTTTGTATCGTGTGTTCCCGATGAGAAAAAGGATATCCTTACTTGTACTTTGCAGAGCTGGTATCTTTTGGATGTTCCAGTGCAAGTTTTATTAGCCAGCCCACTCACTGACTTTCTTCTGAATAAAGAAATGATGGTTAGACAGGCCTCAGAAACACACTTTTCCCTTTTTTAAATTTATTTGTCCCCTGCTTCTGTAAGATCGATCTCCTCGTAGCAGAGCCATGCAGAGATCTATCACGGTCTCACTGGAGTTGATAACAAAGGTCTCTCCGGCTTTGTTACCTGCAGCATCAACTATTCCTATTACAGCATCCTAGGAGGTATCATGGAAACAAGGGCCTGGGGACAAGGTTTACAAGGTGCCTTCTGGCAACCACACAGCCCAGAGGGGGCAGAGCCACACACAGCACAGCCAGAGTCAGCAGGCCCCCAACCAACCCTGCACCATGGTGTCCTTACTGCTGCGCCCAGGAGCCTTGAGATCAGGCTTACGCTATGTCTGCTGCCCATCTGCACTAATCCCCCACAGGAGAAACTTCAGGGCCAGCATAGGAATAGCTTTGCTGGTCCACCTGCAGGAATGCCCAGGGTGCAGCATCCTCATGGCAGCATGCTCAGGGACATACTTACCTTCTGCACGAGCAGGGTTTGCCAGACACCACCTTTTCACCAGTGCTTATCTACTGAGCAATGACCTTCTGGATCAAGTCTACCTCCAGCAAGCTGGAGTTCCCCACACCCTGGCAGGCGGGCGCCGTACCTCTGCCGCAGGCAGTGCCTCTCCTGGGACTTGACGCCTCCCCCGCAGGTCCTGGTGCACGCCGTCCACTTGGTCCACTCGCCCCACCAGTACGCAGTGACGTCTGCCCCTTCCTCCAGGCTGTTGGAGGTCTGCGTCAGGTCCTGCTCGAAGCATCAGGCAGGTGGGGGAGAGAAGCAGCAGTCAGCATCTGCACCAGAGAGCCTGTGCGGGTGGACTGAGGGCATCCCCTGAGCAAACAGGGCATCTCCTTCTCCATCTGAGGTCAAGCCTGATATTTCCATCTTGCAAGAAACCCTGCATTTTTTCAATTGTGTTTTCATTACAAATTGGAATGAAATGGCAATATTTGGGATTCCTCAGGAAAGGAAACGTTCATTGTTTCGCTCAGTTGGCAAAAACGAGCTCCCAAACAACCCTAAGCCCTCCACATCTTCTGGTGCTCTCTGACTCCTGCTCCACAGCGAATTCAGGAAGCTGAAGAGCCAGTTGCAGCCAAAAGTTTTGCTGAAAACTCAAGCAAACCCTTGCAAAACCACCTAGCAGCAGGAGAGCACGCCAGTGGATGCTAGCAGGCCGGAGGAGCCCATGTGCTCTCTTTGCAAGTACAGGTTTGTCACTTCAGGAGGGTCCTTGACATCCCCACCTCCCACCCCTCAGCCACTGCAGGCAGCAGCGTGACCACGCATCAGAGGGCAAAGGAGCTGCTCCACCAGCAGCACCACCACTGCATGCCTGCGCTCGGTAAGGCGTTTGCATCCCTTCGCAAGGGGCACAAAACCTCCTGGGGGGTCCCAGCTATTGTTCATTGCAGGGGGAGGGATGTATTTTTCCCCATCCAGAATCACCTGCTGGTTAGAGGAGTTCTATTAATTCTGTGTTTACTGGGAAAGGGCTAATAATATTCCATGCAAAGTAAATGAAAGCTCCAACCACTGCAGGGACTGAGGAAGCAGTGCTCACTCAAGAGCAGGGCACGGCCTTTCAGAGCCCTGGAAACAATCTGCGCAAACTCTTAGCTATGGAAGGTACAACATAGGTTAAGCCCAGACTAAAGAGCTAAGCCAAGTCATACATCCTCACGCTTGCTGAAGACCCAATGCATGCACAGACCAGTCCTGCAAGTCCCAGGGGCTACCCATCCCAGACACCGCACCATTTTAAAGCCCAGAGACCCCCCCAGCAAGGCGACATGCTTACCTGAGCGATCACAAAGGCAATGTTGCCCACAAGAAGGGCGGCCAGGGTGCCTTTCAGCTGGGATCGCGCACTGATGGAGATGCTGCTCCACCTCCACTTAGGTATCTTCATCCTAGAAAGCAACCAAACAGCACGCTAAACAAAACTCCCATCCAGCCTCACCGCCCGTCAAGAGCAGGGGCTGCTTTGCAGCCTGGGTTGCACAGCACACGTCTTCTTCAGCATTCCCGGTCAGCTAAGTGACACCAACCACCAGTGCCTGCAAGGGCTTGATCCTGAAGTTACATTTAATTAGTGGAAGCATTAACATGGTACAGGTTCACATTCCATCTCGGTTGCTATCTGCCAAACCACAATTTTGCACTGGTTCCCAGTGGCTGCACCTGATAGCACCAGTGCGAGCTGGGGCTCCAAGCCTGTCTTGGAAGAGAGCGTGGCTTACACTAAAGCAAGCGTTGCACAAGAGGCAGCAAGTAACAAGAATTGTCCCTGGATCTATAAAGGCAGTGCATTTAAATATCCCCTTTTTACAGAATTGCTCCTAGAAGAATGAGATGAAAGGCTCCATAATTGCATTTTTTTTTTGTTAACAGCCATTATTTTTCTTTTTTTCATTTGTCCCACTCTAATTCTCACCAATTCCCAGGGAAGAAGCCTGTTCTTACAGAAAAAGAAACCACCCACAATTAAAGAGCAGAAATGAAGTATCCCAAGTGTCAGCCTTTCATCTCTTTCTCCATCTGTCTCATGAAAGAGTAACCCAGAACGGCATTTTCTTAAATAAAACCCAGCTCAAAACCACAATATGTTTTATTGTGAACCTCACTGCAAGAGCCAGAAAGGAGCAGGTTTCAGGAAATCATGCTTCCAGGCAATCAAAGCAGCTCATGTCTGTAAGAAAAAGAAAAAAATATTCTCCTCTAAGCTAACTTCCCTTGAAAAGTAACTAGACAGTATCTTCGGGAAGTAGGGAGGTGGGAGAGGTGCTGCTCCTGGGGAGAGGGGGCAGGACTGCAGACCTGCAACATAAAGAGCCTCTTTCCTACCCCTTTTTCTTCTCGCAAGGGCTTTTGTAGCAGTTTTGGAAATGCAGAATTGCCGGCAATGCCAGCACGGCTTTGGTATCTGGCTTAGAGAAGTTACCGGAGGGCTTCCAGGTCCCCAACTCCGCTTTGCGGTCGCCCCAGGGTAGAGATCCAGCATGCAAAAGACACTTTCCAAGAGGCAGATCCATTGATTAATGGAAGCCCAGAGCGCTTGGCTGGGGATCCCGGGGACAGGTGGCTGAGACTTGCCTTACACTTGGTTTTCATTAAGGCTTCCAGACACTTCTGACTCAAAGCCAATAACAGAGCTCGCTCAGAGTTTATCCTAGAGTCGGTCAGAGCTGCATGTTTAAATAGAAGAAAAATTAAAGCGCGGGGGCGGGGAGAGGGATGTCGCCGACAGGCATCGCGGAGCCGGTACCGGAGGGAGCCCTCCGGCAGCCCGCAGAGCCGCCGGCGGCGGGCGGGCGATGCGGGAGAGCGGCGGGAGAGCGGCAGGGACGGAGGGAGGCACGGAGGAAGGGAGAACCGCGGCGGGCAGCGCTGCCGGGGCTCGGCCCCGGCCGGGGAGCGGGGAAGGGGCCGGCGGGGCGCGACCCCCGCGGGGCCGGGACGGGCCGTACCTGGAGGCGGCGGGGCCGGGCGGGGCGATGCTCCGGGGCCGGGCGGTAGCGGCGCGGAGCAGCAGGAGCAGCAGCAGCCCCAGACGCTCCCTCCCTCCTTCTCCCTCTCCGACTTCAAAGGGCAGCCAAAAGCGCCGGGGCTTCCAGCGAGGAGGAGCCGCCGCAGTGGCTCCCCCCAGCCCGCGCCGGCCGCTCTTATAGCGGCGGGGGTGGGGGGGGTGGGGGGGGAGCGGGCGGAATTCACACCTCTCGGCCCGGGATGCCCCCACCCCGGTTAACCCCTCGCCTCCCCCGGCGCCGGTCCGCGGCCGCCAGCCGGTTTCCTGCGGCGGGGCCGGGGGGGCACAAGCGGGGGGAACCCGCACGCATGCGTCCCCGCCGCCGCCCGCCCGGCACACGCAGCGCCGGGCACCCCCCGGGCACCCCCCCGAGCAACCCCCCGGGACCTCCCCGGGCACCCCCTCGGTGGATGCTGTGCTCCCCCCTCCCCATCCCCCGGACCGGGGGACGGTACCTGCTACCCCCAGCCCTCCCACGCACCCCCGCATAAAGCGAGGTGGCCAAACTCCTCCTGGGAGCTTTGCAGGCAACGTGCGGCCGCATCCTGCCTCTGGAAGTGTGGGGAGGGCTGGTTGGATACGGCCTGCCAGGTTTTTAATTGCACTTTCTACTGAAAAATAACCCAAATCCCCCAGGTCCTGTGCTTTTGGTGTCGCTTGCTGCGGCTCGGTGTCAGTCATGATGCTTGAAGCAGTTTTCTGCCACGTGGGAGAACGGTGGTGGTCAGAAAATGGGCTTGGTGCGCATGAAGAGCCATTTTGGATGAGAACAGTCCCCCTGGCTCAGCGACAGCCATGCACATATTGTATCTGATCCCTCTGTGTGTGCGTGTGTCAGAGAGAAAAGCCCATGGCACAAAGAAGGGCACAGTTATACAGCGTGTGTAACCTATATACGATATATGTGGTCTGTTCTCTGTGGTCTTTGCGTGTGAAATGTGGCTGATGAGACACCTCACCTACGTGGTGACACACATGCCTATGCATTCCTTAGCACATCCCCCCTGCACATGCCGTGGTCACAACCCAGCAGCTTTGAGCAGCCCACCTGAAGGATCTCCTTCATCGCACCAGAGATGCTTCAGCTCAAGCCTTTTCTCCTTCCCCTCTAGACCTGCCCCGCACAGGGCAAAACCAGTGCTCCTAGCGGGACACTGCACGCCGGCACTGGCTCTGCACCCAAGGCAATCACTGCAGCTTATCGTGGTTGTTGCCACCGGCTGCTCCTGACCCTTGGTGGCAACGTTCAGAGTCGTCATCGTTTGCCATGTGCTAGGAGCTCCCACCTGCAGGGCCTCGGGGTGTGCTCCGACCCCGCCGTGGGGCAAGAATCCCTGCACAGCTCCCAGCACCCTACAGGAATCACTGCAGGTCCATGGTGGTGTTAATTTGGACCCAGTCCTCCCAGGGATGGCTGTGTGAAGCTGAGCAGAGAATCCATCCCAAAAAATTTACATGGGAAATGAAGTCTCCTTTTCTGTTTGGCTAAATGTCTGCCAGCCTGTTTTAATTTACCCAGCTAGGTTGATTTGCAACTTTCAATTTTCCATCGGTTGGCTGTGACCAGGACACTGGGAAAATTTAGCACTTGAGTTCACCCAACTTCTGCATTTCAAAATATCCCAGCCCGAGACACGCAGGAGAAAACCCTTTCCGTTTTGGAACAACCAGGAGGGAAAAGTCTGAACACGAGAGGTTTTAAAAGCATCAAAATATTTCACATTGAAAACGCCAGAGCAGCCTGGGTCCGTGCGAGCCCCAGCGTCCCCCCCCAGTGCTCCCACCAGCTTTGGGGTTTGGCAGGACGTTGCACCCCAGGAGACCCCATCCCCGGGTGACCCCGGACCCCATCCTGCCGCAGGGATGCCCCAGGGCTGGGGAGTGCCAGGGAGGGGGAGGAAAGCGGGAGGGTGGGGGAAGGCTGTCCCAGAGGCAAGCGCTGAGGGAGCCGGCAGCAAGCAAGATGCATTCGGTCTCTGTGCTTCACCAAAAGTTCATCAAAGCCAAAGGATTTTTTTTATTTTTTTTTATTTTTTTTTTTTTTTTATGAAACAGTTGAGATGACTCAGCGGTTTCTGACGCAATCCCCGTTTCATCGGAAAATTCCTAACCAGCTCCTAGTGGCAACTGATTGCTCCCATAAATCACGCTGTGTTATCCCTGGCTGCAGCAGCACGGCTTACGCAGCCCCGGCCCGTCCTCGTGAAATCAGCAGGAGCGATGCCATCACCTCAGTGGGAGCAAAAACAGCCCCAAAACCAAAACACACCAGAGAGCAGATCCAAAACATGAGCCTCCGTCCAGCTCCACGTTGGCCAAACCCCACAGCTCCAATGTGGGGCTGGACCAGTGCCTGCTCCCACCACCCCAAAACCCCGGGGCTGCGGGTGCTGCTGCCGAGGCTGCCGGCAGGTACGGCATTAATCACCGACGGCCAGGCTCAGATGACAGCGTTTTTTATCTCCCTGTTTTTGGCATAAGCGTTAGAAATGATTTGCAGATGTTATTTACTGCTTTTGGGCTTGGAGTAAATTGAGACAAGATGCACCTGCATGGACAGTGAGAGGCTTTCCCACCCAGGGACGGCTGCTGAGGGCTCGTATTGGACTTTCCCAGGGAAATTCGGGATTCGGGTGAGGGTCCCTGAGCCAACCCTCGTCCCCACATCCTGCACTTCGGCAAGGCAGTCCGGTGGTCCTGGCGCTGCACATTCACCTCCTGGCACTGCACAAGGAGGCTCAGGGCTGCCAGCACGATGCCCGTCCCTGCAGCGGTGTGGGACCGGTGGGCTCTTACCCCGACAGCCTCCCCAAGGGGCACGCAGCAGCCGTCCAGCAGGCAGCTGCCAGGCTTTCCATCCCAAACCGGTGCCGTGCATAATTCAGAGTGCAAATAAAAAGGAGCGACAGACACTCCAAAATAGCCTCCTCCAGCCAGGGGAGAGTCGCCGGCGACTGGCTGCTGGTTTGGCCGGAGAAATGCCTGCAGAGGAAAGGAGTTTCCTTGGCTGAAATGAGTTCAACAAAGTGCTGGGCTGGGCACAGTCACTGCTCAGCGGGAGCTGGGGCTGCTCAGCTGAGTGGAGGCACTCTGCGTTTGCAGGATCAGGCCCTCTCTCACCTAGGGAGGGGTGGGGTGATCCCTTTGCCAGGGCAGCCTCTGTTGCAGTTGGGGGACCTCCATCCTTGACCTGGAGCACAGAGCGACCCTAAGCTCCGATCCAGGCACAAGACATTGACCGTCTTGCTGTGCTCCCCATCACGGGACACCTTCCCATCCTGACCCAAGCACCAGCCCTCAGAGCTGCTGGAGCTGATGCCCAGCACCACCGAGCCCCAGGCACGTCCCTAGAGCAGGTCCTCCATGAATGATGCACCACAGGACCTGCTCTCGGTGAACCAGAGCCACGATCCAGCCATGGGCTGTGGTGTTCCAGCACCGCTTTCCCACCAAAATTAGCCCTTTTCTGGCCCAGCCCTTGTGCCAGTGCCACAGACAGGATGGCTTTGTCATAGCCAGCCCCACTGAAATGCCTGCTCAGGTCCGGAAGAGCCAGGCTGGAGGAGGAGCAGGAGCACGGTGTGGAGTCTGTTGGCCCAGGACCCCCCAGCAGCTTCATCTTCGCTCAGGGGTGAGACAACTAACTGATTTTCTTCTTTTTTAAGAATGCCTACAGAAGTGACCCATTTGTTCAACACTTCTGCACAGCTACACATGTTATTTCCAGAGGAGCTCAGAGTGGTGCGGGCAGATCTAAGCCATCTGTGGAGTGGGTGAGGTCCCTGCATGGCTGGGACATTGCCAGGGGGATCAAAATGTGGCAAAGCCCCCAAAAAAGGCCCTGGCAGCCAGCCCTACCTTCTTCTCAAGGGTTGCGGCTATGGCCTACCACTGGGTAACTAAAACCAGCAAGAGGAGACCAAAAAAAGTGTCCTTTAGAGACAGTCCCGGTCCCTTGTCGAGTGACTTACGGCACAGTGTTGGGCAAGGCACTTCATCTCTGCATGCCTTCATGCAATGTGGATAGCAAAGATTTATATCATGTTAGCGTGAGGGTTTCATCCATGGAGATTTGCAAAACGTTGAGTCAAACTGAACAAGCCAAAGCTACCAGGCTGCTCTTGCCATCAGATTCCTATTTAAAAATACCTCTGGGCAGTTTGAAAGCCACAAGCGACCACAGTGACCCCAGGTATGGCCCTGGCCATAGAGTTTCAATGGCTTTAGAAGCCCCTTTTTTCTGTGCAGACTTTAATTTTACCTGTCCCCAAAGAGTACACGTCCCTGCAAGAACCTGGAGGAGCTTCCAGATGAGTCACACTTGGTTTGAAATTTTAGCTATGCAAAGATTAAAAAAAAAGTACAAAGTCTTTTCTTTTAATGGAATGAGTCTTGCATGGAAGTTGTGCAGTATTGTGCTGAGGGACATCAGCTATGCAGCATTGCCAACCACAGGCATTCAAAAATCATGAGTCAGACTCCCCAAAACCCTAAGACTGGTTTCATTCCTTTCTGGATTTTGAGCCTTGAAGCATCACAGCTTCAAGCTTTTCTCTTCAGAAAATGACAAGTTTGACCAATGGGGTGAGAGCCGAGACCCTCACATCATTACTGGGCTCCAGGAGTCATGACTGTAAAAAAAAAAAAACCATTAAACACCATGAAACGAGCAATAAACCCCTGCACTGCCTCCTTGAATTTGGCAGCAGGATGACTGCCCTGGGATACCCCGAAGGGTACGAGCAGTGGAAAACTGGTGACAGGAAAAGAGATGTCCTCACCATTAATGGTGGCATGCTTGTAATGGGCCACGACTGGAGAGAGGAGAAAGGAAGAGTTAAAAAAAAACCCTAAGGGAAAAAGAAGCAGGGATACCTGCGAGGATTATGCATAATAAGTTTATTCAACAGGGAGATGGGAAGGGGGAATTTTTTTAAGGGCAAGTATTCAGCTAAAGCTGCCTAAAATGGGGCCAGCCCTTACAGAGAATGGATATTTTAAGTGGCAATTTATTCCACTAATAAAAAAAGAAGGATGCAGGTGCTTTGGCAGGGCTGTGGACGGGAGCGGGTGAGAGCTGCGGTTGATCAGAGCTGGGTCTGCGGCACCAGCCATGCGAGGGGCTCAGGCACAGCTGGTGGCTCTGCGTTTATTGGGCTCTTTTTCCCCAGTGCCAGGGCCCGTGTATGGATTTCAGCTACCCAGAAAGCACTACCTGCACTGGCGTCTCATACAACAGCTCTGATCACAGGCTGCGGTAGGTAATGAGAGGTATTTTATGATGCTACAGCCGCCCCTTCTCCAGCTGGGCAGGGAAGGGCTTGTGCCCATGGGCTGCTGCTCCATATTTGTACCAAGCCTTTTCATGCCAGGAGGTTTCTTGATCAAATTCCCAAGACGGAGCAGCAAGAAGACAAGAAATCTTTGCAATCTGGATGGTGCCGTGCTCATCAAATTGCTCAGGGCTCCTTGGGGCTGACCGTGCTGCTCCAGAGCCACGGCCCTTGCACATCATCCTGCTGAAACCAGGCCATCATCCAGCTTTTCACCGTTATCCCTAAGTCCAGAGTTCAGGAGTCAAAATGTTGTGGAGACAAAAAATTAGACTCTGATGTAATGGAAGTGGTAAATAACACTTTGCAGTAAGCACTGAATTGATGCAGCCGTCAATGCATACCTGCTCACACGGATGCTTGTCCTGCAGCACTGCAAACTGCAAGCCCATACAGAAGCTGCAACCTTGACTCTCCATTTGAGTGTCGTTATCACCATTATTTCAAACCTGGCAGTAACTGGGGACACGCAATGGAGCAGATTTGAATTCTGATGCAGTCTACACCATACACAGATCATCCTATACTTATCCCAAAGAGAATATACTCTCAGGACTCTCAATTGGCACAGATCCCTCATCCTCTGTTCCAATATACACTACTTTCAAACTATCACCCTCATATTAAAAATAAAACAAAACTATCTATGTCTCTCTCCTTCACTGCAATGTCTGAGTTGAAAGGGTAGAAGTGCTTGCAGAAAGTCATGGTTAATGTTACCCTGGAAGGATCCAGGACAGCATACCAGAACCTGGTTTTGGCATCTGGGAACCAGTTTTCAGCCATATGTATCACCGTTCCTGCATGCACTCTGGTCCACACAAAATTAGCCCTGTGGAATGTAGATTCAAAATTTGCTTTCCAGAAGTACTTAAATGCAGGAGCTAAAATTTGCTCTTTCTACATTTCCTACCTGTTTAGGAGGGAAGGAACAAAGTCCTGGACCTTTGTTACTTACGTTCCTTCCCGGGAAGGTTTGTAAAGCCCACGTCTAGCGCTGCGGTTTGTTTGCAGCCTGAACAAAGACCTTTTAAGCAGCAGCTCCCGACAGGAGCTCGCCACCTGCCTGCCCCTTGCCTCGCAGTTTACTTTGGGGTCTCTTTTTCAATAATAGCTGGAACACGTGTGCAAACTGGTGTGATTTTTTTCTCTATGCCTACAGCGCTGGCTGCAAACCAAACGCCAGCCCAGGGTGTGCAGCTGGGAGAGAGCAAGAAAAAAAAGCAACAACCTGTGGAATGTTTTCTTGCTCCTGAGAGCTCCAACACTTCCCTGCTCAGGGGAGCACTTGCCATGGCTGGCACTTGCTGCATCCAGCAGCCAACGGGGTTTCCTTTCCAGTGGGCTGCAGCTAGATTTTGGGCAAAGGATAGGGGCGAGGGGGATGCATTTAACAACTGCTTGATCATAGTTTTGAACTGATGCCATCTGGCTTGTTGCACAACCGCCACCCTTGCACGTCCTTGCAAATGATGGCTTGTGGCACAACTGCCATGTCCTTGCAAATAGACCCACAAGGGCAAGGGCAGCTGCTTTGCACCCAGATGTGGAAGTTTGTCCTCACCAACAGGTTTTGAGCTGTGTCTTCACCTCTCTGATACCAACCTCATGGCCACAAAAGCAGGGTGGACACAGTTTTCTTAGCCAGGAGTCCAGAGCGGTTTGTGCAACCAGCTAAGCCCAACCCCACTCAAAACCCTCCTGGAGACAAGCCCCACCGTGCAGCACGCAGAGGCCCCGAGCACCTTCCTCGGTCCAAGCAGCTCATGCAAGAATAACATGGAATAACGGATATGTCTGAGGATATGGCACAGAAAAGGAACAGGGTACTTCGGGGCGTGCTGGCGCTTGGCTCCGCTTCCCACTCAGAGCTGAACGCCTGGGGAGAAGCAGGGTATTTATGTGCTGGCTTGGAGGGATTAATTTTCACAGTAAATAGCGACACCAGAGTTTTTCACTATTTATTGGTAGAGATTCAATTTTGCAGGGGTTTGTGGTAAGTTTATGGCTTGTCCAGGCAGGAGGGCGGCTGGAGACGTGGTGTGCGCAGCGTGGAGCCCCTGCGCTCTGCAGAGGGATGCTGCCTGCAGCCGGCCAGGGTACGTGGATGGTTCCTGCAATACCAGCTAAAAACGGGACCCCTACACAGCTCATCTCAGCTGTGCCCGAGGAAGGCTCTCAGCACAGGCCTCTTGGGTCAGTGCTTTAATGCCATCGTGCCATTCTCACCACACACACAACAGCCCTGCACTCCCCCTCCTAGAGCCCTTTCCAACTTGGCTGGAGTGGTTTAAAGAGCATTTTTTTCTCCGTGCATGCCTGCCTTTCCACTGGACCCCCTCCCAGGGGACAGGCAAGCCCGTCCTATCGGCCTCAGAAATGGTGGCTCATATCGCAGCTCGCAGCCTCCTCCCCAAACCCACAGCCACAAAGGCGGTTGCTCAAGCGTAGCATTCCTGCTCCCTGCGTCCTGGGAACAGCTGTACCGAAAAGATGCCGAGAATCCCTGCGAGGCTCCAAGGAAAAGATATTAACCCAGGAGGGGAGCAGCAGCGATATAATAAAAAGTCATAATAAAAGAGAGAAGCCACTGAGTGGATTAGCAGCCCAAACGCTGCTTGGCTTTTGGTCTCCTTTCCTCCAGCTTTTCTGCGCCACACAATGATCTGCTCAAATTCCTCCACCCCAGAGACGCTCAGCTCCTGAATTTCAGACAGATCTCCTGGAGGTGTTCACTCTGCAAAGCCCGAGGGCATGGCTGAAAAACTTAACTGCACTTAACTCCACCTGAGTGCGCAGGTAGCGCACGCGTAGCAGGGGTTAGACACTGCGTCACACGCGTAGCAGGCGTTAGACGCTGCATCACACGAGCTTCCCGATGTCTGTGCTCTGCTAGAGCGGGGCCACCCGCTCCAGGTATGCCCTCATGGGGAAATAAAAGGCAGGTTTGGAGCCTGGTGTGTAGTTCTCAGGTACAGCAAAGGTAGCAGGATGCGTCCCACTGTTTTAAAAACCCCGGGTACCTGCCACATACCAGTTCTTCCCTACTTTTTGCCAGTGCAAAGCAGTGGATGGTTTTTCCCTGCCGGGCTGCTCCAGCAGCACTGACCCAGGCCTGGCGTGGGGGCAGCGGGGTGCAGAGATGGGGTGTCCCCATGGGGAGCAAGCAAACCCGCAGCCCTCACCCACTGTGCACCCAGACCTGGCACCCAGCACAAGGCATGCAAGGACGACATTCCCCTTTGCTCCTTCAGAAACACCCAGGGCGATATCGGGGGCACAGAGCATCTGCCACTGGGAGCCACCGGCTGCGTCAAGAATTTCGCTGTTGGGGAGAGACAGGAGCAAAGGGGGCGGCTGCGGCGGCGGCAGCAGCTGTCCCTGCTCGCAGCCCTCCCAGCCATGCAGGGCATTTAAATTTTAAAGCACGCTCACCACGGCTGTTTTCTCCGCCATCCCCATCCAGCTCGCAGAGACCCCGTCCCCGGGAGCCGCTGGCCCACGAGGCACCCATGGGTTCACTGGTGGCCAAGCTCCTTCTGCCCACCATCAGCACCTTGGTCTTCCTCCCCACCATCAGCATCGCGGCCAAGCGGCGCTTCCACATGGAAGCCATGGTCTACTTCTTCACCATGTTCTTCGTGGCGGTAAGATGTCCGTGTCCCCCGTGCCGCGTGTTTCATCCCCTGAATGCCCCCTGCATCGGGTCTCCACTGAGAAGGGCAGCTGGATCTCACCCAACAGCAGCGAGCGTGACCCCAGAATATCCATTTTCAGTTATTTCCCACCGTGTGTGGTGCTGAGTAGCTGATTCTTCAGTTTAGGATGTCCTAAGGGCTGGCCTTACATAGATTTAATGGTGTTTTATGGTTGTGAGGTTAGGGAGAGGGTCTGGGTGCAAAGCGACTTGATTGATTCGCAATGTTTTGGAGCTGGTTTTTCTCTTTGTTTTACAGCTGGTAAGTGGCCATGCTGAATTTGGGGTTTAAATTGTATCCAGAGTCTCTTGCTATGCTTCTGTCATTTTAGCCAAAAGCACGTAGTTGAATTATTGATTTTGTAATTGCTAACTGGTGACGGGAGCAATGCTGGAGACAGGGGAGTTTCTGCAGTGGGAAAGGAAAGACTAAAACATGCTGCTGAGCTATCAAGAAAACTAATTATTAACTCTCCACCTTGGCAGAGCGGTTTGAAAACGTGTGTTTCACCAGGTTCAGAATCACCCTGCCTTTCCTCGCGTGGGACTAACGAGTGGAGAAAGTCAGTTGTCTGTACATACACAAAATAATTCATATTCCTGCTCCCGGCAGTAAGCTGCCCTGCGCTTTGTATCACTGCTAACTGCCTCCATACGCACACGGGTTGAGCACCTAAAGCAGCATTCCTACTGGAAAAAATCTCCTATTTAACACCATGGCGATGCTCTGCTAAAGAATTTGAAGGAGATAGCCCAGCAATGCAACAAATATTGCATTTACCGCTTCTCCGCACCCACCTCAAGGCATCCCATGAGGGTTGTCACATCCCTTACACAGAGACAGAGAAACTGAGGCAGGGAGTAGATAAATGACCTTCCCAGTGTGAAAAGCTCTTCCACAGCAGCACTGAGGGTAAAGCAGGGCTCTGAACCAGACCAGCCTCTTATTCCTCAGGATCCACCATTTAAGCCTCCAATTAAAGCACAATGCAGGGGGAGAAATTCTGCCAGTTCCATAAAAACTACAGGACTAGTTAATAAAAACGTCCCAACCGAGCCCCCCCAGCTCCCCGGGGAAGCCAGACATCTACAATTTCATTTTGCACCGGTTTTGCGTCTGCTCCACCTCCCCAAGAAGTCAATAGGAAAATTGGCACGTGTTTCGACGGGAGGTGGAACAGGTCCTCGCTGAAGAGACTGAAGAGGCAAAATATCTGTGCATGGGGAAGGGAAGGGAAGGCAGCTGCCAGCATGGTCGGGGGGGTAGGAAGGGCAGCAGCTGCTGCTGTTGCCTTTCTTGTAGCATCCCACTCCTCCTCCCCCAGGAGACCTCATCAGAGCAGTGAAAGCATATGTCCATTGCAGACAAGTGCTGCGACGCCAGCCAGAAACACGCTCTTTGTCTTCCACCCTTTCTTTCCCCCATCTCTGGACTCCTCGAACCCAATCTCAAGCAGAGAAAAGAATTACAGCCATGGTGCAATCTTTTCTAGAAACCACAGCGAGCCAAAGGACTTGCAGCAATTCCCATTATAAATAATATCAGCATCCCTGCTGGGCCATGACAGTGAGGATTGTTCCAAGGGCGTCCTGCCAAGCGGTGAAGGGACTTCTTCAGAAACAGCGAAGCACGCTGGTGCTACCACTAGAAAACTCGAAGGGCTGAGTGCTCAGAGGAAAAGGCGAGCGCCAGGCAAACACTGGGAGCATTCCTCTGATTGCACTGGAAAATTTCTCTTGGCTCGGTTTGCATCTATGTTGCATGACAATGGTTTTTTTTGCAAATAACCTAATCAATGAGCTAAAGGGCAGGAACCAGCAGCTTTTAAGGGAATGCACTAATGAGTGAATTCCCCAGCATTCAGACTCTGGCCATATAAAATCTAGTTAGCCTGGACAGTGACCTGGCATCTATACACATTTCATCAGGACAGTCATTTTGAATTGTTTTACGAGAATCTTTTGCATAACCTCAGAGTCCTCCTTCTGCTGGAGAGGATGTCCCTACGCCGCACGGGGCTCGGCTTCAAGCAGCTTGGTCATCAGATTGCAAATTCTGGCACAGACCAAGAGGCAAACTAAAGCTCATCCACAAATAATTTGTACTGAGAGAGAAGAATGCTGATTCTCAGTCAATTTTCAATTGGGAACGGTGACATTATATCTCAGATATGTTCATTACTGCATATCAGTGACCCTGGTGTATATGAGACTGTCCTGTTCCTGGCTGGCCATCCTCTCAACAGCCATGAAAAGGCTGTTTCAAACCAACTGATAAAAACAGAAGTATTTTATTTTACCTTAGCCGTCTGTGGGTAGATAACTAGCTTTCTTAATGCGGTTTTTTTTTTTTTTTTTAAATAGATTTACCATGCATGTGATGGCCCTGGCTTATCAGTTCTGTGCTTCATGCGCTACGATATCCTGGAGTACTTCAGCATCTATGGAACAGCTCTGTCCATCTGGGTGTCCCTGATGGGTAAGCACTGGTCTCTTGTGGTCCCTACAGAGCACCAGCGCTTGCAGGTTGGGCAGGATTTGTCAGCGTCGCTGGTGGGATGGTTAGTGGGTACAGGCCCCAGAAATACTGTTGCCTTTGAGCTCTCATCTGCAAGACTTGGCTCTGAGACTGTCTTTTATGGAAGTGCTATGGTTTAATCAATTTTTCTATCATTCATGCCTTGGAAAGCCGTCGCACTCGGTGGGGTCCAGACACCCATGAAAACCGTCCTAAGTGGTGGCTGGGAAGTTTTGCTCTTGGAGATAAACCGAGCCCTGGCGCCGGGTGTTTGTGTTAGTCGGGCGTTCCTCTGCCCTCACCAGCTCTTAGGCATGTCCTTACAACAGCAGAATTCTTTATTTCAAATTGGCAAGTAACACATGCAATCTTGTGCTTTAGTTCGAGGCAGGACAGTACTATGAGACGACTTAGTTTGAAACCTCATATGTCAGGGAATCTCCCATTTCTCCTCATTTTCCCCATACTGAGCCCATCAGCTTGTCCTGTCCTGACTGGGGGGCGTTAAGAAATGAAGAATCTGCCACTTCCCTCAGTAGCAAGCAAATCAAAGTGGTTTAGTCAAAACAAATATATCTTCCTAGTTTATCAAAAGCCTAGTCTGGGCTGGCAGGAAATATTAGATCTCTTAGAAAAAGCAGAAGTATATTTCACTTCCTTTTTACTAAA
Source organism: Morus bassanus (assembly GCA_031468815.1). Lineage (NCBI taxonomy): Eukaryota > Metazoa > Chordata > Aves > Suliformes > Sulidae > Morus > Morus bassanus. Next base: position 4,956,408 of record CM062586.1, read on the forward strand.
AATCCTGACCCTTGTCCTGTTACTCAGTTTACCTTTTCCCACATTCCCTTCACTCTCTTTTTTTCTCATTTTGTTCCTCATTTACCACTAACAAAAGGTATAATGAAAAAAAAAAAAAAAAGACAGAACTAAAGAAGGACAAAAACCTATTATTTTTCCATTTTGTCAACATGTGTTTTTCAAGGATGTGAGTATTTCTGACAGGAGCAGAGGGTAGGGTAAGGAGAGAGATGAGGGGACTGTCATTTTCCAACAGCAAAGGCTTTGCTCAACAGATTCAGACGATCTCTAGCAGCCGCCCATCCAGTCCCCGCTCCAGCCAGGCAGGGTCCCCAGCCCTCCTGGTGCTGGGCCGGGGTCACCATGATGAGGCACAGCCCCATGACTCTCACAGGACTTTCCCCTCTGCTCTTCAGGGCTCCAGGGGTGGTGCAGGACCTCTGGCTGGGATGGGGGGCTCGGGATGGGGGGCTCCTGCAGCCCCTGAGCCCAGGAGGAGCCGTGGGGCAGCACCCCCTCTGCCAGGCGCTGGTCCGTCCCTCCTCCCATCACCGCCGAGCAGCACAGACAGCAGCATCCCCCTTCAAGGGCATGTGATGGGATAAATCTTCTACACAGGGAAAAATGAGAGGGGGAAATATTAACCTTAGAAATGGCTCTGTTCCCCCAAGGTGCGAGTCCCAAGGTGGGCTCCCACACTCCATGGCACTTCAGTGCTCTCTCTGCTCGGCTAGAAAAGGCAATGAGGCAAATCAACTCCAAAGGGCATTTTCGGTAGATAACAGCAGTGTCAGGGTAGGTCAGAGCCGATCCAGACACTTTGGCTCCTTGCAGTGAAATTCAACTTGATTGCTTCATTACTGCATTCAAAAACCTTGCAAAAAATACAAATCCCGGACTACGATGTTTAAAATATTGACCCGCAGGGAAACAACAGAGATTAAAATGCGGACATTATCCCTTAGCCAAACTCCCTATAAAACCACGATCCAAGGACATGGAAGGTGTGGTGACTGAAGCCCAGGGAAGCCTCTCGCTGTGGCTTGTAAAGCCCGAGCGCACATGTGTGGACACAGACCCTCGGGCACGCTTCCCGGAATGCAAATCCAGGGCAGCCATAACACAGCTGTGTGAGCTGGAAAAGCATGGAGCCCACTGGGATCCATAACTTTTATCAGTTATTACCCCATTCTGTGCTAAACAAAAGCCTCTAATAATTTACTCGCACTGGCGACTTCCAGCTTGCAAACCTCAGGCAGGTGCCGGTACAGCCGGGTAGCCCAGTCCCCATAACACTGGCGAGCGCGGTCCTACCAGAGCGGGCTGATGGAGGCTGCATCGGGGTGAGCCGGTAAGTTTGGGAGGGTTGGAGCTGTAGGATGAACCCAAGAGCCGATGGCAGGCTCACTGGGCGCAAGCATCTTTGCAATTGCCTCTGACTTCTGGGTCGAGGCAGGGAAGGGGAATACAGATGGGATGTGTCCTTTAACTTCCAAATGCAACACTGAGTGTAAGACCTCTAAAATCAGCACCTAGGCCTACCCCTCTGATGCCTCGGGACGGTTTGCTTTGCCCCCCGTGCCTCAGTTTCCCCAGCTGTGAGGCTGGGGAACGCATGCTGGATGCAATGCTGAGGGTCCCCAGGGCAGGCGGGACAGAGCCCAGTAAGGCTTTAGGGGAGCAGCCGAGGAAGGGGGTGGGTGAGCTGACTCTCCTGTGCTTGGTGCCGCGCAGCCCTGGCAGAGTTTGACGAGCCGAAGAGATCGACCTTTGTCATGTTTGGCGTCCTCACCATTGCCGTGAGGATCTACCACAACCGCTGGGGCTACGGTGTCTACTCGGGACCCATCGGGACAGCCGTGCTGGTGATAACCATGAAATGGGTACGTAGGGAAGGGCACCGCGTCGGGGCTCTACAGGATGCTTGCAGCAGGGACAGGGCTGAGCCTTGCATGGAGGGGTCCGACCTGCACCAGCAGTTTCCTCCTCAAGGTCCAGCTTTCGCAGCACAGGCCATCACGGTGATTAAACAGCACTTCTCCTCCAACCCGTGCAGAAAGTAGGTAGACAGCAATCAGTCTTTGTGATAAACGCCAGATTCAATCGGTCTGAGCAATCTACCACATCTCCTGTCCCTGCGTTTCTAATCAGGAGGAACGTATTTATGGAGTTTTTACAGCTACTCAGAGGCAGAGGGGTCTGGTAAGCTGCCCCGGAGCCGGTGGAAGATGTGCATAAAACGCAGTGATAAAGCAGGAAGGAATCTGCCTGTAGTCTGCCTGAATGTGGCTGGCAGCTCCTGGGAGAGCCGGGCACCATGCCGCAGCGTGTCGCACACACAGCAGATGCTGTGGACCTGGGTGGGAGACGGGTGGCAGAGCCTTTGGCAGGAGCAGGCATGGCTGTAAAAGGGAAGGGAGAATGGTTCAGTGATGGGGTAAAAATTGCAGGAAGACGCTGCCGAGTGTCATGGAAATATGGTGATGCAAGTCCCAGCTACAGACCGTCACCAAGCCCACTCTGCTGGCCAGCCAGCAGCTAAAAGCAAGTGGCCACAACAGAGAGGAGATGGGCAAGGAGGGGACCGAGGCACGGGACCACCCTGCATCCCCCAGCCCACGGATGCTGTGCTGGGATCCACTCTCCCAGAGTCTGGGTTTGCAAGGGTGCATGCTTCCTGAGCTGGGCTTGGGGCTGAATATTAAGAAAACAGCATTATGAACAGGAATGAAGCAGGAGGACCCCTTGCAGCACGCAGGCAGAGGTGCTTCCCACGTGCAGGCAGATCCCACAGCCTGGGGAAGCCGGTCTGTGGGCTTTGCGAGGTTTTATTTCAGCATTCATGGGATCTTTCAGATGCGGAGCTGCCAGCTAAATCCGGGTGAATACACTTGGTGTGCTCTCTCTTTCCTTCCAGCTACAAAAGATGAAAGAGAAGAAAGGGCTCTATCCAGACAAGAGCGTCTACACCCAACAGATCGGTCCTGGCTTCTGTTTTGGGGCATTAGCACTGATGCTGAGGTTCTTCTTTGAGGTACCCATTTGCACACTCAATCACACTGACTTTACAAGGTGTAAAGGAGGTTACCAAGATAGGAGACCTCCCCCTTCGCCCTGCTGGGTTGCATGCAGCCTTGGGTAAAATCCAGCTCAGGTGCAGGTCTCTGGGGTTGGCATGGCGGGGTCTGGTGGCAGGGACGAGGGTCCCTCCCTGCTTGTCCCCGTCCCCTGGCCCGTTTACTGTGGTGTGGGCAGGGACAGATGTGACAGCGAGTGATACGCAGGGTGATGCTCGCTCTCTTTTCCCCCCGTTAAGTGAGTTGCGAGGACATGGACTGTGCTTTCTTCAGCCATGGACTGTGCTTTCTTCAGCCATACACAGTCCTCAAAATGATTTTGTCAAATGCAAGCAGGGCTTCTTTGGAAACCGGGCACGGGTGACTTAAGGACACCTCGTGGAGCCACGGCAGGGACTGGATATGACCCAGGCATGGCTGGATCCAAAGCTGGCTCACGCCAAAGAAAAGACTCTCAGTTGACTCCCAGGGGCACTCAATCTCATGTTTATAACCTTTTGCTTTCGCTGCTGGCCAGTCCACCCGTCCGGCGCAAAAGGGTCCGTCTGTCCCGCGCGGGGAAGGCGATAACCCCCCGACACAGCTGCCGGTCACGCCTGCACTCAGCCCCGCCGTTACGGCTGCTCTGTGCATTGGGAGCTGCTAGATACAACCTCACAGTCATCCCCAAGGATTATTTTTCAAAGCATTTAGTAATTGCAAATTCTAGCAGAACATAAAAATGTCACTTAGCAGAAACCGCCTCCCCCCCGCGCCCCGGCCTCGCCGCCACGTCCTTTGCGGGGTAATGAAACACTTCATTCAAGAATTGGGAAATGTGCAAATTGGAATGTGTTAAATCCACTTTGCTTTTTTTTTTAAGGCTGGAAATCCTTTCTTCTCTGACAGCAAAAAGAGGCAGAAGGCTCAGGAATTTTTTTTAATTCCTTTCCTTCTGGCTACTTGTAGAAACCTATGTTTTGCACCTAACGCAGACACCCCCGGCACCGCGGCTCCCGCAGCTCCGGCAGGCCTTGCTAACGCTCTCCCCGCTTGCAGGAGTGGGATTACACCTACGTGCACAGCTTCTATCACTGCGCCTTGGCCATGGCCTTCGTGCTGCTGCTGCCCAAGGAGAACAAGAAGGCCGGGAGCGCCGGGACCCCCGCCAGGCTGGACTGCTCCACGCTCTGCTGCTGCGTCTGAGCAGCCCGGGCGAGCGGGGCACTTGCTTTTCTGCTCCGGGGGTGATAGAGGGGTGCAGCCAAAAAGCAAAATGCCTGCCCACTGCGTTTTCCTCTGGGACACCAGCATCTTCTCCCACCAGCTCTGTGCATGCCCCGGGCTTTCATAACCTGGAGTCTTCCCCTTTCCACCATCAGCCCTAGCAGAGGTTGCGCTTGCAGTTTGCTACATACCTGTACTTCTCCCTGGAGAAGCACTTGTCTGGGCTGCAACCCTTGGGAGACCCTTGCACTCTCAGGCCACGTCACTGCCCAGGCTGTCACCTGCACCAGCCCAGGAGGACACAAGTTGTCCCCTCCATGGGAGTTTGCCCAGCCTGAGCACACAGGGCTTCGTTTGTAACGCCCGATTAACAGAACCTGTATTTTTGTGAGATATTTACTATTTTATTTATGCATTCTCTTGATGTAAATAATATATACTAACAAAGACTTTGCAAGTGTGCAATGCCAGTGTTTCCTAAGCAGTGCAAGAAAGTTTCCAGCTCAGCTCCGCTCAATCAAGGGCAGATGCCAGCTGCAAAGCGGAGCTCCGGGCACGGCCACCCCCTCCCCTGCCCACGGCCCCCCTGGCCTGGAGGGAGCTGCAACATTGGGCACTTTGTCCTTGCAGACCTGCCCAGCAGCAGGTGCGCTTGCGGAGAGCCTCATTGGTATGGAAAGTACATGGAAAATTAGAGGCAGAGAAAAGAAGCTCCTGGAGGGAGGGGGAGGGCTGTAAGCCTATAACAGATTATTTACTATAGCAGAAGTGTATGATTTATTTAGACTGTCTGGGAAAAACGCCAAGACTATATGTCACGGACAATTAGAGCAGTATTGATATACAGTGATGTCCACAGAAAGCCCACATTAAGCCTGGGTTCCTCTGGAAGAGAAATCCACCCCAGTCATTCATCAGAGCAACTTCTTGCAACGGGGCAACAACCAAAACTGAATGAGCTTCCAACAAAAATATAAATGAATTATGAACCCCTGAGCATCCAAGAGTCGCTGGCAAGCGGTGGCACAGCTGATGCAGCTGCACGCAGAGGCAGCGCTAGCAATGAGTTTTCAAAGGGTTCACCAGCACCTAAACCAACACAGCACACCAGGTCTTTCTGAGCATCCAGCCCCTGGGATGTTTTGCAAGATGCTCTGAGGGTTTGCATGCAATGCTTTCCCCATTGCTTGGATATTACTGGAGTACTTTGCCTCACGAGGACTACTCAGGGCATCCCCAAAAAACAGTCCCAAGTGCTTCAATTCCTAATTCAGAGCTGAGTGCAAGGAGCATCTTGGCACTACATTCAAGAGCCGGCTCCAAGGGTGTGCAGCCGTTTCCCAAGGGGTCACCCACAGGGGTGTCCCACAGCTGGGGCTCTGCTGGTTCTCGCTGAGCCACGCCGAGCATGTCTGTGGGAGTGCGTTACCCGCCGCGCAAATACCCAACGCTGACCCTCCCCGGGAGCCTGACCAGCAGTGCCAGCGGCCTCTGTCCATCCGCACACCCTTTGCTGCTCGCTGCAGCCGCTGATCAGAGGCGACCAACACCCCCAACCCATTTTTTGACTGCTCAGCCCCTCCTGGGCTGCGGTGACATGCGTAACCCAGCGGCAAGCCCTAGCAGTTCACAGGCAGCGTGGGCATGGGGAGAGCCTTGTGCAGGTGAGGCGCTGGGAGGAGGGGTGCTGGGTAACTGCAATGCCTTACCGTGGCTGAGCAGGAGGGAAAAAAGGTTGGCAAATCCCATGCAAACAAGGAGGGCACGTTAGCTAAGGCCCAGCTGAGTAAATGAAAGCTCCTGCTCCCACCTGCCATGCATCCAGGTGTTACACCAGAAAAAACCCCAAGAGTGTATTACGTACAATAAAATCCCAGGCAAGGTTACTTTTTTCCCCTTTCCCTGCTGATGCCCCAGGGCGCTGCTCCGACTGTGCAAACCGTCCATCCCTTTGCACCCAGTGTGGGACCGGCACCCACCCTCAGGGCTGAAACGCAGCCGGGCATGTCCGCAGGGTCCCCGCCGTGGCATCAGCCCCGTGCCGCCGGCGGCACCCGCTGCAGAGGGACCAGGCACCCCGACACCCAGGAGGAAGGTCCACAGGCTGAATTCGCTATCGCTGGGGCAGGATATCCCCTGCAATACAAATGCAGGGAAATATTATAAACATTTACAGCAACGTAGACAAAACAGTCTCTTGTAACCTTTTAGCGCTGCCGAGAGCTTTGCCTGTAAGAGCTCTTGAGCCCCTGCCAAAAATTCTTGCTGTTTTCATAAGAGTAGGTGTTTTCGTCTAAGGTGCAGTCTGAGTGCTGTGACCTTTGTCATGTCTGCTACTGAAATTTCCTGCTTCTCTGTTATTCTCTTCTTTGGTAAGACGATATGAAACCCAAAACTTTTATTGCCCCTTTTAAAGCGTCTTTATAGCTCCCCGTCTACTTCATATACTGTCTTATTCTCGAACGCTGGGATATTACTTATGGGATCCGGGCTTGATGCTGCAAAAGGCATTTGGGTTTCACGAAGCCCAAACCGCCCAGGGGTTTTTAAGATCAGCCGGGGGGGGGGGGGGGGAGAAAAAAAGAAATAAAAAAGGAAAAAAGGAATGAGAGTGGAGGGACTGGCTTTCCGCTCCAGAGGCATCGGCATCTGCTACCAGCGCAGTGGCAGAGAGCAGCGACAAGGGCAGGCAGGAGCCTGCCAGCCTCCCTCCGGCTCTGCGATGCCTCCCCAGGCACAAAATCCCATTTGTTTTGTGTCTGGGCTGCAGTGGCAGCATGGGGTGCCCGCTGACACCCGTGGGGATGGCATCACACGGCCTTTCTTCCCACACCTCCATCCCCTGCTAGCTCTGCCCCGGAGCCAGCGGCTCAGATGTGGTCAGACGCTGCAGCCAGTGCCGAATCTGGTGTGCAGAGGCTGGGGCATATCTGCCCCGGAGCTGGCGCTGGGGGATGCCAGCCCTGCTCGGGGGGCTCCCACGCACCCCATTTCCCTGCTCAGTTTTGGCGTCAGGACAGACCACATGAAGGACACACATCCCTAAGCAAGGGCTGATGCAAAGCCACAACAGCCGGGCATCGGTACCAAGGCTTCGTGCTCCCGTCCCACCCCTTGGGCTGCGGGGCATGGCCTCCACTGCACGCAGGAACTGCGGTGGCAGGGATCCCCCGGGACCTCGCTCACCTCTGCACGCTCCCCAGCATCCCCACTGCAGGAGGTGTGCTGGTGGGGAGAGGGCTGGCCCCAGGCTGCAGCCCCGCAGCGGGGGATCTTACAGCAGGCGCAGGGGCCGGTGGGCAGCGACGAGGCTTCGGGGCGGTGTGGTCGAACCATCCCTTCAGGTGACACATGTTCCCCCATGCTTGCCTACGACAAGGCTGGGACAAGAGGGGAATTAGGACCTACTTCTGCTCGAGGGGAGGCTTCCAGAGATGTCTAGTCAGGCTCGGTGCCAGCTAATCTTCCAGGCAAACTTTATCCAGATCCCTTTGGCTGCAGAAAGTGAAAAACTAGCCAGACCAAAACATAAAAGCCTGGTTTCTGCTGCCAGCTGTATGGGGCACTCCAGAAAATGCCTTATCACTATGTGAAAGACCGCTTCAGGTTTTTTTCCACAGGCTGCTCTTCCCTCCTCACCCTCACCCTCGCATTGCCATTCCTCCATGCACGTTCAAGTGGTGAGCCAGCCTGGCCAGCCCTGCCAGGTTAACTCAGACTGTGGGGCCAAGGTTTTTGTGCTAACTATTTTTATGCCCTTTAGGCTGCAGTGATGCTATCCCACTTCAGAAAGTGCTGTTGCTCCAGGCTGAGGCAGATGCAGCTCACTGGAAGCGGTGATGGACAACCCAAGGAGATGCATCCGCTGGACTTCCAGGGAAGTCCTACCTCCTCCCAGGGAGGACCAAAGAAACCTGATTCCCCTGGAAATTCAACAGTGTTGATTTTGTGTGCAGGTAGGGGCAGGAGATCTGTGGGGAGCCCCAAAGAGAGGTCATGCCCTGGGCTCCTCCATTGCCCTCCAGTTCTGATGTGCAGGAGATGTCTGTGCCCTGTAACAGCAATACCCCAGGTCTGCAGGGGCAAAGGGCAGCCACCACCAATGTCCTACACAGACCCAGGGCTCCACAGCCCTGGGACATAGTACAGACGCACTATGAGAAACCAGCCCCATCTGTCAGCCTGAAAAAAAGGGGAGATGGAGCAACTGAAGCACCTATCCGGGACCACTCGGTATCTCAGCTTTGCTCCAGCCATCCCAGCCACAATGCACATCTCTTTTGGGTGCACAAAGAAGGTCTCCTGTGCTTCAGAGGAGTCAGGCGGCACCCAGGAAGAGCAGGGTGGGATTTGCCGTGGCTGGTGCTGCTCTGCAGAAACAGCACCTTTCTGCAGCAGCGCAGGATGGAGTTAGAGCAGATGCAACTGTGGGGGTAAAGTGGTACCTCCTGCGTGGGTGCAAAGCAGCCTAACCCAACACCAGCAAGAGAAAAAAACATTGATACATCAGGGTTTTGTTCAAAACAATGCCATGCAACCTCCCAGCAGGTTTCTGTCCTCCTCCTCTTTCCTCTCAGCCTTTCAGCAAGATTTCCAACCAAACTTCCCAGCCTGGTTGGTTCGGGCAGGGCAGCCCCATCCCAGCACTGCTCAGCAGCCTCCCGCAGCAGCAGGGTATTTTCAGGGCACAGGGGAGCTCGGCTGCAGCGCCGCAGGCAGGCTGAGCCGCTCGGCTCCCAGGGGGGTCGGGCAGGGAGCCCCTCGCACACTCGCAGGTGTCCGCTCCCCCCGGCAGCACCGGAGACAGACGCGGGTGGTGGACTCAGCCCAAGCGACCAAACCCCGGCGCTGAGTCCCCGACGCGGGGAAGGGCAGATGCAAAGCAGCCGGGCTCGCTCGACTCTTGCGGGGATGCTTTCACAGCTGCAAAAACCCACTCCAGGTCCAGGTTTGGTGTCTCCAGCCTCCCCGCTCCTCCGGCAGAGTGGTCCCAGGGAGCGGCGGTCCAAGGTTTTTGGTTTAGGCCAATCTCCCAGAAATTCTGTCATCATGCAGTGCATCACGCACACTCCCGGATCCGCATTACACAGAGGATGGCCCTGGTCCAGCGCCTCTTAAAGTCAGTGGAAAAACCCTCCCTCGCTACGATGGGAGCTGGCTCGGGCCATATACGATCTGACAGATACCATGGAGCGAGAGAAGTTGTTTTAATCTGGGAATATCTTGTGGCCCCAGAGCTTCTTCTGGAGACAGAAGGGCAGCGTGTCTGCAGAGCGGGTGCTGCTAAGAAAAGCTCCCAACCTTGCAACAGCCTTTCAATAAGCATTTAACGAACCATCGTTATCTGATCCATGTGCTCCGAATGCAAGGGAACCGCTCAGGTTTCCAACTGCACACATCATCTGATGCTCATAAAACGAGCTGATGTGTCTGGAAGCCCCAGACCCAAAGAAACATTATTTCAATGGGGAAAAAAAGTCAATAATGCTTTATAAAACACCGGCATGGACAGACAGGGATGGGTGGCTGCTCTCCCCTGCTTACCTGTGGTTTTCCAGCAAAGCAAATGTTCACTGATAAAACTCACAATCTCCTTATAAAGGCAGGATCTGTTTCGCCTGTAAAAGGGAAGGTTCGGGGGAAGTTTTACATGCGTCTCTCCTCTCTTTCTATGTCTTTATTTGCATTTTCGTTTTCACAGTAGTTGAGCTAATCTGAATGGAGCAGGAGCGAGGGTCCAGGTTATAACCAAAGTATCAGGTAGCACCTTCACATCTGGAAGGGATTTTGACACAAGTTCTCCCAGACTGTTACAGACAGTTTAAAAGCAAAATCTGATAAATAGCAAATGTTTAACAAGTCAATAGGAAGCTGCATTTGCGAGAACATGTGGCTCTAACCGGTCTAGCACCGCCGCATTGCCAAGGCCCTTCAAACGCATACGCACACGTACCTGCAGCATGCAGTGAGGGTTTGCCGTGGCTCTGCCTGGAACTGGTCTCAGTTACAGAGGGAAGGATTAAAGACAGATGTGTCTTTGTATGTCCAGACATGTCCAACAGCCCTCTTCAAAGCCTGAGCAGGTCCGGAGCCTCCCTGCTTTGGTGGTAAGGGGCTTGCTTCTCCTTCCCAGGCTAAACCGAGCCCCCTTTGTTTTCTGTATGCCCCCAGCCTTGCGTTTAAGGTGGGAAGAGGATAAAGGGAGCTGAATAGCTCAGGAAAGCACCGCAGAGCCTGTCCCTGCAAGCTGCTGGCACGCCGGGCACGCTGCCCCTGGCACAGGAGTTTTGGGGGTTGCACTGGCCGGTGAGGACCCCCTCAGGTCGCTGCACGGAGGGTCGGAAGCACACAAGGTCTCACCCCAATTTTGCACAGATTGGGGTCCATCAGAGCCCCAGTCCAAAAGCCAGAGGTGTTTCTACCTTTGAAAAACCTTTGCCATCCCCTGAGAGCCACAGCCTCCTCGGGGCAGAGGCCACCAGCTGCCCGGGCAATGCCCTCCTGACGAAAAGTGCGGCTGCCAGCAAAACATCCCGGCACAAAAGCTCTCGCAGTGTTGCAACCCTGCCTGGTTCGGGGAGACTTCATACCAATAAACAAACGACTACCCAAAATGTGGAAAGAGGCATTAAAATAGAGAGAATTATGCAAGGAGGGGGGAGTTGAGGGGGAGACAGAAGAATAAGAAGTGACCAGGAAAACCACCAGAAACCCTCTGGGATGCCTGCCTATATTTAAAGATAATGTGTCCAGCCGTCTTGCCAAGTCCCACTCATTTGGAGCTGGGCTCATGTTTTGGATTAATTTTAAGGCAGTTCCTAAAGCATCTCACTCGCGCAAGGAAGAATTTTTGCCTCCTTGGCCAAGGTGACCTTTTAAAAAATCTCACTCACTATTTTTCAACCTCTCACTCATTTAAAATTGTCATCACCCGGGAGCTGTGGGGTACTCGGTGCAGACAATTCTTTTTCTGGTGCTCACCAGCTCCACGGCACCGGAGCATCCTGGAGTGGGGCTGGGGCTGGGTGTGAGGATGCGGGGTCGGGGCAGGGAGCATTTCCCTACAAGTCAGGACCCTTCCCCTCTCCTGTGAGCATCACCCAACCAAGCACTGAGAGCAGAAATCGCCCCTTCTGGATATGTGATCCTCTCCAGGCACCCCACCATGGGCTCGTTGAAAGTTTTCCATGGAAACTAGTCTTCCACAGAAAGTCAGATTATTTCTTTTTAAACTAAAATATTGTGTGGACACATACACACACTCTCCAGACTGATGCCTTTGTTTGAGAAAGGGAAAAGTAAGTTGCAAATATTGCCCCAGACTGCAACCGCTCCACTGCACGTGGGTTTTCTGCTCACCTCTCTGCTCAGAGCTGCCCCAGCAGGAGCCACCTCAAGATGTGCCCTAGTTGCTCAGTTTCCATGGGGAGGATGCATTCAAGAGGTGCCACCCCCAGCTACCAGTCACAACAGGGGGAGAGTTTTTGAGCAGAAACGTGAGAGGGGTCTCTCCCAGAAACACCACCCAGCCCACCTTCTCGCCCAGGCATCTGCAGCATCCTAATCGCCCTGGAATCCAAAACACGCCTGTGGCAGGGCAGTCAGATGCTTCCCATTTAGCTTAAACGTTTGCAAAATGCTCAGCCACTGACTCACCGCAGGGCCCAGGGTGAGCCGGCATGCCAGCCGGTGCTCGGCTGCCCTCGCTGCACCACGGCAGGATTGCATCCGCCGCCCCGGCAGGGCATTTGGCAAAAAAAAAAAGGGATTTTTCGAAGTCAAGCATCCCTTGGTACTTCACACCTCTCCCAGCACATCCGGAGTGCTATGGGTGAGTGAGCAGGATGTGGGACATGGAAGTTGCTATTTTTTGCTGATGATCCCAGATGCCACGCTGGGGTTTTAAGGGAGCAATCGGAGCAATGGAGGAGAAAAGCACCATCTGAGAGGGACTGGGAAGGGGTAGCCGCAGAGGCAGCGCTGGCAGCGAAGTGTGGGGCTGCAGAAGGTGTGGGCACAGGCACTACAGGGAGCCCAGGGGTTGCCGTCGGTCAGGAGCCGCTCCAGATGCAAGAGGTTCCACTGCTGCTTGGGCTTTCAGGAGCGTAACAGGTAAGGCCAGATACATTCTTTCCCTCAAACCCTGAGCCCTAGAGATCCAGAGGCAATACCAAGCAATAGCATTGATCAGAAATTAGCCCTTTGGCTGGAAAAAAAATAAATCACAAGATCTCACTGCTCCCCAGGTCCAAAGGTGCCAGACGCAGCATGAGGACATCCTTCCTGCAGCAGCTTTGGTACATTAGCATCCACCCCGGGGGAACCAAGACACGCAGAGGCAGCCATGAAAATGAGACAGACATTTGGGGTTTCAGTTAAGCAAATTTCCTTCAACCAAAAAGAAAAGTTGAGCCTGGGTTTGGCTGGATTTGGGAGATGAAGTTTTTGGGCAGCTCCATGGTTTTATTTAAACCAGTTCAACCAGCCATCGCATAACCTCATCCCACGAGGGGAACACAGAAACTCAAGGTGCCTCTTGTGCAATAGATGCTGCTCTCTAGTCAAGCAGGTCTGGGATAGTGCTCAGAGTTTTGCTCCATCTCTGTCCGGGCTAAAGGAAAGACCACACACAAAACGGTTTCAGGATGCCAGCAGCTGTGCACAAAGCATTTGGTTTACATTAATTATGTCTGGACAAAAAGAAAAAAAGGGGGGGGGGGGGGGGAGAGAAGGAGAGCAAGCAAGCCGAAAAGACAGGAGGGATGGAAGGAGGCTTCTGTATCATCCTGATAAGATCTGCTCAGATCCCAAATGCAGATTGCAGCACTTGCCACGGGTTTTAACCTCCTGCCCTGAACAGCTTCTGCCACCCAGAGCGGCGCAGTCCTCTCCTGCACAGTGCCTGTAAATGCCTTGGTGAACGTGAGGCACAAACGTGGCCCGTAACACTCTCGAAGACCCCAGTGGGACCCTTTCCTCCAAGCTTTGCTCCCCACTCCAGTCCCCTCTTCTTTTCTGAGCAGAAATGGTCTCAAGAAAGACTGGGGAAAGTAAAGCAAATGCTGCTGCTGGCAGGGAGAGAGACGCTGGCAGTTACTGGGAAGGGAAACAGCAAACGAGAGGGGAGAGTAAATAAAATGGGGAGGAGGCAGACAGTAAGCAGAGTCATTAAAACCAGAAAAATCCCCTTCATTTCCCAGAAGTGCAGAAACCCAGCAGTGGATGAAAGAAGCCCTTCACCATCTCCGCTCTGGAGAGTGCTCGAGCAGCAGGGACTGTTCCAGGGTGAGGGACTGCCATCCCCAGGGATGGAGACCCTATACCAGCACAGACCCATGGGTCCCCCATCCCATCCCCAAGGGCAAGAGGAGCCTGGCGAGGTGCGGGCTCAGCCTTCCTTGCCTTGGGCTTGAGCAGCCAGCAAAGAGACTGGATTGATCGGATCTCCGTAAAGCAAAGCCCCACCGTGGCAGGTCCATGATGCCGCTCATCATGGGAGGGGGGAAGCATGGTTCCCGCCTTGGACCATGCACTGGGCTGCACCAGCATCACGCCACCAACCCAGCTCCAGGCTCGCCAGCAGGCGGAGGGTGGGACACAAACACCTGCCTGCAGGGACTGGGGTGAGTGACTGCAATAAGCTGCCTATGACCTCCAGCAGCTGCACCCCTGCTTTGTTCTGCACATCTCCTGCAGGCTGCACATCCCCATCCCGTGCAGCCTCCCCTGGGCTCTGTATGCCCACTAGCACTCCAGCAGTCCCTGACCAAGGACCTTGCTGTGCCAGGAGCTGCACAAATCCTAAATATGTTCCCATCTCCCAAGGTCCAGCAGCGTGCAGCAGCCCAGCCAGGCCCTGCTCTAAAAGAGGTGATGAGCACTGTCAGGTCGCAGCATCGCCAGGCACAGGCAGCTGGCAAGAGTCATGCCACCGCATCTCCTGCAGCCGGCCGTCCCAGGGGAGCACAGCGGTCGAGCCCACTGCCGGCAGCATCTGCCCCATCCCAGCCCAGCCAAAACCCGCTCCTCTCCTGGGCAGCCTCGCTGCATAATGAACTTTCGCGTTGCAGCAGCACCGTCTCCGCTCAGCGGCTCAGGGGGCCCAGCCTGCGCACGCCAGAAGCTGGACTGACCCATGTCAGAGGTGATTAATTTATCAGGCTTTTGGCACCCACCGCTCCCCGCCAGAAAAACAATATCCCAAATTCCAGGCCCTCCCGCCCAGCAGATGTGTCTGCGGCGAGGGCGACCGTTCCAGCCTGTCTCGCAGAAGCCCCCGCAGGGATGCGGCACCCGGGGCTCCCGCGCTGCCGGCAGCCTTCCCCATCCCAGCTGTGCATCTGCAGGAAAACCTCCCCTGGGAGCAAAACCCAAGGGCTTTGCACTGGGCTGCCATCCCAGTGGGTCCGGCCTCTCACATCGCGTAGTTGTCCATGCTGCCAAGCCACCAAGGAGAATCGGGATGGGTGTGCAGCCGGGGAAGGCAGCGGGTGCTGGGATGCTGCCCCGCTGAGCCCTCGCACCCCGGGGAACAGCGGCACTGTCCTGTCCCGGTGCTCCTCAGCCCACGGGGCTGCCTGGCATCAGGGAGCATGTCTGTGTTTGAACTGAGCAGGCACTGATTAAGGCCTAATTAAATTGGCATTAATCTGCATCATCAGGGAAACACACCAGGCCTTTAAGGGACACATTAATAACATCGTTATCATTAGTGGAGAGGGTCAGAGGATAGGGATGGGGCGCAGCATCACTGCAAACGTGAGCAGAACCTGCAGCTCGCCCTCTCCACCTCAATCAAACCGAGAGGGCGGTGATATCATTCAGATGCTGCAGAGCACTTGGATGTCAGGCGGCCAAGAAATGGGAGAGATTTTTCTTCCTCTCCCCCAGTACTGCGGCCTCCCCCGGGTTTCAGAGGAGGGATGGGAGCCCGTTGGAGTGTGGGGCTGCCAGCCCCTCTGCCTCCCAGCGCCAGCCATGGGGAGACCTGCTGCCCGGCCGAGGCCTGAGCTCGCCCTGACATCAGGGTGAGGGGTGGAGGGGGGGGACGGCAGGCAAACAGCCTCTTATTTATCCCAAAAGGTCACAAGCGCCTTGGAAGAAGCTGGAGCTGGATCCCCACGGTCCGGAGGAGGCCAGCGTCTCCTCGAAGGAGAGGTTTCACAATTCATCTCATTTGTTCGCTGTGGCATTTTCATCACGGTAGTTCGACTTATGCAATTACATAAAAAACATCTAATGAAATCTCGGTGACACAAAACATGAACGTTTATATTGGCCTCCCCGTGCCGCAGAGTTGATCTTGGCTGGGGCGTCCAGACAGACATTCTGCATTCTTCAGAGATTAAGCACTGAAACGCTCCGGAGAAACCCAGCTGCCCGCTCCCCCTGCAGCCGCGCCGCTAATTCCAACCACATGCTCGCCGGCCGGGGAAAGGGGAACACGTACCTTATACACACACACACGGGTACTGCCAGGGACCCAGCCTGGCACCCCACGCACCCCCCGGCCGCATCCCCAACACCACAAGTACTCATGGGTCTCCATAAATAAATACATGCACAGCGAGCACGACGGCTTGGCGGATAAGGTGTTAGGTATAAGTAAGTTACTGCAGCAAAATCGTTAAGGAAATTAAGAGTAGCAATGGGTAACCCTGAGTCAGGGCTGGAGCCCCTGGGCCGAACCCCATGGCTGTGATGCCATGCTGCCAGCACAGCATCGTGCCAGTGCTCCTGGTTCATCGGCCCGTGAGATGTCAGACCCCAATCAAAATAAAGGAGCCCGGGAGGCTCTGAGCAGTGAAACCCTCATCCTGGTTTGGTTCCCACCTCCCCGCTTTTAAAAATTCTTCTGTCTCCCATTAAAAATCAAACTGATCATTAAAAAAAGGAAAAAAAATAAAAAAGGGGAGATTGAGGCATGGAGGGCAGGGACTTTGTTATCAACAGCGCACAGGGAGCCAGGCAAGGAACCACAGTGCTTCCAGAGTTGGAGTGGGATGGGGACAAGGGGACTGGCCACCCCATCCCGATGCTGCCCACATCACCTGTGCATGGGTTTCAGGCACATCAGCATCAGCGTGCACCGAGCTGCCCCGGACCCACACAGAGGTGCCACCGGGCGACGCTGCTCGTGGGTGGCCACAGCGCTGACAAGCAGAGCCACCTTGCCAGCACTGGCTAGAGCACATCCCACCGTGCACCCCGCTCCTGCCACAGCCATTCCCATGTTTTAAGACTCAGGGCAATGACTCAGCAGCAAATCCCCATGCCGGTGCTCACCGTAGCCTGGGAAACATGGCTTGTCCAGCAAAAGCACCTGCGGACAAACACGCTGTCCGGAAAGACAGAGTGACACTGCTGAACCAAAAGCCACCGCAGCGTTGTTGCACCACCCCGGCGCATGCCTGGCTGCAAGCCCTGCATGAGACCTCGCTGCTATTGCAGGGGGAAGAGGGGCAAATCCTGGCCAGCGCCCGCTCACGCCACTGGTGATTTCTCAAAATACGGGTCCATTCGGGGAGAGGGACCAGCACCAGCTCACGGGGCCAGGTGTGGCCGCCGGGCTCTTGCCCCGCACCACTGGCTGCAGCTGGAGCTCTTGAAAAGCCCAA
This sequence comes from Morus bassanus, assembly GCA_031468815.1. Classification (NCBI taxonomy): domain Eukaryota; kingdom Metazoa; phylum Chordata; class Aves; order Suliformes; family Sulidae; genus Morus; species Morus bassanus. The sequence continues at coordinate 4,973,308 of CM062586.1, forward strand.
AACTGCCTCTCTTGTGAGGACAGAGGGTCTGAAGTGCAAAACCCACCAGGGGACCTGCCAATCCCACCGCCCCCGGCCCCCCTGCCGGTGCCCTCATTTTAAGGGTGGAACATTTTTGACATACTACAAACCATCGGCAAAACAAGATGTCAGGGTTGTAACTGCTGTTGGCGTCAATTCTGCCGGGGCGTGGGAGGGATCCAGGAATAACAAGGGGGGGTTCAGCGAGCAGCAGCCCCTCTCTCGGGTTGCAGCCGGGGCTCCAGCCCCGCGGGCGCATCGGCCGGCTGCCCGCACGGGATGTCTGCAAAGGCTCGGGCTTTATCGCCTTGCACGGAAGGAGGAGAAAAGACAGGAGCGGGGGAGAGAGAGAGAGAGAGAGAAGAAAAATAGCCCCTTATTCCACTTTCATCAAGGAAGCATCCAGCCGTCCAAAAAATTTAATGTCATATTTTAGCAAGAAAAACAGCTGTTGTGGTACTTTAAGGCCCAGCATATTTTGGCCAGGGCTGCATGTTGTGGATATTGGCTGAGTCAAGGTTAGCTGTTAAAAGGCAGAAATTCTAGACCCATATGAAGAAACATCGCGTTCCTTTATATTCAGATAATATTTACTCCCAGGCCTGTTTTGATTTGTTTTCTTCTCCCTCCTGGAGGGGGGCCTGACCCCGGGGCTGTGGCTGCCCTTGGCATCACCGCTCCACGGGCAGGGGGGCGGCTGCACCTGGGGCACGGAGGTTTGGGGGCAATGGAAGCAATGGGAAAAGCAGGGGAGGCTCCACCTGGCACCTCTGACTTGAGTTTTGCCCTCCAATTTTCAGCGCTGCCTGGCTTCGAGCCATGCCTTGTGCACAGGGAGAGACAGCGGGGCAGGAGCCAGGGGTTCGCTGCCTGGTGGGAGGCAACGGGTCCCCCCCAGCAGCACAGGCACTGGGGAGGTCGGTTGCTTCCCCACGGCACTACAGGGAGGATGGAGACCCACGCGACACCCGCCGGTCTTGTGGCACAGCACCCACACGCCTCTTGCTGTTCAGACTGGGTCAGACTTTTATTCCCTGCAAGGGATAAAGATGGCAACAAACCTGCGGCAGGCAAAGCGGGAGAAGGGGGAGTGAGCTCCCGTGCCATCAATCCCACCTCCTGCCCCAGGAGGGGCAGCTCTACCCTGGCTAAGGTGCCAGCGCACCTACAAAAAACCCCACAATGTTAACACCACAAAAATTAAGTGCAATTTTAATAAGGTGTTTTGTGGGTTTATCTTTTCATAACTTTCTTCTGTTAGAACACATCTATGTTTTACGCTATCGCCCATTTAAAGGCATGCGTCTAATGCTGGTTCCCAAACCGGCCGTGCCCAGGATGATCCAGTCCCCTCCAAAAGGTCTCTTCCAGCTCTGACCTGCACTGTGCTGCGAGACCGAACCGAGCTCCTGGGTTGAGAAAGGTGGTGGTGGGAAGGGGTGTGCAATCATACCGCATGGAAATGAGACCCCAGAACACCCAAAAAAACTGGACGTTGCAGGAATCGAAAAATTCTGCATGGGGTGAACCCACTGCCCATCAACAGAGGCATCGCAAGGGCGCCGCGGCCGGGGGCACCCACGGAGCTGCACGTCCCGAGGCAGAGAGCCCCCTGGGCTCTGCAGCCCTGTGCTGAGCATGATGCCACCCAGGCTGTAAATGACTCATCTTCTCGTAAAGCTAGTTTGCTAAGGAAGAAAGAAAAGCCCTTGCCCCAAAACAATTCCTCTGTGCTTGCCAAGCTCAGTGGGAGCAATCCACGCTGTGTCTCTGCTTCTCCAGAGCGCCCAGCGCCGGCATCCCCCCGCTGCGGTGCCACCTCCAGAGCCCTGCCGGAGCCGGACCCCCGGCCCCGCCGCAGCGCCGGGGCTTTCCTCCCCACCTCCCACCCAGCGCCGTGCCTTACCAAACACGGAGCCACCAAACACAACCCCGCATATTTCACTAACCTCAGACGCTTGGATAGGGAAAGCTGCGGATGAAAAAAAAAAGGCAAAAAAAGGGAAAAAAAAAAAGTCCAAGGTGGAACCGCAATGTTTATAAAATGGGTCACTGAATTATACATAAAAATATTTTCCTTGTGAATGCAATTACTTCCTGGACTTGTTATTCCACAGATGCTTAAGTTCGCCTCAAGCAACTCCAATAAATGCTTTACAGTCTGCTAGATCAACAGTAGCAGTGCTGGAGCGAATTGAGCAGCGCTGTTTCAAATTTGTCAGAAAACCACACAGTGTTTTCATGCGCACGTTTTAGAAACCCAAACAAAATGATTCCCAACCGTCGTGCTCCCCTTCCTTATGTTTTTAATGGGTTTCACATGAGCTCCTCCAGACACGGCCAGAGCCCCAGGGGCTCAGGACACATGGGCAAGTGCTCCCCAAAAGCCAGGGAGCCCCTGGGATGAGACGGGGACTGAGCAGGGATGGCACCTCCCATCGCTATCCTGTATAAACCCTGCTCCTTCTCGCTCCCAGATTTTCCCATCTCATCCTCCTGCAAGGTCTGGCTCACCCATTAAGTACCCAGGGGGGCAGTGGGATGCATAATCTACTTGGGATGCTTTCCCAGGGGAAATTAATTTTGGGAGCAAGGGGTCAGGGCTGCTCCTACCTGCCACGGTGGCTACAGGTGGGTGAGAGAGAGTTCAGGGTCTGGAGGGGGACCCACGCCTTGTGGGGTTTAAAAGTACAATGAAAAAACCCCAAGGATCTGCAGCAAAGCTGGTAGGAAGGGAGAGGAGCCGAGGCAGCGGCCAGCTGGTTCCCGGTGTAGGCACAGGCTGGCTAGAAGAGTTTTACCCTATGGCAGGGACATGTTATTGGGTTTTTTCTCCTCTATCCAGCCACCGATTTTCACAAAACTCAGAGAAACTCAAGGCCATGGAGATGCGTAAAGATATTTTTTTTTAATGCATGTGGCCAGCTTTGGCCCAAAGGCCCCTGAATAAAATCCTGGTCCATCTGGTGCATCGCGATCTTCAAAACCTCAAAGCTACTTTTGTTTAAGAGCAATTGAAAGTATTTAGTGCTGCTTCTAATGACCTTGAATAGGAGAGCAACCAAGGGCTGGGGTGCTGGGGGACACCCCAGGATTATGGGGCAGAGTGCTGTTATGCCAATAAAATAAATTAATATCTGCCCAGGGACACTCAAGATGCACTCCAGGACTAACAGGTGGCTGTAACAAGATTATCCCATTAACAGATCGCCAGTGGAGCAGAAATGTGCTTTCAGGTCTCTGCTTTCACTCCAGATTTCATCCACAAGATTTTCTGTCAGCAGGATAAATGGGTTAAAAGGTGCCTGCGAAAACGGGCTTATAAAAAGCTCCTTATTCTCCTGCTTCAAGGACACAGCTGTCTCCTGTTCCCCCTTGTATGGGAATCCCAGCTCATTTTTGCCTTTTTATAGGCCACCATGGCAATCCCACTCCTCTCTGCCAGTGCCTGGGCGTCGATGGCATCCGGGCACCAGCCTCCCCACCGCAGCGTCACAGCGCCAGTGGGGACATGGCCTTGTCCCCATCCCTTGTCCCACGGGGGCTGGCAATGGCAGGCTCTCAGCAGATGATGCACAGCGTGAAAGTCCCATGGGACCCGAGAGAGCATCATCCTCCTCAGCAAGAGCACTCTGCTGGCTGCAATCCCCAAACTCCCAGCGAGGCAAATCATTTAGGAGGAATCCCACCCCACCACCGGTGGAAAGCACTTTGCCAAAGGGAAGGAGCCAGGTTTCCTTCTGCCTTTGCTCCCAACATTGGGATAGCGACAGGGACAGCATCCCCACAGCTGAGCCGCACGCAGAGCTGCATGACTGGTGCGGCGCTGCCCGCCTCAGAGGTTAAACCAAGGGCCCTCCAGGGAACGCACTGGCATTTTTATTTGGGATTAGGTTCCAGCACATCTTAATTTTCAATTCAACTGCCGCTGAAAAGAAACATAAAATAAAACAAGCGCCAGCGGTGGGGAGGGAGGGAGAAGGCAGCACCGGGTCTGCCCAAGGCCCCAAATTAGCTACAGAAAAACGTTAACATTCCTGTGCTGGCCCCCAGCCAAGGGATGGAGCAATTCAGGAGACGGCGATGCAACCGCCGGCGAACACGCGCACGGTCTGCGGGTCCTGGTGCCGCAGCCAGCGTGCAAAACCCCAGGGCAAGGGCTGTGGCTGAGGGAGAGCACGGGCCCTGCACCCTCCTCCTGGGGATGGCCCCAAGGTGCTTTTAAATGCTGTGAGTGTTTTTCTTCCTAAGGCAAAGGGGTTGGGAAAGGCCACGCAAGAGGTGATGCATCCTATGTGGGATTTCACTGTGGCTGGACACCATCCAGCTCCAGGTCCCCAAGCCAGTAGTGCCCAGGTCAGAGGGGTCAGATCCCGCCTCCAGATGTGTGAATCACTGTGATTTGGGGGCAATGGGCAGGACAGCGCAGGGGCAAGGGCCCTCTTGGGGGAAGCACAGCATTCCACAGAGCATCCGCAGTACCCCATGCCAGCCCTTACTGCAAACGTGCATCAACTCAGGTGCCCCCTAACCCCCGGGGTCCCACCAGCTCGTTGCAGACACCAGCATCCCACTGCAGAGCCCCCAGCACCCCAACGCAGCATCCACACCCAAGCCCTGGGCCCGACTATGCCTGGCTGCTGGCACAGTTTAACAACACTGGCCCACGCCCTGGTATCCGCCGGCTGCCCCAGCCCTCCTGATTTTGCCATTTGCCGGGTGCTGGAGGCAGCGTGCCGCGCTCGAGCGACGGCGAGGGCTCCAATCTGTTCCTCATTAGGAGGGGCAGACAGCCCAGCGCGGGAGTCTGAGCCCTAATCTCCTTTCCAGTTGGTATCCATCAGCAGATGTACAACAAGTGGTTGGATATTTTAGCGGGCATGTGTGTGACAGAGCCGTTAGCTTTTTTTCCAGCTGGGGAGAAGGATAAAATGCTGTAGCTCGAGCCGAGGCTTTGCCGGTCACACGCAGAGCCCGACAGCAGGTCCCGGCGCACCGGCACGGCTGCCAGCTCTGCTCTGCTCTGCCGGCGTGGTGGTTTATTTTACCAAGGTCTTTCTTGGAAGAAGCAGTGATGAAGTTAACAGCCTGTGAGCCGTAATTGGCTCACATTAAATCAAGGAAATGATATGTTTTGTTTTGCCCTTTTTTTTAAAAAAAAAGCCTATTAACCAGGAAAAAAATCACACAGAGCCAAGGAAGGAGCAGGCAGCAGCTCTCAGGAATTTGGGGGGGGATTTGTGTCCCAAGGCATAAAGAAATCCAGTCTTTGCCATCAGAGAAAAAGCAGCTTCATTTCAAATACCCAGCAGAAATGCCCATAGCAAAGGAAGGTGGATCCAAAAAAAACCCAGGTTGTGGCACTGCAACAGGCGCCGCTTCAAAGCCTGTCCCAGCAGCCCATGGAGTTGAACTGAACACACTAAAAAAAAAAAAAAAGATTTCTTAAAAAATTCTTCTTGAAAGTTGTTTTATTTATCTCACCACCTCTCAACCAACACAGGGGGTCAAAAACCTTGTTGGTGCTTTAACAGGGCTCTGGATATAGAGGATATTTCAGAAAGGAAACTTTCTTGTGCTTGTTCTTTAAATCCTATTTTTAGCCCCTGTGGCTATATTCTGGATGTGAGCTGAGCCAGGTGATGGCAGAACCGCCATCCCAGGGCTGCAGGCCACCTAAGCCCCTGGGTCTCGGGAGGGATAACATCCAGCCCCTAACACCTGTCCCAGAGACATGCCCTCAGCCTAGCAAGGCTCGGCTGTATTTCCACACACGCTGCCTCAGCCGCTGTGGTGCAGCCCTGTGCTCATTGAGTTTTCACCCATCCCCGCAAGCAACCAGTGCTGCTGCTTCACACCGCCCGAGCCCCATTCCAGCACGGCACCAGGGCACCGAGAGCCATCGGGGCTTGTCCTGGCTGGAGGCAGCCGCAACCACATCCCAGCTCGTCCTGCCCGATGTGGAAAACTAGAGCTGTTTCCCAGGGCTGGCCCGTCCGAAAGCACAGCATCCTTGGGGATGCTCAGCCCCTGCTTTCATGCAGTGTCACTGCACAGAACAACTGCATAAAGATCAACTGCATCATCCGAGCAAGGCCAGACACAGATCTATGGGGTGCAAGGACCATGGGGGACCCACTCGGAGCACCGCTGGTCCCTCCTTCTCCCAGGAGCTGCCACAGCCCTGGGGAAATTCAGGCTCCAGGAGAGTGTGGCCCTGCACTGCCTTGACACTGCTCGCACACATTGGCCTGGGCCAGCGGCCACCCAGAGCTGCAGCAGGAGATGCAGCGAGTGATGAAGCCACCACATCGCACAGGATGGGCTGCAAACCTGCAATCCGCCCCCACACCCTGTTTTTTATCCACCATCTGGGTTTCACTTGTACCTCTGGGCACTGGAAGTTACAGGTCACAAGGATTCACATGACCTGAAAAAAAGCCCCGCAGGCAGGAAAATATCATCCCACTTTTGGTAAATCTCACACCCAGCTGAAGATCACACATGTGTCTTCCAGCTCATCCTGGCTTCTGGGTTAGCCAGGTCAGAAACAGGACACCAAAACCCCTCGCTCTAAGCATGGTGGGGGATGAACAAGTCTTCTGTTCGCATGGCAAGAAACCCCCCAAATTCAACCCTTTTCCAACTTAAAAACAACAACAGCAAAAAAAAACCCTCAAGGGGAAATTCTAATTTTGTTTGGAAACGTCATTTCCAAATGGCACATGAGAAATCGTGCTCTGACCTAGCATTGCTGACAGACAAATATTTATCCCCACAAAATATCCACATAAAACCATCACTTTTGTCTGTAGGTCTGGACACCAGAAGCAGGGAGGGAAGGCAGCAAGAGGGGAGCCAGGAGGCACAGGGACAGCAGGTTGGTCAGAGCCATAAGCGGCTGCGAGCCCCTCAAAGAGATCACTGCAAACAAAACAGGTCTCCTTGAGACTCATTTTGAGACAAGATACAGCCTTTTCCAACACATTCATAGTGAGTATCTAATATTTTTTCAAAACTAGTTGTACCATTTTTTCCAATACATTAAACCAATACAAGCCTCTGCTCCCGAGCCCCGCAGCACTTCATCATTCAGCGCCGCCACTCTCGCCCGTGTCGGAGCAGAGCGGATCCTGTCCGACATACATTTCTCAGTCTATTAAACAGAGTTATTCTTTTGCTCTGTGTTTTGATACTTACAAAGCCATTACCATCCCTCGCATGCACATCCATCATCGGGCCTTCAAACTCCAGAAAGTCCCAAAAAACTATTTTCCACTCACCATGCAGCCTGCCAGGCTCTGTTCTTCTACTCTGCGTTGCTTCATCCATCGAAAGACATTTCAGCAAGTTCCGAGTCCAACAAAATAAACAGATGGCAGCCTGAAAAGGTGGTGATTTTTTTCTACAAGGGGGGAGCGGGGCGAGGGATACAGCAGGGAAGAGCTGACTTCTGTCTGCCTGGTTGGAAAAGCTATCTTGGGGCTCCAGGCACCGATGCCCCTCTGGAGCCAGGGGTGCAAGGCACTGTTCTGCAAAGCCATGGGGTCTCGGAAAGCTGCGGGGGGAGCAGCTGTAGCTGCCTCCTGGGCTCAGACTCCTCCAGCTCCACAAGCACCACGCTGCAGGGGTACACCCAGCCTGGTGCCGGCCCCCACCAAGCACCCACCCTCCATCCATATGCCCCTAGCACCCTGCAGTCACCAGTCACCCCCTGCATGGCTCTGGAAACCCAGCACGTGCTGTTCACCCACGTTTTGCAAGGAGGTGGTTCACGATCATATCTCTGCACTGCCCTGAGGGCTCCCCAGCGGGGACCATGCGCTCCCCAAAATTACCCACATGCACCCACGGAGCAGCACCTTGCTGCAAAACATCAGCTCTGCTACAGCCTTACGGGATGCAGAGAGAAGCAGCCCTGTCCCAGTCCAGGGCAAACCATCCCCAGGGTTGCCCCTGAGCCCAGTGCAGGCACTGAGCATTATTACAGCTTGACCCAGCAATCACCAGTTCAGACTTACGGGGAAGATTTATGAAAGGATGTGGCCAGATGAGCGATAGAGACAAATAGCCTTGAGGAGTGACTGATTTCTCCCTTACAAGAGGACTAGAAATTAATTTATGAATTGGGTTAGTTAAGTTGCCAAGTGGCTTTGATGCAGTTTATTTTTTTGCATATGTTCGTGATCTATTGCACAGCTGTCAGAGGAGGAGGAAGGTCTTCTTGAGCTGGAGCAATGCATCACGCTGGCCGAGGCAGCCAACAGCTCTCAGCAAAACCAGATTGCCCTTTAATCAGCCATGGGTTGGTTTGCTGCTTTCCCAAAGTGAGTGCCTCATTCCTCCCCGGCTCACCCTCGAGTGCCTGGAGCCCCGTCATGTGCCGCAGAGGTGGGGAGCGGGGCAGGAGCCCCTTCCCCGTGCTGATGGCAAGCACAGCCCACTGCAGACACCCCTGATGCGGAGTCTTCTTTCACCTTACCTACCTCTTGTGTGTTTTGGTAGGACCTACAGAAAGTCAGGAAGAGCCCCAGGAGAGATGTGGAGCAGGGACAGGGTGGTGGGTTCTTTATTCCTTGCCAACACAGCACTTTTAGAAAGAAATCGTCAAGGGCACATCATCAACGTGGTGCCACACATGTTGCTCACCAAAAGCGAGTGCAGGGATCCATTATACCACACCTGAGGGATCCCCTCCCCCAAGGGGACACCATCCCCCTGCACACCGAGGGACAGATCTGCCCGGGGGCTCAGCCCCTGCTTCCCAAGCTGAGACCAGCACGGGCGCCGGCTCCCCCATGCTTCCCGGCATTACAGGTGCTTGGAGGTTTTTCAAGACACGAAGTAATTTCCTGTTTGAAGCAGTTGACAGATCTGCACAGAAACTGGATAACCCTTCATGTTTCAGGGAGACCTGACTGCTCCGGCTCACAGCTCCTTTCCAATACATTTTTTCTCCCCAAATATAGGGGAGGGGGGAAGGTTGTGGTGAGCATTCCTCTCTGTCCCATATCCAAGTGGCTTCAGGTTTGGGACAGATACCACGTCCTTCTGCAATGTCTGACAAGTGCATGCAGCAGCCACGTGCTGAGGAGATGCTCCAGCCTGGAGCAGGGTACCAGCCCCATCCTAAGACCACTCCCAGCCTGGGAAACGCAGCAGCCGCCGCCAGCCTTCCCTGCGCTGCATCACCCTGATCCCTTCCAAAAGCCTCCCACAAACAGGGCTGTATAGGGAAAAACCTTGGTAATTAAATTATCACATAAATACAACAAAACCAGCTAAGGCACATTTATGGGCTTGACAACTCTTCAGTTAATAGTTGCTTTGTAGCCAGAAGCATGAGAATTAAATCAGACACAGGCAATAGCCCCTTTGGGGCAGGAGGTAGCACTCAGTGCTCCAGCCCTGTGCACCCACATGCTGGAGTCACACCAGCATAGCCAGGCTCACCACACTGCGGCAGCAGAGCAGGTCCTGGGTCCTAGGCTTGTTTTGCTGGGTCCCAGGGGCCACAGCAGACTGCTCCCAACCACCCAGCACCCAGCCTATGCACCCAAGCACAACCTGACCCCAAGGAGATGCCAGGGCCTGGGGCTCAGCACCCCTGCTCCTGGGAGAGGGGAGAGCACAAAGCCCCGGACAGAGGGGAGATGCAGATCCTGCTTTCTGAATTCCCTCACTAGAGGCCACATTGATCTCCAAAAACAACTGAAGGGAGGCAGTTAAATTAACAAAAGATGTTGTTGCATGCAGATGACCATTTCATGGTAGTCTGCTCTGAGTCATCTTTTCCACACCCAAGCCACCAGACTGCACAGCCAGGTGAGCACCCAGCACTGCCACCAATTCCCCACACCCCATCAGGACACATCACCTCTCCCTGCTTCAGTTTTCACCTTCACAAACAGGAAACTCCCAGCCCTTGTCTTTGAGAGACATGAACATTCAAAGGATGCACAGACAACAGAACAACAGCCCCATCAACACGCACAGAAGCCTTCCTTCCACTCACCCCCAAGCACACCGCAGACACGAGATGCGGGTTTCACACCTTTGCTCTAAGCACTATCGCTCCCAGCAGGGACCCACAACCTGGCACACAAACCTCTCAGAGAAGCACAAGCACAGAGCTGTCATGACCCTGCACGGGTAGCACACTCAGCCCCACCACAGTCCCAAAAAACAGCAGCCAAGCAGCTCCATGATGGAAAAAGCCAGAGATAACCAACCAGCAAGCCCACAGCTTCCTACTTGCTAGATATATTTATAGCAAAAACAAGGACCAGGGAGGAAAAAGAGAAAAGCCCTTACCTTGAAGCAACCTCAGCCTCTGGAGACCTTGCATCCACATTCCCCAGTGAGCACCATCATGCTCAGCACCTGCAGCCACTTTTCACCTGGACCAGCCACAGCAGCATCACCCCCCAGCTCTCCACTCCCAGTATGACCTCCCTCTGCTACAGCCTTTTGCTTTGGGGGCCCTGTTTTTAACTCATAGCACTGAAAGTCAGCTGCTTTGGGGTGGAACATGACAACTATTGCATTGCAGAGACTCAGTACACCTGGTTTTGGGGAAAAGCTGAGTCCTGGGAGGGGCAGAAGGGATAAAGAATAACTTTCTTAATGACTGGCCTTAGGGAATTTGCAACTTTCTTCCTCTTCAAATTCCCTAAGGCCACTCACTTGCAGATTTTCCTTGGTCTGCAAGATGCAACCAGCAGCAATGCTTCCTGGCCGCCGCTGCCCCATGCAGGGCCATGACCTTGCACAAAGCGTTGCCACTGTGGGAGCAAACAGGCGCTGCTAGGCCAGATGCACAGAGAAAAATGCATGTGAGGGAGGTGACTGATGGCATTTGCTGATGGAGGGGGTGCCCAGGCTGCAGGGACCAGCTCCAGGTTGGCTGGAGGCTGTTGTGACATCCCTGCTTGAACTAACATGACACTGGAAAGTTTTTGGGTGAGCTGACCTGCTGCCTTGACGTCCCCTTGCTCCATGACCTTTCTTCCCGCAGAGAAATCACAGCCCCGAGTGCCTGAGTCAGCTGTAAATCCCCAGCATCGATCAGACACTAAATGCGGCACTTGGTGATTGCAGAAGGGGAACCAGATTGCACAGAGGGAAGAGCATAGTGGGTCCTGGCTGACACCAAAGTGTCACTGGGGCTCCCAGGCAGGCTCGGGGGTGCAGTAACCATCCAGGTGGTCCGAAAAGCACCAGGGACTAAGGTGAATGATGGAAACAAAAGGAGCACTGGAATAGTTTAGGGAAAGACATCTTTTGCTAATTAAATCCAAATGCAAAGCCAGTAGGTGTGTCCCCCCCGCTTTCCTACAGGGTGAGCTTGGACCTTGCAGTCCCCCAGGACCTGCAGATGCCCCAGCACAACACTGCCTGCTGTGCCCTGTGGGGTTGGAGAATCAGGGCGAGGGGGCAAAGGCACCCATGGGCAGCCCAGGACCCCCAGCAGCTGTACCCAATGCAGCAGAGATGCCACCCTCCCTTTTTCAACCCTCGTCAGCGCTCTTCATCACCCTTACCTCTTTCTTGTTTCCTCTCCTTCCTCTTTCTCAGCTGTGGTCTGTGTTGAAAACCTTTTCCCAGGGTGGCTATGGAGGCTCACACAGATGCAATTTACCCTTGTAAAAGAAGCAGCATTTGGCCAGTCTAACTGGTACCAGTTCCTTGAGGGGAGAGACGTGACCTTAGCAAAAGGACAATTCTGCTGGTGGGAACAGTTCTGCAAGGATCGTCCCTGTAAGTGCCACTGCAGTGATGGATTTTGGTGCTGATGGGGCCTGGGAAGGACAGGGGCTGGGCGGGTGCAGGGTGAAGGTTGCTGGGCACCGTCATTTCCCCGCATCTCTTTGCCTGTTGGTTTTCCGGGCCCCCCCACCAGTTTCCTCCCCAGAGACCAGCCGGGCGCAAGCCCACGAGGCACAGATTTCTCTGATTAGGCAACGGCCAGGCAGCCTCTCCCCTTTCGCTTTCAGCTGCCTCTTCCTCCCTGTCCCTGGAGGCAGCCCCGAGCATCTGGCCCCAAGCAAAGTGGCACCCACACCACGACCGGTACCGGCCACGGCACTGCCATGGAGCCGAGCGTGCGGGAGCCCCTCGTGAGGAAGACAAGCTCCTCGTATCGGACCTTCCCCGAGAGCGCTGGCAAGAGGCTTGACAAGGAGTACCTACAGTAAGGGCCAGGCTGGGGCTGTGGGGCTGGCTGCGGGGTGGGCTGTGCCCCCCATCCCGTAAGCACTGGGCTGGGGGGAAGCTGGCAGAAGAGCTGCTTCATACTGTTGTCATTCCTGGGTTGCCTTGAGATGGGGTCTCACCCTGCCCAGGGTGTGCGGTGCTGGATGAAGCCGCCTGGGAGAGCTGTAGGTGTGCATTTTTTTTGGTGTTTGACTCTCATGGGAGCATAAGGTCGTGGTGGGGGGTACAGGGGCCTTGAAAGGAACCCCCTCCCTGCTCCGCTGGGACAAGCCGGCTGCCAAATGGGTCCGTGGTGCCGCTCGGCTGCAGCTTCTGCTTTTGTTAGTTTATTGAACCCGCTGAAAACCACCCAGTGCAGAGGAAAGCATCAGCGGTGCCCGGGGGGGACAGGCTCTCGCCCCCCGCCACACGGCAGGAGCAGCTGCTGCCCTGCTCGGAGAAACCCCACCAGCCTGGGACTGTGCAGGGCCATTCCCCAGGAAAATCCCTCTGTGGGGGTGTCACGAGAGCCTCAGCAAAAGCTGGGGGAAACCACAAGACAGAGTTAAAGTTTCTGCCGGGTGCGATAAAGGCACCCAACACATCCTTCCTGCTCCGTCCCTCCCTCAGGAGCCTCCACAACAAGCGGCTCTACCTGGCTGTGTTTGCCGCTGTCCTGGGGAACTTCAGTTTCGGCTTCGCGCTGGTTTACCCCTCGCCCGTCATCCCGGCCCTGGAGGCTCACCCCAGCCCTGCGCTGAGGTTGGACCAGCACACAGCATCCTGGTTTGGGGTAAGGAGCGGGATTGTCCCTGCCGGGAGTGGGGGGCAGAGACTGGGGGTGCGGGGAGCCCAGACCCACTGAGGCCCCTCTCTGTGTCTCCCCGCAGTCGGTGTTCACGCTGGGAGCGGCGGCGGGAGGGCTCAGCACCATGCTCCTCAATGACCGCCTGGGCCGCAAGCTGAGCATCATGTTCTCGGCGGTGCCCTCCGCCGTGGGATATGCACTGATGGCCGGAGCCCAGGGCATCGGGATGCTGCTGCTGGGCCGTGTGCTGACGGGCTACGCCGGCGGCGTGACATCTGCCTCTATCCCGGTAACGTGCTATGGGAGGGAGTTTGCTGAGGATTTGCATGGCGGGAGACGGCGTGGTACCGTAGCTGAGCCTGGGGCATCCCGCTGCTTTTTGGAGACATCAGTAGAGCTCCAGGGATGCGGCTGAGTGACTGGGGATGGGGAGGGTGCACTGGGTTAGCGGCCCTGACACAGCCAGCCCGAGCTGCCCCCACAGTGCTGGACTTTCTTGCCCACAGAAAAGGGAAGGCAGGTCCTCAAGCTCTGCCCTGCTCCTCCCAGCAGTTATTTCCTCCCCTGTTTACTGAATGCTGACCTCGTGTTGTATGCAGAGGGGAGGGCAAGAATTGAGTAACCCTGGGATCCATCTTTGCAGTAATGGGAGTCTGAGTGTGCCGCTGGAGCACTTCTTCCACACCGGAGCGAGGGAGGGAAGTGGCAGTGCCTGCAAGGCTGTCCTCTCCGCCTGCCAGGACCAGCTCATGCCACTGGACCGCTCAGGTTTCCACCCTGAGAGGGCAGTTTCCCAGCAGCTTGGCTTTCCCCCCGCTCTAGTAGATGACTGCAAGGTGACAGAGGACAGGTTTTGGTCGTGATGGCTGTATATTGCAGCTCTGCTAAGTGTGTGTTGTCCCACTCCAGGTCTACATCTCAGAGATCTCCCACCCTGGGGTCAGAGGCATGCTGGGCGCTTGTCCTCAGATCATGGCAGTGCTGGGCTCCCTCATCCTGTATGCACTGGGCAAGTATCTCAGTGTTCAGAGGGCAGGAAACCCTCAGCGAGAACCTAGGGAAGAGGACTTTATTTTAAACAACTTTCTCAGCAAGTTGATGGATTCCTTCCGCTTGCAGCCAGCTCACAACCGCCACTGCGGGTGTGCACAGGAGGGCTGGACAGGATCGCCCGTGCATAAACCCACACTTGAGTGTGTGCTCAGAGGGATGAGTCCATAACCCACACGGACCCGTGGCCATCACCGTGCCTGCAGACCTGGGTCCTGCTAAGGTTTCATCATGGCTGAAGGGCAGCACACGATGAACTGCGTGTGCATCTCCTGCCAGCGTGTGCCCTAGTTGCTGCAGGATCTTGCTGGATCCTCTAAGATTTGGGGGAGCTTGCTAGGATTTCCTCATATTGAACAACAGCTGAAAATGCTTCTTTGCTATGAGAAAACCATGGAAAACCTCTCTCTGGTTTTTGGGACTTTTTTTTTTTTCCCCCTGCTCTGGATTTATTAAATCTCTGCTGTTAGGGTGCCCATGTAGAAGTAAGGCCAGGACTCCCCTCCTAACGGTGCTGCTCATGCAGGGCTCGTCCTGGACTGGCGCTGGCTGGCTGTTGCAGGAGAGGTGCCTGTGCTCACGATGATCATCCTGCTCTGCTTCATGCCCAACTCGCCCCGGTTCCTGCTCTCCAAAGGGAAGGAAGATGAGGCCATGGTGTCGCTGTGCTGGCTGCGGGGCAAGGACACGGACTACGCCCGGGAGTATGAGCAGATCAAGGACAGTGTGAGGAAGCAGGTGAGGAGGCTCACCTCCAGTATGGGGGAGATGTAACGTGAAAACTGCAAAATCCAGCCTCCTTTGGGCAACTCCAGAGCCATCTTCTGGGTGCCGCGGTGGAGCCCAGAGGTGGTAACACCTCAGTTTTCTGGCTTTGTCCCCTCCAGAACCGACGGGTTTCCTGTGCCGAGATCAAGGACCCCTTCATTTACAAGCCGATCCTGATAGCAGTGGGGATGAGGTTCCTGCAGCAGCTCTCTGGTGTCACTTGTGTCCTCGTGTACCTGCAGTCAATATTCAAGAAAACATCTGTCATCCTGGTGAGCCCTCGGGTTCGGCCTGTGCTTGGACTGCTCTGTCTTCAGTGATGGTGCCCGATGCTCCAAATCACCTGCAGCTCTAAGACCCCAACTTTGAAGCCTTTTTTAACGCACCTGGTTGGCAGCAATTGCTGAGCATCTGCCCTGCAAAAGGCTGCATGAGGATGGGGAATAGGACCGGCCCCACTCTCTCCCTGCTCTCCTCTGAGCTTCAGGCTCTTCTTCTCTGGTCTCTTATTATAGGATGGTAATTTTGACAAAGACATCAGCAAGAGTCAAGGCAACACATGTAGAAACCTGCCCTTTCTCTTGGTCTCCCATCTCACCTTCCCCACTGCTTTTGCCGTTGCAGAAACCAGAGTATGATGCAGCTCTTGTTGGCTTGGTACGTCTGTTCTCAGTGGCGATCGCTGCAGTGTCGATGGATAAAGCTGGGAGGAAGATTCTTCTTTTTGTATCGGGTATGTCTCTCTCTCCCACTGGTGTGTAAGGGAAGCTCTTATTTAAGGATTTTCAGGAGCTCTGCAAACATGCAGGAGTGGAAACTTCAGCCATACTAGACTTGGGGCAGGGAGTAGGGGAGGTCTCTTTCCTTTGGTGGTAGCTCAGCTCCCGAGCAGAGGTGTTCCTGGGAGCTCGGCCCTTGCCACAGAGGGGATCACCCACCCATCGATCCCACTATGCTGTTCCATCTCTCCACAGCTGGTGTCATGTTGGTCTCCAACCTGACCATGGGGCTTTATATCCACTTCGTGCCAGCTTCTCAGAATGGCACCATTGCCAACAAGACCCTGGCGAGCTCTGCCAACCTTCCTGTGGAGCCGACCAACTACATCACCCTCATCCCCCTCCTGGCAACCATGTTCTTCATAATGGGTAGGTGCAGAGAGTGAGAGCCCAGGACCCAGAGCACAGGGCTGGGTACCAGCCTGGGGGGATGTTTCTCATCTGAGGCAGGGTGATACAGAGCAAAGAGATTTGGGCTTGGAGTTGGAAGGCAGGAAGATGTCCCTGGAAGACCAAGGAAGTTGGCATGTGAAGTCACTTTGAGGACTGACAGAGCATGAATGGGAGGGAATAATGTTTGACGCAGGAGCAGGGCAGGATTGCATGGGCTGTTCTGCACTCCCCAGGGGGATTTGAAGCCTCAACAGCCTCACCGTACCCCTCTTCCCTGCAGGTTATGCCATGGGCTGGGGCCCCATCACTTGGTTGCTGATGTCGGAGATCCTCCCTCTGAAAGCCCGTGGGGTGGCCTCGGGCCTCTGTGTCGTCGTGAGCTGGCTGACAGCCTTCACCCTGACCCAGTTCTTCCTCCGGGTTGTGGTGGGTACTGCCCCGGGAGCGTGTCCGGCAGCCTCTCCTCAGACCCTCTCTGCACCAGCTCATGTCTGCTTTCCATCCTGCTTTCCAGGAAGCCTTCGGCCTCGAGGTGCCCTTCTTATTCTTCGCTGTCATCTGTGCTGGGAACATCTTGTTCACAGGCTGCTGTGTTCCAGAAACCAAAGGCAGATCCCTGGAACAGATCGAGGCCTTCTTCAGGACTGGCCGGAGGTCATTCATGAGGTAGGAGCTGTCATATGCCAGCTGTGCCAGGCCACCAGTCCACATGCTCAAGGGCAACAAAGAAACCTCTTGTGCTGCTGGAGGTGGAGGCTGGAGCTCTCTGTGAAGGCAACAGGAGAAGAACGGGTGGCAATGACCATCTTGCTTTGGATGTAGAAGTTGCC
The DNA here is from genome assembly GCA_031468815.1 of Morus bassanus. Taxonomy (NCBI): domain Eukaryota; kingdom Metazoa; phylum Chordata; class Aves; order Suliformes; family Sulidae; genus Morus; species Morus bassanus. The sequence continues at coordinate 4,990,152 of CM062586.1, forward strand.
AACTGGAACTTTACCTTCTCTTCCTGTCATTCAACACTACCTGTTGCTCTCTGGGCAACATGTCAACCCAATGCATAGGACCAGGTAACCAGTGCCAGGCTGGAGGTAAAGATGTCCTGGAAAATAGAACATTTGGCTGTGGACAAGAGACCATGCATGTCCTTCGCTCAGCAGCCACCCAAGCAGCCCGAGAGCCCCAGGGTTTGGCTGGAACAGAGTTAACAGCTGTAGCCATTTTGGCAAAAGTTCATCATGTAGTTGCAAGAATAAAACAGTTTTGCCTCCAACTGCAAGACATTGCCTTGATTTGCAGAGAAGGGAGCTGCAGGTGGGTGGGATGGGAGAGGCAGACTAGGACTGTGACAAGGGGACCACAGCAGCCTGCAGCTTCCCAGATGAGTCTTATGTACTTAAGGACTTTGAAAGAGGCATAGCCAGGTATTTTGTATAAAAAGCTGCCACATTTTATTGCTCTAAAAACACACATTACACTAGAAGCCTAATGAACAACACCAAATACAGTTCACAAAGAAAATGCAGGACAAAACAAAGAACAGGAACAGACAAACATTCAGCTGTAGTGCAAGTGATTCACTGTAGGAAAGACACAGTAGGTACTGACAATACTTTGTACTGGGGTGGGTTCTTCCCACGCCAGGGTTTTACTCATCCACAAAGAGGAAGGTGGATGTGCTTCCATCATGGCTGTGTGTGGAGCCTCCACCTCCATCACTTTGAGATTTCAACTGCATAGTTAGTAGCAAATTGCTCTTACCCCTTTCCTGTGTGTTCTGCAAGATTAAGGACTTTTCTTATTTTTTTAGAGCCTAACCCTAGGTAAAACACAGCTGCAGGAGGTGGTTATAGCTGCAAGGAACAAATGGCCTTACTGAGTGTCACATCCAACCTAACTCCTCCCAAGAGGGCAGAACAAAGTCTGAGCTGGAAGATGATTTGCCCAAGCATTTGTCCAACCTCCTGGAATGCACTTGGCACCCTGAGATCTGGAGGAGATGCTTGTGTCCTCCCATTCCTGGAACATTCAGCCTGCTGTGACAAGGAAGCATGGGGTAACGTAGCATATTTGGTCCAGATCTCAAGATCCGCTAACTACTATTTAGATCCCCTGCAGCAGGAGATGAGAGAAATCACCTAAGAGATGTGCTTTATCAGAGGATTAATTTAAAGCAGCCTGGGACAGAGGAAGAGAGATAGGCCAAAATCAAAACCATAGAGAAAATTCATTATTAGACCTAACCTTTACAGCTGAGACCCATTTCCAGAAAGATGTTCAGCCCTGGCTGGAGTATGACTGTTTCTAAGCATGGCCTGATTACGAGAGGTCTCAAGAGCCTCTGGTTTCCACTGACCTTCTGAAGATCACGATCTCTGGCAGCCCTGTGCTAGAGCATTCTCTTTCTGACATGGCTATGGACCAGGTCTTGATATCTTCACTTCAGTGAAATCCTTCCCTGAAGACAGTGGATGTTTTTTCCTGAGGAAAAAATGACAAAGATAAATTGAGCTTCCCAGGGCTCAGCCTAAGCAGGAAATGCCCGAATATGAAATGAGGTTGGACTCTTCAGGTCCTGCGAGAAGCTCATTGGAGAAGTATTTTCTGAGTGACCTCCTGCCTTCCATATAGAAAGTCGGAGGCGGGGGGTTGCTACAACATTTAGAGTCTGAGAAATCACAGTGGCTCTTTCCAGAGGTAGAATGGTCTTTTTATTCACTGCACACACAGAAAATCAATTGGTGTTACAAAAGCAGCTCCTGTCCAGAGCAGCGAGGTCCGGGTACACAGCAGAAAGCGAGCTTCTGCTCTTCTCTTCACGCCCAGTGGACAGCCCCAGGGGACAGTGGAGCTAATATGCACAAGTGCTGTCAGCTTCATGACTGAATGGGACATGGAAGAGTTGCACATTGCATAAATGCACGTGGGTAAGAAGTGCACAGCTCACGTGGTGAACAGTGTAACAGTCCATTGCTACGTGCACGTATGCTGCCAGTACCCAGGTGTCTTTCCACACTTGTCAACAACTCACTGTAGTCACAGCGTCACCTGCTCTTGAGTTCTCGTGTAACAAAACTTCTGCCCCACCGTCTCCCAAGAGGCCTTTCCAAGACCTGGTGAGCAGAACGTCTTCCATAGAGACCTTGTGGATTAGCCATCCAGCCTGGATGCCATCAGCGGGGATTGGGTTAAGCCTATAAAATCTCTAGAGCAGGGCTTTTTAACTTCATTTATCCTTACACAGCTCCAAGCACCCTGATGGTGCCTCTAAACACAATTAACAACCACCATGCACTGTGAATGGGCATACTAACTACTGTGATGCTACTACTCTAAAAGTCCTTTCTATCTCCACAAAAACAGTCTCTTGCCCACGTGGAAGTGAGACCATCCGCTAATCATCACTACAACTCTTAAAAGCCATGGGTGCTGTCACCAAGCCACGTCTGCAATGATGGCAGCATCTGGCTTGGTTTCAGCTGCACCGCAGACAGCCAAAATTCCCCAGAGCTCCCACTCCAGAATTGCATCTGTAGGAGTCCACGCTCTTAGAGCGTGGATCTGAGACACCTCCTGTTGCGGCAGGCACAAACTGAACAGACCCAGCGTCTTTAAGTGTTGTGGCCAAAGGCTCCAGCTCAGGTCTTACAGAAGAGTCCCGAAGGCCCATTTCCAACAGAAGTCTTGAGCTCAGAGCTGAGCTTTGCACCCTGCTAACAGTGGCGGAGCGGATGCAGGTCATTCGCTTGCCTTGGCCCCGGTGTCAGACCCAGCTGCCACAAAACACAGCATGACAGTACTTCTGGGGTCCAAGGGACTTCTGCCATTGGCGCCAAGGGAGCAGAACAGACCCGTCTGTGCCAATGAGCCCTCCAAGGTGACCTGGAACAGCACCTGCCTGCAACAGCCCCAGGGACTGCTGCTGGTCTATGGCATTAGGACAGTCAGATGAAGCCAGCAAGGGTCCTACCAGTTCTGTGGTTCATCACCACGGGCGTAGATCAGCCTGCAAGCATTACTCTGTCACCTCTGCTTCGCCTTTTGCGTCCTGTTACTAAAGCTACTGTGGAACTACTCACAGAGCAAAGCAGTCACTACCAAAGACATGCTCGTACCTATGTGCATCAGTCTGCACCATTCCTCTACGAAACACTATTTAACTCCCCAAACCCCCCTGAAATCAAAGCAGATGTCCTGTTTGCTAGGTAGGACTCTGCACATGAACCACCCAGTAAAGGTACTGCACAGGGACACCACTGGCTCGAACAGCAGAGAGGCTGTTACCACTGAAGTATCCCATGGGCTGCAGTGTATTCCTCCTGCAGCACCCCATTACTACGGGCAGCGTGACCCACGCAGGAGGCTGTGGTCCCTGCACACACTTACCCAAGGAAGGCTAATGGCCTATGTATTGCATGCAGCAACAGGGATCAGCCCAGAGCTCGGGGCTCCAAAACAGCACAGCCTCTATTGAAACAAGCTGCATCTGGGCTGGCGGTGCCTATTCTGCGTCCCAGACAAGCTGGTGTCAGAGCAATCACGGTTTGGAGGCCTGGGGGGAAAGGGGCTTAGCACAAAGTGGCTACCCAGCATCCAGCTGCACAGGCCTGTGTGTGTGTAAATGAACCCAAGCCGCGTTCCTGACTGGTGCAAATCCTCACACCTCCCTGAACTCCAAGGAAAAAACAACAGCTAATATGAGCCGGCAGCTTAGCCCCCTGGTCTCCAGGGGCTGCTCTGCTCCCGCTGCAATGCACACACTACTTCCATACCCAGCCACCCCCTCCAGCAACGGCTCCATCCCAGGCTCTGCCAGGGATGTTCTGGTGTTGTTCAGCGAACGTGAATGCACACTGTACCTAGAGGAAGGACATGCTATATAGATATTTTCCAACACGACAATGCTCAGAAGCCACAGAGCAGCTGGCTTGACGGACCCTTCTTCTGACAGACATCAGCCAGCCTCCAACAGCATTTCTCAGACCACAGCACGACCCCTCTGGTACCCCAGTGATTCAAAGGGGACCATGAAGTGTTGGTGGCAGCAGGAGCTCAGATCCCAGGGCAGGGGAGTAAGAACAGGCTGCAGTCCCCGCTGTCACTGCTCACCAGAGCTGCTATCTGCCTTGGCTGCTGAGTGGGCACAAACCGCCAATCCAGCAGTTACAGCCCAGTTTTCCTCCCTTCTCTCTCCCAGAAGAGGGGGAAAACAAACTTCAGCAAGCTAGTGGCCCAGAAGAAGACAAAGGGGTCAAAGGACAACACACTTTCCAAAGTCTGAGAAATGCTCTGAGGGCTGAAATAAGATTTTACGGCATCCCAATTACAGCAGCCAGGGCTCTCCCTGGGTTCAGAGATCCACCCCAGTGAAACGAGGCAGTTGTTTGACGGACAGGAAACAGAGCACTCCTTTCTCCTATACCTAGAGAAAATGAGTGCCATCAAAATAGTTAAATAACTAGATATAAATTATTCCCCTTTTTCCTAATCAAAATAAAAAGCAATTGTGTAAAATCAAATAAATTAAACTCCCCAGAAGAAACCATGATAAGAAGAGGGGGATCTGGATTTAGTGAGCAGTTTTGTTCTGCATGATACAAAGCAAACTGAAAATACAATGCAAGAACCCCTGATGGAGCCAGGAATAAAGGAGCAAGACATCCCAGCTATCCACACTGAAATGGTGCAGACTTCTCTATGTTTGCAAAGGAAGGGTATGTCACCTTCCCATACAAAACCAGGCCAGGACTGATGCAATAAGAACATGAGCCCAAAGAGAAATGCTGTACCAGACAGGAGCAAAAAGCAGGTCCCTTGTGTGGAGGGATGGGTCATGGGAGCAGGAGAGGATGCAGGGAGTGAGAGATAACAGAGCAGAGTCCCAGGTTCATGAGAAAAGGATGCTCTTGCACATCAGTAACCCTTACACCAGTAAAAAATCCCACTTGGCTCAAGCAATAGTATCCTTTTTCAGCTGAGGGAAAGCAAACCTTACTTCCCTTCTTCCCCAGTAAAGAGTAACGCTTAAGAAAAGTACCCTTATTAAGACAAAGTAATTAATTCTTGTAATTCAAGTAAATTGCAGTAACTGCCTGCAGCTGTATCGAGAGGAAGAGAGGAATGTGCTTTGTAGGTACCAGGATCTGCCCCAGCACCTCTGGCAGGTCCTCTGCAGAGATGGTTATTGTCTGTATATGGGTTTTTCCTTGAAGTCCTTTCCCATGCTGCGATGCCTCCGATGCCTGGCCTAACCCAACCCATATTAAAATATACTCAATGGAAGAAGACCAAGCTTAAGCATCACCATGTATTGCTAAACCCTGGATTAGTATATTATACCTGGGACGGGCCACCACACCAGAGAACATTACTAAAAACGTGTAACGTGCAATGGCAGGTTACCCTCAGGCATGAGGCCAACAGCTCCCTGACTCCCATGAGACCAGCGCAGGCAAGGAGCTGGTATGTCACCTCTGTCCCGCCTCACCCCATCCGGAGAGCAGTTCCCAAACGAGCACTGCATCCTCGGCTTGTTATCAGGTGTCACTCCAAAGAAAGGCTACCTATTCAGGCTTGTAAAGCAGCACTCAAAGAGCCAGCACCTCTGCAGCAAAAAAAAAGTAATAATAATAATTAAAAAAAAATTAAAACCAGGGTGACTGTGAGATATTTTGTTGAGGGTTCAGGAGGAGAGAGGGGCCAACGTGCTGAGGTCTGGCTGCTGGTGTGAGAAGAGGGCACAGCCTGCCCCAGCCCCTGAGATTTCCAGTTGCCACAGTGTCCGGGGAAATCGTGGCGTAACAGAGAGTGGAGCAGGCAGAGGGAAGGGCAGAGTGTATTTCTGTATCTTCACCACCTCAGTGTCCAGGAGAGGTTACCCCAAGCTCGCGTGCTTCAAAGAGCCTGTCCCTCTAGGGCCCCCGTGAGCTTCTCTTCATCCATTTGCTTCTGCTGCTGGTGGATCCGAGCATAGGAAATGGCATCTCCCCTGCAGAGAGAAGGGACAGCGTGGGAATGGGAGCTCTGGGTGCCCACCATGGCGGGTACAGCACCTGGCAGACAGGTCTCCCAACCAGGGCCTGGACTTCTCCGTGCCAATGGATGCCACAAGTGAAATGAGACTCGCTGGCCCTCTCCAACCCCACCAAAGCTGCTCACCGCCTCCAGAGCTGGGCCCGTCCATCCAACAGCTGCAGAAAGAGGGCTGGGACCCACAGGGCAACCTAGATTGAGCTCCCAAGGGAAAGCTCAGAGCTTCAGCAAACCCTAGGACCTTCCCTCCCAGGGCTTTGAGATGATGGCAGGGAGATGTTCTCTGGCAGCATTTACACCTGAAAGTATGGTTAGTACAAGAGGAAAGCATAGCCTCAGGGATGCAGGTGGGGGTGAGGGCTTCCCCTTCCCTCCCCTCCACAGGCAGACAGATCTCTCTTACTTTTTGCCGAGCGCCGACAGGCCATAAAGCACCCCGGTGGCAAACGCAATGGCATTTCCAAAGAGTGTGGTCAGCGTCAGGCTGAGCATGACAGGGAACACAGCCATCCTGGAAGACAGAGGCAGCCCTCAAAGCCAGGCTCCGCTCCCCACGGGATGCGGGCATGCTTGTCCATCGTGGCGTGCCCACGTGCATCCCAGTGCGTTTCCCAGGATGGCTTCACCACCACAACACACCCCAGGAGCATCCTTACCCGCAGTAGAAAGCGGCTTTCTGCCAGGGCCGCAGCTTGTCCGCCCTCGCAGAGACGGCATTCGCAATCTCGATAAACTGGCAGCAGAAGGGGGCTTCGCACAGGAACAGGACGAAGGCGTTGAGCCTCCAGATAGAGCAAACCAGAGTTAATCCTGCCCACGTAACCCAGAGCAGGGTCAGCAACACCCCCCGGCCCCCCGGGGACCAGCCGCTCCCATGCCCAAATGCAGGGAGAAGGGAACGGCGGGGCTGGACCCCAATGTGCTCCCTCCCCACTTCTTGATAATTCCCAAACCTTGGTGCCCCAGACTTATTTTGGATAAAGGTATCTCAGTATTTACCTAAAAAGGGGTAAAGAAAGAATATAAATAGAATAAACCCAGCATCTCAACCCACCTGATGGAGCAAGATCTGGCAATTCACAGAGCCTGCAGAGCCTGACGGACATTTCACTCACATCCACTACCCAAGCGGGGCAGCTGTGCCCCTTGCCCAGTGGTGTCTAATTAACCAAACTTCCCTCCCAGCAGAAAAAAAGGAAAGAAACTCTGCTCACATCATCCACACGCCAGCTGCGATGTTCAGGGGGTTGATGGTGACACAGTTCCAGAGACCAGCGAAGGCACAGGCTGGAAAGCAAAGAGGTTTTCAGTGACCATGAAGACCAACCCATTGTGCCCACGGGGGCAGCAGGGCTGGAGCCCGGCAGGCAGGGCTGGCTTCTTCTCCCAGCTCTGCCCTGCAATGGGACCTTGCAGTCACACCAGCATCATTTTGATCTCCTGTATTTTGGGCTGTTTTGCAGAGCAGGGGCTGCCCAGAAGAGCCCTTGCCTTGGCCAGCACCTCTAGGCACTGTGGAGCAGCCAGTACAGACTAGCACAGGAGGGTGGGTGGAAAGGTCTGATGGCCTGAACAGGAACCCAGGGTGCAGGGGAGAGGGTTTGTTTCCAGCTCCTCCGGTCAGGTTTCCTTTTGTTCTGAATGCTTGGTGACACTTGCACAACTATTTCACTTGTGTAGAACAACAGAGCATGTGCTTTTACATGGAGTCACGTACGTGGCACCCTGGTTTTTATTTGCTAGGAATTACTACTTTGTCCTGGGATGAACAAAGAGGTCCTAGCAGGCACCCGTCTCTGAGCAGCACAGGGAAAGTTCAGCAAAGTATGAATTGCAGCACCAAGGCACACGGGCAAACAATAAATAAAGCATAGGTGAACCTGGTCTCAGCCACATAGTGCTGGTTCTGCACTAGAGATGGGCAGAAAAGAGCCAAGTTTGGGTCTCTGTGAATACAAAGGGAAGCGGATGCTAGATAAAGTAGAGCTCGAAATAGCCCCTGCACTCCTGATTCTGTAATGCAAGGAGAGGAACCAGGCAGCAGCATCCAAGCTGAGGCTACATGTGCCTCTTTCCTGCCTCATTAAACTTGCATAGTGTTCCCAGCACTTGATACAGCCCTTTTCCTCTGCTGATACCAACACGCTGCCACTGCTCACCCGGGAACCCGAGCCCAGGCAGGAAGGCCAGCAAGACATGGACTGAGCCCACAGTAAACACCACCACCCTGCAAAACTCCAGCTAAAACTATGCAGCCCTTAAAGGCTGTCTTGGGGATGATTAGTGGCACAATAAAGAGCAACAGAGTCCATCTCTGAGAATAAGACCAGCCTGGGTTCAGGTATTTCAGATGTCTGCTCATCTTTTGCTAAGGGGATCCCTGAGCAGAGCTGCTGTGAGCAGTCCTGACCTTCAAAAGCCTGGCATATGTTTGCAAGGTTTCTTTTAAGCAGTCACTGCTGAATCCTCAAAGTTCCCTTAAAAATAGTTATCCTTATTTACCGGGCTGGGAAACAGAACTGCAGGCCTATGACAGGACTGATCTAAGGTTATCCCACAAGCAAGTGACCTCCTGGTTTTAGGAAACAACCAAACAAGGTTATTTTTAAAGGAGGTTATTTTTAAAGGTTTCCTAGGACTATTCCACAGGACCCAAAATCTTTCGGAGAATCCTGTAAGAACAAGATCAGCCAGCAGAGGAGAAACGCCAGAGGACGTGTTAATATCCATGCTGCAAGGGCGCTTCTCATCCTGCCATGGCAAAGGGACTGGCGTCAGTGTCCCCACACTGCAGGGGAAACTGAGGCAGTGGGGTGGGATGATCTGCTCACGGTCACACATGCAAACAGCTGGAGAGCTGGAAAAGTAATGGTGAGCAGGATTGCTGGGAGCAGCGGGCGGCTCAGAGAGCAAGGCACAACATGGAGGTTTCTAATTCTCTGTGACCAACAAACCCTTGGATGCTGATGGAAGATGAGCTCAGGGGAAGCACCGCAGGCTTGCGACACGTGGTCTCCCCCAGGAAAGCACACTTCTGAAAATAATGCTAAATGACTTTCTGGCACTTTATAATTAGCAGAACAGCAAAAATGAGCTGCATCTCAGCTATCCCCAAAACACAGCCAGGGCTGGGGCAGAACCCTGCCTGGCTGAACAGCATGGCAGAGCGTAGAGGTCCAAGTGGTTCACAGCTACAAAATTGGTCTCCACCACAGAACGAACCAAGGGAGGCAGAATGTTATTTTCCAAGCAGGTTTTTTGCCTTAGTCTTTTTTTAATCCAGCCAACCAGGGGTTGTTTTGTCAGGGTTCTGGTTTAGTTTTGTCCTCAGACACCCCAAAACAACCCTTGAGCACGAAGCGTCCCTGCAGGAGTCTCAGCGAAGCAACCACCCCAGTTGCCAACAGACTAATGACCCAGCAAGCCTTAGCTGAGCAAGCCCCTGTGTCAGCACAAGCACCAACCAGCGGGAAAGGACTCAAAGGTTTATAATTGCAGGAACAGTGCACTCGGTGGCGGCTGCCAACAGCCACAGAGATAACGATTCGGTGACCTTCGGTCTCCTTTGCAGAGCAGCACATCCCACAGCAGCCTGGTATGTCCTTGTCCCACCGGGACAGGATCAGCTCCTGCCTCAGTGGCCAAACACTACAGGACAGAGCTGCCAAACCAGAGACTTCTTTTTGCAAAACAGAGGCCTCACAATAGGTTCAAAACTCAGATAATGCTCAATGGCACGTAAGCTATGGAAGACAGACAGCTCTGCCATTTGTTTAACCGCTGTCCCATCCCGAATCCCTGAGGAAGCACAAATAACTGGGAGCTAAAAATGAGGGTGAAGAACACCACCCCCTACAAAGGCTCTATTCATTTCAAGCAGCTGGTCACTGTCCTCAACACAAGCCTATTTTTGCTCCTAGAGCATTTTACAAAAGCCACAGACTCTTCTCATCCTTTTACAAACAGGAACACAAGGGAGAGAAGGGACTTGGCCAAGGTCACCAAGCCAGCCTATGCAAAAGCCAGTAACAGATCCCGAACCTTGTTGTTCTTGTTCCTGCTCCGGCCCCTGGACCTTTCTGGCTTAAGCAAGCTGTGGGCTGCAGGTGTTTGCATGTGGTAGACGTTGTCTGCCAGTCTGACCTCCGCTAACAAAGTTTCTCTTCCTTTCCACAGGGAATTTTTCCTTCTGTAAGAAATAATCCAGCCCTATCGCAGGACCACAATCTAGTTGCTCAAAATCCTTATAAATGATTTCTGTTCTTTCATAGCAAGCTCTGAAAATAGCAGCCTTGCCGTGTTATTAGTCACCCCTTTTTGCAACTGTCCACCTTCAACAAGGTGATGCTGAACAAGGAGCATTTTGAAGAGGGCCATTACGAGCACGGGGCGTTGGAGGGTTGCCTCTTTCCACAGTCACCCATTTTCCTGCTTGTAAGAGGAGTCTGTGTCTCACGCTGCCTCGTTCTCTGCCTGATGCACCTCATGAAGGGAGACAGTCAGGGCTACAGAGCAAGCTGTCTGACTCCCCAAACCATCAGCAATCCTGTTAAAAGCCTGGCTCTTCTTCCAAAAGCTTCTTCTCCCAGACTTACCCAAATACGTAAAACTCTCAGCTTTCCTTTAAAAACAAGTCATGAGTTCTCAGAGCTGTGAACAAAAGGTTGGGAAAATAATCCAAGCGTAATTCAGCTGCTTTGAAACATGAAGGCAGAGAAAAAAATATGTCCTCAAAGACTTGCGCTGGTTTTAAGCCACTCATGAGCTGCTCTAGCATGAGTTGGTCAACACCACCAATGCAACCCAACCTCTCCAGCTCTTCAGCCTCTGTCCACATCCCCCCAAGCCATGCATGGGCCAAAGCCACATAAAAGGCACCGAGGCTCCGGCTACAGCCCCAGCCCATGGGAAAGATGCCGCAACACTAAATCCCCACCTGGGACCTGCACTGGAGACACGTCCCAGCTGGTCTCTTGGCCGTCTGCCGGGACCAGAAGCATGGGGGCCCCAGGCAGAGCATGGTGAGGCCAGTACGTTTTGCCCCATAAGAGCAGTCCTACCAAATCTTTTCACACCTCCAGAATTTCAGCACCTAAGACATAAAACAGTGAGAGCAGCATATGTTTTACCAGCCTAGCCAAAAAAGGGCTGTAACGAGCCTGCCCAACAATACCACGGTCTACAAGGTTGGCTGCAAAAAGGCCGTGGGTTTGTACAGTCAAGTCCCAAGGCAAGAGGCAGGCATGGGAAGGGGGCAGAGAGAAAAGGGGATCAGACGAAACGCTACAGCCGAGGGAATAAATCAGGGCTGACTGCACTGGCTGAGAAACACTCTTGTTTTACTAGAAGTCGTGGACCTGAAGCAGAAGAAATTCTCCATCCTGTGCTCTGCAGGAGATCAGACTAAGCGGTCATAACAGTCCCTCCTGCTTTTAAGAGCTATTAATCTCTCCACAGAATGTAGCAAAACAGCACTACAGGACAGGCTGATTTCTGGCAAAGTTGCAAAGACTCTTTCCCTGGGAAAATTTTTTTCAGCGGCAGGTAATTCAGAGCACAGCCAACTCACTTTGCTGTACGCCGGCTCCCTTCTCTGTGTCCAAGACTAAACCTCTTAAAAACACACAACACAAACCAAGTCCATTATATGCCTTCAAAAACAACACAGGCAGGCCCTCTGCGATCAACAACAGGAGTAACGGGAAACATGCTCCAGCATTTAGAACAGGAAAAGAAAATAAGTTGCAGGAATACAAACACCTGATAGTCTAATAGGATGAACCAAATCCCGTGGCCCCTGTTCAAGCCCTGAACCTGTCCCTGCTGAGCACCCTGGTGCTCACAGTAAAATCATCATCCAGTTTATCTGCCCACAGCCCTCCTGCAGGGCCAGGGGCTCTGCTGCTGCTCCCATCGGTCCCAGCAAGTGCTTTACCCAAGAAGAAACTTGAGGATTTGCAGATCCCCCTGTGACGTCCCTTCTCCCAGGTGCCGAAGTTCAGCAAGTTCGGTGAGCGCAACGCACATCCTTCGTGTGCCAGCTAAAACCACCCCACTTCAGGCATGTCCACGACACTTCCTTCTGGCCAAAACACAGCAAATTAAGTCTAGAGTAAACACAAACCCATCACCCCAAATGATTGGTGCATGGCACGCCCCCCCTACACAAACGTGACCCTACCAAGAGGCAGGCAGGACCCCGACACGCGCTTTCACATGCACAAGCGGCGCCGAGGGGGAACCTTTGGCTGCGAGGGAAGGGGATACTTACACATGCCCCCGATGACCCCGGCAATCCTGCAGAGCCACCTGTACCACCAGGTCATGCCATCATCGGCGGAGGAAGCCACTGGGTCAGGGGCTGCTGCTTGGAACTGCTCATCCTGAGAGCTCATCGCACCCCTGCTCCTGGGGGGTCAGGGGGCAGCACCCCGCTCCCCACCTGAGCCCCAGCAGCGCAGGATGCCCCCCCCCCCCCCAGGTGACACTCCCCCTGTGCCCCCTTCCAGCCAGCCCAGGAGACAGCCCCTAAACCCAAGCCCTGCCGCTGCTGGGCCTCCCCCCGCACTCCCACGCAGGGCCTGGCCGCCGGCAGCCCCCCAAGGGCTAACAATGGAGGGTCTCTGCCTGCAGCAGCGATGCCAGCGACCGTGGGAGCTGCCTCCACGTCTGCCCGCGTATTGCATTGTGGGTCCCCTCCTCCAGCAGGCAGGGCTTTGATGTCACTCTCATTAAAAGGCTGGTGGGCAGAGCCCGTCACGTACATATTCATAAGCAGCTGCGCAAGCATGCACTCCACGCCAGGGTCTGGGGTGCAGAGGAGCTCGGGGTCCCGCTTCCCCTGGCTAACAACTAGATGCTGTTATCCAGGCAGCCAGCGTGCGCTCGGAAGAAGGGGAAACGTGAGTTTTTGCATTAACGTGAATTTAACAGTGTTATAAAATTCTGCCCTCAAGATAAGAGGGAAACACTCCCCTTAATATGAATTGAATCAGGTTTTCTCCCTAGAAAATGGGAGTAGAAAGAAGGACCTTGCAAATCAGAGATGTCCCAGTTGGCAACCTGTCGGTATCCAAACAAATGGTACAGGGAAACTGCCTTAATCCTCTTAAATTACAAAGACAACAGCTGCATTTTTTGCAAATTAACATGGAGCATACAGTCAGTAACCAGAGCCCACTTCTGCAGACCAGGGACTCTGCAGAGTTGATCTGGAACAATAAATAGCAGTGAGACTTGGGATCCAGAGCAGAGTAGGAAGACAGATCCCATCTGCTAAAAGGTTACAAAAAAGGATTAAGAAAAGGATGTCTTTTCATTAACATCTCCTGTTAGACAGGAAATGAAGGCCCAGTGCCTGCATCACCCACGCACTGCAGTGGGATAGCTGATATATTCAGCTCCTCGAGGATCTCGCTTCAAGAATCTACTTTCCAGCTCTTCCAGGAATGGAACGTAAATCTGGAGGCTGGCAAGCAAAAAACTCTAGGCTTAACCAGCAAAAAACAACTATTAAGAAGGCAATAAGATTTTGTGGCTGTAAAAAGATGTCAGAGAATCCAACTGAAAGAAAGCAGAAGCAGGGTTAAAACTGCCCAAGCAGAACCATTTATTGCATCGAGCATGAAGAGCAAGGGCAGATGTGTCCAGCTAGGCTCCAGGTGCGGAAAAGACCCCTTAAGCAATATATTGTGATTTTGAGGAGGATGACAGATTTGGACCAAAGCACGGTCCACTGTTCAAGATATTAAATGTTCAAGATATTAAATAAAAACAACCCAAAAAATGTATTTAAATCAAACTTGAATATTCATCACTGCTCTAAAATACCTCTTCCTGCTACAACTTGTACCATGCAGTCTCAACAATCTCCCATTGCACATTTCCTGTGAGATGAAGATACAAGCAGATTAATAGCACAGCTACTGTTCTTATCTGAGTAAATATGTCTTGGCACCAAACCCATCATTAAGAGACAAAATTCTTTTATTTTCCCATAGAAAAGAAGTATTGGTATCATTGTCAGATATATAATAGTAGAACCACAGAAGGGGTGGCTGGGGAGGGACCTCTGGATGTCACTTAGTCCTCCCATAGAAAGCCAGCTGTCAGCAAGGCTTGACCAGGTCAGCGGTGCCTTGGTCTAGCCAACTCCTGAAAACATTCAAGCTTTCCGAGTGACCTGTCCTAGTGTTGCACTACCCTCCTGGGCAAAGAAACTGTCTTGCCCTCACACATCTCTAGTCTTCTTGTGCTAGCAGTTCGTCCTCATACACATCTTTGCCTTCTTTATAATATTCCAGAATTTCAGTGGGCTTCAGTTTTAAGGGATGCAGGAGCGTGAACTTAATGGCTAAACCATAATTGTAGCTACTTGTGGTATACAGAGGTTTGTAATGGGACACTGAGCCACTGAGAAATTAAATGACTATCCTGAAAGGTCACAGCGTATTACGGAAGCAGGACCCTGAGACTTCAGTGTCCAAGTCACTAACTGCAGCCATATAAACTGCATTAATACCAATCAACACAGACAGAAAATCCATATGAGGACTATTTGCTAAATATTTGGTAGTTACTTGTCTTTTGCATAACCTTTATAAATATTAACTGAGATCCCAAAGGAGTCAGTAGATATTGTTCTTACTCAATAGAACGGGAAGCAGTTGCAAAAAGATTAAATGACTCATGAGACCTCGAGCAGTGAACAGGCAGCAGTGACTAACTGGACCACGGCCTTTCTCAGTGCAGTGGCCCTGGCCCCTTTTATTTGGGCTCAATAGCATGATATTCAGCCCAGAAACTGGTTCGGTGATCCTTAACATTTTCATGAAATTCAATTTCAGCTTGGCTTCCTGTTGATTGCCAGAAGAATTGTTGTTTGCCATGGAACACCATCGTCTTCATGGTGCTTACATCACGGACCTGCATAAAGAAAGACCAAACTATCATATCATAGCAGCCTACAAGTGAAGTATCCACAAAATACTGGGGACTTGCAAATTGGTCACTCGGGGAAAAGCTGCCCCATACCAAGGTTAGAAGAAATACAGTAGACATCAGTAGTGCTCATTCACCTCTACATTTACATAACAGAGATCAGAGTTTGACCCTCTAGGATTTGTGATTGAACTTTGCATCTGGATGGAAATCTCTAATGAGGAGATGGATCCGTTCCCATCTAAATCATCCCCTCTAGTTTTCTGACTCACCAGGATGTAATTAAAATGTGTTTGGTTGCTCTCATTGCCCAGATCAATATATAGCGCACGGATAGCTATGCGATGCCAAGGAGCCACGTTGATGAAGGTCCGACACACTACTTCTTGCCTTTGATCAGGCAATTGCACAGGATTCACTATTTCACCTTGGGGACCAAACAGCTGCTTGTCACAGTCTGAGAGGGCAAAAGGGAGCAGAAAAGAAAATGATTTAGAGAAGTGTCCACCATCTCCAAGAAAGAAATCATTTAAATTAAACACAGGCAGAAAAGTTTCTCTAAGGATTTTCATCTGGGAACCTCCAAGCACCAGCAAACACCTGCAGGGGGCTTGCCTTTAAAACGGAGGGGTAGTCCACAAGTAATATTCATTCCAACACTCCTCAAGAAGGGGCTTATTAGCTGCTAAAAATGAAGCAAGGTTTCCATAGATTTCCATAGGCAGCCACGATCCATGAAACTCTGTGGGCCTTGTCGTGGGTGCCTTAATCTAAAGCAATAGCAAAGCTTTCAGTAAGGTACCTTGGTAATATTTTTTAGTTGCAGTTCTGCTGTTGTACTGAAGAATGACCCCATTTCCTGGCAGCAAAACACGCTGTTTCACAATCAGTGTATTCGTTCTGGAATTTATCAGTGACAAAGGGAGGTTCCTGCAGCCTGTCCGCCACATCATGCGCCCAGAAAACAGCAACACCTCACCTGGAATGGATGAGCATAGGGACTAGAAACACTTTTAATTTAAGTAAAAGGCCGTGATCTATCTTACATAGGTCTGGAATCAAGTAATTTCTGCATCTTATCCTCATCTTATAAAAATCTGTCACGAAAACAGTCCAGTTAACTAGTCTAACCATACTGATTCCAGCAAGAGGGTATATTACAGAGAGAGTTCATAACAGGCCAAAGCAAGCAGCTTCTTTAAACCCATAAACTCCTTTCATTTCAGATCTATCAACAAAACAGGTAAGAAACCATTATGTAGGGTGAGAAAAGGCATCATCCTCATCTAGTCCCATCTGACAATGACTTGGTGGGACAGAAAAACTTGTAAAATGGTTTCAGAGATTACACAGGCTGCAAGGCAGCAAGAGCACCAAAAGCACACGGACAAGAGACGTGCAGGTTTCCCGAAGGGCCAGGCTAGTCCCCAGCACGCCCTGGGCAGTACCTGCACTGCAGTTGAGGGAGCTCTCCAGGATGCTGACTGTTATCTCCTCCCTAAGAGGACGTCCGATGGCCACAGTGCAGTCGCTGCTCTCTACACCCGTCATGTTGATGATGCCAGTGGCATTAAGAAAGAGCTTTCCACAGATGCCTGCACAGCAGAGACAGATGAGAAACACACCCAGAAGGAACTACAGCTGCTTAAAACCAGCCCCCATTCCCTTCATGCCTCTATGAACAGACAAGTGCACACCTTCTGGGTAAAGCACAGGAAGAGTCAGCTGCTGCCCCAAGGAGTCCCAAGTCAGATGAGCTTTGGGAAGCCCAGGGAAGGGAGTCATTGTTCCTAGCTCAGATAACATGGACAGCTCATGGCATGCTGGAAGGAACAGCATGTTGTCCCTCCTAACCACAAGTATTCCCTCCCATGCTCCTGTTCCTGTATGGCAGTAGGGTCACCACAACCCAGCTGCATGCAGTAAGCACCTATCTCTACCTTTTGGTAGTGTCCTCCTCACCTTCACTGGTCTTCGTCTGTTCCCGAGGCACAGCTGGCACGGCAGATGGAGGAAGATCCAGGTCCTTGTATCTCGCCTCTGTGGCAGTTGCAGCTGTTGTCAGATGCGCGGCTGGTGTCACTGTCTGCAGCTCTGCCCCACGGGACCCAGTCCCCACCACCTGCTCAGGACAGGGCCCTGCGGAGCAGCCACGTACCACAATGGCCTTGGGGAAGTGCCTGCAGAAGATGGGGTTCACGTGCTTACGGGTTAGCAGGTTGAGGCAGAAATCCTGCCGTGTCTGAATGCCATTCCCACATGAAGTTGAACACTGCAGAGGAAGAAACCCACAGGCTTTTATACATGTGTTTCAATTGGTATTTAGAAATAAATACATTTATTGGTTCAGGCATGTTCGGGTGGGGCTGATCTTTTGTTCATTGATGCTGTTCTATCACTTGCTCTTTCAGTGCTCTAGTCTCATCAGCTATAAGATGGCCCACCTCCCAAGGGATCTTCCAAATTATATCTTTGAATTGCAGAACCACTTTCTAAAAAATCTGAAAAGATCTGCATTCCAGAAGAAAACATGTCAAGGACCACTTTTAAACTGCAGCCAAAACCTTAGCTGAGAAAGGTGGGAAGCAGACCTAGAGCTGCTAAAGGCAGGGTAGTGGAAAGGATGGAAAACATCCCTAGAAACAGTTTAGGATTTCTGTGGGAAGTAAATATACAAGGCAGTAGTGGTATTCCCCGCTGTATGCTTTAGGGAAGTGAATGGCTATAAAACCGCTGCACTAGACACCGAGTGCTGCACCTGAACAGGAGCAAATACCTCTGTCCACTCGCTGAAGCTCCATTCATAAGAGCACATTCGGATGACACAGGGGACACTGGAAAGGGGCTTCTCTGCCACAGGACACAAACGGTCCTCCAGCAAAACTTCCTTGCCTTGGTGAATCTGCACACAGGTGACCAGCTGAACAGCTAAGCCGAGCCCACAGCTGGAGGAACAGGGGCCAGCTGGGGTTACCTTCCATCTGACAGAGGACATGGAGGAGAAAAATTAAGTTAGTGATGAATCCCCACCCTCTACTGTCTCTCACTGTAGAAAATGCACTACAGCTCCCTCATCCTTCCCCCTTCTGCTTTTCAGCAGCTTTCTTCACCCCTCCGCCTCACATGCTTTGCTGCCTACAGTACTTAAAAGACAGCCTTTGAAACAAGGCTGGCCAGCCTGGAGCAGGTTTGGAGTTGGGCCCAAACTGAGGGCATTCACATTTTGCAAGAAGCCCACAGACTCAAAATATACATTGAATCCTACTCTGCATCCATTACAGTCTTCCCCAAGGTGACACACACAGGCTTAACTGCAAAAACAACCATATCTCCCTCCAAACCACGCACCACTGGTAACAGTCAGATCAGAAAACAACCAGTATTTCATCCTGGGAGCAGCATCCTGTAGCACATAAAAAAAGTTCAGATGCCGGTGGCTTTCCAGTCCCACAGCAAATAGGGCAGGGCAAGCTCTGCCCCATTTATCAGTCCTGAGCCATATCCTAGATCACACCATACGTGTTCACAGATGACCGCTCTTCCCCAGTGCATGCTCTTGTGGCCCATGTGGCTATTTTGACCTTGCAGGGCACAGCTCTAAATTACATGGCTCCTGCTCCTCTGGGTGAGGCAAACTGTCACACTGGGTGCCTGCCACAATCTCTTCTGCCTTCTCCCCACTCTCCCTTGCACAGCAGAGGACCTTGTGCATCACACCTCCTCCACAGCTTACACTGCATGAGCCCATTTTGTAATGCTACCTGGGAATAATGCAGCCATCAGTGAGTACCTCCAGCTGTCACCTGTCTTCACTGGATTTTAAATCCAACCAGTCTACGGAATTACAGCTGGAATTCTGTTAATGCATACATACACACTGGCTCATGTTTGAGAGATCAGCAGTCACCCCAGCGAGTGCAGTCTGCAATACCATAAATCCTAAGGAAAGTGCAATCAATTTCCTTCAGTTCTCAGAGCAGCTATTCCAGATTCTTAGAGCATTTAATTCTAGGTACTTTCCTTGATGCTATGTGGAAACTACAGCTGGCAAATGTGTCACCACCTTTTGCAGTTATGGATTTGTTCCTACTTCCCCAGGGTAATAAGGCATCGAGAGGTTTTCAGTTCTTCCCTGGACTCAAACTCCAAAGGCTTCACTTAGTTCTGCTTGAGAATATACCAGCCCAGGAAAGACTCTCAGTTAGTTTGCTTAGTATGGATCAGTGCTACTGTTTTCGCAGCTGGCCGTGCTTTCAAACCAGGGGAGAGGAAGATAATATCCTCAGAGTAGCTTGACCCTTACTTTACCATGACCCTGGAGATACTGAGGAAGGAAAGACCTCTCACTGGCTCGTTGTCTACTGGTAACTGCTTTACCTTGGTGGGCAGGGACTGAGATCACAGACTTCCATCCTGCTCTCTGGCTTTGGCACTGGATGACAGTTTTCTTCTTGGGTTTCTTCTTTGGTGTCAAAAGCCACACATACATACTGTAACTGAGTCTTACCTAGAAAGGGAAGCGATCTTACTACACGGCACGCATGCAAGGGTTGAAAATAAGCCAAGCAGCGTCAGTCACATCTGTGTGTACAAAACAAGCAAACTCTGCCCAGGCCCCAGGCACACTTATTGCACTCATCCCCTGCAACTCTGAAGCAGAGCAGCAGCAAGCCAGCTCTCTAAAGTACTCCCTGTCTGAGCCAGGCCCCCTTGCCTCTTCCAGACTCAAAAAAATTGTGACCACAGCTACACGTGCACTTAGAACTGTAGAGGGAAAATGACCAGGTCCCTAAGGTTCCTAGGCACTGAGCTCATGCCTACAGCCAAGTAACATTTCCCTGTAGCACTGAAAGATCTCACCTCTACCACAGGAGACAGAACACTCTCCAGCTAGAGGGCTCCAGACGTACACGGTCCGATTTTCCAGTTGGGTATGCCCAAGTGACTCCGAAGTCTGAAGTAAGTGTGCGTCTTCCTCCTCAGGACAGAGCAAAAAGACCCAAACTGACATTGGCACCTGCTTTCCACACTGGTCCCGATCTAATGAAGCTGGGGGATACCTCCAGATCAAGCCTACAACATATTTGCTGTCACTGAAGAAAGAGGCACATTTAAGCACTTTCTCCATTTTTGCAGAACATATAATTATCAAGAATAGCTAAGGACATCCAACAGCCAATACCCCTCCTAATTCACACGACCTGAAGAGAGATTCCTGAGATCGGAGATGCCTAAAGCAGTATCTTCCCCACCTGTAAAGGTAAACCTGGCAGTGGCTCCCCAGTACAGATTTGGACCACTGATCCTGTGCTGAGAAGCCCTTCCCTGCTAGCAATCCTCCCTACCATGTCAGAACCTCTCTGTTTGCCAGTGAGGCATTTCCTAGTGGACCAGGGGTTGTTTCTATTTCTGGTTTTGTTGGACTCTGCAAGGAGAGATGAAGAAGGAACACAGTCAACAGCTGCCCTAAGCAAACCACCACTATGAACTGATGAATCCAGCAGCATAAATTAACAGGGACAGAGCTGTCTAAAGTGACAGGATGAACCTTTAACTGGGCAGATATCCTTGGTGTAAACCACCCTCCCAGACTCCAGTAGTAAGGTGGTGGTTCTTAACTGGTAGCCTCCTATGGATCACAAGTGCAAAGCTCCCAGTGAGACTCCTGAAATAAGCCAAGCCAGCAAACTCACTTTGTTCCAGCCTAAAGGGCAGACATTAACCACACACGGTACAACAGAGAGGGGTTTTTCTTCTGCTGGGCACAAGCTGTCATCCACAACAGTCTCCAATCCATCATGAAACTGAACACAGGTCAGATTCTGCTGGACAACTCCAGTTCCACAGACAGCAGAGCATTCATCTATCTGAGACATCTTCCACCTATATGGGAAGTAATTGTATCACCCCATTTCTCATCTGGATCATGGAGGTTTATTACTCATACCACTGATTACAGAAATGAATACAGAGTATTCAGCCTCTCTATTTCAAGAGCCTTGTCTGGATGTGACTGAGAGGACAACTGCTGGGAATTTAAGGCCTTGCACTGACAGCTCTCTAGGACTAAAAGCACCTAAGCTAAAGAGCTATAGTTCACGGTGTAATCACTTTTTATTAAACACTAAAATGTCTATGAGATCAATGTCTGGGCAGGCTTGGCTCTTGGTCCTCTTTCCAGTCCAATTAACACAAGGGTCTCCTCCGGAGTAAGACCAAATCTTTGTTGGCACAATCTTGGAAAGGATGTGAGCAGACCTCTTCTTCTGGCCAAGCCCTCAAAGTATTTTCATTTAGCAGACTACTGTAAAATATTGGAAGGACTATCTCCCATTCATTCAGCTGACATCTCAATTACCTCATGGGACCAGGAAAGACAGAACATGGTTTGGGATCCGCTATGCCATTATAATTAGCAAGAAACTACTTCATAACTCTCCTTTTTTTTCCACCTTGCACAATGCAAATGAGACTGCAGAGACTGGGTTAGCTGACAGAGAACGGACAATTGAAGCAAGAATTCAGCTGAGCTTCCAGGAACACCAACCTGTACAGGCATGGCTCCATGGCACAGGGCTTGTCCTCTGAAAGGGGCTGTGGGAGCTCCAGACACCACTGATCCTCTGTTATTTCGTTCTTTGTCTGGTCAAAGCACACATGATCCACTGGTTGTGTCCCTGGGACACAAAAGGAAAAGGAAAGGAAGTTATAAACAAAGTGAACAGTTCACCCCTATTATGCTAGGAAGATGCAGTAATTTCACTTTACTCAAATCATCTGTGTAAGAAAACGGCACATTTGGGAATACACACTTTCTATAAACACACAAACCCCTTCTTCCTGATATAACTTTTCCTCAAGAGTTTTAAAGTGACTTTCCAAGATGAACACCCCAGAAGACAAGAGGTTTGATGGATAATCCACTGCCAAAATGGAAAGATTGCTCTAAACTGGCCATTTGCAAGAACAAGGACATCAGTCATTATTTGGTCCAAATTACTTCTCATGATCTTGATGTCTGACTGATAAGTGACAGGTTGCTGAAAATAAGCTCTAGCAATCAGCCATTTTTAGATGACGTTCTGTAGAACTAATCAGGTAATAGCATCACACAGCCTTTACACCCAGACAGCACCGTGCCAATGTCCTCAAAGTGATCATCAATATCCCACACTAGACTAGAGGTACTGGGAGAGAAACTGCAGACTTGCAGTGCCTGTGGCATGCAAGAAATGAAATATTCATGAGTTACAGCTATAAACAAGATTTTTAACAATACTGAACCTAACAGGTAAAGTGGGTGAAAATCCAAACTCGAAAAGCTGTAAAGAGTCTCCTTTGCAGTGAATGAGCTACCCACAAAGAGAGACACGCGTTCCTGAATCTTGAAGTGTATGACCCTGAGAAGCAAATGTCAAGAATCCATCAGCAACGTTATCTTTTCACTACCCATCTTGTTTTCAAATAATGCCTATTGGTAAGGAGGGCCTGAGCGTCACTCTCAGTTCTCAAGATGCTCAGATTCTCAACTTTCTGTCATTTTAAGTCCCAGCTTTCTCATTTTTTTGTTGTGACTGCATTAGCTGGGAGGCCCTAGAGCATTTTGAGTTCTTTACTTCAGGGTTTCAGCAATCAGTTCACCTGGTGAATCTGCTGGAGAAAAGCTCTCCAGACATAACTAGTCCTACAGATTGACTTCCATAAGTATTCATTAATGTATTTTCTACATCCTTGCCATTAAAGTCTTGAGAGGCTTGCCAGTGTCATATGTATTATCTGGTAAACAAGATGTCAGACCGTCTACCAGAGTGATTTGTTACAATCTGCATTATGATTTCTTCAGGGAGACAGAAAGGATTAGCCATGGCACAGGAATAGAATTCTAAGAAGGAAGTTTCATAATTAGCTCTGAGGCTTTAGCTAGACAATAGATACCACTTTGGTCTCAAACTTTTGATGTTTAGCCAACTTCAAATTAAAGTCTTCAATAACTTTGAAAAATCTGAAAAAATTATTTAGTCTTAAAACGAAAAGTGCGGTTAAAACCTATTTAAAAATCCTCTTCACGATCAAACAATTTCACTATCATTTTGATGATTCAGCTTATTTGCCGACTTGCTAATTTAATTCAAAAGATGTACCACTCTTTTCTCTGGTTCAGTTTAACACTGGCAACTGCAGCTCACTTTCAGCAATTTGCTTTTAAATTCAGTTCAGTTGTTTAATAAGTTCTAACCAAGTATCTTTCGCTGATGTCACATTTCTTTCAGTCAGCCTAGGAGAGCCTATGGGTGACTACCAGCCAGCCAAACTAGAATTCTACCCAGATCTCCATAAAAAGTAAAGATTGAGTACTGCTGCCTCACCTTCCCCACAGGTCACTGAACATGGCCCCTGCTGAGGAAGCCACATATATGTCAGATTCTTTTTGGGGACAAAGTAGCTGAAGGTGATGTCTGGGTTGGCGGCATTGCCATATTCTTTTGCATACCTTCGATAGACCTGGTGAAGGAAAAAGTTATGGTCAATGCACAAATCAACTCAGGCTCATTTCCTAGGACAGGGATAAGAGAAGCTAGTCCCCCTTTTTTCCATCCAATCCTGAGCCTCAATGCTTGCCACGAGCAGTCAGTACTCACTCTGTAAATTCTGTGCACAGGGCACTGAAAAAAGATTAAGCCAAGCAAAAGGTTTAACTCGATATGCTTTTCCCCACACAAACATCCCCCAGACCTGCAGAAAGTCTGCAGGCAGCCAACCCTCAACCTTTCCCAAGAAGAGCAACACCATCACTCTTAGTGAACACCATCTCCACTGGCCTTGGACACGAAGCCTACTACACCTGGATTCTGCACCACAGCAGAGCTACCCAAACTCAGCCCGGCCAGTTCTGACTAGCCCCTTTCCAACGCTGCTATTTTAATTGACCTGTATTTCAATTTCTTCTTGTGTTGGCCCATCCACATGGATTTCCTCCAGGCTTGGCAGGTTGTCCTTCGTGAGAAACACTTTGTATTTGATCTGGCTGTCCTCCAGAACTGACGGATAGGTGACATTCAGTGAGATTTTTCCTTTTCCAGCAACCACATACTCTCCTTTAACCTTCACAGCTAGAGGAGCAAAAGTAGCAGTGAGGTTAAGAGATATGATGTGGTCACCAGGATCCCCTGGTGCTGGCAGCTACAGACTGCCCATTTGCTAGAAACCAGTTTGAGCTAAGTCAGGCATCCCAAAGAGCATGGCTTCTACCACTTCCCACTGGAGAGCATCCCACAAACAAATTGCATCATCAAGAACTTTCCTCCTAAATTCCATTTTCTTGTTTTTACAAGCTTGTTTTAGCCCTGCCTGTAGTCCCTCCTCTCCCTTTCATTCAACTCACCCAAATGTGTGAAGAGTGGTCTCTGATTGGTAACGTGGAGCAAGGTGGTATTATAAGGCAGGGACAGAAACGTCACGTACTCTGGAAGGATGGAAAGAAGGAAGATATGGTCATCTTCCGTTATTGTACCTCTGTTAAAAAGGCTGGGGATTACAGATCAACCCCTCTTCACCTTACTAGGATGCTATCCATTGGAGGACAAGCCTTACAGGCAGCAACAAAACTTAATTGCAGTCAGGGGTTGTATAGCTAACATAAAAAGAATAAGGATACAACAGTGATGGCCAGTAGGCTAAATTCACACTGACCTTAGCTCTGTCAGCTTGGCTTGAACACAGTGATGGTGAATACAACAAACAAAACTGAACTGAATTCTGTGCCTGTTCTCATCTTTCTTTTGTTCTTTTTATGTTCTCTGCTTATATCTATATGTAATACTGCAAGAGCCAGATCAGTTCCCAAATATATGTTCAACATCTCAGGAAGCATCTGACACAGCCCTCAGCTCCCAGTAATTTGCTGGACTTCCCAAATGGCCACATTCTTGCTCCGTGTCCAAAGAAGAACTATGACCAAAAAAGTCACTCTGCCTACACAACAGCTACCTCCCTGCTACAGACCTTAGCTGCCTTCTCTGTTGACTACCCAAACTCTATCGCCATATCCTCCATAAAATAAAATCAAGCAGAAGCAGAAACAAGAAGTCACATATAGAAGATTATGAACACTGAATACACATACAAATATGTGGCATACAAACAGTATCATAATATTGAGCCTGAGGGGGAGGACTACACACCTTTTGCTTTTCCTTCTGTGTAAGATCCACTCACTTTGGTGCAAGTGGTATTATCACCCCCACAGACCTTGCAAGTGTCCATCATCTTCTTGGAGTCCATCCGGCCATCACACCCGAACGCCTGAGCAAAGAGGAGAGTCTGTCAAGACTTGCCTATTCTGAGAAGAAAACAAGCGAATGAAAGCAACGTTGCCTGAATTCCTGAAACTGCCTTTTTCATTTGTAATTCGAATTTAAGAAGACAATATAGACAAAGGTGCGTTTGGTCCCAGACCCACCACTGTACAGCATCATGCAAAGCCAGGGATTAGGAAGTCTTAGCTGAGAGCACAAATTTCATTAATTTTGTGACATTTTCTTTCCCATAAGATGCAGCCCAGAAAGATTTCTCCTGTGACCTAAAATAAAGGCTCTGCACTCCCTCTCTTCTACAAACTCTTTCTGGAGGGGGGAGGAAAAAAGAAAAAAAGCCCAGGAGAACAGTAAACATGAATGGCAGGTTCTGAAGGAATCTTTAGCTCCCCAAACTCCAAACCCAAACCTAGCTCACATCCTTCAGCCTGGCCTTCAATCCCATGGAGCTCAGAAAGAGATTCTATCCTCATTCCCACGAACAAGACTAATTTACACAAAGCTACAGGAGGATGTCAGCAGGCTTAGCATAAAAACATGTGCAACTGCTGAATATATGCTAGAGGCACGGATCCCAGGCTTTGGATGCTGCCATAACATACATATTTATCACTGTCACCAGAAGAACAGCAGAAATCAGAACAGATTATGCCTACACCCTCTGCTGTTCATTAGGTGGAAATGCATTAGAAAACATTGTGAACACGAGGATAATGAGAAAAACATAAAATTTTAAAAGTGTATTCTGGGAATGTAAAGAAACAACAGAAAACATACAGCCGGGTCAGCATTGAGCAGTTACTAAAATGCAGACAGCGCGGGGGAGTTATATTCAAGTTCATCAGGAAAGAATGCCTTTCTCACGTCCAATCCAGAAAAAAAACCAAGTTATACTTCAGTTTTGATTAGTGATACTGCAACAATCAATTTGTCGACTTATGATTCCCTGGTTTTCCTCCTTATTTTGCCACTGACTCGGTATGTTCAAATCATGTAACTTTTCTCCAACAGAGTCAGTGTTTTATAGGGCTATTTATGCCATGCAAACTGAACAGCTACTGATGTCTCCTCAGCCAGCGCATAAAACAACTGCTTTTTGGATTAGGGATGAATAGCCTTACGTACTTACTGCATAATTAGCAGAATGTCTTATCTAGAGGGCATTGGCATTGGATGCACAGACAGAACAGTAGATTTGTTGGACTCCATCCAACAAGCTAAGAACAAAATTCCCTTCTTTTGAGAAGAGCTCACTCTGTTGTTTGTGACACTGTGGTTTCTTCCCCTCCTCCTAATAAACTGAATCCTTTGGGGCAGACTGCATGTCAGAGGTTCACCTGGATTCCCCAGTCACTTACTCTGCAGCTTCCCATTACACAGAGATTGAAAGCCCCGAGGCGCTCAGAGTCATCCTGCTCACATCTGGTTCCATCTATGAAACTGTCTTCGCGGCTTACCATGAATTCTTTTTCAACAGCCCTGCACATGTGCTTGCATAGCATGTCCCCTGGAGGAGGCAGACAGAAGAAGAAAGGAGTTACTCCTTTCTGACCAACAAGCAATGGGAAGAAGTCAAAAGTATCTGACAGAAAGAGTATCCAGGTTTCATGTGAAAACTAAAGCAATCAGTGAAATGGCCTTTTGACTTCAAAGTATAGACAGGTCCATGAGCGCTCCCCTTCACAAAGAAACTGTGGTTTCTCAGTCTTTCCTTACCTTTGGCAAAGCCAACAGCAGAAGTCCAGGTATAAAAGGATGGTGCTTCTACAGTGAGATACAGTGGCTTTAAATTTGTTGCTGCACATTGTTCAGCCATAAAGTCCTGCTGGGTCATCAAACAGGCCTATATCCCAGAGAGAATTGTATGGGTAAGGAAAGGAAATTACCGAGCACAGAATCCCAAGCAGCATTTTACCCACTAGCTAAAGGCAGAAAGCAGTGGCTGGTAAGTAAAACACCAAAACAACTGCAAATAAAGAAAACCACTTTAAAGGGAGGCTGCAGGATATGCAGAGAATTGTGTTTGGAAGCTGATATCTTTGCCATTTATACAAAATAAATAGATAAGGAAAATAAGAACAATATAAGAATGTCCCTCTGAAGAAAACTATCATTAAGTGAGTCACTATTTTCTCAGCGTCTGTCCTGCTATGAAGGCGTAGAGAAAATGCTTCATTACCCGTGAACAATGCTATTAAATAATATTGCTGTCTTCAGACACAGTGGAACAGACACCTCTCCTGTTGTAAGGCAGATGGAGGCTGTATGCCAGATCTTTAGTCCTCCTTCCCAGAGCAGTCAGCTGTGAGAAGTAAAGTTCCAAACCATACAGCTCTCGAAGGGTTAAACAGCTTTAAGAAAAAAAGCTCCACAGATGCGATGAGCTCCATTACCTGAGTATTGCACATCTCCACTTGGATGCTGGCGCCACGGCATTCCTGCCCCCCAAAAGCAGGCCTGGAAATGACAGGAGAACTCCTCCTCCTCAGAGGCAGGTTTGTCCCAAGCAAAGAGCAAGACTCAGACCCCATGGCCCTGAATCAGCCAAGAGGCGCTGCAAACTCCCCAGCTCCCCACCTCTTACCTGGGGTTGTTACAGAACCGCTGCCTTATCACAACTCCACCTCCGCAGCTGCGGGAGCAGGAGGAGAAGGGGCTCCAGACAGACCACTGCCCATGGACTACAGCCATGGGGTTCAGTTCTTCCAGAGAGCTGCAATGTCCCTTGGAGCACCACTAAGACCAAGAACATAGAAAACTGGCAGGAGCACCACAGTGAACCCAGCAGGGCTGAGGTCTACAAGGGTGGCACAAGTCCCCATCTTTTTGCAGACCAGACTGTAACAGAGAATCCCAAGATGAATCAGGCACCTTCCCCCAAAAGCCTAGAAGAGTCCCATTCTGAATTATGATCTAACATGAGGTTGGGGTTAAAACAAAGAGCTGATAGGTCATTTCAAGTAGAAAGCAAAGCCTTTGAGGAGAGCTCAGGTATCAGGATAAGGAACTGCAAAGCAACTCCAGAGATAAAGACAAGGTGGAAACACCAAGATCAGCTGGTACCAGTTTGACACTAGAGCGTCTGGCCTTAGCTCCCTGGCCAAGGGGCAGTGAGTGGCAGGTACCTTCCAGCCACTGACAATGTCTTGCTGTCCAACGAGCTCCATATCATCCACGCCCACTTCAGATCATCAGCAGCCTCCTTACCTTATTGATTCCACACTCAGTACCATCCAAGAGGGGAACAAGAAGCCGAGTACAGCTGGATTTGTCTCCTGGTTGTACGTGGCATGAAAGGACTTCACATATGTCCTGGTGTGACAAGAAAATCAGGGAGTTCAGGGAGTCACTTCAGCTCATCAACACAGCAGTCCCAAAAGCTGCTCTGTTTAAATGGTGCACGTCCCGAATGTTTGGTTTCCCCACAGCTACCCAACAATGCAAGCAGGTCCCTTTGTTTCTTCTGCTACTGGGCAGAAGTTGTGGGCATGTCAAAAGACCATCATTGCCAGCTGTAATGCTAGAAGATGATCAACAGAAGCAATTAAACTTTCACCCACCTTAGCGGTTCCTCATTAACAAAACATGTCCAGATGGCAGCTATTAGCCATGCTGCATCTCTCAGACATGGGGAGTTGAGCAATGGTGGGGAAGCTGAAGGAATCCAATGAACAAGAGCTCCCTAAGACAGGACCCTAAGTAGGTGTACCCAGCACCAGCACCACCAGGCCCGTTTAGTCAGAAGGCTCTGGGTACTGTGCAGATGTTAAAGGAGAGTTATGTGGACAAAGGAGGTGATAAAGAGAAGGGAAGCATTTTAAAAGCCTTTGAAAGTTCGTTCTTTGCCAAGAAATCTGTGGCAGGAAAGCACCTTCCATCCCTTTATAACAAAAAAGTCCCCAGCTCCCTTTTCCTGAATCTTGGCTCCAGAACATTTCCCTGTCGCCCCTAGCAAGACAGACAAACTTTCTACCTACAACATTGCTGTCAGCAAAGGTGCATGCTGTGGCAACACTCCCAAAGGCTATTTTACATTGCTCATCTGCTCCATAGTACAAGCCAGGCTTCCATCCAGGGATGCTGCCGTCCATGTCCGGCAGGTCATTTAAGCAGTTTGTTTGGCCTGTGCTAATAGAAACATAAGAAATATCACTTTCCCAGCTGTGGGCAGTAAGGACAATGACATGTTTGCAAACTTGTGCTGAGTTTTATTCCGGGAGTTGGCTGTTGCTTTCCCAGACAACACATGCTAACTGTGGGCTGTGATGGATTTAGTTGCAGCAGCTGCCTGGAGATGCTCACAGTTCCCTGCTGCTGAAGTTATAACAGAAACCCATTCCTGTTCTTCACCCAGCCAGCTCACAGCCCACAATGCTTGTTTAAACCTAGATGCTCTGACATTTTAAATAAAATTTCCAGGGTGAGCTAGTGTCTGAGAAGTCCAACACAGCCCAGGCACGTTAGTCACTAACCAAAGTAATTTCCAGCTACTTGAAGCAAAAACTGGATTTAACCTCCGCAACAGACACAAGTGCTAAGAAAGAACAAACCCCAAGCTTTTCACAGTTCCTCATTTTACAAGAATTCTATTTTATTTTATTCCTTGTCTTTCCCTGCTCTCTCCTAAGCTCCCAGCACAGGGAACCGCTCCTACACAGGCACACAGAACTCAACCATTCCCTTACCTGACAAAGGCCAGGAACTCTTCTCGGCTGCACTGCGACCAGGAGAGGTCAATGCTGTTGTGGTTTCCTGCTGAACCCATGATGTAACCGCTACTGCTGCACTGATTCCCCTCACCATCGTGGGGGATTCCAAGACTGTAACAGAAGAAGCACAGTGCCCCCAGGAGAAAAAACCCAGAGGCTGGGTTCCCTTCGAGCCTCTCTTCTCTAAGCAAGGACTGAGCTCCCTCTGCAGCCGTTCCTTCTACTGTTGTCACAAAGGTTTCCTCTCCTCTTTGCAGCTTTTAATTGTCACAGAGCATGCAGGAATGCAAGAAATACAAGGAACTATTTCCAAAAGTTTTGAATAATCTATGGGAAACCCTCTGTTATGCCAAGAGATCCTTTTCCTTCTTCAGAAACACTTAAAGTGGGGAATGTTTTTACCTGAATAAAACATACTGGGCTGCTCTGGGGCTTTCCTACTGACCTGTGCCCAATCTCATGGGCTATGGTGACTCCAAGGTCAAAGCCGGTGTCCTGGGTAATAACACAGCTCCAGAAGGAGGAGCAGACTCCACCTAACTGAGTCACTCCACGTAGCTCCTTGTTCCCATCAGGTAACTCCAGGTCAAACCTAAAGTAAGGGAGACAGATATAGAGGAGAAAGCAAAGAACCATTGCAGCTAATAAAGTCAGGTCTAGACATTCAGCTGACTTTATTGGCACCTTCCTGATCTAACTTTGCCAGCTACCTAACATTTCATCTGACACAGAGAGCTCTCTGGGGCAAGATGGCAGCAGTAGGGTCCCATGAACGCCCACTGTTCAAAATTTGTGGTGATTCTACATTAAAAAATCCCTGTGACCCCAGACAAGCAGAACAGAATAAAATGACCTAATCCTACTTGCAAAAGACAGAGCAGTATCATCATCTCTTTGAAGAAGGAGCACCAAAGCAAAGCCATTACACTCAAGAAAAGTTTGCCTTCAACAAATTTAGCCAAGGCAATTTAGAGCAAGGAGCCTGAAAGTCAGACAAAATGTCTGAGTCAGAGTAGCACTAGAAATCTTCCATAAAAAACACCGGTGGGTTTTCACTTCCAGTTACTGTTCGACTTTTCTGCCCACAAAAAGCTGCAGTGGGTTTGGCTGTGCTGCTCCGAAAGAACACAATGTCTGCTCAAGTCTGGCTGGTCAGTGCTTGGGGAATATTCTGGTTCCTTCAGAAACTGAAGGAACAGCACCTCTGACTAACTGCATTACACTAAGGGCAGGAGAATCAACCCACTTTCAAAGACTGCAATGCTGAACTGCTGGAAGACCCAGTGCAAATCACTGCCACTGTGCTAGCAGCTGGACACCATCAGTCCTGTTTCCAGTCCCCTCCGAGGGCAGGGGAGCTTCAGTACCTGGTGACGTAGAGGACAATGTCAGCATGCTGGGGGTCAGAGTCATTCTGGGGGTTGACCTTCTTGCTCCACTCACAAACGCTGATCAGCGAGGAGGTGATATTTGTTGTGATGTTTACCTCTGCCTAGAGTGAAGGCACATGTCTGCACATTTCATACAGCTTTTAGCAACCCGTTGGACAACACTTGAACGTAGTCCTCCTTGCTTACCTCTGGTTTTCTCAAAACAAGCATTTGCATAAGATGAACCCTGAAATGGGCACCCAGTGAGGCATCTCTCAGCAGCTCTGCCCCCTGTTAAGAGATAGAAAGGATTCAATAAAGAAGGCACCTTGGTGACTCCCACTACCTGTTCCCAATCACAGGGCTGCATTCACTACAAAGGTAACCTGGTAACCATAAGGGGCAACTATAAAATCACCAGGAAGTACAACATTAAAGTATGCACTACAAATGTAAATAAATCTGTCAACAGATGAGAACTGTTGTTAGACTTGGCAGATACTCTGAAGCAGAAAGAAAAATCTGCATGGAGTACTGTTTCATTGGGTAGGAGATTGAATGCTAAAGACTTTTTTGCAATATACACACACAGAAAATGCATAAACAAATTCTTAATAATAGCAAAGGGAGACATGTAGAGAAATCCTGTAATAAAAATAAAACACTGAAATGTAAAATGTAAGATTAATTCAGTGGATCTTGTTCAATCTCACTGAAAGCAACAGGGACTAGATCAAGGCTCTGGTGATAAAACTCTTGCTACTGTATCTGACATACAATATTAGTAATGAAATGAAGAGCTGCATTTTCTACATGGGCTTTAAGGCTACAACCCCAAAGCTTCTAACATCCACTTTTCTTTGTGCAGCTCCACAAACACCTCTGAAAGTACACTCACAGAGGTCCATCTGCCTGCGACACTGTGAGCTCTCACACTGGGACAGCAAGCCAAACAGAAAGCTACTCACAATGTTCAGGTTGGCAAGAATATATCGCTCCGTGTCCTCTTTGTGGTACAAGTAAACATCTGGACCTGCTACGACCATCAGCTCCAGATGTTTGACAGCTCCCTCAGCCCTCTTCTGCAGGCGAGGAGGAAACTGCCCTGCTGAACAGCACAAAGGGACACAGGGAGTTTAAAATGGAAGACAACATAAAAAGTCCTACAGATTCACTGCCTTTTCCTGAAAGACTAGAATAATCCAGCTGGAAGACCACTCCTCCAGTTGCTTGCTCAGGTTTCCCACTTCTGTTGGTTTCTTTCACTTGCCAGCATCCTTAATAACATGCTTATGCTATCAAAATAACAAAGACCTAAATGAAAACACACTAGTTACATCTCAGTGAGGTGAGAAACATCTATCAATATACTCATATATTTTTAGATACAGATTTTTCCTCTGAGCTCATGCAAGCAGTCCCGCTACCAGGAGACAGCTTTTACAAGCAGAACAAGCAAGGCTTCCTCTCCATGTACGTTACCTCTTGCTGTATTTTCCCCTCTTGTGGCACTTCGGAAGAGAATGTGGGGTCTGGAGAAGCCGAGGTCCTTCAGCAGGGCCATATCTTTGCTTCTGACAGGCCTGATATGAATCTTTTCCTCATCTGCAATGACGACTCCTTGCTAAAGGAGATGAAATTCCATCTCTGAGTTATTCCAAAGACATTTGCTATCAACGGAGAACTGTGTGCCATATCCTTCCTGTTTCTCCTCTGTAATGCTCAGATTTATTAAATGGATGGTTCACACATGTTTGGTGCATCAAGCTGCAAACCTACAAAGGCTGTAAACGCTTGTAAGAATAAGTTCAGTGCATACTCACCAGCTGCCCTTCACAGTAAGTGACTCTACACTTAGCCCCGGGAGGTTGCAGTGGATTTCCACCTGCAAAGCAGTTGCCTGAGAATTGCTTTAGTAAGCTAAAGGAAGAGTTCACCACTTGATTGCTCACAAAGGAAGAGGAAAGGAGGGCATGGTCCTCTAGGAATTCAAAGGCATAGACTTCTCCCCAGGCCTCAATGGAGCAATGTTGAATACGACAGGACATCAGCCCAATCTGTTCTTCTTTACAAGGGCAAGTGGGCTCAGCAACAACAAACTCGGGTACTGAAAGAAATGAAACAAGATCAGAACAAGGGAAACAGCTATGAGAAACGATGATACACAGAAAACAAATGTAATCATCTATCTCCCTAGGAAAAAATACTCTTCAAATCACAACTGCGGCCTTTCGAGGTCATCATGTCAACAGTCAAAGAACGTCTATGCTTTCATGTGTTCCAAAGTGAGGATAATCTGATCAGGAACAGACAACAGCTCTGAAAGTAGCTCCTGATTTATCTGTGCTTTTGCTCTCTCAATAAGGAGAACAGTTCATTTAACAAAGGCTGAGACAGTTTTAATTCCTCAGATGTTAAGTATCACTGCGTGAGAATTATCATAATCCAGACAGAGACACTGGGATGAGCACTAGGTGAACTCACAAGTAGACAAACTCCTTGCTTTAAGGATTTGAGAATTTAAAACATATCTTTATTCTGAACTACCATCAATCCAGACCCAGAACACTAGTCCTTCCACGTGTTTATTTTAAAAAAAATTATCAAGTACATTTAAAGCTATTCTTAGTCTAAAGCTTCCCACTCAGAAGACCTGAATCTGTTAATCTCATAGAAAAATACCAATACAGAGAATGTGGACTGCAGGAGAAATGTGCAAAAATGTTTATCATGTCTCCTTCAGCAGATTTTAAATACTGACCCAGTTCTTCAACCACTTTCACACTGAAACATGGATTGCCTCACTCAGTAACGTGACTCAGAAATGCTAAATGCTTGTCAGATCAGGGTTCGTTAATAAGTGTTCTTAGCATTATCAAATGTACAGGATTAGAAATAAACTGACAGACGTGTTCCAAAATCAAGGAGTCCTGCATACCATCAGACACCGAGCTGGTTCCAAAATAAGAGAAAACATCTCCCGCATCCAAAGTGCCGAGAAATTTCTGCAAGAAGAAGAATAGCTTTACATTTTTTTAAGAAAAACAAACGGACACAAGACTATCGCCTAACTGAACCTAACCTGGAAGGAACGCCAGCGAACAACTCAACAAGTACCGACGCCAAGTTCTCATGGCTTTATTTTGCGCTAAGCATGGGCTGCACAACAGCCACCCAGAGGAAACAGCTTTATCTTCTTGATTAGTGAGGTTTGATGGATTTTGGCTTAGAACACGTTGTGTTGTCTCTTCTTTTTTTTCCTAGAAATAAAAAAAGGCTTCCTGGAAACTGCATTTTCTGGAGGTCAAACTCACCTCTTGGAAAGCCGACGGCCAGCAGAACCCCAAGGGGAGCATCACGAGCGCCCGGATCGTCAAGCTGACAATCATGCTGGAGGAGTTGCAACCAGCGCTGCGGAGCCAGCGCCAGCCCAGGGGTGATTAAGACAAAGTTTGGCCCAAGGCATCACGTGGAGCGGAAGGGAAGAGTGCAGGGTTTAAACAAACAGGGGAGCTGATCCTCTGCAGAGAGGGGCAGTCAGGGGGAACGGCCTGCAGCCCGAGGCTTTACAGGAACAGCTGGAGGGAGGGAGGTTTTGCGCAATGTTTGCAACTTTACTGCAGCCAAAGAGCGCGGAATAACGAGCTGTGAGCCAGTCTTAGCAGCCAAACGCGCAAGGGGCGATTCGCAGGGGGGAAAGGGGCTCTCTGTGGTGTTCAACCTGTGCCCTGACAGGCCCCACGCCTCCGCCACGGCAGCGGGGGTGAACCCACAGGGACCGCGGGGCCAAGCCGCACCGGCTGCGGGCCCCCACCGGGGCAGGCCCCGCAGCCCGGAACCGAAGCGCGGGTCGCCGTTCCCCGCCGGGCCGGTGCACTGCTGCGCAGTCCCGGCCCCGGTGCCGGTCCCGGCGTGGCGGGGAGCCGTAGCCCCGTCCCGGTTCGGCGGGGTCGGGCCGCATGGCGAAGCAGAGCCCCGCGGGGCCCGAGGCGGCGGGGCCGAGCGCCGCGGCCAGCGGGAAGGGCAGGAGGAGGAGGAGGAGAAGGAGGAAGGCCTGGCGCGGCAGCGGGGAAGCGGCCACGGGGGCCGCGCCGAGAGGCCCCGAGATGGCGGCGGCGCCCCCCCGCAGCCCCCGGGAGTTCTCCTCCAACTGGAAGGCGCTGCAGGAGGTGAGGGGGGCCGGCAGGGACGCGCCTGGGGCCAGCCGGAGCCATCCCCGGGGGTCTGGGCCCTGCTGTCATCCTCCGAACGCAGTCCCACGTTGTGTGCCGTAATTAAAATAATAACCATTTTTGTGTCATTAAATAAAATAGTGCATGCAGGCACCTGGGACATGGCATTGCAGGTAACGCCCCTAGAGCTAGAGAGCGCAAGGGCCGCTTGGCACCGAGGCAGAATGCCAAAAACCCAGCAGGAATGATGGCGGGGTCAGAAGCGGAGGGAGATAATCCTCTTTTCCTTTTTTTCTTTTTGTCATTTTAGCTGCTGAAACAAAAGGCAAATAGCTCCAACGAGTCCCTTTCTACATGTCAAACACACACCAAAAAGAAGCTTCTGCTCGCAGTGGGAAATAGCCAAGAAGTTGCAGCTATCAATGGGAACAGGAACGTGGTAAAGGCCAAACCTGCAAATAAAACAGACAATGGTTCTGCTAAAGACAATCCTCCTTTGACTAAGCCAAAATCTAAGAGGGTTGCAACAGATAAGAATTTAAATGGCACCAAAAACAATGGAAAAGGCTGCAAAGAAAAAAAGAAAAACGGCAATATTTTAAAGGAGAAAGGTGATATAAAGCATAAGAGGAGGAAAACCGAAGGGCTTGCGGAGCAGCAGCCCAAAGAGTGAGTACTTCAGGCATCATATGTGCACATGAATATTTAGTTGGGGAGGGCTACATAAGGAGCACAGAGCAGCACATTCAAAACAGCTGCACTCTTCCAGACTATATTTTGGGAGAAATAAGACACATGCTGCCCCTACTCCTCAGATGTAGCAACAAACCTGCATAGGTGACAGTACCAGAGTAATTTTCACAGAACTGATTTCTTAATTTAAAAAATAAATAAGCTTTTCCTACGCTATAAAGATGCAAGACCACTTTAAGACTGTTGTATGTTATTAAATCTGTACTTACCAGGGCTGAAATCTGGTTTGATGACGTTGATCCAAAAGATATTGAAGCAGCAATAGGACCTGAAGCAGCAAAAATTGCTAGAAGAAATCTGGGACTCGAAACAGGCCAATCCAAACAGTCTGTGGAGCAGGTGCTGGTGAAAGAAAACGCTTCTGAAGGGTGAGTGGCATTCCAGCAGGAAGGGTGGCAGCAGAGGCATCGAGATTATCTTCTAATAACTGTGATTTGCAGGTGCCCAGCGTAAGCTGGTATCTCCGTGAGTCTGCTGACAGACAAACCGCCGAGTTTTCCCCATTCGTATGAACGCGTGAACCTGGTGAACTCCACTACGCAGCCCCTGCAGCAGAGGTGTCACCTAGCTGTCCTTTGTCTTTTAGGCTGACAGGAGCTATAGCCATGGACTGTGAGATGGTGGGAGTGGGACCCAAGGGTGAAGACAGCATTGTGGCTCGTGTGTCCCTCGTGAACCAATTTGGAAAGTGCATTTATGACAAGTATGTCAAGCCTACGGAAAAGGTGACTGATTACAGAACAGCTGTTAGTGGCATAAGCCCTGAGAATATAAACACAGGTAGGAGGATTTTTTTTCCCCAAAAAATGTTCTTTAAGGAGGGAAAATTTAACAGGATATCACACAAGCCTTGTTGGCTGAGCTTGGAAAAGCTTTAGACCTGTTTTGGGAAATGGAAAAAAAAAATGTAGTCTGAATGCTAAGAAGAATTGTGGGAAGAAGTACTTTTTACAGAGTGGTCACTAATGTCCTGGAAGAAATTAACTTGTGGATTATGGTGTGGGAATAATAGGAAATTTATTTCCTATTATTCCCATGCTCTTTCTGGAATTCTCTATGCTCTTCTAACAAGCAGAGTGTTTAGTGTACTGTACAGATTTGTGTAACTACAGTCCCAAGGATACAATTGCCTTCACTGAAAAGATGCAGTGCTTTAACTGTAGTTTGCTTAGTTGTCTTACGCATCTAATGGAAAGTGTGTCATTGCGTGGTATTTTTAGGTGAAGATTTTAAAACAGTTCAGAAGGAGGTTGCTGACATCTTGAATGGAAGGATTTTAGTTGGACATGCTTTGCACAATGATCTAAAGGTACACAGCTGCAAATTTGTTATTTTGAAGACAAGACTCCAAAAATTTAAGATTGATTAAATTTCTACAGCATCTTTCTGGATCATATGAACACACCTAAACTCCTACAAACTACAGCTTTACCACTGTTTTCTCAATTTCTTGTTATTTCATGCTGCACCAAGTCTAGCCCTAGTCACTTGCCCACTAAAGGTCTTCAGCTTCCAAACACTGTTGCTAATAGCTCTGATCTGCTTACTCAAGAGCCAGGAAAGAAACAGGATGATGAAAAGACTGTTTGCATGCTTTGCCTAGCCCCCAGAGCTCAGCAGTCTGGCCATCACTACCAGAGGCAGGTATCTTATGTCATGCTGGACCAGCACTGCAGGTAGTCCCTACAGGTGGTGCCTCCAGATTCAACTCAGTTTCTCATGCTAAGTAGAACTGTGGTTCTTTAATCCAGCCAGTGTCTGGATGATCTTGGTCTTGTTCATTCATGGTTTTGAACTATCTCTTAGAACGGATGGAAGGAAAGAGCAGGAAGCTGTACATTCACCTGTATAAATTTCCATGCAACAGCACACTTTGGACTGGAAATGTAATTTCTTCTAGGTCCTATTTCTTGATCATCCTAAGAAGAAAATCCGTGATACACAAAGATACAAGCCTTTCAGACAGAGAGTCAAGGTAAGAAACTGACAGGAAGGTGCACCTCAATTAACTGACTCTTGAGCTGCTGACTCCCAGCTGCCAGCTGATTCCTGCACTTGCCCCTCCCTGAAACAGGGATGCCTGCTTTTTGTCATTTGAAAATACTAGTCTAGTTGAATGCTTATTTAGTGTTTGAAATATATCAATAAGTTACTTAGTTCAATACAAACATTACCAGTAATACCTGTGTAAAAAATTCAGTGGCTCTCCCATTCTTTAGCACTTGCATGTTCTTCATAGTGCTTTTCTGGATAGCAAAATAAGACAGTACAGTTCTACTTACAGTAAAGCTTATGTGATCTTCTTAATAGTATCATTTCCATAGGGATACAAAAAACCCCAGGTGGCTTTAAGTTTCTGCTTAGACTGCAGAAGTAAAGGTTCAGATTATAGGGAGATATTTTAAGTTTCATAACTATATACTCAGGTTTTCCTTTTCACAACAAAGCACCCCAAACATAAATCTTAGGGTTATGGTAATGCACGTAAAGTCCTCTCAGCAGTGCATGCATAAATCTCGTAATTCATTATGACAGTTCACCAGGGGAAGCTGAGATGTGCTATAGTTTATTGAGGAGTACACTTAAGCTAATATTCATATATATACACACACATATATTTTTCAAGTGAGACAGCATGATTCTATCTTTTCAATTTTGATTTCTAGAATGCACGGCCATCATTGAAACTGCTCTGCGAGAGACTGCTAAATGTTCAAGTGCAGACATCGGAGCACTGCTCGGTATGTATCTCATCAGAACGTATGTTTTTGGGTAGATCAACAAGGTACTACACACTGTCTCGAGGATCTGGGTTTAATCCAGAATGCTGTGGCTTCATTCTAGCCTCTCAATGAGAATTAGCAAGCTCTGCCTGGACACCAGCATGCAGGACGACTGCCATCTAAGCTTGCTTACTGTTATGTGGCTCATACAACTTGGATTATTTCCTTATTTTCATAAACTTCACAAGTCAGCTGTATTTTGTTTAAATATTAGTTCTTGTTATTTTAAGATTTTAAGATCCCTGGGGAAGAAAGTAATTCTCGCGTATTGAGTGCTTACCTTAAAAGCAGCATTTTGCACTGTTGTACTATGGCAGGCTGAATAAAATGGTGTGAGAGCCTACTACTGACTCTCAGCAGTTAGTTCCTTTCTTTCAGTGGACAGGAGGATATAATAGAGGAATGAACTGAAAAAGCAGGGCAAATTGTGAGGGTATCTCCAAGATACTGTATGAAGAGTATTTTTTCATTATGGCTTTCCAAGTCACGATCAGAACATGCATAGCCTTGGGGTGAGCCGTGCATTCTGAATACGTACTCACCCCTTTCCACTAGTCACAGAACCTAAATCTAGAAAGAGATTATGAAACATTAATTGAAAGGATGTATTAAAATGATGGAAGATTTAGCTGCTTATTAATAATCATGTTCTTAAACCATGTCAGCTATGTTTCATTAAGCCTCCTGTTTGTTCTGTTCTCTTTTAGATTCAGGATGCACAAGCAGCTATGAGACTGTACACCTTAGAGAAAAAGAAATGGGAAGCTGCTGTTAAGAACAAATCTAACAACAAAAACCGTAAAACTTGAATAATTCTGCACTGTGTTTTTACCTGCAGCATTTGCTGGTTTCATGGCACATGCCAGGGCAAATTTAGACAGAACTCAGAACTGACAGCAGCTACTTCATAAAATCAGTCAAAAGGCAACACTTCCTAACCCGGTACATGACTGTTGCCGCACAAGAATACCGCTAGTGTCCCCTTTCTGGATGGTACCTATGCCTACTACCATGTTTAAACAATACTTGTAACAAATGCCTGCATTTGTGAAGTACTTAACCAGTTCAATTTCTGCAAAGAAAATATATACTGAATATGTTAAAAGAAAAAAAAATATTTTTAAATTACAATAGATGAAAGAAGAAACTGTCATTGCTTTGCTGAAACTCCCAAGACTAAAATCTTTATTTCAAATATTTTGAAGTCTACAAAGTAAGGTGAATTCTTAGTTATTGCTGTTACAGTCTCACAGTTGTGGGACCTAAATCAACAGAATATATAACTGTTTATAGATTATTAATGGCCCAATATAAATCTCTCTGGTGAGAAAAATCTTTAAAAATATTTCTGGAGGTTCCAAGCTTTTATATCCGTACCAGAAGTGTACAAGTCTTGTTCTTATACAGAAAGTTTTTCTTTTACTTCTGCAGTTTCAAAAGTGTTGCATCCACAAGGGTCATTATCTCCTGGACAGAAATATGAGAATTGTCAAATACAAGATTACCTTCTTGTTTCACTTATTTTTATATTCCTTTATTAATAAAACCACTGTATCTAACATAGGCCTTTAAAGTGAGTGGTGTTTTAAACAGATGTGGGGTCTGATTCTGCAAAATCCAAAGCAACTGTAATTACCAGACTGAATACTAATGCTGTGATTTAAATAATCTAAATGGATACTGGAAGGTAACAAGGAATGGGTTTTGGAGATTTAGCAGTTGCATGTCGCACACTCTATTGCCAGGAACAAGAGTGTTCTGGTCTTGTCTGTCTGTCAACAGGGGACACAAGGAACAACAAATTATGTTTACAACAAAAGAGGGAGCTTTCTTCTCTTTTGTGATTCTTTTCTTCTGCACTACCTTACAGCTGCAGCATTCATTAAAATGGTGCAGGCAATGCCTGCAGGAGGCACTGGAGAACACATTTGCGTGTAACTGTCTCCGAGACAAATTATGTAAGCGGGCTAAATGCATAACTGCAGAGAGCAAATTTATAAGACTAACCAGTCTTATTGGCTTGATGAACAAACTTCTGGTTAGTGGTTTCTTGACAGCAAGCCATTGCAAAGGAAATATTAGTGTAACACATTAAATAGCTTGAATAACTTAACTGTTGAAACACCAGAAACAGCAATGTTTTTATCAGTATGACTACTTGTTGGAATTTAATGTAAGTTAAATCTTCAGGCAAACTGTCACAAGGGTTCTTTTGTTGGTTTTGTTGTTTGCCTTTTTTAAGGATGTCACTTATGAAGCAAAAATAATTGGATGTAGTATACTTATGCTTTATTCCCGTAAACTTTAGCCTGTTTTAGTGTGAAGAATGTAGGAAATCAATGCAATGCAATGTTGCAAGAGACCAGAACATAGTTTTAAAAAGTTACAGCATAAAGCATAAAGAAAAAAAAACTTCCAACGACTTGTTTTCAGTAGTTAGAAATATTTTTACAAAACTCCCTCTTCACCCCATATACACATGATCTGCACTATGTAATTCCAGCTATCTGAGAATGCTAAAATCCACACCCAGAAGTAATATACTAAGCATCCACTCTTTTTTATCACAGTGACTTCTACATACCATACTGGATGGAAAACAGCATTTTATTTCATACAGCAGTTCTTCCATTTTCTGGGACACCATATCCAGCACAACATCATCTGTAATGTAAATGAACAGGATAATTTACGGTTACAACTGCCAATGGTTTCAGCAGGAGCTAAAGGAGAGCAGGGAGGGGACACATCTACACAAACGGGGCAAGATAAGTTGAAGTTAAAACATTATAACATCAGAGGAGCATTTATAATTATTCAAGAAAAAGTGGGATGAACTCTCAGTTCCAATTCATCCTCCTTTCTCAGATCTATAGTAAATCTTTCCTGAGAGCAACTAACACGTCCCTGAGCAGTTGCTGTTACGGTTTTCTTTACAATCTTTTGGGAGTGGGGGAGACGAAGAGACTTGACAAACACCAGCATCATCTCACCATACTGAACCATCTCGTTAATCAGCACACAGATACTTTGCACCACTTCTGGATCATCGAAATGAAGGTTGTAGGCATCTTTGATCAGGTTTATTCCACTGCCTTTTGAATCCATTATAAATCTCAAAGCTGGTATTTCTGAAAGGGAGATAAGCACTGCAGGGCTAATTGGTAGCTGCAGACTGCGTTTTCTGCTTTCCAGTCGCCTGCACCAGCTAGCACACGTTAATATTTTTCCACGAAGTCATGTCCATTATTTTCAGCCTTCCTAACGGCTATTCTGAAACATATTTGGGCACAAGTAGAAGACCCTATATGCAGCTGACACTGTCATGCGTGGCAGAAGTGATGTTTTCATGTTTACTGTTTTCATGTTGATTGAGCTCTACCCATTTACACAGCTTAAACAACTTCATTGTAAAATAAGTAACAAAGCACTCAAGTTACTAATGGATCAGACTGAGCTGATCTAATACTTCTCATACAGGCATGCTGGGTCCATGCGAAGAAAAAACTTCACACCTCCAGTGTCACTATTTCCTCTTCCAGTCCTGCAAGAAATTATTAACTCGGGAGAGCAGACGCCAATCCCAGTCCCACTATGAACTCTTGAACTACACAGAAACATCCACTTCTGAGCTGATTTGCATTTAATAAAAAAGAATTGCTGAATGTTACCAGATTGCCTTAGAAGACTTGCTAATGCCAGGCAGGCGTTCTTCACCAGCAGTGCTCTTTCTGGATTCATCCTAAGCGCATCCAGCAGAAGCACTGTTGTGGGCTCATATTCATTT
Organism: Morus bassanus; assembly: GCA_031468815.1. Classification (NCBI taxonomy): domain Eukaryota; kingdom Metazoa; phylum Chordata; class Aves; order Suliformes; family Sulidae; genus Morus; species Morus bassanus. The sequence continues at coordinate 5,033,025 of CM062586.1, forward strand.
TCAGTTAAGCAGCCTTTAGGAAAAAAAACAAACACACAAAACCCCAAAACTTCAATATACTCAAACACCTTTAAAACACACATCAGCATTTCAACTTCTGCCTCCTGTTTCTGAAATTACTTTTTAATTACATGGTAACAAAGAAAGCAGGTGAAAACCTGTATTGCAGCAAAAAAGGGCCAATAAAGTCTTACCATGCATTGATACATCTTCTACATGTCAAGATTCCCTTTCATTCTCCAAGCCAAAAGGCGTGGAGAGTCCTGAATACTCAACCTAGTCTGCTGGTGTGTACTAGGAACAAGATTGCTTAGGGTATTTTACTCAGGAATTCCTAGTGGAATGATGGCATAAGCACAGGACAGTAGGTAAACATAGTGCAATATTCTTGTATGAGGAGGAAATAAGACAGAGTAGTACCACAAGGATGCATTCCTAGCGCACATGACAATGAAAGAGATGTGTTTTAGTTTTTAATCTGAAATATTGTTCCAAATTTACAAAGCAAATGGCATAAAAACAAACCTCCCAGCCCATGCTGCATAACACTAATGCTGTGGTTCAAAGTAGTAACACAAATGGGATTCTTGGTCTTAAGAGATAAGCCAGAGAGAATGCTCTGCACAACATGGGTTGTTGTAGCTGCCATCATTACAGTAACCACCAGCAGTATTTAATGTAATTGCTATGTCTCATCAAAAATAGCTTAATTAGGGAGCGTTATACAGCAAGTGCAGGGAAGACTGGTTAGGAGAGGATGCAAGTTTCTAACTCTGCTGCCATCTGCAGAGCCTGCTAAGGCCAAGCAGCCTGTATTTCAGGAATCACCACTGACAGATGTGTTTGGCATACTAGCCTTTTCCATGCACAAGGGACAAGGCTGGGAAAACACACCTTGGAGTGACAAGGCCCATAGAACCGAGCAAGCAGACTCCGTAACTGTTCCATTCTGGAAGTGCTCTTGAAGGACCGCAGAGATAATGGGGACAGCACTTTTCAGCAATGCTTGGTCTACATTATTCTCTGAAGTACCATAACAAAAAGGAAAAGCATCAAGCAGAGTTATTTAATCAAGTAATAATATCATAAGCACATCATATGTCAAATTACATCAATTAAAACCTTAACGGGTGGTGGCACTGGAGTAATGCAACATTATTTTAGTATGGACAACAGCAAAGAAAAGGAATTTAAAATGTACAAAACCAAATAAAATTTTACAGGACTAATAAACAGTAATACTTACTGCAGAAATCTGAACTTCTCCAGGAACTAGTTTTCTTTGCCATTTAAATTATACAGGGGGATCACAGCAAGAAACCTCCAAAAACAAACACCTTTTTGACAGAATACAGTCTGCAGGATGGATATTTAGCTGGTCACGTACATCAAATGGGTGGTTTGTTGCACAGAGGGAATAAAACACACCAAGTCCAATTGTGCACATTCTGTGCTCTCAGCCTTCCTCAATGATTAGAACATCACACACCTATACAAGAACATATCACAGAAACAAATCCCCTAAAAAAACCTCCCAGCATGGTCTCATAAGAAGGGGTCTGCTCAAGCAATCACCCTTGGTTCTCCAACACTGTGGGATGGTGCTGGTTTAGTTCTAAGGCAATGGGAAGAGTACACTTGCCACCTTGCCAATCACATTTCTTTTGGAAAAGCAAGTCTCTAGGAGATGTCCAACTCAAGATTTAGCCCAGTGCTGCCAAGAGAAGTGTGATGCAAAGAAATAAGATGCTATTAATTCCAAATGCTATTCTGATACCTAATCTAATATGCTGTTTGCACTGCACTCCCTCTGCTAAGACCAGAGCAAAACCATGGCTGACAAACCAGAAACTGCGTGTACCCTTTCATTTCTGACAGTGGGTTCATAAGCCGTATCTTGGCCTAAACAGTAAATATTTGACTTTGATGGCTTATCACAAAAAGGGTTGCTAAAAAGTCTGCATTAGTTTTTAGTTTTCTCTCATTTAACTCTGGATCACTTAAAGTTATTCCAATAGTGCTGCAGAGGCATCTCCCCAGAATGGGAGAAAGAAGAAGAATCCAGTCCAAGCAACACGAATGTATGAACTCAATTAGGCACAATACCTGCTGCCTTTCAGTCACATGAGTCTAGGCACAATACTTGCTGTGTTCTACTTACCACTCGCAGCCAAGCTCCAGAGAACTCCACAGCAAGAGAGGCAGATCTTTTCATTATGACGAAAATTTCTTAAAATTGACAGAAGATCTGGAATTACTCCAACTTTCCTTAGATTCTCTGCAGCAACTTCTGAAAAACACAGAAAAAGAAATTCTATAGAATCTGGTATTTTTGTCCCACTCACTGTCCTTGCAACAGACAGCACTACTAACCACGTTTAAACAGCGATAACAAACCAGTAACATGATACCATCAGCTGGACAAAAGAAAGCAAGAACACAGACTGAATTCTTTAACAAGATGCACTTAAGCATAGTGTTTAGCACAAGTGACCCTTTCAAATAGATGTTTGGCCATCCTTTTCCCTACAGATCTGAAATTTACAGAGCAGAAAAGGAACTGAGCAGGTATAAACTACTACTTTTCAAATGTCTGCAATTTAGCAATTCAATCTACCTCAGCTTCAGAGTTAGGAAAAGATGTATAAAAATAGTTTGGTCTTAGATGGTAATTTTATTTGTACTTGACACTTTCTACTTTTTCTTTTTTAAGATTATCCCCTTGCTGCTAAATCCTTCTGTAACCATTTATAAAAACAGTCTTCTGATGACTGTTAAACTGACACTGAGCATAAGTAAGAAATACTATAAATATTTAGCAATTACAATCTCAGGAGAAGAACCAAAGTAGAGAAATTAGGTAGAATGGTTTCAATTCACCATGGCACAGCCAAAAATAGAATCCAGGTTCTACGCCCTCATTTTCCCAAGCATTATTTGCAGAGTTTATACTTGTTTCCAAAACAAGATCGAATACAGGACCACTCTAATACGTACAATTCTGTAAGCACCTGAAGCCTCAGCAGCGTATCTTATACTTTCAGGAGTGTTACCTTAACAATATCTAGTCAATCTTACCAATATTACCACTATTAAACTAATGCCTACAGACATTCACATCTCTCAGTGAAGTCACGAGTTCTGCATTGTATCTTGGATTAGATTATAAAAGTAGAAAAATAAGAATATTCCCCCCAAATTAACAAGGTGACCCACCACTGGCTGAAATCATCATCAATAATGTGCAGACCAATGAGAGTAACTCTTCATTTTCAGAGTGTTTTCTCACTGTCTCTGACAGAGACCTGGTCACATTCTCTCCCAGGGCCATCACCACATCCTGTTCTAGAGCTGTCAAAAGTAAACATTTGGACAGAACAAAGAGATTTCAGGGGCTTTGAATGAAGTCTGAGCTCCCTGCTGTCATCATAAGTAAAACGTTCAATTGACAGCATTTCTTCACACAGCAAATCAAAAAATTACTTGAAATTTTATTTTTCTGAAACAAAATTCTTACTATGTTTAACGGTGTATCATTATCAGGTGTTATTAGGGTAAATTGCCAAGAAAATGACAGCAGGGACAACACAAGAGACCAAAAAGTATTCTGCACTTTTATGCTTTGAAATTCAAATATCAGAGCACTGAGAGTCTCTTATTTATATACTCTAGTAACAATCTACATAACATGAAACAAACTGGGTAGCCTAAGATCAGTAGCCTATATTTAAAATTAACACTAACACAGAATTCACATATGCCAGTCCTGAAGAAAGTCCATGAGAATCCAGACTCTTATTAAAGACGGTTAAATTCCTCTATTACTTTAAATTTAATCCCCTAAAATCATTACTGAACCCATTTCAAACCTTATCTGTTACATCTAGCTTTACAAGAGATAGGCTGTACTACCCAGCATAAGTTTGAAGTCTCATAACTGTACCTTGACTAAGGATTTCAAGCAATAAACTGCAACCATCTACTTGTAACTTGAGAGAATCTACATGAGTCTTCATGGCAAAAGTGATCAATTCTGTGAATGTTAGCAGGTAGGGCAAGGCTGTGGGGAAAAGAAATGATTTGAGACAGCACTTAGTTGCACAGTCAATTGCTTAGAATGCTCAGCAGATATCTATGCTCCAAAACACAACAGTTCCAGTTTCAAATAAATTTGAGTCCCTATGGACGATGTGATACAGCAGAATAACATTCCTGACTCAAAGAGAACAAAATGCAAGTAAAGATGGAATAATACAGAGTGAATTCTGTAGTCTCTATGGGAAATGCCTCTTACTGACAGCTGCAAGGCTATGCAAGCCAAGTGTAGCCAGCACATTCTTCATTAAGTCACACCGGCATTGTTCACTGGTCACGTAGCAAGTTGTGGGGTAGAACATTGTGCATGAGCCCAACACCATGCTTTTCAGAACCTGTGGAGGAAAGTATTTCACCAGGTCTCCTAGTTCTAGGAAGACTCTGAGCTTTTGGAATAGCTAATACAGCTATTCAGTGAGTCCACAAATATATGACAAAATGTTGAGGAAACACTGGATGGTTTTTAGGGATCCATTTTGAGCCCCTTCAAAGATGCGAGCATCAGTCATGGCAAGCCATGGTGCAGAAGTGCCAGACAAGTCGGTCAGATGCACGCACCACCTTGTATTGCTGCAATAGGTTTGAAGGAGAAATCACGAAGTTCCATTCGTTTTGTTATTTATAACCAAAGCCTGCTGTATTACTGAGGAAAGATTTCTTCAGTAACAGAGTTGAAGATATAGATAACCCTAAGGAAAAAAACAAGTTATTCTTGTTCCTTATTGATTACAGATAGGAACACCCCTGTGTTTTAACATCATAAGCCAATGCAAGCATTGAAACGCTATCATTATCAAATGGCAGCCCATTTTGTAACTGAGTTAACATGGCGCTTTGAAAATATTAATCTTGATCTGAAAGATTAGTCTGACAAATGTGCAGATGTTGGGAGAAAATATACAGTCTTCACTCACACAGCTTTACTAGACGCACAGAAACTAGACACATGTAGCCACCTCCTGTTCTATTAGTCTTATAGCCCTAGGCATTACCCCGAAGTTGCCCCAATGCGGATATGAATTACCTTCTTCAAATGTCAGTTTGCCAATTCACCTTTGCTGCCAAATAAAATATCACTAAGCTTTTTCTTCCAGTGCCCATTTTTCCTATCCAGTAAAACACCTCCGCTGTTCAACAAAAGCATTTACAAAAGAAGCACCAACACAATCACATCAACTAGTGGCCTATTCCAGTACCTTCCAAAAATGAGAAATAGGAAGAGAGCAATGTCATTCTCATTTATTGTCCTGAGATTTTTTTTATTCCCTCTTCCTATTATCTCAAAATTTAAGAAAAGAGCAGACTAAATAAATAAATTAATAAAATAGTGCCTTACCACTTTTATCTCTTACAAAGCTGGCAAGGTGCTGAATGGCTTTAGCCTGTGCTTCTTCTATATCCCAGAAAGCCTGCATGAATTCTGCATAAACCAAGAAAATTCTTCTAACTATTTGATACAAACAGTTACAAAAAGCATTCAAATTTTCTCTATTTTGTGAATAGATATAAATGAAAATAATGAGATTTGTGATTGTTGAAAAGAGAAAAAAACTTTTCCCCTGAGGCATCAAACATTTAAATATGACAAAGTGTTATCATCCACCTCTATAATCTGTATATTTGGCATGATATATTTTGGGGACCTGTTGGAATATTAAATCAGAGCAGGGACAGGGGCTTTAAATGCATTATTCTGAGAGCCTTTTCAGACTAAGATAATATCTTCCTTAGAAGGAACATAACAGAAGAGATCCTTTGTTGGCATAAATTGGCAAACATGTTAGAATGCAGACAAAGTAAGTGGGGCTCCCCAGTTTTCTGAGGAATGATCTCTGACCCCATTTAATTTCTGCAGCAGGTATGGCTGGTAATCTTATGAGGTTATAGGAAGGGCTGTACAGTGATCCTTCCTCCAAATAGCATCCCATTTTACTTCAAGTAAAATGAATGTCCAATAATTCATTTTCAAGTAGAATATATGCTGACTGGAAAACATGTGGGTTTATTTCCTATGAAAATCACCATTACATTAATTTTATTTTCCTTATTACCTAGAACACTTTCGATTCCTCCCTCAAGGAGCACATCTATTATTTTGGGAGGCAAAGACTTTTTCACGTTTACTAAAGAGGCACCAGCAACAGTCAGGCATTCCCTAATAAATGGAACATCAGTCAGATCCCTAGAATTACAAGAGACAAAAGCAGTACCAATAAGTTAGAACTGGTTACAAAAAAAAAATAATTCTACAGGCTTTCTTTCTTTTTTATATAGAAAGCTAACAATATTTCTTTGAAGACTGGATTATTTTTCACAGAACTTACATAATTTACTTCAAAATGGCTAATGAAAGAGTTTACACTGAGCAAACCATGCATAGGCTTCAAGTGAATGGCTTGTAAAATCGTGTATAACATTATTTTATAATGTCGCTCTTCAAAAAGGACACCTAGGCATATCAGAATGCCCACTTCTGAATGAACACCATGTCTTTGACTTTAATCACTCAATTTGTCGAGGCAGTAAGGTCAGCAACCTTGACTCAATCTCTTTCAAATGCTAGCTAACGTTCCCAACTTTGCAAAGGTAGGTGGAGTTTAGGACAAATAATAATAAAGGGAAAGCATCTAGAACTCACTTTGCTGTGGGTCTCATGCTGGGCTGAATCTGTAGCATCATAAATAAAACTGGAAATAAAGGCAAAGAGCTGTTATCTCCATTTTGCATCAGTGTCAGAACTCCCTCAAGACGGCTGGTATCCTGTCTAATATCCTGCAGTAATGAAGTTATCTCTTCTGCCTGTAAAGAGTATAGTATCAGAAGAGCTTTCACACACTCATTTACAGATATCCTGGTGGGCCAATGACATTTTAAATCTATAACGAAAGCTTATTACATACATTCAGAACAAAGCAGGTCATCATGTCAAGTAGAACACAGCCTAGAGACCAGATGTCAGATTTCTCAGTAAAAGAAAAACCAAATGTTTCCGGAGCCATCCAAGACTTGCTATCTGTTGAAATAAGAATCATATGATAATGTTGCTGACATTGTACTATACACAGTTTTTCCTTGCACATCCATGAACCACAGGCAATTGTTTTATGTCTAAAAATAATTTAGAGGTATTCTGCAGAGATTAGACTTTTTTTACTGGTGATATGCCACAAAAGACTAAGAAACACACTATAACTAATGAACCATTTTCTAAGATGTTACTGCATATATATCCAGCTAAAAAGGATTCCAACTGTATCTGTTGCAGAGTCCTGAGATGCACAGACATAACTATAGTTTTCAGTTGTGAATACAATTAATGCTGCAGGGAACTGCCCATGAATATCCTATTTATACTTTAGAAGACAAATATTATAATGTGGAGAAGGGGCAGGGAAGATAATTTTTTCTTCTTTGGCTGATTTTTCTCCGAGGACTGAAAACATTCACCATAACTGAATCTTTTAAAAATAAAGTAAAAAAAAGTAAAACAAATATCTACTTTCTTCCACTCTTATTTTCCATTTCATCTCATCTGTCATAAGTGTTTCTGTACTGAAGTCGCTAAGCATGAAGGATGCTTCACCAGTCACAAGTATGTTTGATGGCTTGAGATTTCTGCAACACAAATATTTTCTGTCAGCCTGTGAAATCAGAGTCTAATGATCTATAACTACAGGTTCCCAGCATCTTTACACATCAGAAGGTTTGGGCTTTTTTGTAGGGAGGGTGGGTGGGGTGGTGGTGAAGGGTTTGGGTTTTTTTAAATATACAAATGATAATCAACTGAAATAGAATGTTCTTCTTTTACTGTGAAATGCTTTAAAATTTGTGATTGCAACAGATTTGTCTGAACACAGAATGCAACGGTCGTCTCTTATTTCAGACACACAAAGTACACCTTGCCCATCACAGCCACCAAAATGTAAGCACTAACAGAAATGGTCAATATTCTAATATTAAAATTAATATTAGAATTTTAGCACATTCAAGACAACAGAAAGAACACCTAATTCATACAGATAATTCTAGGAAAAAAAAAAATCAAGAAACAGATGACTTCAGAAGTCACAGAAAACTAATCTACACATAAAGCCCAGAATTTCTAACCCCTACTCCCCCTTTTGAACAGTAAAATTCACTGCCTCTAAGTGAATGGCTGTGCTGAACCAACAGTCACTGCAAAGAACAATGACCTATCAGACAAAAAGAACAAGATTTCTACTCACCTGTGGAAAATATTTTGTTTGTGTATATAAACCAAAGCATCTACCATCTGTCCCAGGAACTTCAGAATCACCTGTTGAGGGGAATATACATGAAAGTGTAAGATAAACACAGTAACTTCCAAATAGCTTCCAAAACCACCCTTCAGCAAAACACTGTGCTTTGAAGATTTTGGGGAGGACTTTGAGAAAGGGGGACTACAGAGGAAGAAACATAAAAGCAGTGAGACTCTCTCAATTCAACGAGATGCCTCTTCTGTACTTTTTACCATGTCTGTTATTTTTTCTGACTTCTGCCTTTTTTCCTTGATTACAGATGAAAGATCTCCTTGGCCGGAGTGCTGCATTACCAGACAAAGGAACAGAGATGATATCTGTAATAAAGCATTACACCAAAATTGTCTAGTCGTTTGCAGGTAATAACGTATACAGTAAGAAAGATGAAGCCCAGCACTTGGCCAAACAGGTGGGTGCGATGTTCACTAATACCAAGGTGTTCTGAGATGATTAATCTCTCACAGAGGAGACAATGTTTACCTTCTTCTATTAAAAATACAGCATGTTTGCTGGTTTTTTTTTTTAAAAAAACATTATCAAGCATTTTATCTGAAGCCATATGGGACAATTCAAGTCAAATATACATCCATAAAATAAACACAGATTTTGCCTGAGCACTGAGTAAAATCTGCAAATAAATAAGTCAGGGCTTTCAGCTTCCTATAGTCTCCTATAAAAGGGTTTTCATGCAGGCATGAAAATCAGTATTGCACACTGATTCAAATCAGAATCTGTGAGTCAGTATACAATACTGCCATGTGATGGACTCCAATCCATAAATCTTCACAGCTTTTCAACACATTTATTCAGGAGTCTAAAAAGCAGGCTTGTTTCAAACCAGATAACCTTTCCTTTAGCATCTCACACTGATGACCCCGAATTTAAACCTGCAAAAATGCTTACATGCCTACAATGTTAATGACGTGTTCCAGTTTAACCAATCCTATTTCATTCTCACCTCATTATCCCAAGTCACAAAAAATTCCTTGTAAGCACAGATGTTTGAATGATGAAGTTTTAGCAAATCCATTGCCTGCATAGAATAACAAAATAGAGAGAGCTTTCTATAGCTACACAGTCCTTCCCATTTAACAGGACCTTAAATAAGATCCTAAGCCAGTTCCTGACTAGTTCAGGTCGCATGTCTGATCAAATTCTTTCAATGTGCAAGTTCTGTTATATGTTTGCATTCACAAGTAGTCAAGTTAAGGAAAATATTTCAGTAAGACTCCACTCAATGTAATGCTGTAGCAGCCTTGTGAGATTCAAGGATATAAACTACCCTCAGGGAGATCATATGTAAACAACCCTCTTCTTCAGTTCCTAACATCCAAACCTGAAAACACATCTTAGAATACACAAGTCAAGATGATTTTTCTAGTGTAGCCGTTATTTCCAGTAACCCCTATGCAAGCTTGAACCTCAGAAAATATGATGACACTAGTGAGATGCTTATCTCCCTGAAGTTGGTTTCTGTGTAAGGCTCTAGCAATTACCAACTACTCCAGCAAATTTGCTGATGATGTGAAAGGTAAAAAGAATTCAACTTACTCTCCTATAGTTGTGTCAACTTACTCTCCTATAGTTGTGTTTGTGGCTGTGTAGTCACAACAGAAAAACTAAGAGCAGCCACACTCTCAGCTGGCACAACTGCACTTATTTCAATAGACATGTACATCAGCAGAAAAAGTGGATCAAACTTTATCAGTAAAGCTAGTCTTGGTACACAAAAAGGTTATCTCTCTTGAGTAGGATGAAGCATGTGTATAGACATGTATTCTCGCTCATTTTCAACTGCAGATGTCATGCATGCTGGACAGTGAGACTAATCCATTATGGGCTACTTCATATATTTTGTTGAAACAAATTTTGGTATTTTAATAATATTTCTGATGTTTCAGTGCCTCAAGTAAGAAGCAAAAAGTTTGCACAAAAAAAAGTACAACAAAGGAAGAAAACCAGTCAAATCATTCACATCAAAAAATGTCCAGCTCTGAGAAATGAATATATAATGAAACTTGTTAACTAGAAATTGAGTTCTTAATAATAAACTATAAACAGACCAAGGTTCTCCTTCAGCTTAAAGGCCAAAAGGATGAGCTTTGCTCTTTGTCTTCAGCACAAAACAAATACAAACCCTGAAAAAGGACTATCATCTGAGTACAGCTGCCCATTTGAATCTATATACTCAAATGTAGGAACAATTACTATGAAATCCTGGCCTGAACTAAAGCAGAGAACAGGGAGAACACCCATCAGATAGTCCTACCTGATTTACATCTTGTCTATTTACTTAGTTAATCCTTGTAGATAAAAGACTTTGTTCTGTTAAGACTTTGGTCTTTGTAAGTGAAGTAGTAAAGAAAAACTGCACTGATACCTCCTTCAAGGCCTCATTTGCTTGCTTTTCTTCAATGCATTCAACCTGCACCAAATAAAAGACAAGGATGAGATTGTAACATAGAGACAGGCAAACTTTAAGCCAGAACAAACTTGCCAAGATGACTGGAGCTGCCAACAGTGTATGAATTGGCATAAATTTTCAATGAGAACTCCAGTCTCTAACATTTGGAGCAGTCTTCTTGTTGGGAGATGGCCAGAAACAAAGCTTTAAATGAGTCTGCATCCTTCTCCTGCACTGTCAAAGTAGCAGTAAGCTAAGGCGAAAACACACTGGATGGACCTAAATAGGCTGCTCCCCTTTCCCCACTTTTAACCTCAATATTCTAGTAAACTGATCAGAATCTTCCGATTCCCAAAACAGCAGCACAGTAAGATGTAAGCCTATTCTTACCCAGTGGCGAAGCTGCCCAACATGTTTGTCTCTGTTACTATCAGAAGGGCCCATGGAGATGACAAACATGCCAATGTTTTCTCGTTTTCCTAGCAACCACCTTCTCACCTGCTTTATTATGTATTTCTTCTCTGCACCCTTTTCTGTTTTCAATTCAACTACCAGCATAGAGCCCAGCGCCCCAGGCTGGAGCTGCTCCAGCACCTGCAGAGCAGAGGAGAGACTAATGCACTCGCTCAGTTGGAAGTGGGAGAACCACCAAGGCAGAAACCCGCTTCAAACCACCTCCCCACAGACACCCTCCACGCAGCGCCCACCGCCAGTTGCCCACGGCGGGACCACTGGCACCCCTCTCTGCACCCTAAGTCTCGAGGGGCACAGGCCTTCCCCTCCCGTCCAGGACGTTCCCCCTCTCTTCGCCGCTGCCGAGCAGAACACCCCCACCTCCCCAGGGCCCCCACACCACAGCGCTTCCCTCCCTGCGGCCACCTAAGCCCCTTCCTCAGGGCCGCTTACACCCTCCCCAGGGCCACGCACCCCCCCAAGCCACTCTGCTCGCTCCCCACGGTCACGTACCACCCCCCGCGGTGCCCACACCCCCTCCCCAAGGCCACAGACCCCTCCCTAGGACCACCGGCACCACCCACGAGGCTGCAGCCGCCCCCTTCCCGCCGGGCAGGGCCTGATCCTGCGGGAAACACCTCGTATTTCTCCATGGCGGGATAGGGCCCGGCCCCCCCGCTGAGGGACCCCCGGGCAAGGGCGGCCCCTCAGCCCTTAGCAGCCCAGCAAGGTGGGGGCGCTTCCCCTTAGGCTAGGCTTTCAGACTAAGAAAGTGCCGTTACACGGCAGGGGCAGAACCAGCCAAGCCCAGCCCCACGCCCACCACAGAACCCCCTTTAAGTGCGGTCCCTTTAAGTGCGCGGCGCGGGCGGGGCGGGGCGGGGCCGCCCCGCCTCCCCGGGTGCCCCGCCCCGCCCCGCCCCGCCCCGCCCGCCCCGGCGCTGCCGCCCGCGCGGCGCCTTTAAGGCCTGGCCTACGTGGCAGCAGCAGCCGAGCGGCGGCGCGGCCCGGCCCGGCGCTCCCTCCTCCCCCTCCCGCCCTTCCCGCCGCCGTCTGTGAGAGCCAGGCCGGGCCCCGGGCGCGCAGCAGCCGGCAGCACCCGCTTCCCGCCGCCATGGGCCAGAACGACATCATGAACACCGCTGAGGACTTTGCGGACCAGGTGGGTGCCCGCCTTCCTCCTCCTCCTCCTCCTCCGGCCGGGCGGCCTTTGTGTGCCGGGCCGCTCTCCTCAGGCGCTGTGAGGGGACGCCTCGGCGGGCTCCGCGCTGGGCGGGGGGAGGCGGGGGGTTAGGCCGCCGCCCTGAGGGGCCCGGCTGGGCCGCGCCTGGGCAGGCCGGGATGGCGGCGGCGGGGCTGTGGGGAGCCCGGGGGCGCGGCTGCCCCCTGCCCTCATGCCAGCTCTGCGGCTGCTCTTGGGCCGCCTCTGCAGCCGAGCTCTCCTTGGGAACCGGGCTTCTCCCTGGGAGCGAATAAATGGAAGGAGAGCAGGAGGCCGAGCTGCTCTCGCCTGCTTGCGAAGCCGTCCGGGCTGGGAAATACGGTGTAAAGGGGTGCGGGAAGCTGGGGTGGGGTGATAGTGACAGGAAAGCAAAAAAAAAATCTAAACCCTGGCTGATATCCGGAGCCCCAAACTGGAAGAGGTTTGCCAGCACCATAGTACTGCGCTTGGAATTGGGGCAAAAGGAGAGCAAACAAGCTGATGATGTCTTATAATCCTTTTTTACATTTATTTCAGTGGAGGAGGCCCTTACAGATTTCTCTGTCAAATAGAAGTTTGTGATCTCTTATTATATGTGAGAGCAGGAATATTTTGAGTGTAAGTAGTTGATCTGCTGGTGGTGGTGTTAGAAAGATCTTCATTGTCATGGTGATTCATCTAATTGAAAATATGAGGCAGCATATAGTCATATTTAGCGAGTTCTCTGGGAAATCTTTTCTTGCCTGGTTCTACAACTCTGATATCTGAAGCAGTGTGAGTTGTGTGGTGCACGATAACACGTCACAGCTCTGAGGGGGCTGTGCTGCCTCCCTGTCTTCAACTCAGTTTCACTGGGAAAACCTGTTCGGCGCTTCCTCCCCACCCCCAGATGGAAGACTCGTTTTAGAGACAGGAGCTTCTTACGGTGTGTGGAGTATTCAGTTTAAGGGGTGTCTGGATTATCTTCGTCAGTCTCTACTTATGTTCTCCTCTCTCCTTTTAGAGGAGAAACTAAACTATCACTATATTGTTGAAATTACTTGCCAAAATTTACTACACTTGTCCTGACCTTCTTATAACACCTCTATTTATTCCTGTGTGACTATTTCTAGATGTCTTTAACACCCCTTTTTTCATACTACTGAAAGGTCTTTTGTCCAGCTAGAATGCAGTTTGCTTCCTCCTGAAATGAGTTTTAAATGGCACAACTTTATTTGTGCTTGGCCACATTCTATTTAGAGATGAGCCTTTCCTTTAGCTGTGGAGTTTGGAGTGTTTGCATACATTTACCCGTCAGATTGCAAAACATTTTTTATAGCTTTCCAAGTAACTAACTCCTTTGGTAATTCTGCCTCCAAGTAGATGCCTCGTAGCTCAATCGGATACTTTCAGTGCTGCGTATGCTGCTAAAACTCAGTATCACATCAGTGTAGGAGTGGAGAGATTTACTAAACAATAACCTTTGGTATATATTGCGAAGTTAACACTTGGCATTATGGAAACGGTTAGTTCATCTTGGATTAAAAAAAATAGTTGGAACATTTGGACTGAAATTATGTTAAAACTCCCCTTGCTGGAGGTGGAGGTAGTGAAGCTGGACAATGGCTGTTCTGGGAGCTGAATGCATTCTCATTGACAACCTTGCTTTCTCCACTCCCTGTACTAGTGTTCAAGACCTAATGAGCCTTAATTTCTGTAGCATAAAAGCCCCGTGGGGAAAAACGTTAACAGCTACTTCTGTGGCTTACCAGTAAGTCCTGAATGTCTTGTACAAAAGCAAGAATAATCTGTTTCTTAAATTCAAACACTAAAGTTTAACTTTTCTCAAATACTGTAATTTCTTGTTGAATTAGCAAATTATGCCTCAGATGCCAAGATACTCGGTAGTAACAAGTGGCTCTTAATCCAGAGGTGAACTAGTGCACTGAGGGCATGGTTTTACAAGGCAGCTGAGCTTGCCTGACAGCTAGCCATCAGTGAAGGGGGTTGTCCTACTTCTCCCAAGGCTACGTTTTGCTTTTCCCTGACACTAGCGCTTTTCTGTCACTGGACTGGAGAGCTGAACTGGCAGGAAAAAAATTGAGGTTATTTTTTCTGTTGGTTCAGTTATCTCATTGTTTAGGTCAAATGAGCACCAATGCTGGTGGTGGGATCGCTTGTGATGAGAACTAGCCATTAGTTTAGCCTGATTATAATGTGAGTTTGTAGCCTGCAGGTGCACAGTATGGCTGGTGAGCTGTTCTGCTCTGAGCTGTTGGTGCTTTCCAAGGACTGCAGTGGAGGAGGCGGCTGCTCGGTGGGTGTTGGGGGGTGGTCCTGTTGATTCCAGAGAAGGCAACTTATTTGATATTGGGGAGCGTGGGAAAAGCTATTAAGGGTTCTTAAAATCTAGGTGATACATAGTGCAAGGAAATCGGGATCTTGCATCAAAATGATGCCCAGCTACAGGCTTTATGGGTTGGTTTGGTTTTAAGCCCCATAACACCAGGCCAATGTTATTAATCAAATAACTTACATATGCAGAAGTTAAGCCCTCTTTTAGTGATTCTTGTTAAAATATTACATGCTAAGCCCTTCATTGCAGTCACCATGTACTGCTGACTGACATTATTGTACTGAAAATAGCTGTATCTGGGGCCTGTACCAATTGTTTAGGGTTATAGAATTGGTTGTCTCCCCTCTGTAATCTCCATAAGAGGGAGCAGATCTCAAGCAACTTTTCTGGTGTCTGTAATAATCTTTAGGAATGTGGGTGCCTGGTATTTCTGCTGTTCTGAAACAAATTACAGACAAAAATACAAGGAGACTATTGAGTCATTGTACTGCAGTGAAAGGATTCTAAGGGAGAACCAGACTCTGGGGGTTTTATTTAATTTTCCAACATAAATGCTGATGCACGTTGTTCAGCTAAATCTAACATCTCTGTACCCTATTTTGCAGAAAATAGAAGGGAGAAGAAAAAAATTCCATTGTTAGTCTGAACTTTTTAATGTTTTATATAAAATATCTGAATTTGGAAACTCTCGTGGTAATGTAGTCACATCAGTGCACTAATCCTTTATCATTATAAGCCAAATTGCCTATTCTGGTTAGGCTGGGAAAGAACCTTCCCTTGGAGAGAGATAGCAAAATGCAATACATGAGTAATAAATCCCAGTTTCAAGATTTGATTCATAAATAGCCTTTTGGAAAAGGGAATTGGTATAACGCACACTTCAGGAGTGAAAAGCATTGTCATGAGAAATTTTCCTGCAATTAAAAACCTGATTAAGACCACTAGCGATGTTCTAGTGGGTCAGAGCTCTCTTCTTGCCTTTTGAAATAAGCGGGAAAGCCTCTGTTCCCAGTTTCCACAAATAACTTGTAGACATTGATTAGCCCAATGCGATGGGTGTTCCTGATCTCGTGGGTGGGATCTCCTTGCATGGATGTGTATGGGTTGGTGAAAGGAAGTGATTTTTTGCTTCTGCCAGAGGATTGAGTATTCTATGCCAGAAAGAGCACTGGTGTCCCAGACTGCTAGGGGTCTCTGTCCTCCTAGAACAAAGCAATCCCTTAAATGAATACAAGCTAGATACTTGGAATATGCCTTTATCAGAAGCTCTAGGCTAATAATGTTGTGTAGCCCACAAGAGGACTTTCTGCATGGATTAGCAGGCTGCTGTTCATCACCATGACCGTAACTTCCCCGATCCAAGAACACACATGTACATACACAAGAAAGTCTTCTGTGTTTGGCCAGAATATACCTAGGTGACAGCAAAGATTCCCAACTCCTGGCTGTGTATTGGTCTTAAAATACCTATAATTATACTGTGGTATGTACACTTCGAAGAAAATGGACTGGATTTGTAACAAATTTGAGGCCCTTGGAGGTGGGATGTAGTTTAGAAAACATAGTAAGAGTCAAAACAATCACTTTATTGCCTTTCTTTGGGCAGGCTGCTTTATGGGTTTGAATATTTCAAGCCTCCTTTTGAAAAATGGGTTTTGAGCAGAGATTTGATTTAGGGATCCCTGGATGCTCTTGTGCATCTTTGCCTCTTAAATGAAGAGGAGCATTTAAATCTATCTTTGCCTTTCTAATCCTGTTAGAAGGGGAAGTGGCAACACAAAGCCCCTCTGGTGTATGTTAGTGACTTGGCTGCCAACACAGAGCCAGCTGTTCTTCTTTAAAATAGTTTTACTTCAGCGTTTTGTTGTCTTTTCTCAAGATGTTTTGCCTCTTCCAAGGAGGCAGTATGTGCTAAGAACAGTTGATGCAAAGCCCATAGCAGAATGAGCCATCCAATTACTTGATGTCATGAGTTTAACACTGCCACCTCCATCGATCTCAACAGTTTTGTTTTGGCTTACATGTGTTGTGCTTAGTGGAGCGCGTGTTTCAAGTCCCATGTCTTATTTGGATATGTTTATTAACTGCAGCTACTAAGTTTCCCATATGTGCTGCTTTTATCTGTGTTAATCATAAAGGAAGTAGGAAGTGGTCTCAGGGTGCAGCGTTTGGGCCACATGTTGCTAGTGATGTGTAGGGACAAAACCACGGTGTCTGGTGCTGTTAGTTCAGTCCCGCTTCTAGAGGTCTCCTGTTTCTTATGTTACTCTGTCCTTAGTTAAGTTACGCAGGTGATTTATACTCGAATCCTCTAATCTTAAAATCACTTGATGTCTGTTCTGTTCTCTTCTTGTGGTTATGATGTAACTTTTCTTCCTCTCTCTATGGATCTTCATGGCTAGTTGTTCTTTTGGCTTGGATTTTTGTGCCCAGTCTGTTCCTGAAGCTTTTTTACTTTAAGCGTGCTGTGTACAGGGGTTTCAACTGGTGCGTAGCTGAGTAAATGGCAGCTACATGAGTTATGGATGTCCAAAGATGATGTGTGCCATAAGGTTGCTTAGCACTGCAGCTGCCTTAGTCTTCAGTCTTTCTGACTTGTCTTAAGCTGATTGGATGTGCACACTCATGTTTAATAGATTAGCGTTAAATTCTCTCTATATGCCGTGAGAACAGGTAAATGTTAAATGCCTTCTTGGCTCCTTCACCTGGACTGTTGGCAGTGGTTTGGCTTCAGGGAAGGGGAAGATGGGATCAGCTCACATGACCCACTTCAGAACAACGAAGGTGAGGCCTGGAGGCAGATATCCTCTCTAATGTTTGCTTCTTTTTTTCAGCCTTTCCACGGCAGTGTTTTTTTTCCTTTTCCTTCAGATGCCCAGCACTTGTCCTCTTTCATTTTCTTCTTGACCAAAGTTGCCTGTTCTGCGTCTTGACAAGCCAGGCTTACTTTACGAATCGCTTCTGGTTTTGTACTATTTTTCCAGAACAACTTTATCCTTAGTCTTCCTCAGCAGGTTTGCCCAAACGCACATTGAAATCCAGGAGAGAAGAAAGCTGTAAACCAAGATGTGTGTCTCATTCAGTGACAAAGATCACAAATTTTCTTCTGACTCATTCACCCAACTGTTGACATGGCTTAAAAAAGCCTGAAGTGGCAGCCCTGAGTCAGAGTACAGCTGCATTTAAAAGACCCTTGATAAACTTGAATATTGACCCTTAGACTCTGGATGCATGCAATACAACTAGTGTAGTTTGTTCCGATATTAACTGTTTAATTAACTATCAAGCATGTTTGCTGGATTTTTTTGTCTTGTAATAATCTTCAGTTACATAGTAAGCAAGGCTTGTCATTTGGATAGGATTTGGAACAGCCTTTAGTATTTACTTTCAGGAATGGCTTTAATCTCCCTTCTCCACACTCCCATATATACAGAAAGCATACAGTGCTGCCAGAACTTTAAAATAAAGATTCTGCCCAGAAAGAAACCAATCAGCTGTATTGTCTAATCTGAAGTCAATGTAAATACTGAATTATGAAACAAAAGGTTTGTGTGCCTTTTCTGTCCATTTTTTAGAATATAGTTCAGTGCTGTCTGGAAGACACCTGTACACATGTGGGTTCCCCCACCCCTTTTTCATTCTTGAAGTATTCTAATATTGCATAAACTGTATGAACCAATGTGCCTTACAACACATGGAACTTTGTGTGGGATAATGAGGTTTTGCTAAGTGGCTCCTCCTCCTAGTTCTAAGGCAGGGATCTCTGCGGAGTCTGGCAGTTCTGCATGAAGGCTTGTGGCATGGGCATTTACTTTCACAAGCATCAACCTGCCCAAACGGCTCCTGTCATCTGAAGGTAGAAACCTGCTGGATAATCTACATTTGTTTCTTACTAGATTGCACTTGCTCAAACACTGACTCCAAATGTGTCCTTCTAGTGATCTGGCTAACCTGAACTTGTGTGTGAAATGAGCCAGCCCGGTGCTAGTTTGCATTCAGAGTGACAGTGCAAATTCTAGTGGAAGACTCCATTAAGTAGTAACCAGTGCTGTTTAGGAAACTGCCTGACAGTTCAGCACTTGTCATAATCCAGAGGCAGTAAGTTTTCCTGTGTACCCCACGGTCTTATAGAGCGTGCTAGTCTAGACTCTGTTTGGCAATTCTGTATTTGTTCCTTTATAATTATTGTAGCTGTAGAGTAAACTAACCACGGGGTTTGCAGGGTGAAGGGGTATGTGGGACCAGATACATCTTGCGTTCCCAAGAACTACAGCTCAGCATCTGCTGCACGATGATATAATTTCCTTCTAACTACTACACTGAATTGTATATATCAATCCCTATTTCTGCAGAGGATGCTATTTTTAATGGAAGCAGAAACTGTCTCTACTTGCATAGAGGATAGAGGGTGCAATTTCATGCAACGGCTACGCTGATGTAACAGCTGCTGCTGCTACACAAGTACACATGCTTTGCACACTGTTGCTTTTCTGAGCTGTTAGAGGGAACTAGCTTGGCTAAAAGCTTATGAATGTTTTTTAAATTGTATAGAACTAGTCTTCTGTCAGCCTGACTCCCCGAATCAGTTTGTTACAGGATGTTGAGTGCCTGAGCATGTGGGTAGGAGCAGGATTGCCCTTTCAGCTCCTGGCTATCTGATAGTTGAGCTGTAACATGAAACCCTGAGGTAGACCAACTAAACCCAAGGTCAGCCTTCATCTAGTAAGAGCTCCATCAAAACCCAGTTCTGTTACATAGAAAGGTGCTGCTGGATTCTGCTTTTCTCGAAGTCCTTGTCCAGAATGTTCTTCGGGTGAAGTATGACAACAGGTTTCCCCCACTGCTCCCAAGTGTTCTCAAACTGAACTGCAGAAGTTGTTCATTAAATTCAAGTCCCAAGTGTGTGTTTCTCTCCAGATGTTGATGACCTTGTGTGCATGAGAACTGCTGACCTCAGAGTCTGCAGAGTGCATGGATGCGTTACGCCTTGAGTATCACCTTGCCTTCCTTCCCTGCTAACGATGCTGTCTGCCCACGCAGTTCCTGAGGGTGACGAAGCAGTACCTCCCTCACGTGGCCCGCCTGTGTCTCATCAGCACCTTCCTGGAGGATGGCATCCGCATGTGGTTCCAGTGGAGTGAACAGAGGGATTACATTGATGGCACGTGGAACTGTGGCTATTTTCTGGCCTCCATCTTTGTGTTCATAAATCTCTTCGGACAGCTGAGTAAGTGGCTCTAAGGCTGTTAAGGTGGATGCCAGAGCACTCCAGTGCGTCTGCCACCCTGGTTCTTGTAAGCACTGTGAATCATGTAAGCACGGGACACCTCACTGATTTCTTAATAGCCATTGACCACTTAGAACTGATAGTACTACATGGGCTGAATGAAAAGAACTCTCAATTCTGCTGCAGCCTTTCCTAGAAGTAGTCTTAGAGAATTTCTTGTGACACACTACCTCTGAGTCAGAGATGCCAAAAATCCATTAGGACAATCTGTTTTCAATTCTGTACATGCATCTATAAACACATACCACACCCCTTGAATTCTTTAAATGAAATATGAATATTTTCTTAAATGGGGCAGTGTTAAGACTTTCTCAGCCTGCTGTTTTTATGGGTATTAATCTCAATGGCAAAGTCTTATCTTGCAGTTGGTACACTTGAGCCTGAGAGAGGTGCTTGTGTCAGATTTTCAAAGCCCAGGAATCAAAATAATCCCAGAAGCAGAGCTTCTCCGTGTGCTAGGTGGACTTAGGGTATCAGAAATGGAGAGAAGTAAAATTCCTCTCTGTTTATGTTATATCCCTGATCTGCTGTGCTTGATTGCTCTGTCAATTTCATGTCTTGTGTCTGGGTTTTTTTTTCACCCTCATATTTTTGTGTAGAGAGTCAGCTTAATTTAATGTAGTTACCAGTCCTCATGTCAAAGTGGCAAAGGCTGTCAGTGCTTTGTGACAGAAGGCTTGAGGAAGGATATAAAACAAAAGCTTTCAAGGAAAAGGAGTGCGGCATGTTTGCCCTAACAATTATATCATTTAAAAAAAAAATACGTGATGAGTTGAGTTTCTTTTTTAACTTTTAATGCTTTAACCCTGATAGCCGCTGTACAGTGCTGTGTGTTGGGGACTGCATTCAGCATGTCCTTACCCTTTGTAAAATAAAAGATACTTCTGGAATTATAAAATATTTTAAAATGCACTAAAACTTCTTGGTTCTTGAAACTGATTTGTGCCAATGTGCCATTAAAATTTCCTGCCTGATGTTCCGTGTGGCACAGTTGAAAGAAATCGGAGTCTGCTCAGTTCAAAACAAGTTAGCATTCCTGCAGCATCTTTTCCTGTGCAAACCAGAAGTGTAACTGTGTTCAATTTCCCCAACTCAGGCGGCTGTATCCTGGTGCTGAGTAGGAACTTTGTGCAATATGCCTGCTTTGGACTGTTTGGAATTATAGCATTACAGGTAGGAGGCTTAAGTCTTCAGCCCTTCTAAACCATGTCTTTCAAATCTGCTCTCTTAGCCCCAGTACTACCAACATACTTAAATACAGCTCTCAACCCTGGAATTTTTCTCAACCCTGGCCTAGTGCCAGTCCTTAATGGCATTGAACTATTTTGCTGTTTCTGTTCTTCTGATGTGCCCAATAGATCCTTGGCTTTAATTGCGGTTAGTCAGCTGGAGATGTTGATTGACTTGACCTTGACCAATTTAGCAGAAGTAACTTGCAATTTACCTGTATGTCAGTAATGTGTCAAATGTGGAACTTGCAGTTGCTTTGGCCTTCAGCACACAGCTTTTATAAAGGACTGTCCCCATCACAGAGGATCCTAGCTAGTAGCATCCTTCCTGTTCAAAACCAGTGAATTTTTCTGGGGGCTAAGGCACAAGTCAAATTCTGGCTTCTATTCCCTGTTTTACACTGACTCATCAGACCACATTGATTGTAACCTTGTTTCCTTCAGTATAATGTACTGCTGATTGACTTCTGCCATGGATAGTACAGGCTTGAGATTATAACATAAATTCACAACTTCAACATAATTTATATGGTATTTTAACCTGTTTTCTTCTTTGCCTAGACTATTGCATACAGCATTCTATGGGACCTGAAGTTCTTGATGAGGTATGTCTACCTCCTAAAGCTTTTATTGAAACAGTATGAAAACTATTGTCTGTCACTGCCACTCTCTGACAGAGGAAATGATCTTTGTACATAGTATTTACTAGAAAGATCTTATAAATGATGCATTTACATTAAACAAGAAATGACACCACTTAAGTCCTTACAGTCTGTGTTAAACCATAGATAGCAGGCTCAGTGCTGTAGAAAGGAAGGACTAATCCTAACCCACTAGGATCTAAGTGCTTCTGCTACTAACCTCCTTGCTGAGAGCTCAGAAATAACTGTCTAGACTGGATCAGTGAGCTGCTATTATTTCTTAAATGGCTAAAATAGCAACTGTGCTTATGCATGACTGAAGCCATTTTCCAAGAAAACTAAAGCGTATAGGTATTAGAGTGGTTTCTGGGATTTTAAATCCGTAACACACTTTTGAAGTAGAAGACGGGGCTCTTTAAACGTGAGCTTTCTTGTCAAACCTCAAGCGATGGCTGGCTGTTACCTTTTCATCCCTCTCCTCTGAGAGGAGGGCAGAGGGCAGCACGGGAGCTCTACTCCGGGCTTACTACAACCCTGTAAATGTGTAACTTCCTTTAGCAGTACTGCTGCTCTGTTTTCTGAAAGCAACCTCTGAACTAGTTTGGCATATATGGCTAAACCTGAGGTACAGAATAACTTCAACATGACTAAATTCACGCTGTGACAGATGCTCAGCAACTGTGCCTGAGCCGTGGGTGCTGGACTTCTCTGGCAGGCTGTAGGTGGCTACACAGGCTTGTGTAAATTGTCGTTGTGTACAATGCCACTGTTTCAGCTGTGAAGTCTAATACAGACACACATCGTGAGGTGCAGAGTAGGTCACTCACTCCTCACTAGTATGCTGATTCTTACTGAGTTGAAATTGTCAGATAAGACCTTAAATCTAGAGATCAGTGTCAAACTGTAATAAACTGCTTCCCCCCTTCCCCATTTTCTATCTTTCTGTAGGAACCTTGCCCTTGGGGGAGGCTTGCTGCTGCTTTTGGCCGAGTCGCGCTCGGAGGGGAAGAGCATGTTCGCTGGTGTCCCTACCATGCGGGAAAGCTCTCCTAAGCAGTACATGCAGCTGGGGGGCCGTGTGCTGCTTGTCCTCATGTTCATGACACTGCTGCATTTTGATATGAACTTCTTTTCTGTAAGTATCTGAGTATAAAAGCATGAGTTAAAGAACTAGAATATAGTACAAACTCCCAGACTGCCTGCAGGACCTACTCAATGTTTATCATTTAAGTCTATTTTCAGTAGAATTAATATTTAGAAAAGTTACTAAATCACCTACACCATGACAACCTGTTCTGCTGAACTTATCCATGGTCTGTTCTGATGTTTATGTGTCTATTTTAAGACCCATATGTAAGCTTGTGGGTTTTTTTCGTTGCAGATTCTGCAGAACATTGTGGGCACAGCCCTGATTATCTTGGTGGCAATTGGCTTCAAGACTAAGCTGGCTGCCTTGACTCTAGTCATCTGGCTGTTTGGCATCAACATCTACTTCAATGCCTTCTGGACCGTCCCAGCCTACAAGCCCATGCACGACTTCCTCAAATACGATTTCTTCCAGACCATGTCTGTAATTGGAGGGCTCCTCCTCGTGGTTGCACTGGGCCCTGGTGGAGTCTCCATGGATGAGAAGAAAAAAGAGTGGTAACAGGAATAGCAACACTTCTTGGGACATAACGTATTAAGTCCAGAACTGATTCTCTATGGATTCAACAAAAACTGCCAGCATTTTACACGTACATGCCCCCTTCCTATTAAAGGCACAGATGTTTTGAAATTTGATTTACAGTGGCACCAGTAATGTAATAGATAAAATCCTATTTCTTCACGGAATGTTGCCTAGGCTTATTCTAACTTCCTAGATTTGGAACTAACCCAAGGAACGTGCATTTTGCTGATACTTCAGTGAGGTGCAGTAGAACAGTTGCTGTCTTTAATGTCAGCAATGTTTTAAAATTTGAAGTACTGTGAGCAGGTACAGTTGTATCATTCAGTGTGCTGTTGGGTTCTAGCTATAACTAAAAAAGTGGATCCCCTTTCTCACCCTCATCAAAACTGTCTTGTGCATAAGGAGTTCCATTGCTGGTTATAGCATTGCTTAGCAAGGTGGAAAGCAGCATTAAAAAAAAAAAAAATAAAAAATCACTGTTTTGCTGCTCTGAGGCCTGTAATTCCATTACATTCAACAAGAGGGGAGGCCTTTCCTGCCCCCAAAAGAAAACCCTGAAAGTAGTTGTACCCTCTTCTATAGGTAAGAAAAGGGAGAGGGTTTTCTAACATGTCCCAGTTCCCTTTTGAGGGGAACAAGGGAGGATCTTGTATTGCTAATCAGGAATCCTGTATGGCTAATCAGATTTCAAGAAGGAAGGGGGGAGATACTCCTGAAGAGACAGAATGTTAGATTCTGTTAAAATTCTGTGCCAAAAGAACTATATTCAACATTCTTTCCCCAAAGTTGCCCCTCCTAAATTTGCAAGAAGGGAGTCGTTTGCTGCAGGCTCCACAAGAAAAGCTCCTTTCTGCTATTAACCAGCTTCCATCTATATATGCCCTGAATTCATATCTGAAATAAGGTTATCGGTGAAAGTGTCTTCAGAATTACAGAAACTCCCCTTTTGCCTGCACTCAGTACATGCAAGATGAGAGCAGTCAATCTTCTGATCTGTAGTCTTTGCTTCTTAGATTCACTTCTGTCAGTCTGTCAGCTGTAAAAGTCCCAGTTGACTGAACAGCGGAAGAGCCAGGGTGCTGAACTCAGGAGTACAGCCCCTTCCCTCTGCCATCTCAAACTGCACCTGAGGTGTGTAGGGAGGAAACATGGAAGTCAGCTGTGTGCTGCCATAGCCCCAGTTCTCAACTCTGTGTGCAGTTATAGCTGAAGAATGCAAGTGTGAAGCCTGTGCAGCGAATCAAGCAGCCAGGGAAGTAACTTGCATGTTCGGAGAGGAATGTGTAATGGTGAGGAGAGAGGAAGGCCCTGTTTTCACCTCTCAGTGCCACAACCTCTGTGCCATGAACATGCTTAGTGCTGCTCAGAGGAGGCATTTTGTCCTCTGCTAGTCAGCTAGGTGAACCTGTTCACTAAATCATGAAAGAATTCTAGAAAGCATGAGCCCTACCTACTTGCTAATGTTACATTGATTCCTTGCACTGTTGTCTCCCTTGAGAAAGCTGCTCAACTGTTTGTTCAAGGATTAATTCAGCTGAACGCTTCCAGCAGGAGCTATTTACCAGGGTCTCCTGGTAAGGACACTAACCTGGACAGTTCAGCTTAATGGTTGCGTTTTAGGAGAGAAAACTAGGCTGAAAGAACTGATGACAAATAGAAGAGCACTGCTGAATGTTAAACCAGTGATTTAATCATCTTAAGGGGAAAATAGCCTATGTAATAGCAAGATGTGCTGCTGCTGAAGGAAAGGAATTGGTATGTGGGGGTAGATGGGAGGGCAAGCCAGCATTTAAGTTCAGGTCACACAGAAGGCTTTCTTTTTAAATAGGTTCTGCAAGAGAAGTTTTCACCTCAAGTGTTCACTGTGCCTGTCTCTTCATAGCAAAAGGAACTTGTCTGTTCAGTTGCGGAGAGGCAGCACAGGATGCTTTTGCTCAGTTAAACTGCGGGTCCCGGAATGGTTTTAGTCTATATCAAGGCAGCCATCCTCAGACACGTAACTGCTGTTAATGCTCATAGTATTTATAAATAGAACGATAGAAACCCCTGTAAGTAGCCCTGAAGTTGGCTTTCTCAACTTCTTTGTGTCTGAACTAAGGAGCTGGATGATGGGACTAGTCTGAAGTATTGACCCGTTTCCTCTGTGAAAATCAAGTCCCCTTTTCATCCATCAGAAGACCCCGGAAGAGGAACTGACACTGTCCGTTGCAGCAGAAATATTTTAGTACTGAAGGGGCACAGTTAGGTGGAGGGCATTATAAGACATTTCTAGGCAGCGCAATAGGCAGACTTACTAACTGTGAGTCCTGATGCAGAAGATTCTGGTTTCCTACATACACTGCTGTATTCATGCATCTCCCAAAAATACAGTGACCTCTCCCCGTGGCTGAGAAGCTCTCACAAGCAGGATGTCAGCTATCAATTGGCTCTGCAAAGTGTTCTGGAATTCATTCTGAATATATTTTTGCTTTCTATGTGGAAAAGAAATAAGTATAAATTCTCATTTTATGCTGTATTTTGTACCTTAGTTGTGTTTGAAAATGTTTTGATTTTTGGAAACAATCAAAATAAAACAATGGCATCTTTGTATCCACTTGGCGTGTGTGACTAGTGACGCCCCACAGACAGGCTACCTGCAAATGCTGGGTAGTGGCCTCGCGTGCTTTCTCTCCTGCCTATTGGAAATCATCTTTCCAAAAAGAGGTCCAAGCACCGGGCTGCCTGTGCCTGACCGCAGCAGTCATCCTTCCTGCGGTGGGGGGTGGCTTGAGGCTGTTAGAATACAACTTAATTCCACCCCACTATTCCCCTCCCCAGCTCTAACAGTTAACTGCAACGGGCAGACAGTCTTGTGCACCCTCTAGAAGTGTTAGACAACAGGCTTCAGGCCACATATTTATCCTAAAATTTATTTGCCGTTGGTTGCTTTCTTGAAGTTCCTGGGTTTTTGATGATGACTCTTGAATTTCTTCTTTAAAGGGCCTGACTGTTTCTGTAGAGGGAGAAAGAAAAGGTAATCAGCTTATTTCCAAAACTCAACTCCAGCCTAGATGCCCAAGATGGCTTAAAGAGAAACTGAGTATGGTCTCCTTTCCCAGCAGCAACAGAACAAGCACAGCCCTGGTCACAGAGCTGGCCAGGATGCCCCCTTCCCCACCCCGCAAGTCACGTTCCTCTCTCTGACAGGCGTATGGCTTCATTAGGTATAAACAGCAACAGTCTTCCTGTAGAAATGAGCCTCAACTTCATCCAGCCTTAACTTTCCAGTTTGATGTGGTTATAAAGGATCCGGCCCCTTCCTCAGGGGCTGCCTCAGAGTGTTAAAGGTTTATCCATCTTTATGTATATAACATCTGCCTGCTTCCCACACTGAGAAGGATGAGGATATGTCCCATAAGGCAGGACCTGGCCAGCTCCTCCAGAGAGGCAGAAAAAGGGTCTAGGAGGACCCTGTGACTTCAAAAGGGTTTAACTTGTGTTTATGGGGAGGAAGATTATGGAACCTACAAGACATGCTTCAGTCTCCCTGTTACTGAGAGCACTATTTACACGGGCAGGAACATCCCTAGTTAGAACAGACGGGATAAACGTTTCCTGGTAGTAACTCACACCTCAGGTTGCAAGTCAGCGGCTGGCACATGGGGAAAGCCTATTCTGAACAGCTTCGCACCTTCTGCTGGTTCTCGGACAGGAATAGATCAGACAAAAACCTACAGGATGGGATCTCGGTTGCGCGCTCCCCTGCTGCTGCTCGTGGCAGCCTGACTCCCACCTTTCCCCTTTTGCTGCCAACTGCTCTGCTGACATCCATCCTTCCGCCATCCTCTCCAGTCACATCACCGTTCTGCTTGGCCCCCTCGTCCTCGCTGTCTGTTGCAAAGTCATCGCTGCCCTTTGTGGTTTGTGGAGCTGCTGGGCTTTTTTCTGGGAAGAGTGCAGCTAAAATACAAAGATTTAGCTCAGGACCAGTTCCATGTGCAGACAGGCTCTGCCTCCCCCAAACTTTTTTTTGAGGGCATCCTAAAGGTGGTTTGCCAAGCTGTTCCCACTCTCTGAGCATATACATGTCACTACGGAAATACTTGGGAAATAAACACACTGGTGTTTTATTAGAAACGTGCCTGGTGCTCCCACTAGCCCCATTCTGGGAACCGCTCAGCATGGGCAGTTCTGCATCCGCTCTCCTACAGCAAGGCAGCATCTCCAGCTCTAAGTCAGGCTTACTTATAATGGCCTGACCAGCTCCTATCAGATGGGGGCACTTGCTGTAGAGATGCCTGCAGCAGCAAATCCCAGTGGATCTTCTATCCCTCCCCTCACACCTTATGTGATCCAGCTCTGGTTATTACTTAGTGATAACTGCTATTTCTTCTTTGGTAGTGGCGAGGCTTTTCTGAAACCCAAAAACGTCCAACTGGGTGGAAGCCACGTGCCTCTGGCACGCAAGCAGCAGGGAACAGTAAAATGAAGCCAGGAGAAAATGAGCCAACAAACTCCCTTCAGCACATAGATGATACCAACGCTCTTACTCACGCGGGTACAGGTCACTCATGCTGTCATCTGTCTCTTCTCCGTCCTCATCGCTGGACTTTGGCTCCCAGAACTCCTCTTTTCTGTAAGGCTGCCTGCTTCCATTCATGTGGTCATCAGGGTGCTGCGTCCGCTGCTTCTTCTGTCGCAAGCAGGCAGGGACGTACTCCACTCCTTCCTTCTGGCACTCCTCATCTAGTAGTGCGAGGGGTTGGGCAGCGCTTAGCAAGGCTACCCAGTCACCTCATTCCTTTTCATTTCCAGCTCTAGCTTATATTAAATGCAACTCAAGCTCCAACGCTAATATACATTCATGTAATCTACAGCAATACTACAGACCATGAAAGACAGGAAAGATCTTAACACAGAGACTGTGCTGAACATTTGAACAACACTCTCTGGGAAGTTTTAGAAAAGCTCCTCTCAAGCAAGGATGTTCCAAGGTATTTGCCAGAGGCCTACTGCTCCCTACACCTGGGATCTTCCTTCCTAGCTGAGGAGCACACACAGAAACAGCAGTACCTTACTGTCAATCTAAAGAAAATGTATCCCTATTCCTTCCCACTGGAATCTCAACAGCTCAGGGAAAAAAGGTGGCTGGTTGTATCTTCAGAAAAGCTACTTACATGTTTTTAGGGCCTTCTGATAGCGCTTCCCTTGGACATGACGCAGAACGTGCTCTGGAAACTTGTTGATGTGTCTGAGAGTGAGCTTGCAAAACAGCTGGTGTCTGACAGGCACAGAAAGAAAGAGCCAGCAACAGAGTTTAAGTATGCTATTACTTAATAAATTCTCACTTATAAGCTCTGTGCTCAAAGTCAATAAATACTTTTATAATGACTTTCCCAGCCTCCCAAAAATCCCTGAAGACTCAAAAACTTTGTAAAGGTCGACCATTTACATCTGAGATTGAACAAAGTGTGAAGCACAACACGCAAGAAGAAGAATACGTACAGGTTCTTTGTGCTGGGCACTATGTGGGGCTCAAACTTGCCATAGTCAAACTCTCTGGCTGTCTTTATCAGCCGCTGATACTTCTTGCCATTAGTATAAGCCTGCAGCTCCGACAGCCGGCACGGTATCTCGTGGCCTGTCAGCCTGCATCTCACCTGCAGAAAAACGATGCGCAGTCAGGGAAGCCCAGGGGATTACCCAGGGCTGGGGAGGGCAGGAGAGACCCCAAGCTCCCACCAGCATCCTCCTCCCCAGTCCTCCTCCGACTTCCACAGCGGGGGAAAAGCCTCCGCGCCAGGAAGCTCGCTGGGGCCGAGCCCAGCTGCTGGGGCACCTTCCCCGGCCTGCTACCCACCGGCCCTGTCCCCCTCCACGGCCGCCCCAGGGACGCGGCCCGGGCATCCCCTCACGGCCCCCTCACAGAGGCGCCCCCGTCACGGCCCCGCTCCGGGGGTGGCCCCAGCCCTCGAGGCGCCCCGCAGGCCTCAGCCCCAGCCCCAGCCCCACCTTGCCCGGCCCCGCGGGGCTGAGGAGCGGGTGGTGCCGCAGGAAGAGCCGCTCCTCCTCGGGCACCTCAGGGGCGGCCACGCCGCCGGCAGAGCCCGGCCCCGGCCCCGCCATGGAAAGGCGGCGGCAGGCGGGAGCTCGGCTCCACTTCCGGTGCCGGCCGCGCCGGGGAGGAGCCGGCACCATAGAGAGGGGCGGCTAGAGAGGGGCCTGCCGGTCGGCCCGGGCCGGGGGCGGGGGGTGGTGTTGCTATGGCGACGTGGAGGCTGCTGCCGCTGTTGCGCGCGGGGCCGCGGCTGCTGCGGGAGCGCCGGGGACGGGTGAGGGGAGCGGGGGGTCTGAGGGGAGCGGGGGGGGGGCGGGCTGAGGGGAGCGGGTGGGCTGAGGGGAGCGGGGGGGGGCAGGCTGAGGGGAGCGGGGGGTCTGAGGGGAGCGGGGGGGGCGGGCTGAGGGGAGCGGGGGGTCTGAGGGGAGCGGGGGGGGCAGGCTGAGGGGAGCGGGTGGGCTGAGGGGAGCGGGGAGGGGGGGGCGGGCTGAGGGGAGCGGGGAGCAGGGGGGGTCGGGCTGAGGGGAGCGGGGGGTCTGAGGGGAGCGGGGGGGGCAGGCTGAGGGGAGCGGGTGGGCTGAGGGGAGCGGGAAGGGGGGGCGGGCTGAGGGGAGCGGGTGGTCTGAGGGGAGCGGGCTGAGGGGAGCGGGGGGTCTGAGGGGAGCGGGGGGGGGCAGGCTGAGGGGAGCGGGTGGGCTGAGGGGAGCGGGCTGAGGGGAGCGGGGGGGTCCCGGGTCTGAGGGGGGCGGGGGGGTGGGCTGAGGGGAGCGGGGGGGGTCCCGGGTGAGGCCCCGATCCCGCCCGGGCCCCGTCCCCCCGCGGTGCTCGGCGCTGTACATGCGCCCCGCCGGGCTCCCCCAGCCGCCGCCCCCCCCCCCCCCCCCCCCCCCATAGCCAGGGCCCGGGCTTTGGCTGCGATGGGTCAGTGCCCCCCGTCGCGGTGTGGGGACCGGCTTCACTGCACGGGCGAAGTGGTGCTAAAAGTGAGCGGCATCGTGGCAAAAAGACTGTAAATCTGCCCTTGTGCCGCTCCAGCGTGGCGGGAAGCCGGGGAAGCGCTGGCATTTATTTCAAGAACAGATTAAGATGGTGTGTACGTTTGCTGTTAGAGTGGATGGAAAGGGATAGATCATTTGCTGTGCTATGGTCAGCTCTGTAACTGGAATTTGATTTTTTTTTTTTAAATTATAACCTAATCCGTAGTGTTTCTCAGGCAGTTGCTCAGATGAGACTTATATCATGGGTAAACAAAATTTCATGCAATCATTGACGCAACTGAGATCACCTAGATACACATTTTACAAAGCAGAGGCACTACAAAGAACCTTTCATTTTTCATGTAGGTACCACATTGCTTGATCAGAAGAACATTTTTTGGGTATCCCCTAACTAAAGCAGGTTCTGGTCTGGTCCAGCAGACTAAAGGTAAGAAAAGATTTGCCTGAGCTTCTGCCCTGTTTCAAGCTTGTGCCAAGACGTGACATTTTCTGCAGGAATTTGGCATCTCCTCTCCTGCACAAATCCTGTTCCTCATTCTGTTTTTCTCTAGATGTTTGTTTGAGGTTCTGCAGACTACGAAGTTCTACAACAACTGCTGACACATCTGGAGAGGACATCTTACTCAAATGGGGCCTTTTCCTGGTCCCTCTAACCACATTCTGTCTCGGCACGTGGCAGGTACAAATAAATATTTCATTTTTTCAATAGATGAGCACTTGAGGGCTGTCCGGTTTTTTCATCTCTGGCTGTTTGATCTAGTTCAAATCACATACAGGGTAACGATTTGCTGTTATTTTACCTGTCTGTTTTCCAAGTGTCCATATGTAAGTCTTTAAAGGAGAGATTCTTATTTTTTACACTTGTAATTCAGTATAAATATTTCCTGAAATTAAAGTCAGTAGCCTCCATTTCCATATCTCCAATTACCCTGATTTAGGCTGGGTCTGAGGACAAACTTATGACAAAGATTTTAAGGCTTGCTGGGGTTATTGCTCTGTTCTACCATAAGGAATTACTTTTGGTTTTGTGTACTTTCAGGTTCAGCGGCGACAGTGGAAATTAGATTTGATTGCACAACTGGCATCGAGAATTACATCAGAGCCCGTCCCTCTGACATTAGAGTATGGAAGCTGAGACAGTTTATTGTATACAGAGCACTGACAGTGTGCTGGGGGATATTAGATATGGTCCCTGCACTAATGAGCTTATGCTAAACTAAACTGCATGAAAATGAAGGAATGCAATGGGAATCGGAATGTGCAAGCAAATTAGAACGATAAGCATCATGTTAATTTTCTTATTTTTAGTAGGAGAGTAAGTGAATGCTTCCCTATCGGATGCTCTAAATGCATGTCAAAATGATGAACCTCTGTTCAGGAGAACGTGGCATGTAGTTCATACCATACGTAATCCTCCTGGAGAAGGAGGACTTGGTAGCTGGTGTCTGTGATGTCCCAAAAGGATTATTCCTGCAACAGGGAATGGATCAATAGCAGGCCCTTCCCCAAGTGTGGAGCCATTGTGTCATGTATGAGAGAGATTTTTAAGGTCACTTGGCCACATGGCACAACGTCAAAACAGCTCAGTTGTTCGATGTCATGGTCTGGGGTGGGAAAGAAATGCTCCCTGTTGGCTGGATGCACGTGGGGCGTACCCACCTGCTGATCAGCTGTGTGTGCCATTGAAGTGGCACGGAGTTACAGAGAGCAGGGAAAAGAACTGCTCGGGGTCATCTCGATTGGATTCACTGTGATAGCAATAAAATAGTAAGCCAGCAGCTTACTCCATGAGGTGTTTGTCTTCTGTTTCTGTTTACCAACTGGCCCTAGAGTGAACCATTAGGGAAAAGGAGAATCCCATGGTAAAATCCCCTAATTTGATTTGCCTGTCTCAGCCATGATTTTGTTTTCATCTTGTTCCATGCAGCCCCATGGAACTGAAGGAACTGGAGTACAGGCCTGTAAAGGTCCGAGGGCGTTTTGACCACTCCAAGGAGCTCTATATTTTGCCACGGTCACTTGTGGACCCTGAGCGAGAAGCTAGAGAAGCCGGGCGGCTGACATCCCACCCAGAAAATGGAGCGAATGTCATTACTCCTTTCTACTGCACAGAACTCGGGTAAGTTAACAAAAGTCATGGTTCAGGTGAGCAACTCAGTTCTGTTTTGAAAACTCAATCACGGCAGTTGGTTTTCTATAAATCACTCCCTCTCCCTTAAAAGGCATTGCTCACTGTCAGGTCACTGAGGCTTGATTTGAAATTGTGTTTAAATTCCCCTATAACATGTGCTCAGATGACAAAAAAGGTGACACAAAACGTGGGTTACTTCCTTCTTTGGTACTTGGCTCTAGGCAGCAGCAGGAATATGTTTCCTTTCACTCATGAGCCATACTTTTTTGTGTACCTCTAGGGTCACGATTTTAGTCAACCGAGGATTTGTGCCCAAAAAGAAGTTGAAACCAGAGACCAGGCTGAAGGGACAGGTAAGGGGGATACAGGGGATGCTGCGTGTTACTTTCTGCCCTGTGATCACCCAGAGGCATTACTGACAAACCAAGAAAGGCAGCAGCCCTCTTCAGCATCATGGGAGGTTACTTAAATAGCCATTGCACTTTTCAAAGAAGGCAAACCTTTTCGTCCCACCTTTTTGTTAAGTAAATAATATTTTTTACAAACAAGGAGCTGTTCTTGATCTGCTTTTTTCCCGCTGCTGTGTTACAGCACTGCCCTACTGCAGGGCACGACCAGTTGATTTTTAATCAGACCTGGCAAGTGCTGTATTTTTCTGCCAGGACCTGGTATGCCAGAACATGAAATGAACCTTGAAAGATGCCTTTTTTCTCCTCTGCACTTTTCTTCAGATTGAAGATGAAATTGATCTCACTGGGGTGGTGAGGTTATCAGAAACCCGGAAACCTTTTGTGCCTGAAAACAACATTGAGAAAAACCGCTGGCACTACCGTGACCTGGAGGCTATGGCAAAGGTGACCGGCGCTGAGCCCATCTTTATCGACGCAGATTTCAGTAAGTTGCAGAGGAACCCAACCCCACGTATGATTTCCATCCGTCTCCCCTGCTTCCCGTTCAGTTAGTTACTTCCCCTGGGCCTTTGGAAAGGTATTGCATCTTTCTTTTCTTTGTGTTCTCTGCTAGGTTTACTATTTTGCAGGTGACAGGCAGCCAGTGCTGGGGCACTGTAGTCTGCTCAGAAGAGATGCAGGTGGTGCTCGATGCCTTGAGCACAACCAGCCACTTGCTGTAGGGCCGCCTGCCCCACAGCTCTGGCTTTGCTGGTATCTAGGGAACACCATTGCCTGAGGAAGAGGAGCAGGGTGTCCATTAATCCCGTTTCTCACAGCAAGGGCAGCACCACACGGTGTAGACTAGAGATTTAACCCGTGCGCTGTGTTGTACCTGCAGGAAGCACCGTCCCAGGGGGGCCCATTGGAGGCCAGACAAGAGTGAGCCTGAGAAACGAGCACATGCAGTACATCGTCACCTGGTGAGTCACCTCAGCCAGCAATTGACTGACCTTCTGTGGGTTTTTTTGAAGGTAAAGCTTTGAGCTGTATTCTGCTGAAAGCAAGGGAGCAGTTTCTGCCTGGCATTCTTGCTCCTGCACCAGTGAGACTGGAAAAGCTCTTAAGCTACAAAAGCCTAAAGTTTTAACCCAAGTAACATTTGCGAGTTGATTTGAAATAATGGTGTTTTATTGCACTGCAGCTGACCTAGGGAGGTCCAGTCCATCTTGAAAAGGTGTAAACGTGTGGTTTTGTTTTATTTCATAGGTATGGCTTATGCGCTGCAACTTCATTCTTGTGGTACAGAAAATTTATACAAAAGATACCTCTGTGAGAAGGGCTAATCTCTTCTGTGCTACAGTCAAGAGCAGACTTGTATAGAAGACAGCACTCTCATCAGTTCCAAGTAACTGAAGCACCCAGAGTTTCAGAGCAACATCTTTGGTAAAGGCATGCAGCTATCACGCTGCAAGTAGACTTTAAGCAACTGATGCGGACTCTGAGCTTCTACCAGTGTGATTTGGGCTGCAGCTTGGAAGCTTCAATATTTTAAGTGGCTCTTGAGCCTTCTAGGGCAGCCAATTTATGCAGTAATCTCAAGGATACATTTTTCTGTTGTGGTTGGTTGTTAAAATTTTGTAGCTTAACTTCTCCGCTGCTTTATTTTCCAAAAGACAGCAAGGGATTTTGTGAATCTGTTTCTTCGCACTGAGCAGTCATTCCTGACCTCAGGAGCAGTTCACAGCAGTTGTCTCAGAATAAATAAAGAGGGCCTATAGGTGCTTCTGTTGTGCATCTTGCATCTTAACAGTGACAGAGCTGAATTAAAGGTTACCGTGGATACTTAAGTCTAGCTGGGTAAGGCAGTCTGTGGCTTTGCAAGAACACAAGAACTAGCAACAACAAGCCAAGAGCTGCCTCAGCTGGAGCCTTACCAAGCTTGCTAGCCTCCCACAGTGCCACAAGACCAAGTCAGCAGTCAGGAAAGAACAGGACAAGGAGGTCTAGATTCTTTCCCCCTTCAGCCTCCCTTCACTGACCGTTCTTGCCCTGCAAGAGGCATTACAGACCTCCCACGAGGACATCCCCATCTGCTTAGCCTGGAAAAACATGGTAACACCCTATATGACCCGTACGGTAACCGACTCTTCAGTACTAATGGAGATGATCTAGAGCCATTTCCAACTGAGACATTTGCATAAGCAAGCTAGGCTTAAAGCCAGAACTAGCCTCACACATTCAACTTTACTATCACACAGCATGTGCAGCTGTGCTGCTGTGGATGGGCTGTGTTCCAAGGAGAGGAATTACTACAACTACTAGGACTTGTAGGTAAGGGCAGTTGTTCCCATTATAGCAGTAACCTGCTCTGTGCAGCTGTTTCTGCACAGCGCTATTCAATCACTTGATGGCAATGCTGATGTGCTACCCACTGCCTGGAAGACTCACATTAATGAAGACCACTGAAACTCCATCTGTGGGTTTATTCTTTTTATGTACAGAAAAGACTGTAGCAATCCAGCACATCTTCAGCCCAGCTTAGTAGCCAGTTCTTTAGCCTTTGCTTTTTCAAGCTTAGCAATGCGAGCCACTGATTTTGGACCCAAGACATTACCACCCCAGTGACGACGGATCTGTAAAGAAGTGAGAACAGGTTAGATGCCTCACACAGTCCCTTGCTACGTCATTCAGTCAGCTTGCTTGATTCCCACTCCCTTCCACACAAGGGCAAGAGCTTCCTCAACTAGGAATTCCTACACATTTCAAGTGGTGAACTACATTTCAGGGCAGCACAGAGATACAAGAGTTTAAAGTCTTTCCACATGAATGGTACTGGATTCAGCCACCACATTAACTTCTGGACTTGGGGGATGGAGTCGAGCCTGGCAGAAGCTGTTGCCCTCTCTACAATCCTAGCCCTGTGTTAGCTCCGTTTATTTGTAACTTGGTGACATTTTATCCCACCCTCAGGAAAAGAATCTGGATACAGCGTAAACAAATCTAGGTAACAACACTCCCCACAGGCTTTAAGCTGATGTCACTATGTCTGAAATAATTTGCATTTCACTGGGAAGCTATAAACTGAAAGACAAGGCTAGCAGCGCAGAGAATCTTACCTCATCATATCTGTCATTGTAGTTGGTCTTGACAGCCTCCACCAGCTTTGCAAGGGCTCCCTTATCCTCCCTGTTGGTGATAGTTTTAGTTCCTTTAGAGCCTCAACTTTACATTTCCCATAAATCTTTTGCCTCAGGATTTAAGAGCTCATAGTGGCAACGTGATTTTTCAGGATAAGAATCATTTGCAAAGGGTTAATCACTCCAACCACCAATGCTTTAGGAAGCTGCACTGCTCAGATTAAGGTTAATAGTTCCATCTCTCTATTTTAGAATAACTATCCATTTTGTTAAGCCAAAGTAATCTTTATCTTCAGGATCCAAAAGAGCTCTTAATACAAAAAGACATCTATGTTAGACATTATATAGGTAGTATTTTAGTTTTACTACTTTAAACTAGAGTTTCATACCACATTTGATATCCATCTGCCCTATAGTCTGTGCTTACAGGAGGTTTGCTTTCTCCACTGCAGTGAATCAAGTCAGCACTCAGAATACTTACGGGTTAACTTGGGTGAAAGCAACAGAGGTGCAAGTTTTCCTGTGGACCAGTCGCCCCAGTCTGGCTTTGCCCTTGATGATGCAGTATGGCACTCCCATCTTGCGGCACAGAGCTGGCAAGAAGACCACCAGCTGCAAGGAAAGGGAGCGTGCTGTATAACTGGGGGAGAACAACTTTTTATTCTTTGTTTCAGCCTGGGCTGTGGCAATTGCTCAGTGTTAAAAAGCTCGTTTGGCTCTTCATTGTTGATTCAGGTGAAGAAATTCATACATCATCGCAAGGGCCAAGCCTCATTGTAATACAGGAGGACTAAGAACAGGTGTAAGTATTCCAATTCTGGGAAATAAGTCTTTCTATGCATTCTCTTTTCACACAATAAATTTGTCCTAAAATGCATTTTCACCCCAAGCCCAGTTCCAACCTCAGCTTAAGTTACACAGGTAGCCTGTAATGTGTACCAGCGAGTATGCTTACCTCAATAGGGTCTACATCGTGGGCAATAACTACGAGCTGAGCTTTCTTGTTCTCTACCAGAGTTGTGACACTGTTAATACCTGAAAAACAAGTTACAGCTAAGCTTTGATTCCGCTCAGTCTATTTTCAGAGCTTTCATATAAGCCTCATACAACCAGCTCAGATTCTATAGCGCAGCTTCATTATGAAAGCTGTGAAAACTTTTCACATCTGTTCAGTAGCACAGAGAAGATATTACACGGACAATCTGCTAAAGCTCAGGGTTAAAAAGCTCGTCTATTTTGCTCTTCACTTTGAGCTCAGGTGAAGAAATTCATACATCATTGCAATAGCTGTCCGATGCTGTTTGGTTGGAGCAGAGCACCAACACGTCCATTTTCTCTCTAACAAAGCACCAGGCTCCCATACATGCAAGCAGCCAAGCGCACGTACAAAGTTACCTGCTCGGAGGACCGGTGGCCGCTTAGTTGGTGCATCTCCCTTTCCTGCAGCTTTCTGCTCAGCACGAGCCAGCAGCCTCTGCTTCTTCTCTTGCTTATTTTCTGGCCTGTATTTGTGTGCCAGCTTCAGAAGCTGCGTAGCTGGAAGAGAACATCTACTAGTTAGTTAGTTGCATGACCTGAAAAAATCTAAGCATTGCTTTTTAAAAGACTGCAGTGCATCAGCGATCTTGGTGGTTGTCATCAAGTGTATTTAGACAGCAAAAAGTCAGCATCATTTGCACAGCGCAAGAGCAGAGCTAGCAGGGTGCCTCCAGAGCCCCTATTTACCTCCACGTGCACCTCTGTTGGCAGTGAGAGCTCCTTCACTCTTTGGGTGAGGAAATGCCTGTTGACCCCCACAGCAATTACGGTTAAAGGTGGTGCACTTTCTCCTTTAAAGCAAGCAACCTGTTTGGCAACATCTACGAGGGAGTTACTCTACATAGGCTGAGAGTTTCTTGCATAGACACTGTCACCTGGAAAAGACCATTTACTTGTTTCACAGAAAACCATGAAGTCCCTTTTTCCCCCATGTCGATGTCAGCCTGCAGGATACTGGCTTCCCCCCAAAGCCTGCACTCACAGACTTCTCAAACTATCCATTTGCACAGTTAAAAGGACCCTACGTGGTTCTACATCAAGCTGAAGAACGGACTCTGATGGAATCATGCAGTGAAGATAATCCTGACTTTGGATCATTAAGTAGCTTTGGTATTTTCTATTCCCTTTTCAAAATACATAGCAGCTATCGAGACTTAAGACGGCAAATTCAGACTGCAGCTTGCTGTTGGCATCACCCAGTCACTATTAAAGCCTCCCTAAAATGCTTGCCAAAGATACTGTCCAACTTACCAAAGGTAAGTCTTATTTTGGTTTCTTGTCTCTTCTCAGAGGCGTATCCCATTAACGACCCAAGGCAAAAGAACGTTGCGAGGCACATCCTTACCTGTCTGGCGGTCCAAAGCCTGCGTGAATTGGTTAATGGCAGGAGGCACCTTCAAGCGTTTGTAAAGAATGGACCTCTGGCGCTGCAGTCTGATGTAGCGTGGCCATTTCACAAAACGTGTGAGATCACGCTTCGGCTGGATATCCTGTCCTAAAAATACAGACGTTAACTCAAAGCTGTTCCCAACCCACACAGCAAGAGTGCGGAACAGGCACGAGTGCATCAGTGATCTTGGTGGTGATGTGTCAGCACCATCACTCAGATAGCAAATATTCTTTCACATCATCTGCACACCGTACAAAAAGGGCACTACAGAAGCCTGAATTCATCTGCCACACCACGTGCAAAAAGGCAAGATCCATCACAACAGAATCATAATAATGAATCTATGTAATATGGGAAATTCAGCAAATTGTCAGTAGCTGCCTCCATACCCCTAACGAAGGACAGCTCTTAATTGCAGGCAGCAAGGCAACCGCCTTCATCGCTCTCTCCGCTCCATGACTTTATTATAATACGCTTCTGTTTGCCATCTAGGTGTCTGTCCATAAAGCAAACACACCCCGAGCGAGTACCCCAAATATCCACTTACTCACCAATGCCAAAGTTCTTGGGTCTCTTCTCAAAGAGGGGGTTGACGACCTTCTTGGCCTCCTGCTTCTTGACTACAGCAGGGGCCGGTGCCACCTTCTTGCCCTTTGCCTTCTTTCCTTTCGGCTGCAAGCAAGAAATACGCTCTTCCTTCCTTTGCCTCAAACACTTGTGTACTTAGCAGAGCTTTCAGTCTACCTTGGAAATACATTTTCCCAGGCATTTCACCGGCCTGGCCACCTCCAGGCCTGGCCGTGCTCCCCCAGAGAGAGCAAAATCCCTCTATTTGATTTTATTAACTTCCACCCCGTCAGGGACGCCGTTTCCAGCCGTCCATGGATCTCCTCGGCCGGGCAGCCATCGCCCGAGGGGAGGCACGGGTTACCGGTTACCGACACCCGCCTACACCCGGAAAAACGCTGCGGCCTGCCCGGCCTGCCCCGCTCCCCGCAGCCCGGGCCGGGCGGAGGCAGGCCCAGACCCGGCCTTCCCCGGCCGCTCAGGGCGAATCGGGCACGAAACACCCCTCCGCCGCCCTCCCCAGCCCACCAAGCACCCCCCCAGCCCTCCCTGCCGGGCCGCGGCCCAGCGATAAGGGCTGATGGCGGCGGATGGCCCCGGCCCCCGCCCCGCGCCCGCCGCCACTCACCATTTTGGGCTGAGGAAAAGGAAGAGAGCGCGGTTCCTGCTGGGAAATATCTACGGGGCGCGAGGTCTCGCGAGAGGACGGCGGCGTCGCGCGCGGCGGGGCGGGGCGGGGCCAGAGGGGCGGGAAGGCGCCGGCCGCCGCCATGGCGCAGCAGCGGGTGCTGCCGCAGAGTAAGGAGACCCTGCTGCAGTCCTACAACAAGCGCCTCAAGGATGACGTCAAGTCCATCATGGACAACTTTACCGAAATCATCAAGACTGCCAAGGTTGGGCCGAGCCCGCCGGCTCCTGAGGGGAGAGGGGCGGGTTTTCCCCGGGGGCAGCCCTGAGGGGCGAGCGGGGGTCCCTGAGGGGAGAGGGGGCGGGGGTACCTTTCTCCCGGCTCCCCCGAGGGCGGCGGTGAGGGAAGCGGGTTCCTTCTCCCGGGGTCAGCTCTCCCGGGCTGCTGCTGGCCATCCTGCTCCCACCCTGCGGGCGGCCAAGCGGTGTTGCTGAACGGGGGAGAACCGCAGAAGCAAGCGGGAAGGGTAGCAAAGATGATCCGTGGGTGCCGCAGAGTCCAGAGGCCGCCCCAGGGATTCCAGGTGTGGGCTGAACTGAAATGAGATGCCTTATAATGTAGTAACCATGTATCAGTATCCACTATGTAACAGTGGATATGTATGCGTTTTTCTTTAGATTGAGGATGAAACTCAAGTCTCTCGAGCAACCCAGGGTGAACAAGATAACTATGAGATGCATGTTAGAGCTGCAAACATTGTGAGTAGCATTGCTGCTAAAATCAGTGGGCAGCACATCCTTCAGGTACTGTGGGGTTCATTATTGCACCTAGGGCAGCCTTTATAACTCACACGAGGACTGTTGCTGGAAAAGTAACCTGATATTTGGGGTGGCTGTTGGGTGAATCCCTTCTCTTGGGGGAAAGCTGGGTAGCCTGGCTTGTCAGCTGTAGCCTTCTGTCAGAATCCTCATGTAATGTGGGAATTTCTACTTCATTCAAGGCTGGGGCTGAAGGAGCAGCTTGGGAGGTCTTGTTTTAGAATTGGAGCAGAGCACTATTTTGATATACTATGTGCTGTATGATTTTTCTCCCTGCTACAAGGTCCGAGCTGGTGAGTCCCTGATGAAACTTGTGTCTGACTTGAAGCAGTTCTTGATCCTCAATGATTTCCCCTCTGTGAATGAAGCTATCAACCAGCGCAACCAGCAGCTGAGAAGCTTGCAGGAGGAATGTGACAAGAAGTTGATTGCACTACGGGATGAGATCTCCATTGACCTGTACGAGCTAGAAGAAGAATATTACTCTTCCAGGTACAAATAAGGCAGTGGACTTCTGCCTTATGACTCCAGCCTTCTTGGGGTAGTTAGTCCAGACAAACAAGCAGTCCTTAGCGTATAGGTCTTGAGAATATTCCCACCAAAATTTCACACCTTTTTTTAATTAGGTCACACTCTTTTTCTGCAACTAAAGCAACTGCCTTTTCCTTGTAGATATCCTACAGGGTATAAATGTCACGGTGAAGGAGGTATTCCCAGCATCCAACTCCAGGTGCCTGCTTCAGTTGGCTAGATTTGACAGATAATTTGCTTAGGCTTCTTTTGTAACCATTGTAAAAGGAGATTAATTTCCTCGGGGCTATAGGCTTCTGTCTGAGTATCCCTCCGGAGGAGTCTCTCTCTCTCCCCCTAGAGAGACTAGCTTGCTGAGCTGGGTCCTGCTGTTAGCCGAGATCACCACGTCTTTGTGGAGAATTCTTTCACAAGTGACCTGGTCACACAGTGTGCCTTTTCCCTTGTTGTCCACTGCTGCTGGCTGCCTGGAGTCCTGTTGGGGGTCAACATTTTAAATGAGCAAAAAAAAACCTGCTTGGTTTCATTGAAGTATTGTGATAGGATTTTCTATGGAGGACTTATTACTGATTTGTTTGTGGGGTTTTTAATATTTTAAAAAGACTCTTAGGAAACAGGCTTTAGAGAATTCAGACACTTTATTTTTTTATTTTATTTTCTGCCATGCACTCCAGCACTTCTAGTTCATGATGCAGTAAATGAAAGCAGGAGAAAACAAATGAGAACCTGATTATTTTGGCTGCACTGTCCAAGCTAAGTGAAATCAGTGCAATAACACTATAACTTCTAAACAAAAACTTAACTTTTGAAAATCTTACTTAGAATTTTAAAAACCAGGTTTTCTATTTTTGCCTCTCCCTTCTTTCTAAAAATGCTGAATACTTATAACCTCAGCTAAGTCAACTAAAACCTTAATTGCTCAATATCTTTGGAAGTGAGGCCATTATTTATGGCTAATATATGTACATTAAGAATAAAAAGATATTGATATGACATAGCTTAGGAATGGCTACAGCATTGGAAGAAAACTAGAGTTGTTTTCCAAACTTTACTCAGTTTTTTGAGGGGGTGGCAAGGGATCCCAGAAATATCTTGGGAGTAAAGAGCGGTGGTCGCAAAGCCAAGCCCCAGTCCAGGCCCTGACAGGTCAGGGGTGTACCCACTACACAGGCTGCACACAGCATAGCAGCGAGCTGTATCCAAAGCAAAGCGGTGTGGGATGATAGTGCCTCACGTGTGCCAGACGTGCTTCTCTCACACTGTCACCAGACTGCCACCACTGTGTGTCAGTAGCTTTAACTTCTGGACTAAGGGGTTCTGACCATGCTGGCATGGTCTGTTCACCTGCCTGGCACCAGATGCAACCCTTCGTAACAGAACTAAACATCCAAGCACAAATGTTGGTATACACCAAACGGATTTGCCTTCGTGCTCTTTCTTATAAGAGTGGTCACGAGGTGAGGAAATGTGGCAACTCTACAGAGCTATGTTCCCGCCACTGAAGCCTCATACCATGTAGCACTTAGTCGTTTGCTTTTAGCACTTATTCCCTTCCTGTGCTCTGTCTTTTTCTGCACCAAAGAAATTGTGAGTGTGTGTGTAAATATAGAAACAGTGATTTATTCAAAGTGCTTTTATAATTAGAGTACTAAGATATTTTTAATGAAATCTTATTGTCTAATATGGGAAAAAAGGTTTCTACTACGTCACCTAGTTGTAGAGTGATAATCACGTTTAAATGGCTATAAATGCAGTAGCTGGTTTGCCCGCAAACGGGCATTCTGTGCTGTCCAGTGAGCCCAGCTGGGGTTGCCTCTCTGCACCATCTTACTTTCTCGTGGGTCTTGATCCCACAGGATTTATAGAGGTGTGCAGTCCCCTGAGGCCAGGACATGGGTTCCATGCAGCCATCCAGCCGAACTGCTCCCCCATGCTCCGCATTCCCTGGAGGTCACCGGCTGGTTTATTTTAGGTCGTACCTCCAGGGGAGGCTGTAGAAAAGTGAGCTCCCTGCAGCAGCACACGTCCAGGTGCTGCAAAGCTGAGAGCTGTCCCGTGCTGTGTGGCTCGTTTGGTCCCTGTGTGCTGCTCCCAACGGCTGTGAAAAGCCAGCGGCAGGGAGTGTCTCCCACTCAGCAGTTGTCACTGCCTCTGTGCTAAGGGGGCTTAGGAGTCAGCCCCTTGCCCACAGTGAGTAACTAACAGGTTAGTTAGTTACTAACACAGCTAGTTACTGCCCACAGCCAGTAACTAACCCTCAGGTCTAGGGTCGGGTTTTGTTGCTAGGCTTTTTATGTATACGTGGGGTTTTGATGAGGAGGCCTGAAAGGAGGTCCTTGAAACTGAAGCTGAGTAGATTGTTCTGAAGGAATCTTTGCTTTCAGTCTCTGCGTTGAGTAGTTTCCTCGAGCTGTTCCTCTGCACACAGACCTGGCTGCCTGCCCCGAGGGCAGTAGTGAAGTCCCTTCCACACACTGAGAAACCCTCAGTCAAAGGACAGAGTAGCAGGCTGGCCAGTGCTCTTGTGGGCTGTGCCGTGGCTGCTCATTCACCCTGACTTTTGAGTGTTATGTGAGAGGCAACATTTAGACTTTTGGAACTGTTCTAACTGGGGCAGCAGGAGAAGCAGTTACCCTTCTGACGCAGCTAAAATATTGTTAGTAACTCCCCTGGCAAGATGCGGTGGGTGCTGCGGCCAGGTTCTCCTTGGAAACTATGGCCTGAGGTCTAAGACTGACAGAAAAGGAGTTACCGTAGTTCTGGTTCAGTGTTAGTCAGGTCTTTGCTAACTGAACCCAGCTTCACTGTGTATTGGGGACTGTAGGGAAGGGTGATCTTCCAAGGGATTTTACAAAGGTCCCAGATGTAAAACCTGTGTCTGCTGCCTTCTCACTTCTACTGCAAAACCGGCCAGGTGATGCTGCCAGAAAAGAGCTCAGAAGTAGATGCTTGCAACTAGTGCTTTGTGTGCTTATTCCCCACAGCGGTAACTCCAAGTCCAGCTTGCCTTCTCTCATCCTGAACCCCAAACTTGCATTTATGTTCCGTT
Source organism: Morus bassanus (assembly GCA_031468815.1). Lineage (NCBI taxonomy): Eukaryota > Metazoa > Chordata > Aves > Suliformes > Sulidae > Morus > Morus bassanus. The sequence goes on from CM062586.1 coordinate 5,077,335, forward strand.
GCTCCCTCCTCTGAGATCACAGGAGCTGTCTTGAGTGTGGGGTTAGATCTCAATATGTTTCATGTTTGTGCAATTTGAAGTGTCTCATATTTCTACGTTTAAAATATTTCCCTAAGCATCTATTCAAGTCCATACATTAAAAATGTAAATAAAGCTGCAACAACAAAATCACTTGACCCATTGGGTTTGTTTTACTCTGAACGCAAGCTGCTTTCTGCTCCAGCACTCACTTTGTCTTGGGTGTCTCTTGTGTGTGCAGCTCCTTCTTCTCTTTGGAATTTGTCTTCGTTTCGTTCCAGTTTCTTCCATCGTTTTTCTTTTTAGTTTTTGGCCCTTCCACATTGTGTCTTCCTCAGAGCACAGGCAAGAATTAGCCAGTTGTTTAAAAACATTTAAAAACTGCTGGTTCATCCAGCTCTATAGTCTACAGTCGTCAAATCCAGCAAGCTGCTTTTAGAAGAACTGTTAGCTCGGGTTCTCCTGAAAATGCTAGGAGCCATCAGTGCTTTATAGTCAGGCTGGGGAGCTTCCATGGAAGACCCAATCCTTCTGTGGAGTACTTTTTGGAAAGGGCAAGGGTGCAGTTAGGTTTTTTGTTTATCATGACAGGGACAGGCCCCAAAATGATTGCACTAGCTTTTTTGCTGAACTTAAATTTAGAGCAGGATTTATATTTTTTTCCTCACGTAGGCTGTGATCTAATTCCAGGTAAAATAATTATGGATGAGGCCCTTGTCTCACTCAAATCAGTAGCAGAACTCCCATATTTGGGGTGCCAGGACTTCAGTCCAGATCTTTTCAGGGACTTGGAGCATCTGGGTTAGAGCTGAGCCTCCGTTTCAGTTTGTAGCAACAGTTCTGTCTCTGAAATTCCCCTGATCCTCACCAGGCCCATGAGGTCCAAGACCAGCCCTTAAGGAGTACCTTAGGGAAGGCCAGTGTCACAAGACTTGTGATGAATTTGTGAGCACAGACCTTACATCCATGAACATTTTTTTGCCATTTTCTTAACGCTTTGCTTCTGTCTTGCTCCCCCCACCCCTTCCCTCCCTCCCCTCCTCTCTTATTGCACCTGCTCTCTCTCCTTACTGGGGTTGTTTGTTCTGGAAAGCTACAGTCTGTGTGACAGCAATGATCTTCCGCTGTGCGAAGCCTACTGGAGACAAGACTTTGCCACGTTGTCCCCCGAAAGCCTCTCCATGCCTCTGACAGCTGCCACGGCAGAGCAGGGCGTTGCTACCTCCCAGAGCTCGACCCCATCGCACCCTCACGTGAACGGGCACGGGGCAGGCCCCATGGAGCACTCCTGAAGAGGATCCTCTGCTGCTGAACGTGTTCCTCCTGGCGGCACTGCGCTGCTGGAAGTCTTCCATCTGCTGTACTGAACAAGCATCTCCCGCTGTCAGGAGAATGCACTGGGGCTGTGTTTGCAGGTTTCTGCTCGCTGGACAGCCGCAGTGCTTTCTCCACCCCTGGGACAGTGCCATGAGCATTCCTCTCCCTTAAGAGATCGTAATACATAAATACAAAGTTGATTGTTCTAACAAGTTAGAGTTAGGTTTGCTTTCACATGACAGTTACATGTAGAGTTCATTAGAATTCAAGCTTGTTTCCATGTGAATCTCAGTAAGTGCACGCTAGAGTGTTGGGAGTTGAATTTGTTCGGGATAAACGTGAGCCAAATGTGGGTGCAGTGAGTGGTTTGGGGATTTTACTCTGCTTCCCAAGGTCATTGATGTTCTGGCTGCTTTAAAGCTCTCTCAGGATGGCATCTGACAACCTCTGTTCTACTTAACTGGAGTAAGGATCTCGTAGTATTTTTTCTCTTACACAGCAGTCTCTGCTGTCAGAGTGCTTCACAAGCCTGAACTCCTTGCTCGCAGTTGTTCGGGAGGAGGCTCTCGGCAGCCCAACGAGCAGCACTCTGCCTTTTGAAAAGGGCAAACCGAGGAATCGGACTGAGGTATTGATGATGCCACTTGCTCAAAGCCACAGATAGCAACAGCTACGCGCTTTAGTTAGCCTGATTCCTTTTTTGGTGTTTACACAGAAACTTTCTAGTAACCTAGCCAGAGCTAACATGAAGCCAGCGTTTACGCTAGCTAATAGTTTTGTCTAATAAAAAAATGTTGAGAGGACTGGGGCGTACGGAGCAGTGAGGGATACTCGGTTACTCTCGCAGTTTCCTTCCAAAGAAGCACGTTTGGTGCTTTGCTGCTGTTCAGCAGCTTGGCACGTCTTCTGCCCTTTCTCTTTGCGGCTGTTCTGCGTCGACTTGAGCTGCGCAGCTAGAGGGGGGCTGTAGTTGAACTGGAGTAGGGCCAGGACAGCGCAGTGTCGCAGGCACTGCAGGGCCACGGCTGCGTTCCAATGCTGAGCCGCGCTTCCCAGCGTTCTGCTGTAACGTCTCGTTTCTTAGGATGTGAATTTTGTTATATGTTTTGGTTTATTTTTCCTCCATTCCGTTTATTTTTGTAATTAGGCAGTTTAATAAAACTAACTCTTTTGTATAATTTTTAAAGCGTGTGTTTTCGGCCACAAGGCTTTGTGAAAATACGACAATATTAAGCATGAGCGTGCGCTTGGACAAGCGTTACCCCACGTTTTGACGAAAGACCCGCTCCCTGTTGCCGTGTCGGGGCTGCAGCCCTGCCCGTGTCCCAGAAACCATCATCGCCCCGGAGCTGCTGCGAGCGATGCTGCGGGAGCTGCGCACCCCGGGCGGGTGGGCGCTGCGGGCAGGACCGGGCTCAGCTCTGTCCCCTTCCCGCCCGCTCAGGGCAAATAAGGGTTGGGGGCCTCCAGCTCGGAGCCCGCCCGGGCAGGGGGGAAGCGGAGGGCGGCTCCGGGGGTGGTGGCGGCGGCGGGACCCGCGGCCGCTCCAGCGGAGGCCCGAGCACCCCCCGCCCCCCCGTTTGGCTGGGGCACCCCGGGGCTTCGCGGCGGCCTCGGCGTCGGGCCCTCGGCTCTTGCGGGCTGCGGCAGAGCCCCGGGGCGGTGCCGGCGGGGCCGGCTTCACCGGGGCCGGCTTCACCGGGGCCTGCTCCTCCGGGGCCCGCTCCCGGGGCCGGCTTCTCCGGGGCCCGATCCTCCGGGGCCCGCTCCCGGGGCCGGCTTCACCGGGGCCCGATCCTCCGGGGCCCGATCCTCCGCAGGCCACCGCTGCTCCCTCCTCGCCCCGCCGCCGTCGCGCTGCCGTCACTTCCTGCCGCCAGGCGCCGGAGGAGGAAGAGGAGGAGGAGGAGGATGCTGCCGTGCTCCTCCCGGTGCGCTGAGGCGGGAACAGCGCGTCTGGGGCCCGGCCGGGGCTCCGCGGCCTGCCCGCCTTGAGGGAGCCGGGCCCGGGGCCATAATGGCCAGCCTGGCCGCCCAGGACTCCTACCTGCAGGGCCTGGCGAGGAAGGTCTGCCCGCAGCGCGCCCCGGAGCCGCGCAAGAGGAAATTTGGTGATGGTTTGTGGGACCTGGGCTTGCGGCAGGCTGCCTCCGCGGGGTGCTTGGCTCGGGGAGGTCGCGTTGTGCCCTTTTTTAAGAAAAAAAAGATCCCTGCTGCAACACGGGGCTTCTGAGCGCTCCGGTACACGTGGTGGGTGGGCGCGGGAGACCTGGGGGTTTGGTGAAGTGTGCCTGGTCTATTTAAATAAATCCTAAAATACGTAATTTTTGAGGATGGAGATATGCCATTGCAATGCTGGAACTTTAGTCTTCAGTAATAACAGTCAGTGGGAATGTAACATCGTCCCATTTTGTGTAATTTGTCTTTGCCTTCTAGTGCCTGAGCCGGAGGATGCTGGCAGGCAGCTCAAGAAAAAGAAGAGAAAGAAACCCAGGAAGCAAGCTGAGAAGACGAATGCTCCTTCAGTCAAACAGGTGGTCTCTAACACCAATAAACCTACTCCAGGGCAGAAAGCAGTCCTTCAAGCCGGCAAATCATCTCCACAGGGTGTTACACAGAGCAAAAATGAGAGTTTGGTTACAGGTAAGAATACCGGCATTGCCGTGGTCTGGGTAAAGTTACCTGAGCCGAGGTGGCTGCTTTTCAGTTGCTTCACCCATGTGTAGTTTGGCAAGCCTTTCAGAAGTTCAGCTGAATTGAAAACATCTTTGCTTATTCCATGTGCCTGAAAAGCTTATGCATACGTACATAAATTTGTAACGTCACCACTGGGTGGCTCTCTGGAAACAGGAGGCTTTAGTCTGAATCGCAGGCTTTTTATGTATTTGGGTAACTTCTGGGAATTATTGCGTGGGTGCGATCTCTGTCATGCCAGGCCAGCTTTCCATTATGAATCTGAAAAGCCTGATCACAAAGAAAAGATATCCTTGGCCTCTTTGTTTCCACTAGCTTGGTACTTGCCTTCTGGCTTGTCGGGCAGCCATAGGGCATGCCAGGCCACTCTGGCCGGCAGTGCTGAATGATAATATGGATAGAAAAAGGGGAATTCTAAAGAAACCAATGAAATAGAAACTCTGGGTTTCTTTAGATGTTCCATTCCATTCACAGCATCTACGGAGCTCTCAGAGCTTTTCCCGTAGCCATAGAAAGTTCTTCAGTTTAGCTAATGCTGTCTTTTAAGTATTTTTATTTTCTTCCTCTCATTTGCAGGGAGCAAAAGTGAACTCGGTTCCTCTTCTTTTTCCGCAATTAATCTCTTGCGTCAGAGACTACACGAGAAGATCAAAAAAGCTTCTGGACAAGTATGAGAACTCTCAATATATATTCCTCTGTGTGTTTATGCAATATAAATTCTCCCTGGCCTCCTGGGGGATGTGGGGACAAGACTACTATCTTACAGGGTCCAGGGTTTGAGCTAATTCCATCCCCTAAGGAAGTGTCTGTAGGTATTACTGGGACATCTGTGTGTATTCTGTGGTTGGGAAAAACACCTGAGGAAAGGTAGGGCCTAGCTTGGAGGAGAGCATGCCTCTGGTGGGTTTTAGGAAAAAGAAAAGCACTAGGAGCCTGAAAGGGAACATAGCTACGGGGTGTCGAGAGAGAGTAAAGTGTCTGAAATGCCTTTACTGTGTTTAGTATCTCTAAAAGCTGAGCCCATGTCTTCTTGTCACAAGTAGTGCATTTCTTAGGAGAAGTTTGAAGTCAGGAACTTGAGGACATCCCACTTCTAATTCTGCTTTATCCCTTTAAGGTTTCTGATTCATGTCCGTCCTTCTTCTTAGGGTGATGCCAAAGAATTACCTCCTGCAGTCCTGGAGAAGAGGCAGCGAAGGAAGTATGAGAGAGAGAGAAAGAAGCGCCGAAGAAAGGAGTTGAAGATGAAAGCAAAAATGGAGAAGAAAGAAACAGAGGAGGTACCGATGGAGCCAGAAAGCAAAAAGGAGGAGAGCACAGCTGAGGTTGTCTTCAACAGGGTCGAAGTCCATGAAGAGAATGAGTTGAGCAAGATCCAGAAAAAGAAAGAGAAGAGGAAAGCAGTGAAGGGCAATATCACTCCTCTGACGGGCAAAAACTACAAGCAGCTGCTGAGCAGGCTGGAGACCAGGAAGAATAAGCTGGAGGAACTCAAGGATAAGGACCAGAACAAAGCTCAGGAGCTAGAGAAGAAGATGAAGTGGACGAATGTTCTGTATAAGGCAGAAGGCGTGAAGATCCGTGACGACGAGGAGCGTCTGAAGGAAGCTCTGAAGCGTAAGGAGAAGCGTAAAGCACAGCGCCAAAGGCAGTGGGAGAAGCGGACAGAAAAAGTGGTAGAAAAGATGCAGCAGCGGCAGGAAAAGCGTCGCAAGAACATTCAGAAGAAGAAGAAGGATAGAATAGAGAAGAAGAAAGCCAGGGCGCGGAAGAAAGGCCGGGTTCTGCCAGAGGACTTGAAAAAAGCTGGCTTAAAGTGAGAGCGAGGCTGCAAGGACCTGGGAATGGGCGTTCTGCCCGGGGAGGGGTGGGTGAGGAACTGTCACGGAGCAGACTGTCCGTGTGTCTGACGCGGCTGCGGTCCCCCTGTCCAGGAGGAGGCAGCGCCTGAGGAAACCAGCCTGCGGGGCCGGCATTCCCACCTTAGAGATAACAAAAAAGCCGATTGTGTGTTTGTTAATTAAAATTTCCCCTCCTAAAGAAACACCTTCTGGTTGATTTATTATTACTTTCCTCAAGGGAAATACCACTTCCAGGGGTCTCTCAAGCCCTCAGCAGTGGGTGCCATCGAGGGGGCGGGGTCCTGAAAGGGGCGGGGCAAGAATAGGCCCCGCCTCCCCGCGCTGCCATGGCAAGGCGGAAGGCTGCCGGCCCCGCCCCCTCGCCGTTGCTATGGCGGCGCGCGAAGCGATCCTCGCCGAGGCGGGCGGCGCCGCTCGGTCGCTCGGCTGCCTGAGGGGACGGGCGCGCTCGGGGCTCTCCCCCCGCAGAGCAGCGCCCTCAAACGCTGGTAAATCATCACATCGCCTGTTTTTTTAAACCCTCCGGATGCTTCTGCGGCGGTGTTAGCAGATCCGCGGTAGGTGCGTGGTTTCACCCTTAGGAGAACCTTTTAAAACTGAAATGTTTTGTCTCCCCTTTGGCTCCCCCAGCTTGTAAATCGCCATTCTTCTGGAAACAGACTTGGAAGTCGGCTGTGCTGGGCCGCATGCAGCCGGTGGGGACTGTGCGCCTCGTTCCCAGCATGGCGGTCTACAAACAGATCTTTGAAGATGAGGTAAAAACCCAGAAGAAACGGGTAAAAACCAAATGAGTTCATTATGTTGGTCAGTTGGTTGCTGGCTGTTAAAGTGGTGACCTCAAACCAGACGTCAGTTTCAACCTTTCTGGGTTTTGTTTGGTTTAGTAGAAAATAATCGTGTCATCCTCAGCATATGCTTTCTAATGCATCTACGGGTGTTCCTGTGTCTTCGTTGTGTATCAGGGCACATTAACCGAAGGCAGAATCATTATAACAGCAGTAAAAGATAAATTAGGAGGCATGGTAAGCCAGATTCAGGCATTTCTCACTCTGCTGTCAACTTCCCTTGTAACTGTAAGCCTGGCACACAATCCAGTTTGCTTCAGCTTTCCTCTCTGAGGAAAGGGATATCTTTTTTCCTATTCTGAAAATAGTCTTGGATGAAAATTGTTATGCATGTGCCAAATAACGGTAATTGTTTTACCTTTCTCCTCTGCCGCCTTTCCCCCATTATTTGATAAAATAATTTATCAATTATTTTGTTATTATTCTCTGTTCAGTACATTGGAAAGAATTCTAACCATTTTGATTATCATTCTTTGAAGGTTCGCTTAGTACGGTCTTTGGAAAAAGTAAGGAACAAGACTAGGTTTTCCATAAAGAGTGAGAGGCTTGCTTTGGCTGGGGATTCAGAAACTTCTACTGATGCCAGGCTACTACCGTGTTACCAGCAGAAGTCTGTTGAAAGAATGCCCTACAATGACTCCACAGAAAAGCCACCATCGTACAGGTAGAGAACAGAAGCATAAAAACCCAATTATATGTTCATGACTATGGATATGAATTTGCAAGGTTTGCACTGGGAGCTAGACACTCCTGAATTCTTGGTCACGGCACTAACGACTTGTCACAGACTGTCTCCTTGCCAGATGTTAATTGAGTAGAATGAGCTGTTGCCTGTTAAAGTGCAGATTAACAGGCTAATATTTGCAATGACATACATACTGTATAGCTTTTCTTTTAAAAATAAATTGTATGTCTTTTTTGTTCAAAGCAATCTAGGTATAAGCCCAGTCTGACATATATTTTTGAACTATATTTTAAACTGTGTTAATGGTTTACATGATGGCACAGTAATGATTATGTAATGAGCAAGAAAAGAAATTAGTGCGCCCATCCTTTTCACCCTAACTCTTCTGCTGAATAATGACACCCTTATTCTCACTTCCCCCAAGGAGAAACATAGTGCCCCAGCTGATGGGAAGAGGGGTGGGCAGATAAAGGCTATTTCCACATTTCTAGCTAGTTCTTACTTAACAGTTCTTAGATTTTTATACCTTTTAGAGATATTATGTATGTCTCTGTAGTTTACATGTATTAAATATAGCATCTATTGCTTTTTATGCCATCATAGCAGATTTGAGGTTGTGATCAACCCGGGATAGATAATTACTCAGTCCAATTCATCTCAGAAGAAGCAACATTAAGTCTTTGAACCATATTCTTTGAAGTTAGAATGATGCTTATGTTCACTTAAATGTTACATTTTGCCAATTAAATTGAATATTATACCGATTGCAGATCCCTACTTTTATGTATTTAGTACAAATCAAAGCTTTATTCTCTTTCTGTTCCAGAGAAGCTACAACATTTCAAAAGGCTTGGAAAAGTGTAGATGTAAATGCAGCTGAGGAAGTCAGTTCCCTACCTGATTTTGTTGGTAAAATTTATTTCCCTTGATGTCAGATATTTTAATTTGCGTTTTTAGAAGCTACCAGTCATATAATGGTTTTAGCTGAACAAAGTATAAAATCAAGCTCAGAAACGACCTGACACATTTTTGATGATTTGTAAGTGATTCTGAAGATGAAGAGTCTACTCATAGAAAATATGGTTGTAAAATTGCCAGTCAATCATAGTTTGTGTTTAGATGGTAAATTTCAGTTATGCTGTAAGCGGATCTCATTCCTGGAAGTTGCAATTTTTTGCATCATACCTGAACTTAGTTCATAGCTTCCATGCTTTTATCCTTCTGAAAATCACAAATTAATAAAATGAAAGGAAATTTTAAAATACGCTTTACTATTTTTAACGTACATTTGCATAGAGTTCCCTTCCTGGGGAAGGCTGTCACATGCTGTAATAGCTGTACAAACTACAGAGGTCACAGTGTGGATTTAGTGATTCGTTGTGCATGCGTTATGTATTCTGCAGCAACAGTTCCAAGCTACATCATCCTCATTTCTTTCTTGGCAGTTCCTGTGGAAACGAGGAGTAATATCTTGGAACACCTGTCAGAACGCCGGAGGGGCCGTCATGATGAAGCACTAACCTCAATGTATCGTGAGCTTGCCTGCATTGCCAGGGTGAGACTGGATTTTGTAATAGTAGGTAGTCTGGAGTGCTATACTAAGGTCAGGGCCTAATATTCAAAAGATCAGACTGACTTCCTTACCTTTTTAGGAGATGGAACCCTTTGTTTTGGAGCCTGGAAAATTCCTTCTGACAAAACTGATGGAATCTGATAGAAAAATTGAACAACTGTTTAAAAAGATTGAGTTTGACACTTCTCTGGAAGGTTTCTCGATTGAAGTACGGCAGCTCATGCCATTGTCTCATCTCCAGTTATTTGTACCTGATCTGTGTAATGTAGCTTCTTATACCTTGTTTAGTTTTAAGATACAAATGCTTGTTTGGTTTTTTTTTTGGGGGGTGGGGTGGGTTGTTTTTTGGTTGGGTTTGGGGTTTTTTGACATTTACTTTTCAGTAAGATTGTGAGTAAATCCTTCTTGCAGGGTTTGGAAGAACTGTGGAACGTCATCCATCAGGAATCCTTGACCAGAAGGAAGTGGATTAGGGAAATGGATGAATCCTTAAAAAAGGTTGAATGGAGTCGAGCTGATAAAGTGAGCTGTAGTTTTAATAGCTGTTAATTAAGCATAAGATTATTATTTGCTCATAATGCTGGATGCAGAGCAAAGAGTAGCTTGTTTCCACAGGAGTCAAAGAGGTCTGCCAGGGGTTCTGTTGCGTAGGTGATTACTGCTTTTCACCGATAGATCATTCTCTCATTTTATGTCAACATAATCAGGAGAAGATACTTCTTTTCCAGTTACAAGGTGTTTGTTTCTTCCACATTTACCTGTGGTAAAGATGCAAGGAATATGTGAGCTGCTTTTATTCTTTTACAGGATTTTTCAGGTCAAACTGTCAACAGGTCTAGTGTTATTTTGTTGGGACATACCTATTCTGCAGCAGAGAATGTGCACAGATGTGCCTTAGCTAATTTTAGTTTGGGTAGGCTGGGTATCAGAAGCAGACAGGCTACAGTGATGTAGGCTTCAGGCTGACCTGTAAAAGTTGTTGGATGTCACAATAAATGTTTGGATAAATTAAATGGATAGTCCATAAGGAAGTCCCTGCTGCTGTTATACCTGTGTCACTTTGTCCTCTCTTTGTAACGTCGACATGATGAATAGGCCCAACAGTATCACCAGTAACTTTTCTGTTTGATTATGATTATAAATGTTTGATTTTGAAAAATACCAGAGATGACCACGTTTGCTTAAATTTCATGTCCACTTAAAACAACCACTGGTGGATTCACTCCAGGTATTTGAAAGGAAATTGGTTTGATTTTTAATTTCAGATTGCAGCCTGTCTGCAGAGCACTCAATTATCACAGATATTAAAGAGAAATCAGTTGAGTAGTAACAAAATGGAATGGTTTAGTTATTATTTTTATGAATTATTACAAAAAAAATCAGTATTTAAGATATTTAAGATAGGTATTTTAAGATTGACTTCTCAATCTGGCTATCAGCCAACTGAATTTATTTTAATGGAAGAAAATTGTCTTGTTCATATCATTGCTTAGCTTGAGAAACTGACATTTGAGTTATAAAGGGTTTTTTTTTTTGTTCTTTTATTACACAGATAACAGATGTACTGAGGAAGTATACTGTGATACTGGAGGAAATTTCCTTCTTCCTGCCAGCTGATGTTTACAGGTTGATGAATGATGAGGCCATGGTAAATCTTTCATATTGAGAGTCTGTTTTACCTGCGAGAAGATAGCAATCTGAATATTCCCAGAATGTCTTTTTTTTTCCAGCTGAAATTCATTATTTCTATCAATCACTGCAATATTGGAGAGTTTTCTATTCTGCAGGATATTCTTCATCATTTGTATTCTTTTTCCCCTTGTTTTACATAGAACAGGCAATTTTTTTTTTTGCTTGTTTTACACTGCTTTTATTCCTGCTTTTATTTTTTAATGCGCAGACAATTAACAGAGCACTGTTGGCTAATCAGAGGGCAATTGCCAAGCTCTTCTTTAATCTAATGAAATCAGAGATGAAGAAGGAATTATCACATCGGTTGAAATGGCAAGACAGAGTCAAGGACTGGAAGCTCATCCAAAAGAACTATGTAGTTCACAGTTTCAGGTCAGAAATTTGACAATCATATTTTGGAGTATGAATAACACAAAGTGACTAGTGTTCACCTGTGTTTTCTATAAACTAATATTTTATCTTTTTCCCATTATAAAATGAAAAAGCTAAAAGAAATTAGCATTCTTTTTTTACCTGGTATGTATAACACATACTTTGTATTCGTATTTCAAACATGAAATTTTTCCAAACAGATATTTACTTCAATGTATTCTTCCATCCTACAGAGAATTTATGGCAAATGAAGAAATACAGAATCCCCCAACTGTGAAAACAGAAATGGAAAATATGATAATGGATCAGATTTTACTTAGTGAAAGGAGACTGGAGTTTTTGCAGCACCTTGGGTATGACAAAAGAGAGAACAGGAGCAAAGGAAAATAGAATTCTTTCTAGAGTTAACGAGGGACTTGACTACAAAATGCACTCAACTCCCTTTCAGTGTGTGATTGTGCAACGCAGCAGTAAGACAGGGCCTAAACTTCTTTTGTAAAGCTCTTTTTAATGGAAAAATTGCATTCTTGGTTTTCAGTGGAACAGTTACACTACATAGGGGGCGATCGAGGGCTAGAAATACGGAAGCACAAAAGTAAATCTTACTAACATTTGAAACATAGTAGAAAGTGGCAGACAAGGATGGGTAGATAAGTAAAAATTGGTGATCTTGTCAAGGCATTATTTCTGTGTGGGAGTTTAATTTGTGTAATAAATTAAGAAAGGAGTCTTGATGGAAATCTAACATTACTATGTTTGAATGTCCATCCTGACAACAAGAAGATGGTTTGGGTGCAATGCATTACAATAGTCACAGTTTTTATTTTACAATGTATGTAGCAATAAGATAGATTACAGTTAGTTCCTTGTCAGTAAACAGTGGCCTTGAAAAACAGCAGTCATCTTGTTTTCTTTTCATTGCTGATACAGCTGTAAATAAAATAAAGCACAGTAGTATGGTTACTCTGATTCATAATTTTATCCTTTAAGAACTGATTCGATTATATTTGAAGTATCTGACACTTGCTTCCTGTTTCAATAGTGATTTGTTGCCTCCAACACACACGAAAGCTGAACTAAATGAGTGGTACAGATCTTTGGTGAATTTAAACAGAAGTATAGGTAAGTTGGGAAATCATAAAAGCAGCTGGGAATTCAAGCAATCCTTTCTTTTTTCCAGGCAGTAATGAGTCAGATGGTTGCTTTGAAAGTATGTGTTCGCTATATTCTTTGTTCCATGTGTTTCCGTGTACCTTCTAATTTTCTCTGAGCTAGCAATACGGCCAAAATAAGCTGTCTATTGCATCGCCTCCCTTTTGCCAGCACAGGCATTTTTGCATGGTGAGATCTAGCAGGAACTGACTTGGTTAGAATTAATCTGGGGAAAATAGAAGGTTAATTTTAATGCAGATCAGTTCTCAGTCATACAAAAATACCCCTTTTTACCTCTTGGAGAGTGAGAGGGGAAGTATTTGAGACGTTTCCTTCCTCTGAGTCCTGCAGTGTGCCTTCCCTCTGTGTGTCTACCTTCTCTTTCTCCAGAGCACATCCTGTCTTAGTGTTTGTAGCCTGCAGAGTAGCAAAGAAGTTGCTAGCGATTGTAAATAACTCACTACTGTTAAGCATAACGATAAAAAGGTTTGTACTACTGTTAAGCATAACGATAAAAAGGTTTGTATTGACACATCTTATTTATTGGTTGATAGTGTCGTACAAGTGTGAAGACACTACTGAGACTCAGCACAGGTCCTATGTCATGTTTCCATTCCACACTGCACTGCGAAATACAGCAATCTTTACAATGGTCTGTTTTTCCATATTCTTCAGATACCCACAACGTGCAGTGTATGATGAAAATACGCATCCAGTATGAGATGGTCCAGCAAAAATGTTTGGCAGAAGTGCAGTTATGCAAGGTTAGTATCATAGCTTTGTGAATTCTTGGAAGGATTGTTGGTAACAATATACGTTGTGTTGTCACAGTAATATGTGTTTGAGGATCCACCAAACATTGAGATAACAAGTGAAATTACTTTTTAACCTCTGTCTTATTCCATTAGAAAACTTACTGGCATTTTGTTTCACAGTAGCACGTCGTATTTGTACATGAAATGTGTAAAAGCAGTAACAAATGCCAGTAATGAAAGGAGTACTGTCCCACATTTAGGTGGAGGACGCAGGGTCAGAAATCTCAGCCTTTGTGCTGAATCTGTCTTATCTTTCCACCTCTCTGCCTCAGTTTCTCCCTTCGTGTCCACAGAGAATTGTACTGTTTACTAACAGAATGTGAGATCTAGGGGGTTGAATCTTTCTCTACCCATTCACAAGAAAAGATGAAACACTAAGTTTAGGTGTACTCTCTAAAACCCACACAATATTTGTTCTATTATATGCGTGTCAGTAACTTAGCATTCTTTTCATTTAGAATAACCTGTTGAATCTGAATGTTTGCACAAAAAAAGAGGCTGAAGAAATTGTGAATTCGGACTTACTTCAGTTGACTGAGAAACTAAAAAGTCAGTTTGAAGAAGAACTGGAGCATATGGATGTATGTTCATTGCATTTATTTTTATTACTCTCTGGGAGTAGTCTGTTCTTCCTGCGCTACTGCCTGAAATGCCATATGCATCTTAGGCTTTTGATCTCACGTTAGGAAGAGGTCCATAGTGTGACTGAACGCCTGCCCCACAAATAAAAAACGTTTGGTGTTATTCAAGGAGAAGAGTTCATAATTGTTTGGTTTATATTTATAATAGGTTGTCAGGGATGAGTTAGGTATAGTCCATCCTGCCTGGAGGCAGAGGAATAGATTTAAATGATCTCCCAAATTTCTTTCAATCCTATCTTTTATGATTCCGTACATGAAAGTGACTGGGCAGTTGTTCCTAAAATGATAGATGGCCAGATACTTCTGGGCGTATACAGAACTCAGTGATTCTATGCTTTACAGTACCAGAAGAATAAACAAAAGTTTTGATACTCTCAGTTTCTAGAACAAAAATCCAAATTATTATCCAGTTTACTTGGACTGTTTTTTCCTCTCCAAATAAAAGAGACCATGTTGAATACTGATAGTCTACTTCCAGACAGCCTTTTATCATGTCATATGTCCCCTTACTCATTCATTTCACCTTCCAGCAAACAGTTCAATAGTAACTGGTTCACTTAAATCTATTTCTTTAGAGAGACTTTGAGGAGCTGGCTAAACAGATTGAGCAGAATTGTGGAGACTTGTACAGCTATTTTCAGGAGGCCATGGGTCTGTGGGACGACCATCAACTCAAACTGTCCCAGCAGGAAGGTGAACTTCAGAAGAAATTAGATGAATGCAGATGGAAACAGGATAACTTAATACAGGTATAAACATAAAAACAAGGATGCGGTATGATGTCAAGAAAGGACTTCTTAATGCAGAGAACCCTCTGGAATTCAAAATACCTGGTATAAAATTTAAAACGTAATTTTTGATATTTATACTGGAATTTCTACGGGATAGTTTCATTCTGTCAGGTACATTTTTTGCTAACTGCTTGATTCACACTTAATGTACAGTCATATCTTATTCTTGTTATGGTAACGGTGATAAAAGATTATATTTTATGTGTTAAGTGGCTGCAAGTTTCTGTTACTCATAAGATCTTGTGCAGGGGTAGAGTCTTGTTTGTATGTCAAGTTCTCATGTTATGGGTATAGCATGCAACTTGGGGTGGCAATGTCCAAGATGTTAATTTTCTATGAAAGATCTTCATAGTAGATGAGTTTTGGTAAGGTAGCTTCCCTTCTTGGTGTAGAATATATGTAAATAATTAAATTATTTGAGTCCTAAATAGTTATGAAGCATTTTAGTAATTACTAAATCATTTTTACTGGATTCTTTTTATGTGGCCTTAGGTGAAGGAAGCTAATCTGGATACAATTTTGGATCAAATGAGAACAGCAAGCTCTGAAGAAAAGCTGAAGAAACATTTGGAGAAAGCCCTTTCTTCTTTAGATGACATTAGAGCTAGGTATGAATTTTGTTGTGCAAACTTAAAAAGTAAAGCATATTTGAATGCTGGTTGTACTACTTAGGTCTTGTTTATGCTGTAGTGTGAAGCTGTGGAAAAACACTGCTTGCTACTACTTCATGTAAGAATTTAAAATAAAATAATTTCCATATTGAACAAGGTTAAGGCAAATAATACCTGCATTTTAGAAGTAGGACAAAGGAAGACTGGTATCATTTAAAAAATATACCGGATCAGTACTGTTATGTAGTGTACCATGTCATCCATGCCAATGGGATAATTATTTATTCAGAAGGTAAAAGTAGTAGTTCGGATTCTTGAATTGCAGGGATCAGAAAGTAGGTCTGTGCCATCACCTGTGCTCACAGATTTGGTCTCTTTCAAAGTTGAAAGGATTAGAATTTACTAATAACTTTCGGATAGCTGAAGTATGTATTTTGGTCATCTTTCTCATGATCTCATCTCACCTACATTTCTCACGATCAGGCATTTGCATCTTTAAAAATCACATCAAAATTGGCACATACCGCTCTCCTTGCTGAAGATCTTAGCAGAAAGTTTGAGGATTAAGTAGCCAAGAGGAAGCAGTTATATTTTCAAAACGCAGAAGGTCTTTTCTGTCTGTTAGATCGGAGGCATATTAGAAGAGCAATGTGGACCTGAGAGGCAGATACACACACGTGCACACACCTCACTCTGTAATTGTTCTTAGAGCTGTTGGTTCACTACTCTTCATATTCATTAGGACAACTGAAAAAAACCCAAAGGTAGTGTGCCTTTTCAGGTGAGTGAAAACACAGTGAGGGGTTGCAGAGATGGAATGCAATCTATCTGAACATTTGCACACGTACATAAATTCCCCATAATTATCTTCGCATAGGAGACAAAGCAAATGTAAACAAAAACAGGTGTGAGCATTGATTTTTCTCGAGTCAAGACTCAGCTTGAACCAGTAGTTTTCATTTCCAAGTAAAATGAAAATGAATAGAAGAGCTTCAGTCACAGCTGTCCGTGATACAGAGTATACGTGATACATGCATGATACAGAACAGATACAAAGACAGTAATTTGACCTCTCACTTCTAGTATTCCTTATGTAAGCACAGGTCTTGAATGGTTTCCCATCTAAAATGAAAGATCTGAAATACTTTATTGTGAATATTTCTTAACTTTCCTGCATTTATATATTTGTAATGAACTCTACTAACAAGCCAGGTTGTGATTGTTGCTAAACAGATACAGTACAATGTTTAGCCTAAATGTTTTATGAGATTGGTCGAAAAGTTAGATTTGGATTTAAAGACATTGTAGTCATATTTCATTTTATTTCTATACATACCTGAGTTTCTTAAACAGTGACCTTAAATTTGACAGGTATGAGACGTTCAACCAAGTTCTAATGGATCAAGTGATGGCTTACCCAGAAGCTATTTTGCAGGAATTGATTTCTTATAGTATATCCATCAGCCAATATTTTAATGTAAAGGAAATCTTCAAACAGGTATAAAGAAAACAAACAACTTCTGTTTTAAAATCTTACTGGTGTATTAATTTTTCATTTTGGGGAAAATTTGCATTAGCTTTAAAATTTAGATTATATAAACTAAAGCATTGTTTTGGCCATAGGACTGAAGTGCTTTTGGTAGAAATAGGGAGGGGGAAATACAAAACCTTTCTCCATCCCACACTTTTAACTCTGTCCTTGTTACAAACTACCTTTCGGCAAATTCATTTGCCTCTTAGACAGAAAACTGCAAGGTAACAACAAAATTATATTAATCAATTTGAGTGTTATAGCTTCTTTAAAAGATAAGTGATCCATTCAAGACTATCATATCTTATTGAAATAGATATATTTTGAGAAGGAATGTACATATATTATATTTCTTATAAGCAAACAAATCCTTATTTTTAAATTGTGTGGGGTTTTTTTGTTGTTGTTGTTTTGCTTTTAGAACTTGCACGGAAAGATAGACTCCATATGTCAAGATCAAGGTAATACCCCAACGGTACAAACAGGTATTTTTGCTTGCTTGTTTTTTTTCAATTGCTATTTCTTTGGATTGTGACCAGTAAAACTCTGCTTTAACTGGAAAGAACTAGTTAAGGCTTCAGAAGCTGAACATCCGGTGGAGCAGCAAGCCAAGAGCATTGTGCAAGAAAATGAAGGAGAGGAAAAGATGGACAGTTGTCAACGAGAAAATGAAGAAATACACACAGCTGAGAATGCAGACATCCTTGCCCAGGAAACTGAAGAAATAGAGGGGAAAGAAGATGGGGAGAGTATTCCTCATGAAAGTGAAGAAACTGAGCATGCAGAACAGGGGGTAAGCTTTCCACAGGTAAGTGAACAAGAGAATAAATTTGAAGGTGAAGGAAGTCTTGCACAAATAATGATGAATAGGAAGTCTTCTTTTTGCTGAGGTAAGTCTAAATTCCTTAGAGTAGATTAGATTTAGTTTGTACACAAAGCACGCAGGAGTTTTTTATTGTTTTCATTTATTTCTGGACTATTAGGGCTTTAGATCCCTTTTATGGGCAAATGGATTGTATGAAACAGTTTACAAACATTTCTTTTGCACTGGTTTTATGCTTGTAAAAACCTTTTGCATAGAATTTTTTTTTAAATATCTTTCTTTCTTCATAGTATTCTTAACCCACAGTGAATGATTTAAGCTGTATTTGTAGCTAAGAATTCGTTTTTCACGACTTTAGTTACGTGAAATATATTACCATAACAAAAACCTTTTATAAACATTGATGACTGCCTATTGAGACTTGCAAGCATATTCTCTGTATGAATGTTGTCCAAATTGAAAACGAGAACATTATTCTTAATACCCTTAGGATTCTTACATTAGCTTGTGCACTCTTGATTCTATGCTTATACCTTTAAAGGTAACAGATGATGATTTCCAGTTGTCTCCTAGGCTACGTTCAACAGCAGCAAGGCAGAAAGCTCCAAAATTGCTATTGAGACCTTTTCCACTTCTAGTGGAAACTCTTACACAGTTCTTGGAGTTGAAGAGGCAGGAAAGACTGACATCCCAGAGACTTATTTTACAAAATATGAAAAAAAAGAATCACTTCCTATGTACCTGAAACATGCACTTATCAAAGAAACCGTGTTTGTAGAGCTGAAGAAATGGTTAGTAGAAAACAGTTTATATTCCTTCTTTCGCTTTAGGTAATAGACAAATTTCAGCTGTTTGGAAGAAACACTAGACTAAAGATTGATAAAAATAAGAGATATTTTTTTATATTGTTTTTCATCTATGGCTGTCAAAGTACCACATAAGCATTTACCTCTTACAGAACCTTCATATTTTACAGAAAATTGTTTAGTAAGAAAACATGTTACAGAAAGGCAAGTAGCTCACCCAAATCCCCTGCAGAGCCATGGAGGTAAAATGCCTGGTACTCAGTGGTATGCAGCCAGCTCAAAAACAATACCAGTATTGTGCAAATGGTAATGAAACCATATCTTCCTGTAGTCAGCAGTTAAATTCTTAGAATTACTGTATTAAATAAATTCTTATTTATTACTTACTGTTCCTCAGTGTAAGTTTTTTTTTTTCAATCATAGGATTCGCCTCTGCTTTTTTGAACACTTGGAGAAATGGTTTGCAGAGTCCTTGTCCCACTCCTGTGTCTTTGTAGCTGCCAAGAAAGAGGAGCTGAATTCAGAACTTCAGCTGCGTCTTCGCTTGCATCAACAAAGGCCAGAGAACATAGAGACAAATATCTACAATGTTAGAGCTGGTACTGACTTTTTTTTCTTCTGAGCATTACATGTCTTCATTTAGAGGCGATCATAAGTGGACCAAAATCTGTTTCAGTGTCAGTTGACTCAGTAGTAGAGGAAAATAGGAAGCAGTTGAGTGTCTACTAATTCCTAGTATAATACGTTACTCATATATTTTAAAAAAGATATTTCTTTTCTATAGCTTATACTGGTTTCTGCTATGTTATGTTTGGAAAATACTCAGCAGCGCCGTGATCAATGACTTGATTGTAAAAGATATAGAATGTTCAGTTTCTATTGTCAGTATTTGTGAATCCTCACTTCCTTGAAATTATTTAACAAGAGTTTGCAATGTACAAAAAATAATTTTAGAAGTGTTGCAGAAAAAGAACTAGCAAGTGTTGGGAGAGACAAAATGCCAGGGCTTGGCTTCTGAATACAGGAGAGGAAGGATTAAGCTATCTCAAATATCACTGAGCAGCTACAGATTGGCCACTAATCAGAACTCTTTTTTGTATGAGAAGTGTCAGATTTTTCTGGTAGAAAAAATTATTTAAGGCAGGTTTGTTGATCTTTAACGTATAAACTAAAAAATTCTCTTTTGGGAGAACAGGCAAATAATTTTTCAGTTCCACTACTTCCTGCAAAGAGGACACGTGCCTTTTCTGGCAGTTTTCTTGAGGTTGATTGGATGGTTCTTGATTTATCCAACTACCATTCCAGAATGGAGACCAAAAATGAATTTTTTTTCCACAAAAATAGGGAGAAGTGTATTTTCCATTAAAAAAAGAAAATCCTTTACTTTTTTACAGGGCTGAGAACAGAGAGATAATGTAGATGCCAGCAGTGACCAAAAATAAAGGAAGAAGAGGGCTTAGAGCAAACAAAAGACATTTGTGATTTGAATGGATTAGGAGCTGCCAGGGTTATGTGTCAAACACAGGAGAAAAGTCAAAGAAACGGAATCATATGTATTTTATTTGTATGTTTTAGCCACTCTGTGATCTGGCTTGGTTTATTTTACCACTGCTTCTGATAATAGGTTGGCTGGTGGTTGTGATAGTCCACAGTAAACAGGGAATAACGACCATACTGTAAAATTTCTTTTCTTATCAGAGGAACTGTTGCTTCACAAAGAGCATCTAGAGTGCCACTGTGCAGGGGTGGTGGAAGCTCTGAAAATGGAGAGAGATGAATTTCACAAATTTTGTGATCAGCAAAATAACATCAGCAAAAACTTACATTCACGAATCAATGACATGGAGTCTGTCTTCCGCAGTGCTCCTATGACTGAGAAGTAAGTGTGCCACAGGTGTTGCTGGCTGTGAATTTCCATAGTTAAATACTTCTGATTGCTGTCTGAGATCTTCCTGGTTTGCATTCTGAATCTATTTTATATGTCATTACTCTTCAGTGAAGACTGCTTTATGAGACTTTAAAAATTGTAAAGAATTTTTGTTTCCTTTATCTCTCCCTGGAGAAATTAAAATCAGTCCTGAATTGATAACAATTTTCATATATTTTCGAAGTGATGGCAGTCTTAGAATAGAAAAAATGTTTCATCTTTTTAGATTTTTATCCAGTTTACTGCACTTGCACAGTAATAGCAATTGACTAATTGGTTTTGAGGGATACTCTTCAACAGCATCAACTGCTTGTTGGTATCTTCCGAATGTTCATCGAAACAGTCACAGTTTAGTGAGTTGCTTTCAGAATACTAAAACACTCTTGATTTCTCAGATTTTGTTCATGTCTTCACAGACAGCAGTCTCTGAATCATAATGTGTGCTCCTCTTTCTGTATGTTTTCCCTGTCGTTTATTATCTGCTGTTAGGTTAGTTTCTTTCAGCAACAGTCTGCACTCAGAGCTACATAATCATCTGGAAATGATCCAGGTTTCCCTGAGGAGTTACCGGAACTATTTGGAGGAAGCTTTAGGCAAATTAAGGAACTCAAATGCGGATTTTCTCAAAGCTTGCAGGTATAGAGATTTCATTGGAGTCCCGCTTATAAATAGTTACCTGTTTCTGGGCATCGTTGTTTGTTGCATAGGCAGAACAGTAAAAATAAGGTTTATTTTGTTATTCATCTAGTTTGCTGTTAAAAAAAACAGATTTATTTTGTTAAGCCACAATTATTATACTGTTTTCGTCACACTTGTGTTGATATCTATGTTTTAGGGCTGCTTAGCTAAAGTAGTCTTTGAGAAGAGGAAGACTCATAGCCAATTGCTTTTACTTTGCTGGTTGCTTTCAGATTATTTTTGGAGGGAGGTAACTTTTCTCCTGAGGAGGTAAAGTCTTTCAGCAAGCGTCTTCAGAAAGAAAGTAAGCATATTGACTCTTTTGAAAGTTTAATCAAGACAGATATGGAGAAAATGGAATCGAGATGCTTGGAGCAGGTGTGCAGAGTTTCATTCTTTCCAAGTCTGTATTATATTGGCATGTTTGATGTGATTTGTAATTGGCCTGCTTCCAGATTAGGACTGTAAGACTGTTCTGTGTGGCAATTACATGATGGAAAAAATAAGTAGAAATAGTGAGTTCTATTATTTAAGTTTTAAAAAGTGAAAATTAATTAGTTCTGTCTCTTGTTTCTGGCATTCTTAAAGGCTACTGAACTTATCAACCAGTCTGAAACAAAGTTCCGTTATCTCTTTATGACTCGAGTCTTTATGGAGAAGATCCAACGATTTTTGACACATCTACAAGTGCAAATCAAATCAGAGGTACAAACAGGAACATCAGAACTTCGTTTAATTAATTATAATAATTTCTCTTTTATTCAACTGAAGAGATTTTTGGCTGAATTCAGAGCGAACAAACATTAAGTGACTTTTTATATTAATTCAAAACCTGTTTTCTGTCATTGTCAGCTTAAAACTATGTTTTTACTACTGCTGCAGCTATGCTGGAACACTATGGTCTTGCAGCATGTTGAGTATGTACATCTGAATAGACCAGCATTTTTGTGTGGTGCAGTAAAGGACATGAAGTGTTGCTTTTGTGAATTATTGTTTTTAGCTTCTCCTCTGAGAGAACCAGTGATTGTTTTTACCAGTGAGTCTAGTGGTTTGAGTGGAGCCTCTGAAAATCCCTTGAATAGGATTTCACTTCACCAATACCTGCTTCTGCTTTAGGTAGCAAATTCCAATTTGCAGGCAGCGACATTAAACTCTTATCTGGAGAAGCTCCATCAGAAGATAGATGCTTGTGCTCATCCTGCTGTAGATAAAGAAGTAAGTTCTAATCAGCACGAAATAGTATTTAATTTGACTTGGGATTAATTTTGCTCACCGTGCATGTTTGTATAATGTATAAACTAATAGTTTTGAGGTAGACTTATGTTTATACACATTTGGGGGGTGGGCAGAAAGAGTACTTTACCACAGAACTTTTGCTCAGGAGGGTCTTGTACCTGTTTTCCTGCTTGCCAAACAAAAACCTCAGCCCTATACAATCTCATTGCTTCCATGTATGTGTAAATAAAATGGTGACAGAACAGAGTCAAATGATGTTGTATGCAACAGTCAGCATATCTGAAAAGTCTGAAATAGCTAGTTTAGTAAATACTGTCTGTATTATCATATCTTTCAGGCTTTGACTTCTGAAGAGTTGTATGATTTTGCCAAAGTAGTGTTGAAAGAACTGAAAAAGAGGAGCCAGTATCTTGACTGCTTGCTAGTAAAAGAAACAAGCCCTTGTGATAATGTAAGATAATATTTAAGTTCTCTATATTTTATTTAATATTGAGTGAATTTTTATGTGTGTATGTTTGAAAGGTTTTTCAGAATCTGTGCTTTGAATTTTCAAATGAAGAAGGATGCTGCATTATGTCAAGCTGTCCAAGACACTATAACATTAGGTCAGCTTTTTTAAGAGGCTGAGTAAACCAGTCATCACTGAGTTTACTAAATGTTAAAGATGTGCAGCATCACAATGAGTTGCTTGGTTCTTTGCAAGAGTTTATTTTCAAGGTGTAGCACTATTCATAGATACATATTTCATGGGTTTCTTTAAATAATTAAAAAAAAAATCAAATGTGTCCTGAAGAGATTTTTTTATTAAGTGGTTTTGGTTTTTTTCCCCTTCCTTTTCTGGAAAGTCTGTCTTTATTTTTGTACTCTACAGTGGATCATTGTTTTAAGGGTATATACTTAAACACTGCTTATGATAATTATGAGAATCTACTCTTAAATTTTAAGTGTCTCAGAGCTGCATAGCTGTAACAACATTACTACTAGAATTATAAAAAACTTTCTTTCAGCCTGTGAAGCAAAATAGTGTATGTTTGGAAGATCTGCTTTAGTAATCAGTAACTATATGTAATGCTTTCACTAATTGCCTGCTACAGTCAACAGGGTTTCATTTTTCTTTCCATTTCAGGAGGACTTTACCCCTCTTGCAACGGATGTGACGTTACAAGGTCCAGTTGCTGTTGCAATTCGAACAGAGCGTCTCAGAGATGAGAACAAAGTGATGGTGATGGGGCTGGATCCTGTCCAATTTCCTTTGTTAAATCCAAGCAGAATGGGAAAGCCTGCAGTTGATGATTTATCAATAAGCGTTATCAAAAATTTACTGGAGTAAGTACTTGTTTGCCTAAAGGTATTTTTCTGTCATTGTCTTTATTTCTATTTTTTTGCTATGTATACCTCTTCTCTTTGTGAGACTCATGATAACACTACAAGGGCCTTCACTACAGTATTTTTTAAATTTATATTCCAGAAGCATATAAAGGTTTACCTGAATTAATATTTTGTAGTTTACCTTTGTATATACAGAACTATTGAATATCTTGTTCATAGGTAATACTACTACATACTTTCCAATCAGTCTAACTTTAAAAATCAGTCTAGCTGAGACTGCTTTCTTTTTAAGAGCAACATTTCTAATAGCCAAAAATACCCCATTGTGAGTAATAAGTGACATCTAGTTTATTGCACTATGATAAATGTAGGTATTAAATTTTTGTCCTCTAGACCCATTTTTAGTTAAAAGGTGACTACATGCTACGTAGTTGAATGAACAAAGCGTGAAATTAACAGTATAAGTGTGTGATTTGCAAGTAAATATATTAATACAGTTTTGCTTGTAGAAATTCCAAAATTCCAGTTAAACAATCAGTTAATCCCATGAAAGTACTGATATTTACACTGACAGTTGTAAAAGTAATCCTGTCTGTTAAATATTATCTCACAAATTTAACTGTACTTAGCACATGGTAGAGACAGAGAACTTACATAGTTCTCTATATAATATATAATATAGTATATAATATAAAATAGCAGGGTATTCAGTAGCCACTTAACTCTTTTTTTGTTTCAGAATTCAGCCATCCAGAAAATCTTCAGGCCTAAATCAGGAGAGAAATGATCACTCACGTTCATTAGGACCAGGTGTGCCAGCATTTCTTTTAATATATTACATTCATCTAAGCTGTAGTTCCTAGCATATCACTGAACAGGTCTAGCATGTTCCAAGCCAGTGGCTTACATGCTAGCTCTGAGAGAGTTGTGCATCCCAACTTTTTTTTTGGATATCTTTACTTTGCAATAAGAAGATGATTTTTGGCTCTTAACCAATGAAAGCTGCAGAATGAGGTAATAATTGTATAAAGAATACCCATATTTGTGATAGCAAAAGGGAAAAGCAGCAGACAAAGGATTTAGAAGAGAAGTCATGAAAATATGTATGGGATCAGGGATCCTTCTCACAGGGTATTATCATTTACTCAAAGGTGAGTGCAGAGGTGACCCCAACTGCTCCCTACCTAGTGTTTCCATTTCCTCATCTCTCTTCGCCAGAGCTTGACCCCTCCAGCCACTTCCAAAGATATCCTCTCTGTCTTCCATGTTCCTAAGTCCCCATCACAGCCAAGACTATGAATGTAGCCCATTCATTCTTATTATTCCCTGCTTTAATGCTTTTTAAATCTCCTCCCATCCACCACGTATTTTCTATGACATTCTCATTATCATGCCTCAGTGCACAACCTTTATTTCTGTTGCCACTGTTGGGTTACTTCACTTCTGTCTGCCAGAAATGATTGTTCCTAGAGCTGTCCCCTTAATGTTGTAAAGAAACTTTATAGAAATGAGAATACAAACTATATAACCATATAAAAAAGACTTGAGTTGGCATTTATACAATGTTCTTCATCTTTCCTTGTTAAATATAAAGCAATTCTTCCGAAATCAAAGAAGAAGTCTCGCTTAAATGTATCTGATGAAGGTCCTCAGAACTCTCGTGCTTACAGCTACGCAGCTCGGATCACCAAGAAGTCATCTGCTAACAAAAAGATGCCAACAGGAAGGTAAGACCCCTGAAAGGAAGAATTCAACCTGTAATATTCCTATGCAGAAATTCACCTCAACTTTGTTCAATGCTTGTTCTTTGAAAAATTCTGAATGCTTATTTGTATGTCTTCTTCCCATCTATGCTTAACATTTGGGATCTCTTCCCTGTTTATGTCCTCATGATCAGCTCTGCGGTTTTTTTTCCAGATTTTGGCTGGAAAAATTCTTTTTCCCCTTCATCTGCTTTTGTTTTGTATTTTTAAGTTATTCAAATATAGACTAACCACACTCTTAAATCATTAATTTTTAGGTCCAGTGTCTAAATAGTATGACTTCAGCTTAATCCATAGATTGATGAAATGAGCTACTGTAATAGTGAAAACAATAGAAAAGTTTTGAAGAGCCGTTGAGGAGAGAATCCTGAGAATTTTTTTCATCAAAAAATTATTTTCATATAATACTAGTTTTAGAGTTACTTTTTTCCAAATTTTTCTTCAGTTTCGTGTCCATCATATGACTGACTAGCTCAAATAATCAGCCAGAGAAGGAAAATACTTGTGGATACTTTCAAATTAATGTTTTGCCTCCCTAGGATACAGAAATACACCAGACCAGTTCTCAGTGACAAGAGATTCCAGATATTTGGAGAGAAGCCTCCAGAATCTGAGTAAGTCATGTATATTTCCAGAAATAAAAGTTAATCTGCAAAAAAACCCTACCTATGTATGTATGTATTTATTTATTTATAATCATGAAGTATAAAGTTCACCATTGAATTTTGAGGTATTTAACCTTGATATTTATGGGTCAAAGTGTTTACAGAACAGTTCCTTTTTGCAGCATAATAATAGTTAATATACAAGTCATCCATTTTATTCTGTTTAATGTCTGAAATGGGTGGCCTCATTGGAGCCCATTTTGTACATTTACAAAAAATGGGACGGAAAATGTAAAATAGCCTGTCTTCCAGTTATTTTCACCTCTAAGAAGATCAATACGTTTTATACACTACATTCTTGAGCTCAATATTGCATTTATATGAATAAACAAGGAACAAACTGTCTAGGAGGTGATTTTTAAATGGTTCCTTTCTCCTTCTCTAAGGAAATTATCATTTTTTTTTCTTGATATATGCAGTTGTACTATAGAGAATTGAGATATTTCATATGTGCCATGCAAAACTATTAAAATGAATGCCTAAGATGTTTAAGTGCTTGGGAATTTTGCTCCACATTGTGTTTCAAAATACTTCCAATAAACAGCTAGACTCACCTTCAAATATTTTTGGTTTATCGAAAGTGCATGGTAAGCTCTTAAGGTAAGTTGTCAGCACAGGAAGTTGGCTAAGATTGCTTTTTTGTTCCAGTGACATGGATGTGCTCTCCAGTAAGCATTTACAATATCTCAGAGTCCTTGCTTCTTCTGAAGAGAATCTGTACTAATGGGGGTGAAGATTCTTAGGCATTCTGAATATTTGTTTCTGTTTGCTCTGAAAAATGTATTACAATAAACCTGAACAAAATATTTGACAACCAGTAAATATTGCCAATGTGATCATTTCACAGTGTGATTTATCTTTTTTAAATTTTTTTTTTTAAATTTTTTTTCAGTACTTTTAAGGGGATTATTATGAATATTCTCTGGACGGGTAATAACAGCTTGCTCTGCCTTGCTGAGGTAAGAAACCCCAGTGTTCTTTAGTCACTTTTGCTTTTATAGGTCTCCTCCTGTGTCAGCTAAATAATTTGGGCCTTTACAATGTTTGGATGGCTATCCAAAAATTTTCCCTTCTTCACCAATGCATCTAATTTAAAAATAGTATTTGACATAGTGTATTTTTAATCACAGGTTTCTTTATAAATATTAACTAAGCATTTCAGAATCAGAGGAAGAAAACTGGTCTCAAATAAGATGGTGGCTGATAGCCTTATGTATCCCTGCTACTGTTATATGCCCGGATGTGACTTGTCTGAATGTGTTATCAACAACTTTTCTGTTTTATCTTTACTGCCTGAAGGAGTTCTACCAGAAAGAGAAACCTGAAATCACAATGCCTGAAGATTTGCCAGAGACATTTGAACATTGTGCAAAAGTGCTCAGACAGAACCTACTGTCATACCAAAGTCAGACAGATGTTTATTACAATTCCTGTCTTATAGGTAAATTAATTCAGTTATGACTTTTAATTTCTTGTGTATGTAATTTTTCAGTTACGTAAACTGAAAATTGCAGTGATTGAGAATTATGTAGCTTTCTTAATCCATCACACTCAGTGGAAAAACTCCAGTTGATTTTACTGGAAATTGGGCCAGTGTTCTCTTCTATATATTAGCAGCTACAAAAAGCATGGCAGAAGGGCACTTGACTAAGTTGAAAGACTTGTACAAGGTGACATCTTTTAGCAAGTGTACGTTTCTCAAAGCATTGGACCTAGAAAAAGGAATGGCAGGGAGAGAATCTCTGTGAGAGAAAATTCCAGGTTGCTTGACCCTTGCACTGTACATTCAACTCAGCTGAGTGTTTTTTTTCCTTGCAATAAATAGTTCTGTTTGTCACATACACACCCTGTCTTTTCCGAAAAGAATTTCAGGATCAATTGAAGTTGTTTGAGAAAGAGCTCCCTTACGTCTCCCAGCTGGCAGTTGATAGTCTTTTTAAAGAACATGAGCAGAAGCTCAGCTATTCCACTGGTCAGATTTGGCACGTCTTCAATAAACAGCTGGAAGACTGGGAGAGTGTGAAGGTATGTATTGTGGACATATTGGAATGATTCCAGTGTAAGCAATGCTAAATGCATCAGAATTATAAAATGTTCTTTTTATTATTCTCACTGCTTAAGCACTCACTGCTGAGCTAGCCACAGATTTAGTTTCTGTATCTGCAGTTAGTCTTTGTAGTTCTACCGGACGCTTTGTATGTCTAGTAACTCAGCCCCTTCTCTCACTGCTTCCAGCATTGGGCTGCCTCTTCATAATCTTGTACAGCTCTGCCTGTCATCTTACACTTAGATTGTAAACTCTTTAAGGGCTGTGACATTGTGGTATGGTTATACAGCTCACACTGTATGGGTGCACTTGTTTGTAGGTACTATGACATACGGATAATGAAATATCATTATTTACTATCTTTCAAAAAAGAGGTATATTTTGTCCAGTAAAATCAGAACTGATAACAGAATCATAATGGAGATTCTGCAGAAAATGCTACAGAGTAGTATCTTGAGAGTTTGTCCCTCTGAGTATTAAGTTAAATTCAGGAAAAAATAGAAATATAAAGATATAAAAAGTGTCTTGTTTACCACTTGGTAGGAGAGATAATTACTTGTTAAAAACAAAAACCAAGGTGAGATCAGAGGCCCTGTTCTCCAGCAGATAGGCACTGTGGTATAAACTGCACTGCAAGGTTTGTCTCTAGACAGCCAAGGAATACACTAAATTTTCTTTGTCTTTCTGAATACTTTTATATAAAATGTGTGGGTTTTACTTCTTCCTTATTGTGACTCAATTGCACAGTCCTTACGGAAGGCATTTCTTTCTTATGTATTTACTTAAAGGCTGTGCACAAGAATCAGTTACATCCCTCTCTGGGACACCCAGACAACTTACTTCAGCTGGACACTTTGTGCCAAGAGGAAATGAAAAGGCAAAAAGACCAAGCTGATGGTATCCAACTCAACACACAGATGCTGCAGGTAATTGTGAAGCCATTGCTTAATATGAACTTAGATGTTGCATTTGGAAAGGAGCGTGCATCTTGGATACATTTCTCCTCCCCATCAGAAGTAAACTGGAAAATGTTTTCCGTTTTAGGCAATCCTGTTCATATATCTTTTAACTTTTAAGTTATATATTATCAGCATTAGATCAATATTTACATAATATTAGATCAATATATACATAAATGCATATGCACAAGTACACGTGCATGGACTTATTGTGGAACTAACTGATCTTTTGTATCATTCATAGAACATACTGAGGAAGAGATGACTTATCTTTTAATGGCAGAATGATTGGATATAATTCTAAATTTGGAGTAATAGTGACATCCTCTGGTTAGTTATTTTACTTGCAGATGACAGATGCCTGGAAGGGTTTCTTCTGTGTGCACTTCATTAGTGCAAATAATTGACGTATTTCTACACAAGATTAAGAACTGGAATAAGCAGAATTTTACAGGAGAGATTCAGGAATCAAAACACTCTTCCCGCTCCATACTCTAGGGTTATCGAAGGTCAGTTCCCCAGCATTAAAGCTCTTTGTTTACTTCTCTCAGGCCACTCGCTCAAAATTCTATACTGTCTGCAGAGTGTATATACATTTTTAATTCCGAAGTCATATCTCCTCCTCCTCTTAGCTCTGCATACACACACAGAAACACACATACCCTGTTTTAGAATAATACCTGGCCAAAGCACTTCCACCCAAAGTACCTGAATTCCAAAATGGCCTTTGCAGAAGGATGCATTTGCAGGTAGCTGTTTTTATCAGGTTTAGATGCCTAACCCAAATATTCAGCTACTGGGGAACTATACACAGAACACTACAGCTTTTTATACCTTACCTTAGGTAATCAGGTAGTGTGGAGAATGCTGCAGAGAGGCACTTTTAGACCCTATTATGTGCAACTTAGAGCCTTATGTCTGTTATCTGCAGCTGTTGCAAAATGACAAGGTTAAGATACTTGTGTAGCTCTTTTGGAGCTCAACTAAAAGGAGAGGAGATCAAATTATCAAAGGAATTCCTCTCACTTGTCTCCAATGTCCCAACAGGACTGTGCTGCTGAGTGTGCTCAGAACTTTTTTGCTGCACTAGCTGCCTTCACTGAAAAGCTGCTTCTGGAATTAGATGGAAGTATTACTGTTGATGATGTACAAGTAGCAAGTAAGTAAAGAAGAGATTGCTTGTTCAGGCCTCTGCTTTCTTCTCAAAGATTGCAGCAGACTTTCCCTGGGAAGAAGAGACTTTTATATTGTATATATAATTTATATATATATTTTATATATATATGCTGCTGAATCTATGTTCCATTATCTCCCAGAAATTGAAATACCAAGAGAGAAGACATCCACTTTAATCCGCCGTAAACAAGCTGGACTTCCTCTAGAAATCTGTGAAGTTAAACAGTTAATTGAACGTGGGAGCAGGTAATATTTGAAGATGCTGATCACTGTTCTATGTAATTTCTCTTCTCTGAACTGATATCAGGCACTGTCCTCACAGGTTTTTTTTGCTGCACTTGTTGAAACTGCTGAATACTATGTTCATCTTTAGTAATGTTGTTTAACTAGTTATGGGGCAGTTTGGGTGGGTGATGATTTTAAAGAAAGAATAACAATAGATCCAAATAAATAAAAGTGAATTACGTACTGTATTGTAAAGCAATTTTATTGCTATGTCACTTTGCTAGCCACTATTTATCAGTTCAACACTTTCAGATCTATGAATATACTGCGTATTTTCACTCAGAAGATAGGAGTTCTATTTACTGTGCAGAGATCCTGAAGTTTTAGAAGAAAAGTTATTGTGCTAAACAAGGTAGTTTTTAGGGTAATCCTTTTGTGGAGATTAAATGGGTTTTTTAATCTTTTGCACTTTAAGTACTGGTAACATGAATTAGTATAATCTGCTCTCTTCTAACTTCCTCTCTCATGTGGCTGCTTTGTTCGTTTTGTTTTGTTTTTTAAAGGACGTGGCCAGGAATACCCATGACTATGCTTACAGACAATTCAGGCTACATTCTTTGCAGAGAAACTGCGTCAGTTAAAACAGCTAAGACTACGCTGGGCCACGTAGCAGCCATAGAAGCAAGAGATGCTGTATATAAGGTTGGTCTGTGGGAAAGGACTGTGAGTGGGGCTGCTACTGTTGTGGATTTGTTTTTTTTTTTAAGAAGAAAATTATAGCTATATATAAGTTTTTAATATACAGTGTTTTCAGATCCTAAAGCCATATTCACCGTGTGTAGAAGTCCTCTCTTGTGTCCGTTTATTTGTGATGTTGTCAAAAGCAGGCAGAGTTGGTTTCTCAGGGAGCCCCTTCATACATTACAGTGGGGAACTGTTTCAGCAGAGAAGCATGGATGGTGTCCGAAACAGGACACTTCATGCTTTTCAGCAGCATTACAATTCAAAAAGTAGCTGCTGCCGCAATGCCATTTCAGTACAGCTTGCTTTCACTCACCTTTCTTTCTAAAGCCTACAGCTCTAGCCTTAGATCACAAAGGCTGATTTTTCCATAAAAGGTGAAGGGCTATAAGATACTTCGTATTCATACGTATCTTACATCCTGAACCATCACAGATCATCGTTTCCACCATAAAAATGATCACCCTTTTTTCACTAAGGCTGCTAGAAGAACGAACACGTTCCATACAGCTCTGAGACTCTGACTTGCACTGACAATAGCTTGCAAAACAGTAGTGTTCAGCAATTAGGAGAATATTCTTACATTAAGTCATTTGGAAATGAATGGTCAGTGTTTACGCATCCACTGGCAGTGTGATTACTTCCAGGACAAACTGAATTAATTTTGAAAAAATATATGTTTTTATTACAGAAATGTAAAATATCCTGTCAACAATGGCAAATGCCATCAAAACTATAAATTTGCATGAGAGTTTTAAGTATCTAGTCATGGTACCTAAGCACCTGGTTACAGTACAGTTTTGAAGTGGATGTAGTTTGTCAGCAGCATGTGATATAGTAAATGCATGCCACAGAAATATTTTCCTGAATGTATGTTGCATTAAAAATACAGTATTTTATGTTTTGGAGCATAGACTCTTTAATAAAAGTGCCTTGAGGTTTTCATGGTAGTCTACAAGTTTCTGTTTAGGTGAAGTACCTTTTTAGCAGCTTTGTGATAGTTCAGTTCATACTCATGACTTAGGAAGTTCCGGCAAGAGCCAGAGTGCATTCTATGTTTGAGATGCATGCTTTTCTCTCTCTTCTCTAGAGAACGCAGCTCTTTAATCTTAGGAGCTAATGGAAGTGAGATGAAGATCTTGCATTTTTAGCAAAATTTAAATATTGCTGATAATTTAGTTTCAGAAGCCTTCAGAAGGAAGGCAGTGAATAATTCATTGTTCACATAGTTCTATTGTCAAAGGCAGAAAATAGGTGGCCTGTATGCAATCTTCTGACACAGTGGATCAGGACCTGGATTTAGGCAAAGTAAGATTATATTTCATCACTACCAATTTTTTCCTTTATTATTGTTGTTGTTGTTGTTGTTGTTTATACAGAAATACAAATGTAAACTTGAGCAGCAGTTTGCCCAGATCAAGCAAGAAAGTACAGCTCAGCTGCTGACAATTCAGCGTTGGGAAGATTGGTGGAAACGATCCATCCAGAAGATTAAGCAACTCTATACATGAGACCAGTCAAATCTTGCTGATGTCCTGATCATTGTTGGCGTAAACTGTCAAGTTTGTCCTAATATCGGTGATGTTACAGATTTAGTCCAACAATTTTCTATTTTTTCTAATTTCTGTTGCACTAAACAAGTGCAGTGGTGAAAGGAGCTATTTTTTGCCTCTTGAAATAAAAAAAATCTGACGAATGTGCTGTTAATGAAATGTAGACTTTGTGCAGTGTTTCCCAGTTGGATCTCAGCCCAAGTAAAGTTAACTCGTTATGGTGATAGCTGTAATATGAGAATCTGAAAAGCTAGAAGCCCAAGCAGTGGATTTGTACTGAAGTTCATGTTCAAGACTCGGGCGTGATTGAATATGTCTGTGTCATGGCGCAGTCTGAAGTTGTACTAGTTAAAGGCAGCCTGTTTAATAATGGAGTCCAGCAAGGAGACTTCTTCTTCAGCACAGATGAAGCCCTTCCAATGGATATCCTCTCTTTCTTCACATTCTGAATGACGCTGTACTCGCAGCTCACTACTTCAGTTTTAGAAATCTGAAATGCAGGTTTTGAAATCTGAAATAGTTGATCTGCAAAGAATATTTTCCACGGAATGGTCTACAAGTGAGGTATTTATCTGCAATCCAGCATACTTTCCGAGGCAGGGCTTGAAGATAAAGTACTGCTTTGTTCTGGGAGATCAAGCAAGTTCATTTAGGAGTAATATAGCTACTTTCAACCGTATCGCTTTTAAAAAACTCTCTGAACAAATTTGGGGAACCTGAGTAACTATTAGAAATGCTTTAGCCATTTTTCTGTTTGTTAGGAGGTTCTGTTACTAACTGCAACCACATCTTATTTCATTTTTGTTTGCATTCATTGTGAACCCTAGAGTTGTAAATCAGTTGAGGACAAATACGGTAAATGTCAATGAGGTGGTTTTAGACATTCTGAGTTCATCTGGCTCCAGTGTTCTTGCAGATTTGTAACGGAGAAATTGAAGCGGGGGCGGGGGGAATGCCTCAGCTGTGCTTCTAATGATGCAATATTTCAAAATATGTGTATTACTTTTCCTGAGGGATTAAATGTTTACTCTGTAAAGAAACATGTTAGTATATTATGCCTATTATAATAGCGGAAACTGCACTAAAATAACCAGAATGCCCATGTCCTTTTTTTATTCTGTGTTAATTTTACTATTCAATTTGAGGATAACTTTTATTCTCCTTTCTTCTATCTGTTCATTATCCTCTGTCCTTCCCCATCACCCAAGTTCTATGCTATCTCTCTCTGCACCATGGCGATAAGTGCATGAGGATGGTCAGGTGCAGGAAGTGAGAATCCACAGGAGGCAATCTGCAAAGTGGTACTGTCTTATGTTCTCATTTATGCTTTGGGGGAAAATTTTGAGAGGTTTATGAAACTGGAAAGTGGTATCAAGCTGGGAGGGGCTGCGAGCACCATGGAAAATAGAATTCAATCAAGGCTTGATGTTTTAGAAAAACAAATATCCTGAAAATGGACTACAATTCCATAAAGGCAAGTACCAGGTTTTATATGTCATAGACCTAGCTAGGAGAGGTTCTGCAGAAAAGATGTATGGATTTCATTTGGCCACAGGCTGAATGTGATCACCAGTGCTGTGTTCTTGCAAAGTAGGCAAGTGTCATATAGGAATGTATGAACTATCACAACATTTCAGTTTTGTGGGGTAATCCTGCTTTACTTGATACTGGTGAGGGCTCAGCAGAAGTATTTGGTTTGGTTTTGGCACCACACTTCATGAGAATGGACTGATTAGAGATCAAACAGAATTGACAGAAATAATCACGGGTCTTGAAGTTAACAATCTACAAAGATAGATTGAAGGAGTTGTGGTGATTGAGCTCACG
Organism: Morus bassanus; assembly: GCA_031468815.1. Classification (NCBI taxonomy): domain Eukaryota; kingdom Metazoa; phylum Chordata; class Aves; order Suliformes; family Sulidae; genus Morus; species Morus bassanus. Next base: position 5,111,689 of record CM062586.1, read on the forward strand.
GAATAGAAAAGGGAAGGAAACATCATAGACTTCAGACATGTAAAGGGAGTCTCCAGGTGCATGAACATTGTCATAAGAAGGCACAGACCCAAACTGCAGCAAGTGAGATCCTGGTTGGAAATTAGGAAGCCTCCTGATGAGAAGGGCAGTAAAGCACTGGCATAGGTTGCCTACCCACTCTATGTCTAGCCAGCTCTCAAAGAATGATTGAAAAGCAATTGTTTGAATGCCTCTCTGCACACTAGTCCATTTTGCATGTGCTGGAGGCATCAAGCACAAGGTCAGATATGTGGCACTGAAAAATCCTGGCATTAGTATAGCACCTCTCATTATAGAATTAGCACAGGAATTAGATAAAACTGGTCAAAGCATAGAATAACAGCTAGAGGGGAAAGGCTGGTTGCAAATACTTCTACATTTGTGGATCTGCAGCATTTTTAGGCAAGAATCCAGAACTGCTCAGCATGAATCCATGAAGGCTTTAAATGGTGGAAAGTCTTGAGAAATATAGATATAGATTTGAATTTTTTTTTTTAAAGTGGGATTTTGTGATGCTTCTTGGTGAAAGCTGATTAGATTGGTTGACAGAAGAGTGAGGAAGAAGCACCAGAGAGGATCTCTGTATGGCATAATAAAGCAAATCAAAGAACTTTTTGCTACCTGTCTTTTTATAACCAAAGAAATTAAAGTCGGAAAATCGCCACTGACTTTTCAGATCCATTGGCACAGTTGTATGCCTTACCAAGGGCCAGGACAGAAAAGATCTCTGTGATGCTTACTTCAGCCTTCCTGGAGGAAGTGCCCCGTACTGGTTTCTCTCACTAACATCAGTGCTACTGACTATAAATAGGAGTTTGACAAACAGCCCCTTCCCCCCGCCTCCTAGGCTGCGGTCACATGTCAGAAAGCGCTTTCCTCTAACTCGAGACTGCATTACAGTCCCTACAGCAGCAGCCTGGAAAGCTTGCTTTGCAGCAGAGCACTTTCTGTGGACACAGGGGATGCTGAGGAGGCAGAAGTGGGCTTGCACACATGAGAGACTTAACTGCAGTACTGTTCTGTATTCACTAAAGGTAATAATGAATGTAGCCTATAACAATTAACATATGTCTAACAGGCCCCTTTGAAGGCCGCATGCAAAGGCTTTGTGTGTTTGTCACAGGCCCTGTGGTTCAGGCTGCGCGAACCTTTACTTTCCTGTGAACAGAAAAGGGATTAATGTGAGCTTTTAAGGTAGGACAGCTGAGCTAGGGGAAGTTGATTTTTATTGGCTGCTGAAGAGGGAGTAATTTCTTCGACTTACGGACAAATAGCATTACCTAACATTCATTATTATTATTGTCGTGTAATATTTCTTTGCTTGTTTTGGACCTCCGTTTACCTTTCTCCTACGTGCACCTTTGGAGGGAGCTGTCTCTGGCAGGTACTCTTCTGTGAAAGATGGAGTTTATCAGATAAAATGGTAACTGTATTAGCTCTATATATCACCTGATATGATTGGTTTGGGTGAGTTTATTAAATTGCAAAGGGTGTGTGCTTTAGACAAATAAATGGAATCTACAGAAACTAGAATCAAATCAGAAAGGCTCCCCACGCACTTATAACTGTGTTTAGATCTCACTGAAATGGAGAGGTTTCTCAAACAGTTTACAGGAACTGCCTCGGTGGCAAAGTGGCCTGGCTCTTACAGTCTGGTTCCTTCCACGTTCCTGATTCCAGAAAGACTGAATTAAAATGCAACTTCTTGGAGAACCTCATGCTTCTATAATAAAATAATCCATTTCTCTCATAGTGAGATAATTATAGCCGATTTCCCTTGCTTTTTTTGTTCTTTGCAGATTGAAAGCTGCTATGAGTAAGAAGTTGCCCTTCCTTCTACTCTAGAAGACATGATTTCCAGGAAAGTGTTGGGATCTCTTGTCTGTCTGTTTGTTGTTAGTGTATTTATCTGGTAAGCATTTGCTGGCAAGCTTGGTAATATTTAAAACATCCTGTCTACATCTATACTGTGGTAAAAAGCATAGTGGCAGAAAAACGTAGGTACTCCATTTTATGGAAAGTCCCTGTCAGAGCTGTAAGAAAGACAGTAATTTGTACAACAGATAAAGTAACACTAATAGAGGGAGATGCCTCCAAAGGGAGAGAGAAAAAAAGACCAATTGTGTCTAAATTAGGCTGCTAACACCATATCGGACTCACAAACAAATGTTCAAGTACAGAATATTCCACTTTCATTTCAGTCAGGCCTTAAAAGAGATGATTATCTGTGCCTTCAAGTAGTCCAAACTCCCTCCAATGTAACTAGGGGTAGCTCTGTAGCTATAAAACATTGTTGCTTTCAAACATGGAGAATGTTTGTAGCTTTGAGTATACTGAATACCTAGTATGCCTTACAGATTCACTTGAGCAAACTCAAACACTGTTTGAAAGGAATCTGAGATCAGGTGTTTCTATTAACTATTAAATTATTAATTATTAAGTTAGTCTTAATTATACTGTATTTTTGATGTTGCAATTTGCTCTTATTTCACATTGTGGGTGGTTGCACTTCACTAGTAGTTAAATGATTGTATATAAAAATCTATATAGATTGTAATCAAAACTGAAGGCAGAAAAAAACCTATGCAGCCTGTTTGTCTGCTACACAAATTAAAGGACACACACACAGCATTTAAAGTTCCAGGAAGTGTCAGTATGTCAGATCAGTGTATGTTGCATATTTATTCATTTCGAGCGTTGCCTTATGTGTCTCCATTTGCATATGCTTTGCAAAAGCATGTAGACCTACGTTTTGTAGACCACTTGATGTAAATAAAAATAGTTAGACCTCATGTTACAAGCTGGATGCTTCTGGACTAATTTTGTTCTGAGCTTCCCATTTATGCCTTAGCAGCAGTATATTACATTAAAACACAAATACACTGGATCCTACACTAATTAGTAAAGTAGACAAGCAGTTAGGTAGAGTTACTTCTCAAAATCTGTGCCAGATTCTGAGAAGATCTTGGAAAATCCTAGAAAGATATCTTTCAACATTACCTATATCTTAAAATGTTTCTTTGCTATCCCAGGATTACGGTTGGGAATGGAAAAGTACACTACCTCCCATATTACCTTCCTTGCCCGGAAATCTTGTAAGTATCCCGTTTTGTATGTAATTAATAACACAGATCATTGTTACAGGAGCGGTACTTCACTGACAGTGTAAGTAGTTACTAATGAGTAGTACTTGCTCTTTATTTTATAAATCTATAATTAGTCACTTCCTTAAAACAAAATGGTAATATTGCAACCTTTTCTGCTTTAGTCTGCTTGCCCTTCAGGGCAGCAGCTCTGTATTTGTACAGCATGAGTGAGGCCTTGTTTGTTGTGGGTCACAGAGACCATGACTAACAGGCTAACATTGGCTTTATTATCAGTGTGTAATCACACATGTGTACACACAGGATCTCACTGTGCTTTGAGGTGTGGATTAAGTGTCCCAGCTTGCTAGATGGAAAAACGTAAGTCAGAGAGGTGAAATGAATGATCACATAAGGAGTTCTGGCAGAGTTAGGAATAACCCCCTAGTCTCCTAATCATGTTCCTCCTCCTCACTCTATGATCTGTGCTTTCCACTCACTTTAGGAATGTATTTGTGTTACAGCAACACTTGAATCGTGGACCAGAAGCCTGCTCTGAACAAAATGAAAGGGTAGCTGCCTCTCCAGAAACCTTGCAGTTTCAGGGGTCAACTTTATTGTGTGATGCAAACTAATGTACAGTTAACTGACTTAGCATGCGTCCTAAAAGCTATCCCAAAGCTGCATAAAAGAGAATTTACTCTGTTGAGGAGCAGGGTATGTGGCCTAAGTGACTTCACTGCCATATCAGACCATAGCTGTAACATGACAAGCTATGGCTTTTCCCATCCTTTATCATGACCTACTGATCTTGCAAAAACAAAACAAAACAAAAAAATGCAAATAGGAAAGATGAGCTGTTATAGAGGCATTTCTGATTATTTCAAGCCATTGAGAAACATTGTGTCTAGTAAGATGCTTATTTCTCTGAATGCTGTTTAAAGTGTGATAGATTTCAGGCAGTTCAGCCCTCCAGGTGACCAGGAACAGTTATGCAGGGAATAGAGCACATGACCAGTACTGGCAGTCCCCAACAAGCATATGCTTCCCTAGGTTTTGACCCCTAAACTCTGATTTACCAGCAGACTCAGAGAGCTGCCAGCATGTCTCTGTCCCTGTTCTGTTGTGTGCCCTGTTTCAAAACTCTTACTTGTCTGGCAGCCCTTGAAGGCGCATTCAGGCAATGTCTAACTCTCTGTAAGAGGCAGAGCAGTGTGCACAGCAACCGGAGTGCGGACTTGGACAGCTGTCAGTACAGCAGCAGGTCCTGAAGCTGAGCCTGGTTCTTGTTTTAGGAAAAGCATTACAATCCCTTTCTCTTCCCGCCCCATCATGCAGCTCCATGAAACTCCAATATACAGAAGAGAAGTTAATCCAGCTTTTCCCGCAGTAAGTACTGGCTTTTTATTTCCTGACCTTTAAACTGCTGTTCGCCTCTTCCAGGCGTATCCATATTCAGTGGATATTTTTTCCTTTTTACAGATTATTTTATCAGCAGCCAAGAGTGCTGGCTCCAAAGTAAGTTTTTTTGTTTGAACTATGCTGTTTGTTTCTGTTGACTTTGGTTTGGGTACTCTGTGGCACTCACAGTTTCAAAGTCCTGGTGCATACTGAACAGTACCTTGTTCCAAGTGAAGTCTAACCATATGGGTGTGTCTACAGCTGTCTATGCTGCTATAAGGTTGAGTTTAGACACTGTACACTTGCTAACATACCTACTGTAAACTCCCAATTAATATATTAGTGCACACACACAGCCTGCCTACATGGTTGCTGCCGGGAACTCTTGTTGAGGTGGGAGGTATATAATACCTGGAAGACAGTGAAAATACCTTCTGGAACTGTGTTATAGCTGTAACCAGCTGTAGGAGAGCTTTGAATCCATTTCAGGGCAAAATCAAGCAAGTGCCTTGGATGACCTTCAGCAAAGGTTTCAGCTAACCTGCTGGATCTTATGCTGGAACAAATTGCAGGCACTCACACAGACAAGTCTCTATGAGAAGCAGTCAAACCAATGAGTTTAAACAGATATGGAAGGTTTCAGGCAGCAGCAACTAAGAAGTTACTTAGGCAGACGATCCTTGTCAGCTCATGTTTGTTACCGGTCTCCTTCAGTCCAGCTCCTATGGCCTGACTCTTATCTCTAGCAGTTCACCTTCAACAGCCACCATTCTTTTGCATGTTAATAAACACACACTCTTGGTACATATCTCCCCCCCCCCCCCCCCGCTATTTCAACAGGACGTGCTAGGACCGAATATTTCTCTCTTCTGTATTGGAATAAATTAATGTGCAAAATCAGCTAGTATATATACTGGACTAAATGAGGAGAGAATCATGTAGCTTTTAGTGCTTTATGTCTTCTGAAGGGAGTTCACTAGCACGCACTGAGAGAATGCATTCCATGGAAATGAGTTATTGGGAAACCCAGTGCAGCCCTTTAAAATGACATGAAAAAAAGCCCTGTTTAGAGAAGCAAACCTGCAGATTTCCTTCTTTCTCTCTCTTCCTCCAAAAAAGGATAATTAACCCAGAAAGAGAACAGCTCACTTAGTACATTTTCTACAAACCAAAGTCTTCTTCCTGTATAATTTAATCTTTTAATCATATGCATTACTATAGGATGGAGTGAAATTGTTATTCTCGTATCCACTCAGACTGAAAGTATTAGATCTGGGTTGAAAGTGTACTGCTGCCTCAGCCATCACACTGCTCCACATGGGTCCCTTGGTTTGGTTCTTGTGCTATTACTGTCTTGGGAGTGTGTCAGATGGGAGACCACTTCAGCTTCCAAGTGTGGCCCTGTGCCGTGCATGATGAATGTCATTAGCAGGGTGCTACAGATCATGGTCTGGGGTGAATGGGAGCGGGCTAGGGTTAATTACACATCATAAATGACATCTTGTTTTAAAATCAAAAAGGTAGGAAAGAAACTGAAAACAACGAAGAAAGTTGAAATAGTGTTGCATAGCTGTAATAGGGCATAATCAGACTCTGCAGCATGTATATTCCATATTACCACTACCCACACAGGAGATTAAGGATTTTCTATAACTTTGTTACACATTTGAATGCTGGCTCACATACAGAATTTTAAATTATATTTGAATGTGTTAAAGCTATATATAAATACTGGAAAAAGGAACTGTCATGCTGCAAGCTGTGTTTAAATAACAAGCAATGGTATATATTTTTATAGTAATTTTCATATTATTACTTGTGTTTTAATCTGTATGTAGCAATCTGCATCAGACTGATAGCAAATACGCATAGCTTCCCGTTCTGTGAGTTCAGTGGTCATTAAACTCTTCTCAGCAGCAAAGTCCTATGAGCCTTAAATGAGATTTTAGTAGATCCTCAGGTTTTTGCCAATTGGTTAAACAGTGCTTAATTTCATCTCAGGGACTGAAATGTCCATGCTTGGTAACCTTAAATAAGAGGGCAGGGGAAAAGATCTGAAGATAATACCATGCATAATGAGTTAATGCTGATACACACACTCTTCTTATAGCTGCCTTTTTAGTGTGTGTTTCCCGTTTACTGGCCTTGACACCAAAAGGAGCAGTTACATTTCATTAACATTCCCTTTCTTTTACTTCAGGCGTCAGGATGTGCTGACAGTCACACCATGGCTGGCCCCCATCATCTGGGAAGGAACCTTCAATTCTGAGATCCTAGACAGTGCCTACAGGCCACTGAATCTCACCATAGGGGTGACAGCCTTCGCCGTTGGAAAGTAAGTGAACCACCCGGTGGGCACAGTTCTTGGGTTGATGTACTTTCTCTGTGGAAAGATCATTTTGGCTTTTCTTGTCCTCAGCAGAGCTGAAATCTGTCCCAGTCTGTAGTAAACTTTTACACCCATCTATTGTATCCATAATCATACAAGCCTACAAGATAACAGACTCGGCACCCAAGGTACCTGAAGCATGGTCAGTATTTTTGAAGGACTAGCATGTGCCTTGGGAATTAGAGCTGTAGATGGGTGGTTGGTTGGTCAAAGCAAGGATAATCCACTTGTTTCTTGTCCTCCACTATACTTTTACCTATTGCATGTATAGTGTATGGATCCTTGCAGCAATAGCTAGTCAACACTCTTCAACCCTTGTCTTCTTCCATTGATTAAAGTACTGTTCATAATCCACCATGCATCCCCTTGTCTCTGCTGTGCTATTCATGTGTTGTGTCTGCACAGATACACAAGGTTTGTGGGCCGCTTCTTGGAGTCAGCAGAGGAACATTTCATGAAAGGCTATCGGGTGAACTATTACATCTTCACTGACAGCCCTGAGACAATTCCCAATGTCCAGCTGCAACCTGGACGAAGGTATGTCCTTGTCCCCATCAAGAAATACTCCAGCTGGCAAGAGATCTCCATGCGCAGGATGGAGGCCATAAACAAGCACATAGCGGAGACGAGCCATCAGGAGGTGGACTACGTCTTCTGCCTGGACATTGACATGGTGTTCTACAATGCCTGGGGGCCTGAGACCCTGGGTGATATAGTAGCGGCCATACACCCTGGCTATTTCAATGTCCCTCGAAGCCATTTTCCTTATGAGAGGAGGAGCTCCTCAGCAGCCTACATCCCTGACGGAGAAGGGGACTTCTACTACGGAGGAGCCGTGTTTGGAGGGCTGGTCAAGAAAGTCTATGAGTTCACCAAGACTTGCCACATGACCATCCTGGCGGACAAAGCCAATGGGATCATGGCAGCCTGGCAGGAAGAAAGCCATCTCAACAGGCACTTCCTCTCCCACAAACCCTCCAAGGTGCTTTCTCCAGAGTATTTATGGGATGACAGGAAGCCAAAGCCCGCTGAAATTCACCTCATACGTTTTTCCACAGTGGATAAGAATTATAAAGAGATACGAGATTGACCATCTGATCCCTGCAGAGATGTCCTCCACACAGTCAAACCCACTGAATATTAGCTCCCACAGAACATGTCCCGTCATGAATTTTTGTTCCCAGTGTGAACAAACTGAGAAAGGAACATGTGGATAGTTTCTCTGGAGAACAGGAGTCTTAATGCATTTCAGAAGCAGCAGCCAAAGTGGACGTGAGAATGAAAAGGTTTCTAGGTTCCTAATCCTTGTAAATACAAGCATCCCGCTTGAGGCTGCAGCACACAAAACGGCATCCAAAAGGCCAGTTATCAAATGCGAGGCTGTCCTTATAGCAAGGCTGCAGATACCTTTGCCTGTGTGTTCTCCTGAGGCCTAGCAGAGACTTAGCAAGATCAAAATCCTATTTGGCATTGCTGTGGAGAAGGAGAAGACCAAGAGTTTTAGTCTTTTCACTTAAGAAAAAAAAAATTTGCAGGGCAATAAAGTTTCATGCATTGTGATTTAAACTCACACCCTTTATCAGGATCAGGAGGAAACTTGTGCTCGGAGCAAGTTATCCCCGATTAGTGTGCAGCAGGATTTCTTGGACCTTCTCAGCAGAGAGCTGGTGCCAGCCATCGCCTGTAAGAATCCTGGTCTGACAGGACAAATAGTGTGAATTCATATAGCAGTTATCTTCCAAATTCCAGTCTGTGTTTTGGAGACCCAAGTTTAGACAGAACTGGCACAGCTCAGACCCAGACTGAACTTCTTTGGGTTTATTTCAATCACAGATGTGCTCTGAACCTTTTCCCTGGTTCACATGTCTCTGTAGACCGTGTAATCTTTTCCAGCACAGAAATCTGGTATTGAGAGGTTCACGTTCCTATCCATTGCTTCAGTTCTTTCCAACTTTTCTAAGCTCTGTGAAATAAATTGGCTAGAAGCTGCTGGAACTGACAGTAAGAGCTGATGCATTTCTAGCAAACAGGGTGATTTCATTTTATAATGAAATGCTCTAGTGAAACTGTGGGTTCAGTCTAGAGCTGGAAGTAGGCTGGGGTTAACATTTTCTTTGCGTGAATGTGGTAAGAAGCTGAACCAGGCGTTTTGCAGCCTTTAAAGCCTGACAGCTCACTCGGGTGAACAGGCTGGGGGGGGTCCAAACACAGGGAAACAGCCACAGCTTGCCAATGACGACTGCATAATTGTCAACTAGGGTTACAGCATGGAAGTTCATGTGCCACCTCCCTTGCCGCAGCACGTCTGCCATAAACATCTTCTCTGTTACCCCCCGAGGCATGCTATGAAAGGGCTGTGCAAGTCTGTGCCATGCTCATTTAATCTGAGCAGGGAGAGATACCACAGGGAGCAGCAGAGAATGGCAGTGCTGTACGGCATGGAGAGGAGAAGCAGGGGTGAAAGGGCCAAGCGGACTGTTTCTAAGGGAACAGTTTAAAAAAAAAAAGGCTCATTTGGCAGGGAGAGGGAAAATGGGGAAGAGGTGCCTGACTGTTCTTGCTTCTCTTCACATGAGAAAATTGCTGTGTGGCAGCGTATCAAGTATTCAAAGCTTTAGGGCCCCGCCACTGGTTGCGGATGACTTAACGAGCCATTTCAGTCCTGTGTGAGCAGGCTGAAAATGGCACTTGCCACTGTCATTGTAGGCATTTCAATTTCCAGAAGACTGATTAGAAAAGCTTTCACGGTACCCACAATATAGATAAGGTACACAAAATACCTCCAGCCCAAAGCCCTTAGTGGCAGCTGAGTCTGTTGATTCGTGCTTCATCCAGCAAAGGGTCTGCCCTGTTTTCTCCAGGCTGTTCTTAGTGCTGTGGTGCTGGAGGAAGACACCCCTCTACATAACTAAACCAGAACTGAATCTCCTGTGAAGACGTCTATGTTTGCTAACCAGGCACATCATCTAAGCCAAAAGGGTGAAGAAAGATCCTTATCCAAATATTTCCAAAAAGATACATTCTCACTAAAGCCAGGATTAATACTGTATATTTCTTACTTATGAAACAGTTGTGTCCAAAGGCCATGACTGAAGCTAGAGTCTCGTTATGCCAGTTGCTATATATATGCATATGGATTCTTTTACAAGCCAGAAGGTACTGTCTAGCCTGATCTGTACAGGGCAAGCCAGATAATTTTATCTCCCGATGTCAGTATCAAGCTCACAATACATAGCTGGGTTGCATTAGATCTCTTAGAACAGCATTCAGATCCAATACAAACATGAAGTGATATAGCAGCCACAGATCCATAGATCAGCTGTGCAAATGGCTAAATCCCCTTATGCCTTAATTCTGCTCTAAATTGGTCCGTGTTTGCAGCCATTGGGCTTCGTTCTGCCACACTAGATTATTTGAATTCCTATGCAGATATTCATAGCCTATACTAAATCCACCATGAGAGGAAGTTCTCCAGCACAAATGACGTGTGATAGAGGGTGGTCTATGTTCCTGGGATACCTGTTCTGAAAAACTTTTGTGAAAGGCTTGGTCTCCAGCTCTGCTTCATAGCCACCTTTTGGCCAAATCTAAGACCCTGTGATTGACGTGGTAATGGCCTGATTTGTGCAGTGCCAAACATGTTTATCTTCCTGGCAGGCCCGCAGCTTCTCTCCCGGGGAAGGTCTTGTGTCACGTTATGTGACACAGTTCTGCTCAACAGGGCTGTGATTTGAAGCGGTATCTAGAAACTTCCTATGTCTCTAGGGAGCAGAAGAGTATGACTGCAGAAACACACTCCCCAGTGCAGTGTGGGAGACACTCCCTGAATCAGCTCATGCCCTCCTGTAATTAATGAAAGCCTGGACTTACTTCTGTTGTCGCCTCCTGCTGATTAATTGCCTTCCCCCCAAGACCGGCAGCAAGCTTTCCTTCTCTCATTTGGATTGTGCAGCCTGAGGCTTGTGGGCAGTGTGGGAGCTTCACAAGGGCCTACTTTCTGATCCGAATTCCCCATCAACATCCATTGCTCAGTGGGGAAACTGAGGCACACGGTAGCAAGGCAGCAGACTGGCACTCTTGCGTGTGAGGTCTTCCTCCATTCGCCACAGGGGACAACGCTGTCTCACATGTCCTTGTGCCAAGGGAATTCGGACTTGGAAACACGCACGCAGTACTGCGTGAAAAGTGAATCACCACATGTAAATAAATCATCAGCTGGTTTACACTGCCTGAGGATCTGATCATGCTTTCAAGGTATTTCTGACTCAAGCCCTGTTTGTCCTTAACCAAGCCTCAGATCAGTAGCTTGTTGCCTTCCCAAGGGCCCCTTGTTCCATCCGTCCCTTTCTGCTTCGCTGGAACAGACTCATCATTCATTGTCCATCTAATTTAAGAACACATCTGACAGGCTTTTTCTTTCCTTGTCCCGGATGGTGACTAGCATGGTGCATTAATCCCCAAAGGGAAAACTTCTCTGGTGAGCAAGAAACAGAAACTTCCAGCACTGAATATGATCCTAAGTGGGGCCAGACCATGATCCTCTCGTTCTCCCCACTGATGGGACAAGAGCCATCTCCACTAAGCCAGACTTGCACCCTTTTCACTCCTATCTGGATTTCCCTTAACCCTCCCACAGGTGGTGTTGCCTGACATTATTGACCGGAAATGTCATTTTGAACCCCTTTGATAGGCAGCAATAGTTATGAAAGGACTGGCCTAGTCAAACCTTCTCTGTGTGAGATCTGTGGCTGGGGGGCATGGAAATGAAACGGTCTTTGAGCAGACATGGATGAGGAAGGATAAAAACATCCGTTATACATTCCCTGCACAAAACCAGCTTTGGGGAATAGCCATGTGCATCTGGCTGGTTTAATGCAGCAAAAGCAGCACCGTGGTGGAAAGGAGCTGGAAGGCTGTAAGCTCCGTGCCAGAATGGCTGGTTTTCTCTCCTATCTTTTACCTTACCTGTTTAGCCTGTGGCTTTTTGAGGAAAAGACTGTCTCTTGTTCTGTGTCCGCACAAGAACGAGTCTTGGTCACTCGCTAGTGAATGTGAGATACACGGAGTGAGTTTCTTTCTTAGCAGGGATTTGCTCTAATCTCAAACGGCAGCTCCAGGCACCGGGGTTACTATTTTCTCCCCCTGCTCTGCTTCACCTCAGCAAGTCCCCGTGGGATCCCCAGGGGTGAAACATGCAGAGAGCAACAGCTGCTCTCCAGGTGCAGTGACAGTGACGGGTGCTTTCAGGGACAGCAGGAACCAGAGAAAGAATTTACAGGAGTGGGTTGCACTTCACTCATGCTAAATCCCCAATCCTGCAGTTCTGCTCCACACCTAGGTCCACACAATCAAATAATTTATGGAAGCATTGCTAGCAAAACGCATCGAAGAAGTGACTTTTAAATGTCTGCCTACCCACCCGACTCCCTCCTTTCTCTAGTGTAAAAGTAATGCTGTACTGACTTGACTTTTCTTGGGCTATATTTAGATTAAACATAGATCCACCAAATGTCGCTGTTTCATGTAAAACTAGTATAAAGCCATACGAATAGAAAGGCAGTTTTAACCAGAAACCTCTGCTGCTTGTATGCCCACCTCATCCCCCCTGGCCCCCTGCTGAACCTTTAGCTAATTTCAAGCAAGTCAGATGAGTACAAATTACTTTTTAAAAGTGCTTCATTCTGGGATTTATTTGCAGCGTGTTTTGCCAGCAGCAAATTACATAGTTATAGACCTTTTGAAGTATGTATTTTCCCCACTGTTCAGCACTGACACCGTTACTATAATTAGAATGATGTTGCTCTGTAGCAGCATCTAGTGCCAGAGCGAGAGGCCTGGCAGCACCTTCTCCTTTCCTGGCTACGCTCCCCATCAGAGCTGCCGGTTCTGCTGGCCCGGAGCCACGGAGGAGCGGGATGGTCAGATGCCATGGGCTATGTCACTAATTCCCACCGCGACCCTGGCGAAGTTGGTTCTTCCCGCTCGGTGGCTCCCGGGGCAGGCGGCTGTTAGATGTGGCGGCACTCGTGTGGGTGCTGGGTACGTGCGTTGGTCCCCAGGAGCGCGGTGGTCGGCTCTGCGCCCCCACGCCAGGAGCATTGCACCGGCTGGGTGCACTCGGCCGTGGATGTAGCTCCTGCTTCTCCTGACATCACTCTGTGATGGCACATGTCATCGGCCTCATAAATATAAACTATGGGTACTGGAGCCGTTCGCATGCAGCCTCTCTGTTTCCAGGGCAACCCCGCTCACTCAGCCTCCTCTGTCTCACCAGCTCACGCTCCAGCACACCGACTGCGCACCGAAATCTCCAGCAGCTTTTTTCCCCGCGGTCCCTCCATGCCCCCGTTTCGGGTGTTGGGTCGAGCAGAGATGGGGCAGCCGGGGGTGGATGTCTGTGCGCTGGCAGCACAGGCCCGACGTGGCAGGCTGCCGGGCTCGTTGGGGAGAGCTTGGCAGCAGCGGGCACGGGGGGATCTCGCCCAGCAAATGACCACTTTCTCTCCCCTGAAGCTCTTCTCCTATTTATAGCTTGCACAGCAGCGCCGTGCCAAACCCCTCCGAACCACCCCGTGCTCGCTGGCGAGGCCTTCGAGGTGCTTTCCACGGGTCCTGCTCCCCCCGCGGCACCCACAGCACCCACCTCCTCGGGTGGGGTGGTGGTGGGGCACCCAAACAGAGGTGGGGTGCTCAGGGCGCCAGGCGGAGGGTGCATCTGCAGAGGTGCCCGTGGGTACCCCGGGGGCAGCTGCCCTCGCGTCCGCCCACGGACACCCGCACCCGTGGGTGCACTCGCTGTTCGCGCGAACCGCGGACAGGGGTGCGGGTGTCCGTGGGTGCACCCCCCCACCCGCGGGCGTCCTCCCGGAGCCTCCGGGGCCAGGCCGGGCGGAGCCGGGCGCGGCCCCCGCCCTCCCACCGGCGCCGCCCCCGCCCCGCGTGGCGCCGCCCCACGCTCCCCCGGTTCTCCCGGCCGCGCTCCGCGCTGGCGGCTCCCGGGGGGCGGCGGGGCCCCGCGGCCGGCGCGGCGCGGTGCGGCGCTGAGCCCGGCCCCGCCGAGCCCCGGAGCGGCGGCCGGCGGAGGCTATGCGCGGGGCACGATGATGATCGACACTCAGGTGAGTTGGTGCCTTTCGCCCGGCGGCTTTGTCTCCCCGGAGCACTTTCGCGGTGTCCTCCGTCCCCTTCAGCACCGCGGCTAGAGGGGGCTCACGGCGGCCCGCGCGTGTCCGCGACGCGTGACTAATGCGTGTGCGGTGCCAGGCAGCGGGTGGGCTCTGCCGGCGATTTCCCGGGGGTCCGTAGCTGCAGGTGCCTGTCCCTTGCTGCCTGCTGGTGTAGGGGGACGCTGTACGTGCCAGCAGCCCAGACCCCTGCCCTGCAGCGTGAGCTTTTCCAGAGGAGAAGCAGCAGCCTTTGCAAGGAGGGAATCTTTTTCTTGTTTTGTTTTCTATCCGTGTAATGGGTAAGTGCGGCCAGTAGAAGTGGGGATGAGGGACTGGGAACGAAAGCAAGGCAGTTTGGGACGGGGTCTAGCTGCCGGTGCGATGCTGCAGCCGTTGCTGAGCTGTGTGGCTGCTGGCAGACTGCGAAGCTGCTGCGTGCTGTGCCAGCAAGCCAGGGCTGCAGCTCTCCAGGCAGTGTTTAGGCCAAGTGGCATCAGGAGGTCCCTTGTCTCTGCCTGTGTGTTTACGAGGCTAAATGAAGCTAAATTGAGCGGAGGAGGACAAAAGCTCTACACTCACAAACCCACTGGTGCTTTTGGGGCAGAGGAGGATGAAGCAAAGGCATGAAATTTGGGGGTCTCCTCAGAATGTGGCTCTGTTTGGTCCTGATGCTCCTCTGACTTTATACTTTCTATTCCCCTTCTCGTGTTCCCCTCCCAACCCTGGGAAGGGAAGGAGGGTCTGTGCTGCTGCTTCTCTTGGGGGGTGGTGGGAAGGCAAGTGGGCAGCAATGGCTCCTGGGCGAAGAATAAGTAAAGGGAAGGGCTGATACTGTGATGGAAAAGTGGGCTGGGATCCATTTTTGGACTGGAAAATGTGCATACCAGAGCCGCCTCCTGCACCCAGTGGGTCCGTCTGCTCTGGGTCTCATTTGCCTTGATCCAGCCCTATAAACAAAAGCTGAATTAGCTCTGTTGGGGGTAAGTGTGTGAGGCAGGAGCTAGTGCCAGCATGCACGCGTGCTGGATTGTGGCACGTCTCTTTGGAAAAGAGGATTGGCAACCACAGAACCAGGGTTTGGACCCTTACCCTGCCAAGGGTCAAGAACAAGAGTACTCTATCACCATGGCTGTGGCCTGGGGAGAATAATCGTGCTGGGAGATCCAGAAAATTATAGGTGCAAAGCTGTCTAGAAAAAGATATCTGGAGCTCAGTCTCCCTTCCATGTTGGGGAACGCACGTTGCATTCCTATGGAGTGCTGTGTATTAAGGTCTCAACTTTAGCCTTCCTGTCACTTTTTATACTTAGCCCACTTTATATCTGGGTAAACTGAGGCACGTAGAGGTATTTGTTACAAGCCTAGGATCATGTGGTGGGTGGTATGGTGGAGAGCACAGACTAGAAGTCCTGATTCCTCCTGCATGTCCTGCTTGAAGAGGATGAGCCACTTTAACCTCAGTTTAAGGTGTGCAATTCATCGAAGTTCCGTCATTTGTGACTACTAGTTAAGAGGAATTTCCAGCTGCACCCACAGCCTCACCCTGCCAGTTCTTATGGCTGTACAGCTACATTTTTCATGCCTTGTAAATGTTGCTCTCCCTGGTTGCTAAGGGAAAGACCCACACAAACAACTGGGAAAACTGAGCACTGCAAAGTAAATAAGCTGAGCAAACAAGGAGATTTTTTTTCATCTCTGATCTAACTGCTGCAGGTGTGTTGTTCAGGGTGTCATGACATGTGAAAGCAAAGGTTTGTGTGCAAGGCTGAATTTCAGCCTTTAAAACTGAAAGCTGGTTGTGAGCTGGCTCACAAGGTGGCTTCCATCCCGAACCAAGCTCCTGGAGCTGCAGACTCATCCCCCCTCTCCCTTACTGGCCATTTGGGCTGGAGAAGGGAGCAGATGGTGGACAAGCGGTCTTGGGGCTGGCTGAGGGCAGGATGCAGAGAGCCTCCGTGCAGGCAAGCAAGGCTGGAGCTGAGTTTGTTTCTGTGTCTCTCTCTGTCATCTGCTCTGAGGCAGAGAAGGGAGCTGTGTCTGACTCTCGGTGGTGCTCTGCTGCAGGTAGGAGGGCAAGCTGGCAACAAGTGACAGCAAGCGAGAGTCCAGCTGGCAGCAGGTCTGGGAGGGAGCGGGTGGGGAGATGCAAAGTCCCTCCTCGGTGTGCTTCAGCTGCTCCATCTGGAGCTCCCACTCATGCATGTGTGTATGTGCCTGCAGATAGGGCTGATCAGACGTGAACAGAGGATGCAGCGACTGCTGCAGGCTCCAGAATAAATCTCTAGTCTGGGATACTGTAATGATTGATTTGACATCCTGTAGCTCAGTGCAGTTTATCTTCTTTGGGGTCAGTTTGCTTGGAGATGGCTTTTTATGTGAGGAAAGGAGGGGCTTTTCCAGACTCCATTTATTCTGGGCATCTTTGGGATCGTGTTTTTCAGTTCCTCGCAGTGTTTTCACTGTGCCATCCCTTACGTGGTGCCTGGCTACTGGACCTTGAGAAGCAGGGGTAATCTTAAAAGCAATCTGCACTATCCATCAACGCTGGTTTTACTTCTGATACCTTTCCCATTGCTATAGCAACACATGTCTCATGGAGGATGCCAGCATGCTTTCCAGGCGGTGCATGCAGAGAAACTGCTTCACCTGCCACCAAACTGCGATCGCTTGTGGAGCAGGGGTGGCTAATTGGCAACTATCCCCAGCTGCTGGGGCTGGAGGTGCAGAGAAGCTGCTCTTAGCTCCCTCAGGCTGACCCTGCGCTCCCAGGTGTCCCCACTACCTGGCGTTCCCCTGGAGTATCAGGTTGACAAAGTACATGTGGGAGTGCATGGTATCTAGTGCTAGAATCTGGGATTTCTCTCCAAAGGAGAAGCTCGGGATGGTGTCAGCTGTCTTGCCAAGGCTCGGCTGCTGTTAGGAGCTGTTTGCTTCCCCCCCCGCCCTTGTCTGGAGAAAGGCTGGAAGACATGCTTCACCTGCAGGGTGCTGATGGAGGAAAGGGTTTGTTTGCCTGCTTTTGCCAGGTGAGCTTGCTTCTTCCTCCATCTCCTTCGCACACTGCGGTCGCTAATGGGCTCTGGGACACTCTCTTGTTCTGCTCCACCTCTGCATCCTGCTGTCCTTTACTCTTCTGTGCAAACCAGAGGCTGTCCCCCACCATACAGCTGCGGGTGGCCATCAGGACTGCCCTAGGGTTGCCTTCCCGCTGCAGTGATGCTTGCTGCTGTCTCTGTGCCTGCCTGGCTTGGTGCTGGTTGGTTTTGTGTTTTGCATGCTGTCCTTGCTGTTGCGAGCTGTGTAAGCCTGTGCAAATGCCCTGTGTGGGCAGGCCACGGGCTGTCTGGCCGCTCGGGGCCGAGTGGGGCCGTGCAGCAGATGGCACTGTTGTTTTCCCTATGAGTTATTGGCTTGGTTTTTGCCGTCGTCGGTGCTGAGATGGGTCAGTGGTGACCGGAGCCGGGGGTATGGCAGGCGTCGGGCTCTCCTGGAAAGCCGCGCACACACCAAGCTGAGCTCCGCTGCAGGGAGCAGATCTGCTCAGTGGAGCTTGGTGTTTGTGTCTTGCTCACCAAGGAGGAGCTGTGTTTGGCTTCTTGCTGATGAGTAATGTGAGCCAGCTCCATCCTTGGTGACCTGAGGTCCAGTCCCAAAGCCACCATGGGCCTGCTGTGAGACCTCAGCAAGGCCATGTCAATCCCTGTGTCACTCCTATAAAAAGAAAGCCCTGATCCACAGCTCCCTTTTGTGCTTGTTCCCACTGTCACCAGTCAACCCATCCCCCAGCTTTCCCTAGTGCTCCGTAAACAACAGGCAAACGCGTGACCTTTCCATCAGTAGTGGCTGGGAGAGGTGCCTTTGCTGCTTTCCAGGCTGCCACATCTCTGCTGTTAGTGTTGGTGTAGTATTATTTAAATACGTGTATGTGGCAGTGTGGCTGAACGTGCTCTATTGCTGCCCCAGTGGCTGGAGCAGCGCCGGGCATTCAGGAGTGGCCACAGCAGCTGCTGAGCTGTCTCCCAAATATCCAGTTTGTTCTGCCTGGGGCCAGCCCCCGGCTGCCGCGAGATCTGCTGGCAGCGGCAGAGCCTCCAGATGTTAGCAGGTTTCCCTGCTAGGACTGCTTGTGTCCAGCCTGCGTGACCCGTAGTGAGGGTTCACCCATCTGTTTTCCTTGGGGATTTGCATTTTAAATGACTTGATTTCTAGGGGCCCTTTTGGCTCCCAACTCACCCTGGGTGTGCCTGCACATTTGCCCTTGGTCCACTGCCCCTTGCCACCTAGCGCTCTCGGAGCGGTCTCTGCGGATATTCGCTTTCTCCACTGATTTTCTTTTGCATTGCAAGTTTTGGCCTTGGGTCAAAGACAATGTTTGTAGACATGAGCTGACGTCAAAGGCGGCTTGGTGGTGGTGCGCCGTGGGATCACAGGGTTCCCGCTCCCTTGAGGCCTGGGAGCGCAGCAGGAGTTCATCCTCTGCAAAGATTTATGACCCGCCAGTGCTCCTGGGTTCGCTGAGCTGTGCTCCAGTGTGGCCCCACGGGCTCCTGCCCTCATGTGCTTGGGGCTGGTGAATGTTGCATGCTCCCTGGAGTAGGTGTACCTGCGATACAATGTCCTTCACCACTCTGCCTGGAGAAAGATTTCAAAGACAGGGGGAAGGAAGGAAGGAAGGAAGGAGGCAGAGTGGGGGGGCTGGAGGGGAGAGAAGGGGCACAGTGGTGCCCCGATGGGTTGCTTGCCTGCTGCAGCTCAGAGAGGGTGGAGAAGCACTCCCTTGGTATGTCCTGCTCCTGTGTAGGATCTGGAGAAAATCAAAGAGGCTTTAGATGTGGTGCCAGAGCTCTGGGATGTCAAGGCATCCCAGATAAGGCTCTATGCTTCCCTGTAGGGTCTAGAAAAGAAAGGGAGGAGCAGGGAGAGAAAATGAGTGAGGTGTGGTGTAGATACCAGCTGCTGTAGGCTCACTGGCACTGTTAGGAGGGATAGCTTGTGTGATGGGAGAAGCACTCCCAGCGCTCTCAGAGAAGGGGATGTGCAGCTGGGGTGCAGGTTGCTAGCACAGCCTAGAGGCAGTACTCTGCCCAGATTCATGATGTGGCCATGTGAACCTGCTCATAGCCTCCCCGAAGGCATGTGCTGGCTGATAATACCCTGAACGCTGTGTCTGGCTTGCACCCTTGTGGGTTTCTCAGGACATCCGCTGTTCCTTTTTATCTTTCCTCCTCCATGCGGTCCCAATCTGTTTCCCACTCCCTTGCTATAAATGCCCTGCCTGGCCCGAAGGCAGGAAGCAAGCACTTGCAAGGCCATGTTCAGCGCCGAAGGAGGCCACTTGGCTCCATGCGGGTTGTCGGCACGGGATGGGGACATCGGGGTCATTTCACAGAGCAGCCCATAGGCCCCTTTGAAATCTTTGGCAGCTGCCCTGACCTGCTCTTTTGGCCCCACGGCCTCCCTCTCGCAGCGGATTTCCCACCGTGTGTTTCCTGCCCATCCTGCTCGGTGCTGTCTCCCGTGCGGTCACAGCTCTTTTCCTCCCCGAGGAGGAGACGCCACTGGCATGAAAAACAGCGACGGGCGGCCAGGGTGGTGTGGCAAGGTCCAGGGTAGGTGGAAACACCCTGGTCAGGGTGGCTGCTGCTGTGTGCCCTGCTCTGAATTACGGGGAACAGGAACACAGCCAGCCCTTGGCTGCTTTCTAGCCCCTCTCCAAGGAGGTTGGGCAGCCCCAGGAGGACCAGTGGTCAGGTCTGCTGGGAGAGGATGGAGGAGTCCTCCCACGGCAGTGGTGATCGAGGCGTGCAAAAGCATTGGCTGTGCAGACCTGGAAAACCACTGCTGCCTGAGCTGTGGGGTGTCTGTGGAGCAGATCTAGTGGGTGCACGCCGGGAGAGGGCAGCTGGTCCAGGGCGGCAGCAGCAGCTGAGGGATGGGGCTGAGCTCTGCCTGTGCAGAGCCTGGAGGAGCAGGCGGGTGTCCTTTCTCCAGGTGGCTTTTTCCCTGGGAGAAGTCCCACATTAGCTGCCTGATGCCTGTCAGGGCAAGGGGAGCACAAGTCTCCTCCTCATACAAATGCTCAGGGCTCGTGGTTGTTTAAGGGCCCTGTTTTGCTTGGCAGAGGTTGAAAGTCCCAGCG
Organism: Morus bassanus; assembly: GCA_031468815.1. Lineage (NCBI taxonomy): Eukaryota > Metazoa > Chordata > Aves > Suliformes > Sulidae > Morus > Morus bassanus. Next base: position 5,131,905 of record CM062586.1, read on the forward strand.
GGCTTCAAACCCTCCCATTCAGTATTTCCATGGTGACAGGCAGGTGATTCTGGTGGCTGTGCTGTCCTCGGTGGCACCAAAATAAGGAGGCTGGTGCAAGTGCTGCGCCTCACTGTGGTGGCTTTGCAAGCCAGAGCCTGTGGCCCTGCAGCCTTGTCCCAGTAGTGGGGAACTGGACATGCTCCTTCCCCAATACTTGTGGAGGGCAGTTTATTTTGCCCCCAGTGGGATAAGCACTAAAAGGAGGAAGGGTTTTGTTCAGGAGATGTGCCCGGCCTCCTGCTCCGTCACTGCACGTGGCACTGATGGGGATGCCTGCAGCATGGTGCCCCTGACAAAGAGCCCGTCCTGTGCCTCTGCATTCATAACCCGTCATGGAAAATATTAAGCCTGGCAATTTGCAGTGCTGTGTGAATAACTAATTAAAGGGAAGGGAAGGGGAGATGACTGATAAATGCTTCCACAGTGTGGGGAAGGTGCATTTCCGCTGGTAGAAAGGCATTTATCTCCCTCCTGCCGCAGCACAGACCCTCCTCCTCAGGCTAACCGCTGCAGATATCCTGACCATGCCATTCGGAGGGGATCTGGACCCGAAGGGCTTTTAGTGGGTCGAGGCAACAGCCAGGCATCCACATCTTGTGTGGTGGCACAGCCCCTCCTGTGGCGCTTGCTGGGACATCTGGCCACAGTACCCACGGCTGCTCCGGTCTCCATCCCTGAGTGTGGCTCGGCAGCGTTTCCTCGGAGCTCGCCGGGGCACGGAGGCTTCTCGCCCTTGTACGGAAATGCAGCGTGGCTCTGGGGTACCTGGGGCTGGGTGGGAAATTAGGATTTTACATCCTCTGCAAGCTTGATTTCCACACTCGCCCTGCACTGGCTGTTGTTGCAAACCAGGGGGGAGGAATGCAATCTTGAAACATTTTGCAAATATTAGTATTCTGAAATACAGACTTTCTCCTTAGGAAGTCGCAATGAAATTCACATTCTTTCATGAAATGTTTATATATTTTGGTCAAAGCAGTGTATCTTTTGCTGGGAAACATCTATAAGTATTACCAGGGTGGTGATAATTAGGAAAAGATTGAAATGCAGTTATATTTGTCAGTATTTCAGGGGCCAAATCCTGCAAGTTTGCACACGTGGGCACCATTTTCCTGTGCAAGGCCTCCTAGCTCCTTTGCACTCTGGCCAGTGACCTGCAGTTGAAGCACATATTTCTTGGTGGGAACTGGCATGTCTTTGGGGGGGCCACCACCGACACTGCCCCTGCCACTGTGGGTGTCACAGCCCCCCTTCTGGGGAATTCACCCAAAATTCGGAGCCGAGTGCTGCACTGGGTGGCTCTAACTGCTTATACAACTCCCCTTTGCGCTGTTCCCAATGCTGCTTGAAAGGGTGTTTAGTTAATAGGATTATAAAGCTTTCCTGTCGTTAGGCAACGGAAATCAATGGTGGGCCTCCAGGGCTGAGTTTCATCCGATTTACAGTGCAGTCACTAGATGGCTGTGCGGCAAGAGATGGGTATGGTGCTGGAGGGAGGAGGGACCACCTCCCATGCTGTGCGCTGCTCCAGTGGGGCCTCCTGCAAATGCAGAGGATGCTCTAGGTCTGCCAGCGCCAGCCACATGTTTCCCCGGCTGCGAGGGTCCTGGTCGGTGCAGTGCCTGGGAGCACGTGGGCACTCAGGATGCTGACACAGCCGAATTGGCATCGGCTGCGTGTCCTAAAGCACCGGCTGGTGTTCCCTAGCTCTGGTGCCTGCTGCTGGGCTGGTGCAGGAAACCCAGGCGTTTTCCCTTTCTCCAGCCAAAAGTGGAGGCTTGGCCTAAAAGCTGAGGGCAGGCATTGCTCTGCAGTGGCTGGGGGGGCTTTGCCCTCCTCTCTGCTGTAAGAAAGCGTCTGGAGACAGCAGGTTGGTAGGATGGCTCATTAATCTGTGCAACGCAAAGTGAGCTCAAAACTTGCCTTCCCCAAAATGCAGCAGGCTCCCAGCCCCTGCGGGGCTGCAGAGCTGGCAGGGGCCAGGGCCAGCGGGGTGCTGGCTGGCAGGTTGCACGTCTGTGCTGCGTGGGGGCCAGGCCTGGGAAAGCTGAGGCCCAGTTGCAGCCCTTGGAGAGGTCAGGGGAGGGCCTCTCTGGACTGTGTCCACTGAAGCTGACAGCCTTGGTGTTTGGTTAGTCCCACCCTGCTGCGTCCTTGCCCCCTTTGCTCTCCTGTGAGGGAGGTCCAGGCTGAAATGCCTCCCCCTCTCTGATCCTGGCCCGTGCCTCTTGGGAGAGGTCTGAAAAAGGCATCGGCTCCCCTTGCAGCAGAGGAAGCCATGTCAAACTCTTCACTGTCGTAACAGGAGGGCGGGGAGCAGCTGAACAGGAGCCCTGAAAGAAACTTCTAGGAAAGTCAACCTGCTTCAGGGATCTGGCCGTGCAACAAGCGTTTCCCACTCCCCTGGCTACCACAAGCTGGCGGAGAGGGGACTGCATGTGGTGGAAACCTCTTTAGACCCCCCCCTACCCTGCAAAGCAAGCATGGAGAGGGAGGATCGGCAGAGTCTTTGGCTTAGTGCATAGGGCTGGAAACCTCTGAGCTGCCACAGCTGTGTCTCTCTTATCTCCCTGAGCGTGCAGTTCATTGTCTGCCAAGTGACAGGAGCAGTGATGTGGATCTGCAGATAACCTCTTGGCCATGTGTTACGTAGGCTGAAGCATGCATGAGGAGCTGAGACAGTTTTAGACTCCACAGCACAGCGTCCTGTGGGCGAGGGCAGGCTCCAGGGGTGGGGTGACAGGAACTTTCTCCTTTGGTTTTGTTTACACTTCAGCTAAGCCCTGGAAAACATGCTGAAGGGAACAACCCTGCCCAGGGCTGGAGGCTCAGCCAAATGGGTGAATTAGCAGATGCTCTGTCTCTGGCGAGTGCTCCAGGTAGTGATGCTATACACCACGTCTGTGTGCCCCCTGTTTGCAGGCAGGCCTGGATGCATGCAGACATGTGCCCAGAGAAATGCCCTGGCCGTGCTACCAGCCTGGTCTCTCACCGCAGACGGCTGCTGCTCTGGCCTGGTTGGCAGGTGGAATAAACCCTTGCAGAGAAATTATAATTGGTAATGGCGGGGATTGTCATGGCTTGCCAGTACCCTCAGGTCTCCATTTCCCCCTGCACCTTTCTCTTCTCCAGCAAAGATTTTGTTTGCAGCGGGAAGCGCCTGGTCGTGCTGCCAGGTCGGCGTGGGGACAGCTGAGCTCTGCTGTGCCTTGCGCTGTGCCTGTCTGAGTCCCAGCGAGATGGCTGGCTGCACTGCCAGGGCATGGTCCGGAGCTGGCCTTAGAGGAGACAGGGTGTGCTGACATTTGGGAGCTTATTCTTGGCCCCAGTCTTTCTTAATGCTGGAGTGCATGTGGGCTCCCTGACGTTGTTTTGAGAGATGTTTTGAGAGATGATGGGGATCTTCCTTGTGTTCAGAGCTGGCAGAAAACAGCTGTGATGGGTATGTGGCATTTTGTGGCATCCTCCCAAACTAGTACCTCTGCAGCCCCCAGCTCCTAAGCCTGTCGTGTATGCCCAGCCTGGGAAGTTGGGCACTCATGCATGAATACAGTCATCCCAGCAATATATGCACAAAACATGTGCAGGCCCTATGCTAGGGATTTCCCTGCATTAGAGCTGCGTCCAGATCTCTCTGGCAGCATAGCGTGGTGCACATGGGGTGGGGAGACTAGGGAGATGTCATTAAAAGGGCTTAACCTAGTGAAAAACTGAGATTAGTTTTGGGGTGAATGAGGACGGGGTGGGGAGGACAGCTATGAACTGCAGGAAGGAATATGGTGACTGTCCTCCTCCTCGCCCTCCTGCACTGTGGCGGTACACGGTGCTGGTGCCGCTTGGGGCAGGAGGGAGTGGGGAGCTGCTCCATGACATCTGCCCAGGGATGGGGTCCTTCCTCCACCCGGTGCACAGGCAGTTGTGCGATGGCTGGTGGCATCGTGGCCGAGCAGCTCTGCCCACCCTGGGCTCCCCAGCTGTGTGCCCCTGGGGGCTGCTGCATTAGTGCCCCGGCCTGGGCTCCGTCCCTATCTCCAGGGAGAGGGCGGTTATGGAAACTCAATAAACTGTTGCCATGACAGCCTCGAGCTCGGCTCCCTCCTGATGCTGTACCCACCGTGACAGCTCAATATTACCAGCTCCCGTGGGACTGATTTCAACAGGATAAAGCGCTTTCAGCACAGGACAAGGCAGCTGGATCACAAGTAGCAGAGCCCTTTTATCACGTCGATGCAGGGAAACAGTCTTAGAAGCAGAAAGGAGGCGTATGGGTACCTGATGGTCCCTTTCCTTTGGGAAGAGGTGGTCCTTGGTCTCATTTGCATCCTCTCGCAGCCCCATGAGCTGCACCTCTGGTCTCCGTTGCTGCAGTGACCGTCTCCATGGAGACCGGTCCACCACGGCCGCATCACGGGACCACAGAGCGGGAGGCCATGGGGAAGCGTCCCCATCCCCTCCCCACGGGGACATGACGGCTCCCAGGGTGAACTCACAGCCCCCAGGGAGTGTGAAAATTGAAATCCCTCAAGTGGCAAACGTGTGGAGGAATCCCAAGAAAACTAATTGGTTTTCCCTCACCTCCCCTTTAATGCTTGTTGGCTTTCACTTTGCATTGGTAATTGCTGCTCTGCACCTATTAAAAGGCTGCCTCATGCTTCGCGCGGGCTTGATTGCAAATTAATTTTGCATACGTACCTATTCTGGGAAGCACAGGAATTTATTCGACTCAGGATGCTGAATGCCAGACAGGCTTTCCAGAGGCACGAGGTGAGGCACGGGCTGTGGCCTCTGTCAAGACTAACTTGAGGGAACAAGGGCAGCTTCTTCAAATAAATGCCTAAAAACAAGGGTGCAGATACAAACCAATGGGATTTGTTCTCATAACTCGTTTGGGACAAGACAGATGGATTTCTAATGGGATATACAGAAGCAACCATGAGCTTAGATAGATTTTTCACTGAGAAATAGGTATCCTACCTGCTCACGGTCTCCTGGAAGTCCCACTAGGCATCCACCTTCATGTCTGCGCCTATATCTGCCTCTCTAAATCTACCCGTAGGCTTTTTGTAAATGCCAGATTTCTTCAGAGGGATGCTATCGGGTTGGGATTTCTGTGTTTTTGAAAGCAGATTTCCTCTTTCTATTACTGATAACTATCAAAGGGGAAGAGCTGTTGGGATTTTCCATTTGCCTTTCACTCGTCATGCTGCCTTGTTTCCTCTTTGCCTTTCTATCAGCCTCGCACAGTGAAAATAAACAAGTCAGTTTTGTCATTTCTCTCAAGTACAGCATTCTTGTGCATGTGCAGGATGCAGTGATGTTTGGGCTTGCAGACAATACATGGAGTTGCAATTTCCCTTGAAAAACAAACTCGCCATTGTTATTTTTGTGGAAGTTCTTTAATTTTTGTGGAAGTCTTTTGATGCTTGACTGCCTCAAGCACTGGAGTCGGCCTTCCTTAGGTGGGCCTTTGTCCTCATAAGTCACTTGGTGTAAGGAACGACCAGTGTGGTGAGAGAGGTTGGTCATCGGTTCTTGAAGCATTCTGAATGTTTGCACCATTGCAGCTATGCTGGGTACTAAGATCCTCCTATGCATGAGTTTGTCACTGAAACCTGCATCTACCTCTGCGGAGATTCAGTTGTGGTCCATCACGGTGTGCCCGAAATGATGTGCTTGCAGGGTAGCAGAGGCTGTTCAGACCTTAAGGAATGGGTGCGCTTCCCAATGCAGGAGTTGGTCTCTCCCCAGGGCAGCAGTAGCACAGTTGGGAGCAGGATGCATCCAGTGTAGGGATTGCAGTTTATTTGCCCTGCAGTTGCTCTGTTTCTGCCAAGACTGTTACTGGAAAACAGTGTTTTTCCAGTAATGGTTGCTAAGCAGTGAGGTCTCATGATGGGCTTTATCTGCTCAGCTGGATCTGTAGGAAACAATAAAGCTCCAGTGCAAAATGAAATGGGGAAGAATTAGTGGCTGTGCTGGGGCTTCCCTGTCTGCCAGAAGTGGCCGCTGGGGTAAGGTGATACAAGGGGGGGATTCCTCCTCCGCCCCTTGCAGGGCTTCCCCGCTCCTTGGGCTGGCACACGCTGCCGTTGGGCTCCAGCAGTGAGTTAGTCCTGTGCTCGTGGGGATGGCTTTTCCGTTATCAATGCAGTGGTTTGTTTAAGGTGCTCGGCTGCTGTTGCCAGAGGATCTGGGATCATAGCACGGTTTCCACTTGTGCCAGCCAGACTGGAGGAGGAGTAGGATGAGGCTGTCGTTCAAGAATCTGCGTAGGATCATCCTGTCTGGGCTGGTTTGATGCCGGGGGAATCTTTGCCTTGTACTTCTGCTGAAAAATCTCCCAATGGGAAATTGTTCAAAACCACTTTGCCACTTTCTGTTGAAGGACCGTTATGTTCCGCAGTGACTTATGTGGATGTCTGGGGAGACTGATGGGTGGACATGCATGAGCTGCCCCTGGTAAGGAGGGGAAGATGGTGTCTCTGGGACTGTGCGAATGCCCGTGACGTCTGGCTGGTTACCTTTGGCCGAAGCCTTCCATGCACAGCAGCTCTCATGTCCAGTCAGCCCCAGTCCACTGTGTCCCGTTGCTGTTGGTTTGAGACTGTTGTCCAGAGTGGCTATTCTTTTGTCCAACCTCTTCTGCTGCTGTGCTTGGCACCTCTCCTGGGACTCTGCCCTTGTAGTTTTGCTTCTTTCGTAGTCTGCCTCTGTGGTTTGTGACTTTTCCAGAAGGGTTGTCCCTTTGGCATCTTTACGGCTGCCTGGTAGGAGGTCGCTGGGCTCCGGGGACCAACTGAGTGGTCTGAGCCCCTGCCAGAAGTGGCAACCTCTGTTGTCTCTCCTTTGCTGCTACTGTGAGGTCTGGAGGAGACCTGCAGACCCAGGCACCAACAGATGATGGGTGAAATCCATCCTCCTACACCTCTGCACCACCTCTGCAGAGACTCAGGTTCCCATGGGAAAGATTAGCTGCTGAGCAGGATGATAAGTGGTTTCCTGGGGATGGTAGCCCTTGGAGACATTGGCACTTGAGTGTGAAATCTGTGTCCTTCTCAGGGTGTTGGTGCAGTCACTTAGGCCCGTGGGAAGGTGCAATCCCAGCTGGCCAAGCCCAGCTTGTTACTGGAAAGTTGTTATTGGAGAGCTGTGCTCTGCTGACCTGTTGTTGTGGGGAGGTGAGTAACATGAGCTGGGGCTGAAGCACAGGTTTGAATCACCTTTCCTGGAACCAGAGCTGTGGGTACTGCCCGTGCTGGGGGCACGATACGTTGCTGGTGACGGCAGCGTGAAACATGGGACTGTCCCCCGTGGGAGTGCACATTGTATTAAGTCACCAGGACATAATTTACGTAGAGGTGCAGTGACTGGCCATGCCAGGGCTGTGGCACTACCTCTCTGCCATGAAAAGAGCCGGACAGTTGCCAAAATGCTGCCAGCCAGAAGCTGGGAGGTGGCCCTGGAAACACTGCGTAGTCTATGTGCTGTAGCTGTGATCTCCCATCTCTCCTCCCCTGCGAGGCCGTTCCTGGGGCTGCTGCCGTGCTGGCCTCTGCATCCCATGCTGCTGCTCATCTTGGCCATATGGTGCTTGAAACTTCTGTCTAATTTCTAGTTAAAACTTATTTATGATGGGTTTATCCCTGTCTGGTCTTGTTCCAGGTTTGTCCACTAGCTCCCATTCCTGCAGCATGTAAGCACTGGTTTTCTCACCCTTGCGTTTCTCCCATGAACAAGGGGCTGGACCCTACTGCAGTCCCACACTCTGCCCCAGCGTGTTGGGAAGGCGCCCAGCTCCGACTGCGAGGAGCACGAAGGGTGCATGTGTGTGTGAGACCCATCTAACCCCGGCGCCTTGGCTGCCTCTGGCTCCTTTGCCAATGACTCAGCCCAGCCGGGAAGGCCAGGAGGGAGCAGGGCCGGCGCTGGCTGGGCGCTGAGCGGGGCTCGCCAAGCCCAGCTTACCTAACGCTGTAGGAATGCCCGGCTCAGCAGGGCTTCTCAGCGCTCTGCTCTGAAACCCAGGCATGCTGTGAGCCGGGCCTGTGGCCTCGGGCAGCAGCTGGGTTTGGGAAAGCCGGCACAGGGCTGCACTGTCCCAGACCTTTGCCCTGCATGCAGCAAGGGGCAGCCCCAAAGTGGGACCCACTGCTGCCTGCAGTCATGGGAAACCACCCAAAAATGCCTGCCTGGAGCAGGGTCTGTCGTCCCTGTTGGGCCCAGCAAGAAGGGCAGCTGTAAGGACATAAATGCCTGTTTGTTTGAGGGCAATGGGGACTTTTTACTGACTTGGCCCCGACGTTTCACGTGGCCCCTCTGTTGGGTACTTAGGTGGCCCCAGTGACTCCCTTTGCTGGGTGCGATGTGATGAACCCACCAAACTGCTGCTCTCCTCTACTGCTGCCCTCCCTGGAGAGAGACACCCTGGGTGTTTCCCCCAGTTATTAGGCCTGGTCTCTGCAGCTAATGAGGGTGAGAAGATGGCCCACGGACTTGGCCTCAGGTTTACTCTTGTTTGTGAGAGCAATAACGTCTGTGCCATACGTGTGTGCAGGTGATACACATGTTGCTCCATGTCAACTCTCTCATCCTACTGCTGCTGGTCATACAAATTCTGCAGGAAGATGCTCTTTGTAGCAAAACCACCCCATTTTATGCCATACTCCCTTTAGCAAAACTCTGTTTTGGAGGCACTGGGCTCTGTCTGATAGAAAAGGCAGCCAGTGCCATGCTCACCTGGGCAAAACTTTCCACGTGGAATTGACCTGCAAGCAAAATGATCACCGATATTCACTGTCTTTGTATTGCCACGTGGCATTTTCAGTGCCATAAGGTTCCGAAGCGCACGCTGCATGTGAATTATTTAAGCCTCACTGTGGTCCTTGGAGTACAGGAAGACGTTGAGCTGAAACTGCCTCTGACAATAGAAAGCAGGGATGGAAGAAGAGCAGGAAAGAAAAGGGGAGGCTCCAGCTCGGATCATTCATGCTCTCTGTCTCACACCCTCATTCTTCCAGCTCGGCTTGCTTGCCTGCCATAACAGCCAGAGGGAAATGCTGTAGCTGCTGCAGACACAGTTTGATCATAATCAGAAAGCAACAGCAGGCAGGACCTGTTGTGTCTCTGAGACAATGCGTGGAGTTTGAGAGTGCCATGCATGTAGATGAGGCTGAAAACCTCACGCCAGTGCAAAGCAGCAGCCAGAGCCAGCGCTGAGATTGCCCTGAAAGAAAGGAGAGGCTGGGGAAAGGCAGCGTGCCGTGGCATGCTTGCAAAGGGCTGCTTCACCGACCTCAGGAACATCACCGGCTACACACACGCACGCACACAGGCGCACTTGCTCACACACGCGCACACACAGCCTCTTGGTGCAGCTCCTCGCAGCTCTTTGATTTGCAAGGAAGGAAATAAGACCTCTTAGAGCAGCAGAAGCAGCAGCTGTTGGCAAGATGTGCTGACAAAATTGAGCAGGGAGAGATCTCCAATCCGTTCCGCTGCCTGGGCTGGACTGCTCCTGGAAGAGGAGCGGCGGAGGAGAGAGAGAAGAATGAGCAGCCCCTCCATCCCTGGGAAGATGGAGGCAAAACCTTTGTTCAACGTGCAGAAGGCTCTGGTGCAGCCTGTGCAGATGTGCATGTTGGATATCCCCCTGAGCGTGCAGGATGATGATGTAAGTAGAAGGCAAGCGAGCTGCCAGACCATTTTCGGCTCCAGGGATGGGGTGAGTGTGCAAGGGGCAGAGAGGCACCGTGACCTCACCCCTGTGCTATCCGGGGGTGGTGAACTTCTGGCAAAGTTAAAGATGCCAAGAGCTGGCACCGCCTCCAGATGTGACTGTTTCCTCTCTGAAGTGGTGTATTTTGAGGCAGACCATGTCTTGCACTTGCCAAATCCAGGACACCAAAATGAAAGGAGGAGTTTGGGAGGGAGGGGAAGCCTTTCTATGTGGAAAAAGACTTGTCTTGTCGCTCAGTGCAAAAAGGAGTGTTTGCTGTGTGTGTCCTGGCTCTGCTGCCCAGAGGTGGCTGATGGGTGTGAAAACCTGGGAGGCAGCAATCGGCTGCAGAGCTCAACTCTGCCTTCACACACCTTAGTGACTGCCCTGCCTGGTCTTGCCATCTGTGTGGGCATCGATCCTGCCCTCTCTCTCTGCTGCAGCTGCAACCAAGTGCAGGGTTTGGTCCACAATGCAAAAATTGGCATTGGTTGCAGCACTGAGGCGAAGGTTTCCTGATGTGCTCAGGTGAGGGGATTCCTGGTGAGGGCTCCTCTTGTTGTCTTAACTCTGCCCATCACAGAAATACACCATGAATCTGACTGTGCAAGAAGGGACCCTGTGATAAAGCTGCTGGAGAACCCAAAATAGGGGCAATGCTCTCCAAAGCTGGTGGGTGGTGAGCAGTCGGTGTCCTGCCTGTGTAAGGGTTTTGGGTGTGATCCAGGTGCTGTTAAAATTTGAGGCAAAACTTCCTTTGATTTTGGAGCAGGGAAAGCCTATGTTCTTGCTGTGTGTGTTCAGTGTTTGTACTGTCACTGCAGGAGCCTTAAATCTGGATTTTCCTGATGACAAATGATATGTCATGGTTAATGTTACCTTCTCTTCTATGTTACGTGTGTGTTTAAAGAGGTGAAATGACAGTACAGAAATGAGCTTGCTTCCTTTGGAGGAGGGAGGGCTTTCCTGCAGGGTGATGCATTGGATCTCGGCAGGGGCGGGAAGCCCCAGCTCAGCAGCCTGCAAGTGTGTCTGCAGACACAAGGGACTTGCAAGGAGCCTCCTATATTTAGAAACACCCCAGGGCTTTGCCAGGATCTACTGGGTTGCTGCGCTGGTGAGGATACCTGTGACAGCAACTGCAGAGCTGGGAGGGTGTGCCGGTGGTGGGAAATGCACCCTGAAAGTGCAGGTGCCTCCTGCAGCATGTGTGGGAAGGAGGGAGGGCAGCTGGGCGTTGGGAGGTGGCTGAAACATGGGATGAAACAGGTGAACCAGCAGCTGGAGGCTTTATTCTCATTTAGCTTGATATTTAAGCAGCCGATTTCTCAAGGTTTACACTACACGATACCCATTCCTGCTCAGTAGTGCAATCTGGTGCTGGATTTCCTTGCGGCCGGTGGTGCAGCGTGGGGGATCCTCAGGGTTTGCCCGACACAGGTGGAGGCTTCCCTCCCTGCAGAGGGGGAAGCCTGAGCTGGAGACCTGTGCTCACCTGGGCAGCGGCCAGGATGGGGATGGGGCAGCAGGGATGCCCTGGCCTGGGTTGCTTGGAAGCGACCTCCGCTTGCTAATCTTATCCCTGGTTTTATTGCAGAAAAGAAAAATCATTTTTAAAGGGGTTGTGCGCTGTGTTAGAGGGTTTATTGGTTGGTTGGGTTTTTAACAATTCCCACTAACCCTTTGGTGACTGCTGGGTCACAGCCAGTCCTGGGAGCTGTGTCATGGTGGGACAGTGGTCATAATCTGGCACACTGAGGTGTCCCCAGCCCTTGGGTCATTGCTGGGGCATTAGCTCCATTGTGCAGGACAGAAAGGGTTAGCCCTCCTGTGGAAACTCAAACTGCCATGAGGTCCCCATTTCCACTTAAATTGAGGCTCTGTGTGTGCACTGTGTGTGTTTCCTGGACCTGATCACCTATCCCAGCTCAGGGCTCTGCTGGTGCTTTCATCCTCTGCCCTCTCCTGCACTGGGCAGAGCAGGATGAGACCCCCAGCGGCAAGCATTGGCCGGCAGCCCCTGTGAGCAGGAGGCAGATTAGGGACTGCTCTGCCTCTCCGTGCTCGCATACCGCTGCTTTGAGGCTGAGAATGCTCACTCCGTTTTCCATTCCTGGAAAGTGGGGGCGTAGCAGCTCCCGCGCCCCTGCAGAGCTGGCACGTCCCTCTGCTGCAAAGCACGGGCCAGTGGGGAAATGCCAGCGGGGAAGTCCCGAGCGGCATTTCTGTCTGTGGAGCAATGGGGAAACTCCTCTTTCACAGCTGAGAGATTTCCCCCAGCCAGGCAGGGTTTGGTGTCTCACAACCACCCGCATGCAGGTACCTGCTCATCTCCCTGCTGTCACTTCTGCCGGTCTGGCGTGGGCATGGTGGAGGGAGCCGTGTTGGCATTTCCCCCTCTATTTCAGGACTTCCAGGTTCAGGAATTGCCTTTCTTCTTGGGGATGGCACAAGCAGGCTGGGAAAAGTTTAGGAGCCATGTTACATGGGCACGCTTGGATGCTGGTACAAACCAAAAGGAAGCTTTAGTAAGAGATGGTGGTCCAGAAATTGATTCAACCAGGGAACATGCTAACAAGCGGTCGAACCCTGCCTGCGCTGCAGTGGGCTGGCCCTGGCCCAGCGCTGCCTTCCTGACCTGTTGCAAGTATAGGAGCGCTCGAGCAGGTCTGCAGGAGGTAGGGATGGGAGAGGGCAAAACAAATCAACTTCATGGGAAGGCAGTTGGAGGGTTTTCCCAGCACCGCGGGTCTCTGCTGCATCACCCCCCTGCCCTGAGCCCCGCTGCCCTTTGCAGAGGTGCTCTGGGGTGGCAGGTGCATCGCAGCAGTTGAGTTGGCACTTTGCAGCCCTCCCTGCCCTTTTCAAATGGAGCATCATGCCCCATCAGTGAGCTCCCCTCTTTCCGAAACACCCTGCAGCCCCTGCAGAGAGCCCTCCCTGCCCTCCCCTTCCCATGGCTGGTACCACCGCCAGAGGAGTGGTGCTGTGTGTGCTTGTGTGCTGTGCTCCACGTCGGAGCCAGCCGTGCTCCAAGAGTGCTCAGAAACCTTCCTCTAATCAGGACCCTGTTTGGTTTTGTGGGTGAGGAGTCAGACGAGTATTTTCCATCCCCCTGAGTGGGGGTTGCTGTGCAGGCTCCTGTGGCAGCAAAGGAGTAGAGTGGCAGAGGGAGAGGCGGTGGAGCTGGAATGTGACCATGAGGAATGGGGGTGTTGTAGGGGGAGGAGGAGGATGCAGCGCCACCGGAGACCAGGGCAGGAGGTGTGGGGCAAAGCTGAAAGCCGCGGGAGCAAAGCTGTGCTTTGCTGTGCCCCTGATTCCCATTGGCATCTGCTTTGATGGGGCCATGGGAGCATCTGGTCAGTGTTGTGTGTGCTCCTGCTGAGACCTGGTGCACCCGCATTGCTGTTAGGTCCCTACCCTCCCCAGGGGACAAATCCTGCCATCCTTCTGGCCCGGATCTCCTGCACATGCAAGGCACAGTGTGGAAATAACCTCAGCTGAGCTGTTCTGCAGGATCCTGTCTTTCAGTCTCCATCATCAGTTGGACCATAGCTGCGGGAAGGTTGGCTTGAAAAATGGGCTTTCCTTGTGCTGCAAATCCAGTCGTTCAACACACAACTGACCCCTTGCAGGCTGGGTTCCCAGGGGAGCAGGGCTTTGGCCTCAAAAAGTAGCAAAGGAGCCAGGCAACACCTGGATCGGGGCACCCCACCAAGACATGAGCCCCTGGCTCAAGCCCTTTCCCCTGGGATGGCAGTGTTGTTGGGTCAACATCTCATACTTGTGTTTTTCAGGAAAACTGCTCTGCCCCAGCATGGAGCAGGGCTCCTTTGGGGAGCGTTTCACCAGCCATCTGTAGGCTGTTGGAGGTGGTGGAGAGACGGGGGCTGCTCGTGCCCATGTTCACTGGGTGGTCAGCTGGAAAGGGAAAACCCCCCCCAAGGCTACCCACAGCGTGGTGGTTCATGCTGGGCAGAGGAAGCTCTCGTCTCTGTCTCCCTTGCTAGGTTTCGATGGGGCTGTCAATCCCTCCCTTTCATAATTCAGCCACAGCAGTTGCAAAATTTCCCAGGGTGCCTCTTTGCTATTATAAGTAGGGATTTCCAAAGCTTTGCTAATAAAAGGGGAACAGTTTCTATATCTGGGAAATGGGGAAATCAATGAATGGACTGTTGCAAGTGATATAACGGCTTTTTGTGGCATCTCGGGCAGTTTCCTAATATGATGGAGCTTTACGGCACACTGTTTTGTCAGCTTAATTGGCAATATCCGCTCCCTTTGAGTGGAAGCCTGCGGGGCTGGGAGGGACCAGTGAGCCGATGTCCTGTGGCAGTGGGGTGCTGCTGCCCAGGCCCATCTCACACAGTCCCAGTGCATCCCTCCTGCCGGGCGGGTCGGTCCCCTCATGGTTGGGCATCCCAGGGCATCCCAGGCTAATGCCATGCAGCTGACCCAGCCCTGTGTCACAGTGAGAATCACTGGGAAATATCCACTTGTTGCAATGTCCAGTAAACAGCAAGTCAGAAGGGAGCGTGGCACAGCCTTTGGTGTCTTCCAGCAGAGGGGTGTCTGAGTTGGACACTTAATGCAGCTGTACAGAGTGAAAAGAAAAGAGAAATGATCAGGTGAAATTCTCAGTGTCCTGCTTAGGCACTGGCATCCTCTGGAGCCTGTCCTGGCGGTCTCCCCCTCTTCGCCTCCTTCCTTTCTCCTCTGTGATGTATTAGTAAGTGCAGTAGGTTTGACTTCAAAGTGGTTAGCAAATATTTTCCACTCCAGTGGGCTAATTAGTTAAATTACATTTCACATGCTAATTTATTCCTCTAATATTATTTTTTTCCCAGTGTACTGGAATACAGGAGAAGATAAAAGCTTAGTTTGACCTTAGAGCCAGGCTCAGAGGAGCTGGAGATGGGAACAAAACATTAGTTCCCAGGTTTGCTGTAACACAGGCTTATTCCCTGCCGCATTTGAGATCTTTTTCAGTTGAGCTTTAAGTGTTTTAGCTGACTGCAACCTGGGTAGCTTGAGTGAAATGTTGTCCTCTGACACACAGAAGAAAAACTTTCAGATCAGCAGTAATGAGCTACTGATTTCCAGCTTTGTTGTTCCCATCTGCAGCACCGGTATCACCTTGGAGTGCTGCGTAAATGGCAACTAATTAATCCTTGCAGGAGTGGGTGGGAATGGTGTTACTTCCCGTGCACCAAGGGGTGAAGGATCTGTGTAGTCAACGGGCACCAGAACCGGCTCTGGGATTCAGTCTGGCACTCGACGGTTGCATCCGACAGCGGGTGGCGGCTGTCCTGTTTATGGCACTGTAAAGGGGCTGGAAATTCACCTTCCTCACCACGCTTGGAAGGCTGAATCCCCAAGGCTGGGAGGTAGATGATTCCCCTGCGCTGGGTCAGTGGGGCTCAGCTCCTTCCCGGGGGTTGCTGTGGGGCACCGCTGCAGTGGGTGCCTTTGGGTGGTGGGGTGAGTTGGTGAGCAGGGTGGGTTGCACGGCGTGAAATCCTCTTGTACTGCTGGTGAACGCTTGCTGGCAACAGAGCCCCGCCAGGCCTAACACACTCGACATCTCCTGCAGCCCCAGCAGCATCCTCCGCTCCCTCGGTGCAGCTCTGCCAGCCTGTGCATGTTGCGGGTGGAAAGGCTTTAACCAAGAGCCAAGCAGGGCCGGGGAGTTGGGGACTGTGTTGATCGCGGGTTCAAGCCATGCACCAAGTGTTGGGGTGAAGCGATAGCTGCAAACAGCCCCGCAATGAATCAAACTCTCATGTTTATATCAAAGGCTGTTTCTTTTCCACTGCCTGTGTATGGTAGATGTTATCGAGAGGGAGGAGCTGAAAATGAGCGCTAGGACTGTTTCCTGACCACAGTTACAGTCGAAAACAACAAATCCCTCCATCCCTGCTCTTGGCCAAACTGTCCTTTTCCCTTGGGCGAATTGTCAGTCGGTTTCTTTGGAGAAAACTGGAAACTATGGAAAAAGTCTCCCAGATTGAATTCTCATCTGTAAGGGCAGAAATTCAGGAGTGCGCTGTAAAGTCTTGGGATTTCTGGCAGTTGCCCTGGAAGGCTGAGCCCATCCAACGCCTTGTGTGCGCGCACGGGGCAGCCTCAAGCCTGTCTGTGGCTCCCGCAGTAGTGCTGTGGGGTGCTGCCACAGCCCCCCGGGGCAGTGTTTGTAACCCCTCTGCTGCATCCGTACCTCTGTGCTGGTTCTGTCGGTCCTGTGGGAGGGTGTCTAACCACTGCCCCATGAACTAAACCCCCGTGGGCTGCGAATGTGAACGTGCGAGGTGATGTGCCTTCTGGCTGATGGCAGAGGCAGTGTCTTTGCGAGTGGCTGTCCCAGGAACTCTCGGGGTGGTGGCAGTCTCCGTTTCCAGCCCTTGGTGAGGCTGCAGTGGGGGAAATGGTTGGTGTGATAAGCTGGGCATTTACACTGGCTTAAAGGGATGGGGAAAAGGGTCCCTGATTGCTGCTACGTTTGGTTCTGTGGTACTGAAGTGTCCAGAGTCTTCACCTCTGCATGTGCCTGTGTTCATCGACTGAATAAACAAGTGAAATAAAGCCATGGGAGTGCCGGGCCAGTAATATCAGGGTTACACTTTAAATAAGCAGTTAGCAGGACTTTGTTGATGCAGCCAGGCAGACGAGGGTTGCCAAAGTGAAATGAAAACCCAGACCTCTGGAGCCTCGACCAGCACTTGACGCAGCTCCCTGGGGTACAGCCTGCCTCGGGGGCTCATCCTGCCTGAGGGTTTGTCCTTACAGCCCAAACGCGATCACCTCTGGGACGTCCCATTTGCAGATCTTGAGAAACATAGTACTCACCAAGCATCCGTGCTTGGCCCATATTTAGCTGACAGGTCAGGCTTTGTCACACCAGTGGCATCTCTGGGCAGCTGCCTTGCGTGTGCCACAGTGCTGAGTGCTCGCCGGCGCTCTACCGCTGCAGGGGCAAGAATCACCCGACTGACTCTCGCTGCTGCTCCAATGGAGTTATCGGTGCAATTAAAGCAATGCTAATTCTCCATGTATTGCAAGTGCAGAAGGAGCTGACATTTCCAGTAATTGTTCAATCGATTTGCTTTCAATATATTTTTTAAGTGGCCTGGCTGGATCAGTGCTTGTTAGCTCTAGCTGCGGAGCAGAAACTGCAAAGAAAATCAGGTAAAACACTGTGTGCCACATCCTCTACTGGTGTAAATCAAGGCAAACCCACCAATTTTGGTGGCATTACAACCTATCTCTAGCTAAGGACGTGAATTGGTGTTCAAGGTGATGTCCCAGAGCGTTTCTCTATTGCTTTGCTTTTACTTCCCATCCTTGAGCACCAGCTTCTCTGTCTGAAATCTGAGGGCAATGTAGGAGCTTGCTCCTCTTGCAGCTTTTACTCTGTAGATGTGTATCTCCAAGAGGTACAGGCTCTGCCTCTTGCACTTTCCCTTTCTCAGGTGAAATGGGATCTCTTCTCTGTGTTTCCAGCTTTCTCGCTCTCTGCTCTCATTTTTCATCCTGATGATACCGTGGGGACCCTCGAACTCGGCACAGCATTTTTCGTGGCTCCAGGCACTGCTAAGAATGCACAGTCAGGTCCCGGTGCCCACGTGCTGCTGGTAGTAGTTGGCTCTATCCCTGCACCCCG
The DNA here is from genome assembly GCA_031468815.1 of Morus bassanus. NCBI lineage: Eukaryota > Metazoa > Chordata > Aves > Suliformes > Sulidae > Morus > Morus bassanus. The sequence goes on from CM062586.1 coordinate 5,149,325, forward strand.
GGGCTGGGCACCCCAATGAATGGCAGCTCGGCAGCGGGCCGCAGAGCAGCTGCCTCCTGACCGTTTGATTCAATAAGGGCCCGTCAATACAATTTGCTGTCATCTGTCACTTTGCGTTGAGGCTCAGAGCAGCGCCTGCAGAAGCAGCTGTCGCAGGAGCGTGCCGCGAGGGCTGCCAGTGCTGCTCAGTGCCCGCGTGTGCTCAAATAAGGCAAATCCGGTTTACTGACTGGTTTGGCACGTTACAGGCAATCAAAGGCAAGTTGCTCGGTGCCTGCTTGGGGTCTTTGCAAGAGCACAGGGACGCTTTGGCCCTGGCTACCTTGCCCTCCCTAAGCAGAGATCACAAGTTGGTAGGTGTGGGTGTCTCCTGCGGCCCCATCCCTCCTCTGCATGGCTTCCCAGGCTGCATCCTGCAGTGGGGCTGGCCCAGGGACGAGGCTGTCATCGATACAGCCACTTGATTTGGTGTATGCCAGCTGCAAACACAGGGGAAATGGAGGTTTCGCCCCATTCACAGCCACAAATGTGACAGCAGAGCATGGATGTAGCCATGGGCATCTCCCATCCAGGGACTCCATCAGAACTGGCCCTATTTATTTGCCCCATGTTTCGGTAGCAAACAGCCAGCCCCAGGGCCATGCTGCAGCTGAGACAGCTGAGAGTGGCAATACCAAAGCAGAGAGGTGTGCCCTGTGTGCGCTTGATGCGCAGTTAAATGCCTTGAGCTGGACACTGCCTGCCTTCAGATGTGGCTGCCACAGACCTGGGTGGCACTGCTTCTTGCTGACATGAGCTCCGCTCTTGCGGTCCGTGGTGTAGCTGAAAAGTCCTCGCGTTGGCACACAGTCGCTGCATGGCTGCTCTTCAGCCAGCGCCGACATGCCTCGGGGCTCTCAGCACCTCTCCAAAGCCAACACATGTCTTCGGTGGATCCCCTGACCTTCAGCGTGCATTAGTGTCCCCATAGAGAAGACAGCAATTTTCTTTTGTTTAAGCATTGCCGAGCACAGATAGGCACTGCTGCTGTATTCAGATAGGGCTGAATTTAGCCATGTGAGCTTCAAGTAATGCTAAGGAACTACCCTGCCAGGAGCCCTGTTCTGAAACAGCTTGATTTGGCCACTGTGCTGGCTATGAAGTGCCGTTTTGATGCAAATAGCATCTTTAGTTTCAGTGCGACGTGCTTGCAAGGTGGTAAAACACTACAGCCCAAGTAACGGAGGACAGCTCGCTGCAGCTTGGTGTTGGCTCTGTCTGTTGTGAACCTGGAGTGCTTTAATTGCATTCTTTTAGTATTAACATTGCTGAAAGGATTGGCTCCATCTCGCCCCGAGAAGGTGGCTCTCACCAGATCCTCCTGCCCGGCATCGGAGCTGTTTGCTCTGTCATATGACAATGCTGTAATGTACAGGCGAGACGGGCTGGTGGTTCAGTTTGGGCAGAACTTGTGATATTTGGTATTTTTAACTCCTGGCTCCGGGAGTCATGTGCGTGGCATCACACACGCTGTCTGGAGAGGGGAGCACATTGCTGGCGCGTCAGTGTGCAACCTGGCATTGTGGTCTGTGGCTGAGGCTTTCAGGCATTACCTCCGTGCAAATGCTGGTCGTGAGCAGCATCTCAGGTGCTCTTCTTCTGTGCCTCTATGGTAAGAAAATTCCTCTATCTTAAAGTGAAGTCTTGATGTTATGAACCCCAAGGGCTGTTTACATCCAAAGGCTGACTTGTTGATTTTTCTTGTCGTCTGATGTGCAGACTCGTACAGGCATCTCCTCTGCCTTGTGCCCTTGTTCCTCTCCTGGCTTCTATGAGCTCGTGCTGGGGTCGCCCCCGGGAGCGCTGGGGCTGCGGCAGCACTTGGCGGCTGGACACCTCGGGTCTCTGCTCCCTCTGGCAGCCCGGGAGCAGGGAATCCCCGATCCCGTCCTGCTGACAGCTGCCATCTGCATTTGTAGTTTGGGGCTGGCTGCTGTGAGCTCCTGAGGGCAGCTGGCAGGGTCCAGACCCTTGACTCGGAGATGTTGAGGAGCTGTTTGGGATGAGCAGCGTGACAGTCTTGGTAGCGTCTGGCTGTGATGTTGGTGACAGGGAAATAAATGCAGAGCTAACACCCCCCCGTAGTGCTGGTGGCCCTGGACAAGGGAGCTTGGCCTCCTGCCTGCCAGGAAATAGTACCCAAAAAACCCACCTTAAAAATAATGCCTTCCTGTTCATTCTTTTCTTCTCCCTTTAGCCTCCTATGCGCGTTGCTCTGAGAGTCTGGGGTTTTTCTTTCTTCATAGCACCCTCCCCAGCACTTCTGCTTCCCATGCTGGAAACTAAGTACAAGTTGGAAACTGGAACCACATGAGGAAGGAGAAGAAATGCGGTTTGTAGTGCCAGACCCCGGGCTGACCGACCAGAGCAGCTGGGAGGCGCGTCGGGTGCTCTGGGGAGATGTGCCGAGTTCAGGGGGCGGCGGGATGGAGACAGCTGTTGCAGCAATGCGGGGTCCGGCAGTGTCGTGGGTCGGGGAGCCCCTGAGCCGGGGGTCCTGCCTGGGCAGCCCTTTGAGCTGGCTGGAGCCAGGAAATGGAGACTAATCCCTTCCCGCCCTGCTATGTGCTGGAGCAAGAGGGAATCAAAAGCAGCTGAAAATCCCGGATTTCCCTTTCTGTTTGGTGGAGGGATGGGGGAAACACAGGGGAGGAGATGGACAAGCTACGGCGTGGAGCTCCAACTTTTCCCACTGCACGGGGCTCGATGCTTCTGCACCCGCAGCCCTTGCCCCTGGCGGGGACTGGCCCAGCCCACCCATCCCCGGTTAGTTTGGGGTCAGCACAAGGCAGGGCCCTGTCCCCAAGTGTCAGGGCCCTGGCTGCTGCTGCTGACCATCCAGCCTGTCCCATCATGGCACCAGGCTCCATCCAAGACCTACAACAAACCTTGATTTCCAGGTTTTTGCAAAAAGGTGACTCAGTGCCTGCCCCAGCTGGTGTTGCACCTGCGTGCCACTGGGTTACGCACCCACGTGTAATGGAAACGCTGACACCGCTCCTTACCAGCGCGTCGCAAATAGCAATGGGTAATTAGCCATCGATACGTATATAATGTTCACTGCTGAGATTAAAAAAAATTGACCTGCAATGATGCTGGCTGCTGAGGAATGAATTAATCAGCCCATCCTTTCTGTGCTGTGAGAGTCAAAGATGGGAGAAGCTCATCGGGGGCAGGATGCTGCCTCACTGCTGCAGAAAGTCTCACTGAAGCTGGATGAGACCCTTAGGGAGCAGCTTGTTTTACTTGCCGTCTGGTCCCTGACCCTCCTGCAAATGCTCGGGTCATGTTTTCTAGCTTTTTTGCCTTCAGTGAGGGAGGCAGAAAATTCTTAAAATCTAATTTCCTACCAAAATGAGGTTAATGCCGTCACAGTGTCTGTCTGCCTGTGTCCTCTCTCCCCAAGTGGCTTCTAAACCTGCCGGCCTGCTTCATGCAAATTTTGACCGAGGGCTCACAGATAATTAAGTCTATGCAAATACGTGAAACGAGATGGTTGAGAGGAGGAAAAGAATCTTGTAAATGCCCCAGAACATCTGTAGCATGAGTTCATGTATTATTAGACACCAGAAAATCCACGTGGGAGATGCTTCTTACAAACGCTTTAACCACAAAAACATTTTCATTCTCAGTTCATACATTTTTAGGCACCAAAGACCATCTCGAGACACAAAACCATAGGAAACAAAACAAGTAGTTTCAGTGCTCACGGGATGACCTTTTTATTTTAATGAAAACTGAAATTCTTCGGCACTCAATGTGACCCTTGGAGCCAAGACTTGAAGGAAAAACAGCATAAATCATGGAACCGAAGGTAAAAAGTCGGGAGGGTGGCTGGACTCAGCGCCACAGTGTGACTCAGCGGCGCTCACCGAGTTTGTTGATATTTGCGCCACTGTAACCGAGAGATATATCTGGCCCTTGGCCACCGGCGTACAGTATTGTTTGGAAGAACACTGTTCCTCCGTGCCAAAAACCCACAACAAAAAGAATTTTGCCGGCCATTGAGAGAGGCGCTGGAATAACTTCCCCTGCTAAAACAATGTGGAGCGGAAACCTTTTAAAGTGGTAATTACCGAAGGGAAAATAATTTTTTTTTAAACATCCTTTGTCTGAGGGTCTAACAATACCTGGGAATGCTAAAAGACTTTTACAGTTCTTAATTGACTTTTCAGCCATGTGACTGTTTGTTTCATCTCTGCAGTACCCGGCTCAGGGCTGGCCAATGAAACTTTCCCTTTCCAGCTCTTGCCAGCCTCTTTTCCTGACTGTCACGTGGCCGACACCAGTAAGTGTGTACTCAGGTTGTTAAAGCAGAATATTTTCATGTCCACTCACCGCGTCCCAGCCCAGATCGAGGTGAATTTGGCCCAAATGACTTGGCAGGGGCCGCACGGTGTCAGCAAGCACCCGGGCGCGCTGGCTGCTGGTCCAGCTGCTGGACGTCTCTCCTGCCGCGCTCCTGCTGCGGCTCCTCTCCGTCATCCCTGCGGCTGCTCCAGGCCCTCTGGCTCCTCTCTCGGCTGCTCACTTTCAATCACATCAGCTCTTCGCTCCGCCGGAGCCTGGCTCCAAGGTTTCACTCCTCACTTCAAATCAAGTCAGCTTTCCTACAGCTTTCACAGCGGATTTCCGATGCGTCCGGGTTTTGATGTATGCTTTCCCTGACGTTTGTGCAGCCAAAGGAGATACAGGACTATTGTTGGAGCATCCTTTTCCATACCTCCCATTAAGGGGCTTTGTTCCTGTTTAACTGGATTTCTTATTTTAAGTAACCTCAGTTATTTACTTATGTTATTAACATTATGTGTGTGGTACGCCTTCCTGTTGCTTCACTTTTATCCAGGATCTGGCATTTAAATCTGTTCCGCCTTATTCCTGTACTGGGCTAACTCTGTACTAAACCTAGGCTACATGTAAATCTGTTTTATTTTGCTACCTGTAGCTCTTCAGATCAGCTCGGCACTGCAGCCCAGCATCTTGCAGCCTGTTTGGCTCCCATGTTTAAGCTGGTCTTTGGACATAATTTAATCTTGTGCAACATACCAACTTTATGTGCTGCTTCCTTGTGCTTGTGCTATGGCACCACTTTTCTCTTGGGCTTCTTAGCAGCCTCATGGCCCCGTTCCCTCCCCTACGTGTGTTCAGACACATCATTCCAGTGATAGGGGAATGTATGGTGCTGATCAGGTTCGGGGAGCTGAGTCTGAGCGTGCTGGGGCAGCATTTCCATCAGTCGTGGCAGTCACACATATGCAAACCTGCATCCCTGTCCCCAGGGAGAGCAAGCAGTGTGGGGTCAGAGCTATAACGCAAGCGCAGAGGCTCAGCAATGCCCCGTACGTGCTGGTAGGAGCTTTCACCCAGGCAGAGGGCTGCGGGTGAGCCTCCCTCCACCTTCTCTAGCCCAGGAGGAGAGCCAGCGGGATGACAGCCAGAATAAAGCTGCCTTCCCGCTCCCCTGGCTGGAGAGTGAGACCCAAAGGCCGGTTCGAGTTCCCTGTCTGTCTGCCTGGTGCAGGTGGTGTGGGTGTACGTGTCGCTTTGTGGCTGCAGCAGTGCAGCCCACCTGCGTCGGCCAGGGAAGGCGCGAGTGAGAGCAGGGCCAGAGAACGTGCCAGGATAGGAGCTGATGATGAGGACAGGCGCTCTGCCGAGCAAAGTTTCTTTGTTATCTGCTGGGATTTATCTATTGATTTGTTGCCAGAGCGTCTTGTTTCTGAGAGTCTCCTTTTACACGATTCAGCTGAACGTGTCATTTTGGCTGGTTATCGTCAGTGGAAGAATGTACTGCCTGCCCTTGAACGTATTTTTGAAAGGTGAGCAGAGCCAGAGCCTCGTTCTGTTTCTTTTCCACCTGGGCTCACGAGCCTGGCCATGGAGAGCCCTTGCTGCTGTCCAGGTGATTTGGAAGGGGCTGCGCTAGGCTGAAAGGGGGTTTGCGGAGGGATGGGGCTGCTCAGCCCTCCACAAGCAAAGACGTGAGCATCCCAAAGCTGTAACGGCAGGTGATGCTGCTCCCTGTTTCGTAGGCAGTCACCAGCCAGCTGTTGCAGTACCTATTTTGCATGTTTAACAGAGCAGTGTTTTGAACTGAGCTAGTGCTCCCAGTCTGGCCCCAGTAGGATGGTACATAGGTGCTGGAGGGAGAAACAGCCACGTGCACAGAAAATCCAACACATGACCTCCCTCGTTGAAGACTGTAGTGAAGGGAATAAGTTATGCCCAGTAGATTCCTTGATAGGTTGAATTTCTTTTGGGAAACGATGCAGCTGGGAGGCAGATTAACTTTGCTTTGTGCATCTGCATAGCCCCTGGCTGCTCTGTGTCTGAGCACAGCAGGACGGGGGCTGGCAGCGCTCGGGGTGCCCTCCGGGAAGCGAGGGGCTTGGGGTGCTGCGCTGGCTGTACAGAAAGTGACTCCAGCTGTTGGGGGACTTGTTGGGGGACGCTGCAAGGCTCGGGGTCCTTTGCCAATGAAACTGCTGCTGTTGGACCTTACCCAATCACAGATATGTGTTTCCAATATGTAATGAAATCTCACTGGGTCATCTTATTTTTCTGGTAGATAAGAAGGGCTGTTTTGATTTCAGAATGGAGTTTCCTCTATCTTTAGGGGCTACACCCATTCCCATCTTTCCCTGCCAATTTTTGTGGCTTCATAACCTTTCTCCTCTTCTCTACCAGTGATTTTTTTCTTTTCCCGACTGTTATGCAGAGGACCCATGCAAGCAAGGATGGAAATTACCGTAACACCGAGCACCTGGGAGACTTGCACTCCTCATACGCTGATCACTGAGCAACACAGAAAAACGTTTTTCCTGTTTTTCTTTTGGTTACAAGCACCTTAGGTGGTATTTGTTAAAAGAGCTGACTGAAACATTCTGGCAGAAAGGTGATAGGGAGATAAAAGCTGCCTTTAAAGACAAACAGCTCAAGAAATAATAGTCTTTACCAGAGGAGCTCTGGCGTGTCTGCAGCATGTCAGGCTTCAGCAGCTTAATGCCTGCTGAACTCTGTACTCGGGGGAGCGCCGCGGACGGCAGCAGAGAAGCACGTGGAAAAGGAAAACGCTGCGACCCGCAGCTGCAGCTCCCTCTCGATGTGGGGATGGTCTGTAACAAAACTCACTGGGTGTTTTATGATCCTCTGGAAACAGCGAGCTCTGGGCAAGCTTTTGTGGTCGGTCTGTTGCATCCTCCTGCCACCGGCAAAATGCTCCAAGGTCTCTTGGTGCTTTTCACAAGATGGACCCTTCTGTCTTTGGCTTTCTGGGCATATTTTAATGTTAGTAGTTGTATCTTGCCTCTTTTCTTTTCGCTGTAAATGGCTGTGTGGCACTTTGCAAAGGAATCAGCGCGCCTTTCCCCAGAAATGCCCGCACAAAACGTGCTGTGGTCAGTTGTTTCTTAGAAAGTGGCTTGATTTCCCCCCCGCCCCCCATGTTAGCCTTGTTCTGCCGAGTTTTTAGAGGTCAGCAAGCTTGAAAAACAAAGGTTTGTGTTGTCACTTGTTGCCACAATGGAAGATGCTCAAATACTACGGCCAAGTGGATGGCATAAGACGCAGAATCGAGGAGAAATATTCCTTGAGTCTTCAAGGCTTGTGGCGTAATTGCATTGCCATTGCTGAGCTTCAGGAGTCGGCAGTCTCCGCAGGAGATGCTGAAGCCCAGCTGTGCACAGGGGCTGCAGGAAATGAAACACAGAATAGATGGATGGAGAGTTTTAGATCCTAATTGCCCGGGGATTTGGTGTGCTTCCTCTCCTAGGGACTGACAATAATTAGGAGCCTGCCTTGCTGCGTTAGACGTTTGGCGTGCTTCAGAGAGGCTGGAGGAGAGCTGCGCTCCTGAATTAACCCGGTGCTTAATCGGTAGCTGCCCATGGGGGGCGGTGGGGAGGAGCGGGTGTTGCAGCTGGAGAACAGGTGCCGTCGGCAGAAGGGGCACAAAGTGCAGGAGAGCCTGAGTCAGCCTTCCTCCCTGCCAGCACAAAGAGTTCATAGTGCCTGATCGGCCAGGGAAACGGCCCCGAGAAACACACAAAACCTGGAGGCAGAGCGAGTGATCCAACTGCCCTGGAGCTGAAATACTCGGCGGAGAATTTCCTAAAATCCACACTTGCTCTAAGCCGTGGCACATGGTGTGCGGCTCACCCCTAAAATCTGGTTAAATAGGGGCATTGATTGTGTTTGCAGGTGAGAATTGGGTCTGCAAGAGACAGAGGGTTGGCTGTGATCTGTTGGTCCCCAAATTTTGGGAGCTCTAATCTAACGTCTATATACCGATTGTACTGAACAGAGCAGTGACATCATTTTCCCTTCTTGCACAAGCTCGGAGCTTCCTGGTCCTGAAGTAGAAGAGAAAGTACTAGTTTATTATTATTATTTCATATAAAATAATCTTCCAGTTGAGCCTGGGCAGTGGAAATGAAAATCTTTCAAATTAAAATCTGAATGTCCAAAAAGTTTTGACTTAGGACTCAATGCAAGTGTGATGAACAGCCTGACTTTTAGTTAATAATTCTTTTCTATTGGTAGCGCTTTTCCTCCAAAGTACCTTACAAAACAGCAACAAAAAGGGCTTCCCCAGGCCCTACAATAGAAGGAAGTATTATCGTCTCCATTTTATAGCGAGCAGCCTGACACAGAGCACTGCGGGGATTTACTGGACGCGCCTCGTGAGTTGGTGCCAGAGCTTGGGACAGAGGCCGGATAATGTTGTAACTCCCACATAAACCAGCCTGGTTCCCACTGGAGGCTGCTGGTTTGGGTCCCGGTTCACTCGCTTGTCGAACAGCAAAAGCTGGTGGTGTGCGATGCTCAAGAGGGGCTCGGCTAGAGGCGGCTGGGGCTGATTCTTGCCTTCTGCGGTTGGGGCTGAGATCAGCTTTTTTCAGTTCTCTGCTCTGGCATCTGTCCCGCTGGAGGCTCACCGATGCTCAAAGAAAATACGGGTTTTGGGAGGCGGTGCCAGCGCGTGCCCTGGGGCGGTGGCAGGAGCGCTGGGGGTGTTTGAAGGCGGCAACCCATGCCATGCAGGAGGCAGCAACCCCTGTGAAAGCATTTCTGAGCGATGCTTTGGGGTGGGCAGCCTCGCTTGCTCAGCCCATGGCCTGATGGGGGGGGGGGGGGGGGAAGCCCCAGCAATATAGAGCACAGGAACTGGGTCACTGCGAGTTTTGTCCTGTAGGAAATACGCTGGAAAGCCCTTCTCGGAAGTGGAGCAGTGAGATGAAAGCGAAGGAGGGCAGTTGCTGGGAGGGCTGGAGAATGGAGCTGAGGGGGATGCTGAAAGGCTGCGTGTACGAGCTTGTACGTGCTGGGGAGAAACGACTCGGGGTCTGTACTGAGCCTGGTTATTAAGAAACAAACTAAGGTCTGAATCTGCAGGTCCTGACCCAAATGGATTGAGCTAAACTGGGAAACTGGCGTAGAGTTTGCAAAGGCCTCTCTGTGTTACCCGCTCCGCGTTATTTACTGTGCGGGGAAGCCTGCGGGCTGGAGACTGCAGCATAGATTTGTGATCTATAGATGCTCCAGTGTTGGCCATATGGGTTTGTATTTATTCAGCTGAGTGCTGATTGCAGAGTGGCGGAAAGAAATGAAGTAAGGGATTTCCCGCAGCGCCTGGTTCCTGTGCCCGTCTTTGCTCCTGTCCCTGCTGAAGTGGATGGGACACTTACAGCTGACGTCAATGCAAAAGAGTGGTGTTGTGAAAAGTTTTTGCTGAGCTTGACAAGTGTAAATTAATGATTTTTTTTTAATGAGTCACTCAATCGTTAATTCTTTTCCTAAATCCCCTGCTCCTGGAGTCTCGTGCATATAAAATAATTGCGGTTTTCAACAATTTATAGACCTTTAGGGGTGTAGAGGAGAAACTTGAGGGTGTGATCCTGCGTGTTTCCTTTCGGCTCTATGCTTAGAGGCAAATAAGAAGCCCTGAAAAGTTATTTCTTTTGAATCTCACTATTTTCAAGAGCCTGGCCCTTGATGGCTGAGTGTTTGGGGTTAACTACGCTGAGCAAACATCCTGAACTTGGGCTCCTGACCCTCCTTTGAGTGTTTTGCTTTTCAGACCCAGAAGGTTCCCAGGAGAGGAGAAAGGAAACTGGCTGGCTATTTTTAAACCCTCACAGTTGCCTTCCTGCCTTATATTATTTATTATCCATTATCAGAAGTGTTTTTCCCCTGAAACCATCTTTAGTGGTCAACCAAGGGACCGGTGAAAATTGCCCATCAAACAGAGAGCTGCATCCTTCCATAGAGGTCAGACGAAGCTGGAGGGTTTTGAAGGGTTTTGCCAACTGAAAATGAGTGGTGCTGTTATTTATTATGTGCACTCAAGCAGTGCCAAGCAATTCCAGTGGTGGGCCATGATTACACTGCCCTAAGAGATAAACACTGAAGAAAAGCACAGTCTCCCTCCCAAAGACCCTACAGCCCGGAGCGGCAACACTGATTTCTGCTGGAGAACTGGGTGCTGCCTCCACTTTCTGTATGTACCGAGTGAAACGATGCGTGCTACCGATCTCATTTCATAGCACACCTTGCACTATCACACAGTTTCCGCATGATGCACCAGTGGGTCTAAGGACACCACTGTGCGGAGCACTGTCACATCCTCTCCACAGCAGAGGAAGCTCTGGTGACCTGAACAGCACCACGGGGTGACCTGAACAGCACCACGGGGTGACCTGAGCAGGGATCAGGGCCGTGGCCCTGTGCCCGGGCGGTGTTAAAATCCGCATTGCCCCCAAGAGAGCGTCCGGAAGGCGCGGGGCTGCCTTGGGCAGTGCAAGGCCCTAGTGCAGGGCTGGGTCCCCTCTCCCAGGGCTTCCAGGGAAGTGCCCTTGACCCTTTGCGGCTCCAGATAAGCAGGACAATAGCCCACATTATCCTCACTCATCCTCCTGCCTGGTAAACTTTCAAGTTTGAAGCGGCTCACATCCCTGGCAGCTTTGTTAATCCTTTCCTGCCCGGGCAGGAGCTGCCGGTGCGCTTGGCAGAGCTGGATGTGCCAGCCTCAGCTCCATGTTCTCATTGAAATAAAGCCGCGGGGCTGGAAGGCCCTGGGAGGCTGATGTTATTTCAGCTGCGCAGGGAACTGAGGCATAAAAGTCGGGGTTTTGGTGTTGTCAGCAGCAACTGCCCGGACCCTGTGATGCAGTCTAGCGGCAGCATGTGAGGAGGGAAGGGGAAGAGCCAGGGGAGGGTGAGAGCACGCTGTGCTCACGCAGCGCAGGGGGCTGATGAATGACAAAGAGTTTTTGCCAGTTTCTCTTTGCCTCTGAAAATAAAATGACAATGCTGAAACCCTGCAATGTCTTGGAGGCTCAGGGCCTCGTTAAAGCAGGGTCTGCAGCCCCGCTGTCCCCTGGGCCTGTCTCTCTCTCCCTGAGTCCCCGCTGGGCCGAGCGCAGGTGCCCTGATCCCTGCGCTCCCCTTTGCCCGCGCTTCGGGGGCCTGGCGCGGGGAAGGGGTCAGACCCTGCTTCTGGCACTGGCTTGCTGCGGGGCCTTGGTCACATTCCTTCATCTCCCTGGGGGACGCTGCCTGCCGCCCCCACGGCAGCCCTCACCCCGTCACCCCATAAAGCCCAGCTGCAGAGAGCGAAGGGCTGGGCAGTGCTCTGAACACCCACGGCACTGTTGGCAGGGGGCTGAGCTCATCTGTTGAGATACAGCTTGTCTGTTCAGACAAAAACACGTGCTGTTGATATTCATGCACTTGAATTTAATACTTTTTTTTTTTTTGGGGGGTGGGGTGGTGGGGAGGGACCCCAGATCTAGGTGCTGTATGAACACCTGGTGATACAAGGATCCTCAGGAAGAGGATCCTGTCACCTGTATAGCTTTGCTCCTGCCCACCCTGGTTAAACCCCCGGTGCTCACCCAGGCTCGGTCTCGGGCGAGCATCGCCCAGCCTTTCCCCACCCCGGAGCCCCCCGAGCTTCGCTCCCCGTGGCCCCTGCGTGTCCCCGCCACCCCCAGCTCCCGCCTGCCGTTTTTGTGGGCTCGGGGCGGGGGGGATGTTTCACAGCCCCGCCGCTCCGCGTCCCCCCTCCCGCGGGGGCCGGGCCGTTCCGAGCCGGGCCGGCCCCCGGGGCGGGCGGAGGCTGCGGGAGGAAATCCAGTGCCTGGTTTTGCAGCTCCGTCGGTTCCTTTCCCGGCCCCGGCGGTGACATCAGGCTGCTCGGCGGGGGCGGCCGCGGGCTCCCCGGTGCCTGCCCCGCCGCTGCGGGCTCTGCCTCCCTCCCCGCACGGCTCTCCCGTCCCCGCCATCCCCGCAGCATCCCCACCGCCCGCTGTCCCCGGGGGCGCTGGCGGGGCCGGCGGAGCGGGGCGCCGGGGATGCGGGGACGCTGCCCATGGTGAGCCGGCGGCGACCCCCGCCGCCCCGCGCCGCCGCCCCCGCGCCCGCCCCCGAGAGGCTGTTCGAGGGCTGCCGGCGGGCGCGGAGCCTCTGGGGCGGCGTGAGGCTGGAGGTGGCCGGCGAGAGCAGCCCCGTGGTGCTGCACAGCTTCACCCAGCTCGACCCCGACCTGCCGCCGCTGGAGGTGAGTGCGGGGATGGGGGGGGGGGGGCGTCACTGCTGCCGTGAGTTCGGGGGGGCTCAGCCCGCTGCGGGGTGGGAGCACGGAGCGGGCCCCGGCGCGTCCCCCTTCTAGTTTGCGGTTCTCCGCCTCGCTGGCCAAAGCCGGCCCGCGGTTTGGTAAGGGGATGGCTGTGCGCAGCCTGCTACGCGTACTGCTGTTTCATTTTATTTAATAAACGAGTGCTCCTCCTTGGTTTTTTTGCCGTGTGTCCCTGTGCCGTTGACTGGCAGGCAGGCTGCCAGGCTCTCTTTGGTTTCTCCCAGCAGAGACGCTCTCCCTCAAGACAACCGGAGAAGGGGGCAGATTGCTAAAACCGGGGGCTTTTAATATTTTATTTGAGGCTGTGGCTGCTGAAGGCAGGAGTCTGCTCAGACCTGAGTTGCTCGTAAAGCCTTCAGGCTTGTCCAAACCACAGAAGCATCCTCTGGGAAGGTTACGGGCATCGGGAGGACTTTGCTGGAGGATGCAAAATATTTGTGCTTCTTTGGACTCGACCTCAGGCGGTTCAGGGTCGGACAGGTCCCCTGGAGGTCTCAGCCCGAGTGGTTTGTTGATGGCACTTGTGTGCGGAGGCACCCAAAATAACTGAGTCAGTGCTGTGCCTTTTGGCATCATCACGATGGATCATCATCATCATCATCATGATGGATGATCATCTTCGGCGTGCCAGGAATGTCATTGATTCTGAGCAAACGGGTGTGTTAGGAGAAGCTCAGCTGGAGGAAGGTTTTGGCGTTCGGAGGTGGTGCTTCCACGGCAGCGTCCGAGCCCTGCGGGCTGGCCTGCGTGGCGTGCTGGTGGTGCAGGGGTTAATATCAGCCAGGGTCAGCAAGTCTGGCTTTGCTGGGATTTAGAGCCAGCTGCAGATGTGCTTCTCAGCTCTGGATGCTTCCCACTGGAGGGGGGTGGCGGAGGGGGGAATCACCACTAAAACTCTCAGAGTTACCGTGCAGATATCTGGGGAGGGCAGCCAGCATTTCAGGGGGTGATGGCTCCTTCTCCCAGCGCTGAACGATCTACCCCGTAACCTGTGATGGAAAGTGTTGGTCAGCCACAGACGGGAAGGGATTATCTCAGGCTCCGGCTGTATCAGTTCACCCCTGGCCTGGTGGCAGGAGCTCATCAGCTCTGCCAAGAGTTCATGAAAGCTCCATCCAGCTTATTTCCCCCCCTTTCCCCTCCCTGCCGCTCTCTCCTGGGGGTGGGCGTACTGACATTGTTTGGAGTACATCATCTGGTTCGTGTTATGCCTGGCAGGAAGTCCAGCCTCTCCGGCCCTCCGCGCTCCGGGAGGCCGAGGGGGCCGCGCTTTTGGCAGGGAGAGCAAGAGGAGTGGGGATGAAAAGAGGGGGTGATGCGGTGTGCTGCTCTTACCCCAGGGGAGAGGCTGCCTGGCTCGTGCGAACCCCCATGCACCCCGGCTGGAGGAGGCTCGGGAGCTCAGGAGAGGCTTTGGCAGCATCTCGGGCGATGGGGGCTGCAAAGGAAGAGTCACTGGGGCTGAGGGCGGCTTTGCACGGCCCCCGGTGGCCCTGAGCAATCCCCGCTCACCTCAGCACAGCGGAGAGAGGCGACGGCCCGACGGACCTCCTCTGAAGCTGTCTTTGCCCAGATTTCTGCTCTGGGCTCTACATGGGTCTGTGCTGCGTAATGGTCACAGCACAGTCCCGCTATCTGATCGCTTGCCTTTCCTCCCAGCCCTGAACAACTTGCAGACAAATTCTTCCTTTCTCTGTACCATCTATTTGTAAGTGATGGTAAGAAAAGGTGCATCCCAGAGTGGTGTATGGTGGCCTGCTGCCTCCCGAGCCGCTTTGAGATGCTCAGAGAGCCACTAACCTCTAGCGCATTCCCGTATGAGGGCCTCCGCGTTGCTTAAGCCCTGCTGGCGGGTTGCGCCTGCCGGCATTACAGTGCACGACTGGGGAAGGGGAAAAAAAAGTGAGTTGTGTCGTGACAACTGTCCCGGCAGCAGCCTGGTGTGGTTATAATCCTTGGGTAGAGTTACTCTGCAAGATGCACGCTGGGAGGAGAAGACAGATTATTTGAATAAGAAGACCCCCGGAGACCTTGGGTGTTTTGCTAGCCCCCGTTAATAGCCCTGCAGCGCTGCCGCCGGTCCCTAGGTCCGCGGTGGGAGCCTGGGATTGCTGCCTCTGCTAAAGGGTGTTGTGCCTCCCAGGCTCGGCGTGTCCCCTGCGCTGGGACAGAGCTGGTTTCGGTGGAGCTATGCCAGCTTACGGGGTGGATAGTCTGGTCCCACAGGGAATAGAGGATCCCTGGAAAGCTGCTGGGCAGGTTGCAGGGAATGCAGATCTCTTTTTCCGCTTCTCGGCTGAGCCCCCGCGGATGTCAGCAGGGCAGACCTTTGCCTGTATCCCGCAGCAACAGTATTGATCACCCAGGCATCACTTTGAGGTCCTACTCAATGGCCTCACGGCCTCGTGTCGCCAAGTGTTCTCACCGTGATTTTAACCACAGGGAATGGAAAATTTAACCTGACTGTCTTAAGTGAGGGACTGACAGAGCGGCTTTGCAGACCTTTTTGCTTTGACCTTTCCAGTTCCAATCCATCCCAAATCAGCAGCAAGTGTCAGTCTTTCCTGTCCAGTGGCAGCCACAAAGTGAATTTGGTGGCCCTCTTCCTGGTCCTTGCTGGATAAGTGTGCCGTAAACACCACTGTAGATGACACAGACTGAAACTTTCAGGAGACTGATGTTTGCCAAACCTCTAGACAAGTGGCTGGGCTGACACATGTCAAAAAACCTTGTGTCCTTGCTATTCTGGCTCTTATTTGTTTTCTGAACAATTAGGAGATTTTCAGTTGCTTAAACACATCCTCAAAAACTTGAATTGCTCAGCCCAGATGCCTTGGAGGTCAGTGCTTGTTCTTTAGCCGGGAAGGAGGCGAGGGAGGGGCAAAGATATCTCTTAAAAGCCATTTTCTTTTAGCTTCCTATGGTGCCTTTGGAAGAAGATCCTTTTCTCCCAGCCTGTTCTCCTCCCCCAGGCACAACCTGATATGCCCCTTGCAATTTGCCAGATGAACATCATCTGTTGGTGTTTCTTGGATGGGGGACCCACCTTCTGGCTCCTTTCCAAAAGGGTTTGGTGAGGCTGGGAGCAGGCTAAGATGCTGATTGTTGGTGGGTGCTGCAGGATGGGAATAACAGAGGTGGGTGGGATTTTTTTTTTATTATTATTTGATATGGTTAGAGAGAAGCTGGAGAGAGGTTTCTAAACGTGTTTGTATAAGGATCATGTTACTCAGAGGCTGCCGTGCCATGTTTCCGTAGGGGTGGGAAACCCTCCGGTACTGGGATCTCGCTGAGGTTTTGGTGGATTTAGCACCAGACTGGCAGGCCTGGAAACTGAAATCTTTGTTCATCTGCAGGCTGGTCGAGCAACCCCTGCCAGGCACCCTTGCACCCTGGCTTCACTCCCGGGGCTCCCTGCAACGGGGCAGGCAGGAGGTCCTGCGCTGCAGCTCAGGGCGCTCCAGGCCCCCCACATCACGCTATTGCTCTGCTACAGCCATCTATTTTCTAGCTATCGAGGTGGGATTACCGGGCAGGGGCAACTAAATGCGGTCTTGGAGGATTTCCATGCTTCCGAGTGGCCGGGTTTGGGGTGGGATGAGCAAAAAGAGCATCAGGCCAGCTGTGCCTGTGGGGATGGGTCTCGCTCAGCTGGCACCGCTGTTTCGGAGCTGGGGGGTCGGCTGTGACCACCCCACAGTTAGGGCCAGAGCACGGCCTGTTCTTAGGGCCACCTGAGTTGGGCCAGCCGTAGGAAGGGCTTTGCCACTAGCGGCTCCTCCATCACCCTTTCCGGCTCTCTAATTGCCAGCCACTCTCTCCCCTGAGGGACGTGTAATTGAAGGAGCAGAGAGCTTATTTAGGTCACTCTAGACCACATTTAAAGGCTGGGCATCCCCTGCTTGTACTTTCTCTAACGCAGTTATCTCCAGAGCTGCCTAGTGACTGGCTTTCAAGCGGATGTGTTACTTTTATTTAAATATACACTTGCAGCAGGGCTGTTTCAGTTCTCAAATATTTCTTCATCTCCCACGGACCCAGCAAGAGGGGGGAAAAAAATGTCGTTGCTAAGGAGCGGGATTTGGATACAAAGCCGGCCGAGCTGCTGGCAGGGGGCCCGGGGGGCTCCGGCGCAGCTCGTGGCCGGTCAGAGTTTATGCATTGCTTTGGTGGGATGGCACCTGCGGCATCTGGATGAGGGGGTCGGGATTTGAAGCATCACTTGGGCCTTGGGGAGAAAGAGTTGAGTTGTAGGATTCATACCCTCCGTAGATCAACCTGTTCATCCCACGCTGTTAGTGTGTGTGGTGTTGGGTTGGACCCAACAGCTGCATCCTTGGCTTGTCCAAAATGTGTGTCGTTTGCTCCAGGGGTCTGTGGGACTTTCACTTGCAGCGAGAAGCATTTGTAGGCTGAAAGGTGAGGCTGGTGTGAGGGCTCTTATGAGGAGGGACTTGGTGCCCAGGGAGACCTGTTAAGCATCACACTGAAACTGTATTGCAGCCTCTGGCTGGAGCGTGCCTGCCTGGGAAAACTGGCAGCAGGGGAGGAAGCGAGCTGTCTGGCTACTTCAGTCCTTGGTTTGTCTCATTCCTGCCCCTGTGTGAGGACTCGCCCGCACCTCACAGCCCCAGCCCGCCTGGCTCACGGAGCTCCAGTAAAGATGCGCTTGGACTTTGTTCCTGAGTCGTTAGGGAAGGGGAGCGCTGAGCTCTGGCATGGAGTAATCCCACCCGCTCCCCGGGGGCTCTGCCTCGCAGGTTGGCTGCCGGCGCGGGGACACGGAGAGGGGATCGGAGCAGGGGCAGAGGTGCAAGGGCTCTGCACGGCGAGCCCGCTCCCAGCGCACGCTGCGGGCTAGCGCAGGAGCGGCTTTGCTCACACATGTAATCTGGTGTTTGCAGAAGGGCTTTTGTGGATGGGCCTTTTGTTCTTTTAACGCTGGGGAACAGCTCTCCCAGAGGCGACAGGAAAGTCCTTTCCTAAATCTCTGCGTGGGCCATGCCGTCACGTGGGCTGCAGTGAGCAAACACTGGTCTCCTTCGGTGCAATGAAGTGGCAACCCCGTAACACCTAAACCCTCTGTCTCTCTCCATGTGATTTTGTTTTGGTTTTATGATTTATGCAAATAATCTCTAAAGCCTTTGGTTACGTTCCCGGGGCTGTGTTGGTGCAGGTTCTTATAGGGCAGAGCTTTTACATTAGATAATCGCCACGCGTTTCTCTCTAACATACCTGAGGGTCAGGAGTTATGTGACAGCTAAATGTCAGTGGAGATTAAGCACACGCAGAGAGGGGCACATGCGCGGCTCGTTTCGCTTGCATAGCTTGACAGCAGTGAGTTTGTTTTCATTACACAGTTGGATTTTGATGAGCCCTGCTGCCAGAAACATGCCGGGATGGGGAAGGGCGTCTTCCCGCTCTGCATGTGGGTGCTGGGTGCCCGTGCAGCAGGGTGGGCGCAGCTGCCTGGCGAGCCCCCGGGGTCGGCGGAGGCTCCAGCTGCCAGGCACCAGCCAAGTCCTCAGAGCTGACAGGGGAGGTTTGACTTGCAAACGGAGCAGGCTGGAGAGGAAACTCATCGGAGGCAACTTCATCTGGAATGCTGAGGCATTGTTTTTAGAGTGGCTTTTCACTCTGCTAACCACACTTTAACAAACAGCAGCTGAGCTGAGGGCCTGTGTGGAAACCTGCTCTTCAAAGGAGTCGCTACCCGTCTTACCAGAACTTCTTTTCATGTGATGGAGCAAAACCACGCAGCCTTTCCCTGCTCTTTGCAGTGGTCGGGTCTCCATGGAGACTCGCAAGCTGAGAGCCTGCGCTAGGCTCCCTGCTCAAAGCCAGCGTTTTCGTTTGTGAAATGATGTGTTTGGTTTGGGTTGGCTTCTTAGAGCTGGAACTAACTTCAGGAAACCATCGTTTAGCCAAGCTGGGCAAAGCAAAGCATGTTGCCCGAGACTGGCTAGGTGAAAACTCAGCTGTGGGAAGCGAACAAAGATGCTGAAGAGCACACCTTCGTGTGGTCAAGGGGTTCGGGACCTCACCTTCCAGTTTAGGCCAAAACACCAGGCATTTTGTTCAAAGCCACTTGCCTAAAAGGCTCAGCTGGTGGCCTGATGCTGGTGAGGTCTGGCTCCATGCTTCAGAGCAGCAGCAGAGCTGGTGAGCTGTGGGAGCTGGAGGACGTGGGGGGTGTGAACTGGGGCTCTGGCTCTGATGGTGTCACCCCCATTCCTCCCATGCTGCGGCCGCCACGATCACTGCAGACTTTCCAGAGCAAGGCTGATGCTCGCTTTGGTTTATCATCTTAAAGCAGCCCAGCTTTTCTCCAAACACTGCTGTTTGTTTGCTTTTGATTTTTTTTTTTTAATGGATATTTGGTCCCAGCTGCAGTTCTGCTGGTCAGGACCGCTTTGGCTGGATCCCCGTGCTGAGCAATGCGGTGGTAGTGCCTGTTGCTGGGGACCGTCACTGTGATTTACTGGGTTTCTAGACAATGCGGTTTACTAGATTCAGTCCCGGTTGCGACACTGAGAACCAGCATTAAGACTGGTCCCTCCCTCGCAGGGTGCTGGGGGTGACTCAGAGCATAGCTATGGCTCACACCGGTATCATAACAAGCACTTATTCCCTGAGGTGCTTCGGCGGGGAGGGGGAGGTATCTCACAAACTCCATCTCTCCCAGTCCTCATTCCCATGGATTTCAGCGTGTTCCTCAGCACAACTCGGCTCTGGGAGGATGGGGCTGTTCGAGGCTTGACCTGTCTTAGTCCAGGCAATGCCAAAGGAAAGAAGCCAGGGAAGGCAGGTGGGCACCTCTGCCCTCTTTGCACTGATGCTGCCCCACGGTCGTTGTACACGTCAGCTTTTTGGGTATCCCAGGGTTTGCCCCCCCAAATCATTTTAAATGGAGGGCGAGCTGCAGGGATGCTCACCTGCGGCTGGTAATCGCAGGGGATGAACGGGGCAGGGTGGCAGGAACAGACGAGTCAGGGTGGGAGCGTGCCTGTACTGGCTCGCCAAAGTGCCATGGCCAGGAGGAACAGGCCTACTTCTGTGGTGTTTTACCTGCTATGAAAGAGCTCTAGTAACGTGAGGGAATGCTTGCCTGCAAATGCCTGCAGTGACCCAATGCTGGGTTGAAATCCCGATGCCTGGTGTCCCCGAGCAGACGCAGGTGTGCTGCTGCAAACGCTGGTATGCCTTCATCATCAGCCATTGCTGGTAAAAGGCTGGGTCTTAAGCAGTGGGAGAAAACAGAGTCCCAAAAGTCTGTGCTGAATCAGGGTAGGTGGGAAAGTGGAGCAGCCCTGCATGAAGCTGCCTGCTCTCTCCCTGCTACCCCGGGGGTTTGGCTAACAGCTGATGGAGGGTTGGCTGCCTGCAGGTCCCGCTCTGGCTGATGGTCGGACACAGTCCACGGCAGGACCCGCGCCTGCAAGTGCAGGGCTGCGGGTCCGGGGAGGGAATTCATCCCACCACCTCGGCTGCCCGCGCCCTGCCTGGACACCCGCGTTCCTCGTACCGCAGCCGCTCTCCACCCTCTGGATGCACAGGATCTGGCACACCCAGCGCTTGGGTCAGGGCTTGGGTCCAAACCTCACTGCTTGGGCTCCCGGCGTGCGTGTTCAGGCACTTGACAACAGCTGGATTTTTTTTTTTTTTAAATTTTTTTTTTTTCAGTTGTTTTCTCTCCAAAGGTGCCAATTAAACTTAAGCTCTCAGTTGCTTCAGCTGTGGAAATCAGACTTAGTTGACTGAGCATCCTGATTGCAGGCCCCCCAGGTGTCAGCTTGTTGACTCCTGCCTCTGTACCTGCTTATATAGCACCTACTGCCTCGTTGACACCTCTTTAAGTAATGCTCTGAAGGTGAGATTTTCTTGATTACAAAGCAAAAGTGCTTGCTCTGCCCCCTTCTAGCTTCCCACAGGCATCCCAGGGAGGGGAACAAGTAGGGAGGGACTATCCAAGAGGACAACCTCTCCCGGATCAGCCCGCAGCAGCCCTTCCCTGGAGCGAAGGGGATGGCCTGGGACCTGCAGCTGGGATGCGGAGGGACACGCTGGGGCTGCGGGTGTCAGGAGGAGGCTGGGACGAGATGGGCTCAGCCCGGACCTCGGCGCAGGGCGGCCCGGGAAGCACGCTGGCAGCAAATGGAGGCGTCCTACGTCATTCTGACCGGGGTGGGAGTTGGGTGCAAGGGGCACAGCCAGAGAACAAAGGCTTGCATTTATTCCTCCCGTCCTTTCACCGGCAGCCCCTCGCTGCCTCCCTGCACTGGATTGTTCCTGCATTTTCTCTGCTTCAGCTGTTTACTGGGTCACCCTGATGCAGACACGCACACAAAGAGCAAGCCATCCGGCGAGGCCGTCCCTGCGCTACCGGCACTGCGAGCCCCTCTCCAGCCCCGAGGAGCACAGAGCTGGCATTGAACCGGGCGGGGAGAGCACCCGAGCCTGCTCTGCTCCGGGGTCAGGGTGGACCCGGGGCATCCGGAGGCCCGCAGGCATCCTCCTCTGCGCAGGCTGGGGTGATGGCATTTTGGGAAGGGGGGGCCCAAGAGGTCTGGGCTTGTCGGCTTTGCCCACGCTTCAATCACACCAGCTTTAATGGAGGGAATGTAAGTTGACGTAAGGCAGTGTAAACACATGGGTGGACACATTTACTTCACGAAGGCTTATTTTGGTTCAGCTTATCTAAGCTAAGGATGTGTCTGAGCTAAATCAAAATTAACCTTGTTCAAACTGAAATGAAGGGTGATGGCGCAGTTACCGTAAGCCAGACCGCAGCCAGACAGGGCTGTGGCCTTTGGACAGCCTCCAATTTGTCTACCCAGATCTGTGCACCTTCAAAATTACAGAAAGATAGGACTTTGCTTTCTTTTTCACTCTGCAGGCTACAGCAGGCGGGTACTGCATAGGCAGTCATTTACAACTTATCCAGGCTGCTCAGCAATGGTGTGTAGCGAAACTCCCTGGGAATGTTGGTGTGGGGCCGGTGGGATGGCTCAGCATGGCATGGGGGGCTGAAAGCCACTTCCTGGGTCTGGGCTGTTGTTTTACACCTGGCAGTTGCTGGGGCCATCGTCATTGTGTTGCCCGTTCTGCATATCCCACCTGCCCTGGTCGTGCCGCAGGTGTGTGCCCAGCTGTGATCTTCATTCATGCGGGTCAGGTACGTGCTGCGGTCAAGGGAGAGGTTTGACAAAAGAAGCTGGTTTAAGGGCAGCTAATACTTTGTAAAATTAACTTTTTTGGCTGTCTGGCCTGGCACATGGGCTACGAGCTGAGAGCAGGAGAATTATTCAAGGCTTTGTGTGTCTGAGAATGTAAAGACTAGACTTTTGGGATCGATGAACTCACTAGCTTGCAAATGCTGATGCATGCAAGGGACAAGCGTTGCCCTGGAGTTGCAACAACGAACAAGTCTGTGTGTTCTGGTTAACATGTGTTAAAACATGACTGACATTTCAGGAATGAGCATACCAATCGGTTTCAAGGTACGTCAGCTCCGAATGCCAACCTAATCACCATCCCTTTCCAAATACATATGGCAGTTCTTGCTGCCACAGAAATAACACACTTGGTGCGACAGGGCCCTGGTTCAGCAGTGGAATCAAGAGAGGAACATTAGATCAGGCTTGAACTGTAATCTCTTCAGGACACTCCCCCTGTTTTTCTTTGCATTTGAGCAAGGCATTATAGAGCTGTCACGTTGCATGTGACTTACAAGTGCTACTGTATACACACCAGAAAATAATCAATTTTTGAACTTGTTTCTGTTATGTTTTTTGCAGATTCTTCTGTTCCATCTTGGTGAAATACAGACCTTTTTTCTGAGCTGAAATTACTTACTATGAATTACTCAATCTTTATTTACCCTTACAGAGCAATATGTATTCAGTTTTTATTCACCAGTTGTCACCAGTCATGTCATTCTGGTTTCACTTCCAGTAATTACCCTCCAGGCTCTAGGCAAGTTTGTAGCGGAGCAGTTGCTCTGTAAGCGAAGGCCAGCTGCGTCCCTCGTATGCAAGCCTGACTCTGCGTAGGTGTTGGCGGCTGAGCGTGGATGCTGCCGAAACGCACGCCGTGGCGATCACGAACGCAAAGCCAAGGTCTGTGGAACAAGAGCTAGAACTGCTGTGTCGGCGGGATCTTTTTTTCATCAACTTAGAGAGGAAGCAAAACCTGCTGCACTCAGTTTTCTTCTAACCTTCAGCAGCCTGCGAAGGGAGCCCTTCCTGGCATGTCCCGTGGTAGGAAACACGAGGGAAGTCCTGCTTTGGTGGTGTTTTCACATAGGATGTAAATGTCTAGGTAGAGATGCTGGTGGTTTTCGTACACTCCCGGGTGTAGGAAACACAGGGTTTGGAGTTAAGCAGTCATATCTGGTGTCTCTGGCTCTGCCAGTTGCCAATGGAGTTTGCTCTTCCCTGGGGAGTCCCCCTAGCAAGGCTGATGCCCCGGCACCTGCACCACCCCCTGCATCAGGGGGCCTGATCCTTCCCCTTGGAGGCCGGGGCGGACAGAGTGGACACGGAGCGTCTTTGCAGATCTTTGACTCTTGATTTCCAGACCATAAAAAGTGAAAAAGTTTCTACATGTGGGAAGGCTCTTAGCTTTCTTTAAAAGCAAAACAAAAGCAAATGGGGGAGGAATCCTGTGTATCTGCTCTGTCTCGTTTCTGGACCCAAGTGCTGAGCTCCTAATCCTCACTCCAGCCACTGACTCACTGCATGCGAGTCACAAGATGCCTTTGTAACTGATCCGCCAGCCATGGCTTTCTCTTCTTCCTAAGCCGTGAGGGTGGAGAAGGCTGCCTTTGAACATTGTCTCTAACCCCTCTGGGTTGCGGACATGGCATCCGACCTGCTGTCAGTCTCGGGCAGCCCCAGACCCCAAGGGAGGATCTATAAAATCCCCACAAGAGGCAGATATGGGGTGATGTGCCCCTGTCCTGTCCTGCTCCCTGGGAGTCATGGTGCTGGGTGATGCATGGCCCTGGGGCTGTTCCCTGTCGGTGCTGGGTGCAACTTTCCCTGCTGAAACACCTGAAGCCGAGCAAAAGCAGATCTAAGGGCGTCAGGAAAGCCAAGCTGCAGAGCCCAGTGGCTGATGGGGTGAGAACAGGCTCTAAGCTGTTGCCACTGTCTTGGTGTCCTGGCAAAAACACCCCCTTTTCACAGTGGGTTTAAGTTTAGCTTCTGGCCCTTTTTCTCTTCTTTTCCTGTTTCCCCCTTTGTCATTATTTTTTAATGGGCTGTTGGAATTGGTCCTGGTCTGAGGCGGCTCTGAGCAGGCAGGAAGGAAGGCAGAGAGTATCAAAAACCCGAAGGAAACATGTCCATCTGCCTAACATCTCTGCTCAGGGAGCAGCGCCCAGGGCAGGGGCTGGGGCCGGCCGAGCTGCGGCGGGGGACTCGAGCTCCATCAGCAGCAATGGGAACACGGCTCAGGGAGAACAGAGACGGCAGGAGATCAACCTGCCTGTGGCCGGCGAAAACCACTGTACCCCAGTGCCACCACGGTCATTGCTGGGATGGTGTTTGGGAGCAAGAGTGCTCCTGCCCAAAATGGGGCTCCTAATCCAAAGCACGTGCCGTGGGTCACTGGGGGTAGGCAGGCGCCAGCACGGGGCACCTTCCTTTCCCCGAACACGGGATACTCGGCAGCTTCCTCGCCAGCTTTGGGTAGCCTCTGTAGCCTTCCTGAACGCGGCTGGGGAAGGAAACTGCTGCTGAGTGTGAGGAGCAGACGGGACGATCCCGACCAGCGGAGCCATGGGGGACATCCACTGTGGGGCTTTTTACCTGGAAGTCCCCATGAGGAAGGGTGTTGTGCTGCGTGCGCTTATTTTGGATGGGTAGGACGGAGGGTACTTCTGCTTTTGCGGTCTTTATCTTTGGTTCACGGAACTGTAGTTGTTTTCCTTTCACTAGATGGGGGTGGCTTTTTTTCCTATTTCCTTTTACATAACGTCGTAGGCTTTCGTTTACATAAGAGGCCCCAAAGTTGCTGCTGTTCATTGCGTGTGTTCGGGATTTGATCCTGGAGCGAAATGAAAGTTAACTCGGGGCTTGTGCAAAGCGTGGAGGACGTGGTCCTTGGTGGAGCATGTTTCTTTCATTTCTGGAAAGGCCTATTTCCGTCACTGGTGGGAAGGGATTATTCTGAAAAGGGACTGGGGATTGTAAAGACCAAACCTTCACTTTCTGTTTCTGGCTTTACCAGCTTTCATCAAGTCCTTTTGAACTTGTGCAAACCTGGAGCTTCAACAAGAAACTCTTGGTGATGTTTCTGACGCTCAGCTCTGCCTTTTCTTGTTCCTTTAGCCAGCGAGACTGTTAATTCCCAACCGGCACAGCTTCCCGGCTTGGGGATGTGCCATGGGCAGGGTTAGCATCTGCTTCTCTCTGTGGCTGGTAGCAGCAGTCCTTGGAAATCACGGTGCAAAGAAACTCTTGGTGCTGTGCCATACCTGCCTGCGGAAGAGGCATTTTGTGGAGCCCAGCTGAAAGGGAACAGAGTAGCATGAACATCTTGATCTTTAAACCAGCTGTTGTCCAGGGAGCATTGGTAAAAGCACTTTAAGCAGTTTTGCCTCTTCCACGTGTGCTGAAATTAATACCTTTTCCCAATAACAGTTCATTATTTTGTGTCTTTGGAGGCCAGTGTGCTAACCCAGGGGCACATGGGACCAGAGCTCTTAAGACCTGGTAATCGTTGGATAATTGTCTGTGTGTAACATGCAGGGATGCTGTCATGCTCACACTTAATCCTGTACTTCGCTCCTGTCTTACTAAAACCATCTTTGTGACTGACCTCAAACACTTTCTAAAATGCAGATCCCTAGCCAATATTTTGCTTTGCTGTTTGGATTTTGCATTTTCCCCTCCCTTCAGCCGATGAGAAGAGATGAAGGCAGATTCCCTGCTGCTCTCTGGCTGGCTCCTGCGAGGGTCCCTCACACCACAGCCCTTCCTCCAGGCTCGTGAACCTTGGCTACATCTTAGAGCTCATTATTAAACCTCTGTGTGAAGACGTGGGGTTCGACGCCGTGCCGTGTACTAGAACATTCACCAGAGAGAAGAGTTTATTGCACGGAGCAGGAATTCCTCCGCGGTGTAGTTACAAACACTTTGAACTATCAGTGGGGAGCTCGTTGCTCATGCAGCCTGGGGCTATCTGCAGCTGGAAGAGGCGGTCTCTAAAACCAGGCAAGCCATCTGGTGCGGACCTCCAGTTTCATATTTCAGGGGATGAACTCCTGCAGAGTTCACTTATGGCTGCTTTTGCAAAAACCTCCGACTCTGCAGAATTGGGCGTCTGATACCCCGAAGTTAAACATGTGGTTTTTCCTTGTGCCCCTCCATCGAGAGGCCTTTTTCCTGCTGTATGGAGAGGAGCAGGATTGCACACTGAGCTGGAGAAATCATGGTCAAATGTTCATTTTCTACGTCTTCCTTTTTTTGGTGCGCAATTTGAAACACGTTGGATCTCACTTTCTGGGGTGTCGAGTCCCTTCCGTATCACTTTGGTGGATGGTACAAATGCCATAACTATCAACATTCTCAGAAGTTAGTGCTTTCACAGAAAAAGCTTTGCTGAATCTTGTTGCAGCCGTTTAAAGCACTGCCTGGGCCTGTTGGCCGCATCTCTTCTATCAACGTGATGCAGTAAGCGGAAGGGATCTTCACCTGTATCTCTGCCGCAGTGCCATGATGAATTATTTAGGTTGAACCACTGGTGCAGGAGGGTTTGCACATGGGTGCTGGGCTGTGGTTGTACTGGCTGAGGCCTGACTCATGCTCCCTTCTGCTATGAGGGGCAGAAACAGCAGCAGATGCGTAGGGCAGGCAACAGGGAGCAGTAGCTGTTGCAGCAGTATGTACCAGCACTTGTCTGTCAAAGCTCTTTTGAGACTATTTTCATAGAATCATAGAACAGCTCACGTTGGAAGTGACCCGTAAAGATCATTGAGTCCTACTCCCAAGAGGGAGACGTTCATCTTTGCTTGAAGGCGTTCATCTTTGATTGACTTGCTGGTAGTCCTGGAGGGAACTGGTGTGAGTGCGAGACTTAGGATCGCAGAGTTCTTGGTGGCCAGCATGTACATAAGCCACAGTTCAAGGCTTTGTGTCTCTCCCAGCCCTGCTCCCGCCCCGCATCTCCTCATCTGCAAAGGGAGAAATGTGCATTTGGTGCAGGTGTTGGAGTGGGACTTCGCTGGCTCCGTCCTGCTGCAGCTTTTTCCTTCGTTGGTTTTTAACCAACATGTGCAGAATGCACAATCAGCATCTTGGAGAAGCAGCAGTAGGAAAGGGGAAGCTCACGCAGAATACAAATAGCCAAATTTTAAAATGTACCAGTGTAGCAGCTCGCCTGGCTCTTGGCATGAGCCTGGCTGAAGACTGCTAGGAAGCTGCGTACTTCGTGTGTGGTTTGCAAAGGGGGAACTTTGGGGGGATAACGCACAAGTCAGCAACACAAAAAATGAATGAATCTGAGAGTCTTGAATATAGGAAGGAAATGAAATTTGCTTCTACGTGCATCAAAATTGGGTGTATCCTCTGCACATGACATGAAATACAGAGTGAAAACCCATGCACGGTTACGGCAATACTTTCCACTGTAGTTGCACAGAGGCTGCCAATGATTCATGGGTTGATCCTGGGACATTTTGTCCTCCCATATGATTTGATTTCTTTATTAATTTAATTGCATCTGAACAAGCATCTGATTTTTCTTGATGTTTGTGTCTGGGGTTTACAGCTGCCCAGCCAAATCTCTTTCCTGAGTTAGACTGTACAGGAGTCTGGTCCTACTGGACCCAGAGCTTTCCTCCAGCCCAAAGGCAGCATAACTGGAAGATACGCAGGGTAGGGCTGATCTGCAAGTTGGGTGAAAAGACTGGGAGAGAGCCTGGGAGAGCTGATGTGAAGAACTGTTGGTAGTGATCCCACTTCTCTATCACTGCCAGTGACTCTATCACAGGGTCTGATGGTCTCCATGGACAAACTGGGAAGAGTTCCTACAGTTTTTCTTTCTTTTTGTTGGAAACAGCATCTATAGGTGGAAGAAGGTGCCAGTAGCTCTCTCCCGAGGTTGTGCCAGTGCCCCCGATTCCCAGCTAAGGTGTCTCTGCTTGTGGGGTCGGGGGTGACTCGACCTAGGTGGCCTAGGAGCACCTCGTTCCTGTGAGCTTTTGGTGGAGAGATGGAGAGGTGATGGGGGAGAAGCCCAGCTCTCTCGGCTGCCGGTGCCTTTAGCTACACGCCAGCTCACCTTCCTCATACTGACATGTTTAAACGGCTTCATCTTCCCCGCACTGGGGCCAATGTCATGGGTGGCCGCTCTGGCGGGGCTCCCAGCGCAGACGTGACATGGGGCTGCAGAGGAGCAAGGAGTCAGGGTGAGCTCAGGGGCTTGTTCGTGCCCCTGCCGGTGTTGGATGGGTGGTGCCAACCATCGGGGCTCGGGGCTGCTAGCCTGCCCGTGCTTGGGCCAGCTGAGCTGGGGGGAAGTTGGGCTTAGATCTGCACTACCCTCAGCAGCCAGCCTCTGCAGCCTGGGGGATTTATCAAAGCAGGAGGGAGATGTATTTTCATGTCATGCTGTCTAGGAAGGTGCAGGGCATGCCATGCTGGTGAGTGAGTGCCTTTTCCATTCTTGAAATTTAGACCTTTTTGTACTTGAACAGAAATCTATGCCATAATTTATCCCAGAGCATAGAACAAGACAGGGACTGACATAGGTGTCCAGAAGCACATCTGTCTGTCCGCTGCCTTGTGTGGGTGCTGTCAGGGTTGGTCTGGAAGCCAGTGAAGCCTGGGAAAGACTTCCAGTGTTCACAGCACAGCCAAAGTTAGGAGCCTATCAACCCCTCGAGCTTCAGCAAACCAAACCTCTTGATAGCCTGGCATGAAGTGAGAAGAGCAGGTTCAGCAGAAAGTGAGGAAGAAGTCCAATAACCCTACCCAGGGGGATTCTCCATCCTCATTCATTACAACCATGAATGAGAGGCTTTTTAAAATTTTCCCCTTACTCCTTGAGCTTGCTGTGGTTTCCTGCCTTAATTCCTTGCTAATAACAATGACTTGACTTGAGCAAGGTGTGATAACAGCTCAGTGACCGCTGCTGTGATGTTGATGATAAAGGTGGTTAAAGAGCATGTTAGGTGCACATTTGATACATCAGCTCAGGGTCATGTTCAGTGCTTTCTGCTCAGTGTCTCTTGAGATGTGCAGCATTGTCTGAAGCTGGGGCCCTGGGTACGGCTGTTCTCACGTTCACCGGGAGCAGTATGGGAGGAGGATTTTTTGCATGGAGCGGCGGTGCTCCTGGGGCTCCATCCTGGGTCGCCCCATGGCAGCTTCCAGCTTCTTCCCCAGCAAGCCCTGCGTTGTTGCCATTGCTCAGGGGGTTTTGTGCTCCTGAGAGGCAGGGAAAGGCACGGGCCAGCTCTGGCCCTGGCTGGCAGCGTGATGTGCAGGGGGAACTTGTCCCGGAGCCCCTGCACCCCAGCACATGGTCACCTCCCCCTGCTAACCGGCTTACTGCTTTCAGGCATTTTCCCCATCTGCTGAGCAGTGGGTTTTGCCGCGTGTTACACCATGTCCCGCCATTTGGCGTGGGGGATGGAGGGTGGGGGAGATCCCCACGGTGTTTAAAAGAATCTGGATAAATCCTCTTAAGAGAGGCACTGACTCAGCAGAAGGTGGTGAGAGGAGGAGGAGGAGGAGGAGGAGGTGGGAACTGAATTATCCTTGTGGGGCTGGAGCTGCCGCTGAGCCCTGCGCTGGCACATGGGGCTGGGGAAGCTGGGGCAGGTGTGTGCCTGGGGACCTGCCCCAAGAAACATATCCCCTCTTTCCTCACCAAATTTTAGGCGGTCTCCATCTCCCCAGAGCAGAAACATGAGCCTCATAGTTGGGTCAGGCTTTGGCCCAGAGATGCCTGTCCCAGCTGTGTGTGAGTCCACCCCGGCGCTGGTCCATGGGGTTTCCCCCCAGCTTTGAGCTCCTGCCTTGAGTTTCTGCCTTGTATGCATGGCCAGTGCTGCCGAAGCTCACGGGCAGCTTGGTTTCGCAGTTATTATTCATCACCAAAGGTGCGCTGAGGTGCTCGGTTCCCAGAGGGGCAGATTACCAAGATTACGGTCAGACTGGGTGGCAGTGTCAATTTACAGGAAAAGCAAAAGCTTGGGGAGGGGGAAGCAGCCGGGGCTGGGTATGGAGGTGTGTTGCCACCAGCCCCTCTCACTGCCTGGCAAGGCGTCCCCGCTCTCCCTGGCACCTGGCGCTGGCGCAGCCTCGGTTTGCAGAAGGGCTGAAATGCAGAGGAAGGGGACATGGAGCAGACCGAGAGCAGCTTCCCGAAGTCTTCGCTCTGCCTAGTGCAGGCTCAGGTGGGCCCACGGTTAAGCTGGCCCAGAAGACTGGTGTCGCCTGATTTGCATTTCTTAGCAGGCGAGGGAGACTCCTGCTGCCTGCTGGCTGTTGCCTTTGGCTTGCTGAGATGCCTCGTATGAGCCTGCAAGAGCACCTCTGCCGCGCTTCACCCTCCTTATCTCACGGTGTATGTTGTCCTCCCGTACAGAGCTCCACACAGGAGATCGGAGAAGAGCTGGAGGATGGTGTGATCTACAGCATATCGCTCCGGAAAGTGCAGCTCCATCACACGGCCAACAAAGGGCAGCGATGGCTGGGGGTAAGCTGGGGCTCTGCCAGCCTCCTGCCACGGGGTGTTTTTAGATGTTTCCCTGCCAGAGACATAATGGCCTGATGTCAGGGCTTGGCAGGGTCGATACCAGCCCGTGTCCTGCCCTCTTCTTGCTCCCCCATACACTCCTGTCCAGAGGGCTCCTTCCAAGCCTTACCTGGGAATCATGTATTTATTTGGGAGTGGGGCATGGGAGCACCCACTGGCCCTCACAGCAAGGGGCATGGGGGAAACAATCTGAAGCCCCATTTTGCAAAACAGGGCAACCGTGATTTGCAGCTAGATTTTGGCAACCTTGAGGCCTTTCCTGGGATTTCCCAAATGCTCAAGTCTTCTCAGCTGAGTTGCTGGTATTTGGTGTCAGAGGAGACCCGGCTTCCCTTTCCCCAGTCCCATCATGAGAGCCCTAGGCGCTGTAGGGGGTCCATGGTCCCAGCCTAGACCCAAAAGCGGCTTGCAAAGCTGGTGGGACCACACTGCGCTCGAACACATCTGTCTTCACCCAGCCCACTGACTTCTGCTCTTGTCCCGGCAGTTTGAGAATGAGTCAGCCTTAAACCTCTACGAGACGTGTAAGGTACGGACAATAAAAGCTGGGACCTTGGAGAAGCTGGTGGAGTATCTGGTCTCAGCCTTCAAAGGCAATGACTCCACATATGTCACCATCTTCCTGTGCACTTACCGGGCCTTCGCCACCACAAAGCAAGTGCTGGACCTACTGCTTAACAGGTGAGGCTGCCCTGAGCGCTGAAACGCAGCTGGGGGTGGCCAGTGTCTGAGCCCTTTTGGCCAGGAGAGCCCCATAATCTGCTGCCATGCCTTGGAGGGCTGACAGGCTTCTCCCAACCCCATCAGCTTGAAGGTTTTGGGGCAGGGCAGGGAGGACACAACTTCCCATTGAGCTGGAGCCCTTCCAGCTGGTACCTGCTGCGAGGTGGCCAGTGCTGGCTGCTTCCCTCTTCCCATAACGCGGGGACTGTGGCAGAGTGAGGGGAGCAGGACAGTGTGTGAGAGATTCGTCCCGACCCCCTGGCAGAGCTGGGGGTGATGTGAAGGGAGAAGAGGCAGCGCTGAGACACAGCTGACTCCAGGATGCTCACTGCCTCCTCGCTGTGCCCCACTAGGTACGGCAAACTCCATGTGCAGGCGAATGGGGACCACGCCAGGCACGCTGTGGATGAGAGGATGGAGCTGAAGAAGTAAGTCTGACTGCGCTGTGGGTGAACAAGATGGGTGGCTCTGGTGATAGCTCTTCGGTTCTCGTACAAAGGCATGTGTTGTCCCAGGGGCGCTCCTGGTGCCTGGGGCTCGGGGGGGTGCACACGGGTTTCTCCTGGCACCCGATTCTCACACAGGCTTGCCTGTGTTTCTGCCCTCCCTGCAGCACCATCTCCTCCATCCTGGGTGCCTGGCTGGACCAGTACTCAGAGGACTTCCGCAAGCCTCCAGACTTCGCCTGCCTCAAGCAGCTCATCTCCTACGTGTGCCACAACATCCCCGGCTCAGACCTGGAGCGCCGAGCCCGCATCTTGCTGGCCCAGTTCCAGCAGCAAGAGCGAAGCGAGCCCGAGGCAGAAGGTGGGGTCCTTTCCCCGCTTGCGGGGGGTCGTTTGGGGCTGCAGGTGGAGAGAGTGGTACTGGTTGGCATCGAGGGTCTCCAAAACCTCGGGTCTTGCCACGTGGCTGAACGCCCATAAACCCTTACATGGAGGTACAACGGGAAGCTAATCCAACTGCACCAGAAGTGGGATTTCTAAATGGATTAGCTAATCTGCCTTTAATCCTCTGCAGACATTTGTGTCCAGGTTTAAAATTACTATCCTTTTATCTGGCCCTCATTTCTCAGGGTGTGAAGCCAGATGGGAATTAAGAGCCGGGAGGTGGGATGCAGGTGTCCGCAGGGCGCTGGCGCGGGTTGGCGTGGGCCCCGGCTTGTGGCAGCGCTGTGGTGCTCAGCTTCGCGCCGTCTCTCGCAGCTGTGGACCATGGCGGCTGCACCTTCCAGCTGGTGGAGGAGAATGGAGTCAGGGACGGGAAGCCGGATTTCCTCTCCTTTTCCCCGGAGATGGTGGCAGAACAGTTCACGCTGATGGATGCTGTGAGTATTCGTTCAACAGCCGGGTTGATGGTGCTCTGCTTGTCTGCTACCTGCTGCTCTGGGCACAGGCCTGTCTTTTCCCTTCCACCTTTTCCTCCTGGCCCGTTCCCTTTCCAGGGACCACAAAGAGACCCGTCTCCATCCCTTTATCTTCCAGGAGCTGTTCAAGAAAGTGGTGCCTTACCACTGCCTGGGCTGCATCTGGTCCCAGCGAGACAAGAAGGGCAAAGAGCACCTGGCGCCCACCATCCGTGCCACGGTCTCACAGTTCAACAGTGTGGCCAACTGTGTCATCGCCACATGTCTCGGAGACCGGTCCCTGAAGCCGCAGCAGAGGGCTAAAGTGGTGGAGCGGTGGATCGAAGTGGCTCGGGTAGGACAGCTTGCCATCCCACTCACCTCCCACCTCAGCCCAAGGGCTGAGGTTTTGCGGTGCGTGAATCCCAGCAAGCCCCTGGGCTTTCTTTAATGCTGAGTCCCATCACCTTCTTGTCTGTCCCCAGGAGTGCCGCATCCTAAAGAACTTCTCCTCCCTCCGAGCCATCCTCTCAGCTCTGCAGTGCAACGCCGTTCACCGGCTGAAGAAGACCTGGGACGAGGTCCTACGGTAAGCAGCGCCTGCTGGGCTCCTGCGGCCACGGGGAGGTTTCAAGGGGGAGGTTGTGCTATAGCTGTGGCCCTTGAATGTGCAGGTGGGATCTTGTCAGCTCCAGCATTGCCTCTTGGAGTGTGCCCAAAACCGCGTAAGGTGTCAGGGACCTAAGGTGGGTGGGGAAATAAAAGCACCATCACCACGTCCTTCTTTCCATGCGAAACACCCTGGAATAGCCCCCAAACAGCAAGGCCCAGCTGGAGCTGTGAGCATTGCAGGGGGGCCTTTGGGTGAGCAGAAGAGAGCCCAAACAGGAGAGAGACCCCCAGGGTGGCACCATTGCTGACTTCCCCCCTTGTTTCTCCCTGAGCAGGGAGAGTATCCGCACTTTCCACGAGCTCTCCGAGATCTTCTCTGATGAGAACAACCACTCACTGAGCCGGGAGCTTCTCATCAAGGTATGGGGAAGCGGCACCCGTGTTGCCCTGTCTCTGGCAGGGAGCTTGGGCTGATGCCAGCAGAAGTTTCCATGGTGTTCCAGCCACCGGGCTAAAGCCCTGGCAGCACTGCCAGGGTTGCAGGCAGGGCCTGCTGAGTCTGAGGAGCAGGCTGGGCTTTCTGCTTCTCCACCCAAAAGTCATCATTGCCTGAAGCTTGCAGAGCAATTCAGCAAGCAGAGATAAGCAGTGGGATAGGATCCAGTGCACCAGGTGACGGCTTCTCCCCAGAGGCAGCTGCATTTTAACAGCCCAGTGCAAAGTCCTCCTGATTTCAGGTGGGGTTTTAGGGTTTGTGAAGGCTGCAGCAAAAATGTCCTTTGCTGTGGAGCCCCTCTGCAGCATCCCAGCCTAGCTCCAGTTTGGGGGCTGAGAGGACAAAAAATGCAAAAGGGAACAAAGCATCCCATTGAGGAGCTATTTATACAGAGCTGGAAATGGGAGCAGCAGTTCCTATTCACTAAGCCTCTCCTCCCTGTGAGCCATGAAAAACCTCAGCTGTGATTTCCCCCTCTTCCCCTCATCCCTCTTTCCCTCTACGAGGAAAGTTTTGCCAGTAAAAGCAGGGGTGAATTTTAGCTCATCTATTAGTGCAGTTTCCCACCCACGCTGATCCCCACCTCTCCCCACCATCCAGGAGGGCACATCCAAATTTGCCACCTTGGAGATCAACCCAAAGAGGGCTCAGAAGCGGCAGCAGCAGCAGCGAGAGATGGTGAGTCTGGCACAGCCGCCCCCGTGCCCTCTCCCCGGTGGCTGCCTGGGCTGTTCCCAGCTCTCTGCTGACCCCACTGTCCCTTGTTGTCCCCACAGGGCGTGATGCAGGGCACCATTCCCTACCTTGGCACCTTCCTCACGGACCTGGTAATGCTTGACACTGCCATGAAGGATTTCCTGGACGTATGTACCTCCATCTCTATCCTGCCCTTCCTCTCGGTCCTCCACACAGCCACCCCCAGAGCCTGGGCTGATAGATGGAGGGCTGGTCCCCCATGCGTCCTGTATTGGACACTGCACCCTCTGCATCCCATATCTGACGCTGCACCCTGTCCATCCACCTCTGCCAGCTCATGGAAATGGGCCGCTCTCACGCTGCCCCTCGGCAGGGATGCCTGCACTGCAGTGGCAGCGAGCCAAGGGGCAGGGAGGAATGGGAACAATTTTTTTCTGCCTGCTCCACACTGACATTCAGCTCCTTTTTTTCCAGGGTGGGCTGATCAACTTTGAGAAGAGAAGGAAGGTGAGAGCTTTGCCCTAGCAGCAGCACAGCGGGGTGGAGGGAGGGGCTGACTTGGTGCAAGCCCAGGCTGTGCCAGTCAGTTTGGGGTTGATCCCTCTCCTTTTTTGCTGTCACGTTCTTAATTTTTGGGGAAGGGGATTCTGGTCCTTCGTATCTGTCTCCATGTGTGGGGCTGGGCTGTTCGTAGAGGAGGTTGGGGCTGGCAAACAGATCTGGTCTCACGGCCTCCATTTGCTCCAGGAGTTTGAAGTCATCGCCCAGATCAAGCTGCTTCAGTCGGCCTGCAACAACTATAGCTTCACGCAGGAGGACCAGTTTGTGGACTGGTTCCACAGCCTGGAGCGGCTCAGTGAGGCCGAGAGGTGAGCGTGAGTGGCATCCGGGGGCACGCTGCCGCCAGCGCATTGCGAGGTCCCACCGCTCATCTCCAGCTGCTGAGCAGCAGCTGCCCCGAGCTCCACTGCCTGCTTTGCCTCCCTCGCCCTGCCGGCATGGTGCTCGCCATGGCTGTGGCAGCGCGGAGAGCTCAAACCCTCATCTCTCCCCTTGCAGCTATGGGCTGTCATGTGAGATTGAGCCGCTGTCGGAGTCAGCCAGCAACACGTTGAAAGCGAAGAAGAACACGGGCATCATCAAGCGATGGAGCGAGTGAGTGTGCTTGTCCCCGGTGGGATGCCGGGGGGAGGCAGGGGCCAGCGCAGGGCGGCTCTGGCTGAGGACTGCAGGGCATGGGGCTGGGGTGGCCACTGTCCTGCCAGCCAGACGCACCCTTGCTCTGCCCAATTCTCACCTGCCCCATGTCTCTCCTGGCAGCCGGCAGCCGCCGAGCACTGAGCCCTGCGCCAGTGGCAGCTCCCACTCGAAATCCTTTGACCAGCTCAAGTGCGGGCAGTACCTGTGTAGTGGGGATGCCACCGACTCTGTGAGTGTCACCTCTGCTGGCTCCAGCAGCTCCGACGTGGAGGAGATCAACATCAGCTTCATCCCCGAGTCTCCCGACTGCCAGGAGAAGAAGGTATGGGGCAGCTCACGGGGTCCAGGCCTCCGGAGGCGGGTGCAGCCATCGTGCGGGGGCTGCCCCACCTCTGCCTGGCACTGGGGCTGGGGGGAGTGCGTGGGGGTCCCAGGGGCTGTTTCTGACCCGCTGGGGCTAGGGAGGCCCCTGCCCTTTGCTGCTCTGGCAGCATGGCAGGGCTCTTGTGCCTCCAGTGGCTGTAGTCGTGTCGGTCCCCCGTTGTCACAGGTCAGTGAGATCCCTCTGGCCTCCCTCCCCCAGCGCTGGTACGCCCCGTCTGTGGCCGATGGAGAAGCTAAACCCACTGTGTCCTCCGCATCCCCTCTCCTCCCTGCCCTCCAGTTCTGGGAATCCACCTCCCTCTCCTCCTTGGACACATCGGGCATCGGCTCGGGCTCCAGCAGTGCCTCGTCCTCTTCCGTCTCCTCCACGCCAGTGACAGCCTCCCGCACCCACAAGCGCTCAGTCTCCGGCATCTCCAGCTATTCCTCCCTCTCGCTGCCCCTCTACAACCAGCAGGTCGACGATTGCTGCATCATCCGTGTCAGCCTGGCTGTGGACAACGGCAACATGTACAAGAGCATCCTGGTTAGTATGGGGCACCCGCGGTGACACCGGGGAGGGGTGGCTCGCCCTGCTCGGATGCAGGCATGGCCCATTTTGGGAGGAGACGGTGGTGGGAGGCTTTGCAGTGTTTTGCACCGCCTGGGTTAGTAATGCTGTGCGCTCACAGGTGACGAGCCAGGATAAGACCCCAGTCGTTATTCGCAAAGCCATGGCCAAACACAACTTGGACGGGGACCGGCCTGAAGACTATGAGCTCGTTCAGATCATCTCGGAGGAGAGAGGTGTGTGCTGGGGTGTGGGGGGCTTTCCTGGGGGCTGCGTCCCCAGCTGGCCAGGCAGCTCTGCAGCCTGGGCAGCACTGGGTTGGAGCTGGGCTGGGAGGTGACAGAGGGGTCCCAGCACCCGGGGACAACTCTGAGCCCCACTCTGGGCCCCTTTTGAGGAAAGGATGCCTGACTGACGCTCATTCTTTGTCACTTCCAGAGCTGAAGATCCCCGATAACGCCAACGTCTTCTATGCCATGAACTCTGCAGCCAACTATGACTTCGTGCTTAAGAAGCGGGGCTTCTCCAAGGGAGTGAAGATCAAGCATGGCTCCAGCTCCACCCTGCCCAGGATGAAGCAGAAAGGCCTGAAGATCGCCAAAGGCATCTTCTAGCCTCAGCCCCACTGCCACCCATCACCGACGGGGCCTTGGGGGCAGGCTGCTCCGAGCTCGGCTGCGGCCAGTTTGTGCCACCTGGCACGGCGAGAGCAGCGACCCTCGCCCGCAGGGGACGGCCATGCATCTCCCTCCTGCACCGAGAGCCGGGGCGCTTTGGCAACTGGTGTCGGCCTCCACCTCTCTCTGCACAAGCTCCCGTTTCAATCAGGTCTTTTTTTCTACACAGCAAGGCAGCGGGGGGGATATCTCTATTTTCTTTTTCTTTTTTTTTTTTTTTTTTAAACCTTCCACGGTGCGATACTAGTCCAGCCACCGGCCAGTCCAGAGCTGGAGCCCACCTCTGCCGTAGGTGCCTTGTGTCTGAGCGAGCCAGGGAGCGGTGACTCGCAGAGGGGCTGTTTGCAAGGAGCAGAGCACGAGCCATCACCCCAGGGCTGCAAAGCCTCCCACATGGTGGGGGTGCTCTCCTTCCCGGCTTTTCTGGCATTTTTTTACCTCCACGTCCTTCCTCCCTGGGATAACTGGCATTGTGACCACTGCACATCTCTGCCTGCCCTTCCTTTGGGAGAAGCCACAGACGCCCCGGGCTGGGAGACGAGCTGGAGAGGATGCAGCCCTGCACTGGTGCTCGGAGCCCCGTGGTGGAGGGCTGTGTCCGTGCCGTGAGGGAGTGGGTGCCTTGTGCTCTTGACGACTGGAAGCCTGCGTGGTCTCACTCCTCTCCCTGATCCAGCGTGTCCTCCAGCTGGACTTTGACGGCCTGCGTTCAAACTTGCACCAAAGATCAAACGCCAGTGTCTCTTCTACCGGTGAGGGAAGCCTTGTGCTGCGCCCCCAGCGCTGCCAGCCTAATGAGGAGGAGGAGGAGGAGAGCAAATTTCTGTCTGAAAGTGTGTAAATAGAGACCTTGGGTCTGCACAGGCGGGCAAGGAGTTGGAGAGCTCGGGGGGCTCGGGGTGCCCCGGCTGCCACCGCCTGACCTGCAGAAAGTGCCACTCACCTTGGGCTTTAACAGGACTTCTTCAAACACTGACCATGGGAGAAGCAGCAATGAGACTTTTTTTTGTATAAAACAAAAAAGTTTACCAATTTTTTTTTTCAATATTTATTGGTTGTAAATAGACATGATGAACTTGTACATTTTACTAATCCAGCCTCCCCCTGCCCTGCAGCCCAGTCCCACTCCTCTCCCCACCTCCCTACCCTGGTATTTAAGGCTGCTGAGAGGGACATTGGCAGCAGCAGCATCGCTCCGCCCTGCTTGTGGGGCACAGACCCCACCGGCCACCCCCTCCCTTCTTTCTCTACCACAAGTTGCTCGAGCAGGGGCAGAGATGCTTGTTTTAATCACTGTAGGAAACACTAACCAAAGGGGGATCTTTCCATCTCTTCTTTAAGCGCTTCCTTCCAGCACATCATCTCTGTTCCCTGTCTGTCTATGCGGCTGAGCAGCTGCAGCGCCTTCCCTGGCTCCGGGAGAGGGGCCTGGGCAGCGCCCAGGGATGCAGCAATGCTGCATGGCCACGCTCAGGGGGCTGGTGGCAGGAGCTGGGCTGTGGGGCCCTGGCACCAGGTGGGGAAGAGGCTGCTTGGGTGTGAGGCCAGCGCTGAGCTCTCCCAGCCCCATGTCCCCTCGGGTGGCATTGCCCATCGCTGCACATGATGGGAGTCCCCAGCTCCCTGACGCAGGGGCAGCCTCCTGCCTCCCACCCTGCCCAGAGCCTGGCTCCTGCCCTCAGGCTTCAGCACCCCAGGGTCTTCCCTCCCGCCCATGTCCCCCAGCAGCACAGCATCACCGGAGGGACTGGCTGTACCATATGTATTTTGTACTTCAATGAAGGAGCACACTGCCTGGTGTGACTTGTACACAGCAATGTAATTAGTCTTTGCAATAAAATACTGATGCTCAAATGGCTCTGCCCCAAGGCAGGGGTTGTCCTGTCCTCCTTCCCTAAAATGCTGGCATGTTCCTGGAAAAAAAAAGGAGTTGACCTGACTCTGGTGGAGATGGCACTTATGCCTGTTGTTCGTCCCTTGTTAACTTGGCTGAGATGAGCTTTGTTTCGTGCTTGACTTAAGATACAGGCTTTTTGTTGTTGGGACTGCTGCATTCTCCAGTTGCATAAATGTGATGTCCAGTTTACTTCCCCCCCCCTTCCTTTTGATATAAGCAACGGCTTCAGGAGCAAATGCAGTGGTTGGTCCTTATGGTGTGGAGCCAGTGGTCTGCCTTGGTTTGAGGCATCATTCCTTTGCTACTCAAGGGCACATTTCCTAGCATGGCCAGCATGACTATTTTCTATTTTAAAATTGCACAGACAGCAGTGGAGATTACATGGATGGTGTGGTGATTCCAAGGGTGGGCACTGAAGATGCAGCTGCACTATCCAGAATTTCCCTCTGCCTTTGGCTACATCGATTAGTTTAAAGCCTGAGCATTTGGAGTTGAAAGGATTGTATTGTACAAACAGGGTGGTAATGCTGTTAGCTGCCCAGGCAGAATTAAACATCCAAATCACTGCAGTCTTCCCAGACAGGAATTTTGAAAACGGCTGGGAAATAAAAAGCACAAGCAATTTCTGGCTGCTTTGGCCTCCTGTTGAGAGAAAGCGTGGCTTTAGGTGCTTTTCCTAGCACTGCTAAGAATGTTTATTCTTGGTGCCTGCTAATACCCAAGTGCATATTCTTACCTTGCAGTTGTACGTCCACCTCATCTCTCCCTCTTTTCCCTAGTTCCCTGTTGCATTGCAGTGAGACAGGTAAGTCTGGCACAGCCCGTCATGCCTCTGGATTCCCACATTGCCAGGACCTGCACCTCACCCTGGCTGGAGGTGCTCCCAGACAGACCCATCAATGCACAGCCCCCACTTATAAAGTCTGAAAGCTATAAGAAATGCTTTTGTACTTAATGGTTGCAGCCCAGGCTACCCCGAGGTAGGAGCACAAAGCAAAGCACAGGATCTCCCAGTGAGCCATGGTGAGCACACAGCTGAGGAGCCAGGCCCCAAATGCAGCTTCTGTGTGTGTATATACACATACATATGTACATATCCAGGAGCACAGCTATGTATCACTGTGTGAGAGCTCTGCAGATGTTACTTTTGTGACCTGGAGGCCAACACTAAGGAGATAGCACAGTCTAACAAAACTCCAGAGAACGTTAAAAGAAAATGCTGAAGCCTTGAGAAGCCTCATGCAAGTGCAGGAGGCTGGAATCATATCAAAACATGCATTAGAGCATATTAGTGGCCAGTAATGAGAAAGCTTGCACTCGTTACGCACTGGGGAATGCACAACACTCACAAAATGCTGGCAGATCCTTGATTTCTGTGACTGGGCGGTAACAATCCCGCCAGCAATGGCAGACTAATGGCCAGAGTGGCCAAGCTCTCTGGACCTGAAGCTCTGCCCTGTTGCCTGCTTCCTTCCATCCAAGCCTACTGCCAGGGAAGTCACAACGGGATTGAGATGTGCACTAGCTAGTGAGGACAATATACACTACATCCCGCTGAAGGGAATTACTCACTGTTTTCCTGCTGGCTTTATTTCCAAGATTGCCGGAAAGACTTGATACTGAAGTCATGGCACAGTATTTTCATTGCCCTTAGACAAGCAGGGCGGCAGTACCTGCCTTAGGGACTCCAGCAGCACTAGCATGCTCCCCAGCACCTTCCCAGGCACCTCTTCTATTTTCCACATGGCCACCGACTCGGCCAAGGTGCACTTCCCACACAGGAAGAGATTTGGGAATGCAACTTCTCCTCTTTTCTGGTGTATTACCAGCTGGTTTGGATCCTGGGCTCTTTCCTGGGTGTTTGTTGAACTTCCTTGAGAGCTTCTTAGCCAGCAACTACAAAAATGTAAGCACTGGCTCCCAAACAGCCAGAATGACGCCCACCAGCAGGCACTACGGTCAGTGCAGACGGGCCAGCGGCATCTTAGTGCAAGTTCTGCTTTCCCACATCCTGGGCATGGTGGCTGAACCCTCAGCACTCAAGGAACAAGAGCAGAGATGGTTCTGTTCAGCAGCAGCCAGAATGATCCCTGAGTTCACACATAGTCCAGAATTTCTGTCTCCATTTCATTTTCACTTCCATCCGAAGGCTTGAAGTCCTCTTCCTCCTCTTCATCATCCTCATCCTCTCCAGACTCATATGCCAGCTGCTCTTTGCCATCTTCACTGCTTGTTGTACTTGAGAAAAGAGCTTAATTGGGAAGAAAGACAAACAGACACTGTGATGCCTCTCTCAGTATAACCTGGGGGCATTTGCAGTAGAGTTCTTAAGCAAGAGGAAGGCAGAAGCTGGAAGGGCACAGCTGATGTTGCACATCTTAATAGAATCTGATCAAGCCCAAAGCAATCTGTTTTCATAATCCAGGAACGCTAGCAGAACAGCAGCAGATCTGCAGTGCTGTTCCTCCTCTCCTAACTGATTCTCACCTAATTCACTGGGATACTGATGGCAACATCATTGGGCAATTAATTTCCTCACTTCTTGTTTAATTAGTAACATCAGTAAAAAGTAAAATGCCACCGACAGATACATCAGTAAGAATAAAATCTTGATTATCACTGGGCAAAGACATTTAAAACCTGAAGGCTGTGATATTGGCAATATAAAGCAGGAAACCTTGACTCCCAACCCCAACCCACATTCACTGTGCACAACAACAGCCTCAGCTCACACACTGTAATGAGCTAGAGCACAAAGAACACCTGATATAGTACAGAGGCGGAGGCAAATACAGGAACGCTACTGCCCCAGTGCTGACTGCAACATCCTTATTCAGCCCACAACATCTCAACGCCATCAGGAAGGCAGTAACACACTGTAGTAGTAGGCAGGAAGGTAGTAATAACACTTTGATGTTCAGAAGCATCCTTACCAGGTCTTGTGGATCTGATTATCTGCTTTATCATCAGAGACATGGTATCTCGCAGATCATCACTAGTCTTTGGAAGGCACCACCCATCCCGCTCTGTGCATTCCGACTCTCCGCCGTCATTCCGATGGATGATTTTCTGTAGGCTAAAAAGCAGCAAAAGGGAAGGAAACGTTATCCTTCTACATTCAGATGTAGGCTTCAAATGAGACAGACTATGGCTTACTTCCATTTTACTTCATTGAGTTGGACTAGCATATTTGGCTATTCACATAATTGTCATATGGGAAAGAAAGTTCATGTGTGGAAAGTCTATTCTATTTTTATTCAGAAGCTAAACACCTCTTATGTTTCTGGCCAAGGAGAGAGCGGGGAATGGACTGGATATAAACACTAGGCTTTGAAATCTAGCTCTAACAGAAGACTCAGCTACCAGTGTGCAATACCTTTCCACGTTCAAGTCACAGAGCTGGTAGAACATCTGCCGATAAGGGGGTAAGGCTCCTTCTCGGAAAATGTAGATGGATTCCTAAGAGGAGGAAAGAAGGAAAGGATTAATGTGCATTTTATGGTGTAAGAGGACAACTCTGGCATAACTGAAAAGTACTTCTGTGGGCTGATTCAAGAACAAGGCACTTCCAACACAAATCAGTTTCAAGGCATAGGTCTGCATATGGCAAAAGATAAAGCTGAATGAGGAATGCAGCAAAATTTCTCTGCAGCCATAGTCACAACAGCACAGTTCTGCAGAGAACACACTTCATCTCTTCAAACTGCAGCTCTGTCCGCAGCCTGTTACTGCGTAACAGTGGATCACAGGTTTCATTCTAGCAAAAAGGGAAGAAAAAAAGACTCCTGTTTAAATATTTATTTTGCCCTGCTGGATTTTGCAGGATGACATGGTGATTTTTTGCACTTCCCTGCCCAAAAAGTTCCAATTTTTTTCAACTGAAACAAAATGCTCATCATATCTAAGATTAAGACTGAGAGTACCAACCTCATCTTGCAGCACGTAAGAAATACATCCAGGGCACAGCAGGTGAAGTTCTGTAGTGACATGTACAACTAGCAGCTTCCCAGGTAAACCTGAGGACGTCAACTCACTCACAAGTGTCCCCTTAATGACTGACAAAACAGGAAACACCCCTTTTTTGCTAAGCTATCTCAAGATTCTGGTAAAAGAGAGTAATGCCTACCTTCAGTTTATACCTGCTGGAAGCAGGATTTTTTGCACCAGATGCACCAAGCCCCTGTTTCAGATCGTGTACACTGACTGTATGACTTACTGAAAGACAGAAAAAGGGAGAGTCCTAATTAGGGACACCTTTCACTCTGTGGCATTGTACTGTCACTTCTCTATGTTGATTCAGCTTTGCTGGTCAGCAGCTGAGCATGTGTGAGCATGGGTCATTCTTCAGAGACATTACTGGACAGTCACAGGAAAGGTGGTGACTTTGGCAGCTTTTTCTGCAGCACATTTGTTCATAATTCTAACCTTTTCCATTCTCCCTTGACAAAAGAGAAAAACTCTCCCCTTGCTCTGCACCATCACTGAACGGAAGTGAATGCTGAATTCCCAGTATTGCTTGCAGAACTCCCTTCTGTCTGCTAACAGATACTGTGGCGCAGGCAGACATGCATCCACTCTCACAACACTTCCCAGCAGGAGACTATTCTGCTGGCTTTAACAGCAGCACCGCATTACAACCCAAAATAAAGTTCCAATTCTCGCTCAGCTGCAACATGGGAAGACCCTTCATTACCTGTGGCTAGGACGGGGTGAACAAATAAACAGAACAGCCAGACAGCCCTTCTGCTGGCACAGCATACCTGGCTTCTTGACAGTGATGGGCAGACTGTAGTTATACGTGCTGCGTTTCGCTTTCACTGGCATATCATTAGGAGCATAACCTAGAGGTGAAAAAAGAAAACCAGTAATGAACCAGGCAAGCACCCTGCTGAATATCCCTAGCTCAGAAACAGAGGTGCTGGACTGGTGCGGGAAAGGCAGGGCGGTCTTTGGGATATGCTGACTTTAAAAACCCTTTAACCTGGAAAGAGGGAGATGTCACCTGATGGTAAGGAATGGACGCCAGCTCTGTCATGGACTTATTAGATGACCTCTGAGACCTAGAGTCCTGCACAAGATGCTGAGGTCCTTGAGGAAAAGCTACTGTGGAAGTAACAGAATCTACTGCTCAGCGCCTCCCCTGAGCGAAAGGGAAGATGGTCTGCTACATCCGCTTGGGCTTTGAACACATGGAAGAGGAAAGTCAGCCAGCTGTCCCTTGGGTTTGGAATGTGCCAAATGAGGAAAGACATATTGCATACTATGAAATAAAGTATTAAAGGACTTTACAGAAGAACTACTGTAAGCAATGAAGTCAAAAGGTGTCATCTTCATCAGAGCAGAAATATGGCAAAAGAGTTTGAAAAACAAGTAAAAAGAAAAGTACTACCAGGATTAACCAGAAAGCAGAGAAAGCATCTCTGGGGTTTCGGCCCTTTTACCATATTTCATTCCACAGCGAATTCGGAAGTCCAGTACTTGATAAATCTTTGCTTCAGGGTGTTTCCTGGGGTCATACCCAAACCTAACCCATAAGCTTCTCCAAGGACCTGTTAACTGCATAAACACACATGGGGAAAGATGGTTACAAAAACACAGTACAGTGTTGCGGAGTTTCTTAGAAAATTCTCATATTTCCCCTCGTTGCCCAAAAATTATTTCTTTTACCAGCTTCTTCCTCACTTGCCACACCAGTATTTATATACTGAAACTTGGGCAATCAATGCATCAAAGCCCAAATATTTGTGTGCTTTTACAAACTAACCTGCAAGGTCACAATGAAGTGTTTGTTTGGAAAAATTCTGCTATCATTGCCAGATGGACAGTCAGTCTGAGTGTCTGACTGAACTGCAAAGCCAATTAGAACCAATGGAGTGAACAGTTACTGAATCCTCCATGGTTT
This sequence comes from Morus bassanus, assembly GCA_031468815.1. NCBI lineage: Eukaryota > Metazoa > Chordata > Aves > Suliformes > Sulidae > Morus > Morus bassanus. The sequence goes on from CM062586.1 coordinate 5,194,255, forward strand.
TAACTTCTGTTCAAAAGCAAGGCTTTCCTTCCCTCTTCCTTTTTACATAAGGTTAATCTCAGGTTCTTAGTGGTGGGACCTCAGCAACTGGAAAGAAGCAGGAACAGCCAGCTGATGCTCCCTTGCTCTGCCTCCGCGCAGCCTCAGACAGGCACAAGGGCAGGTGTACAGGCTTACCATGTAATAGGCCAAATACGGCAAGAGAAGTTTCAGCTTGTCTGGGTGAACACTGATATTGGCTTTTACTGCATTCCGAGACCACACAGGACGGACTTCAAAGAGCTGAAATAATACAGAAACAATCATGGAAACAGTGGGAAGAGGGTTACTAATGGCAGTCCAGCTTTCCAAGTGGAGTTTCTTCTGTATCGGGGCCTCTGGCCCTTAGTATGAGCTATCAGAAGTGTAATGTAAAGCCTAGTGGCACATAAAGGAACTTAACATAAATTGGCTGCAAAGACAGATTCAAAACTTGACTTGCATAATTGAACTGAAGACAGCAGTGACAGTGGCGTCCATTTGCTGTATCAACTGATACTTGCTGTATCAGTCAGTTACAACCGCCAAGAATTTTTGGGGAAGTCAGACAAAATGGCTGCATGCAGTTTTTTCCTACACAGCGTGCCACAGTACAGTGCTCAAGTCAGCAATAAAGCACGTACCTTTCTCAGCTCTTCCTCCACCTTTTTATCCACAGGATTGGTGCACACTTTCTTCCAGGTCTGTACAGCAGCATCCAGAGGTTTAGCGGGGATTTCATCATCATCAAAGTTCACAAAGATAGCATTGTGCGGGCGACGGGCCCTGCTGAGGCCAATCAGGTTCTCACCAGACACCTGGGGATTGTTGTAGCCCTCCCTAAGAAAGGGGGAAAGGATCAGGTTTGCTTTCGGCCTGTGGCACACACGGACTGCGGGCCGTCATGAGAACAGACAAATAATCATAGAATCATAGAATCATTAAGGCTGGAAAAGACCTCTAAGATCATCAAGTCAAACCCCCAACCCAACACCCCCAGCCTCCTAAACCATGTCCCCAAGTGCTATCACTACTAGCTTGGAGAAGAGACCAACACCCACCTCGCTACAGCCTCCTTTCAGGTAGTTGTAGAGAGAAATAGAAGTTTGTGTTCCAGATTTCAGAAGAGAAGGGACTCAGCCATGTGAGCAATGGGCTGGTTTACCTTTGGCCCCACCTCCCTGTGGATTTTGGAATCACATACTGGTACCCTAAAAGCCTCTTGTGACACCGTTGAGGAAAGAAGATGTCAAGGAAAAACCCTGCAAAGCTACATCCAGTTGCACAATGACAGAGGTCCCCTGTACTACCTGGCAGAGAACCCTCAGGCAGTTGGCTCCTAATCTGTAGGAAATGTATTTGCAGCACAAAAGGCTTCACCCTCTGCATTTGCTCTACTGTAGTTACTGCAGCTCAGCCTGCTACAGGGACAAGGCAGTGGAAACACATGGAATGAAACTAATGGAACTGCATGGAAACGCAGTTAAGATAATTTTTTTTTTTTTACGTGCCATGAAGGACTGCAGTGAGAAAGTGAAAGATGTTTCTTGTGGGAGATCTCACAGATTGTTCTTCTGGCAAAACCAGCTGGGGGCCAGGAGGGAACAGGTCTGGTGAGCGCCATCACAGGAACATATGGCATTGACTCCTGCGCGGTCCCCCCTCGGCTCCAGCCCACAGCAAGCAGGAGAAAGCCACGCTCACTGCACCCCACGCTGCGGGTAGCCTGCTGGGGGGGGCACTCATCTTCACCAGATCACCAGGTCCCCTCACCTGCCAAGTCCTCAGGCGGACTTTTGCTGAGGTTTCTACTGGCCGGGCAGCTTCCCAAGCGCGCCTGCCTCTGCTGTGCCAAATCAGGATGGATAAAGCAGAAAAAGGCAGCAGCTTAAACAGGTGAAATACGTGAATGACGTATTTAGTGCTGCTCTGATGCTTCAGGAGCAGAGATCCAACACTATCACTGAAGTCACAATGGATCGGAGGCATCTTCAAGTGACGAAAAAGGAAACCTTAACTTGAAGACTTGTCTGTTAGAAGTATGTATCAAGCCAGCAAAGTGTTTCACTACCTCTCCATTCAAGAACCAACACAGCTATTTACTACATCATAAGAGAAGGCACTAACCGGTGTTGTATATCTGGCCGATAAAAATAGTCAACGGGGGTGTCCAGACGTGAGAAAATTGGTGGTGGGATGTAAAGAGGTAATTCTCTATTGAAAAATTCTTCCTTCTCTGGTTTGAGCATTAAGACTTTGTCATACATGGATGTTTGTTTCCCATCAGGACCAGAGTGCATTGCCAGGTACTGGAAATCAGACATTCCTGCGAGAAACAAAAGTTAAAACATTGTGAAGTTCCTTGTAAATATGACAATATTTCCCACAACACTCAACTTTCAGGAGCAGGAGTCTGATAAGGTTATGCAAAGGTTTATACAGCAAGGAGTCTCGACTGTCCTTCCAGGCCTAAATTCTCAGAGGGAAACCCTTCCCTTTCCCATCAGACACGGTCGTCTTTAAGCCACATGGACACAAATCTAAGTATTACCTTGGAATTTGTAAACAGTGGTGACAGTCCCAAGAATTTCCATTTCAAACTGGACTTCTGCCTGCATTGGTTCTTCCGTGTCCAACTGCTTTCTCTTCTTGGTCCTCCTCTTCACCTTGAGCAGCATGGTGGAGGTGGGGAAGCGGTTGGCACACACGGGATGGCAGTAGGGGTCCTTGGGGCGGAAATACAGCTCCAGCCTTTTGGCAGGGTCCGCGTAGACCTGGGTCAGCAAGGGCGGGCTCAGTCTCTGGCAGCATCGCACCCCGCAGCCTGTCTCCCCTGCGCCCCATTTGGCACCAGGCCCCCGGCTCCGCACCCCCTCCCTGTGGGGTTCTGCCCCCGCCCCCGTTCCTCCTCACACCACCGCAGGGACCCGAACCCCCTCTGCCACCAACACGGCGGCACAACACGGGGACCCCTCTCCTCTCCCGGGGACGGCAGCGGCCCAGGCGGGCGGCACCACCCCAAAACCACGCGTGGAGCCCGCACGGGGGATGCTGGGCCCGAGCGGCCCGGACAGCGGGGGGACCCCGGCCCCCCTCCGGCCTCCAGCCCCCTCCTCAGGGCCGAGCCCCCCGCCCCGCACCCTCTCTGCCCGGATAACCCACCCCGCGCCTCGGGGCCCCCCTCACCCGCGACACCCCCGCCTCTCCTCCCAGCGTCCGCAGCACGGCCCCGACGTCCCGCACCAGCCCCGGGTACTCCACGCACACCAGCCGCGGCGTGCGGGGCAGCTCCAGCAGGGCCGAACCCCGCTCCCCCCACCGCCGTCCCGCCGCCATCGCCGCGCCGCCCCGCTCCCTCCCCCCCGCGGGCCGCCGCACAAACGTTCCGCTGCAGGACGGTTCCGCGGGCTGCGGCGCGGGACCCGCCCGGGCACGGGCGGCTGCGTGGGTGGGTGCGTGGGGCCGCGGGTGGGAGCGTGGGTGGAGGCAGCCGGGCACTCGTGCCCCTCTTCCAGCCCGGGCTCGGGGCTAGAGCTCCCCGGCCCCGCCTGGCCTCTGCCCCGTGGGGACTCGGTCCCGCACACCCGGCGGAACAGCCGCCTGCGCGTTTATTTTCCCTTTCCAGTCTGTGAGCTGATTTCTGTGCCCATGCTTCACCAGCTGCTTTGGTGCACTTGGTGCAGCTGCCATTATCTCAGCTTGGACAGCTGTGATCTGAGCTGGGTAAAACACTGGCTGGATTGCTGGACCCAGAGAGTTGTGGTGAATGGAGCTAAATCCAGTTGGCAGTTGGTCACGAGCAGCATTCCCCAGGACTCAGAGTTGGGGCCAGTCGTGTTTAATATCTTCGTCAAAGATCAGGACGAGGGGACTGAGTGTGCCTTCAGTAAGTTTGCAGGTGACACCAAGATGGGCGGGAGTGTTGATCTGCTCAAGGACAGGAAGGCTCTGCAGAGGGATCTGGACAGGCTGGATCAATGGGCCAAGGCCAGTTGTGTGAGGTTTAGGAAGGCCAAGTGCTGGGTCTTGCCCTTGGGTCACAACAACCCCATGCAACACTGCAGGCTTGGGGAAGAGTGGCTGGAAAGCTGCCCGGCAGAGAAGGCCCTGGGGGTGCTGGCTGACAGCTGGCTGAACATGAGCCAGCAGTGTGCCCAGGTGGCCAAGGAGGCCAACAGCCTCCTGGCTTGTATCAGCAATGGTGTGGCCAGCAGGAGCAGGGCAGGGATGGTGCCCCTGTGCTCGGCACTGGTGAGGCTGCACCTCAAAACCTGTGTTCAGTTTTGGGCCCCTCAGGACAAGAAGGACATGGAGGTGCTGGAGCGTGTCCAGAGAAGGGCAACGGAGCTGGGGAAGGGTCTGGAGAACAAGTGTGATGGGGAGCGGCTGAGGGAGCTGGGGGTGTTTAGTCTGGAGAAGAGGAGGCTGAGGGGAGACCTTATCGCTCCCTGCAACTACCTGAAGGGAGGCTGTAGTGAGGTGGGGGTTGGTCTCTTCTCCCAAGTCACTAGTGATAGGACAAGAGGAAATGGCCTCAAGGTGTGTCAGGGGAGGTTCAGATTGGGTACTAGGAAAACTGTCTTTACTGAAAGAGTGGTCAGGCATTGGAACAGTCTGCCCAGAGAGGTGGTGGAGCCACCATCCCTGGAGGAGTTAAAAAAATGTGTAGACGTGGCCCTTGGGGACATGGTTTAGGAGGCCTGGGGGTGTTGGGTTGACGGTTGGACCTGATGATCCTAGAGGTCTTTTCCAACATTAATGATTCTATGGTTCTACCTAAGAGCTGCTTGCTGTTAGTGTGGATGATGATGGTAACAGGGGGATATCCAGAGGACAGGGCAGGATTGGGTCTGTCCTGCCGGGGGTCACGCAGGCGACAAGGAAAAACAAGCCCTGAGCCAAATGGCTGGCAGAGCAGCCAAGCCACGGCTCTTGGGTGTTAGCAGCTTCCCCGGGACGTTGCTGTGCTACAGGTCAGGGCAACACCCTTTGCCCAGGGACTGGACGTCACTCGCTGCCCAACCTTAAGGTTAGGAAGAAAATCCTGTCACGGTAAAGACACGGAGAAGCTGGAATTGCTCAGCTACAAGCAAGCCTTTAATGAATTGCCCCTATATTGAAAATGTGTTTTTTCTTAGCTCCACAGCAGTTCATCAACCACAGAGATGTTGGCAACCTGCGGCAGACTCCGATACACCGAGTTCCAGAAGGTCACGTACTGCTTTTTCAGATTCTGCTTCACAGAGTCCTGGTTCATCTTGTTGTTGATTTCCAGGTAGAAACTGCCTTTGCTGGTGTAGGGCGGCCAGGTGACAGGCACCTCTGAATTGCCTTTGTTGGGATCACTGGGGAAAAAGGAGACACAGAAGTTCAGTTTTTTCAGGGCAGCTTGTGGATGCAGCAGGGTTTGTGGTGTTTGGCAGGGACCCCGTCTGCTCAAGTGATGAGGCTTTAAGGGAGTGCAAAGCGAGAGTCTGACACGGGGACCAGCAATAGCAATTCTGCCTGCTGGGGGCAACTTGCCGACCTGCAGTCTCCGCCCTTGGACCCTGCAAGCATCATCCCGGGCTGCAGACAGGGACTTAACTCCTGTCTGAACACCAGGATTTGGAAGCAAACATCATCATTGTGTTTGAGGAGAGTTCACAAGTTCTGAAAATGCTTCTGCTGTCCCCAGGTGCTCTCTGGATGAGGAGGGCCCAGAGCAAACTCCACCACTGGGAGATATAGAGCCAGGCTGACAACAGAAGTGCAGACAGAGGACACCCGCTTTTGGGAATTGCTCCCGAGAAGTTAATAGGCAAAGGCAGCAGGTTGAAGTGCTGCAGCAAGCCCCAAATGTGGAACCGGAATCACTCACCCTGTCCTGGCAAAATTGGTCCAGTAAGCAATCATGGCACCGGAGACAGTCCTGTGCTTGGGCAGGTAGCCCAGGGGGGTGGCGAAGGGTTTCCCAAACACGTACTGCAGGTCATCAGCATGGTCTGCCCCTACCCAGTTTGGGTAGACAGGCATTCGGGATGGCTGGGAGAACAAGTAGCTGTATGTCTTGGCACTCCTGGGGAAATAAAACAGACTTGCTAAGCAGCTGCGAGTGGGGGGCAGGGAAAGGGCTGTGGATTCGTAACCATGCTCCGAATACCGACAGAGCCAGTGATTAAGCCTCGGAAGGTGTTCACGTGCATCTCAGAGGTGCTCTCAGGAGAAAACATCCTTCTGTCTCGTAACTGTCTCTCTCTCATTTTATCTGATTCTCACCCTAACCCTTGTATCGTCCCAGTGCTACGGGTCATGGCATCACACATTGCCAGGATGAAGTCTGAAGTTTTTAAGAAGCAAAAACTTGTTTCAATGGGAATTTGAAACAAGGGCCTAGCATGACTCCCTCGCAGTGTTAGAGAAATAGTGTTTGTACGAGCCAGCCATGTGTAAGTGTGTACTCAATACCAAAAAGCCTGCCTCCTTCAAGTTCATCCCTCTTAATGTGCTCCCCAGCGCCCTGTGCTGGGAACGCAGCGTTCCGGCCCCGAGGCGGGCTTTGGGCTCTTGCCAGGGCGGAGCTGCTTACCGGGCATTCTGAGCGTGCAGACTCAGTGCCCACTGTGTGGGAACCAGGAAGATGTAGTCAGTAACCAGGTCCACCACCGTCTTCTTCATGACCTCCTGGTCCGGGTTGTTGCCCCACGCTTGCGTGTAGAGATTGTACGTCGCGTTGGCTCCACGCTCACCCCTGTCTACAGTGAGGCCTTTGACCAAATGATAGACCTCGTCCCTGGAAAGAGAAGTAGTATCAACTAATTACAGACCGGCAGCTTCAAGTGGGGCAGGGCTCATGGAAGGGGATCCCAGCTCCCGCTGACATTCACATCCAAGCCTGTGGCTAGCAACGGTTTGGTGGAGTGAAAGCCAATGACTTCATTCCAGGTCTTAGATGGCACGCATATGCTTCCCAGCTTTCTCAGTGGAACAGCTTGGGGCCAAACTGGCCACAAGCTCCTTTTGTCCGCAAAGAAGAGTCTTACGGGGCGGGCGGCCAGCACGGCTGGCATGTACCTGCTCTGGACAGAGAGCATCAGGGCTGCCAAGCCTATCGCTGGTGCTGAGTTCAGGAGCACCTTAAGGGTAGGTGGGGAGGCTTCCCCACTAGCTGGTCCTTTCTCTTGAAGGCTCTGGACCTGGCAACACATGCCCTAGGTACTCTGGCGTGGAGTGACATCCTGTTTTGAAGGCAGCGCCCTGGCCACTCAGGCCGAAGTCCTTGGAGTTTGGGGGCTACAGCAAAGAGAATCTTCCTCCCGCTAGAGGGTTTTAAGAGCATCCTTCACTTACGCAGTGATTTTCACAAGTGGGCGGTTGATAGCAGGTAAATCAACGCCAGCAAAGATGTGTCCATCCATGTTATTGACCCCAGCAATGTAGTCAATGTCAGCGGCGTTGGCAAAGAGGTTCTCTGGCATGTCTGGGAGGAAGTCTCCGTCGACGACAGGAGTGAGGGCGAGTGTGTGAACCAGGGGAACTGCAGCAGGAGACAAAAATGGAGTCTGTTAGGAGCTGAGAAAAGACACCTGTGTGGCCTGGCATATCCCATGGCTCAAGGAACCATGGAAGGAACAGGCTGAGCTGCATGAGAGCGTGGGTGGTGACTTCAGCATGACCACAGGATCACATTCAGTAAACCTCATGCCTGTAGGCGGGGGAGAGGAACAAAAGATCTGCCAGCCAAGCACCAGCAGGTAATACCAACAATTCCTCTCCTCCTTCCCCCAACCCCTTCCCAAAAAGCCCAGCCAAAGGCAGGGAAGAGCAGAACTTCTCCTCCCCACCCCACCTGGCTGCGCCCACTCATTGCAGGACAGCCGGCTCAGGCCAGTGCAGCTGCACAGCAGTGGCTTGGCCACCCTCTGTCCTGAGCAAGGCTAAATACTGCGGCTATTTACTAGGAGCATGCGGAGAGCAAGCGGAGGAGTCTTTTTGGGAAAGACATTCCCACACACAGCAAAAGCAGAAGCTTTTGCTCTCTACTGCTGTGAGAGGCCTGCACTCCACCCAGCAACTCAAAGGAAAACAGCAGGGTTGTGGTCAGCTAGTTTCTTGTTTGTCAGCTGTGTTCTGGAATTGCCCTTGCTGCTTGCACAGAAGAGAAAGCCCAAGCAGCTGTTTTGGAGCCAAGGCATGGCCCTTGGATAACTCTTCTGCCACCGCTGCCGTTGCACGATGAACAGTGTTCATTCAGCGCAATGTGCACCTGCCTGCAGAAGGGCAACCGCGAGACCTGTCATTATCGTCGCCTTTCTGAAGGACACAAGCACTGCTTCAACACTCCTGGCAGTTGCCCCAGCGTCCCGTCAAAGGCATGGTGAGCCCTGTGTGGCTGGGGGACCACAGCACAGCCCGGGGCACTTACCGGGCAGGTTGATCAGCTGCAGGTGGTAGGCCAGCGTCACTGCTTTGGGGTCGGAGACGCGCAGGCAGTTGGCCAAATCGGTGGTGTTGTGTATGGGGCAACCCACCTTTTCTCCAATCTGCAGGAGGAGAGAGAGAAACTTCCCAGCATTACCCTCTGAAGCCAGGCTTCATCACCAGCTCCACAGAGGCAGAGGCTGGTTTTAATCTGAAAGCAGCGTGTTCCCAAAGCCCTGTGTTTGGTGGCATGGCTCCTGCTGAACCCGTTACTTGTGATGCTCTTCTCCAGGGGATCCCTCTCTTTGTGTTCTATTCCCCCCAGCCAGACTTGCACGTTACCTTTTTAGCCCAGGCGAGCGGGTCCTTCTGGATGGCCCAGCTGCAGATACCGACGCCGCTCTGGCTGATGGCTCTCTTGAACAGGCCCTTGTTCTTTGGGGTCAGTGTCTGTGGTGCAAAAGAGAAACAAGGGGGGTTGAGGTACAAAATCCTGAAGAGACCATTGCCTGCCAGACCCGGCCGATCCCCTCACGGCTTGTGCACCAGGCCTGGGGAAGCTGCCAGCTCTCATGATATTGAACAGTCTCAGCAGCTAAAGTTAAAAGGTGATATGGTGAGAAGAGGAGCAGAGTATGCTCTGTGTGACATGGCAAGTCGTGCAAGTCATGCAAGGACATGGCAAGTAAATGCTATTTCACCAGAGGTCCCAAAAGCGAGGACACATGCCTGCAGGGATGGGGCTGATTAAGCTGAAGAAGGAGGAGCGGCTACAAAGCAAAGAGGCTGAGCATTGCTGTCCCTGGGCAGGACAGGATGTTAATCAGGCGGTGTGTGTGGAGGGAAGCGGCGGAGCGCCAAGGGGAACATCTCTCCTGTTTACAGAGAAGAGAGGCGGCTCTGGTGGGATCCGACAAGGACAACACACCTGCAGGGAGACACTGGCACCACCGGCTGATTCCCCAAAGATGGTGATGTTTTCTGGGTCACCCCCAAAGGCCTTGATATTCCTCTTCACCCAGGCAATAGCCATGTGCTGGTCCTTCAGCCCGTAGTTCCCTGAGCAACAGAGAGCACCCACCACTGAGCAAGGGCACAGCAAAGCTGATAAGCTGGGGACCCGTGACAGGGTCCCCTGCAGAGGGAGCAGCTACGGTACCTGGCAAGTTTGCATCTCCGGTGCTCAGGAAGCCCAGGGGCCCCACGCGGTAGCTGACGGTCACCACGATGACGTTGCCCCGCACAGCGATCTCCTCGCCATCGTAGAGGTAGTTATTGAGGAAGTTGGCTCCCTGACTCCCTCCTACAAGGAAGCCGCCGCCGTAGATCCAGACCATCACTGGCAGGTTGGTGGAGACTGGAAGATGAGGAAGAAAAGCTGTGTGAGCCACAACATAGCTAGAAGGTGCTGCCCGTCCAGCCCCACACGCACTCGCTGAGCGTCGCTCCACCTGGGCACGGACGGACATGACGCTTTGCAATAGCCTATGGCCAGGAAAGCCCACGCTCTGTGGAAGAGGCTGACACTCCCAACAGGCTGCAGCTGAGGGACATTGGTTGACATGGTTCCCGCCTTTCCCTCTGAAAATCAGTGCTCCTCCAGTTGCCCGCTATGGTAACACAGCTGCTGAGAGATGCTCCACAGCAATTTGTCCGCAAAAGGCAACTGAGAGTCTCCTCCCCAGGCCTCTGCCAAGCACGTACCCTGTCTCCGCCCTTGAGGGATCCAGATGTTCAGATAGAGACAGTCCTCGCTCCCGCGGACATCGGTTTGCATAAGCGTCATTTGCATGCAGCGATTTTTGAACTTTTTTGCATTCAGTGTCCCTGAGAGGAGAGAAGGAAGACAGCAGGTCTGAGTTATTGGCATCAGCTCCATCCTTTGGTTGCAAGCTGTCTGTCCATCCATCCTCTCCTCTGTGAGTCCAGTGCAAATGCAGCAAAGCCACCCCCACCACTGTGACTGGTCCGAGGGACTGAGCTTTTTCTTGGTGCTGCTCAGTAGATGGAAGCAGGCAACAACATCTTTGGCTTGTCAATAACACACTAAACAGAGAGAAGCAAAAATAAAACCCAAAACCCAAAGGCATTTGAAAGCTGGATCTTACCATCCCAGCCAGGATGAGGTTGGGGGTCCTGCAGAGTCTTTGGAGGGGCAGCAAAGGGGATCCCTCTGAAGACGTCAATGTATTTCCCAAAGAGTCCCAGTTTTTTACTCTCGCCTTCCACAAAACCACCCTCGGTGTGCACCACGCCCAGCTACAGGCGGTACCGTTGAGAAGAGAAAATGCATTGCACAGTCATGCTTCATGCCTCTGGCTTCCCCTGGTGCCACCACCCACACCTTGCCCCACCTGGTCCCCCAGATGGACCCCCTCACAGCCCACCTTCCCCAGCTGTCCCTTTGGACCCTTGCACAAAGCCCACTGGAGATGCACCCGTGCAGGTGTCCTGCAGGCTGCCCTTTGGAGCAGACAGGCAGCAGCAATTCCCCTGCATTCCCAAAGATAAATGGCAGAAGGTGAGGACCTTTGCGATGTTTAGGGCAGGAAAACACCCTGCCCTGGCTCTCACGCTCCGCGGGCCCTCTTTCATGGGCTCCAGACCAGGCGTAGCAGGAGTTTGCTCGTGCAGGCAGGAACAGGCAAAATGTCTTGCAAAGCCCTAACAAGTGCTTTGGTACTTACGGTTGCAGCCCAGGCTACCCCGAGGTAGGAGCACAAGGCAAAGCACAGGATCTCCCAGCGAGCCATGGTGAGCACACACCTGAGGAGCCAGGCCCCAAATGGAGCCGTACACATATATATATATAGCTAGGAGCGCAGCTGCATGTCAATGCCGTGACCTGACCTGGCTCTAAGGTAAACCACCAGAGCCTCTACACGCTTGTCCTTCAGTAGGCTGAGGCCAAGCCATGGCTGAGGTAGACTGGCGTCACTGTGTGAGAGTCCTGCAGATGTTGCTTTTGTGACCTGGAGGCCAACCCTAAGGAGATAGCGCAGTCTAACAAAACTCCAGAGAACGTTAAAAGAAAATGCTGAAGCCTTGAGACGCCTCATGCAAGTGCAGGAGGCTGGAATCATATCAAAACATGCATTAGAGCATATTAGTGGCCAGTAATGAGAAAGCTTGCACTCGTTACGCACTGGGGAATGCACAACACTCACAAAATGCTGGCAGATCCTTGATTTCTGTGACTGGGCGGTAACAATCCCACCAGCAATGGCAGACTAATGGCCAGAGTGGCCAAGCTCTCTGGACCTGAAGCTCTGCCCTGTTGCCTGCTTCCTTCCATCCAAGCCTACTGCCGGGGAAGTCACAACGGGATTGAGATGTGCACTAGCTAGTGAAGACAATATACACTACATCCCGCAGAAGGGAATTACTCACTGCCAGAAAGCGTGTTTTCCTGCTGGCTTTATTTGCTCATGGCCACCGACTCGGCCAAGGTGCACTTCCCACACAGGAAGAGATTTGGGAATGCAACTTCTCCTCTTTTCTGGTGTATTACCAGCTGGTTTGGATCCTGGGCTCTTTCCTGGGTGTTTGTTGAACTTCCTTGAGAGCTTCTTAGCCAGCAACTACAAAAATGTAAGCACTGGCTCCCAAACAGCCAGAATGACGCCCACCAGCAGGCACTGTGGTCAGTGCAGACGGGCCAGCGGCATCTTAGTGCAAGTTCTGCTTTCCCACATCCTGGGCATGGTGGCTGAACCCTCAGCACTCAAGGAACAAGAGCAGAGATGGTTCTGTTCAGCAGCAGCCAGAATGATCCCTGAGTTCACACATAGGCCAGAATTTCTTCATTTGCACTCCCTTGCTTGCAAGTCCTCCTCCTCCTCTTCATCATCCTCATCCTCTCCATGCTCATCTGCCGGCTGCTCTTTGCCATCCTCACTGCTTGTTTAACCACAGACAGCCCTTTGGCTGGCACAGCATACCTGGCTTCTTGACAGCGATGGGCACACTGTAGCTATACATGCTGCGTTTTGCTTTCACGGGCATATCCTTCGGGGCATAACCTAGGGGTGAAAAAAGAAAACCAGTAATGAACCGAGGGCAAGCACCCTGCTGAATATCCCTAGCTCAGAAACAGAGGTGCTGGACTGGTGCGGGAAAGGCAGGGCGGTCTTTGGGATATGCTGACTTTAAAAACCCTTTAACCTGGAAAGAGGGAGATGTCACCTGATGGTAAGGAATGGACGCCAGCTCTGTCATGGACTTATTAGATGACCTCAGAAAGCCCGTTCCCTCAGCTGGCCCTCTGCAGAAACGGGGCATGGGAACCCTGTGTCCCAAGGTCTGAGACTTAGCGTCCTGCACAAGATGTAAAGAAGCAGGAACAGCCAGCTGATGCTCCCTTGCTCTGCCTCCTCGCAGCCTCAGACAGGCGCAAGGGCAGGTGTACAGGCTTACCATGTCATAGGCCAAACACGGCAACAGAAGTCTCAGCCTGTCCGGAGGGACATTGATATTGGCTTTTACTGCGTTCCCAGTCCAGACAGGACGGACTTCAAAGAGCTAAAATAATGCAGAAACAACCATAGAACTGAACACAGTGGTCTCAGTGGCGTCTGCTGAGACTTGTCTCAGTCAGACTTCGGAGGTGCCTGTTGTTATCCTCAGAAAAAGACCGTCTGTGCAGTAGCCAGTCTACTCTCCAAAAGGGCTGGTGAGCTCTGCAGAAGGCAAACTGCAAATTAATTTTCAGAACATGGGCAACTCTCAGGAAGACAATTTCAGAGCCCTGGGTGGCATTTCACATATGTGCCGCTCACTCACTTTCCTGACGTGACGTTGTCATGCCTTGACAAATTTTGACCCTGTCCATCATTTCCAGGGGAGGTGCAGCTGTTGAGGACACCAAATATTCCTGTATCCCTGACAGAATATGCCACTACAGCCCTTCTCATTTGAGAGATTAGAGAACAGAAAAAGCAAATGTGTATTTTGCTACGGGCACAAAGGGCAGCTGATATCGAACTGGACTGGAACCCAAAGGACTGGATTTGCGTTCCTGGCCTAATCACACAGGCCCATATCTCACTTGTTAACAAGGTTAAACAGGAAACACAATCACAAAACCTTCAGAGACGCCAGCAGTAGTTACAACCACAACAATTTTCGGCGAGGTCTGTATGCCACAGCATGGTGCTCAGCCCACCTCAGCAGCAAGGCACGTACCTTTCTCAGCTCTTCCTCCACTTTCTTATCCACAGGATTGGTGCACACTTTCTTCCAGGTCTGTACAGCAGCATCCAGGGGTTTAGTAGGGGTTTCATCATCATCAAAGGTCACAAAGATAGCCTTGTGCAGGCCCTGCTGAGGCCAGGCAGGTTCTCACCACACACCTGGGGATTGTTGTAGCCCTCCCTAAGAAAGGGGGAAAGGATCGGGTTTGCTTTCGGCCTGTGGCACACACGGACTGGGGGCCTTCACGGGAATAGGTGAAAATGGAAGTTTGTGCTCCAGCTTTCGGAAGAGAAGGGACTCAGCCATGTGAGCAATGGGCTGGTTTACCTTTGGCCCCACCTCCCTGTGGATTTTGGAATCACATACTGGTACCCTAAAAGCCTCTTGTGACACCGTTGAGGAAAGAAGATGTCAAGGAAAAACCCTGCAAAGCTACATCCAGTTGCACAATGACAGAGGTCCCCTGTACTACCTGGCAGAGAACCCTCAGGCAGTTGGCTCCTAATCTGTAGGAAATGTATTTGCAGCACAAAAGGCTTCACCCTCTGCATTTGCTCTACTGTAGTTACTGCAGCTCAGCCTGCTACAGGGACAAGGCAGTGGAAACACATGGAATGAAACTAATGGAACTGCATGGAAACGCAGTTAAGATAATTTTTTTTTTTTTACGTGCCATGAAGGACTGCAGTGAGAAAGTGAAAGATGTTTCTTGTGGGAGATCTCACAGATTGTTCTTCTGGCAAAACCAGCTGGGGGCCAGGAGGGAACAGGTCTTGTGAGCACCATCACAGGAACATATGGCATTGACTCCTGCGCGGTCCCCCCTCGGCTCCAGCCCACAGCAAGCAGGAGAAAGCCACGCTCACTGCACCCCACGCTGCGGGTAGCCTGCTGGGGGGGCACTCATCTTCACCAGATCACCAGGTCCCCTCACCCGCCAAGTCCTCAGGCGGACTTTTGCTGAGGTTTCTACTGGCCGGGCAGCTTCCCAAGCGTGCCTGCCTCTGCTGTGCCAAATCAGGATGGATAAAGCAGAAAAAGGCAGCAGCTTAAACAGGCGAAATACATGAATGACGTATTTAGTGCTGCTCTGATGCTTCAGGAGCAGAGATCCAACACTATCACTGAAGTCACAATGGATCGGAGGCATCTTCTAGTGACGAAAAAAGTCTCCCCTCGGTTTATTTTCCCTTTCCAGTCTCTGAGCTGATTTCTGTGCCCATGCTTCACCAGCTGCTTTGGTGCACTTGGTGCAGCTGCCATTATCTCAGCTTGGACAGCTGTGATCTGAGCTGGGTAAAACACTGGCTGGATTGCTGGACCCAGAGAGTTGTGGTGAATGGAGCTAAATCCAGCTGGCAGATGGTCACGAGCAGCATTCCCCAGGACTCAGAGTTGGGGCCAGTCGTGTTTAATATCTTCGTCAAAGATCAGGACGAGGGGACTGAGTGTGCCTTCAGTAAGTTTGCAGGTGACACCAAGATGGGCGGGAGTGTTGATCTGCTCAAGGACAGGAAGGCTCTGCAGAGGGATCTGGACAGGCTGGATCAATGGGCCAAGGCCAGTTGTGTGAGGTTTAGGAAGGCCAAGTGCTGGGTCCTGCCCTTGGGTCACAACAACCCCATGCAACACTGCAGGCTTGGGGAAGAGCGGCTGGAAAGCTGCCCGGCAGAGAAGACCCTGGTGGTGCTGGCTGACAGCTGGCTGAATGTGAGCCAGCAGTGTGCCCAGGTGGCCAAGGAGGCCAACAGCCTCCTGGCTTGTATCAGCAATAGTGTGGCCAGCAGGAGCAGGGCAGGGATGGTGCCCCTGTGCTCGGCACTGGTGAGGCTGCACCTCAAATCCTGTGTTCAGTTTTGGGCCCCTCAGGACAAGAAGGACATGGAGGTGCTGGAGCGTGTCCAGAGAAGGGCAACGGAGCTGGGGAAGGGTCTGGAGAACAAGTGTGATGGGGAGCGGCTGAGGGAGCTGGGGGTGATTAGTCTGGAGAAGAGGAGGCTGAGGGGAGACCTTATCGCTCCCTGCAACTACCTGAAGGGAGGCTGTAGTGAGGTGGGGGTTGGTCTCTTCTCCCAAGTCACTAGTGATAGGACAAGAGGAAATGGCCTCAAGGTGTGTCAGGGGAGGTTCAGATTGGGTACTAGGAAAACTGTCTTTACTGAAAGAGTGGTCAGGCATTGGAACAGTCTGCCCAGAGAGGTGGTGGAGCCACCATCCCTGGAGGAGTTAAAAAAATGTGTAGACGTGGCCCTTGGGGACATGGTTTAGGAGGCCTGGGGGTGTTGGGTTGACGGTTGGACCTGATGATCCTAGAGGTCTTTTCCAACATTAATGATTCTATGGTTCTACCTAAGAGCTGCTTGCTGTTAGTGTGGATGATGATGGTAACAGGGGGATATCCAGAGGACAGGGCAGGATTGGGTCTGTCCTGCCGGGGGTCACGCAGGCGACAAGGAAAAACAAGCCCTGAGCCAAATGGCTGGCAGAGCAGCCAAGCCACGGCTCTTGGGTGTTAGCAGCTTCCCCGGGACGTTGCTGTGCTACGGGTCAGGGCAACACCCTTTGCCCAAGGACTGGACGTCACTCGCTGCCCAACCTTAAGGTTAGGAAGAAAATCCTGTCACGGTAAAGACACGGAGAAGCTGGAATTGCTCAGCTACAAGCAAGCCTTTAATGAATTGCCCCTATATTGAAAATGTGTTTTTTCTTAGCTCCACAGCAGTTCATCAACCACAGAGATGTTGGCAACCTGCGGCAGACTCCGATACACTGTGTTCCAGAAGGTCACGTACCGCATTTTCAGATTCTGCTTCACAGAGTCCTGGTTCATCTTGTTGTTGATTTCCAGGTAGAAACTGCTTTTGCTGGTGTAGGGCGGCCAGGTGACAGGCACCTCTGAATTGCCTTTGTTGGGATCACTGGGGAAAAAGGAGACACAGAAGTTCAGTTTTTTCAGGGCAGCTTGTGGATGCAGCAGGGTTTGTGGTGTTTGGCAGGGACCCCGTCTGCTCAAGTGATGAGGCTTTAAGGGAGTGCAAAGCGAGAGTCTGACACGGGGACCAGCAATAGCAATTCTGCCTGCTGGGGGCAACTTGCCGACCTGCAGTCTCCGCCCTTGGACCCTGCAAGCATCATCCCGGGCTGCAGACAGGGACTTAACTCCTGTCTGAACACCAGGATTTGGAAGCAAACATCATCATTGTGTTTGAGGAGAGTTCACAAGTTCTGAAAATGCTTCTGCTGTCCCCAGGTGCTCTCTGGATGAGGAGGGCCCAGAGCAAACTCCACCACTGGGAGATATAGAGCCAGGCTGACAACAGAAGTGCAGACAGAGGACACCCGCTTTTGGGAATTGCTCCCGAGAAGTTAATAGGCAAAGGCAGCAGGTTGAAGTGCTGCAGCAAGCCCCAAATGTGGAACCGGAATCACTCACCCTGTCCTGGCAAAATTGGTCCAGTAAGCAATCATGGCACCGGAGACAGTCCTGTGCTTGGGCAGGTAGCCCAGGGGGGTGGCGAAGGGTTTCCCAAACACGTACTGCAGGTCATCAGCATGGTCTGCCCCTACCCAGTTTGGGTAGACAGGCATTCGGGATGGCTGGGAGAACAAGTAGCTGTATGTCTTGGCACTCCTGGGGAAATAAAACAGACTTGCTAAGCAGCTGCGAGTGGGGGGCAGGGAAAGGGCTGTGGATTCGTAACCATGCTCCGAATACCGACAGAGCCAGTGATTAAGCCTCGGAAGGTGTTCACGTGCATCTCAGAGGTGCTCTCAGGAGAAAACATCCTTCTGTCTCGTAACTGTCTCTCTCTCATTTTATCTGATTCTCACCCTAACCCTTGTATCGTCCCAGTGCTACGGGTCATGGCATCACACATTGCCAGGATGAAGTCTGAAGTTTTTAAGAAGCAAAAACTTGTTTCAATGGGAATTTGAAACAAGGGCCTAGCATGACTCCCTCGCAGTGTTAGAGAAATAGTGTTTGTACGAGCCAGCCATGTGTAAGTGTGTACTCAATACCAAAAAGCCTGCCTCCTTCAAGTTCATCCCTCTTAATGTGCTCCCCAGCGCCCTGTGCTGGGAACGCAGCGTTCCGGCCCCGAGGCGGGCTTTGGGCTCTTGCCAGGGCGGAGCTGCTTACCGGGCATTCTGAGCGTGCAGACTCAGTGCCCACTGTGTGGGAACCAGGAAGATGTAGTCAGTAACCAGGTCCACCACCGTCTTCTTCATGACCTCCTGGTCCGGGTTGTTGCCCCACGCTTGCGTGTAGAGATTGTACGTCGCGTTGGCTCCACGCTCACCCCTGTCTACAGTGAGGCCTTTGACCAAATGATAGACCTCGTCCCTGGAAAGAGAAGTAGTATCAACTAATTACAGACCGGCAGCTTCAAGTGGGGCAGGGTTCATGGAAGGGGATCCCAGCTCCCGCTGACATTCACATCCAAGCCTGTGGCTAGCAACGGTTTGGTGGAGTGAAAGCCAATGACTTCATTCCAGGTCTTAGATGGCACGCATACACTTCCCAGCTTTCTCAGTGGAACAGCTTGGGGCCAAACTGGCCACAAGCTCCTTTTGTCCGCAAAGAAGAGTCTTACGGGGCGGGCGGCCAGCACGGCTGGCATGTACCTGCTCTGGACAGAGAGCATCAGGGCTGCCAAGCCTATCGCTGGTGCTGAGTTCAGGAGCACCTTAAGGGTAGGTGGGGAGGCTTCCCCACTAGCTGGTCCTTTCTCTTGAAGGCTCTGGACCTGGCAACACATGCCCTAGGTACTCCGGCGTGGAGTGACATCCTGTTTTGAAGGCAGCGCCCTGGCCACTCAGGCCGAAGTCCTTGGAGTTTGGGGGCTACAGCAAAGAGAATCTTCCTCCCGCTAGAGGGTTTTAAGAGCATCCTTCACTTACGCAGTGATTTTCACAAGTGGGCGGTTGATAGCAGGTAAATCAACGCCAGCAAAGATGTGTCCATCCATGTTATTGACCCCAGCAATGTAGTCAATGTCAGCGGCGTTGGCAAAGAGGTTCTCTGGCATGTCTGGGAGGAAGTCTCCGTCGACGACAGGAGTGAGGGCGAGTGTGTGAACCAGGGGAACTGCAGCAGGAGACAAAAATGGAGTCTGTTAGGAGCTGAGAAAAGACACCTGTGTGGCCTGGCATATCCCATGGCTCAAGGAACCATGGAAGGAACAGGCTGAGCTGCATGAGAGCGTGGGTGGTGACTTCAGCATGACCACAGGATCACATTCAGTAAACCTCATGCCTGTAGGCGGGGGAGAGGAACAAAAGATCTGCCAGCCAAGCACCAGCAGGTAATACCAACAATTCCTCTCCTCCTTCCCCCAACCCCTTCCCAAAAAGCCCAGCCAAAGGCAGGGAAGAGCAGAACTTCTCCTCCCCACCCCACCTGGCTGCGCCCACTCATTGCAGGACAGCCGGCTCAGGCCAGTGCAGCTGCACAGCAGTGGCTTGGCCACCCTCTGTCCTGAGCAAGGCTAAATACTGCGGCTATTTACTAGGAGCATGCGGAGAGCAAGCGGAGGAGTCTTTTTGGGAAAGACATTCCCACACACAGCAAAAGCAGAAGCTTTTGCTCTCTACTGCTGTGAGAGGCCTACACTCCACCCAGCAACTCAAAGGAAAACAGCAGGGTTGTGGTCAGCTAGTTTCTTGTTTGTCAGCTGTGTTCTGGAATTGCCCTTGCTGCTTGCACAGAAGAGAAAGCCCAAGCAGCTGTTTTGGAGCCAAGGCATGGCCCTTGGATAACTCTTCTGCCACCGCTGCCGTTGCACGATGAACAGTGTTCATTCAGCGCAATGTGCACCTGCCTGCAGAAGGGCAACCGCGAGACCTGTCATTATCGTCGCCTTTCTGAAGGACACAAGCACTGCTTCAACACTCCTGGCAGTTGCCCCAGCGTCCCGTCAAAGGCATGGTGAGCCCTGTGTGGCTGGGGGACCACAGCACAGCCCGGGGCACTTACCGGGCAGGTTGATCAGCTGCAGGTGGTAGGCCAGCGTCACTGCTTTGGGGTCGGAGACGCGCAGGCAGTTGGCCAAATCGGTGGTGTTGTGTATGGGGCAACCCACCTTTTCTCCAATCTGCAGGAGGAGAGAGAGAAACTTCCCAGCATTACCCTCTGAAGCCAGGCTTCATCACCAGCTTCACAGAGGCAGAGGCTGGTTTTAATCTGAAAGCAGCGTGTTCCCAAAGCCCTGTGTTTGGTGGCATGGCTCCTGCTGAACCCGTTACTTGTGATGCTCTTCTCCAGGGGATCCCTCTCTTTGTGTTCCATTCCCCGCAGCCAGACTTGCACGTTACCTTTTTAGCCCAGGCGAGCGGGTCCTTCTGGATGGCCCAGCTGCAGATACCGACGCCGCTCTGGCTGATGGCTCTCTTGAACAGGCCCTTGTTCTTTGGGGTCAGTGTCTGTGGTGCAAAAGAGAAACAAGGGGGGTTGAGGTACAAAATCCTGAAGAGACCATTGCCTGCCAGACCCGGCCGATCCCCTCACGGCTTGTGCACCAGGCCTGGGGAAGCTGCCAGCTCTCATGATATTGAACAGTCTCAGCAGCTAAAGTTAAAAGGTGATATGGTGAGAAGAGGAGCAGAGCATGCTCTGTGTGACATGGCAAGTCGTGCAAGTCATGCAAGGACATGGCAAGTAAATGCTATTTCACCAGAGGTCCCAAAAGCGAGGACACATGCCTGCAGGGATGGGGCTGATTAAGCTGAAGAAGGAGGAGCGGCTACAAAGCAAAGAGGCTGAGCATTGCTGTCCCTGGGCAGGACAGGATGTTAATCAGGCGGTGTGTGTGGAGGGAAGCGGCGGAGCGCCAAGGGGAACATCTCTCCTGTTTACAGAGAAGAGAGGCGGCTCTGGTGGGATCCGACAAGGACAACACACCTGCAGGGAGACACTGGCACCACCGGCTGATTCCCCAAAGATGGTGATGTTTTCTGGGTCACCCCCAAAGGCCTTGATATTCCTCTTCACCCAGGCAATAGCCATGTGCTGGTCCTTCAGCCCGTAGTTCCCTGAGCAACAGAGAGCACCCACCACTGAGCAAGGGCACAGCAAAGCTGATAAGCTGGGGACCCGTGACAGGGTCCCCTGCAGAGGGAGCAGCTACGGTACCTGGCAAGTTTGCATCTCCGGTGCTCAGGAAGCCCAGGGGCCCCACGCGGTAGCTGACGGTCACCACGATGACGTTGCCCCGCACAGCGATCTCCTCGCCATCGTAGAGGTAGTTATTGAGGAAGTTGGCTCCCTGACTCCCTCCTACAAGGAAGCCGCCGCCGTAGATCCAGACCATCACTGGCAGGTTGGTGGAGACTGGAAGATGAGGAAGAAAAGCTGTGTGAGCCACAACATAGCTAGAAGGTGCTGCCCGTCCAGCCCCACACGCACTCGCTGAGCGTCGCTCCACCTGGGCACGGACGGACATGACGCTTTGCAATAGCCTATGGCCAGGAAAGCCCACGCTCTGTGGAAGAGGCTGACACTCCCAACAGGCTGCAGCTGAGGGACATTGGTTGACATGGTTCCCGCCTTTCCCTCTGAAAATCAGTGCTCCTCCAGTTGCCCGCTATGGTAACACAGCTGCTGAGAGATGCTCCACAGCAATTTGTCCGCAAAAGGCAACTGAGAGTCTCCTCCCCAGGCCTCTGCCAAGCACGTACCCTGTCTCCGCCCTTGAGGGATCCAGATGTTCAGATAGAGACAGTCCTCGCTCCCGCGGACATCGGTTTGCATAAGCGTCATTTGCATGCAGCGATTTTTGAACTTTTTTGCATTCAGTGTCCCTGAGAGGAGAGAAGGAAGACAGCAGGTCTGAGTTATTGGCATCAGCTCCATCCTTTGGTTGCAAGCTGTCTGTCCATCCATCCTCTCCTCTGTGAGTCCAGTGCAAATGCAGCAAAGCCACCCCCACCACTGTGACTGGTCCGAGGGACTGAGCTTTTTCTTGGTGCTGCTCAGTAGATGGAAGCAGGCAACAACATCTTTGGCTTGTCAATAACACACTAAACAGAGAGAAGCAAAAATAAAACCCAAAACCCAAAGGCATTTGAAAGCTGGATCTTACCATCCCAGCCAGGATGAGGTTGGGGGTCTTCCAGCCTCCTTGGAGGGGCAGCAAAGGGGATCCCTCTGAAGACGTCAATGTATTTCCCAAAGAGTCCCAGTTTTTTACTCTCGCCTTCCACAAAACCACCCTCGGTGTGCACCACGCCCAGCTACAGGCGGTACCGTTGAGAAGAGAAAATGCATTGCACAGTCATGCTTCATGCCTCTGGCTTCCCCTGGTGCCACCACCCACACCTTGCCCCACCTGGTCCCCCAGATGGACCCCCTCACAGCCCACCTTCCCCAGCTGTCCCTTTGGACCCTTGCACAAAGCCCACTGGAGATGCACCCGTGCAGGTGTCCTGCAGGCTGCCCTTTGGAGCAGACAGGCAGCAGCAATTCCCCTGCATTCCCAAAGATAAATGGCAGAAGGTGAGGACCTTTGCGATGTTTAGGGCAGGAAAACACCCTGCCCTGGCTCTCACGCTCCGCGGGCCCTCTTTCATGGGCTCCAGACCAGGCGTAGCAGGAGTTTGCTCGTGCAGGCAGGAACAGGCAAAATGTCTTGCAAAGCCCTAACAAGTGCTTTGGTACTTACGGTTGCAGCCCAGGCTACCCCGAGGTAGGAGCACAAGGCAAAGCACAGGATCTCCCAGCGAGCCATGGTGAGCACACACCTGAGGAGCCAGGCCCCAAATGGAGCCGTACACATATATATATATAGCTAGGAGCGCAGCTGCATGTCAATGCCGTGACCTGACCTGGCTCTAAGGTAAACCACCAGAGCCTCTACACGCTTGTCCTTCAGTAGGCTGAGGCCAAGCCATGGCTGAGGTAGACTGGCGTCACTGTGTGAGAGTCCTGCAGATGTTGCTTTTGTGACCTGGAGGCCAACCCTAAGGAGATAGCACAGTCTAACAAAACTCCAGAGAACGTTAAAAGAAAATGCTGAAGCCTTGAGAAGCCTCATGCAAGTGCAGGAGGCTGGAATCATATCAAAACATGCATTAGAGCATATTAGTGGCCAGTAATGAGAAAGCTTGCACTCGTTACGCACTGGGGAATGCACAACACTCACAAAATGCTGGCAGATCCTTGATTTCTGTGACTGGGCGGTAACAATCCCGCCAGCAATGGCAGACTAATGGCCAGAGTGGCCAAGCTCTCTGGACCTGAAGCTCTGCCCTGTTGCCTGCTTCCTTCCATCCAAGCCTACTGCCGGGGAAGTCACAACGGGATTGAGATGTGCACTAGCTAGTGAGGACAATATACACTACATCCCGCAGAAGGGAATTACTCACTGCCAGAAAGCGTGTTTTCCTGCTGGCTTTATTTGCTCATGGCCACCGACTCGGCCAAGGTGCACTTCCCACACAGGAAGAGATTTGGGAATGCAACTTCTCCTCTTTTCTGGTGTATTACCAGCTGGTTTGGATCCTGGGCTCTTTCCTGGGTGTTTGTTGAACTTCCTTGAGAGCTTCTTAGCCAGCAACTACAAAAATGTAAGCACTGGCTCCCAAACAGCCAGAATGACGCCCACCAGCAGGCACTGTGGTCAGTGCAGACGGGCCAGCAGCATCTTAGTGCAAGTTCTGCTTTCCCACATCCTGGGCATGGTGGCTGAACCCTCAGCACTCAAGGAACAAGAGCAGAGATGGTTCTGTTCAGCAGCAGCCAGAATGATCCCTGAGTTCACACATAGGCCAGAATTTCTTCATTTGCACTCCCTTGCTTGCAAGTCCTCCTCCTCCTCTTCATCATCCTCATCCTCTCCATGCTCATCTGCCGGCTGCTCTTTGCCATCCTCACTGCTTGTTTAACCACAGACAGCCCTTTGGCTGGCACAGCATACCTGGCTTCTTGACAGCGATGGGCACACTGTAGCTATACATGCTGCGTTTTGCTTTCACGGGCATATCCTTCGGGGCATAACCTAGGGGTGAAAAAAGAAAACCAGTAATGAACCGAGGGCAAGCACCCTGCTGAATATCCCTAGCTCAGAAACAGAGGTGCTGGACTGGTGCGGGAAAGGCAGGGCGGTCTTTGGGATATGCTGACTTTAAAAACCCTTTAACCTGGAAAGAGGGAGATGTCACCTGATGGTAAGGAATGGACGCCAGCTCTGTCATGGACTTATTAGATGACCTCAGAAAGCCCGTTCCCTCAGCTGGCCCTCTGCAGAAACGGGGCATGGGAACCCTGTGTCCCAAGGTCTGAGACTTAGCGTCCTGCACAAGATGTAAAGAAGCAGGAACAGCCAGCTGATGCTCCCTTGCTCTGCCTCCTCGCAGCCTCAGACAGGCGCAAGGGCAGGTGTACAGGCTTACCATGTCATAGGCCAAACACGGCAACAGAAGTCTCAGCCTGTCCGGAGGGACATTGATATTGGCTTTTACTGCGTTCCCAGTCCAGACAGGACGGACTTCAAAGAGCTAAAATAATGCAGAAACAACCATAGAACTGAACACAGTGGTCTCAGTGGCGTCTGCTGAGACTTGTCTCAGTCAGACTTCGGAGGTGCCTGTTGTTATCCTCAGAAAAAGACCGTCTGTGCAGTAGCCAGTCTACTCTCCAAAAGGGCTGGTGAGCTCTGCAGAAGGCAAACTGCAAATTAATTTTCAGAACATGGGCAACTCTCAGGAAGACAATTTCAGAGCCCTGGGTGGCATTTCACATATGTGCCGCTCACTCACTTTCCTGACGTGACGTTGTCATGCCTTGACAAATTTTGACCCTGTCCATCATTTCCAGGGGAGGTGCAGCTGTTGAGGACACCAAATATTCCTGTATCCCTGACAGAATATGCCACTACAGCCCTTCTCATTTGAGAGATTAGAGAACAGAAAAAGCAAATGTGTATTTTGCTACGGGCACAAAGGGCAGCTGATATCGAACTGGACTGGAACCCAAAGGACTGGATTTGCGTTCCTGGCCTAATCACACAGGCCCATATCTCACTTGTTAACAAGGTTAAACAGGAAACACAATCACAAAACCTTCAGAGACGCCAGCAGTAGTTACAACCACAACAATTTTCGGCGAGGTCTGTATGCCACAGCATGGTGCTCAGCCCACCTCAGCAGCAAGGCACGTACCTTTCTCAGCTCTTCCTCCACTTTCTTATCCACAGGATTGGTGCACACTTTCTTCCAGGTCTGTACAGCAGCATCCAGGGGTTTAGTAGGGGTTTCATCATCATCAAAGGTCACAAAGATAGCCTTGTGCAGGCCCTGCTGAGGCCAGGCAGGTTCTCACCACACACCTGGGGATTGTTGTAGCCCTCCCTAAGAAAGGGGGAAAGGATCGGGTTTGCTTTCGGCCTGTGGCACACACGGACTGGGGGCCTTCACGGGAATAGGTGAAAATGGAAGTTTGTGCTCCAGCTTTCGGAAGAGAAGGGACTCAGCCATGTGAGCAATGGGCTGGTTTACCTTTGGCCCCACCTCCCTGTGGATTTTGGAATCACATACTGGTACCCTAAAAGCCTCTTGTGACACCGTTGAGGAAAGAAGATGTCAAGGAAAAACCCTGCAAAGCTACATCCAGTTGCACAATGACAGAGGTCCCCTGTACTACCTGGCAGAGAACCCTCAGGCAGTTGGCTCCTAATCTGTAGGAAATGTATTTGCAGCACAAAAGGCTTCACCCTCTGCATTTGCTCTACTGTAGTTACTGCAGCTCAGCCTGCTACAGGGACAAGGCAGTGGAAACACATGGAATGAAACTAATGGAACTGCATGGAAACGCAGTTAAGATAATTTTTTTTTTTTTACGTGCCATGAAGGACTGCAGTGAGAAAGTGAAAGATGTTTCTTGTGGGAGATCTCACAGATTGTTCTTCTGGCAAAACCAGCTGGGGGCCAGGAGGGAACAGGTCTGGTGAGCGCCATCACAGGAACATATGGCATTGACTCCTGCGCGGTCCCCCCTCGGCTCCAGCCCACAGCAAGCAGGAGAAAGCCACGCTCACTGCACCCCACGCTGCGGGTAGCCTGCTGGGGGGGCACTCATCTTCACCAGATCACCAGGTCCCCTCACCCGCCAAGTCCTCAGGCGGACTTTTGCTGAGGTTTCTACTGTCCGGGCAGCTTCTCAAGCGCGCCTGCCTCTGCTGTGCCAAATCAGGATGGATAAAGCAGAAAAAGGCAGTAGCTTAAACAGGTGAAGATCTTTATCCCATGTCCTCCCCATGCAACCAACCTCCCCCCGTCCCTGCGGTCCCTGTTCCCGTGGGTACCCTGAACACAGCAGCCGGGGTGTGCGGGACAGCTCCGGCACGGCTGAGTCCCGCTCCCTCACCGCCATGGAGTCCTTCAGTCAGGGGTTTTGTTGTGTCTTGGTTGTGTGTGTTTGTGTCTTAGCGTTGCAGCCGCTGCTGTTCCTCCTGCTCATCCCTGCAGGCTGGGCAATGGGTGTGTTTATTCTGTGAGAGCTCCGGGAAGGGGCAGAAATGCCAGCCCCAAACACCCAGGAGCCGTGAGCCAGCCTTCCTCCCCAAAGCGATGAGCCTGTCTTAGAAACTGTGATTAAAAAAAGTTTATATATTCGCTGTTTTCAGCCTGTAGGGTGCAGTAGTACTGCATTTTCAGCTTAAAAACTGTAATTCTCTTGGCTCTGCCCCTGACACCCTAAGATCACACCTGATTATTGTTAGACTTGAGAGGAAACCCCCAAACCTGTGAGAGCAGGTGGCAGCACTGCATAGGGAAATGCTTTAAAAGTAGACCGCCCTGGTGCTATTTATCTATGGTTTAGATGGCTTTAACTCCCTGGGTGAGCTTGGGAGGAGGGCCTCTTGCTTGTGCTGTGGTTGTTTCCTATGTGTTTCCTGGTGAAGAGCAGCAAGCGCTATAAGTATGTATACCAAAACCCTGCTCCCTCTGCAAGACCGTGGAGAGGGGGCAAGGAGGTTTTGTGAGATGTAAGTTGTTGGTGAGGTGAATACATTAATATTCACTGAGAATATACAAACCCATAGCAAGGTAAGTCAGTCCTGCTTAGCTGTATGTTAGTGTCAAAACATTGATCTCTGTGCTGGTTAGTGAGGTAAATCAGGAAGAGTGTAAATGCAATATGAGACCAAAGTCAGCCTCAGTTTATCCATCCACAATACATGTACACATAGTTCCCAAGCTCCTCTTCCTTTTGCGCTTATTTTTTGTCTTGTGTTTAATCTAGTGGAAGGCTGTATTTCTGTCTGACAGATATTAGAGGATCCACTGGTCTGAGAGATTCCACAAATGTGACATAAGCTCTCCATAAATTGCAAACACTCTTATTTTCATTAGGATTTCATGGCATGCCTGGAAGACTGAGCTCTGACTGGAGTGTCTGGGCTGAATGCCATTAAGGGAAATACTACCTCTCCTAGCTAAAGTCTGGCTGAAGTTTCTTCTTTGCTTCCTAGTCTATAAACTGTGTACCATAAGCTGTTAAGCTGATACTGTGTTCTGCCTCAGGAGTAGTTACAGCAGGAAACAAAATGTTTATGGGAAAGGGCTATAATATATAAATATGATACAGTGGCCAAAACTGTCAGAAGTTAAAATGTTATTTCTAACTGCTCTCTGCCATGCCTTAGATACCAAATGACACAGAACCTTTTTCAGGAACAGTGATGTTCAAAATGCTTTATAATGGGCTTCCAAACTATTGAAAATCACAGGTATTATGGAGAGCAGAAACTCCTTCTGGAAGTAGTGTGTTTGGTGGAACTTTGTTCCACTGTAAACCGGAATGGACTATTCAGCTCTCAGCTACACCCGTAAAAATTCCTATCCGCCCTGTGCAATGCCAGATATTGGAGGGCAGAATATGCTTCATTTCCTTCCACATTGTGTTCTTTTTTATTGTTAGCAATGTTCCACGGTGTAAAGACTCCAAATTACAGCCTTGTTTTTCATATTATTATTGCCCTTCCTCCAAAACAAGTCTTTGCCAGGCCTTTCAGTCCTTGGATCATGCAACTTCACCAGCTTTTATCTCCCTCCTTTGAGCCGCGGTTTTTCCCCGCTCATCTTTGTAATCTGACATTGAGATTTGTTCACTTGTGTGCTTGTTTTTCTCTTTGAAGAAGATTTGCTGAATCACTGGGGAGGAGGCAAGAGCTCTAGAGGCAGCTGGTGGCCAGTGATAAAACCACGGCCACATCCAGTCTTCAGGGTTTGCAGATGACAGCCCTTCAGTTGAAGCCCTGAGTCATATTCCCTTCTGAGCTAAGATTGCTGGGGACTTTGGGATTGAGGAAGTGGGGCTGAGGAGGTGGTGCCCCAAAATATAAATTATTGATCCTGACAACCACAAGGTTTCTGTTGTATCTCCTGCAAAATTTATAATGATGCTGTGAGAGAACTTGCAGACCAGGGGCTAAATCCTGCCGACTGTTGTATATTGTGCCCAATTCAGCGGGAGCACGTAGTTAAGAAAATAGGGATTTGGCTTGAAATAGGTCATGGTAGGTAGTGGCTGCTTCCAGACATGTGGTAGCAAGGTGTAGTGTGAGCAAAGGTGTGCCAGGGCTCTGAGGCATTCATGTGCCTGCTTATTTGGAGAGGATATGCCAAATTCCACTGGTGCATCTTATGCAACTGTTGTCATCACAATGGGTCTGAATTTTGCCCACTATCTAATGATCAAAATAAGAGCTGGGAGCTAAAATGCCTTCATTCATTTCTTAGGTCTTTCACTCACTCTCTGTATGACCTTGAGTTACTTTCTCTCTCCCTGGCTCTTGGTTGCCTTGCAGTAAAACAGGGATAAGATGTTTCCATCTTCATGGAGCACTTTGAAATCTTTAGGCAGAATGTGCTATTTAAATGCAAAGTATTATTAGTATTTCTGAGTCCTCCAACACCACTGTTGTGACACTATGCAGCAGACACAAAGACGTGGCGCTCTGACTTGCTAGCTAACACTTTCCTTAAATTCCAGTTAAGATGACAAACCTAAGCTGTCCCACATGCATTCACTCTGAAACCAAAGACCTTCTCCAGCTCTGCCCTTAATGTAAAGCACTTAGTTTTGTGCATATTTTTATAAGTATCTTCTAGAACTCAGAAATAAAATCTCACCAATAGTACATGATACTTTTCCTATGAACAGAGTTTTAACTTGGGATGTTCTACTTAAAGTTATACTTCCAGAAGGTAAGATAAAAAGTTGGTGAAGAAACAACTCTGGAAGTCCAGGTGACCTGAGTTCCATTTCTAGTTGTCCTACTCAATTTTGGGCAAATATTTTAAAGTGAAAAATGCATATCAGGTTGGCAGCTTACAATGCAGAGGCTTTGCTTTGATGCTTTATGCATTTTCTGTGGAATTTTTCACAATGCTGGGTGCTGTTCCAGTGTAAAATTACTGTGCATGTGCAGCAATTCTACCTTGCTCTTATCTGTAGATCTCAAAGCATGTCTGTGTTATCCCCACTTTGCAGATGGGAAACCTGAGACAGGGAGAGGGACAGTGACTGGCTCAGATCAGCTGATAATGGCAAAGCCAGGAATATAATCCTCCTCATTTTGAGTCTCATATTTAGTGTTCTCCATGATGCTATGATATCAGAAAATGCAGCTGCAGTTCCTGGACTCTCTTTTCCAGGTGCTGTCACACCTTGGTGTCCACTGAGCCTGATTGATTTACAACCAAGCTACTACAGGCTGGATCTAAATAAGGAGCTGCGGCAGGGATGTCTGACTGACATGCTGGTTCACCATGCCCACACTCTCAGGATGGAGCCCTTTCAAGAACAGGAATGCTCCATCATCTCTGACTTCCCCTTCCCCAACTGAGACAAGAGATAACTACTATTTTATAAAGAGAAGAAACCAGTGGACTTAACCACTGCCAAAAATCCCACCAAAGCTCCTAATACAGAAGGGTCTGGGATGTAAGATAAAGTCCCGTTGCTTCAAAATTATTCAAAAGGAAGGCAGAGTCAATGGGGTAGGGTTTTTTAACTTGTCATTCTTCATGAGGAAGCCTTGAACCTCAGAATTGTGTTGGCCAGTGCTGAATGTGGCTGTTGTACTTAGAACTTGCTTAGGACCCCTTGATGCACGGAGGAATTAAACGGCTTAGAGGTTGCTCATGGCCTGGAGAAGAGTAGATTATGGGTTGGAGATGAAAAAGCTGTGAGAAATTTGGCCTGAGAGTGATGCAGAAACCACAGGGGTGTGACTCATCTTATGTAAATTTAGATGCCTACAGATACTAGGCTCCCTTTCTCTTCAGTGAGAGAGGTAGGTGCGTTGAAGGCATGACTTCTGTCCTGTTACAGATATGTGCTTTAGGAGGAGGTAAATTGCTCCCTAGATATGTTACTTACCAGAAACAGAGCCTTTGAGTGACTAGCTCACATTGGAGATATCCTGGCCTACATCACTGCTGCAGAAGGTTTCCTGCCTCATATCCCATGGAGAGCTTGGGACAGCACTTGCATCCAGGCAGCCAAGTGTGAACACATCCTCCCAGCATAGGGTCAGGGCTTGCACTGGGGCCATCTCTCCATAAAGCCCCCTGATATAGGTGGGACCCAAGTCACCAGCCTGAACCCAGCCAAAGACCCAAAGGTGGGCTGGATGCAGAATGACAGCTGCCTGTATGGTCTAGTACTAAATGAAGTATGTTGAAGCTGCTGATCTGATGCCAGTTCTATCCCACATGGCACATCCTCAGCAGGGAAACTAAGGATGTGCCACAGAGGATGTGCCATGCGGGAATCTTATTACCTTCCCAGTCATGGCTGAGGTATACAGACAGGGAACTTGCACAGGCTGTGCTTGTCCAAGAGAGCTCATCCAAATGTAGGAGAGTCTCTCTGCTATGATCTTCAGCTGTATTGACTTGCTGCCCTAGGAGTAAGTGTGGAGGGGTATTTGCTGGCCCATACTTTTGCAGCTCAGATGGGAATGGTCACGTTTTTCCTCTTCTATTCACTTAGGGTTTTTTGCTATTTTACAGAAACAGTAAAGGGAAAACAAAGCAATTATCTGTACACCAACTAGTGACTAGTGTTATTTTGAAATGCGAGATTCCCCTCCCAAACCTAGGGAAGGCAGCACGGTGGGGAGAGCTGCTGCTCTGGGCACTGAACAGGGGCAGCTTGCTCAGTAAGTATCTGAATTGTTTGCTGTAAATCTGACTCCCTGCTGGGCAACGTTCCTAAGAAAACCTACCCCATGCATTCCCTCAGGCCTGTATGTTCACATTTGCAACTCCCATGCTGCACTTACCAGGGTTATTTGCATGGATGGTGGCTCCCTGTTGATGCCTGGGTGGCAGAAGCGAAGGGCTGACAGGCCTTTCCTGCCAATCTGTCTGTTGTTCAGATGAAGTGGTTGGAAAGTGCTCACTCTCCAGTTCCCTCTTTGGCTCAGGCACTCTGATAAGGCATGGGCTGTCCTATCTTGCCCTGGGAGCTGTTCCTCCTCCCTAACAGGCCCGCTTCACTGGCTGACAGTTAGCAGCCGGCAGTGCTTGATAAACTTATCAGACCAAAGCTAAGCCCAGTGCACACTCAGCTCCTCCCCAGCCTCAGATTTCCCCATTCCTGGGGACTTTTTGCTCTCTGCCTGCCTTACCATCTGGTACGGTGAACACAGATCACCCTTGGGCCAGCAGGTCAAAATCAGCCCAAAGATCAGATTGAAAAATGCTTGTATTGAAGCAGTGCCTTTAAAATGAGGGCGTCAAGTGGGACGCTCGTAGCATCCATATCCAGCTCTGTCTCCCTCCTTGGAATATTATTCAGTAGTGGAAATGCTGCTCATGTCTGGTTTATCTTCTCTGTGTTTCTGCTCGCCCTGTTTCTCCGCTTGTTTGGTGGTTTAGTGGTTTTAACATGGGGGTCTCACTGTGCATGCTTGGAAGATTTCTTTCTAAGCCAGCTACAGAATTAGGTTGCTTTGCTGAATTAAGTTTCTATCACTCTTTATTAGTATCGCAGTAGCACTTAGGTGCCCCAGCAGAGATCAAGGCTCCATTGTGCTGTATGTAGAAGATAAGGAGGGGCTGCCCTGTTCCTGACTATCTTACCGTTGAAATAAACAAGTGAAATGAAGGGGGGAGAGGGTGTTATTATCCTCCTCTCACAGATGGGGTGAAGCTTTCCATGAGCTTATGCTGTGCTGAATAACTTCAGAAATCCAGCGCTGATGTCTTGCCTGAGGTCATGCAGGAAACGTGGCAGATCTCTAGTCTCGGTTCAGGGTTGCTGAAGATCAGTGTGTGTCCCTGGTGACTGTTGAAAGATGGTGGGTCAGGAACTCTGCAAGGATCTGTGTTTTCTTAGGTCTCGTCCAGCACAGAGACAACTGACTGATTTAACTATCCTTGACTAATTTTGGTGTGGCTGTTCTGGGTTGTCTCCTGTGTGGATGTGCTCTTCCAGGGGAAAAGTGGAAAAACACCTCTGCTTTGTGCAGAATAAGTGATAAAAAATTGTTTGTGGTGTACTACTTTTATTCTGTAGCAGCTTTGCAGGTCAGGCTCCCTATCTGTTCCTAGGTTAGGCCCTTAACGGCCGGCAGGAATGTTTGCCCTATGCAAGGAAACATGTATGCAGCTATTTCTGGGAGATTGTCTAATGAATTCAGGTTTCCCCTTGAAAGCCATGCTGATGGGCTAGAACGAACCTGCTGGTGTGTCCCCATCACCTATGACTGCACGGCCCTGGGGGAACAACCTGCTGTGAGGACAAGGGACTCTGCTCTTATCTTTTTTCACTGAAAACGCTTTCTCATGAAGTCTAAGGCGGGAAGCAACTGGTCTCAGCAAATAACTTTTTTCCAATACAACCAGTACCCAACTGGAGCCTAATTCTTCCCTGTCCTTCCTCTCGGTTCCTTTTGGGCCTTCCCTAACCATTGCCAACACAACATGAAAACTTCAGGGTTTTGCCTTCTCTAGGGTTCCACTCTGTGGAGGTTTATACAACCTGAAGATAAGCTCCAGCGTAATGCCGTGCTAGGTGGGAACACACATTGCTTCCCACAGGTGTCCTGTGGCTCTCTCTTCATTAGGAAGAGAAAGATGCATCCTGTGTCCAAACTTAAATCCACCTTTGATCATAGTATTTCTGGGCTGCTGCTCTCAGTGCCTGAAGGCTGTCTGGAAGACACAGAGGCACCTCTCTCCTTCTGACAGATGCCTGGGGTTATTGCTTTGCATGTCCCTCATTTGCTAAACAAAACAGCCCAAAGACCAGGATTCTCTTTCCCTGGCAATAAAGGGAAAAAGGTGTGAAGAGGACTGGGGAAGTGCAGGATACAGGGTGGGCTCGGAGAGAGGCGAAACAATCAGCTCTTTCTTCAGCCACAAAGATTAGTTGAGATTTTGCTTTTTGTTATCTGTTTCCTTGATTGACTGACCAGAATGGTTTTTTTGATGCAAGGGTAGATGGTGGGAAAGGGGTTGTTTTCAGAGCAGTCAGAACTGGGGAGGATTTGCATGTTTGGAGAGCAAGGCCAGGTGTGTTTGGAGTTGGTGACAGCCATGGCCTGATCCTGACAGGTGCTGAGCATCCTTGGGTACCCATTGTGTGGATTCAGTAGCTCCAAGGCTCAGGGAAGCCCTTTGCCTGCTCTGTGCAGCAGGCCTGCCCATGGCTGGTGCCATGCTGGGAGAAGGCTCTTCCCCAGCCTGGTGTGGTGAGGTTTGGGCAATGCCAGATTTGCTTCCTTCCTTGCTCCTTCACCTGCCTTTCCAGAGTTTCAGGTGGTGCAGAGGAAGGCCCAGGGAACCATGCAGAATGCTGCTGTCACCTCCTGAGGCTCCTGTCCCTCCATCTTCCTCCTCAGAAGACAGCTCTGATCAGGATTGCAGCAAACAAGGGGCTGTGGGGCTCTGCCTAGCTTTCCTCTGGACTGCTGACATCTGTATACCTAAAGGAAGGATGGGGCTCAGGGAGAAAGGAGACAGGTGATGTTACCTGGTTGTCTGAAAGTGGCACCTTGTTACTCTAGGGGAAGAAACTGTAGTGCCTTCATGGAGAACTCTGCAAGTTAACTCCCTCTCCTCTTCTTCCCTTCTCAGGTCACCTTCTGACTTTGGCTGTACCATCTCACTGGCGCCCTTGCCAGCTGGCCTCCGTCCACAGCCTGTGTTTCTGGAGATAGGCTCCCAGTGCCTGTGGGAGTGGGTCAGCCTGGCCCCCCCGGGCTGCTTTGGCCATAGACATGTTTTCCTGAGTGTGGCTCTGCAGCAGCACGCTGCCTAAGGCCAACCCAGTGCATTTCTCTACTCACTGCCCATCCATCTAAAGCATTCCTTGCATCTCCTGGGGATGTGGTCACCAGGCTCCTTACAAATCTACCCAGATTTAGTAAACAATTGCCACTGTCTCCCACACCGTTCTCCTAGAGAAGTTGGCAGCTCATGGCTTAGACAGGTGTACTCTTCACTGGGTAAAAAATGGGCTGGATGGCCAAGCCCAGAGAATTGTTGTGAACGGAGCTAAATCCAGTTGGCAGTTGGTCACGAGCAGCATTCCCCAGGACTCAGAGTTGGGGCCAGTCGTGTTTAATATCTTTATCAAAGATCAGGGCGAGGGGACTGAGTGTGCCTTCAGTAAGTTTGCAGGTGACACCAAGATGGGCGGGAGTGTTGATCTGCTCAAGGACAGGAAGGCTCTGCAGAGGGATCTGGACAGGCTGGATCGATGGGCCAAGGCCAGTTGTGTGAGGTTTAGGAAGGCCAAGTGCTGGGTCCTGCCCTTGGGTCACAACAACCCCATGCAACACTGCAGGCTTGGGGAAGAGCGGCTGGAAAGCTGCCCGGCAGAGAAGGCCCTGGGGGTGCTGGCTGACAGCTGGCTGAACATGAGCCAGCAGTGTGCCCAGGTGGCCAAGGAGGCCAACAGCCTCCTGGCTTGTATCAGCAATAGTGTGGCCAGCAGGAGCAGGGCAGTGACCGTGCCCCTGTGCTCGGCACTGGCGAGGCCGCACCTCAAAACCTGTGTTCAGTTTTGGGCCCCTCAGGACAAGAAGGACATCGAGGTGCTGGAGCGTGTCCAGAGAAGGGCAACGAAGCTGGGGAAGGGTCTGGAGAACAAGTGTGATGGGGAGTGGCTGAGGGAGCTGGGGGTGTTTAGTCTGGAGAAGAGGAGGCTGAGGGGAGACCTTATCGCTCTCTGCAACTACCTGAAAGGAGGCTGTAGTGAGGTGGGGGTTGGTCTCTTCTCCCAAGTCACTAGTGATAGGACAAGGGGAAATGGCCTCAAGGTGTGTCAGGGGAGGTTCAGATTGGGTACTAGGAAAACTGTCTTTACTGAAAGAGTGGTCAGGCACTGGAACAGTCTGCCCAGAGAGGTGGTGGAGCCACCATCCCTGGAGGAGTTAAAAAAATGTGTAGACGTGGCCCTTGGGGACACGGTTTAGGAGGCCTGGGGGTGTTGGGTTGATGGTTGGACTTGATGGTCTTAGAGGTCCTTTCCAGCCTTAATGATTCCATGAAATATAAGGGTAAGATTGACATTGTCTCCTCTGGTGTAACTGCTCTTCAGTAGTTTCTGGGCTCAATAACCACAATAATAGTGAAAACAGCTGTCTGCCCTAGAGTCCTGGGGAAATAAAAGACAGGACTGGGATGATCTGTGCTTTGTTAGGAGGGAGAAGCAGGCTGGAGAAGCACAGCTTTAGAACAGAAGACCCCAGACACCCATTGAAGGTTATACCTCCTCTGTACCATGGAAATCAAAGATAGGAATGGAAATCTGATGGATACAGTAGCCCTTGTTCAGCAGGCTCAGAAGAACCAGCTGTCTGATTTGGTTTTGAGTGGCTTTACAGGCAATCTTACCATGTTGCTGATCAGTGTGTGCCAGCACTTCCCTCCAGATTGGTCCAAACTGGGGAGCTTCACATGAGTCAAACACACCTGCTGTCCCCCAGGACACAGACAGGGAAGTCTGTGCTGGTGTGCCCGTGTGTTTTGGGGTTGGAGGGTATTAGCTCCTAGGCGGTTCAGATGCTGATATGCTCTTTAAATATTTCTGTTTGCAGATTTGTGGAGGACAAGGGGAATAAAAAACACGGTTTGCATTTTTGGCAGCAGCTTTAATAAGCTGAAATGACTTTGCTTTGAGTAATGCTTGTGCATGTGTACATGTGTGAGTGTTCACACATGTGTGTGCACCTGGTGTCACAGTCAGGACCTGGGGACCAGTTCCCTAAGCCCAGTTCCATCACAGTGTACACATCTCCCCTGGAGTCTCTGCCCTGATCAGGTTCTGGCATGATCAAGGAAAGGACAGCAGAGTTTTAACGGGGTCTTTGATAACACTGTCTGCTGGGCACACAATCCCGTGTCATCTGATGTGGTTGTAGCTGCACAGTCCTCTTGCTCTGGAGAGCTGACTTGCTCCCTGTCTGGGGCTCTGCACCAATCTGTCTCTGAAGATGAATGTCCCCTGATCCCAGGCTTTGAGCATTGTTCGTGGCTGTTCGGCAGTCAATAGGCCCCTGTCTCTTGAATTTGCCATCTTTCATGTCTAAGTTTGGGAGCCCTGTTCTGCATGTGAATTTCCATCTTTATTTCCACTCAAACTGTATAGGGCAATGCTGTACTCTTTCCCCTCTCCTTTGCTCCTCCATCCCCACTGCCTGAATCTCCAGAGCCAAGTCTGAGCCTTTCTTGAAATGGATGTTTTTAACATGAAATACAGTGTGTTAGCCCAGTTACTAAGAGGGAACAGATTTATCAGATAAATCCCAGCAGGCCTGTACATGTTGTCACTGTCTGGTGTAGTGTAATAAAAATATACATTAGAATAAGTATAAATATATATATTTACAGTGTACAAGTAAAGCCAGGAGTACAGACTCTGTTTTGAGCTTCCAGAATGCATATTAATGACTAACAGCTTAGGCACAGCATAAAACGGGTGAGTACATTTTAGGTCTTACTCAGGAGAATGGCTTTGGATTTACAGCAGTGTAACAGGGCAGGGCAAACATCTTCTCTCTTGACAACAAATGAATTTTCCACTTGGACCATTTCCTCTTTGCCCATGATGGCAGCCTTCCTTCATAAGCATTTGGAGTGAAATGGCTAGTGCCACAGCCCATCCGCCAGGCTACTTCTCACTGGTGTCATTGTGCAAGGCCATGTGTTCAGGGATGTAGTTATGGAGTGGGCTGTGTGCTGCTACGATGCTCCACTTAACTGAAAGCACGTGTCTTTTTAATGCTATAAGAATACTTTGTCCTTCCTGTTAAGAACTCAAGGGACTCCACAAACCTGAGTGAATGACTCCACATCACCAGGAGGGATGGAGAAATAAAAGCCCAGTGCAGTGACTTGCCAAAGGTTACATAGTGAGAACACAGCAGAGCTTGGAGGGGAACTGGGTCTTTACTTGTTCCAGTGCTTTGCTTCAACCCCTAGACCTGGAAGAAGGAGGAGGAAATACCGCTGCTCTGTTTGTATAATATTTGTAAGATACTCACATATTATGGCAGTGTGTACAGGCTTGGTCACTTCCTCCTTTAAGAGAGTGGCTGGAAAGCAGAACTCTGGCCCTTGACATTGATATCCAACAGCCATTCCTGGCCATGCAGTGACACAGGATTGCCCAGGACAACTCTAAGCTGGTATGTCCAGCATGCAGTGAAATATTGTGGGACATACCAGCCTGGATTCCAAGAGCAGCCAGTCTCTCTCACATGGTACTGAGACATGGGGCTTTTAACTTATGCCTAGTGCTGGGGCATGGCTCTTCCTGGAGCTTGCTTGGCTGCCACTAACCCAGGGATCTTTGCAGTATGGTGCTTATGAGGAATGCATTTAGAGACCCCAGTTATCAGCTAGGGATAGGAGCTGTTTTTTCAGTATTTTCCTCCCACTTCAAGCTAAAAATACAACACAGTTAACTTGTCATTTGATCACAGTAAATGCTCTGCTGAAAGAAAATGACTTTAGGTGTCTGTTGCCAGAATTTATGACCTGGGCAAGTCTCTGCAGAAACCCTGCCCAGGCTGAACACAGCTCACTGAATGCAATCTATTTGCATGCCCCAGCCTTATCTTCCTAACCATCAAAGCAGCACATGGTTATGGCACAAGCTTGGCACAGATTGTTGCTGCCACTATTCCAGGAGTTCCCACCTTACTGCTGGTCAGTCTGGTGAACTGAATTCTGCATGTGGTGTAAATCTAGAGTAATAGTGACCTTTGAGGAATTCCTCTGGATTTGCACTTGAGCAGGTGATGTCAGATCTGGGCTGGTACCTGTTGTAATTGAAAAGTGAGAGGTCCCACAGGTTTCTTTGTCACCAACTGGGATGTACAAGGCCCTGGGGTGCCAGAACATCAAAGCCAATGACATGACTTTGCCTGTCCCCAGGGGAACATAGGAAGCTATACAAGCTTTATGAGGCGGGCAGCCTCACACTGGATGGAGATGCTGAGGAGAGTCATCTTCTCTGGAGTATGCACTGGCAGTGAGAGCTCCAGCAAAGACCTGAAGCCATCCCTCACTTGAGACTGTGTTGGGTCTCTCGGTGCCTCCGTAGATCCACCTTGCGCTGGAAGCCCTTGGCACAGAGCT
Source organism: Morus bassanus (assembly GCA_031468815.1). Classification (NCBI taxonomy): domain Eukaryota; kingdom Metazoa; phylum Chordata; class Aves; order Suliformes; family Sulidae; genus Morus; species Morus bassanus. Next base: position 5,232,469 of record CM062586.1, read on the forward strand.
CACAGCTGAAGGGCTTGAAGCCAGTGTGCTTGCGGCTGTGAGTGATGAGGTTGGAGCTCTGGCTGAAGGCTTTGCCACATACTTGGCATTTGTGGGGCTTCTCCCCTGCAGGGCAGAGAAAATGGTAAGAAACACTTTGACAGATGAGAGGAGGGAGGTAGAAATGCCCTTTAGCAGACTCAGACCTGACTGGCTATGCTTGGGCATCAGGGTGCTGCCAGCCCAGTTGTCCTGCTAATGCGTCTGCACTCTGATCCAGCAGCAGAGGGTGAGAAGAACCAGAGGCAGTCCTCGCCAGCTGTGTGGCCCATGCCCTGTCTGTATCCAGGGCTCAGTACAACTGTGACATGCACCGGAGGCTGGTCAATAACCACCTCCCTGTCACACAGAGGAGGGCATGCATCTCAGTGATGCTTAGACCTTCTGCTGTCTTACTGCACAGGGAAGAATGACTTTCCAGTGCCTCTGGACACTTATCCCTGCTCCAATATCTCTGTGTCTGGGGACTATATGTGTGTGTCAACTTGATGAACTCTAATTTGCATTTGCTTATTGGGAACATTTTGTTTCTCACCGGTGTGGATGTAAGTGTGTTTCTTCATATCCGACTTCTGGTGGAAGCGCTTGCCACAGTATTGGCAGGGATAGGGCCGTGTGTCTGAATGGATCAGTAGATGAGTGGAGAGGGTGGAGGAACGTTTGAATGTCTTCCCACACATCTTGCACTCAAAACTTCTTTCCTATTAGGGAAAAAAAATCACGGGATGTCTGTGGCTGCAAGACATGTGACAGAGCTTGAAGAGGGTTAAGAGTGTTGAGAATAGTAGATTTGATAAGCAAATCTCCTTGGCTCATGGACTGATATGCTAGGTGCAGTAAAAAGAGAATGTGGGGAGGGTTACTTACGGAAATGGATTACATCTTGTGATCCAAACTCCTGTGCCCTTTAGGAGGAGGCGAGGCACAGAAGAACCAATAGCAACAATCCTCCCCTCCCATAGAAGGAATTCTCAAGGGCACTCTGAGATTTGTGAGACCAAGATCTATGATCTAAGGTCTTCAGAGCTCCCATCATTGTCATTGGGTGCTACAGGGAAGCCATTGCATCTGTAACCTAGGAAATGTCACCTCCTTTACAATGGAGTCAGCAACAGCTAAGGTTCAAGCACTCATGAGCTCTGGAGACCTGGCTTGCTGGAAACATGATACTCACCTGGGAGTGAATATTAGTGTGCTGCTCCAGGCTTACAGCATGTCCGAAGGTTTTGCCACATACTTCACAAGCAAAGGGACGGGTCCCACTATGAGACCTTCGGACATGGACTTCCAGTCCATGGGGAGTGGAGAATACCTGTGAAACAAAATGCCAGTGATTTTTTGACATGAGGCAGCTGTGTCTCCACCTCTTTTTTCAATTCCTTCTCTTTATTTGATTCTTCCCTCTTATGGGCCATGTGAACTGCATCATTCCTAGTGCCCTTGTCCCCAAGTCAGGAGAACAAGTAGGTACCCATTTTGAGCTGCATGCATTGCACTTTGGTGTAACCCTGTGAAACACTGGTGTATGCAATAAAAATCACTCCAGGCCCTCCCCATCCCTGAGGTTCTCCTGTGACACACCTTGTTGCACTTCACACAGTGATAGGTCTCCATGTCCGAGGAGTAATGCATGCTGTAATCCAGAGGGGGCTCAGCGCTTGGCAGGAGGTGGCTTCCATAAAGGCTAACTGGGTGCTCCAAGAGGGCTGACTGCATGGTGGAAGACATCTGTTGGTAGCTGTATGGCAAATGGAAAGCATCCCAAGAAAAGCCGGTTTTGTAGAAGGTAGGGGTGCTTCTCGTGTTAATGCAGTCTTTGATCTGCAGACCTGGGATGGTCATCTCTGAGTTTGCAAAGGAGAGGGAGAAGTGAGTGTCATGCCATTGCCTGCAGCTTGGCACCAGTAAAAAGGTTCCCCAGGGACCATGCCTCCATTTAACATCCTGCCTGACCTTGGGAGTTGCAGTTGGTAACTCACTCTTTGATTCAAATCCTGATCCCCATACAAAGTTCCTGTGATGACTGTGATTGCAGTCTGAGACTTTTAGGGGAGGGGATTCTAAGGGAATATTAAACCCCCTCCTAGCCCTGCTTCATGTGGTGTTTGAAAAAGTATCATGTGGCCACCCACCTTGACCCACGGAGCACAGAATTGCATTAGTCCTTGAGATTTGGAGGATCACTCATTGGGAATGATAGCATCATCCTTCAGGGGGATGCTGATCTAGACCAGAATCATAAAGGGAAATACAGAATGCTCTTGATGGGCTCTGCCTGGGACAAGTTTGACCACTGAAGACAAAATAAGAGCTGCCATTTACTGAAAACCTGGACCCAGTCGTAGGAGCTCCCTAAGCCAGCCCAGCCCTGCCCTCTTTTGCAATTGTGGTCTTGGGTAGCAGACCTTGAGCTGAAGGTCCTGGCACCATCCTGCTCAGGTACTGGACAGGGACACTTTCTTCTTTCAGTTCAGATGGGTCCTTTTCTTGTTTTGGAACCACGCATTCTAGGTCCTGTTTCTTGATGTCCTCTGGTGTCTTGTCTCCTATAGCTGTAATCACACAGTAGAGTCACAGTTTATTCTAGCTGTTAAGAGAAGACGATATTAAGGTGGGTTTTGTACTAATGTACGAACTCATGCTTGGACACATAAGCCCATGGTCAGTTCCTGAATAAGTGCGGAGTGGTGCAATCAGCATGGCAATCAAGGTCTGTCCATTGCTGATTAAGGGAAATTCCAAGCAGGATGAGATAGGCAAGGTAGACGGGGGGCAGGAAGAAATGATAGGACACTTGATACCCTATATGGTTAGAGAAAATTAACCCTAGAAGGCCATATGTCTGTAAGAATAATTTCTCTATTTATAAACCATTTTCATTTGTGCGGGTAACTTACAATCACTAACTTATTAACCTCCCCACCCCTCTCCTAAGAGAGTTTGGTATTGTTAACCTGAATTTATGGACAGCAAAGTAGGGAAGCAGAGAGGGGAGGTAACTGCTTACACAGTTGCAAAGGTGACCACAGAGCCTTGCCTCCTCCTGCCCACACTCCCATTTCTCCACACTTGTCCCAGCCCTTAAAGAGACCAACCAGCACTTGTTAGAAGTAGATTTTATAGTAAGAATCTAAAATGGACAGAGGTTCAATACATGTGCCTCCTTTCTGCTGGAGATGGGACTGTGCTGCTGAAGGCAAGTATTCATCTGTCATCCAAACCTGCTCGTGTGCCAGAGAGACACAACAAATGGCCAAAGGATGATGGCAGGAATTTAAATTAAAATGTCACCTCCTTTCTTTTTTATCAAACTTATCATAGGGCTGGAGTCTAATTTGATGGCCAGGGCTAGAACAAAGGGTAAGTTGATCCTAGATTTGAATAAAGAAAATTTGAATGGTGCCTGAGGGAAGAAGAAAATTGCCCCAGCCCTGCCACTGCATGGATGGCTGTGGGAGAGCACGAACAGGAGCAGAGGGAGGACAGCAGGCAGAGACAGAAGCAGTGTTGATTTGTGTTAATATGGCATATAGCAGCCAGCCCTTCACCGGTGAGTGTGTAGGACTCCTGTCACAGTCAGTGTTGGGGTATCACTAGTATCTTCTTACTCTAGCTGTAATATTCCTTGCAAATCATCGGGAGGAGGTGATAACACTGAGGCAGAGAAGATGTAGGTCCAGAGAGGATGTGGACAGTGAACACAGCAAGCTGGAGACTGAGGTGGCAGAACTGTGAGTTTGTCGAAGACTGATAACCAAGTGCAAGCTCTTTTCCCAGCTGTTCGTTGCCTGAAGTTGGCCATCTTTCCCAACAGCAACCAGCTCCACACAGCAATCTTATATCTCAAATCTCCCCAGCAACCCAGCGGGAAACAAAGGGAGGATCTAAATTCTGTTTCAGTGTGACAGTGTGGATTTGACCTAGAGAAAGAGGGCACACAGTGGGGGATCAGTTTGTCCTTAGACTGACATCCCCATGTGGAAGCCCTTAGTTGTTCTTTAGCTCACTCATCCTACTCCTTTAGCTTGCCTACTCAATTATTGATTTGCCTTGGTGTATTCTTACAAGCCCACTGGATGGATTGACTCACCAGTGAAGGGAGAGGTTATTGGATCCCACGTGAGTATAGGCAGGTCATCTTCCACAAAGCGGTGTTGATGATAGGTATGAGCCTTTTTGCTCTTCACCAGAAAGGAACGTGGCATTTTCCATTCACTTCCTGGGCAGAAACACAGAATAACAGCAGGTAAATCTCTGTGGTTTGGGGAATAATTTCTCATTTGTTCCCCAGCACATCAGCTCTGTATGCAGCAGTGATGAGAATTAAAACCCTTCTACTGGGGAGACAGAGTTCATGTCAAAGATCCCTCCAACCAGTTGAAGAGCAGGGAGTGCTTGCTTGGGTTTAGGTCCTCGATGGATCTTGACTCTGGGGAAAATACAGAGCTATGGAGGGGGCTAAGCAAAATAACTTACTGCCACATAGTCTCTGCCACTGAGTGTAGAGATGGGACTGTAGATCGAAGCTGGGACTGCAGATTACAGTATACCCCATAAAAATTACACTTCATAATCTACCCCTAGATTGAGGCAAAGGATTACTGCTGTCTTTATATTGTAGGTGGAGAAATAGAGGCATGCTTAAACTGAGTGCTGTGTTACAGACCAAAACTGTTTCTGTGGCAAAGATACATCAGAACCCAGAGTCTCTGTCGTGTAGCTCTCTGCTCTAGCTGCAGGACATGGTGCATCTTTGACCCTGCCCTCCCTGAGAGGACACAGTGGGGACCATGGGTTGGAGACCACCCCTTTGAGAAAGGGTCTGCCTTAGTGTTTGTATCACACCTAGAGGAGCGCAGACCCAAGCCATGACATGGGCTTCTCTGTGAAATTGCTAATAATTGTAGAAACATCATCAATAATAGGAGAGAAGCAGTGGAAAATCCCTGTGGCCATGATGTGTGGTGGATTTCCTTCTTGTTGGCTGTAGCACGAGTATTTTGTATTCTGCCTGACAAACAACAGTCAAGCAGAGGCAGAGCAGAAGTGCTGGGTGAGAGAGGTTACCTTTTGGGTCTGACTCAAATATCACAGACCGTTGAAATGACAGGTTAGGAACAAACATAAAACGCTGAAATTTAATGATACAAAATTCTCTTGCAATGCAACTGTTATCTTTACTACCCAGAACCCAGCCCGCCCTGTGCCCGCTCCCCATGGCTAGTAACTGTTCTCATGCAGGCAGTACGACAACAGGCTCGATGCTGTGTATGGCAATATCAGCTGGTGCCTTATTTGCATATGTATTTGCATTTTCCCTTGTAATTGTTCAGGATAGTAACACTAAAAGCAAATCTTGCTATATTTCATATGAAAACTCAGCAGTAAGTCCTGGCTCTCGGTTGATGGGAAAGTGCATTATTAAGTCATTTTTTTTTTCCTGAGAGCAGTTGAAGTGTAGCCTGCTTATTTACTAAAAAAGAACAAAGTTTGCTCCTGTTAGGTAGGAATGACCTGAAACATCTGTGTAAGTCAGGACAGAGCAGCATGGGCTCCTGGAATCCCCAACAGCCAGGGATGGAAGAGGTCTGCTCCCCAGGGTTCGGAAGTGCCCGCACTAACCCTACACACTAAATAGAATTACATAGCCCAGTGGTGTTTTGTTTAAAGGTCCGAGCGCCAAATTTACAGAGGCGCCTGCAGCTGCAGGTACATGTACTGTGGGATTCATGCAGCGAGGTCTGTTGTGGACAGGTGGATTGCCAAACCCACTGTTGTCGGTGAGAGTCCCACACTCCCCAGCCCAGCTGCCTTTGGAAATGCAGTTATAGCTGTCTTTTTAAAATCTGGTCCAGGATTCCCACTGTTTCGTCTATGACTTCAGGGATAACTCTTTGGTGTCTCTAGCCATTTTTTCTTCTGAAATGACTCATCTGTTTTTCTTAATCTTTTTCCAAGAAATTTGCATGTAACTTGAGATGAATAAGAGAAAGCAGAGGCCAAGACTAGATGTATTAATTTAATTTTAGAAAGAGGACAAAACAGTACTGAGAATGAGCCATAAGTATGCCCTTGAGGGAAGGGATGCTGAAGCACATTGCTGTATTTACTCTTCTGTAACTCTCTAATGAGGTTTTTTCTAAGTATCGTATCATGTATCTCTGCCTGGTGAAAGGCTGCATGCACAGAAATACCTCCAGCTCAGTACAAACACAGGCATGTTCTGCAATGGGCATAACCCTTCTAGCAGTGTGCTCTGCTTAGCCTGTGCACCTCACATCCTAGCAGAAGTGCTTAGCTCAGAGGTTCTCGCTGCTCTTGGTCGGTCCCAGATGGGGTATCTGTGCATGGAGCTGCACTCTGCAATATAGACGTGCCCCAAGTTAAAGTCTTGCCGCAAACCCTTTATACGTGGAATTTCCACTCATGTCAAAGGGATTTTCCCATGTGGTGGGGCAGGACTGTGTGCACAGTGGAGGGTATTCATACCAGCAAGCTTTAGACATCTGATTTCTCTGTCTGAATTAACCACTTAATTGACCTGGGCTTCCTACACAGTGGAGGAAGAGGCTCTGGCAGCGGGTAACTCTGAATGCAGGGTGAAAGCATGCACCCAGCAGCACCTGCTGGAAGAAACACTGTGCCCACCAGCTAGAGGACGCCAAGGCATTAGCCGGACAGCTTAGCCAGGTAAATTAGAGGACTGGAGATGGGTGGCATAAGCAGTCTTGCAGTGTTTTGTGGTAGTACCCGTATGCTAAGTACACCAAGGCACTAAGTACAGCCCCTCTTTGCTGATGGCGGTTGAAAGTAGATGTACATGAACCAATGGGATTTTTCTGGATGTGTTTGCCCCAGCATATGTAAAAGTCAAATTTGGTCCAGTATCTTCACTGCTGATAAGGGCCTCTACTGAGCACAACGATCTTTAATGCACTACTGAACGTTACAAAAGGAAGTTACCTTCCCCCACCCCATTTTACAGAGAAAACAGGAACTGGGAGCCCAAAGCATAGTTAATTAACAACTGCATTGGACTGTCTTTGTGATTCACACAGCCCAGTTAGAGGAAAGCTAGAAGCACAGATTGTGAGAGGAAAAATACTCTCTCTCCTTGAAGCTCAAGATTATCAGCAGCAAGTGATCAGCTGCTACTAATGGCTAACTATATTTCACAGGGAGAGTAGTGCTATGGATGACAGACCCCACTACATCTTGAAGTCATTGAAGATTCCGACAGAATTTAGCGTCAACCTTTTGGTAAAAATTAAACATTATTTTTATGGAGTCTGTTCTTGCCAGCCCCTGTGGCAGCAGTTTCTACCTTGACTGGCAAGCGCACAAGGGAGTTAATTTCTTGGGCAGGAGCACCTACCCAAAAGGGAAGTGTCGTGGTATTTTTTTGATTCAATACAGGATATAAAATCAGTAGCTGGCTAGAATTGACATTTGTATTTGCCATTCATGTAGCTGTACAATAATGTTGTAGTAATCTGCCCTGAGGAAAAGACAGCTAAAAGGACCCAAGGGAAAAAAACCTGCTTCGCTATTTTGGGTACCTAACTTGAAGCACCTTAGAAGGGCTTCTTTTACCAGTTATAAATTTCCCAGTCCGACCTGAAAGCAGACCCAGCGTTCGAGTGTTCCCCTCCTATGCTCAAACTCAAAGTTCCTTCATCCTCAGTGATGCTCTCTGGTGATTTTGCAGAGTATCACATGTAAAACTGTAATGTAATACTGAAATACTGGAGATTGTGCAAGAACCAAATTAAAAGGGGGTTTTTTTTTTAGGGGGTAGTTTCTGACTTCAGGATCCTAATTTCACTTGATCCTATGTTCCTCATGAAGGTCAGTATGCAAAAATACAGGATCAGGCCCTTTGATATAATTTAGAAGAAATTCATATTGTCACTGAATTAGATTATGGAGCTGTTCTCTCTGGTTCCTTCAGTGAGACAATTCATAACATTAAACACCGTATTGGGGCACAGGTGTTTGCAGGATTGTGTCATGCTCAGTCAGGAACCCAACTTGTAGCATACGTTCCATTCTAAAGCTGACTTTCAATTTCCTCTAAATTCAGGTAATCCTGTTTTCAAATTTACAAGGTTAATTGTAGAAATGAAACCTTTTTTCCCACTACACTCAGCAGAAATACTTAATTTTAACTTGCAAATGATACGTGTCTTCCTATAAGTCAATGAGTGTACAGTTTTAGGCTATAAGAGGCTTATTTCCTTCCCACTGCTTAATTTATATTTAAATCTTAATATTGCTTTTTTCTGTTCTTTCTGGCAAAGGTGAAGCTTCCAAAAATAAAGAATAGTTTGTCTTTCAGAAGACTACATTTCTGAAGAAAAAAAGCACAAAACAGAACACAAACTCTGTCTGAAATTCTTAAGAGCCCAAATAAGAGGTTTTATGGACTCCTGGCCCTTTAAATATAAAGTCATATTCAAAAAGAATTTCAGTTCTTTACAACAAAATTAAACATGTCTTCACTAGTCCATCCTTGCAAAAGTGAATGTACTTAGGGAAAGTAATTTCAATGCGGCTTTTTTAGTGGAAAAAATTAGCAAAACAGTTTTAATTCCTGTGGTAAGACTGGGCAAATGGACATTATGGCAGGGGCAGCAAATTAGGGTGGAAATTTTGTCCAAGAAGTGGAACGGAAGTGCTTGTACATCTGTAGTATCTAGAAAAATGTTTAGAATATAATTGCAGCATTTGTTCTTTAGAAACCTCCTTTAGCTCCTAGTGATGTTGGGAATGCCACCGGCTTTAGCAAACTTTGCATTAGGCTTCCTTGGATAAATAGACTTACATAGTGTGATCTAACAAATTCCGTATCCCCTTACTGTATAGATGCACTTACTGCGCAAATTTGCAAATCGTTTGTTTTCCTGCTTAATGTATTGAATCAATCTGGTGGTATATCAAGAGCGTCTATAAATAGCTAATTCCATATGCTAAAAATTGTTACACTAATCAGCATATACTTAGAAAGGATGGAAAAATAATGAACTAAAAGATAGATTTGAAGCAAAAATCCTGAACAGAAGAGACTGAGTTATCATCTAGCAAAACATTAATTGATGTCAGTGGAGGTGTGCTGTTTTCTGAATTCAAAGGTCTGGCCCTGTAAAAGAGCAATTAAAAGGAAAAATATAGCACACCCTCTCCTCAATGCTTAAGTACAAAAGTCTACACCTGGAAACTGGTCCTGCTGCCTGGAGCTTGCTGGGACACAGGTATCTTGAGACCATTGTCACATCTCTTATATTTTGTTCTACTATTACCATTTTCACAGGTGAGAGTGAAGTAAGTATATGGTATATAACTTTAAAAGGTTTGACTCATTTAAGTGAACCATTATCATAAAGGAATCCTCAGGACAAGTGACTTAAGCGGTGGAATATGTTACATATTTGCAAACACAAGCAAAGAAGAAGAAAACGCTTAGAAAAACATATCAGAAAAATGAGAAAAACAATGAAATCAGAAGTGACTAAAAGAATAAATAAATCACCTGTTTGGGGGACTTTGCTTTACTGGATTCGCCTTGAAATCTCCTCAGACAAGCGAGACGTCGTCTTCTCTCTGGACTCCTCTTCCACTTTTTCACTTAGTCGCAGTCTGCTGAAATAGATACTTCTCCTTTTTTCTCTCTCTGTTTTTTTGCCCCTGTTCCCCTCCCTGATTTTTCAATCAGATTATTTGTGTCAAAATCTGGCGGTGAAGAAACAGCCAATAGAGAAGCAGAGCCCAGAAAGTATTTGCTTATCAAAACTTTCCAGGACTTTGAAAACTTGAAGAGAATTCACGATGCCCAGCTCGAAACCCTAGGGGCAGCACCCTTCACTTTCTGGGGCAGCTTCGCCTTTTGCAGGAAAACTCCTCTGTCATATTGACAAAGAGCATGACATGGTGAAATAATGTACCAACCAGGCATTTGTTATTTTGCCTTTTCTTTAAAAAAAAAAAAAAAAAAAAAAGGAAAGAATAGCTCTTAAACCTGTATTTTTACACACATTCATCCACGCATCATATCTTTCACAAACAGACACACCATCTGTCTCAGATACACACACACACGTACTTCAGTCTCATAAACAAAACCATCTACCACATATGCACAAAATTATTTTATTCCAGAATGGATCTTTTATCTCTCCAATTTCCAAGGAAAAAGGAACAAATACTTGCACAGTAATAACTGAAAAAGATGTGTGTTAATCAGCCTTCATTTTCCTAGGCATATGTGTGTGCAATCCATACATATTTTAGGCGTTGCTCAGTCTATATACAGCTGTATATAGGATATAAATATAGATTTAAGAAAGCTCATTAAGCAAGCTCATTAACAAGCATCTTTGCAAAAAGCTCTGCAAGAGAAATAATAAGAATTTGCACTTCTATCACTTGCTTTCAAAAAAGGTTTGAAAATGGGTTTGCAAATGTGAAATAACTGACTGCCAAACCCCCTGTAATGGCAGGGTGGAAGGAGGGGAGTGTGAAGCAGGGGCAGAGTGACTTTTCTCCGATCACCTGGTTGTTCTCTAGCAGAGGTGTGAACAGGAGCTGGGGAGCAGTGATTTTGTTTTGAGAATCCATGATGTTTATTTGGGGACAAACAAGGAGAGCTCATCTCCCCACATCCTTGGGGTGGGAGGGCAAGTAATTCCTTGATTTCACCTATTCTCTGGTTATCACAATCTTCCTGACTGTGCAAGTGCACAGAGGCACAAGCGGTATGAGCCCTCTGTTATCCCCTCCTGCACTTACAGCACGCTCTGTGCACAGCTGGAACTGGGACAGCAAAGATGCCTTCCGAGAAGTTTATAATGTAAGATGTATAGAAGAATACATGCAGCCGTGGAGTGCCAAGTTCTAGGACATCACCGTCAGAGAAATGCCTTTATATCACAGAGTTCTTCTGCTCCCTGTGAGCTTTCAAACGCATTTCACTCTTTTCTATAGTCGGTTGCATTAAACCAGGGCTCAATTTGGTCCCTCTTCCTACTTCAGCTCAGGGTGGTGAGAGCACCAGGAAGTAATAACCTTTTGTGTGCCCTGCAACAGGATTGGCAGTAGGCTGGTGTTTCCCTGATGGAGCAGATATGGTCCAGAGACACTTCAGATTCATAGCAGAGGTATTTTGCATCACGCTGTGGCAGGCGGTGCTTCCAGGCGTGCTGGCCCTAGCGCTCTCTGCCGGGACAGCCACAAGTCACAGCTCTTGTTATCGTGCTCCGTCACTGCCCCATGGCACCGGACAGGCTGTGCAATGGGTTTTGATGCAACTCAGAGATAGAAGTGTAGATTTCACCCACGTTGAGAAAGATTAAGATTTTTATCTTAACCCATCTGTCATTTACTGAACATAATTAATTCTTGTTGTTTATAGAAGCAAACAATCCCTTTTCCCTCTCCCTCCTCCCCTGCTTATTTACCTAGCTGGGTTTTGCATGAAAGAAACGTTCCCAAAGCATTGTGCTAGCAAGCTGATTTGCATCCTCTTAAACACAGGCATTTGAAGGATTACATTTCCCGCTACAAAAACAAGCATTGTAACAGAAAACCAAAATGTACATTGCAGCTTCAGGGTTTCATATGAAGACAGTTACAGGAATTAAACAAAACAGGAAAATGACAAGCTGCTGAAAGGACTGAGATGTTATTTTATGAAACATTGGAGCCAGCTTCTGCCAGCACCCCTGAGCACAGACTTCCCGTTGACATAAGTGCAAATGGCTGCAGAATATGGCTCTTAAACTAGAGGCAGTAAAACCAAGTCAGCCACACGAAAAACTGTAGAAAACTAGTTGTGCAAAAAATCCAAGAGCATGTTTGGTAAAACCTCACTGGCTAGCTGATTTCAGAGGTGCTCCAAAGAGCATTGGGCACAGTCCTTCGGAGGAGAATGGCTACATCTCCCAGTGTCAGTAACCTATGTGTAGACCAGCTGCAAATAAAACATCAGTATCAGCTGTTCTGCTTCCCCAAGTAGCCATCATCTCACAATGCCCAAATATAATTGCATACAAACCAATCCCTGAGATAATGGGCACAGATACTCTCTTTTATGACTATTACTGTTATCACTACACTAGAATGCCTGAAGAAAGATGGGCATGCTGCCGTGCCTGGTTCTGCTCTCACCCACCCCTTCTTCCTCTATTTTATTTCAGGAATTCCTACGGAGCAAATAGCTGCAGCATGAGAGTGCAGTCAGCTATCACCTTGGCTTGTTGTGCTCTTACTCTTCCCTAGATTTCTGTTTACGGCTTCTGTTAAACTTATCACCTCTCCTCTCCATTGAAATCGCCATCAAAAGGCAATTTATACAAGCTGAATTAAAAAAATAGAGTGCCGGAGATATATTTTGGGCTAGAAGGACCTCTGAGCTGACCCCATGTGGTCATTCTTATTTTATGTTCTTCCTGTTGATATAATTGTCCCTGTTCTCTCTTCTTATTTCAGGGTCAGCAGAGAACAGAGAGCCGCAGAGGGCTTAGCTGGGCTCACATAGGCTTGTCCTGGCCTTGACCCACATGGGCCATGGTGGATGTGCAGCGGGTTCTGCCTGCATCCAAGGACAGTTTAATTTTGTGTACGGTCGTGAGTTCTTACTACACGTCATATGCTCGAGTGCATCCTAAGTAAATAGATTATTAAATGTATCACTCAGTAATAATAAACAGGTTAATTATAACACATCATGTTCATTCTAATGCAGAGGTCTTCCCTTTCAAACCTAGCAGCAAATCCCTCCTGTAGCATCCATGTTTTCTTTGTCAATTTGAATGTTATGGTAATTAAGTCACAGTAAAATAACACGACTAATTGCTTCCAGCTCTTTTCTGAAGCCCAGCCTAATTTCCACTCTTTTCTGTGGCAGATTAAATAAACATGTCTTCTGCACAGCAGGAAAAAAAATGCCATCACTCAGTCCAGACTGCAATAAATATTAATTGCTATGCACAAGGCAGGACTAGATTAAAAACATGCTTGCTCCAAGCAACAATATCTCATCTAGAAGCAGGATGACCTATTGCAGGTGCAGCGTGAGGTAACTATCCTGGCCCTGCAGGGATGAGAGCTGGGAAACACCACAACTAATGCCGCAGAAATTAAAAATCAACCGATAGCTCTCAGATGGGGTTCTAATCTGCTTTTATTTTCTTACATCTAGTTTCTACTTTGCAAATTTAATGTCCGTGATTCCTGACGGCATCTGAGACCAATTCACGTGGATTGAAGAATTACCTCGGCAGCTTGCCAAGCACCCTTGGTGTATCGCCACTGAACTGGATGCTCCTCCTTGGAGGATGAGAAACGCTGAGACCCCGCCAGTCTGGGGACTGAAACGTTGAGTTGGAAACCCGTTGGTGTGGCATACAAAACCGAAGGCTGGAGAACCTGTCCTGAGGTAATTTCTGTTCTTCTTTCCTAAACTCTAGATTTTCCACAGGGAAAAAGAAACTGTATCTGGATGGAGGGCTGAACAGTTTTATGTCATGTAGTTGCTGTGTTTCAGCAAAGGAAGAAAATAAACCTTGTCCACAGTTTGCGGGAAGTGTTATGGGGTCCAAAATAGGAAGAATGACATCAGCTTTGCGTATTCATCAAGCAGAAAGCTTGATTTTTTGACAATCACATTTTGGGTGCCTGCCCCGGCGTTCCCTTCCAGGACTCCTGCAGCCCCTACACGCGCTCGTCCCTGAACGCTGCCCCACGCACACACGGGCACTTTGGAGACCTTTTTATTTCCTTTCACCACATTCACCCACTTCAGAACCTCTTTCGGGCCGGAGTCCGGTTCACGGCGCGGCCTTTGCTCCCCCAGCCGGCCCGTCCGGGCTCCCGGGTCCCGACCTATGGCGGGAGGGAAAACGCAGGGTCTCCAGTCGCCTGGTCCTGAGGGCTAAGCCCGGCCCAGCCGCCCCGGCCCCCTTAGGCCGGGCCTTGTTTACCGGCCGCCGCCCGGCCCCGCCCCGCCCCGCGCGACCCCGCCCCTCGTGACGTACCCGCCGCCCGGGGCTCCTCGCGGCACCGCCCCCCGAATCACGCGACCTCTCTTACATGGCCGCATCGCTCCCCCCCCCCCCCCCCCGTCGAGATACCTCCGCCGCGGGGAGACCAGGTGGGCGCGGCGGCCGTCACCCCACCCCTGCCCCCCCACGGGGAGAGAAACACCCTGGAGGGGGAAGAGACGAGCGGGGCGGTGAGGGACCGGCGCGGCGTGGGGCGAGGTGGGGGAGCGGGGCGGAGGGGTGGGACTAGTTTGTGCGGCGGAGGGATTCGGGGGGAGAAGCGCCCTGTGAATGGGCGGGGGAGGGGGAGGCAGGGCCAAGATGGCGGCGCCCTGTGGGCTAGAGGAGCCCTGAGTGGTAAACAGCTGAGGGGAGGAGAAGGAGAGGTGAGTGCGCTGGGCCTCCTCCTTCCTCCCCCAGCGGGGCGAGAGTGGAGGTAGCCGGGGGGGGGACGGAGAGAAGGAGGCAGAGAGAGGGGGGAGGCAGGGAGAAAGGGCTCGGGGAGGAGGCGGCAGGAGAAAGGGAAGGGGCCGGGGCGATGAGGAAGGCGAGAGTAAAGCCTGGCGGGGCGGGAGCGGGGGCGATGCTCCCCCCTCCGTCCCCTTTCCTTACCCCCCAGCCAAACTTGGTTGCTACCCACCCCCGCCGTGGGGGGGTGCCCCCTCCCCCTCAACCCCCCCCTCCCCCAGCCAACGCGCCTCTTTAATTCTGCGGGGTTTGTCGAAGAAGGTTCAGCACCTCCGTTTCAAACGCTGAGTAGCGATTTCCAGACTTCCCCCGCTTCGGCCACTTGCTGAGGAGGTTCCCTCGGCCGGGGTTGGGCATTAAAGCAGTTGTTAAAAGTCTGTCCTCTTGGTGAGGAAGGCTTTTCTTATTTCCTTGCTCGTGGGTAGGTAATGTGAAGTCAGGATGTTGTTTACGTCTACAAGAAAACATTTTGCTTCCTGTTATCACAAAGAACTTGGAAGACTGCAGTTCTGAAGTTTTCACCCTTTGTTTGCTGTGGATGCAACCTCTATCATTGTTCTATCAGTTTAGTCAGTGCTTCTCTCCCTGTTGTTTGGTTGTTGTTTTTTTAATGAGTCTTTTACAAGGTAATGAGTGAAAGAGAGAACATGCCTTAAAGGAGTATATGATTCAAAACCCATAGAAATGACACAGAAACCGGGATCAGGTTTTGTGTGCAGAACTGCTCCCAGAACTGCTGTTTCCAGAGAACCTTCCAGTGGATGCTAATACAGAAGGTTTTCATTCTTTGTCTGGTCTGATCCTGTAGTTTCCTGACAGTTAAATTAACTTGTGTGCCAAGTTGTTAGAAATCCGTCATAATCGAAGCACTACTGAAATGATCCCGTTAGGTGGAAAAATTCCTCTCCAGTTTACATGTGTCAACAACTAGAAAGTGAATCTTTGGAAGCTCGTGAAGTTTTTAATAATTAGTGCAAGCACTGGGAATACATACTTCTGTCTGCAGTTGACTTTGCTAAGCAGCAATTGAGTACTCTGCTTATCAGAAACAGCTATGCCACATTTAAACTTAAAATAAAATCATGGGCTTAAAATTCTTTACTTGGTAAACCACTTTTAGTTTGTTTTTCTTTGTTGATTTGTTCTGGGGTTTTGGTTTTTTGTTTTTTGGGTGGTTTTTTTTTTGTTGTTTGTTTTTTTGGTTTTTTTGGGGGTTTTTTTGGTTTTTTGTTTTTTTTTTTTTTTTTAGTTTTTTAACACCTAGTCAACCCCGTACTAAATTGCCATTATGAGGAGTTGCAGAGACTTACTCAGATGAAAATATAGTCAGAATATCTAATGTGTCATGAGATAAGCTTTAATTAAAATGATTTTATCTTTGGCTCTGTTTAATCCTGGCTCCTTAACTCCTTTGTTACTTGAGAATTTAGTTTTAGGGTGGCTAATAAAAAGTAGCATTTTTAAGGGGTTCCCATGTGAGATAGACTGTCCAATTTCAGATGTTTTGGTCTTTGAACAAACATAAGACTTTGGTAACTATTTGTAGTCTAAAATGAATGCTGGCCCTGTTCAGAGCCGGACTGCTGGGATGTTGACTTGTACTGATCCCTGAAATTCTTGGAACTGCCAAACTCCTTATATGAGCTGGTGATGTGATTACCAAAGTCAGCCTCTATAAGAACTGACTAGCCTGTAACACACATGCGCGCACACCGCATGCACAAACATACCTCACCCACCCCCTACCCCCCGACAAGATACCTTCTGTAATAAGCAAATCAAATAATCAAAGCACTTTTTAATGGTGGAGGGAGGGGAGGGGTACCAGGTTTTATGGTGTGTTGCAGACAGATGTATATTTTTTGAATGAATATTACAGTTAAAGATCTCGGTCTGGTATGTAGCTGCTATATTTTCATGTAGTTTAATAAACATAATGAGGACAAGTAATAATACTTCCTTTGTTAGCATATGCATTTCTTTGGGTAGCCCATTAAGATACAGAGTAAACTTCTTGCAGTGGTGAACTGCTATCACTTTCCTGGGTATTATTCTTTTTTTTGTTTTAATTAAAAAGTTACACATCATTTGATATTGTTCTGTGTAATGCCTGCTTTAATTCTTGAAGTCATCAAAATGCCTCGACTGAGTATACTAGGTAGTTTGCAGTGGTTTCAAGATTTATTGACTTGCAGCCGAACTCTTTGAATATGTTTAAAGGTTTCTGTTGGTGGCAAAAAAACTGCTGCAGAGATTTAGGAGCCTCGCTCCTGCAAAGTCTAGAGCTCTCTGTTTGCCTGTTTGTAGTTTTAAAAAGATTCCTCAGCTGAACTTATTTTCCTTGTATACTGTTAATTAAACTGGCATAGAAAACCAATGCTTGTTCTTATTTATTTATTTGCTATTAATATATGCAGTTGTATCTAAGGAATTGAAATAATTCCCTTTCAGGTTAGTAACTGGCTTGTTCACATGGCTTCTGCCAGAGGGTTAAGTGTCAGCCCTACCATGTTTGGGCTTTTTTCAACATGGATGCTTCTAAACAATTTTCCCTCTGACAGAAATTTGATGGATAGCAATTAGCATAGTGTATTAGCACAGCACAGTTTCAAAAGAATCTTAGAAATTGCTGAATATGATTCTCCCTTTGTTTGGCGTTATTGGATTTTTGTGATCGTCCTGTTCCTACATCAGCTAAGCACCTGCAACAAAGTACAGGAGAAAGTATATAATATCGAGATATAACTATAAATAAGTATTGAGATATAATTATCGAGATATAACTATAAATAATAATTACGAGGGGGTCTCGTATCAGATCTTAAAATAACCAGAAAAATATGGACCACTAGAAGCAGACAGACACCTTCATTCTTTGAAAATGAATAAATAAATTAATTGTACTGCCAACTGTAATGATCAGTTTGAACTGAGGTTTAAAGTGTTTAGAGTTACTATTTCTGGGTGGTGAAAAAGGGAATGATCAGCTGCTTACTTTCCTATTGCCACCAGTGATTTTTCTCCCTACTGTCACTTTTCATTCATTGCTTATGTCACTTCTATAATGGTAGTGTTTAGTTTACCTGTGAAGAAAATATAAAATTGAGTATTGTTAGGAAATATAAAACAGGCTTGGATTGATTTTTGTGTATTAGCTGGGAGCGAGGCTTAACCTTTCATGACAAACATCTCAAAGATTTGAGTGAGAAGGGCTGCTTTGTTGTCTATCTGATTTTTTTTCTTTGAAAACAATGATTGCTGTAAAATACTCTTCTCATTTGTGGCCTCTGCCAAAGCAGTACCTGAGGACCTTACTTTACCTGCAGCAGAAATCAGATGGACAAGAGTAAGCCCTGAGGTCTGGTTTCACTTGTTGCTGTCAGCAGTGGTCTTATGTTATTGAAATCCCCCTTTTCTCTTGGGGTGGGGGGAATAACTATTTACTGGCATGCCCCACATTTAACGTCTGATTAATGAAGAGGGATGAAATGCTGCTGTTGATCCCCCCCACACACACACCCCCCGCCCCAACAAGTGCTTCTGGTGTCTGAATTTCTACGTTGTTACAGCAAATGCTGAGGGTGTTCTGGGAGGAGTGTGTGTGTATGTCGAGTGTGTCCGTATGTCGAGTGTGTCCCCCTCCTCCCCACCCCTCAGAGAAGCATAACTGGCACTACCAGCTGCTTTTTCGTTTGGCTTGAGATAAAAATACACTGAACAGAACATCTTCTCTTGACAGGAGTACTTACAGAAGTCATAATCTTTCCAAATACTCTGCTATCTCTTTCTCTATTTAGCCTTTTCCAATGAATAATTTTACAGTCTTTTCCTTCGTCTTGAGTTTGTAGCTTAACAGTATTGTGTCGTGGTTAAAACAGCTACTGAAAAAATTTTTTAAAACAATTTGGTTCTTGGCTTGTTGGCTTATCTTTTTTTTCCTGTAAGCTGGCCCCAAAGTTGTATTGGTACTTAAAATTAATACTTATTATTAAAATTTGTCTTTATGAAAGCTCTTGAATATCAGAAGTTTGCTATTGGTGTTTATATCTTCCAGTGAGATTAAAATGTTGCATTTTAAAAGGAATTTAAACAGGTTTTTTTTTTACTCTTTACTACCTAGTGCCTTGGAACTTTTATATAAAACTAATCTTAAAAATTAGTGAAGAATCCATGACTCGAACTATATGGAAAAGTTAATGACTTTGTTTTAATCGTGTCAGTTCCAAGTACGGCTGCAGGGACGTGGAAACTCTTCTAATAGGGGAATGATTGCAATAGCTAGGGATGGAAGCATTCAAGAGACTCATCTTGTATACTATGTATTTGAGAAGAAAGACCTGGTCATGATATGATACGGGAAAGATTTGAGGGAGATCCTGTTCACCGCAGATGTTGTATCAATCCCAGATACAAAATACTGTGTGGCATTCAGTGGATGATCTCACTGTTTTACAAGGTAATGGAAGTTCCTTAACCTGCCCTGTCCTGAGTTCCTTATCTACAAGATTTGAAAATCACATCACAAATTACTGGTGGGACTGGTCGTAAATCACACTGATATCCTGGCCCCTGGGAACTGTGCTTCATCTACCAGAACACAGTGTTTTCTGATCGAAGTTAAAAGCCTGTTGCCTGTAAACTAGTTATTCAGATGTCTTTGCTTAAAAAAAGTGTGACACAATTTAAGACTATTGCTGGAAGTTCCTGGTTTGTTCATTTGTGTTGAGCATCGTGGATGCAATATGATTAGAGGATCTCAGCCTTAGTCTTAGGATTTCAAATCTGTTCCTCACAAATGACTTTACAAGAGATCCTGCATCGAGAAAGCTGTGATTTGCTTTTGTAAAATTTTGTAGAACTGTGAATATTTGTGTATAGCAGGGTGACAGCATTATACTGGTGTTTATAAAACTTCAGCAGATACACTTTCCACCTATTGAAGTACCTATGTGTAATAACGTCCCATTTTTAGATGTGGTTTGGAATACTTTTATTAATATTTTGAATACTGGCTTTTGGAGTGGAGGTAGCTCCACTTTACATAAAGTACTTCCATGCATGATCAACTGATTGACAAGTTAATTTAAACTATGCTGGTTTTATTGGCACAAGGTCACTTGAGCCATCTGTTTTAATTAGTTTAGGGAGCTTGGGAAATTATATTAGTTACCTACGTGTATAGTTATTGGCAACTAAGCTTGTATTATCAACCTTGGATTGTAGTGTTTGTGTGTGCCATCAGGCCAATAGCATAAAGTTTGAAATCCTCTTACCTACTGAACACTTAAACCGGTGTTTTTCCCATCTGTCTGCACATGTATTGTTGAAGCTGACTTCCAGAAACATGCATATTTCTTGATTTCACCATGCTATAGCTTTTCCTCTGGCAATATCAGAATTAGTGAAACCTGCTGAGGTTTTTACTGGTGTGATGAAGATCTGGTCCAAGTTTAATAGTATTACTAGAGGAAGATAAGAAATAAAAGCATTCTTCTCACTCTGGTGGGGGGTGGGGAATCAAAGAGAAGAATTGACAAGGTCTTTATGGGGTGAAAAAGCAGAGACTAGTGTTTATGCTGCTTTAATTCTCAAAACAGGTTTTGCTTGCAGCTGGCTTGGGGGTGTGGTCATGCATCTCTTGTTAACAAGACTTTGAACAACTAATTCATGTTGCTTAGGAAGCTGGTGAATCTATTGCTTAACTATAGCTGAGACTGTATCCTCATAGAAATTGAGGCACCTATGTTAGCAAGCCCTTTACGGTCTCAGAGAGTGTTCTCAGAAATAAAGGAATAGATTACTTGTAGTAAACTATTTCCCCATATATGGTTCTGCAGGCATTCTGGGTATCTTAGTATAGCTGTAATTTAATAAATTAAATATTACAGGAGTTACTAGAAACTAAAAAAGCACTTGACTCCTGAAAATGACTAGCAAAGTGGGAAGTTTTGACTCCTTAGGCTGCATGGATGACTGGCTTTAAACTTTTTGAAAGGATGGTGTCACTCTTCGAACATTGCTTGCCTTCTAAACAGCAAGCTCTTTGAGGAAGAAGTTGAAGCTTGGAAGTCTGCACAATGTAGAGTAAAAAAAAAAAAAAAAACCAAACCACAACAAATCCCAGCCCTAATCTTTTTGGAAAGCAGAGATCCATTCTGTATTTGGGTAAAAAGCAACTCTCTTCCCCCACCCCAAGTTTCTATTTTAGTATCTTTAGTTGAAAGTCTTGCTTACACTGCCAGCCAGTTTTAAGTCTGTAGTTTTTAAGGTTTTGCCAGTGTGGGACATGAAAAGAAGGAGCATTTAAATCTGAAACGCTTCAATAGCAGACTCTGCTAGCTGCTTGTAGATGAACTGAAACTTTATTTGGACCATTCAGCTATGCAGCTATGATCATTGAAAACTGAGGGTGGGGTTTTTTGTGTTCTGGAACTGTGATTACTGGAACACTTCAGGAAAGTTTGTTGCTAATGAAATGCTTGTTGTGAGTGCGGTGCCATATTTTCACCTTTGAATTTGCAATCAGTGCCAGATTAAGCAAGCCCATGTCTTGTGGCCCTAATAAAAGTGACCTTGGGCAGTTCTGCAAGCACAGAGTGATATGTTGCAAATGACTAAGTTTACTGGTAGACAGGTTAACTCCTGCTCTCCAGTAACATTGTTAAACATAAGTTTTCAAGAAAGTAATATATATATATAAAAAAGTAATTACAATATTATTTAAAATAGAGCACTGATATATGGTCCTTGGCTAATGTCTATGTTTTGACTAGAATCTAAACACTTAAACAATTACAGTAATTAGTCTATGCTCAGAATTTGGTAGGATAAGACAAGACTTCTTTGTGTGTAAGATTTTACCTACCATAAATAAAACTCTTTAGCAGCTTTTGAAGGTTCACAGTACAAAACTACAATCTCATAAAAGCCATCTGGTTGGAGGCAATTGCACAGCCTCACCTGTGGACAATTCGGGAAAGGGCAACTGTGCAACACCTTTTGGTGTTTTTCAAACTAAGGGCTGACTTTCCTCATGCAGGAGGTACATAGCTCTGCTATGCTTAGTAAAGAACTTAATGCTGTTCTGAATATACAAGGTTTGATAAGGAATAAATAAATTTTGCCTTTTGTTAACCTCTTCGTGCTTTTTCTTATTAGTGATCATGAAAGGTGTGTGGCTGACAGCATTGCAGACAGAAGCTCAACTTGTCCACAGAACAGGTGCTGTATACATGATTTCAGTAAAAAAATCATCTTGCTATAAACTTGGTACGTGTCAGTCTTGCCTTCCACAGAGAAAGTGAAAAATGTATGCTGGCTGGAAGTAGGAGGAGAGATGAAACCCTTGCTAATAGAATTAGGTGTGATGTGAAGCCACATTCTTTCTGCCCCTGGGAAAGGTTCGGCATAGGATTCTTATGGATGAAGAAAAACTTGATTCATTTTGTGATAGACAGATAGATGTGATACCTGAATCCCTCCCTTGCTGGTACATGGGAGGAAGCCATCTTAAAAGCCTGAAATGGCTTAGATTTACTTGTGCTTAGTACTCTGAAGCAGACCAGTCATGTTATCTGCACCTTGTTGCATTTAATAATCTATACAGTTTTTGCACTGCAGAGTTTTTAATATAAAATGCACAAATTATCCATGTGAAAACAAGGTATGTTGTGCTGCTAAGCTTGTGATTTAGTATGCACAGGGTGGCCGAGGAACAGCAGCTGTAGTAACCCTAACTGAGTTTCCTAACAGCTGCAACTTGGCTGCACTGCAAGTGTTAAAGCACAAATCTATTAGTATGCAATAATGCAAAGCCGAGGGCAGTGAATTTCTAATCTAGCCACAGGAGTGGAGAAGGATCTTGAGATGCATATTTTCTACAGAGTGTAGACCACTATGAAAAGGACTTGAAAGGTTGCTTGAGGAGGAATAGCTGTAAGAAATGGAGTCATTCTAGGGAGCTATTTGCATTTTATTCAAAACTTTAGTCTTAGTTGACTGACCTGGAGAGCAAATTAAAAAAATATGGTAACAGAATGCTCTGGCAGTCTATATATACTAGCTGAAGTCTTCTGCGAAACAGATCAGTGTCTTTTGAAAAAAAAAATGAAGAAAACCCTGCTTGTGACTCATTGGCTTCTTTGTAAACTTTTCTCTTACAACTTTTATTGCAGGTGTGTAAACTCTAGCAATCCTTTCAGTGTAAAATTGTTAAATGGGCAACACTGCAGAACAGAAATGGGGAAGTGATGAGAGATTTAAGATTTAAAGGGACAAAGGAAAGCTTATTCATCTGCTCTCCCTTCTCTCCTAGTCTGGTAGAGAGGCACCAATGAGGAACTTCCTGAAATTTTAACCTCCACATTCATGTTAGTACGTGCATCATGGCACAGCAAGGAAATGTTGGTGAGCTCCTCTCAATGCTGGATTCTCCAATTCTGGGTGTCCTGGAAGATATAACAGCTGCGTTCAAAGATAATCTCATTTGTGGTATGTATCCTTATACGTAGTTGGAGGAAGGGGTTTGCTTTTATGCCAGTAAAGGTAGAATAATGGGGTTTTTTTTTCTATCGAACACAGTCTTTACAAATGAAGCTTGAAAGAAAGTCTTGATATTTAGGTTTGAAATTGCTTTAAGAATTGAGGCTTCTCTTCAGTCCATTTTGCTTAATGGCATGCCTCTTGGAAGGTCTGTTATGTAATTGTTAAAATGCTATTATAAAATTACTGGCTTTTCCTGGGGCATAACCTCAAGTTGTGAGCTGATGAAGCTTTCTTTGTCAAGTGTATCTAGAAAGAACTAGGTATCATCCACATTATGGGAACTAGGGGGATTTTGTTCATTTGAAAAATAAACAACAAAAAACCCCAACCCCAAACAAAACAGACCCAGACTTTCCTGAAAAAATGAATGCAGCTATTAAGGCATCCCTTATGTTGATAGAGCCTTTTCAGAGCATGAGAGCACTGTCAGTGTCCTTGTCCCTGAACTTGCTCTCCTTTATCTGCTGAAGAGAGAGAATGTAAAGTTACTCCTGAACTCTCTACCTGTACTAGGTGAAATACTCTTGTAGTTCAGCTGTCTCTAGGTTTTTAAAGTTAGACAGTAACTGTTAGTTATTAGAAAAACTAGTTACTTTCCCTGAGCCAAATGCAACTGCTTGAATGGTTAGGAACTAGAAAATATAGTTGAGGGGGGTGGGTCTCATTTTCCTGAAGGTCTGGTAAACACCAAGTACTGGTTTATGTTATAAATTGTGTAATAGTTGTTAAAAAGTTGTGCAAATGCTTCAGTTTTAGTGCATTGAGAATGTATGGTTTTTCTTTTTCCTGCCATAAACAAACTGATAGAGCGTGGACCTATGCTTGTGAACAACCTTGTGGACTATTACTTGGAAACGAATTCTCAGCAGGCACTGCATATACTGTCCACACTGCAAGAGCCTCATGACAAGGTAAAAAAATCTTGTTATTAAGTATGGCAGATTTTAGCTGGGTATTGAAGCAGCCTTTAAATAGCATCTGTTAGAACTCTGTTTTTTGCATTCTGGTATAGAATTACCTTGTTGTAGAGATGTAGTATCTCTGTCGTAAGAGTAATTAAGTTTTAAAAAAACTTCAAAGGCTTCCATTTCTTGGGTTGCTCACACTGACCCAATTGAGCAAATAACCTCTGTAAATGAAAGTATTCTGAGGACTAATGTTTTCTCTTTGCAATGCGACTGCTGCTTGTTCAACGCTGAATGTGATAGCCTAAAACAGATTGGGTGTTTTGAGAGCAAGTAAGGATTTTTAATTAGACTGAGAGAATGGCATTACAAATGGTTTTACTTCTGCTGACCAGAATTTTTTATTATTTACATTAAACATTTTGAAGTGCAGCAATTGCTTCTAGACTGAAGAGTTTGCACTTCACTACCAGCAGACTTAAATTTATTGCTGGGTTTTATTTGGTCTTGGATCCTGTATATTTGTAAAATGCCTATAGCGTCCATAATTGGCAGTGGCAAACTGCTGAATATAAATTGGTGAAAAATAATACGTAACACTTAAATATAAATACTTTTCCTTTTTCTACCACTCTCTGCAAAATCCTCTATCAGCATCTACTGGACAAAATTAATGAATATATGGGCAAAGCTGCTACCCGTTTACCCACTCTCTCTCTGCTGGGACATGTGATAAGACGTCAACCATCTTGGAAACATAAGCTTTCTCAAGCACCTCTCCTGCTTTCATTACTTAAATGTCTCAAGGTAAGAACTGCCACTGTTGTCCATAAAAGACTTGTACACATGATGTAAACGTACATAGTTGTTATGCAAGGCATTTGTTTTCTGTTTTGATGACATTCGGTCAAGCTGTGAGAAGAGATAAAGTGTTGATTAAAATACTGAGCCACAGTGGAATTATTTCAACTCAATACTCTGTGCTGATCTTGTTATTACTGACAATCTTGTTTCTAAAAGCCACTGTCACCGTATAACTTTGAGTTAGGAAAGTTTACTGAAGCTTTTCTAAAAACAAGTTAAAGGCTGAGGGCCATTGGTGAAGTTGATGGATATCTTGAACGTGAATTGAATGAGAAATACAATAACTTCCCATTAGTGCATTCTGAAATTTGTGCACGTAAGGGAATATACTCTACTTGTAGTGTAGATGGGCCATGCAATGGAATATTCCATGGTGACATTACCTTGGAATTAGCAGACTTTCCCTTCTTAGCTACAGATATGCTGATTTACAAGGAGGTAGCTGTTTCCCCATCCTTTGGGTTTTTTTTTCCCATCTGCAAATTTATCAGTTATCATACTGTACAGTATTGTAACAGTGAGTAAAGAATGGAAAGTGTTTTGAGACCTAGGATGCATTGTCAGTAATATAATTTAATATGATAGTGAAGAATTCATATTAGTCATTTAAGTCACATTAAAATGCATGATGTAGTCAAGTGCCAGTGCTCTTCAAAACAAAAACACAACAAATTTGTAACTGCCAAAGAAGCAGCTACAAGTGCTGTTACTGAAACTCCTGACGTGCCTGACAAGAGTTCTGTTATCTTCTTCAGTGTGAGTCTTGTCTGATTGTGAGAGGAGTGAAGTGTGTCAGGAAGCTGGTGGGAGTAGAACAGAGATGTGGAAGCGCTAGGGATGTGTACAGAGGGTTAGGGATGGGCATGAAATGTGCTGTGAAAGGTTACATCTGACTGAGGGAGAATAGAGGCCGTAGACTACACAGAGGGAGAAAAATTTCTTAACACTGAATATGTCTGATCAGCCCGAGTGGCTCTTGGGAGATACCAAGACCAGCTCAGTGGCATCTGGCCACAGGCTCACCTGTGCTGTTTACACCCCTATCCTGACAAAGCAGGGGAACTACCAAGGAAAATGCACATTAAGCTGGGGAAGGAAGTAGGGACCTCACCGGGAAAGAGTTTGAACATTTTCTGTGTCCTGTCCTAAAATCTGATTCTCTATTACTGTTTCATCTAGCTAGAGATTTTTACTGCCATGTCCCTTTCTCTCGGTGTAAGCCATGGGGTCCTAGTCATTGTTTGAAGTACTGCTTTATGAAATATTTAACAGAGTCATCAACCAGGTTTAGAAAAGCTTTTGACCCTTGTGTTGGTAATTGGCCAACATCCCTGAATACCCTGATCAGATTTGCAGTTTCTTAGGCTCTGAATGCTGTGTGTGCTGAGCTCTGGGAAAGAAGGAAGGCGGTACATAAGATGCTTCACATACCAGTGACTTGTTTTTTCTACTCAATGCTGGAACTGTGGTGGTGATCCCTTTTTAACCGAGGCAAGTCTGTATACAGAAAAGCAGCAGCAGAATAGGAGCAAGACTCCCAAATCTTTTTTCTTAAGAGTTGTTCTGGATGAAAGAGACAATAATCTTGGTTCATTAAGTTATGGTAGGTTTCTCTACTTTGAAACAGTCCCTCTGAACTTTTTCCATGATGATGATTCAGTGTTTACTTCATCCTTGGAAAAAATTAAGTTCAACTCTTGTAAGTGACTAATACAGGTTTTTTCCCTTCTTGCAGACTGACACAGATGTAGTAGTACTCACCACAGGTGTCCTAGTGCTAATAACCATGTTGCCAATGATTCCTCAGTCTGGCAAACAGTACCTTCATGATTTCTTTGGTATCTTTGGGCGTCTCTCAGCCTGGTGCTTGCAGAATCCAGGTGAGATTTCAACTTTGTTGCATGCAGTTATGGTTTGGTAGTATCCTTGTGACTCTTATGCAGTTGGTGAGCACACTCTTCTGTGAGACTCTTAATGGTCTGAGATAACGTAAATGCAGAAAATGATGTATTAAGCCCACAAGCTATTCTGTTCTTTGATAGTTAGCGTCGGGGAGCGCTTCTTTGCTCAAAATGTAGAAGTCTCTCAGGTTCTTTTATGTGATGCTGCTATTGCATTAAGTTTCACTGGACTGAAGTGCTGCCCTGATGACAACGAAAAGCGGAGATCGATCTTAATGGATAGAGAAGGGAAAATGCTAACATTTGAGGCAGATATTTGGGAATTTGAGATTCCCAGGTATGGATGGGGAGGGGGAAGAAGCAACATGTAAGAGCTTCTTTTAATGTGCAACTATCAATAGTCATGCAAGTGTTGGTGAAACTAGTTTTTTTCAGTTATAGCATTGGTTTTGATGAGCTGGTTTTGCTGAATTTGTTGTAAGGTGTCTGATATCTAACACTAGTATTATCTACATATGTGTCTCATGGCTGTATGAACAAATGCTATGTTAAGCCCGTAGAGATGCGATTTAGAGGGCCACTTTGCATTGCAGTTAGGATTGGAACTTATAAGATGGCTAGTAAGATTCAAGTCTGTTGCAATTGCTTTTTGTGGATACAAACTTAGTTTTGTACCTTTGAAGTGAAGCAAATCTTCGTTTTCTTTTTTAATCTTTCAGTCAGTCTTAAACTCTGGCTCCCTATTTAGGGGGGTGTCAGGTTTTAACTTGAATGAAAAATAATGTGCTTTGAGAATGACAAGATCCTGGTTGGAATTAATGGTCCATATCTTAATTTTTGCTTTTGCTGTGAGTTGATGAGTAAGTGTTGCCTATTCTCTAAGAAGATTTCACAGTTTTGCTAGGGACCGTTCATATCTCAGAAGACTTGTTCCAGTTAACATTTCAAATTCAAAAGTACTTTGCTTGCATTCTTAGAAGTTCTGTTCTTTTCTCCACTGTAATGAAAAAGATTCTAACTACTTTTTCCAGGTCATGTGGCAGAGATTTATCTTGTCCATCTTCATGCCAGCGTTTATGCTCTCTTTCATCGTCTTTATGGAATGTATCCTTGCAATTTTGTCTCCTTTCTGCGTTCTCACTACAGTATGAAGGAAAACTTGGAGACCTTTGAAGAGGTAGTCAAGGTAAAATGCTACTCATCTCTATTATCTGAGACAAGGAATTCATAGCTGTATAAAGGCAGGTATTTGCCAGTTTAATATACTACACTGATTTAACAAAACAGAATGAAAACAGGCTCTTGGACTGAAATCTCAGTTAGAGGCACGATCATCTCTTGAAGCTGTGGTGATGTGTGTTAGCTTTATCTGTTAAATGTAATGTTCTGAACTATTGGGATCAGTAGGTTGCTCATCAGCTTTGTGTAGTTTAGTGCAATCAAAAGATGCTGTACTGATAATACATATTTCTTCTTGCTCGTCCAGCCAATGATGGAACATGTGCGAATTCATCCAGAATTAGTGACTGGATCTAAGGACCATGAACTGGACCCACGAAGGTATATATGTTCACTCTGCTATTAGGAAAGGCTATAAATGAGCAGCTTTTAGCTGGGTTATTTCAGAAGGCTTACAGCAAAACCTTTTCTGTCAGCAACGGTGTGTGCCAGTGGTGTTTTGCTACCCATGTTCATAGGTACACCAGGTAAACATGAAGACTTTCTTCATCCAAGCTTACAGCTGGATGAATAAGCAAAAACTGTTGTGAAAGGCCATTAACAACAATGTTGGGGTTCTAAATTAATTTTGTGTCTGGGATAGAATCTGTCTTCTACGTAACAGTTGACTTTGTCTTAATTTTATGACTTAATGATCAAAATTCCTCATAAAGTTCTAAAAGAATTTGCTTATAGTGAATAAAGAGAAACTACCACTGACCTGCTTCATTGGCTTAAGGTTTGGGTCATAATTTTTTGGTTTGTTGAAGTACTTGGTGGGATTTAAGTGTTTAAAATGGCTTCAGTGTGTCTTGTTTTGGTACCTAGATATTGGTTCAGTTAACAGATCAATTCTTTTAACAGGTATGTCTTAACATTATCAGCTGTATTAGTTTTCTTTAGAAATAGGCTCATTTGCCTGCAGCAGCACCACTTGCTGCTTTTCTCTTGTCTCCACAGGCCCAGCCACTGAAGAGGAGAAATTGACTCTTGTTGCTGCACAGTAGTGCTCTTGCCCTGCTTTTCAGAGCCACTAGGAAAACACTGCTAAATGGGAACCTATTGAATATCACAATGCTCAATTTTGCAGGCTTCTCCCAGACAGGGGGGAGGGTGGCACCGCTAAGGAGTACAATTGGCACAAAACTACCAGTTGAAGCCTTCTGATTTGGTATCTTGCACATAATATCTTACATTCAAAAGCATCTCGCCCTTTAATAGACAGCCTGCTGTGCTTTCTCTTCTTTACAGTGAACTTCCATCCCCTGAAATATTGGGCAGATGTAATCTGGCTGCTTAATTTAGTGAGAAAAACTTTTCAGAATGAAGGAGGTAGTAATAATAAAAAAAATGTTCCCAAAACTTGGGAGGAAAAACACAGACCTGAAACTGGCATTGCAGATGGTGTTTGCTTAAATAATATAAGATTCCCTCACTGCTGGCATGTCTAAATTTTGACTACCAACATCTGAGTCTAGTTGAGCTGATTTCTACAGCTGCTGAAGCTCAGGATCAACCAAGTCTTCGTATGCTGTTCCTCCTTTCCAGAGTGCTCCATGGCAGACCTTTATGGATCTCTGTGTCAAAGCTGTTTGTCTCCTCTCTGAGACCCCCTCTTACAAGTCATCTGGTTGCAATTTCTGTATGGTGCCTTGTTCCAGTTTTGGCTGGGAGCATGCAAAGCTGTCTGGAACAAATGAGCCATTCTACAAGCCAATTCCTCATATCTCCAGGAACTCTTGTTTGTAACAATAATTGACTAACTTACTCTTTTGGATCCAAAAACTGTCTGCAGGTGGAAAAGACTAGAAACTCATGATGTTGTGATAGAATGTGCCAAAATCTCCCTGGACCCTGCAGAAGCCTCATATGAAGATGGCTATTACTCTGTGTCTCGGAAACTCTGCACAAGCTTAAAACATCATCAAACTGACCCCAGTGCCAGCTATTACATTGACACACAGAGCAGCTATGGTAAGACCTGCTTGACAGCTAACGAATACTCATTTCCTGGAGGAAAACTGGCCCTATAGCAAAAAGACATCTTACTAATTTGTCCCGCTTAAAGTCCAGTTCTTGGGCACCAGAAAATAAACCGTCATTTAAAAAAAAAAAAAGAAATATATAGATATATGCTGTGGTCATGCAGACATACAGAATGTTGGCAAAGTTGCCTTTCCACTGCCTCTTCCTTCCCTGTCGCCCCTGCTCCAAAACAATGAACCAACAAAAAAAAAACCTGTAGTATGTAATATATTCAATAGATACTTTCTTGGGCTGGAAGAAAAGTCTCTTGTTTGCTAGCTATGGCTGTGTATGTTGAATGGATTTGAAATGTTTTGTTTAAAAGCCTTTAAATACTAGCCAGAAGAATCATTGATTTGTATTTGATGTGTAGGATACTTCTAATTTTATTTTTTTTTTAAACTTTCAGGGACTTCAACCCCATATTCCACTCCTCGGCTAACACCATCACAAATGCCAGGGCAGCTACCTCAGATTCTGAGCCCACAGTCAATACGGCTGTCAACTGAGCCACAGCAGGTAAAGCAGAAGATAACGCACAGCATGCTTTTAATTCTTTGCACTTTGTTTGTAGTTTCTTGTGGCAATCCAAAAATATTCATGTTTCTGAGAAGTACTGTGAATTCTTCAGAACTTAGTGGATGTTTCAGATTTAATACCCATCTGATTTCCTGTGTCAGAACCTGGATACAGATGCTTCACACGTTCCTTTTCTGAGCTTCACTGATCTGTGTTTATTGTGTATTGCTTTTACATAGGTTACCATCTGGAGTCCTTCTGCAGTTTGTGGTATGACCACTCCACCGACCTCCCCTGGGATTGTCCCATCAGAGTCATCCCAGTCTACATCGCAACCTTACAGCAAAGCTTTTGGCACATCTGGTACGTGCTGCACTTTGGAATTAGGCCTTCAAGGTTTATTATAATAGAAATTCTGGCTGTAAATTTTGCTGTCAGCTTCTTAAATGGGAATGCCACACTGTGCCATTTGATAGGCTTAAGTTATTACTTCTGTGAACTGAGTACCTAGTCATCTAGAGCGGTACTAATGCAAACATTGAGAGAGCAAATAAGTTACAGTGAATTAAGTGCCGAAGTCTGAAATAGGCCTTTTGGAAAACTGTGGACTTTTATCTTGGTGAATAGTTGAAGGAGATTTAAGAAGCAAATGGTTGAGATAGTGTTTAAACATATAATTCTTCACATACATTATTCAGCTGAAATGAAGAAGTGGGAGCCTTGCTGAGAAAACTTGTGCTCCTCCTTTTCAGCAGGGGGGAAAGGAACACCTTTGGGAACGCCAGCCACATCTCCTCCTCCACCCTGCACCTCAGATGACTTTGTGCATGTTTCACTCCCTTCAGCTGCTGCCACGCCTCCTAAAAAGGTACAACAAAACTCTTCTGCCAAACAAGTCTGGGTTTTTTTCACTGACTCATCATGCATGCAGTGACTGTAACTGAGAAGGAAAATCAGAGTAACTGACTTAAAAAAAAAAAGTTGCATTTTATTACAAAAACTCATTTTCTTCTAAGTTTAGACAACTATTGCCACTTCCAGTTGCACAGTTTTAAGACATCTTATATTGGTTTGCTATTTAAGCCATCTATTTGCAGGAATTTCCTGTCTATGAAACTGTCCAAGTGGTTTGTTTCCAACAGATGTCTGATGCAAAGAATCTATTTTTGTGTGGGTTTTTTTTTTTGTTTTCAGGAGGACAAACCAGATCCTGGGAGGCCTTTACTGTACCGACAGCAAAATGTCATAAACAGCGATAAATCATTGGGTAAACTCTGTTTTACTCTCCCCATTACAATAACCTATTGTAAACAAATCCTGGTTTTATTGACACGTGTTCCAATTGCCAAACACTTTTCCACAGATTTTTCTCCTTTTTTTTTCACCCCCTGAGTTCTTCATAGGTCCAGGATCGTGCCTTAATCTGTGATTCAGCTTAAAACCTTCTTGTGATGCTTTTGATTTCATTTTAACTCTTCACCTTCAGAAAGAGCTTGCAGAATTTTTTTAACTGGCCCTCATCCATACTTATGCATGTTGAAATATACAGATCTACACTGAAGGCTGAAAAATTACATATTTTTTTTAAAAACTGATTCTTTGAGGGTGAATTTTTTTATTAGAAGCAGCAAGTTGTATATGAATTCTTACTTGTTCAAGTTTTATGACACATGTCTGGATCAAACTGTAAGGCTGCATATAAGGATAGATATGATGCTCCCTATTAAAGGCTCTTGGAAAAACTTTGTTTTCTATCTACAATTACATATTTTTTTAAAAGTCCTGTGGAATATTGAAATCAACAGTGGATGGTTGAGGAACTCAGCTTCTAATAGGTAAATCTAGATTCCGTTTTCCATTCTCTGTCATCTACATCTGTGACAGCTGTAGAAAGGGATCTTGGCACTGTATTTGAGACTTCTGTGCAGCTGAAGTTGTATAGCAACACTGGAATCTGAACTTTCTGAATTACAAATTAAGAACAGATTAGGTTTTTCACTGGGTTCCTAATCTGTGACTGAGTTTGTGAGCATGAGGTTTCTATCCTGCATGCTTTAGTGTATACCTCCCTGGCAGCTGTCTCAGAGTTTTGATCAGTAGTCACGTATTGTTAAGTTTGTATTACACCAGTTGGCTAAACTTCCTTTTTTCCAGGTAGGTGCTGTGTCCTTGTGTACCCAGATCAGAAGCTAAAGGGGAGTTTAATGCTAATGTGGAAGTGTAGTCACTCTACACTTAAACCTCTTTATTTAATGGATTAAATTGCAAACAGCACGTCCTTATTCATAGACGTGGTTGACTACACTTGCTCTGCAATAGCAAATGTTAAGTTTACAAGGTTACGTTTTGGGATCAGGACAGACCACTGACTGATCTCTGAACTGGCTTCCACATGGAATGGAATAGGAGTCAGATAGCTTCCTCCTTTGAGGAAGCATGTGAAGGAGGGACAAGCTTATTCTAAGGCCCGTTCAGCAGTAAGAGACTTCTGTTTTGTGCTGTGCTAAGGGTGGAGAAAACAGCATCTGTACAGCTAACTTTTCTTTTTTCTTTTCTGCAGACACACCTGGTAGTAAAAGTTCAGTAACCTTAAGTGATCTTCCAGAGTTTTTAGGTGGCTTGTCTTTTGAAGATAGTGCTGAAAAGGACAGAGAGGAAGGTAATTTCTGTCATCCTTACATACATCTTAGCTAAGGAATTGTTTGTAATATCGGAATACAAGATGTGTAATTATGCTCCCCCCTCCCATCCTTCTCAGATGCAATATCTAAAGAGATCTCAGAGATCACAACCGATGCTGAACACATGGTGCCTAGAGGAGGATTTGACTCTCCATTTTACCGCACAAATGAAAGTCTGTCAGGCTCTCAAAAGAAGACCCATTCAGTAGTCTCTAGTGTTCAGGGACACAGTCAGACCTCTGAGCCTTTAACATCTTCTCTGGACAAGCCTGGGCCTGAGAGTGCGCGGGAAACACCCAAACAAACATTTACTCCCATAGACAAGCCCTGTGGAGGCTCTGGTGAAAGCCCTGCTGGTAACAGGGAAGGAACCTCTGGGGAGACGAGTATTCTCACTCCCAGTCCTTGCAAAGTACCAGCACAAAGAAGAGTGGTGTTTGGGAGTGGGCAGCCTCCCCTATATGAGCACCTTTTTGAGGTTGCGTTACCAAAGACTGCCTACCTCTTTGTTGGCAAGAAGACTGAGGAGCTGCTAAAGAAAGCCAAGGGAACCCAGGATGATGACTGCATGTCCTCTACTTCTCCCGTGGAAGTACTGGACAGACTGATACAGCAAGGAGCAGATGCACACACTAAGGAGCTGAACAAGTAGGTGACTGAAGATCTTACTTTGCAAACTTTCTTGTTACTCCTTTTTGTGCTGGCTTTATTTTAATAGCTGTGCCTGAAAAGCAAGTGTGTCTGGAAACCTACAATGAAACCATGTTCTGTGAAACATTACTGTTAACTGAGCTAGGGGTTTTGGGTGGAGGATTTTTATATTTGCAGTGGTCACTGGTTTGCTTTGGTATAAAAAAGGGGCTGTGACCGTAGGACTCTTACTGCCTTTGCTGACAGAGCTTGGGATGAAGAAGCAGGGCTGTTGGCTGTGCTGCAAATGTGGGTTTGGTACCGCTGTTAGTGAGATTTGCTTACTTTATCAGGTTTAAGTCCCACACTAGATAGTCAAAACCAGATGTAGAGGCCAAGGGGAGACTGACGCTTTCTTCTTTCTGAAGCTAAGAACTGGAGAACCAGATTTAAGGTTTAGGTCTATCTGCTGTATTCCTCCTTTTCATCTTATTACCTTGTATTCCTCTTTGTCCTTACGCAGTTTTCTGTGCTTGAGAGAATTTTTCTCTCTAACTTCCAAGAAATTATGCCCTCCATCATCTTCCCTTGCAACCTGCTGCTTGCACGGTTCCTCCTTATTCTCTTCATACTGACTGACCATAATTGTACTGTCATTAGGCTGTAAGCTCTTCTGAGGTGGGCATTCCATTTTAAAGTGACTTGCAGGTGTTTGCATATTTAAACTTACTATTTAATGCTGCATTTTCGTTTTTCAGATTGTCCCTGCCAAGCAAATCTGCTGACTGGACTCACTTTGGAGGTGAGGAAGTTTCTTGTGTGTTTTGGCAATCTGTTCCTCTGTTATTAGGCTTGCTTAAACAATGACCTGCATACTTCTTCTGCCACATTAGTTAAAAAAAAAAAAGAAATGGTGCCCTCCATTAAGTCGTGGTTTATCTGCTTAGCAGATAAACATCTGTGTGCTAGTGAGATGAGCTGGTTTTTTTATCTTTGAAAAGTGAAAACTGCCTTCCCCACAATTCTAGACTTTTCTATTTTTGACCATTTAAGACCTGCTAGCCTTCAGAGTGGTGCTGATCATCCAACAGATCCTTCCACCTTTGAAATACTACTTGAATCTAAAACTGATGATTGTTTTTCTTGCTGCTTCACATGTGTGTCATAGTTTTGTGATCTTAGGCTTCTGTGGTGATGGTGAGCTTGGCTTTTTTTCTTAATAGAAGGAGCAATCCATTTAAAGCATATACATGTTGCTCTGGGGAAAAATGTTTAAAATTTTAAGTTGTGTTGGAGATCAAATGGAACAGAGATTTTTAAGTTGTAATTTCAAAGAAATCTAATTCGTTTATTTTAGAAAATATTTCCCATATGTGGAACAGGGTCAGTACAGTTCAGTAACCTCTTGTGTCTTCTTGCTCCAATCCAGGTTCTCCCCCTTCGGATGAGATTCACACCCTGCGTAACCAATTGCTTTTGCTGCACAACCAGTTATTGTACGAACGCTTCAAAAGACAGCAACATGCCCTTCGGAACCGTCGACTCTTGCGAAAAGTGATTAAAGCAACAGCACTGGAGGAACATAATGCTGCCATGGTGAGCAGGGATACAATTCCAGCAGTCATTTAAACATACTGGTGCTAGAACAAGTATTAATTGGTTTGGCCAGTGTCTTTCAGTACCACTCAATTAAAAAAGAAGCCTCATTTCTCACCTTATTAAAGTCAGTATTTGTGGAATGACTTGTGGACGAGTTATGTGCACCATGATTATTAGAACCAGTAGCTTCTATTTGACTGTAGGCAACTGAATTGCTGGATGCCTGCATGCTTGACCCCTGCCAACACTTACCTTTGGATAATATTAAAGGCTTCACAGCTGGTGGAGGGGTTACCTAATGCCTGGCTAGACACCTTATTGCAGTCTTTGAAGAAGTATTGTTCTTCCACTCCTCAACTGAGGAGCAATAACCAAAACTTTGAAAACACCAATGTTCTTTTCCAGAGATATTTACTATGATAAAATTTGAAGTTATAAATGCATTAAAGGATGTCTCATTACAGATTTAGGCATGTTTCATTCTGTGCCTCCATATTACAGCTAATTCTACCTACAGCTTCACATTTTGATAATACAGTAAAAAAGCCAAACACAGCTTTCCAAAGAGGTTTTGGAAAATCAACTGTAGCTTCAGCTGTGAAGCCCAAGTCCCTGTCAAAAGCGTGAGGTGCAGTGGAAGAACCTGCTGTTGCACACCATGACTTTTGGATGTGACTTGGAGATTTCAGCCTGTCCACTCTAGCACCATTTAATCTCTTTTCAGCCAAAAAAAAAAATAAAAAGCCCAAAGCCTTAAGAATATGCTCTGTATAAAATGTTCTATGTATGGAAAAGTGTTATGCCTGCATGCTGTTAATTGATACTAGTGCTTTACTTAGAACATCTGTCCTAAGTTGTTAGCTAACTGCTAAAACAGGTGTCTTGCCTGATGCTTCATATGGGTTTCTTAACAGAAAGATCAGCTGAAGCTACAGGAAAAAGAAATCCAGGCCTTGAAACTGAGTCTGCAGAAAGAACAGGCAAGGTACCACCAGTTTCAGGAGGAACATGAAAATATCGTGGCTCAGCTTCACAGCCAGATCAGACAGCTGCAACACGACCGGGAGGAATTCTACAACCAGAGCCAGGAATTGCAGGTATGAAGCATGACACTGAACAAAATTCTGTTATCTACTTACTGATTTTAAAAATAACTTTCCTAATAACATGGCATGAAATATCTGAGAGAAAGTTACATAGAGAGTTTGTCCTAATTCAGAATAAGACAGTGGATAATTGGAAATGCCTAACTTAGTCATCGTCCTTTTATAGTTCTGTTTTGTCTTGTCTTCAGTTTGGAAATAGGAAATGCAGTTTCTTAGCTGGTTTTGGGACTTTCACAAGTACTCCGTATAACTTGATTTACAGTGCCGGGGGTTATGGCCCTCCAGCCATATGCCCATATGCCATTGCTAGTCCTTATTAAAGTTTCAGAACCCTGAGTGAGGTTTGTTTGGTGTTTTGTTTTTTTTGTTTTGGTTTGTTTTTTTTTTATTTGAACAGACCAAGCTGGAAGACTGCCGGAATATGATTGCAGATCTGAGGTTAGAATTAAAGAAGGCTAACAACAAGGTGTGTCACACTGAATTGCTGCTTAGCCAAGTTTCTCAAAAGGTAAGAAAAGTCACTATTCCCAGGCTCCCCTTGTGTCTTCCTAGTTTGGGTTTGGTTGGTTTTTGGGGGTTTTTTTTTCTGATAATTTTATCAGGTGCTTTTTTTCTTTCTTGTTCAGCAAGAAAGCACAGAAGCCTGTGCTTAGTTCCATAGAATCTGATATTAATTGCACAAAAACAACACAGAGAAATGTATTTTGGTGAATAAACCTTAAACTCAGTTCAAAGGCTTCTGAAACTTCTCATTTTGGCTGCTTTTCCCACAACAGAAATTTGCAGATTGAGCAATATGAACTTGTATTAAAGCTCTGCTAAATCTTGGCATCTCAGAGGTCTTGTTTGTATTAGAAGTTGAATGGACTTCTTGTGTAAGTGGAAAAATGGTTATGTTAAGGGAAGCAATGCCTATATGGTAAAGTTCTGTATGGACTGTCACCAGCTTTATGCAAACTAATTTATTTAACACTTATTACTTCTGATGCATTCGATTCTTGTCTTTTGGCTCCCTTCTTTATAAAAACACCCTGTGAACGCAGTGCCTATCAGCTGTGACTCTCCTGCTGAACTCTTCGTTCCAATGTTTGATACTGTTCAATTTCTCTTTAAAGCTTTCCAACAGCGAATCAGTGCAACAGCAGATGGAGTTCTTGAACAGGCAACTTCTGGTTCTTGGAGAGGTCAATGAGCTGTACCTGGAGCAGCTACAGCACAAGCACACAGACACTACAAAGGTATGATTGCAGAGTTGCAGAGGAAGCCGTTTGGGGAAAACTTCACTTGAGGTCATCATCAAGCTGTTCTTAGCCTTGTGTTCAGAATGAAGGAAATGCTTCAGAACTTAACAGATACTTTGTTTTGAAATTGATTTTTCAAGGATTGGATTTCATATTTAATATTCCGGTCAGATATTTTTGTGCGCTGTAGGCTTATGGAATATCTCCAGTGCCCCGTGCCTGAAAGCGAAGAAGGGTATGTTAGGGTACACCTGAAGTCAGTTTTAGCCACTTGATGTCAATTCTTAACAATTTTTTCTTGCCAAAGGCCAAGACTTTACTGGGCTCTCAATGTAATTGGCAGCAGACTATTGCTGGTAAAGTAACTTTGGGCTCGTACGTTTGTGAAAGAGTATAATGTAGGGTAGTAGTGCTAGAATTTGTAGAAAGACCTTAACCAGGATTTTACGGGTTTTTGAGAGGTGCTGTTTTAAAACAAGCAGTCTTGCTCTTCTCACTCAGTTGTTTTCCTATTAAGAGTTATATTAACTTTGGTTCATATGGTTTTACTTCCTGACTTCAAAGAAACCTTTTTTTAATTAGAAGCAAGTAAATTACACAACAATATAACTGTTTCTGCGTGACAGCAAGTAATTAAAGAAGGTGAATAATAAGCCAAAAAGAAAAAAATAGTCTTTTACTGGTATTTAATGAAGGTCATGTTGCAAAAGTGGTTTTAAAATGGAGTTTGTCTGTTTTAATCTGGTGCAGAACTGACTGCCAAGTTTGCTTTGCTGAAAAGAGCTTTTCATAAGGAACATTAATGTGCTAATAAATTCCAGTGATGTAAAGTTATTTTCACAGTAACTTAATAGTGTACATCCTCAGAGTATCCAGTTTTCTATATCTGTTTTTAGAAATGCTTCTTTTATTCCATCTTGCTTAAAAATGTGCCTATTTATAGCATCAGAAACACATCGAAATATTAATAAAAATAACACACGATCAAATTATACTTTAACATTGTGTTCTTTCTTTTGAGGAGGTTGAAATGTTGCACGCTGCTTTTCGGAAAGAACTGGAGAAAGCAAAATTGTGTGTTCAACAGCAAAGCCAAAGGCTTGATGCTTCCCAGAAACGGATAGCTGAACTGGAATCTCAGCTTGCTAAAAAGGACCACCTCTTCCTGGAGCAAAAGAAATACCTGGAAGATGTCAAAATCCAGGCAAGGTAGGGGTTTCCTATGTAAAATTTTAGCTGGGCATTGACAGATATGC
The DNA here is from genome assembly GCA_031468815.1 of Morus bassanus. Classification (NCBI taxonomy): domain Eukaryota; kingdom Metazoa; phylum Chordata; class Aves; order Suliformes; family Sulidae; genus Morus; species Morus bassanus. The sequence goes on from CM062586.1 coordinate 5,271,501, forward strand.
TATCATAGTTGAGGCAGAATCTGGAGACACTGGACCTGAGAGATTCTGGTTTCTTTTTCTGTTCAGAGGTCAGCTGCAAGCAGTAGAAAGTAGGTACAAGGCCCAGAAAAGAATTACACAAGCATTTGAGCTGGAGATCTTGGATCTGTTTGGCCGGCTGGAGAAGAGCAGCCTACTGAAAAAACTTGAAGATGATAAAACAGAAGCAGCTGAAGCAGCAGAGGAAAGGTAAGGGTGATGATGTAAAATATGCCAGACTCAGGACCATCTCCTTGGAAGTTGATATCCTTGTGGAATTCCTAGCACTTGGATGCATCATCTCAAAATATTTCTGTTACTCCCCCTTTTAAAGGCTGAATCTATTTCAGAACTCTGCCCAGGTTACTGAGAGTCATTGACAAAACTGGAAGTGCTCACGCAGTACTTCTCAGATAACTGAACCGTTACTCAAAGTTTGAGAGAAACCTCTGGTTTGTCTGGTAGACTGGTCTCTTTCATCTACGCATTGTTACACTGTTGTTAAGTGGTTGTCTCACATCTACCTAACGCATCTAGGCAGAGCTGTAATTTTCTTCAGATCATACCTTTTTTTTTTCTACACCAAATTCTGCTACAGCATCAGGATAATTTCTTGCACTGCCAGCAGATTTGTGGCAATCACCTGTGCTGGGTTAAGTAAAAGAAAGATTGATGCTCCAAGGAAGATGTACCGATCTCTTCCTTTACCTTAACAGATGAGGATCCAGTTCCATTCTGCTTTAGGATTATTGTCAGCTTTGGACTTAAAACGCTGGATGTTGCAAAGCTGAGTGTGTGACACTTACACTTCTGGTTACCCTCTGTCACTTCTGCTTTGCTACAAGACTGTGACAGGAAAACTGTTGGAAGTACATAATGCAGTAGCAGAAATGGAAAGTAATCAAAGTAACTCTGCCTTCCCCAGCGTTTCCCTTTCCGTTTTAAACAGTTGCTACCATTTCCTTGACACTGTATCCTCTCTCTTTCCAAAACAGGCTGGATTGTGGTAATGAAGATACTGTGGCAGGATACAGTGAAGAAACAATTGGTAGAAATGGAGAGACCAAACCTCCCAGCACTCGAGGTAGTAGTAGCAGTAAGGGTGGCAGCAACAGCGAGCTCTCCACCCCAGAAAAACCCCAGAACCAGAGATTCAGCAGTCGCTGGGAGACATCCATGTTGCTGGAGCCCTCGACTACTGTCCCACTGACTGTAGGTTCACTCCCCAGCTCCAAGAGCTTCCTTGGAATGAAGGCACGAGAATTATTTCGCAACAAGAGTGAGAGCCAGTGTGATGAGGAGGGTGTAACCATCAACAGGCTTTCTGATGCTCTAAAGACTGAACTATGTAAAGATCCAGGCATGGAGACAAAGGCCCCTCCAAGCCCCGACAACCTTAGCCTCTCGCCGAAGATCCAGGAAAGCAGTGTTGGACAGCTTCATATCATGGACTACAATGAAACTCATCACGACCACAGTTAAAAAGGAAGACAGTCAATCAGTGTTATTTTCATATTCTTGGCATAGAACAGGAGGTGTGAATGCAAGTTTAACTAAAAGCTTTTATGTTTCTTTGGTCTGAGCAGCTAGCTCATGCAGCGGAATAGGATTGATGTCCAGAAATGGAAGAAGGCTGCTGAATGAAAGCGAAGTGGATTTTTGGGTCTGGAATTGAAATGCCCAGCCTAACTCTTGCTTCTTTCTCAAATTCAGTCCTTAGCAGCGTGTACTAATTTGAAGGGACAACTGTTAGCATTTGCAAGTATTTTTTCTCTTTCTCCCTGTCCCCAGTGAGTGGCTGCGTTTATGAACTTGAGTGCAATATGAGGCCAAATTAACATTTGTGAGTCTACTATGAATGCTTTGTATTTCCTTGCAAGCTTCCAACTTAGAGCAGTTAACTGTGCTGCCTGTCCGGGTGACTTCGGTTGCTTTCATCCTGGAAAGAAGCAGCACTAGAATTTCTAGTGCATTCATCTAAAGGTCTCTATTTTGCCTGTCCACTGTCCCACACCCCTCAGAGCCCAGTCTTCGTTAAGGTGGACTCTGATTGAATACCTAAATGTTTAAAGAACAGTGTACCTCTGCAAAAAGGATTCATTCGCCCTAATTCATGATCATTGTTTATATTGTCCTTAACATTTCCTGGGAAGTTACATTTGAACAGACACTTAATAAGGAACTGGAGCTTGTAATGCAGAAGAGACCGTATATACGGAAGACTTGTTAAAACACTAGCTTCTGATCTTTTTGGTATTTTAAGTGTTTGCCTGACAGACTGGTACTGACCTCAGCCTGGTTCGTATGGGAAAGCAATTGGGGTGGGAGAAGAGGGAAAAGGAAGCCTTACTCAAGTAGGGAGAGCATGCAGAACGTGTATGTAGGATTGCAAGCTTCTGAAGATTTGCAGAAGAGCATTTGTTTCTCTAATCAGGGAAATACTTGTGCTGCCTGACCCTCCTTCATAGTTCTGGTCTTTGTTCCCAGACTGAGCAAGACCACTGTGCTTTGAGTCCAAGAAATTGGCTTCATTGTTCCTGGGAATACATTTTCAGGCTTGACTTAGAGAATATGGTTTCCTTTGAGTGCTGTTCTGCTCAGACTGCAGTGCGTTTTTCAGCTCAGCAATGTCAATTTGGCTCTCGGTATCTCCCCTTTGCCCTCATCCTGTTTTCGTAGAAGACAAGGCTGAAGAGGAAGCCTGCTCAAACTGAGAATCAGAATTCTGTCGTGAAGCCTTTCTCTGTTAATCATGTTTTAAGTCAATGGTGAGCCTTCTGTGAAGGAGGATTGTGGGATCAGGGCCTGTCAGTGGTCAGACTCAATCTCCTTCGTGACAGAACAGAACCCGCTGTTAGGAAGGCAGTGTGCTTGTTTTAAACATTAGATATGTCTGGGTCCAGGTGTACTTAGACATATCAGGCTTCACAGTTACCCTGCATCGCACATGGCCTCTTTTCTTAAACATTCTGTGGGTGGCAGCTGCTGTTTAAGAATCGTCTCACATATAAATCAAGTCCAAGTACACTTGCACTTGTAGTTCAAATCCCTTCTTAACCTGAATAGGAACAGGACTCTGTCGAAGCGGCTGGCAATATGCTAACTTGCACCTGACAGTACTTTTCCTCCCATTTCCGCTTCTTCCGTAACACCTAGGGTCTAAATACATTTCTGCCTGTCTAAACTATTCTCAGTGTCCTTTTGGTTGGTCAGTCCTAACTCTGAAAGTGAAGGTGAACTTCAGTGGTTTTGTCAAAGCTTGAATCTGCATGGAATAGAAAATAGAGAGTTGGTTGTAAGTGACAGACTGGTTTTGTCGACATGTCTATAGGCTTTCTAAGACTTAGTGGTAGCAAACGTGGTAGCATATGTTTCGGTAAGATTTGGAGGTTTCCTGCCCCTCGCCCCACCGGGTCCCAGCCCCAGGAGTGAACGGTTTGCACATTGCCCTTGAAGGGCTGGCTCAAGCTGTTGGATGCCGTTGTGTTGGAGGGGTTCAGTTAGCCCGTCCTTCTGCTTTGCCGAGCCCAAAGAGGTATCTTGCGTATATGATGACTTCACTTCTTCTGAGGAGAGGCGGTTTTTGTTGTCAGTTACAAAAATGCCCTGGCGGTAATGCAAGCTCATTGATAAGGTGGCTTTTTTTCTTTTAAAAAGGATTTTAGCACCGGGATAGTAACGGAAACCACTTTGGGTTTGTTTATGGACCACAAAGATTATGGAGGAACAAATTTTGCAATTTTTTTGTAAGTCTAAAAATCATGGATCTGCTGTATGTAGTTAACTTGCAGTTTGTTTGAAGGGGTCCCATCAGTGAAGTGGAAACAGATTTTTTTTTTAACTGACTGCTTTTAGTTAAATCTAAAATTGCTGTCTTTGTCAAGTTAATCTGTTCCCTGCCTCGCTCTTTGTAAGCATGTTAAACAATCCACATTAAATGCCATAAATATGAAATACGAGGAAATGGTACAATCGTAAGCTAAAGAGAACTTAAACCAAAAGGAGGTTTTGCTGTCCTTATTAGAATGTTCTAAAATGTCAAGGCAGTTGCTTGTGTTTAACTGTGAACAAATAAAATGTATTGTTTTGCACTACTCTGAGTTAAATTCCCTGCAAGCCGACCTCTTTGGGACAAAGCTATGCTGAGGCAAAACGTGCCGAAACAAGTTCGGTATCGAAGCATCTTCCAAGATCTGCAGAGTACAAAGCAGATAAGTGGTTCTGCCCCTTTTTGCATGGGGTTCGTCGTTAGAAGCTCATTTTTCTGTGTGGAGCCAAAGCCTTTTTTCTTCTGTGGGAAAAAACCCAACGACGGCATGCCAGTATGATCCATAACTTAACTGCAAAGCTGCGCGTTAGCTTTCTCTGTGGCGTTGTTCCTGTAGACTAGAGACTACCCAAGTGATTAGACAAATTAATGGCTGAAAATGTCGAAGACTGTTGTTTGCAAAGCTGGGGATGCTGTCAGAAGCTGCCTCGCTCTGTCCTGGCTACATGCTTTTCTCTTCTGTACGCTGCTCAAGAGGCCCTGTGCACGCAGGAGGACAAGTTTCTTAAGCCAAGGGGAACTTCGGGGCCGTTTTACTGTAAGCTTGACCTGGTAGGTTAAGGTTGTTCTCTTGTTTTTGTTTCTTCTTTTTTTCCAGACTGGCACTTTCTTACTGGTAGGGTTTTTATCCTGAAATAAATGAATATTTGAAAGGTTGCTCAAAGCAATTTAGGAATTCATATGTGAACCTCAGCATTCCAGACAAGGACTGAGTATAATTCTTAAATTTAAACAATGCGTGCAAGGGGATGGCATGAGTGACATACAGCCTGGTTGTGAGCACACTTTGCCTGAGTAACTGTTTATGGAGAACTTTATGTAAAAGTCACCATAAACATTTCTCTTGGTGATACAGAAAGTTGTCTTTGGGCCTTTTGCACTGGGGTGAGTTCTACAGCACAGTGTAAGTGAAATGAAAACAAAGCAGAAAGTGATTGTGACGTGCTCTTGCCTTGTTTTAAATCCATTTTGCATATCCCTTAACAAGTTTAGCATTGAAAAGCTGCACTTGCCAGTATAAAAAAAAAACAAGTAGATATATATTACCCCCAAAAGTACATCCACTAGGGTACAAAAAGAAAAATAAAATAAGTACCTTCTTTACCAATGCTAACCCATATGTTTGGTAGTTCATAACCCAGCTGTAAGTAATAAACAGGCAGTAGACATTAGGGAAGGAAATAATTTAAATAATCTTTGCTGATTGATCTTGATTTATTGGAACTGCTGAGCTGCTGGAGCAATGGTTGATTTTAGAAGTAAGTGGTTACAAAATAGTTTAGAAAATTGGCAAGAGTTGAGTTACTTCATACATTCATAGAAGCAAGAGCTTTGCAAGTAAAGCTTAGCATCTGCATAGGCTTTACTTTTCAGACAAAACTTTATTTCAAATAATTTTGACCGACAGTCTTCATGATTTTCGTGTCTGTGAACTTTACTTGGCTAAACCTTTTTTCTTGAAGTCCTCTTCAATCTAAGCGCAGCCTCTAGTTTTGGACTCGGTGATCTTTAATGCCTGCCGAACACTATTTATGGTTTCTTGAAAGCGGTCTGTGCTCTCCGTCTCGGCGAGGCAGTGCTTGGGTTTCAGTTGACTAAAAGCTCAATTTAAACCGGTGCCACACCACCACCCAGTGAGTTCAGAACTCGTAGGAAAACATCTCTTCTCTTGGCCAGGTGTGTGTATAAAGCAGAGGGCTGACTGAGCTGGGTGCTGGGGACGGGGAGCCCCTCATGCTTCTGCAATCACTGCTCCTTGCGAGGGCAGTGGCCGCCTTCGGGGCTTGGGGCGACAACCGGGGCCGCTGCGGGGCTGTAGCCGTGCGATTGCTTATTTACCGAACATATATAAATTTATCCATGTTCCTTTTCCGGGTTAAGTGTAGGTGACCTGTTGTTAAGAAGCCTCTGTAGATTCGGGACGGGGAGGGGGACGGTGGGATTGTTGAAGATGCTTAAAAAGGGCTTTTAAGGGCCTTCGCCCGCTGGATGCTCGTATGGGGTGCGTTAGTGGGGCGGGGGGGGGGAGGACCTGGCCCTGGGGGGACCCCGGCCCCCCCCGGGCACCCCACGTCCCACGGCGGGCGATCCCCCCACGTCCCACGGCGTTTCCCGGAGGCGGCCACTAGAGGCCCCACGAAGCCCATCACTTCGCTCCGCATCGGCTTTAATGACCGTTTCGGGACGCCGAGTTTCCCTGCTCCCTTGAATCGCCCCCTCTCGTTCCCAGAAGAGCCCACCCCCGTCCCCGACACCCCCTCCGAACTCCCCGGGGGCTGAGCCGTACCCCCTCGTCCCGGCCACGGGGCCCCTGGAACCAGGCGTTTAATGCACAGAGTGTTTTGGCCTGATTACAGGTTGATGAAAGCCTGGTGTGACCCTGAGCTGAATCAAGGGGAGCACAGAGGTAACCTGTAGCCTGCAGGTGCCAGGATTCTGCTGAGACCATCTACTACCAGCCTGTATCTCTGTTTCAGTCTTTAAACAAAAAAGCAGCGTTTATTTCCTAGACTGACAGATCTCTAGGTAAGTCAGTTTGGTGCCCTGCCTGGTTTCTCAGTGTCTATCTTGGAGTTTTATACTCGCAGAGGCTAAAGTAAAACTTTATTGCACTTCTGTGTTTGGCATTTACATCCTGTTTATGTAAATTCTTCAAACAGCTTGATTTGTAGTAGAGAAAAACAATTCTTGCTGTATCTTTTTGTCTTTTGAAGTGTCCATCCACTCTGGAAGAGGAGAACTTGCATGGAAATTAAGTAATTTGTCTAGGTGTTTTTGTGAGACTTAACTTTGCAGTCTTCCAACAGATTCTGGTCCTGTCATTACCAAACCTCAGACTGCAAGTTTTATGTGCTCATTTTTCTGCTGTGTCTTAACAATTTGGCTGCGTAAGGCTGATTGAAAGGATAGGGCTAGGCTAGAAATTATTATTAAGGTTTGGGAACTGTGTTTCTTGTGTGTATCACAACCTTTGCCCAGTACGAATGGACAACTGCGTTGGCATTTTGAACAGCAGGGTTGGGGAGGTTGTAGACAGGGTTCGATAGGACTGTTCTGACAAGGAGTTTGTGCTGTGCTGTACCGTGGAAGCTGAACTTTGTAGCTGAACTACAAACTGGAGGATAATTTTGGTCTCATCCAAGCCTGCGTGTTCAAATTTAAACTACACAACAGGGTGAGTGAGGAAGGCTGGAAACAAGATCTGGGAATAGCGTCCCTTGTGTCCCCAACACTTGTCATCTTTTAGTCCACATAGCATGTACTTGGTCTGAAAAACTTTCCAAGACAGCAGCTGTCATTGGACATTTGTCTTTGCAATGTGAAACACAATAGGGCAGCTGCGAGCAACTTTGATTTTTCTGCCTGAAGCTGCCTCTGCAACAGGGCTCTCAAATAAAAAGCCTGAGAGGGTGACGGTCACATTTAGCTGGCTGCAGCCTCAGTAGTGCCTGGGAGCCGCTGTGTGACCCTGGCGAGCTTCGTTACCATTTTGAGTTCACCAAGGTTCAATTCAGTTGGATCATGATGTCTCCTATAAATAGGCTTCTGCTCCAGGGTGGGTAGATGTATTGCATTGCAGCACACGTGGATAGGGGAAGGGAAAAAGTGCAAAAGACAGTGGGGTTATGTGAGGAATACAAATGCTCCTGAAAATGCTTCCTACTTCATCTGAGCTATCATTCCTTCCTATGCTCCCTCCTCTGCATTAATTCTCCCTTCTTTTTTGGCTGCTTGTTGCTGAAATCTGGTCATCTTAAGGCAGAAGCTTTCTCACAATTTTAGCAAGCTGAGCCAGGTATGCAAGGGGAAATTGTTTATTCAGGAGTGTCTTCCAGCAGGAAGCAAAGAACAGGAGCTAATTTGCCTGTGGGAGGGGAAAAGAGCGGTCAGATACAGGGAAGACACCACATTATTGAGATCTTAAGTTTGTAGTTAACAGTGCTTGAATAAAAGCACCACCAAAACCATGTATCGGCTCCGGAGAATGGGGAGAGCCTGGGCCTCTGCTGACCCTCCCTAAGCAGGCTGGAAAGAAAGGTGTTTTCAGCACTGGTATAAAGTCACTGTGCTCGAATCGCGAAGTGCTGGTATAAAAGCAGCATGAGACTGTTTCAAATGCCTTGCAGTTTTAATGAACTAAGCCTCATAACATCCTTGAAAGCTAGGCAAGCCAGATTCTCATCATGAAGAAGGGAAAGCACAGACATTTTAACTTGCAATTTGAAAAGGAATGATCTGAAAATGGCCACAGTTTTCTCACTTTCTCTGCTCCCACCATATTCCCATAAATCATGTTGACTGGAAACAACTTCGTTTTGCAGAGCTCTGGAGAGGGCAGGGGTGTTTTAATCAAGTTTGGATATTGGCAGTACACCAAACTAAGTGCAAAATGAAGTTTGTCCTCCTTTACATCTCTAGCTCTGACAGCAAAGGAGTTAAACAGGTGTACGGGAAGATGTTCCGAGTGGTGTGTACTGGCGATGGTGTGAGAACCTGCAAGAAGGATGCAGCAGAGCACAGTCGGTGCAGCAAAAGCGTGCTGACCTTTCCTGTAGCCAGTGGCATGGAAGGGAGACATCGTTAGTGTCCTGTAGACTTTGATTCGTTGGTCCAAATAACCAGGCAATTTCAGTGGGGGTGAGGGAACTTTAGGGACAAGTCTAAACCTCAGACACGTGTCTGACCCCATAATGAGAGGCCTTTGCTGCTCTGCATCATGTCCTTCAGACATGCAGGTTCTTCATGCCTCTGGCTTTGGCAAGTGAGTAGGTGTTCCTCAAAGAAGTCTGAGAAAGTGTAAAATCCCATTTCAAGAAGCTTGCTCAAGGTTTGTACCTGAGCAATTGGAACCTGATTGCTCCTGACTGAAGAACAAGTGTGATGGGGAGCGGCTGAGGGAGCTGGGGGTGTTTAGTCTGGAGAAGAGGAGGCTGAGGGGAGACCTTATCGCTCTCTGCAACTGCCTGAAGGGAGGCTGTAGTGAGGTGGGGGTTGGTCTCTTCTCCCAAGTCACTAGTGATAGGACAAGAGGAAATGGCCTCAAGGTGTGTCAGGGGAGGTTCAGATTGGGTACTAGGAAAACTGTCTTTACTGAAAGAGTGGTCAGGCATTGGAACAGTCTGCCCAGAGAGGTGGTGGAGCCACCATCCCTGGAGGAGTTAAAAAAAACATGTAGAGGTGGCCCTTGGGGACACGGTTTAGGAGGCCTGGGGGTGTTGGGTTGGCGGTTGGACTTGATGATCCTAGATCTCTTTTCCAACCTTAATAGTTCTATGATTCTATGACTATTCCCTGCTCTCACCGGAGTGCTGGTCAAAGGGACCAGCTGTAGCACTACAGCTACTTCTGTTGGGATACGACTTTAAGGAGAGTGGAAACATCAGCAAGGGAGAGAGTATGTATCTGCCCAAGGCTGGCTTAGAGGGCTAACTCTTCAGAAAGCAGACTCGGATAGGAAGGATCTCTAGTATTCATTTCACTGTCTTTAATCAGCCACCTGATTAAAGGTGGTAAGCAGAAGATGCATGAACTTTGATCCTTTAAAAGGCGTGTCTACCTGGTGGTTTCCAGGGACCTTTAAGTTTCCCACTGTGATTTTCTGTGTCATTTAAGTTTTTCTTCCGGACATGCTTACTCCCCTGCACTTGTACATTATCTTTGTTACTAGTTGAGGTCTGAGCTTCAAGGTGCACAGAAGGTGGTGCTTGGGAAATGGCTGCCCTAGCTGGTGCATCCTGGGGTGCCCTCCTCTCAGTAACAGCACTTCCACCACTCACGTTGTACAGCATGTGCCGTGGCAGTTTCTCAACATGGGTTACCCACTCCTTCATGCAATCTAGAACGATGGGGATGAGGCTCACCACACCTCCATAGTGATTCTTTGCTTCATCACAGCTCAGGTGATTCACAACATCGTGGGGGTATCTGCAGGACAGAAGGAAACGACTGGCAGAATAGTCCCAGCAATGCAACCCTTGGCGAGCCCATGGCGACACCCTGGGGCCCCCTGGGAAGAGCAGAAACGCACAGATAGCCATTTCCCCAAAACAAAAAGGTACAGACAGAATTGCATCTTGAGAAATCAGTCCTACCAAACACACCACCCTGGCTGCTGGGCTGGCTCTGGAAGAGTTCAGGAGCATGTACAGACACTTGCCCCACAGAAATTAGCTACACGTAGAGCACGAATAGGAGGAGGTAAACTGCCTGAGCATTGCATGGGACTTCAGGGTACTAACCTGCCTGTGTATGCCCTTCCATGTGCCAGTAAAAAGAACAAATAAACAAACAAAACCCCTTTTTGTGAATGGAGGCTGGCAATGTTTTCCCAACAGCTGGAACAGTAAACTGGGTAGCACCTCGTCCCTGCACTAAAGCCAGAAAGATGTTGTAACAGAATTGATGGAGGAGTCAGGCAGGAATATGTATTCTTGTGACAGTCCCCCAGCATTGACAATTGCCTCAAAGAAACTAAGCTGATGGAGAGACCTACTTAGCTCGGATGGTGCTCAGATTGTTGCTGTGGCTAAGCAGCAGCTTGCAGCTCTCCAAAATGCCATCGGTTATGTTGTTACCAGAATGCAGAGTTTCCAGCTTGTGGCAGAGCTTGCTTAGATCATTGCAGATGTTTAGGAACATGTTGAGGATACGCCTGTCCGTGGAATTGTTACAGTGATGGTCCATGTAGGACTGTACCTGTAGAATGCAACACGGGGAAAGACAGAGTCATGCATGTTAAATTATTTTTAACTTATGCTGCAAAGTTGCTTAGGTTAGTGACGAGAAGCTGCTTTCTCTTGTGACTCTGCAGGCATGAAACTATGGAAACTGCAACACAGCAGCAGGTAGTAAGATTTCTAGAGCATGCCTGAGATGTTTGCTTGTCATTCGTCACAACTGAAGAAGGCTGGGGTGATGGATCTGCTTGTCAGCACACCAGTGAGCCTTCCTCCCTCTTTGAAGAAGTGTAGGAGTACCGCAGCCAAACACACAGCTCTGCTGCAAGCACTGCAGAAGCAGGTTGAGCGTGAGGGGAGTCTTCTGTCTGCTCTGAGCAGGACACCCTCTGCCACTGCCACGGCTGCTGAGGCAGAGTGGGGTGGGAGGTGAGGGCAGCAACCAAACTGGGACTGGTTTGGAGTGACAGTGTGGACGTGTTTGCTCATACATGCATTCTTTATGGTTCTTTATTTGGCACCACTAAAGGTGACTGCAAACTGAACCCATTTAATCTAAATTGTCCTTACTAACCTGTTATAGCAATGATATTCCCTCTTTGCCTTGAGCATTTTTGTTACTGAGAGTGAATGGCATTGCATGATGAAACATTATGCCAAGAGATTAAGTATCTTCTCCAAAGAAATTACAGGTACTTCAGACATGAGTGGTCAGAATATAAAATACTGAGTGGCTGGCTGGCAGTTATAGCTGGACTCTAACCCTTCAGTGCTTTCTGTAAGATTTCAAGATAAGAATGAAGTAGCTGTTCCAACATCAGTACAGTTCCTGCATACAGAAAAGCCATGCTATGTGCTTGGGCAAATCCTCAGCAGGTTTGTAAGCAAAATAAAAAATGACCCATAAGGGTCCATTTCCACTACAGATTCTTCCTTCCCCACTGTTCGCTGAGTGTTGTGTCCTTGTGAGTGGCAGAATTTTTTTATTGCTGCTGTGAGCAGAAATAGTCCTAAAGAGAATAGCATTTTAGCCTGGATGTTCACCGATGGGATAACAAGACTTCTTTTTGTTCGCATCAACAACAGAATTAATGCACCTGCGTAACCAGGACGGGGACCAGGCCTGCAGGAACAACGGCTTGCAGAGGCTGCCCTGCTCTGCATCAGCCAACTGCTGCTGAACAGTAGAGCTGCATCCGGGGGAGTTCACAGACAGGCCCTATGCTGGGCTGATGTCATGACCACAGCCAGGCTCTGCAGTGCGAGGACTCACTGTGTGATTTGAATCTCTGGCTGAAGCAATGACTGAGGAGCTTGTCTCACAAAACCTCTCGGGATTCGACTTTATACACTACTCCAGGTAGAAGTCTTCAAGGGGCTGTTGCCATTGCCTGACCGTGGTGTGCTCTTTGATCTTTCCACCTTACTATGCTCTCCTCTTTTCTCTGAGAAATGTCATCACTCAACACTAAAAATGCTACCACGTACAGATCTTAAGGGTTAGAAATGCAGCCATGTTCAAATGCAATATCATTTTTTTCTGTACTGTTTATGTGCAAAGAAAGCTGGCGGTCAAGTCAGCTGTAGGCCGAGACCACACCTATTTCTGCATTTGTTGCTTTTATTCTTGTGCCTTCCCATGCAAAATTAAAAATAGGGTTGGGCTGAATCAGAAGGGTAGTAAAATAAAATGGATGTCTGGTTTTGGCCCCAGTGAACTTTCTTTGGTAGTGGTTCAGTTCCTGCCCAATGCATCACCATTACGTGCTACACCAAGTGTTCCTTGTTCTCCCCAGTAACTTGCTCTTTTCCCTTTCCTGTTGTTCCCCTGGGGTAACGTGGTTATACCCTCAGGGCTATCCATGCAGTACAGTTTGCCACCACTATGTTCCCATGTTACTGTATCACAAACAATGTCATGGATCAATGTAATTGCTGAAGTTGTTACCTATGAGGTTTCACACCCACAACAAGCAGGCCTTCCACTTCTGCTAAGAAGCACAGTCCAAGTGGCTCAGCACCACTGAAATATTGGTGCTTTTAAAAGCAGTATAATGTTGTACAAAATCTCAGTGTCTATTTTTGGAAAAAATTGTTCAGCATAATGTCTGTCACGATTGTCTTCAATGTTACAAGCAAAGCCCTTATCTTAGAGAGAGTCAACCCTTAGAAAAAACAACCAGCTCACTTCTGTGCCCTAATCCTAATAACAGCTTGGCTTTCACTTTGGCTTTGGCATCCATCTGGGTTTTGTGCCTGGGTTTTGCTGTCTCACATCCACAATTCTAATTTTATTTAGAATTTTCTTCCCCCTCTGTCTGCAGGTGGTCTAAGTTCTTCGCACTACTTAAAACATCTCATGATATAAAAAATTCCAAGACAATTCACTTACCAGCCCAGAAACCCCCTAGCCCACTTGGGACTTTCAGCCTTCAATCCATCATCCTACCTCTGTAACACAGCCATTATTTTTAATAAGCACTATAGAAAGATACAGCAGCACCAATACCAGGGGGAAGAGGTGAGCATGCTGGTTACTACAAGTTAAGGATTACAGATTCCATGTGTGGCTGGGAAAGGAGAGTTTATTTGATTGTTTTCTTGTACCCTGTATTTCTGGCTATGCCTCAGTGGCAAAATGATGGTGTTAAACTAAATAATAAAGTGATGCTCAGCAATAAAATTCCTTCTCTGTAAATGGGAAGGCCTAACATAGGTATTTCTCTCCTTTACTTAATCTTTTGCCATTGGTTTGCAGAGTTATACACAAATGTTACTAGGGAGTCTTTGTGCATCTTCCCTTAGTAAAAATATTTATTCGTCCCTGAACTAAACCCAAGCATGCGACAGCACTGCGTTGGTCCCTGTTCTCATCAGCAGAGAACCTTGTGCCAAATACTTTGTACCTGGCTGATGCTTGCCACAGGTCCGATCATGTCATGTGCGTTCTCTCGGGTGCGTTGCAGTGCTCCGATAAACGTAAACTGCTGCTGCTGGAAGAGCTTGTAGTTCTGCTCTATGTTCCTTAGAGCCTCCTTTACCTCATTCATGTTTTTCCCCCTCCTGGATTTTGGGAGAGAAAGGAAGGTAGTTTTTAGAAATGGTGCAATTCTACATATGTAACTCTATCTTTCACTTGAGTTGGAATTGTGTAGGTTAGTGGAAAACTTTAAAAAAAAAAAAAAAAAGAGAAGAAAAAAAGAGAAGATGTGTTGTCTCAAAGCTCTGCAGTCCCAGAGCCCCAAACAGTAAGTCAACTGAGGTAGTAATGATGGTGCAAAAAGAGGTAGAGAACCCAGAGGGGACCACTGACAATCAGATGCCATAAACCCTAGTGGGTCTATTGTAAACATAATGCGGCGATGCATCAAACATGGTGCCGTGAAAGAGCAGAAGGGAGAGATGCCTTCTCTTACCCACTGTAAAACTATTGCCCAAGCGGCTTAAAAACTCTGACATTACCTGAAGCCAGCTTAGGCAGGCCGTATATCGCGGGGGAGCTGGGGGGGGTCGGGGCCGCGGTGAGCCCTCGTCCCTGCCCGCTCGAGGGGTCCCAGCGCTCTGGGGGAACCCGTCCCGCTGCCCGGGGAACCGCCCCCACCCCCACCCCCCCCGGCCCCTTCCCGCTGCCCGGGGAACCGCCCCCCCCCCACCCCCCCCGGCCCCGTCCCGCTGCCCGGGGAACCGCCCCCCCCCACCCCCCCCCCGGCCCCGTCCCGCTGCCCGGGGCCCCGCGCTGAGGCCGGCCCTCACCCCCCCGCCCCCGCCTAGCCGTCCCGTCCCTACCGGCCGGTGCAGCCCGGCGGGCGGGCCGGGCCGGCGGGGCAGCCCCGCCGCGAGGGGACGGGACGGGGCGGGCGGCGGCTGAGCGGCCTCCCCCGGGGCGCTCCGCCATCTCCCGCCGCCACGCCGTCTCCTTGGCAACCGCGCCGCCGTCGCGCATCACCACTCCGGGGCGGTGTCTTTCCGCGTCGCGGGGTGATGACGCACTCCTTAGCAACGCAGCGCGGCGGCGGGTCTGGTTGCTAGGGGCGGCCATGGACGCCCCCGCCCGGCCCGGGCCGCCGCCGGGCGCCTACGCGGAGGAGCGGGAGCTCTTCCGGCTCCTGCAGGTGAACGGGCCGCGTCCGCCCCGGGGGCACCGCGGGGACCCCCCCCACACCCGCACCCCCCTCCGGGGCCCGGGGCTGGGCGGTGAGGGGCACCCGCGACCGCCGGCCCGGCCTCGGGCGGGCCCCGCTCTCCTCACGGCCCCCGCCGGTCTGCCCGCGGGGAGGCCGCGGCCCGGGGCGGCCCCGGAAAGGCTCGTCTGGGCTCGGGCAGCGCCGCGGCCATTTCCTCCAGCAGCCGGTACCGGGCGCCTGTGGAAAGGCGCGGGCGGAGGGGGGAGTCGGGTGTCCCTGTGTGAGGGAACGCGCCCCGGCGGAGGGCAGTCTTAATTAATTAACTTATTTTAATAATAGCCTGGCAATTGCTAGGGTTCATACGTGTCATTTTTTGCGGGAGAAAGCGGAAGCCTGTGGAGGGAAGGTGTTGAGTCCCCAAAGGAACGGCAGGCTTGGCAGGACAGGGAGGAGGAGGAGGAGGAGGCAGTAACAAACGAAGCGCGGGAAAAGCCGAGGTGATGAAGGGTTTTGCCCTTCCTGAGGCAGGGGCTGGTGCGGTAACGCGGGCGGTGCAGCCTGCTTGTCAGCGTTATCTGTTTAAAATTGTTTCTCCCGGAGTTCCTGCTGCTGTTGGGGCTTTTCTGTGGAGACGTTGTGTCGAAAATAAAGAGAAGTACACTTCTAACGCCGTTGTGATTTCAGTAAATAGCAAGAATGGTTTCCCTGCCTTAGAGAATGGTATGTTCTGTTCTGTAAGTCTGGAAAAAGCCCTTTTGTCGAGGTTTGTGCGAGGGACTAAATATTCTCGTGCTGTTCTGTTCTGAGAACTTGTTGGAGAGACTTCCCCCGTGTGCCGGCGCTAACTCTTCTCACAGCTCGAGTTTGTGTGTTATAAAGCCTTTTTACCTTTTCAAATCTCACTGGAAAACACAGAAATGCTTATTTTTTCTTTCTTTTTTTTCTTCTCTTTTCTTTTTTACATGTAACGTCAAGGCCATTTAGTATGACCAGTGTCGCATAATATTTGTGGGGGTTTTATGAAAATACTGTGTTTCGGGTGCCATGATGCATTGAATGCAGCTGCAGGTCCCTCATATTACCTAAAATGCTTCTGGGATTTACTCAGAGTGGTGTTTTCTCTTTATGCTTCAGTTGTATTGTAGCAACATAATGGTACAGTCAAGCACTGAACTTGAAATTATTGTCCTAAACTTAAACATTTACAAAACCCAAAATGTGTAACCTAAGACATGAGACCCCAACCGTGAACCTCCTCCAGAGATTAACAGAGCTGCTCGTGTAAAATTAAACTGGATAAAATGAAGCACGCGTGTAAGCGCTGGTAGGACTTAGGCATGAAATAGTGAAAGTATCAATCATCGTCAGCCTGAACAATTTTGAATTGTAATAAGACCAAATACTCTAGGTTTGTTATTTTTAAAGCTGCTGCTAACTGTAGTGCCAAATTCCGCTTTCTTAATTTAAATAAATGCTGCTGGAAAGTAATGATTTTTAAATTAACTTCCAATAAAAATACAAATTTTATACTTTATGCTATGTGCTACCCAGACCTGGAAGCATCAAAACTTGCGTATGAAATGGTTTATAAACAAAATTGAGTGTTTGAATTATTCTAATGAAGTGGATGAAGCAGAAAAGGAAAATAGGCCACTCTAATAAAAGACAATCAATTTGTTAGAGTATAAAATTTTATGGAATATACTGACTTCATAGCATTTACTTACAAATATTAAAGCATTATGACTGATTTTTAGAAAAAGACATGCTATTCTGGCGTGAGCATTTCAGTAGGCAATCTAAGTCAGAACATTAGTTGCTGTTTGATGTTTAGTTTTAATTACAGAATTCTTGGCTGTGCTGAAATGTCTTGTAAGAAAATCTATGGAGTTAGTTTTTCTCAGTGTTATTCCTTTCTCTCTGTAAAGCTACCATCCTTGCTGAAATCAGCGGAAGGTCCCCACTGCTATTGGTGGGAGCTGAAGCAAGGCCCTGTATAACCTCAAACATTTAATATGAAATTGGGCTCCAAAACAGACATTCAAGGAAATGTTTTAAGTCTTTTCCTCCTTTTTTCTGTCCCCCTCCCCCCCCCCCCCAAAATCCCATGTAGGAGGAAGACTAGTAGAGTTACAAAAGTGAGATGTGCTGCTTTTGTGGCTTTGATTGGTTGTTGGTTTTGTGTGTTTTCCACAGGTCTTGTCTGTTCTGCAGTTCTCTAGGCAAGTCAGAAGCTTGTGGGAATGTGCTTTAGAGGGAGGTTTAACTTGCTCTGCAGAGATACTAATTTAAGCTGACTCTGTTTTCAAAACTCCTTGTGTGGTTTTTATGTCAATGCTGACTCACGTGTTATCGACACCAGGCTCAAGGTGGTCTATAAGATACGTATAGACAGCAAACCTTTCTGGTGTCTACAGGTATCATAAATAAGCTAAAGCAAATAGGTTATATTTGTACTGGCAATTTTCTGACCATGCTTTACTTCAGTTTTTCAGCATCTAAAATAGGTTTCATAATCTCAATTTTGTCTGTGAAAGGGGCCTTAAGAAAATGAATATGCATTTATAAACTCTTTAAGATCTTCATTGTAACATTGCTGTAAAAATGCAATATATCATGACTGTGTAGCTGTGGTAAATTTTCCTCTGACTTTGTCCTATTTATTTTCAGAACATGCTTGAAGAACTATTAATTCATAAGCCAGATGATCCCATTCAGTATATGATAAACCATTTAAAGCAAAACAATGATGATGGTAAGTGAAAGTTGAGACACCATAAATAGTTCAGTTCCGTATTTGTAAACAGCTGCTTGAAAGCTGAGCTTCAGTTGGCAAATGATGGATAAAACTTTTCAGACTGTCTTGAGGGAGAGGAAAAAAAAAAAAGAAAAAGGTGAGCATTTTGGAATGGTTATAGGTAAGATGCTTTTAATTTCTTTTTTTAGTGGGTAATCTAATAAAAAATGCACTTTAACAGTTATAACAATGAAACCCTCTAAGGGAATAACAAAGAGTTCTAGTGTATCAATTATTAATGCGTTCTGTGCCCCATCTGATATTTCCTGTTGTCTTTAAGCTCGCTAATTACTCCTTTTGTCAGGTGTAAATTTGGTTTCCTATTCTACCTGTGCTGGCAGATTCTCTGTTTTTTTGATTAGTTAGTTACTAGCGGCCGTTAATGAGTTCCACCACTCAGTGGCATCTCAGATGAAGGAACAGTGAGCATGCCTAATTGTATGTATACCGAAACCTGGTAAATTGAATAGGAGGCCTGTATTCTGCACAATAAAAGCATGTACACTCAATCAAATTATTTGATTTACAAACTGTTCACCCTTAGGCAGATTATATTTGGATATGCACAACTGAACTATAATTTTTGTTCTGCATGAGCTGTCAGGGATAGCTGGTGTCATGTTGCTTTGATGTTTCTTTAAAACCATAGTAAACCATTATGAAAGTTCTGCTGCAGCATCAATGAAATCATTATCACTAGAGGTGCTGTGAGCTGTTAGTGGTGGTGATCAGATGGATGTTGATTGAAACGCTGCTAAATACAAAAAAAAAAAATCAAATCCTGCAAATTGTGTCCAGCCTTTTCTGATGCGGGCAGCAGGGGTAATCAATCTGTTTTATAGACCCATGGAAAATATGCAGAATAATATTATCAGCATTCTATCGAACTGCATGAAATTTCTTCACATTGAGCTAACATTTGTCCTTAAGCCCCCCGGTATTATTTGAGCAGAATTAGGCAGGTTTCCATTTCATGACTTCAGTACTTGGAGGCTAAAGATAGAACTGCAGCAGTTGCTTGTCAAAGGGAAGATGCTGTCTGGTTTTGGTCTGGAAAAACCTATTAAGAAAGGGAAGGAACTCCAATTAAAATTAAAGCCTAAATGTTGTTTTAAGAATAAATTATATGGAAAATAATGTAACAGAAATCTGTAGCAGAGTTGATTTTACTTTTTGATCATGGCGGAAGGTGCTGACTATATAGAAGAAAAAAAAACCTTATTAGAGCCATCAGTAAAGTGATGAATTTTCATGATCTTGCCTTGCTAGACAGTTTTAGCCCTAGAGAAAATTTCAAACAGAGATGTGTAGAAAAGAAGCATTGCATCTATCCCAGGTGTGAAGTTAGAAAACCTTTTTAATTAATAATAGGATCTAAAGTACTCTTAAAAATATAAACAAGTCTAATGATGATTATAGCTTACTTGAAAATCTCGTAGGTCAGATGTGTGGCTGTGTTAGTGCTTAAGGCTCTGTACTATTGTTCTTTCACGTGATCCTTCTAAAAGCCTTAAAGACCCATATGAAGACTGATAATTCTTTCATATACAAAGGTGCCAGTCTTCTACTTTGTATCTTGGTTTGTACTAATAAAAAAAGCTTTCAGGATCCAATTGGCATTTCTGTGAATTCTTCCTTTACCGTCAAACGTCTGAAGAAATGTAAAAGAGTTCTGCAAGAATGTTCATCATGTACTATGTGCTCTTCCTGTTTGACAAAGGATTTCTCTTATGAGTTAAGCAAATTTTGTCACATTAACATTAATCGTAGAATCTTTTGGACTTAAATGGAACTCAGTGAGTCCAGCTGTTCTTTTGCACTATTCCAGGTTTAATTTTGTTATTACTAAAATCATCATTGAATGTTAAAACTTACTTTACTTGGAAGAGTAAATCCTGTAACATCTCATCAAGACTTAACATGGAATGAAATATGATTTCTTACTGAAGAAAAAGGCATTTTCTGGATTTTTTTCCTGACTTTGTTTAGCTGCTGGTTCAGACCTCCGGTATTAAATACTCACTATCTGCTGATTGGAGGGGGTTAAACATTACATACAGTGGTGTCCTGGTTGTGCCCTTGTGTCATATGTTTAGGGAGAATGCTTTAGAGTAGTCTTACAAGTGTGCAAATGAGTAAATCAGTGAATTACGCTGCCCCATCTGCTGCCAGCCACTAAGCAGAGAGAAAAACAGATTTAGTACAAAGTGAGCATTTACAGTAGCCCTGGGCAATATTAAAGCATGATATGGTGTATATAATGGTATGTTTCGTTTTTTATCAAACGTTTGTCCAAGAAAGCTGTGTATTAAAGCTTCAATACCTAAGGGTTTTCTTGTGAATTTTAAATCATGCTCCTAGTTAAACCTCAAAAGGATCTGTGGATGGAAAGGTTTTTTGATTTTCTTTGAAGTGGTTTGAAGAAGTTGATTAGTGTTGGCACCCGAGCACTCTTTTATGACGCTGTTTATAAATAATTCCTAAGTACCGGGCTGGAGTTTCAAGGTGTTAGATTAAAAAAAACCCTAGGATTTAATCACATTACATTTGAAAGAAATTAGGTGATAAAAACAGCTGATGTATCCTTTTAAAGTATTTTTCTACATTGTGTACTAGTTCTGTTGCACTTGCAAGAACCAATAAGGGGGGAGTTTTTCTTAAACCTTCCAAGTCAGATAACTTTGTAAAGATGAATCTGTAATTTGGGTTTCATGTATGTTTAAAAATTGCACCTGCCCAATATCTGTTAAGTGCATGGAAGGCCTCATAAAAATACATTTCACATCCTTCCCTGCCTGCTGCCATCAGACACTCTATCTCCCTTGGTTCTCAAGAGCTGAAGAGGTTTTTGGGTGAGTAGGGCCCTCCTCTGTTTTGACCTATGTTACTCCCGGTAAATACTGATCAGTGCCTTCTGTATATAGTCTGGTTTGGTTTGTTTTTCTCCCTGAGGTTTAGGGGGAAAAAACATAAAAGATGTTAATATAAAATGACAGCTCAAGAGATTGCAGCCCAAGATGTGTTCATGGAAAAGGTCCCAAATACTTTCCTAAGAGTTACTCCATTTTCCCTTGTTTGTCTTGCCTCTAATTCATTCCCAATGAAGCTTACAGCGATAATGCCTATTGCGTTGTTTGTAGGCATTAGATTAAGAATTCCTCAGCACTGGGATGCATTTTTCCTACCTTGCCCCCTCAGGGAAAGGAGAGGGGCATGCAGGAGAGAAACACAAGATACAGAAACAAAGAAAATTACTTTTAATGACGACTAGAAAAATTTAAGGTAGCTGTCAAAAAGGTGGAGAGAGAGTGCTTAATTTTGCAATATCTAAATCTTCTCTGAACCCTGACACAACCTATTTAGATGAAACTAAAAAGTGAAATTGCATTTTTTGTGATGAGAGCCAGAAGCTTTGCCGAAGTAAAAAGTATTTTTACTACCATACTGTATAAAGGAAATGAGAGATGATCTCAGGAAGTCCTGTCCTATCTCAACCATTCTATGATTACGATAATAGTCACTTTTAAATAGTCTTGTTCTGCATGTACAAGCTAAAATATTTTTTCATTGCAAAATATGTTAGGTCTAAATCAATGTTTTGGGAATAAAAGTCAAACTCAGATAAGGAAATGTTCATATTGTGTTTTGGTTCACCCACTAAACTATCCATGTGTTTAAACTGATTTTTTTATATATATATATGCATGCTTAAGTGGCATGTTTAGTCAGAGTATTAGATCTCATTGACCATGGAGATTAAAGGAAGACCCAGCTGTCACTGATTTAGTGTTTCCCCTTTTTTCCCCCAGTGGAGCCCAGTCCTGAAGTCTCCATTCAGGCAGATTTCCAACTGAAATAATTGTTTCATTGTGATTACATTTATATTATGCAATGCAATAGTGGGAAACTGGTTGGGATTTTTGCTGTTCCGCATCTTGACATTCACATATTCTTGTTTCATAGCTCCAAGAATTTGTGTACTTGGCCCACCTGCTTCTGGGAAAACTACAGTTGTAAGTAAGCTACCTTCAATGTTATAATACTGCCCAGTTAGCTTTTCATTTTCTACTAAGATCAGCACTTGCGAAAATTTTATTCTGGGAAAATAATTTTCAGAATTGTCAAAGTGGTAGAAGAGCACAAGGCAAGCTGAAGGGTGACATTCCTAAGGGGTATGCCTGTATGTTACACTACAGCTTAAATGGAAACATTCAAGTGAGCTCTGCGAGAACTCGCTCGGGTAGCGGCAGTGGTACTGCTGTAATGCAACAGAATTCTGCCTGCCTTTTTTTCCCCAGCTTTTTAGCAAGACTAATTAACGGGGGAGGACTACCATAGTTACACGTTTGTGGTATTCCCATATTGTGGATTGCTTCATTTGCATGGCCAGTTGTCTGTCATGTCCACTGGTACCACTTAATTGACCATGTCAAAGTGGTATCTGAACCAGAGAGAAAGCTGACCGCAGAAACTTTGCAGATGGTGTTGGTGTGTGCATGCTAGGAAGAAAGCTTTCTTGTTTAAAAACTGTGTTATAGTACAGTAGATGAAAAACACCTTATTCAAAGCCATAGACTCTTGAACATCTTTATAAGAAACTGCTTAAAGTTACATGGATAGTCTGTTTACTTAAATGGAAGGCTAGGAAAACACTCTGTCTTTCTGCAGCCTTCTGAAAAAATGCTTCGTTTTCTTTCCAAATATTTCGACTTGTGTATTTCTTTTTTCTTCCCTCAGGCAATGTGGCTTTGTAAACATTTGGATGCCATACGTGTATCTCAGGAGACTTTGTTATTCAAGGAAATACTAGCGCTGACAAAGGAAGCAAAGGTGTATAAAGAAAGAAAACAGGTGTGTAAGAGGGTATAATTATAGTAGTTCTCTTGTCACAGAAGAGGAATTATATGGCATTCCCATGATCTCCACTGCTATGAATTGAGCAGATAAGAGTAAATGTTCTTAGTTCTGGTTTGTACCTTGGCTTGTGTATATGTAGGTACATGGCCTTTCAGAGAAGAAGGGTAACCTCTGCTAGATAAGAAGATATGAACAAAGATGAGGATATGTCAGGGCATAGAATAGGGGCAGGGGAGGAAGACAATGTAAAGTAATGGAGGTCGGTCTTGAAAACATTAACCTTAGACATGAGCAACAGAATTGAGAGAAGTCCAGGGATGTACCATACAATTTAAAAGATGGCTCATTATATCATTAAACAAAGCATCTTCTATTTCAGCATGTTTGATAATCTCCATAAAATAAGCATTAATCTCTGAGGTCTCCTTCAGTACAAAATGCTCTGGAAAATATGTTCACAAAGAACTTTTTTTGATCTGACAGAGCTACTTAGTTGTGCGTGCTTGATTTCTCTGTAGCATGACACAAATTACTTACTTGGTGCATTAACGCAAAAGCAGTATGACAATCCACAGTTAATGAAAACCCTAGAAGCTCTCAAGCTGAGGCAATAGCAGCCGACTCAGGAGATCGTTCAGTTCTTGGGTTGATGTGCTCTACCCAACTCCAAGTACCCAGTTTGCTCCAGATGGGTTTTTAAATCTGTTCATGCTTCATTGTGGGCCTCCTAACTAATGTTCAAAGGAGTTGGTCTGAAGAACGTTTTTTCCAGGTGTCATGACTCACAGGATTAGTTGATCAGCAATGCGATGATGGTCTTATCATTAAAGGCTAGTGACAAGTAGATCAGAAAAGAAGTTGAAAGAATATCCTGAATACGCAGAAGCATCTCTGCTTCTGATTCCTGCCCTTTTAGCTGATTCATTTCTCCAGATGTCAAGGTGATCCATGAGTAATAGGATGGAAGAAGTCTGGTTTTCTGTGATTCTCTCTAGCAACTCCAGCAGTTTGAGTTTCTCTTTTTTTCCCTTGTCACCTGTTTTCATAAAAATTGAAGCAATTTCATTTCTGTGAGAATTCTACACTGCTGCTAAATTTGATTGAAATTGGCCAACGGATTCATAATTTGCTGAGTTGGTAGGTGGTGTGATACATAGATTAATTTTTTTTCCTTAAAAAATTAGGCTGAAAATAGGGCAGTGTTTATTACATTGAATTAGTGAATGAAGATTGGAGATGTCTCGAGTAATATACTTAAAGTCTGAGAGGAAAGAGTTCACTGAACTTACTGGCAAAAAGGTTTGCTTTTGGCTGGGATGATATAATATGATTCTTATCGAGAATATGTACTTTGAAATCTTCATTCTAATTATTAAAGATTGTTTTGCTAGATTCATAAATTTCAACTTAGAGGGGGAGAATTTAAAACAAAAATCCCCTTTGGTTTAATTACTGTAATTATTAACATATTTCAGACTATACAGATGCACTTTCAAGGGTGCCCTTTTGGGCTTATTTGATTTAAAAAGATGGATGGTGTGGAAGATGAAAGTCAAAAATGTCAAGGCTAATCAGGTAGTAAGGAGTGCCGGAAGAGCAGAATCTGGTGGTAGTTTAGTACTGTGCAGTCTGCCTTTGTTTTTGAGATGTTAGATCCTGGAAGAACATTTTCAGTAAATCATTTCTTTTGTTCTTTCATATGAGTTTGATTCTTTAGATGTAACTCCTAAAACTAGGAGGGAACTCCTGGCTTCCTCTTAATCAATGCAAGCTTTACAGTGACTTAAAATGTAGCCAAACTGTCATCTCAAGAGCTATATTTTCCCTTACTGATTCATGTCTGCTGGCTAAATCTTCTTTTGCCGTAACTGACCCCTGGTTCTGCTGAAGCAAGTGGTAAACTTCACTCCTCTGGCATACATAACATCCATTAGCACTAATAGGGTTTGCATGTCTGTTCAGGAACAGAACAGTATACTGTCTTTGATACACTAAAAACTTGTAGTCCTGGCCAAAGCAATATAATAAATGGAAAAGCAGGAACTAAGACTGTGTTTTTGAAAGTCTGGTGTGAAGATCATATAACACAACTTAATGTTATTAGAGGAATGTTTCATACATATAAGGTTACTGTGGCTAAATTAACCCCAGTGCCAAAGGTCGTTTGTTTTTAGGTCAGTAGGCCAATGTTTACTAGATCTGGACAAATGCTGCAAAAAGGGCCACAAATGTTTGTTCACATATTTTACTTAATTATCTTTAGTCCAGCTTTCGTCTCTTTTGTGTTCACTTTCAGTGAACGCAAAAGCGTATGAGTTTTCCTGGCACAAGAATTCATGGAAGGCATATTTAAAATACGTGATTATTCTCTGAAGCTCAATTTTTAAAGTTGGACATGCAATCGTTCACTAACACACACCTGGCTGCTTACTAATGAGCACAGCTCAGGTAGTGAATTTTAAATATTGACTGTTCAAAGCAAAATGTGATCATTCAGCATGTAAAAATATTCAAAAAGTCAAATATTTTTGAATATTCAATAAATTTGAAGAACCACAAGCTATCAATAAATATTCTATGAACAGAAAAAGAGGCTACATTTTTGGATAAATCATTGCAAATTATTCCCTCATCTCTAGTTATTATAATGTTAATAGGAAGCACCCTCAGGTTTTTCCTATAGTGAAGTCTAATGATGAGCTATTGCATATTTCACTTTTCCTGTTAACTGGATAAAGTAAAAAGTTGAAACAACTGTGGTAATTGTGGGCTTATGGAATGGCGAGCTCATAATGCTATACTAAATTGCAGTTAAGGTGTTTGCATACTATGTAATGACTTAAAACTGTTCTACAGTTGCATCATACCCCCGTGCTTTTTAAGAAGAAATATAATAGAAGAGAGGAAAGCCGAAGGTGTCCTTATCTATGCATGTTCAGCATTCTAATCTATTTCAGGGCAGGCCACTATGAAGGAACTGTTTCAGTCTTATGTATACATAAAAAACCCAGCCTTTCACGTGTGTTTATCTGAACAAGCTAAATCTAAACATCCATGATTTTCAAAATACTAAACGCAATTTCTTCAAACTTGACTGCTTTTTTTCTCTGAGGTGCAAGCTATAAAGCAAACTAAGTCAGAAGTTTTTAGCTGTAGCTGTTTTCAGGACAAATATATCCAAAACTTCCAAAGGAAATGGAAAAGTCTAGGGAAATGGAATGTCTGGGGAAGTTGCCCGGCCCCGGCAACAAAAAGTGTAGCAGTTTTATGAAAAGATTGCAGAAACATAACTCTGAGTAGATTAGGCATATAAGATGAAATATGGTGTCCCTGAAATAACATGGAATGTTTAAAATTGATCAGGTACGAGTCCAGTTTTTCAGCAGTTTGGAAATAGTGATTAAACCAGCGTGTATAGAAAAGTGGTCTGAATATAAAATACCATGGCTTTTGGAAGGTTTAACAATTCAAGCAGCAGGTCTTCCCATTAACTAAACTGACGTTGGGACAGGCTCAGAGCGCCTTAGATAAGATACAGTTCTGCGGTTACCAAATGTGTGTGTGTCATTGTCCCTTATTGCAGATTTCTGGGAGGTGAAGTCCCATCTACCAGGCTCACAATATATTTATGTGAGTGCTTACGAGAGAGAAATTATAAATGTGCTGATACGTATAAAATTCAATGATTTCTAGTTGAATAATTAGTCATTCCACAAGCAACCTATTGAAAATTATTTTGTAGGCCACTGCTCAGTAGGAGGAAAACTGACCAGGAAATGAGACTGGAATTGAGCCACAGAGAGCAGAAGGAACTAAAACACTGAAATACCCACATGTGAGCCCTTGACTGTTTTTGTGCAATGAACTCCAGTCAAAAGAGAGGACTAAGAATACCACTACACTGAAAGAAGTTAGTATAATTTTGGTTTAAATTGGTTTGGCAAGGCTTAACGGAGTGGACTGCCGGCAGTCACTAGCCTGTCTTGACATGACACATCAAAGAAGTAAGCAAGGCGCTAGCTGTTTCTGATAGCAGCGTGAGGCACCTTTGGAAGGTGACAGGCTCAAAGCCACAGACCCAGGCTCCAGCAGCAAGAGGCTGCAGGAGGCTTTGACGCACCACCCTACGGGACCTGCTGACTTTCAAGAAACACAGCAATTTCTTTCCCTTTTTCTCTTTTACCTGCTTGAATGTTGCCTTATGAATGGCTGATATTAGGAAAGGTGCTGAGAACTGGGGACAGTAGAGATAAATAAAACAAGAAAACTCACTGCCTGACTGGTCCACCTTGCCCATTCCACAGCCAGCTAAGCTCTTGCAAGTATTTTGGAGTGCTTGCTCCACTCTCGAGTGACTTGTGTGGTAGCATTTCCACCACTCCTGGTGAAATTGTTTCATGACCTAATGAAGATGGTTATGAAATCTTTCCGCATAGTTAGTCACATTTTCATTGTATCTGTCTACATTCTGTAGTACAATATAAGCCTGCAGAAATATTCTTTTTTTTTATGATTATGCCCTTCAGACTGTTTGGTTAGACAAAGAGATGGGAACCCACAATATATGGAACTGCGTGGAATGAGTCAAGCTCACATCGTTAAGTGAAAGATAATTTTTTGACTTGGGAAGTAGAGAATCTGACTGCAGAATTTTTCCTGAGTATTCATTTTACCAATAATGACAAAATGAATGAGACTGAGACAAGGCATTTAGTCAAGTGATTAAGAGCTGCTCTGACTGGTATGGCCAAAAGTTTAGACTTTATCAAGGTTTCACTGCCTAATATAGTTCAACGAAGTTTGGCATAGAATGAAGGCCTAAATTAGCAAGATGCTGAATAAAAATCTTATAAGAAGGAAAGAAGGGTGTTGTTAATTTTTTGTCAGGAAATCTAATATAACAATGGAAGAAATATTATGGGGGGAAAAGCCGCTAAATCTGTAGAGGAACTTTGTTCTCCTCTCAGATAGCAAATAGTGTCCTACAAAACATTTCTAGATACGGGCAAAGTAATAGTCATAGGAAGAAACAGCACTACTGCAAATCTTGGCACATGCAGTTTCAATCCCATTTCATGGTCCTGAGTTTAAAAATAAACTGACTTTAACATTAAAATGGACTTTAAATAAACTTTCTGGATGATGAAAGAGTGAGAGTTACTTGAAACTATGGAACAAATCTCCTGAAAATCAGACTTTCTGTTATTTGCTCTGTGTTTGAGATTCTGCTTGTCTCGCAGGATAGCTGCTAAGATCACTAATGCTGAGGCTGCTGACATATGAAGCAGTAGTGGGTCAGATGCTTGTGGTAAAAAGGACTGCTTGTGCATGTGGTGTTCTTATGGATCCCTTTGCAGGTTTGAAGTCCAGCACATGTGCTAGTGTGCAAAACTTGGCACTGCTTCCATGTTAGTGTGCAAAAAGCATGGATGTAGGCTTTGCGTTCAGCTTACCTTTAATGCCAATTTTTGTGCCCTTGTTAACTCTCTGATATATTATGTTAATGACTTTGGACTTGCACAGATTTGTTTATTTTTAAGAAGACATCTCAGTTCACCTTTAACCAGAATATGCCTGCATGGTAAAATTCCTTTTGAACTCAATTGTGAATATTCAGCCTTTTTTTGTTCTTTCTTTAGAAAATTCCCAACGCGCTTTGGGCCAATCTGATCCAGGAACGTCTGTCAAACGTGGACTGCATCAAACAAGTAAGAATTGTTCCTCAGAGGGCCGGTGGATAAGCACTTATACAACTCGTGCATAGTAGTTAGCATTCTGAGTCCTGAGCAGAGGAGGGAATGGGGGCAAATCATTGGGGGCTCTGGAGCGGATTGCTTTCTTGAACATCAGCAGAGGGAGTTTGGAGCTTTATTAACAGGATAAAGGGGAGGATGAGAGTATGCATATGCTAATCTTCTAGCACAGAGATGATCAAAGGCTGAACAAGCATAGCTTTGTTGATTGCCTGGGGCAACTGGCAGAGTTATAGTGGACAAAACAGATAAACAGAAAATATGTGAAAATCAATATGTTGAGTTAAGATTTTAATTCTTATTGGGGAAAGGGGGAAAAAGAGTCTAACATTATTGATATCAATTTTCTTTATTTCTCATTGTGTCTTTTTTTTTTTCCTGTTTTATGAAAAACTGCATTTGAATATATTCTCTTCTAGGGAATAATTAATATGTTCACTGTTAGTTTACACAAATAGGCAACTGAATAGGTTTAGCTGTATTCACAGATGTGTGGCTTCCCCCCCACCCTGTGTGCTTAGCCTTGATGTAAGTAGAGACTTTTAACATAGAACCAAAAGAGAACTTAAGTAGATTAATACTGGTTGAAATTAATGTCTGGACTCGAGGAAAGCAAAATCTCTTTTATGTGTTTCCTTTAAAATCTCAGATATTGTTATAGTTTATTGAGTCCATAATCAGCCCATTATAAGGGATTATTTGTAAGAGACATACTAATCTAATGGATAAAACCCTGTTGCTAAACAGTGCCAAAATAAGGACTGCACATTATTTGATGCACTTCTTGAGAGGAAAAAGTCCAATCCAAGTAGGTATTATGTTCATGAAGGACTAAACAGCTTCTTCAGATAAATAGTATGTATTTTCAGAACAGTCACTCTGTCACACACACACCCTTAGGTCCCTGACCTCATAGAGATATTGCAAGGCTCATAGTTTTATTAAAATCTGTTGCTTCTCAACATCATCATCATCTACCTTTTTGATTGAATAAAGCAGGGCTGGTAATTAACGTTTCATTGCAGTGTGTAAATTGCTTCCTAAAGCTTCTTAGCATTAGGCACTGAAAGAAACCGGAAATGCTGAAAACCTTGTGTCTTGTACTTCTTTGTCTCTGTGATTTTTGGTGTAGTCTGCAATGATCTGCAGACTGGATCCTTCCATCCATGTAAAACAAAATCATCTTGGGGGCTGGGCCATTGCCTTGTAGTTCTTAAGATGGTAATTCTGTAGCACAGAGATGTCTATAGGTGCAGAGAAACATCAACAAAACTAGCAAGAACAACTGAAAAAAAATTCTGCCCCTGATTGAAGGTTTTGGGTTTTAGAACTCAGAGAATGTGAATGATTGTCAAAGAAGTCTTCATGTGCTTCAGTGCAAGGTCAACTATCTTCACTTAAGCCACTGATGGAAGTGACTTTCGATGCTCCTGCTATGTGTAAGTTGTTCAGATGGTCAATTGCAGCGTATGAACTGTGGAAAGGATAACTTGGTCAGGATGGTAAGGAATAGCTGGAGATGTAATCTCGCAAATTGTTCCTGCCTGAGAGGTGTGCTAGAGGACATCTGTCTGTCATATTTCTGTTGTGAGTGTATAGCTGTAGCAAAATGGGTAGTATGTTGGTCTCTTTAAGCTAAACTTTGACCTATCCTATTATCTAATACGCTGGCTGCATGAGAATTTAATTTAGAATACTACCTGCTGGTGTTTAACATTATGGAGAAAAGTCAGTAAGCTAAAACAAACCTTTCCTTGCCCAGCTAATGTTGTTGTTTTGCCAGGGCATAGAAGAGTGCGTGGCAGTGCCCTTATTTGCATTGGGAAGTATCTTGCTATAGAAGTCCTCTTCCTTCAGTAGAGAAAGCTCTGAAGGAGGAAAAATAAGTTAATGTGGGTGATTTTTTAACAGTTCATTGCATTTTTACCTAAATCCGGGTTTAACAAGACACTTACTGTTACAAAAATCTGGGGTGCATTATTGGCTCCCATACATATTTACCAATGACAGTATAGGGCTCCTCCTTCCTCAAATAAATGTGAGCAATTGTTTTTATGAAGGGAAATTCATGAAACAGAAGCCTAGCTCATCTCTAAATTATTCTAGATTTGTACCAGGTATAAATCCCATTGACATTCATGGGGTTGAATTCCTGCAACTTTGGAGCAACGTAGTGATGAGTTGAACCCTGTGCTTTTAAACCTCACTGGTATTTGCTTTCATGGGGAATTACCAAGATGTTAGGATTTTAAAATGTGCTGGCAACTCTAAACTGCAAAGTGTGGATTTTTCTGATGCCCATGCCTGCCTTCTTTCCGCTTACTGTGAACTAATAAAATCTACTTCACCATGCAGATAAGACACAGGTTTTAGGCAAAATGCACACTGCTGTTAGTTGAAGCTCTTCTTTTCTTCCTAAACCTTGCTGCTGTTTCTCTTTGAATTCCCTTCCTACTCTGGTACGATCGAGGCCTGGGAAGACTGTGGAAGAATTTTCTGGTTCATTATGTATCAGGATGTGACCCCCTCCCCTTCTTTTCCAAATGGACCATTTTTTTTGTGTTTTAGATCCTGTGTTTCTTGCTCCATGCTTCATCTGGGAGATTGAAACAATGGTTTTTGCATCCTTAGAAAAAAAGGATTAAAGAGTTTGGCAGAAAACCTAAGGGTTATAGATTTTCCTCTACAAAATACCATCCACCTTACCCCGTAATTGATCTATTAATTTTGAATCTGCAAAGTAGAATTAAGCTTTTGCATTGCTAGTCACTGTGCTTGAATTATATGGGTCTGCCTGGTTTCTCTTGAAGGTCTTTTTAGCTGAGCTATTTCATTTATTCATTATTTAGCACTCCAGATCAAGTACCTGGTAGTATTTAATGTATTTGTTTATCTGTACTAAATTCACACAGGACTTAGGCCTTTCAATTTGCAGGACAACCTGTTTAAAAACACGCATGTGTTGTACCATCTTGTTCATTTTTGTGGCATTTTGAATTAAAAAGTGTAGCTGAGGAACACTTGAGAAACCAGTATTGTCAGCTCTGGTTATACTAGCAAATGAGCAGCGAAAGACGACTATGAATGTCAACATTTTTTATGTAAGCAGTGCAATGAGATATCATGGATATACAGCAAGTCAGGTGATTGTATGATTTACTACCTTGTCCTTGTGGCAAGGTGTGGAACATCTATCTCAAGTGAAACTTCTCCTCTAGTGAGCATGTTTAAAATATCTTTAAACCTGTAGAAATGAAAGTAAGTTAGAAAGATGATAAACCCAAGAGAGAAACTGCTCTTCTGACTGCTAACTGCCAGGCTTTAGGCTGGTTTCAGTACCCAAACACAGTCCCCCTCAGCTTAACACTAATAGCTTCTCCGGTTGTGCTACTAGTAGTTAGCAGGTAGGATAGGGAAGATGCCAGGGTACCCCTGGTATTTTCAATAGTTTTGGTTAAATATTTTCTCACATGATCTCTCAAAGGTAGTAGAGGCTGGGGCAATCTGTCCTCTAATGCTGTCTGGAGGAGAGCTGTTGGATGGCAGTAGCTGCTGTAAACTAGCAAGTAGGTGAGTAACTCTTCAGTTTAGGGCTTTTATAACAGTAGCTCTACAACCTCTCCAACATGCTTATTTTTTCACATAAGTCTCTTTGCTTGATTAAAAGAAGGTATGTTTTCAACAGCTAATTTTTCCAGTGTTTGTTGTGATATTGTTGAAGTGAGTTTTACTAACCATCAGTGTGTAAGCAAAATCCTTTGCTCTCCAAAGGCTGCACCCACCCTGTGCTTTTTTTGCCCCATGCTTTCTATAATTGTTGGCATGGTTCTAGTTTTCCTTTTAATAGCAAGGGAAGGATCTCTCAGTGACTTTTATTTTAAGTATTAGGCCATATAAACTCCGAGTAAGGTGACAAGATGGTTAAAAAGCCAACAGCTGCATAGTGTCCTGCCTACATTTTATGTTCCTGTTGTTATCACCAGCAACAGTGAATCAGTGCTGGATGTGTTACAGAACTAGGGGGGAAAAGCCCTTTATAAAGTTTCCCTGACATTCAGCAAGAATGGAGTGGGTGTTATTGGTCTAGTTAAGGTTTCAGCTATTTTTAGGAAAAACACATAATTGACTGTTCAAAGTTGTGATGGTTTATTAAAAATCTTATAATTAATAAATGGTAGTTCATGGTCACTAAAACTTCCTCACATTTTGTATGTCTTTTCCATTTGAAAGGAGATCTATGCATTTTAATTGCAATATTTTCCTTGTGTGATTGGAAATAGAATTAATAGTGTGGATTTTGTACTTCATTGACCAGATTTATGCCATTTCTCTCAAAGCATGAGTCAGCATTTTTTTCCTGTGAATGTTAATAGATTAGGAGCAGTATGTTGGACCATAGTACCACCAGCTGTTTGTTTTATTTCTCCTTGTGGTGTCATTGGCTTGGCATTAATTGTACAGCTTTCATCCCACTGACAGTAGGAATACAGAATTTTTTGTGCTAGCTATTGTTTTGACACTCACAGGTTTATAGATGTCACAGGCATTCTCTAAGGAGCACATTTTTATTGATCAACAGCTCTGTTGAGACTGTTATGTGTTCTTCTAATACAAATGTAGTTAGGACTGCAAGGGATCAGGCGGGTAGGGGTTCCAGCATACGCAGAAAACTTATGGCAAACATTATGTTAGAACCTGGGACTTGTGAAGCTGATATGAAGACTTTTCATCTTACAGGGTTAGTACATGTTGGCTACGGCACCTCTGACTGCTGGTGTTGTGGAGGGAATTTATAGAAATGGGGAAGGCTAGTGAAGAGGTTGCTACATGATGGATTTGTGAGAGAGCAAGCTGAGCAACTTTACTCATGTCTTAGGACCATTTACAAACTAAGCTTAGGCCAGTGACTCACATGAGTAGTGGCAGAATTACTTTTGATTGGTATTAAACCATTCAGAAGGGTAGTGGCTATCCTTGAGAGGGAAGGCAGAGAGCGCAATGGCTATTGGTTCTTTTTGGTTTTACCTTAGCAGATAAAGATCATCATGTTGTCTCTGTGAAACTCCATGCAAGGATAGTGATGTTACATAGATTTATCTGGGGAGTCTGCCTATTCACCATCTTTTTTGTTTTCCAGGAAGAATGTGGCTTTTTTTTTAATAGCTTTGCAGCTTATTCAACCTACAAAAATAATGTGGGGAATAAAAGGTTTCTTTCTAATGGGAAATTTGGTAATGTTGGAGCTGCTTCCATCATCCGTACTGCTAATGTTGATGGATGGCAGGAGTTGGGTTGACAGTATTTCTACTGCAGTCCTCAGTCTGCTGTTTTCGGAAAATCTCAGAAATTTTAGATCCATACTGGCAAAGCTATTACTGAAATTATTGTTTTGCATTATGTCAGTCCCCTTTCTTCAGATGGGAGTGAAAGGCATGTAATACTTTTTCAAAAATACTGAATGATGATGTGGAAAAACTGTTGTGATGAGCTCTTTTCCTAAAGGCAGAAGTATCCATGACCTTTGATCTTTATGCTTGTGGCTGAGATTTCTTTCAGACGGGCCGTGTAATTCAGCATTATTTCTTTGTGCTTATCCCTTTTCATTATTCTAAGGCAGTGTCAATTCTGGATTCTATGATTTAAAAAAAAAAATTGAGACTCTGCGGGTCAAATAACAAGAGAGAACTGAATACTCAAGTCATTATTATTGGGGTGGAAAGCGTGAAAATATGTAAGCTTGGTATTATAGCTGAGAGTAGTGCCAGCAAAGGAATGAGATTTACATTTGAGAATGACCTTGAGCATTTCCTTTTCTCCAAGTTACTTAAATCTAGAGAGGGAAGTGATGGTATTGAAAGTGCTTCCTTGTTGCTGACGTTCAGCACGGCATGGGTCTTCAAGGAGCACTTCACCTGGCATTAAGGCAACAGCAGAATGCTGTATTTACAGCAGTCTTCATGTGGGAAAGGATTGACGTTTCCAGCTGAAAGAGAGGGAACAGTGACCACAGAGTAAAGGCACCGTGGAATTACTCACTTTCTAGCCTTTGTTCCATCCTTGATGTGGTAAGGCGCAATCCATGCATGGATGTAAGGTTACTGCTATCAAGAACAAAAAATAGATGGCTTCTTAAAGAAACAAATTTACCATGTGAAGTTACTAATTACACTTTAATGATAGTCAGGAGGGCAAAAAAGACCAGTGTTTGCATAAAGCATGATAGGCATATTTTAAGTCAGGTCTTGCTCTCCTATGTCTTGCTTCCTCTTGCTTCGTTCCCAAGCCACACTCCCTTTTCACTTTTTTTTTTTTTCATCTGTGACATCTGCTTGGAGCTTGTCCCTCCTGTGATACCATACTACTTGCAGCTGTTCAGACCTCCAGCTCTGAGCTGTGCATGGGGTGCCCTGAGCATACGGCCTTTTTGATGTGTGATAAAACAGAACCAAGCCACTGGGGGTATGGAGAGGGAATGCAGCAGAATATCAATAAACCTGTTCTGAACAAAGCTGCAGCTCTGTGGTGGAATAGACATTTCACTGAAGTGTCAAGTAGATGGATAATGTATTCTAATTAGGGACTGACTGATACCCTGGAACTCAGAGACCTTTGGAAATAAGATCCAAAATGCTAACTATTTTTGTAGCATGTGTTTATTTTGCATTTGTTTAATGCCTTAAACTGTGTTTGTTGCAGAAGCTATTTATTGAGCTGTGTTTTCTTACATTGCAAAAACTTTTAGCTATAAAATTGCTTATTGCCTGTTTTAAGGATCTTTAAGATTTGTATATAAACCTCTTGAATTTTGCTATGCATTGTTAAAAAACAATATTCTGTGTTTACTGCCTGTTGCTCAGAATGTGATTTTGAGCAATAAGCTGTAGTGACATCAGAAGCAATGGTTTTTCTTTGTTTTGTTTTAGTTTCCAAAAGTGTTGCACTTGGAGTGGAGAAAATGAGCCAGATTTGTAGTCTGTGTAAATTGGCATAGATTTATTGGCTTCAGACCCCTGATGCCGTTTCTTCCTAGAAGAGGATCTGGGCCTATATGTATGTTGTACAGGCACAATATATTCAGAACTAGTGCTGAAGTTCCTAGCATACTGCTAAAAATATTGTGCTGCCTTGCCTCCTGCAAGTCCCAAGGGATAAACTGATTTCTCAGCACCTGTGTGACCTTAGACAGCGGTTCATTCTAATTCGACAGAGCAAACACTGAGAGTGGCAAAAATGGCTTGCAGTTACTTGAGTCTCTTATTTTCTACAGATATCAGCAGGATGACATGTTCCTGAAACCAGGCTAATTAAGGAA
Organism: Morus bassanus; assembly: GCA_031468815.1. Taxonomy (NCBI): domain Eukaryota; kingdom Metazoa; phylum Chordata; class Aves; order Suliformes; family Sulidae; genus Morus; species Morus bassanus. The sequence goes on from CM062586.1 coordinate 5,307,087, forward strand.
TTTTAAATAGTCTACTCTATTTTCTTGTATAATTGGAATGTCCCAATTTCCTCCTACAGAAGTCATGGAGATATGTTTCCCTGAAATACTTCTAAAACCTTTGGACCCCATACTGGCAGAGCTTCAAATTTATGTGGGAGATGATAATGATTGCCAGCTAATGCAATATTAAAATATCTTCTTTATTTCAGTACAAAGATGGTTTCCAGATTTATTGTAATATCACAAAGTTATTTTGAGGTATAGCATATAGTGACCAAGGACATGTGTGGTTAAGCAACTAACAGATAAATTAGACAAAGTTTAGAAGATTTGGGCTTGAGACTGGGAAGTGGATTGGATTTCAAATACTGCATCACACAGAAACTGAGTGAGGCTGCAGCTCTCTTACAGATCTGTAAATGTTTTTTTAAAGATGCTCAATCCAACACTTAGCTGGCTATAACAAGGACTTAAGGGAGCAAAAGGCTCTTTTTTCTTTTTTCTTTCTTTTGCTCTGTTGCTTCATTAGCTTTGGGAATGCTGGTTCCATTACTGTGAGTTTTCCTGTATAATTTAAGAAAATAATGAAAGCATGCATATTTTCCTCAGTGTTCTTGGCATTAAATCTGTCTTTAGATTTGTTTAGCCTCTTTTTTATACACAGTGTGGGCTGATATCCTTTTGAATATTTCAAAACTGTAGAAATTGTTTTGGGTTGTTTTTATTCAAGATAGAAGTTTCTTTTTTTTTTTAAGATTGAAACATGAAAAAAAAATCATTGGGACAATACATAAGTTCCCACTGCCCTGTGGCAGTGGTATTAGTGCATGGCATTTCACAAAAATATCGGTGCTTCATGTTTGCTTTCTTCTCTCACAAGCAGCCATAACAAATACAGTGCTGTTGTGAGATCAGAATGAGGTCATTTTTGTGCAAATAGCACTGATATTTAGTGCTAATTTTTGTTTTTTCTCTTCCAGGATCAATAACTGTTTCATGTTTTTGTTCAATAGGGATGGATTTTGGAAGGCTTCCCTGAAAATCAGGAACAGGCATGGATGCTGCAGTCATCTGGCATCATTCCGAGGCATGTTGGTAAGCAGTACAAGGTTTATGTGTGATTGCATCCAGTAGGAAAGACTAGAAGTGTTTCTCCCTAAAAATCCTCAATAAATTCAATGCCGATACTGAAGAAACTGGAGTCACCAGACAGCAGAACATTTCAGTATGGTTCAGATTCACTCAAAAACTTGAGGTAACTTGTGAGACTTTAAACCCCATCTTTCACACATGAACCCTTTTCTTCTTACATGTTAGAGTTCTATAAATATTTTCTGTAATTTTTTTCTGGGAAAAAAACAACCAACCAAACAAACAAAAAAACCCCACTCCAGCAAGTGTGTTTCTCTGAGCAGCTATATGTAGCTTTGCTTCTGTTCTAGGAGTGGGGCTAAGTTTTCTCTGGCTTCCATCTCTAGAAATCAGCCTTTATCCTCAGACCAAAACAATTCTGCTTGTACTAAATACAAATTCATCCTCCTGTTGAATTAGAGAATGCAAACTTAGCAAACTTTACTCCGTCAAGTGAAGCAGAAACATCATGATTTTAAGCTTGACCTTTCAGAGTATGGGTGGATTCTGACTTGATTTGAGAGGAACATTTGTTTACTGGCAAAATGCTGATAGACAAGACCTTGACAGCTGCCATTGCCATCTAGAAGAAGCCAGTTGTCCCGACTTAATACAGTTAGAGGACCTACTTAGAATGTAAGAAATTATTACGATTGTGTGGAATAGAGTGTAAAATGATAAATGTAGAGCTTGCCAGTGGATAGTGAACAGAATGTTAGCGAACTTGATAAATTGTCACTTTGGATTTGATTTGGATGAGATTCGACTGTTAATGAAGAATTCAGAAGCACTGCAATAGAGTTAGGCAAAAATGTTTAATGTCTCGTACTTGCATGTATTTTTAATATAGCTAATAACATCTGAAGTTGAGTTTTGCTCACAATTATATCTGTGCAACCAAGACCTGAATGAGAATCTTAAAGCTCAGTCTGTCTAGTTAATCAAAAAGAAGACTGAGAGGAGATGAGATTTACGGTGTATGAGTACCTTAATAGGGAGAAAAGCGTCTGAAAGAGCTATTTGATACAGAGAAGAAAGTCATAAGAACAACTTGTTTGAAATCTGTAATCAAATGCACTGAAAAGAGTAATTAAATTACAGTGTTTAACTGTGAGGATGATTAGCCAAAAGCAACCTGGGGAGCTGACAGATTCTCCATCTTTTGATGCTTTCTAATCAAGTTTGAACACTTTTCTGTGAGGTTATCAAAAAATAAGTTTCACTGGTATCACTACTGAAGTACCTGGGTGAAAAGTAATTGTTTGTGGTATAGAAGAGAATCAGTCTTGAGTCCTAGGCTCCAGACACAATGTAAGTGAGGGAGAACCTTGTTAATTGGTATGGATGACAGGGGCAGCTAGTACTCATAGGTACTGGACCGGATTAATGTAGATTTTATCCCACTATACTGTTTAGAAGGTGGAGAAAAATTCTGATTAAAAGTGAAGTACGGTATTTGTGGGTAGAATACTGGGAAAGGAGAATGAGGCAAATGTGCTTTGAAATACATTCATCCATCTTTAATACTAGGATACATCTGAACAGTTACACAAAATAAAGCAAGTAACAAGAGCTATGCTTTTTCTTTTTTTTGTGCGTAGTTGTGCTCTATGCTCCAGACACTGTGCTGATTGAGAGGAACAGTGGGAAAAGGCTTGATCCCTTCACAGAAGGTGCAGTATGTGTTTATTCCTGATCTCTGCTAGAAACTGGAGTGTTGCTTGGTCTCATAAACATTCATACCAGTGGGATTAAAATTTAAATGGTATTCCTTTAAGAACTACTAGGAATTTATAATTATAAATTTAAACTGTTTGGAAAAAGTGTTTGTTGACATTGCATTATTTTCTGTGCCAATAAAATATGGGAAAATATAAGGCTCAGTACTGAGCCTGCAAACAGTAGACTATGGCAGTACAGAATATTTGAAGGTTAGATCTGTCCATGTGAGCGTGTGTTTTGCTGTGCATCTTTGCTAGATCCTGGTTTTTTTTTCTGAAGTGCAGGTATGCTTTTAGGTATCTTCCATTAAATGACTGTCAAGTAGACTTAGCTCTGTATAGTCTGTTGAGTATCATTATCAATCATCCATCACGAAATAAAATCCTGACATAGCTCAATAAAAAAAATCAAGTTGGATGTCTTAGGATTGGAATTAGGAGGGATGTTCTTAGCTAAAGAAATGGCTTTTATTTGCTATAAAGGAGATATGCTTATCAAAGGTCTTGCTTAACCTGAAGTCTAAGAATTTGGAGAGCTATCCCCAGTTCCTGTTTCATACTCATCATGCTGTCTTGGCTACATGGGTGGGCAGTTACCTTGACTACTTCCTATCTGTGCATCTGCAGAGTAATAGTCAGCTGACGGTACAAGCAGGGAGGGAAATGCACAGGTTATTGCCTGTGCCACAATGTAAAGCTTAAGCAAAGACCTTGATTTTGCTTAGGAAACCTTTTGGAGCTGAGCAAGACCTATTAAATCATCCTCTTAGTTCCTAATCAGTGCCTAACTTCTAGAGGTGTACCATACAACCTTTGACTGGCCGAGTGATCCGCTGGTACAGCAACGTCTGGTGAAACCAGAAGATCTATCTGAACACGAGATGTCAAAGAAACTGCTGAAATATCACAGAAACTTCCCTGAGGTTTTCCAGATCTACCAAAAAGTTTTGAAATCGATCAATGCGGACCAGCCTTCCATGGATGTCCTCTCACAGGGTAAATATGTACCTTTATGGCAAATCTGACAGTTGATAAACTCTGAGTTGAAAGATAGTTCCTAGCTGTTGGAGACGGTTTGTAGAATTAGGATTAGTCAACACAGATGGCTCCCAGATGAGTTGTGTTCTCCCTAGTACAGCGTTTGGGGCTGTTCCTGGTAATTATTTTACGGGACTAGAGTAATTGCAGATAACTGTAAAGTCTTAGTTCCACAGTCCTGCCAAGGAACAGCTGACTCAGTAGAGCAAACGTCACGGTTATTTCTGCGAGAGTCTCTGCTAAAAGGCTGCATTGTGGCTCAATTGTTAATCTCCCCAAGGGCTAGTACCTTCCACAAGTCTGATAACAAGAAGTAGGAGTAGTTCAAAGCTGGTAACATTTCATTATTTAAAAGCTGTTTGTGCTGGTAGCTTTTCTGTTCAACGTTTCTTGTTTGCCTTTGCTTGAATGTAATGCAATCTGACTTTTAATGTTGATTCTTCAAGAAGAGAATAAGGAAACTGCCAGGAAGACCAATTGATAATGTACTTTGTAGCTGTCAGTCTGTAGATGATCTGTTATATCCCAGTAATTTTGCATCTCAAAAAAGGTCTTTTTTTAATAACAAGTGCTGCACTTTCAAGATAAACAAGTAGGAAGTTTATATTCTGAATTTACACATTAATTACCTCTAAATTACTTAATTAAATTTAAAAGTTCATATCATGATTCATAAAGAATTCATGCCTTGAATTGTAAATAAAAATGTGAGTGCCTGAATATTAATTATTATTAATTAATAATGTAGTGAGATAAATTGAAAACTGGAATGAAAAAATCCTCTCTAGATCTTTTTTCTGCAGTGCATCAAGCAGCCAGATTTTTTTTTTAAAGAATAATTAGATGTGGAGACTGTCTAGGGGATCATTACTCCTAATTAACTTGGTTATTTACTGCAAATTAAGCATCATTTGTAAGCAGGGTGCTTTGCCTGTAATGTTTGTGCTTTTCAATACACTGGGTTATGGAAAATATTCAGAATAACTAGAGCACGCCTTGGGTAGCTGATACTTGGTTTTTAGGAAGTTATGCAGCAAACACACTATTTTCTGTTATGCTTTTCCAGGTTTTTTGTTAACTATTTTTATTGCTACAGATAGAATTAAAAATGAAAGAGGAGGTCTCTCATCAACATTAGTATTATTATGGATTGTTTCATACAATTATAAAATTTTGTAAACTCTTAAACTTTAATGCAATTACTGCTAACGTATGCTAGGATACGTGACATCAAATTCAGTTGTACAGTGTTGTATCCCAGTACAGCTTGTGGCACTGGAGAAAGAGATGTGTACGATCCCGTGTGGTTGCAGTTTGAGTTAGTTTCTCAATACTTTAGGTCCACTATCTAGAAATAGCAGGGCTGGAGTTTGCTGGAGATGCTTCTTTATTACAAAAAGATTTTATAATGATACCAAACTGTCTAGCAGAGGGTTCTCAGAAAAAATTGTTAGTATACAGCAATGTGTTAACAAGGTAGTTAAAATACTGATCCTTATGATGTTTTCCATCAATCCTTTTGTGTTTTTTTTTTTAATATGGGCTTATGATTCCTACAAGCATTAATGTCTAAGCCTGTCCTATTTGTTAGACTAAAATACTATTTTTATCACAAGGATTCTTTAGTCTAGAGAGTCTTTTATTGGAACTGAAGATGTCTGGGCTAACACTTAATTGTACCCATCGCAATTAGAGAGGAAATCAAAATCTGTGTAGGTGTGCCCATGCTGCTTTAGTTGTGGGTAACCATGGCAGTCAGGATATGGTCGCATGAACTTTAGTCTTGCAATTTGCATCGACGATCCCTGGAAAGCTTGCATAGCTTGTGCTGAAGCTTGAGCTGCACTCTTCACTAGTATTGTGAGCCGTAAAAGGGGCGTGGGGAGTAAGAGTGTTTGGCTATGTCCAAATACGATCCTAATTTGTCCTCGCTGCCAAGCCATGTCATCTTTTAGCTTCTTGGTGATCTATCAGGTTCTCTTTTGAGATTGTAACAAGGTTCAGATCTCTATAACACAGCAATGTTGATGATGCTTCATGAGTCCTGTAGTCTTTCCAGAGCTCTTATAATCTGTAGATTGACCTGAATGTGGTATTTCCTACACGATACAAAATGTAGAATATGTCCAGCAAATGGAGTGGAATCGGTCAGAGAAGCTCAAATATCCTTAATATGCTATACAAAAATAATGGACAAAAGAATAAAATCATACTTGGTTATGTGTTGTCAATGCCATATTGTGTCGTATATTATAATTAGGAGTCTGTTAATCACACACACACAGCTGGATAAATGTCATATTCATTTAACATCCTGAGTTTTTACACTTTAAATATTTGTTCAGAAACTGCAGAAAGTATTAAATGTAATTATATCCCTCTAATTTGCATGGTAAAAATGTACCTATCAAGCAAAAATTACTTCTGCTAAAAACAACATGGTAAAAGAGCCATTATTAATTGAATCTGTTCTTTAAAATGGTTTGACATCTACTGATGAAAGAAGGTATAGGAGTATAATGATAGTAAGATTTCTGAAGTGCTTCTCAGTGTAAGTTGCTGATATGACAGTTTTATCAGAGTTCTGATTTTGGTTGGAGTATCTAGATATTCCAGTGAAAAAAATAAATTATGATCAACATGACAACCCTTTTTTTAAAAAAGAGAGAAGTTAATCAGTGTGGGTTTTTTGTTTTGTTTTTGTTTTTTAAGAAATAGGATATAAACTGTATTTCTTGCCTTTCTCTCATGTTCTAGTTCTTACCTATGTCCAAACACGGCACCGATCAGCCGCCCCCTTTACACCACGGATTCTTTTTTGTGGACCCCCAGGCAGCGGGAAGAGCCTGCAGGCAGCACTAATAGCTCAGAAATACAGTGTTGTCAACAGTAAGTTCTCAGTAAATATGCACTTTGCTCAATTCCCTCTTTCTCTCATTTTGATCATTTATCTTTTGCTGTCTGTCTTTCTTGCTCATTCATAAAATTTCTGTTTGTCCATTGCTATGGATGTCAAATTTTTGAGGGAAGTGAAAAGTATTTCAATGAAGAAATGTAAACCAATAGAGGATATATTCTGTGACAAATGAGCTCTAACATTTTTTTACTCACCATTTTTTATACCCTTTACATCAGTATTTTTCCCTGTGTTAGATTCCTGTAGTGCTCTGAATTCTTCTGTGGATCAGTGGATCATGAGTAACGTCTTTGCAGTTTCAGCTGTCTGACCAAAACTGGGGCACTTTTAAAATAGAATTTACGCTGAACTTTAATGAAAACTCAGGTTCTGTGCATCTGAAGTAATGTATTAGAAAAGGAAGCAGTTATTTAAAAGTGCATTCTCTTTCTTTTGTAAAGGAGGCCCAGAAAATTCTATATGAGGCTTGTTCATGGTTAGCATGCTAATGTTAAAAAGTCCTGTAATATGAATACAGAGCTTGGTGATAGGATCAATGCAATATATGTCCATGTTCTAGAATGTCTTCTAATAGTGGAGTAGCCGTCAATTATTTTAAACAAATGTCTGATATCTGTAAAAGTTGCTGATTAGTCATATCCTCTTTGTTAAGTAAAATGCATGTTTGTTTCATTAGTATTCTTTCAATGTATACCAAAGGAAAAAATCAGAGTTAAGTAGGTAGTGATTTTTTTTATTTTTGGGAGATTTTTTAATTAGTGGAACTCACTCAGGTGTCCACAGCGATGCCAGTTTGCTGGTGTCTTCCTTGAACTCCTGGTGAAGTCAAAAGATTTCACTGAACCTGGATTTGGCTTTATATGTGAATAACAACTTCAAGATCTGAACGGTATTGCTTTCACTTACAGGTTTAGTAAATTTGCTCAGAAAAGAAATAAATTTTTTCAAGTTCAAACCTGAACCTTCAGAAAAAGCCACATGCTTTCCATATAATCGTTCCAACTAATGGCTAGATCGTAGGTTTGTGCAGTTCCATTAAAGGCACAGAAACAGCTATGAAATTGTCTACCTATCAGTTTGGGGTTCTAGGTTTAGTATTTTTGTATTTTAAATCTTTATTATTATTTTAGTGTTTAAAAAAATACATGAATATGACTAAAATAATATCCAGTGAAACTTGAAAAAGGTACAAATTATTTAAAAATCTGTATTACAATACTGATAAGTAGAAAGAAAATTGATAGAATGTTTATACCATCAGTTATTTTAATGCTGCTGTATTTTATAATTTCATACTAAAAATAAATATTTGTAGCTGTATTTTTAATAATTGTGTAATTGGCTTAATGAAAAATAAAACATGTTAGAACGTGTTAAAGAAAAATTAACTTGTTCTCATGTTTCTGAATATCTTTTTAAACTTGATTTCTAAAACTGCAAGTTTAAAAGTGTTTTCATCTGGATCAAAATTTGTGGGTTTTTTTTAACTACTGTATGAGAGAGTTGCAGCTCTTTTCACTAAATACCATTACCACTGCTTTACCCGTATGTTGAATTTTATTTTAAAATATACCGTAAACAAAATATTAGAAGAATTAAGTATTTAAAACAGAGTCAGAAGACCATCATTTTTCAGAATAGTACCCAGCATATACTTAATTTCGAACTAGGCCATTGGGATTGAAGCAGGGGCTTAAAAATTTAACCTATGTTTAAATAGTCTCATGAATTGGATTGAATTTAGGTGTATACATATTTTTTTTCGTAAGTTGGGGTCTATGCACTGAGTTTCTGTTGTGTTTTTACACCGTCTGTTGTGAATATGAATTTGCTTCTCCAGGAGAACTAGTGACTGTTAAAATTTGTGTTCACCCCTTGTCACTTAAACATTAGGCTTCATCAGCTTTGTCCAAGAAATATTCCTGTGGAATACTCTTACTCTTGTTTGCCAAACAGGGTGATTAACAGCAGTAAAGCAGATGAAAGGGCTTGCTTCTTTTTCCATTAAAGTCAGTGCAGCTGTAGATGGTGGTGCTATTGATTTCCGAAAAGGTAGAATCAACTTACAATTATTAATTGAAAGGTCATGTAATAATATACAAAGTGACTGTTATCTAATACTTACCAAAACTGAGTTGAAACTAGGACTTGTGATGTTGTCTGACCTCTCCATGCCTTAGTTCCCACTCTGTAAAATAAGGGTCAGGACTGTTTTATCTAACTTGTGTGGAGCAGTAAAACTCTAACTTTGGTCAGAAGGTGCTATCCAAGCCTAAAGTAGCGGTATTTCATGTACAGCTGCCCTGACTAAAACTTTAAATCTGCATCTTCTGGTGTTCTGTGTATTTGCAGTCAGTGGTAATATTGCATTAGCACACTTTTTAAAATATAATTCTTAGATTATCATTAAATGATCCAGGGAGTCACTTCCTTGAACCGCGTGTTATCCTGCACCTCCAACAGTGTGGTTCAGATGCTGTTCAGCAGGTATAACTTTAGTCAGTAATTATAAGTTTATAAAAAGTGAAAACCACTAGCAATCCCTTCAGTTATTATTTCAGAAACATATTTGATTAATATCTTTCTCTCTATTTCTGGTTTTAATATGTTCTTTGCCAAATGTATTCTTTTTTATTCAGTGTTCTCCCCTGCTCAGTCTTCTTGCTTTTTGCTCTGCTTGGCCAAAAAAAAAAAAAAATTCCTAACAACAAACCCAAAAAACCTACAGCTTTTATTTTATTCAGTGACCTTATTCCAGTATGCAGCTTCTGGGGTTTTTTTTTTCCTTTTCTTTGTTGCTTCCTTTTTAAAATTTAACCTTGTGTCTTTTTTGTTCTTCCTTCCTGTTAGTTTGCTGTGGGCAACTGCTAAAGGAAGCTGTTGCAGACAAGACAAAACTTGGAGAACTCGTTAAGCCTTATATTGACAATGGATACCCAGGTAGGGCACCTTGTCATCTCATTACACTATAGTTACAAATTTGTGGAGAAAAACAAATTGTGAGTGAATTTTTCTTGTCAGATTCTGATCTGAGTTACATCAGAGTAATCTGGAAGTTGATTAATTCCATTTGTTACATGTGATTTGTAGCACTGCGTAACAGTTTTATTTCTAAGCGCTTCAATATCTTCAAAGCAAATAGTTCACTGGTCCAGTGAATTCAGATTTCTTGTACCCATTCCAAAATCTGAATTCCATATTTTTATCTTTAAATCAAAATCAGAATTCTGACATAGATGTATAATTTTAAAATGTTTAAACTGTTATTTAGGGCACAGTATTGTGTTTCATTTTTATTTCAGGTGGGCTATAATAAAGACTCTGCTTTTATATGTGGATTTTGACTTTTCGAATGCTACTGTAGATTCCTCTACTTTCACGCAAATATTTCAAACTTAAAAATAAAGTTTCTTTGCACTTCGTTTCTGTCAGCATTTTTGGTTGTAGGAAGGGACTACCACAAAGAACATCTAAGTATACTTTGCTTTTGGAGGGCTCTGCAGTGATTTCAGATAAATCATAAATACTGTAAGCTCCTTAGGGCAGCAACTTAAACTTACCTGTTTGTTAGTTGCCTTGCACAAGGATAGCTGTCTGTACGTGGTGGATATTAAAAATCAGAAAATATCTGTAGTTCTAAAGGATAAGTTGTATTTCAGTAGGGTGGAAGAATGTTTATTTTGCCAAATTACAATTGCCTGGAAGAGGAATTTTTCAGTCCTGTTTCTGGCAACAGGCCAAGTGGTTACCAACGATACAAATATAAGGAGGCAGTCTTGATTGAGGAATCTCAGTTAAGCTTCAGTATCAATGCAATTTTGAGCAACCCCCCCGAGCAAAGAGAAATCTTCATTGTCTTATTTTTGGCAAAGTCATTTGGTGAGGTGGAAAGCTTGAAAGTCCCCCTTTTTACACAATAGCTTAATTCTGAGACTGAATTACACAGATCTGAAACATGAGCCTATAAAATTAACTGCGGTTCCCTTGATACCATACCAAGAGATTCAGTACTTTTCTAAGCATTTCAAAAAGACCTTTGGCAGCCTGCAGCTTTGGGTATTCTATCCCTCTGTCAGTCACTTTATCAAGCCACAAAATAATACATTTTAACTCTAAACTTCATCTCTAGTGAATGGATTGCATTTATTCATAATACAGTAACTCGGCTAGTTCATTGCATTAATTTTCTGTGGCAGCCACCATATTGCTGGAACCATGGGCACGGAAAGCATGAATCTCTACAGCCTGAAAGAGATGCTGGGTCCTCTGTAAAATAGGCACAGAGATCTAGGAGAGGATTTTCTGATTTAGAGATACTGCTGATCAGAATGGTCATTTTTTAATGCAAAGGCAAGAGATCTTAGCGTATATTAATTGCAGTGAATCCTTGATCTTTATGTATGTAAATAAGTTCTTCATGTGTATAGTCTGATTGTCCTGGATGTGGCTACTTGTGTAGGAAGTCTAACTCACATGTGGAGATCATCTTAAGCTATGGGCCTTTTCTGTCTTTTTCATGGTATCCATTGATTTCAGAATCTTACGTATATGCTGTAATTTCACTTTCTTCTCATCTCTGTGAAGTAGAGGACAGCCACTGTAGATACCTCGCTCTCTAAATTTCAGTTATGGCTGAGATGGGAGTTTGGATGATCTATTTATTCAAAGATAGGTCCTTTAAGAGCTTGCTTTACTAAAATGCGCTTTGTGTACTTTATAAACTTCATCTTAACCATTAAAGTTCCTTAAAGGAGATACCAAAAGCATTCCCAGTAGAGTAAAATAATTGCACAGATTATAATTTTTTAGCCAGTCATAACAATATGCACATCCTTAGTCTAAGGGAGCTGCTTTCATTTCAGGAAAATGAAATTGAAGTTGCAATTCCTTTCTTCCCCCAAATTAGAAATTGTTTCAGATTTAGATTAATTTTTTTAGTATAGCATGCAAGGATAAAGCTGTACAATGCTTCTGAATGTTAATGGGAGTCATAATGATATTTCTGTGCATTGTGCTAAAAAATTCTCCCTTAGTTTTTGCTTGTATGCACATATATTTCATTTGCTGGGACATACTACAAAATTAAGGGCTGAATAAAAGTAAATATTATATAGCAATACCAGAAATAATAAGTTCTGTCATTTTGCTAATCCTCCTCTCCCAGGGATAGCAAAGAATGAATTTACATTAGTAAACACTAACAAGAATTCATTACTGCCCTCACAAGAGGCTTGGAGAAAATGAAAGAACGTAGTGTACTGAAGAGGAAAGATGAGCAAAGACTCCTTGCTGTCTTGCTACAGAGTTACAACCAGGTTAATACAAAGGAAAGATTCTCACACTATTACTGACTACATTCAGTTTCAAGAAAATCGTGTTTGAGTAGAGTTAGTGTAGTCAATAGCAGACAGTGTTATAACTGGAAAAGCAATTAGAACATCGAAATTTTCATTGCATTTCTAGTTATGTACCAAGTAAGCATAGTTGTTCCTTTGGGCAAGGAATCATGCAAGTGATATTATCACAGAATACCCTGGAACCAAAGATGGACCATGAGAAATGTTGCACTCAAATCATTACTAGTCAAAATGAACTAGTGCCATAAAATCTTGAGGGCACACCTCATATATTCTTAAAATACTTGCCCTGGGGACTGATCTCAGTGTGTTTCCCTTCTTGCGGACACAACTGATTGCATGCAATTAGTCATTTAAGATATGCCAACAGAGTATATTGCGGCATCATAAAAAGGCTCAAAAACCAGCTTATTCAAAGCTAACTCATTGAGTTATTGAGGCTGTCTACTGTCTATTCTGTTCAAGTTCTGGTTGACTAACTCAGACCTCTTCCTAGTTTTAGGATTCACAAACATTCTTTACATTGTTTTTTCCTGTAATGTTGCTTAATGTATACATGTATTTCAAGAACAGCCTAGGCAATTCTATTATTCACCCCAGAAGGCAACTCAGTGCGTTCCCATTTTCTGTATTTTCTAGTGTTTGCTGTCTCATAAAGACCTTATATCTTGCTTTATCAAACTTCTCAATTTTGTATATGGTGATTTATTTTGCTTAATGAAAGTAGCATAGATATTTTTGAGCCCATTAATTTTTTAATTCCCAGGACAATCTAGTCTACAGTTGGTGCACACTAGATATTCAAAAATGCATTTTCAGTGAAAAGTTCAGCAACCTGACTGCTTTCTCTCTGACATAAACATAGAGTTGTTCTTTGGACAACCACTCTAAAATGCACAGACTTTTCCTTTAGGATATGATGTTTTTCACTGAATACTGGGTGATTATTGCTGACTATACTCTGGGCAGAAAGTTACCAGCACTGGAGTCTGATACCAGTCTTCTGGTCCCTAACTCCAGTTAGTTTAAATCTTGGTCAAGAATGCTACATTTATCATACACTGTTTGCTTGGGCAGCCTAGGAAGACTTCCATTTGGAGTAAAAGGTGAGTGTAGTGGCCAGAACCCTTCCCTAGACAGCAAGACAACTCACATACATTAATTCATTCAGTTTGAGTCCTTCTGAAATGTTGTGAAGAGGCTGTACCATAGAGTGGTCCTCCCCTTCTAGTAATTCAGGCTATGATGCCAGGACCAATGATGCATATGTAGATAGCCTGTTCATAGAGCCAACTGGCTTCATGAAGACCTTTATGCAGAATTCGTGTCCCCAGGTTGCTGTAATTCTGAGGAGGGTTAGACTGTGTTCTGGATCTGTCTCATTGAAAACATGGGCACGCATTAATTTAAAGTTCCATCTGCAGTATCTTAAGTTCACCATTTTAAACGTGTCTGTCAGAATTTGATACCATGTGAGGAAAAAAAAACCCTGCAGAAAGCCTTTCTGCCCTTCCCCACTCCAATCTCCCAGGTGTTTGCCCCTTGAGGGATTTGTATTTTATTAATGAAAATAGAAACAGAAGCATTTTAGCATTGGGGGCATCACAAAAATAGGAAAGGTCATCAGTCAGTTGAAAACAAATTTGCATGCCATTCTGTCTGTTCAGTTTTCTGTGTTTTCATGGTGAAATAGCATGGAGTGATCCCTGCTAATTAATATATCTGTTTGCAAGGCTGCAGTAAATGGAGCCAAGAAAAGTGAAATGACAGGAAAACAGCATGAAGAGCAGGGGGAAGAAATACCCCCACTCCCAAACCAGTAAGATTCTGCTTTTCAGCTGGGAGAACTGCTATTAGTTTGGGTAATTGTTTTTTTCACTGAAATGAAGATTCAGGTGGTAAAGAGAGCTGATTCATGGAAGACGATAACATTGCACTGTGTTTGCAGCCTGTTAGAGTTGAACACACACAATCTGTGTTGTTTTTTCCCCTTCCTTTTTCTAAGTAGTAATATCTGAAGCTGTCCCCAATGGCAGTCTGCATGTGGGGGGTAAAATCTGGAATTCCCTAATTTCTCCTGTTTTCTAATAAAAGCTATTACTGTACAAATGTAGATTTCCCCACCACCACCACCTTATTTTAAATCGGAGTGGTTTTAAAGGGGTGCTTTTTGGTGTAGCCTCTGAAAGTTGGGGTCCCCTGGTGATTGTGATCACAGTCTCACTGAAAGCACTTGGGTTTTTTTTGACATCAAATTAATATTCTCATCACTAAGTGTGAAATAAAGATTTGACAATAGAGCAGCTTCCTCTTTGTTAAAAACTTGCAAAGAGTTTCAGAGTTGAAAGGCTGAGTAAATCTTTATATCTGAGGAGGTAAGCTTAGTGTTATTTCTTGTTTTTTAACAGCACTGTACTGGCGAGCTGCAAGCTGTCTGAACATTGGAGAGAGACCCTTTGGGAGCTCCATTGGTTTTCAGCAAGTCTTTGCATGCAGTGTGTTTGTACTAGCTGAAGACAGCGCATGGCTCTCTAAATAATTTACAAGTTGATTAATAGACTCACATGGGTATAATTAGAAGAGGGAGAGACAGCAGCTACAGTAACGGGTACAGTGCTTGGGGGAACTAGAGACTTTATTTTTTTTAAAGAAACTTTCTAGGGTGCTGGGCGTTTGAAGATAAGTTGGGAAGAGCTCAGTGCCTCTTCCCTTTTGAAGTGGAAATAGGACAGTTTGAATCCGTCGAGTTTAATTTTTCACAAGCTTTAGGGGCCCTGCAGTGCAACTCCCTTTTTATTATTGAAAAAAACTCTCCATTTTTCTTTCATTTTTCACACACATGCACACACAGGCGTGCACACACACACACAGAGCCCAAATAGGAGCTAATAAACAAATTGATTTTCTACTTTATTTAAGTTAGTTTTATAAGGATGATATATGTTCACCTATATATGCACCTCATCACAAATATACTGTGTAAAGTTACAGAGATATTTATGAATACACCATACTTTAATGTATGCATTTTTAAGAAACCTTCACCTCTGTTTGACAATGCTTTTGAAGTAGCTCCATTTTTCAAGTCAAACTTTTGACTTTTCCTCTGGGACTGCTACAAAGGGTTTTTTTATGGAAAATAGGTAGCAGTCTTTTTTCCTACTAGGATAAAATTGGTGGTCAAGAGAACAAAATAAAATTTAAATATTTTTTCTTCTGTTTTAGGTGTCCATATTTTAATAAAAGATGTAAAGTTGTAGAATAGAAAGTTTTACATGAAGGCATATAGGCAGTAGGTTGTCATCTTCTTTCCTGAATTTTACTTTTTTTATGTATTGAATCACTACAATATGATACATTAGAGTCCCCTTTTACTTTATTTGAAAATCTAGAATATATTTTTCTTTATTCTATACAACATGCAACAATCAAAATTGCTATATCTGGCTAGCAGATATTCAGGGCTGAAGTAACACTGGGGAGACTCAGTCCACAAAGGCATTTTTAACGGCCAACCCATTTAAGAGTTTAAAAAAAAAAAAAAAAAAAAAAAAAAAACGAACAACAACAAAAAACCCCCACAACAACAACAGCAAAAACCCACCCCAAAAAGCCAGCCCTGGAAGCCAGACCAGAGAAAATAAATGTGATTTTATTCGTCTAATGCAGTTTTTTTCTGGAGCAATTGTGATAATAGGTCAGTGGATATGGTCCTGCCTGTATAAATTTTGCCAGTCTCCTCGTTTTGCAGCAATAATCACCATTATTATTGTTACTGGAGTATCGATAGTCCAATATTAGGCATCATAGCTCACAGCAGTAGTGCTGCTGGAGTCTGTGGGTTTGCATGAGGGAGGGGGTAAAGCAGGTTGTAAGTTAAAACGTATCAGACGGCCACATTTTGGTCAGCAGGCATCACTGTGCACGACCAAAGTGCCATAAACCCTCTTGGATTTGAGTGAAACTGTGGCCCTTGGCCATACAGGGCCTCATGCTTGTCAGGGGCTTTTAAACAGCAAAGCACAACATAAATGCTAAGTATTAATCTTTTCTATTTATTTTGATCTTTATTGCTGATAGTCATTGTTAACAAACTTAGAAATGGGGTGTTCCCTTTCCTGGCACTCTTCTTGCAGCACTAACTCCTCAGCAAAAGGCTGCTGACTTCAGTTCTGTTTGGTTTTCTGTTTGGAGTTTGGGATGAGGAAATCACATGAGTTTTTTGTAAGACAACTGGAAGGAAAAGCACGTTGCATATTGTCAGCATATGGTCTTGGGAGTTTAACATCAAATTCTGGCTTTGGCTCTGTTTCACTGGGTGCCATACATACAGAATCAGGATCATCCTGTATAAAACAGACTTTTTTATGACAAGCAAAACATTTAATAGCTCTTGCGTATCACTTCACATTTTTGAATGTCCCTTTAATGTAGCTGGTAGGTGTCAGGAGGAGCAGCAAGGGGAGAGACACAGGACTGGGCAGCTGATCCCACTGTTGGGGATCTGGAGTGTGCGCTGGCACCAGGCATCACTGGTAGGGGCTGACAAACCCCGTAACGTCCTGTCTTCTCATCGCATGGTGAGTCAGTATTTGGTAGAGAAAGCCAAGATGTTTTTCACCATGTTTATCAGGCCAAATTTATTCTTTTTTTTTTTCTTTAATATTATCACTATCAAGAAGGGTTTTGTAGGCCAAATTCTGCCCTGTCACAAGTCCTGTGTTCTTCAGTAGAGCTGAACTAGTTTGGAAATAAGGAGGAAATAGGGAACTTGGTTGATTATGGAGATGATGTGTTAGATGGGTTAGAACTGCGGTTGCTGTCTTGTGTCTAGCTGTATTCTCTCTGCAGAAGCTGAAGGAGTAAAAAGTAGTAGTGCAAATATACATTTTGTTATTAGTTTTAGAAACTTGCAGGTTTGAAACATCCCTGTGAGGTAATTCAGAGTAGCTTTTTGTCTCGCAGGTGAGTAAACTGAGGCAGAAAACCTAATTCCACTGGAGCCATGCTGCAATCAGTGAGCGAGCATGGGTGGAAACCCAGGTGTGGGGATCTTGACCTTCGTGTCAGCCCACTAGATCATCCAGTGACTCACGGATAGCCTGTGCCATTAGGCAAAGGCACACAGGCACTGAAAACATCCCAGAGGCTATTTTTAGGGGAAAAAAGCTTCTTGTGTTTGTATTCTGGATACTCGGTTTGGACTGAATTTCCATCGCTAAATCTGAAGATGCCACTAACAGGTAAAGCAGTGTGAGGGGCTGGAATCTTATCTAGGCACTGAATGTGATGAGATGTAGATTCCTGAATCTCTGGCTTGATCACTGTGAGAATGCATGATGTACTCCTTGAACATGCATTTCCAAAAGCCTTGATTTATCATGTATCATTTGATGGATGATTTGGGATCGTACCTGCTTTAAAAATGTCATTGCTTCCTCTTTAATACAGCTAATTCCAATTTTAAATGACTAAAAACCTCCAAGGGGGGGAAAAAAAAAAAGTTCTAATATATTTGAAGAAACAAAAATATTTAGAATGTGGAAATGAAATATTTTATCATATGATTTATTTTACTGTATTAAAATAATTATTCCAATTCTTACGGGAAGCCATTCTCAGCAGTGCTGTATATGTGAAATGAGCGAGTGGAGGCTGTATTTCTGTGTAAATTTTCCATCTGATGAAATTACTAAATAATTACGGTACTTCGCACATGCCGTGTCGATATTGGGATTTGCTGGGTCGCCTCGTTCTTCGCCGGCCCCTCCTTACCTTCAAGCACCAGAACACGGGAGCCGCTTCGGGGCGCCCCTAGTCGCGGAGGACTAAGGCGAGGCCGGAGCCCTCTCCTTTTCCCTGAATTCCCGAGATTTCGGCGGTTCGAACCCGTGCCGCAGCGCTGGCTGCTGCCCGCCCGGCGGGTACCGGCTGCCGCCGCCCCGCGCTGCCCGCCGCGCCCGGCAGGTGGCGGTAGAGAACAACCAATGGGGGCCGGGGCGGGGCCGGGGCGGGGCCGGGGCGGGGCCAGCCCCCCGCCGGGAGGCAAGCCTGCCCTCCGCCCCTCCGCCCCGCCGCATCGCAGCAGAAGCGGGCCTTTTCCTTCCGCCGCCCTCCCGCTTGCATTGAAGACACACTTAGATTAGTATTTTTTATTATTTACAGTAAGCAAAATTGGCTGGATGCTATGGAAAGGTAACGTTTATGGAAAAAGAGCTCGCTGTCACAAGTCTGGTGTGTTGGCAGGATTAAATTAAAATATTCCTCAACCTGCATGATGGTAAATTGCTGGTAAATTGTTCTCAAACACATTAAAAACAAATTGATACAATCTCTGAAGACCTTAACGGGGGTGAGGAGGTAGAATACTTCTCTGAAAGACCCAAATAAAATGACCCATTGTGAATAATCCAGAGTTTATAGAGTAATAAAATAAGCAAATCTCATGCTTTGCTAAATTTAGGATTGACAGGACAATCCGGGAAAGTAGCCTTTGGCAGTAGCTTATACTCAGGGCAATATGTTAACTGTCAAGTACTGGGATCAAGCCTCAGGCATCTGAATTAGCTGTGAAAGTCTTCAGACCTAGCTAAAAAAAAAAAAACTCCGAGAGAAGGATAAAGGATAAATGGACAATATTGTCAAAAGGACCTTAATCTTTTTACAGCACAAAGCTGACAGAATTTACATCTGCAAATGCATTTATGCTGTACTTAGAATCAAGGTCTTAGAGATTGGGCGAAGTGAGTCAATACCCTTCAAAATTCTGTTTTAAAAGGAAATCTATGGAGGAGGAATCAATTAAAATATTATAATTGTATAGCTTGGAGCACTGACAGCACTGAAGCTATTGGAGAATAGTGCCCCATAGTCTCTCAAGTAGTGTTTTCGCCTTTCAGACTGTGCCTTTAATGTTCTGTTACTTTTGTCTTGAGCAGATGGTATGATTTTGTCAACTGATTGCCTGATACGGGTTTTCTATTAGTCCTGCAGATCTATGGGTTGGGTAAGAGCCAATAGGCCACACTTCTCCGAGTTTCATGAGGAGGTACTTTTTGTGAGAAGTACCTCATACTCGTGAAAACCTTTGAAGCTCTGGGAAGTAAATTTATTTTTTAAATGGTCTGCTGGAAGGTGCTGATTGACAGCCCTGGAGACAGAAAATCTTTAGGTGTCTTAGACCAGACCTAGACCAGAACACAGCAGTTCCAGCATGAGGAGCAGGACTTGAAGCCTCTGTTCCCTGTACCCTTGCTGATCATACCCTTGAATTGATTAGATCACTTCTTAGGTCCGCAGCTGCTAACTCAGCTGTGTAGTCTAGACCATTAACATGGTTGAGAGAAGCTGGGAGATAAAGGAGATATGGTATGTGGTATTGATGTTAGGCAAGAATGTACGCATGAATGAATTACATTTCTATATGGAGCTGTTTGTGGCCTGTATTCTGCCATGGATACCATTTCGGAGGTTTGCCATGACCTTGGTCCACAGCTCTGTACGGTGCTCTCAGCATGGGGTATCGCTGTAGCTCAGCAGCTCTGCAGTATTACTTCTGAGGGGTGAATTTTATTCCTGTACCTTGATTTCTCGCCTTAATAGAGATGTGCTTCCACATTACCTAATCTGGATATCTCTTTGTAGCACATTGTAATTTTTACAAGAAACTTATCTTTGGACTTCTCTAATGATAAAGTAAAACCTCTCTAGAGCCTCATTCCCCTGACTTTCAGAGTTGGAAACTCACACAAGCTTATGTTGAAAAGGAATTGATTATTCAAAGCTCTTGTGCTTCATAATCTACTTAAAACATGTAGAAAAGCTCTAAATTTTACTTTGCTATATAGCCCGTTGGGTCATGTGCTTAAGGCCAGGAGACCTCTGGCTAGTTACTTACAGACTGTGTGCCCCTCCAATTACAGGTTATTAATTTGCCTTACATTCAAGAGACAGTTCCACATGAGTGAAAAGGAATACCGTACTGTGGAATTCTTCATTACCTACTCTGTCTGTACCACAGCAAAATAAGAATAATACTGATTTCTTTCTTCCTTTTTTCTCCTCTTTTTTTTTTCTTTCCCCTCTGGTCTGTGGAAGATGTTTTACAGTTTTAATGCAGCTGTTTTAAGTGTGACTGTTCCTGTTCAAGGGCAGCTGATATACTTTGTAATGCCATTGAACAGCCAACAAGCTATGTTCCCCTATTGTGTTGAAGTGATAGGTATGTTTGCTAATCAAGAGGAGAGCAGAGCTTGCTGTCTGACATGTTTATGTTTTATTTCTCACCATCAAGCTTTAGAGGGAGGCACAGAAAATATGTAAGCATCTATATTATTCAGTGATGTATATATGTACATGAGCATACAAACAATCTCAAGTGTATTGCTGGTATCTTCTAGTCAGTCATCGCTGAAATTAGCAAGGTGTCAGGGTTACCATATATCCCCAGTATTACTCAAAAAAACCCAAACCCAACATCCCATTAGATAAGTTGTTAATTAATTGTCACTGCATCTTGTTAGGTTTTTTTTTCCTCTTGTGATTGCTTCAGTTTTGTTCAAAAATAGTGACCAAAGTATAGGATTTCGATCATCAGAATTCGCAGAAGGCCTATGGGAAGTGATCAGATTGAGGAGATGCTGCCTGGCTCCCATCAAAATTGCTTTTTAATGTTCTTGTAGGCTGTAATGTTTATCCCTCCCATATGCAGGATGGAAGCAATTTAGCCCCTGGAACTGGAGAATCTCCTATGATCTGCTGGAAGCTGAACAGTACAGTACACCCTCTTATTTCTCTGTGCCATTCCGGGGGCTTTCAGCCTCTTCCATGATTCCCTCTTCATCTCACAGGGATGTCAGCTCTAGCAGAATCCTGCCTTAGTGCAGTTTTACTCTTGGGTCTGTAGGTTTCATTCAAATCCCTTGCAAAACTGTCTTTTAGCATTCTGAAAATGTTTCCAAAAACCCATGTAATTTGGCATCTTTGTAAATCCATGTTAATGATTCCAGTAGAAATCATGATAAAATAACATGCATCAAGACAGAAGGTTTAGTGCTGCAGCCAGAAATTCAAGGCCACCAGGAAAATTCCACTGGTCGTTGTATGGAATATATTTTGGGGAAAGAGAAGGTGAGATGGTTTTTTTTTTTTTCTTTCTTCCTACCAGGATGTCTTGTGTTTGTATTAGTTCTTGCAACCTGGAGGGTAGGGAGAACTGCCCTCCAAAGAGCACTGAAATTTTCCTGCTATCCCCTCTATGCCTGCCTGCAGCTCAGGTCTTAGCTAAGTATCATCTGTCTAATAACATTTCTGCCTGCTGCTGCACTGTTGTGTAGTTATTTTTATGAATCCCATTTTTAACAGAATGCCTAGTTTTGCATTGTCATTTTGCTCTCTGTCAAGTGTCTGGTTTTATTCCATTCCTTTTTTCCTTTAGCAGATGGAGAATGTTACTCTCCTTAACATGTTTTTTTTCTAATGTGAAGTGGGTATCCTCAATTAATAAACTAATCTGTTTTCAAATTAATTCCCTGCGGTTTTCCTCCCTTTTTACTGGTACATTGAATCCTGAGTGCAATTCTGTAAACTCAGTAATTTGATTATTTAAAGGAGAAGTAATGAATTTCATGATAGAGGTGTAAGTCTTTAGGAAATGTTAAATTTCATGAAGCAAATGGATTCTCTTACTGCGGTTTAAAATCTGCTTGTACCCAGGGTATAAATGTGCACTGATAATAATAGGCTCTACTAAAACACAGGTGCATTCCTGTCAGCTAGTCCTAAAGCAAATTGCATTGTTAGAAATCTGACGCATATGCTCTGCTGTGAGCACTTGTTGTTGTATTTTTGTATGCAGATGGGATGGCAGGGTGAGTATCAAAACATCAACATTCCATGATGTCGAGTTATGTAGCATTTTTTATTGCTTGTTTCCAGTAGAGGCAACAGTGTATTAGACACACTGTCAAATAAAGAGAAGGGACTCTCGTTGCTTCTTGAAAATTGTTTTGGCTGCTTTTTTGGGAAGTAGCCTGAGGTGATTTTACTGACCCTTCTTTGGGGTTATTTGACACTAAACCCAACATATTGCAAGAGTCCTTGAGAAATTTATAGTCACTCTTGTTGAACCTGATCATTTAATTTTTCTGAAAAAAAAAAATAATTACAAGATATATAAGTTTAAGTTTCTCGACTGAAATATTTTACTTTATGAAGGCTATAGTGAAAATATGCAGGATACCTCCTTACCACTGTGCCCCATTAAATAGAATTTTAAAAGCTGAATAGTAATTGTAATCCCAGTCAGTATCTTGGTGATGTTCTCTCTTGCCCTAAAGAAAAATAATAATAGAGGAAAGAGAACTTTTATCTCTAAAATTAGGGAGTCATCAATGCAGTAATTACAGTAGTTGAAATACATTTTTGAAATTTATTTTCAGTTATAAAAGCTTCAGGCCTTTGGGCAAATTGGAGAAATATTGCATCTAGCCTGCTGTGGCAGAACCATTATCATCTGCTAAGTTAAACACAGAATGCTACTGAAATTTCTCTCCTGTTTTAGGATTTCTTTTACACAACTTAGGTTAATTATTTGTGCATTTTGATAAGATTATGTCACACACTTCATTGTGACATCAGCTCAGTATGGCTGAGAGAAAAAGTACATTGCAAAATTACGTAGGCATCAGTTTTTACCAAATACTTTGCTTTAGTCCTACAGTTCCTTATGAGTTTGGGGGTTCCATGATAGCACAGTAAATACAAAGTCAACGGTAACTCCTCTCTCCAAAAATCTACCAATCATAAACAGGAATAAGTCTTTGTGTTTTAGTTCCTGTAGCAGTCTAACCAGAAAAAGTAGTTTGTATCCTCCTTAATTGCAGACTCAGCATACAAAATAAGTGTCATCTTTTTAATCCTTTGCAGTCCCAGACAACCTTGTTATGAAGATCCTGGCAGAACGCCTAAACACACTAGACTGCATGACCAATGGTTGGGTGCTTTATGGCTTCCCAAGAGACATAGAGCAGGGAGAACAGCTGCAAAAATCACATATTATTCCAAACAGGTAAGATATAAATTTAGCAATCATGACATTACACGTATGAAAAATTTGATTACAGAAAGATACAGGTCTCTATTGACATTGAATAGTCTGTTGCATCTTATTTATTTGTTCATTCCTTAGCTAGAAAAGGGGTCTTGCTCCTGGAGTGTAGGAAATAGAGCACTGGCCTTACAAATCCTCCAGATGGCCAAACTGTGGGAGAGAGAAGAGGTTTGTTCTTCTGGTTATTTGTTTGAGTTGCCTCTAAAGGCAAACCATAAGAAATGGATTAAAGTTTGGATTATATCAGAAGGTGTATTTTATTTGCAGCAGGAGGGAGGATCTAAATCTTCTTTCTTGAGCGTTGGCATAATATCATGGAAATACATTAGTATCGCAAGGAGCTCATTATGAGACTTTTCGGTTTTGTGAAATCATTAAAAACAACATGAGAATTATATTTTATTTGAGCTATAACGAAGTGTTCAGAAATGTAATATAAGAGAAATGAGCATAAAAGAGAACTGTTATGACTGCCAGGCAAATAAAATGGAGTTACTCTTTAGAGCTGGTCCAAAGGTGGTGTGGATTTGAAATGCTGGTGTACTCATCAAAGCTGAGAGACTTCTCTGTTCTCCTCCAGGGGTTCCTGTTTCTCTCCATACCACTGTCTGACACAGTGGCCACTCCAAAGGCATACATTGGAAATTTGTAGTCTTTGTGCTTCCAGGAAGCTTATTCTTACCTAAAAACTAGTAGTGGAAAAGGTGTATTACCCACATAATTGTCTAAGTTGGCAAAGTTACTCTTCCTGTGTCTTCTGTGTGGCTGCCCTCGATCGCCTCCCCACTCCCAATACAGGGGTATAGTGGAAAGATGTAAAAGGGTAAGACTGAGTTGGAGAGACATGCTGGTTTTGGCTGGGGTAGAGTTAATTTTCCCTTTGGGCCAGGCTCGCTCACTTGCCCCTGGTGGGGTGAGGGAGAGAACTGGAAGGGTAAAAGTGAGAAAACTCGTGGGTTGAGAGAAAGACAGTTTAATAGGTAAAGCAAAAGCCGCGCATGCAAGCAAAGCAAACCAAGGAATTCATTCAGTCCTTCCCACGGGCAGGCAGGTGCTCAGCCATCTCCAGGGAAGCAGGGCTCCATCACGTGTAACGGTGACTTGGGAAGACAAACGCCATCACTCCCAGCGTCCCCCCTTCCTCCTCCTTCCCCAGCTCTATGTGCTGAGCATGAGGCCACATGGTGTGGGACATCCCTGGGGTCAGTTGGGGTCACTGTCCCGGCCGTGTCCCCTCCCAACCCCTTGTGCCCCCCCAGCCCCTCGCTGCTGGGGTGGGGTGAGGGGCAGAAAAGGCCTTGGCTCTGTGCAAGCCCTGCTCAGCAGAAACGAAAACATCCCTGGGTTATCAACGCTGTTTCCAGCGCAAATCCAAACCACAGCCCCATAGTAGCTGCTGTGGAGAAAATTAACTCTATCCCAGCTAAAACCAGTACAAGAGAGAAAAGAGGAGTGAAAAGGGAGGGAGCTAGCAGTCATACCATCAAGGTTTAAAAATGAAAGTATGTGAAAACAGCAGTAGTTTTATTTATTAAAAGTAAGACAAAATACCTCTTAAACCATCCATTTAATGAAAAAAGGGAGAAAGAGTCTTGAAACTTAGGCTAGATTCACTTAAATAACATTTCCCATGGATTATTCATCATGTCCATTTAGAAGGTAGGTCCTGAGTCCCTAAACATGCATCTGAGTACCTGAGATCAGTGTGAATACTCAAGTGTGTGCCATGTGCTCCCTTACAGGATTGAGACCTCATCAGGTGAGGAAGAACAACTCATTATAAAATTGTACGTGTGGAAATTTGGCACTGATCCATTTGCTCAGCTTCCATTTTCTTTAAAGAGCTGTGCACATTCAAATCTGAGTTAAGAATTTGGCCCCTACTATTTTATACAGGAGTTGAAGTAAGGGACAAAAATAGACATCATGCTACCTGATTGATTTTGGAGCTGATATTTTCCATGAAACTGAAGTAGTAGGTATGTAAGGGAGAGAGGGTGATTATAAACAAAAGGACATATTGCAGCATAGGATAGCAGGGCAGTAATTCAGTTTCAGTTGTGATGCTAGTTATAAAACACTATCTGCAGAGGTGGTATTTCTGACATCAGGAGAAAAACCTGATAGAATTATAGCCTTGAAATCAATCTGGGAATAGGATGCAGAAATCTATAAATCATACGCAGAACAATCTACAAAGTCTCATTTTTAGGAGGGCTCTGTTGATGAAATTAGAT
Source organism: Morus bassanus (assembly GCA_031468815.1). Taxonomy (NCBI): domain Eukaryota; kingdom Metazoa; phylum Chordata; class Aves; order Suliformes; family Sulidae; genus Morus; species Morus bassanus. Next base: position 5,332,580 of record CM062586.1, read on the forward strand.
TAAAATAAATTTACATATATATCAAGTTTATTATTAAAATCTAGTCACATCAGTAAACAATATTATTTGTGAAAGAGTATGTTACTCTGTTTTGAACTCAAAGTAGACCTCTTTGGCCGATCAGAACACAGAGTTATTGTCTGCTTGTCAAGTCATAAATCTATTCCTTAGAGCTAATAAATGGTTAGTGTTCAAATACTATGTTTTATCTGACTCCCACCTCATAAAGCTAGTACACATAATACTAAATTATACAGCGTTGAGCAGGATCAGTCTCCTGACTCCTCCATCTTATGGAAAGAAAAACAAACCTAGTAATTGATGGTAGAAAAGAAGGAAAATAAAGTTATTTGAAAACAAACAAAATGGGCTATAAAGTTTGTTAAAATGTAATAGTAAAAAAACTCATACAGCATCAGCCACTGCATCCAAAGAACTGCCCTGGAACAAAAAGGAAAATAATTCATTTTCCACTGAAAAAGTAAGGTACAGGGTTTTCTTTAAATTAGAATTTGCAGTAGAGCAAAGGCTTGCTTACAGGCTGGTATAGGAAAACCTGCCTGTATCAGACAAAACCTGTCTACCGAAGAACTGCTCTTTCTGTACTCAGAGAAGACATGTATTGCTTTCTATGTTCCTCCCTATGAAGCAGTTACTGCTTAAGTGGACAGGATCCTAATCGTATTGAACTGTGGCAGCCTTTAGGGCAAATAAGAAGCTGAATCTATTAGTGGTCTCTCAGCTATCTAGTAAAAGAACGCCATTAACCACTTAGTGCCTACAGTAAGTGGGAATCCAAATACAATTACAGGTTGGCATCTGAAGCTCAGAACTACTAACACAAAGGACTGAATTCAGTTCCTCATCCAAATGAGTGTAAATAGGTATTTTAGCTTTTTTTATTGTTAGTGGTTGAACAACAATAGGAAATATATGGTCATGGATAGTTCTAACGTACAGAAAACTCTATTTAATATCTAGCAAAATCTTTCTTATCCCCTTCTGCTCTCTCCCAAACTTACAGTTAAAATAAGATTCAACAGCAACAGTGTCATCTGTTACATATCTCTTGTCATTAGCTTCAGCTGGTTCATGACCAGCTGTCTGCTGGTTCCAGGCCAACTTAGGGCAATCAGCAGCTTAAGGATTCCCTGAGCCAGAGGGTCATCTGGACAACTGTCTAATAGCCCATTTTCCTTGACTTTATAGTTGACTCTTTTTCAACACACTGTACTTTTGGCCTCCACCAAATCGTATGGAAAGGAGTTTTACTTTTTCACTGGGTGTCGTATGAAAATACTTCACAGTATTTTTTCCAGGTTCCTTTCTTGTATTGAAACACAGTTGTAAGCATTCCCTGTTCATGCTCTCCTAACACTCCTGATTTTATAAGCCTCTTGTATATGCCTGTTCAGTCATCTCTTTCCCAGGCAAAGAACCTTGGTCTGGTTATTCTTTCCAAAAAGTCACTTCACTCTTCTGATCATCCTGTCCCTCTGTTCTCTACCTTCTCTAGTGAATCTAGCTGGTTCTTTTCTAAGGTGGGACAACCAGAATTGCATTCAGTTTTGAGAGTAGCACTGTGTACTGGATCTATATATATTACCACAAACATTTTTCTATTTTGATCTTAACTCCATTACTCATAATTGCTGATATTCTTTTAGATGTTATTGTGAAAGATTTTGGAAGAATGTCTTGTGTGTGTAAACTATGGTAACTATAAGTGTCTCTTTCATTGAAAATATACTGAAAAATCACAAAGTGTCACAAATCTCAATTGAGTGTGTACAAACTCAGCAAGGAGCCTAAAGACCCTTTAACTCAAGATCTCTGTAGTTAAAATTGTAGCCAGGTTTGTGTTAGAGTTCTCCTCAAGCCGATAAAGAAAGCCCTTCCATCTGCACCAATGGGCTCTGCTGCTAAGTGTGTCCTGGGATTCCCACTTCCTCTGCTCCATCATTTCTTTGGTTTTTTCCATCTGATCTGAATCGAGGGTCGATTGGTTTACATTTCAGTATTGATTAATTACGTTAAAGTAGTATCTACAAACAATACAATAAGTGGACAGACAAAGCTGGGAGGAGAGGGATGAACTTGAGGATTGACCTAACAATACATATATAATGTATTTCAAATACCCATTTTTCCAATATTAAAGTTTTTTCTTTCCTGTAGAGAAAATAAACAGCACTAGCTTCCCCAGTGCAAGTTTTCCAGCAGTATTTGGTCTTCAGAATGATGTGGCTGTATCCCCGCTTATGTCATCTTTTTACATAATATATTTAAAGCTTCTTTTTCATCACACTGCTAAGAACCTATATTCAAACAGTTTAGGATAATGAAGTTCCTAATTTCTAAGATAGAATTGGTGAATACGTTGAAAAGAGAAAAATCAGAATGGAAAAAAAAGATTTTATTTTTTTTAACTATTTGGTCTTTACACGGGGCTTTCATATTTCTGCAGCTGATCCCAGTGTGGATTAGGGATAATAAACAGCCTATTAATGGAGGCCTGAACTAGGAAATGGAGTTTGAATCAGCAGCAAAATTCAATGGCTGACGAAGGTTAATAACTCCATTACTGTCAGCTCTATTTTTTAGCCATTTGAAGAGCTAGGTATTAGCCTTACCTTACTCCTCATTAATTGAGCTAATAGAACCCCAGTGACCCTACCATGCTGCCATTATCTGAGAGTTTACCAGACATGGACTGGAATACTTATCACTGAATATGTATTCCTCAGATTCATTTTTATATCAGAAATATTTTTGTTAAAGATTGGCTGTCTTCAGGTTTCTTTTTGTCTTTTCATTTCCTTGCTGCCTTCTGTAACAGCTACATATTTGGAAATTAAATGTAAATGACTTAATTAAAATCCTATCAAGGAACAAGCTAAGTCCCAAAATAGTTGCATCAAGGAAACATAATAGTGGTTGAATTATTCTGACATGGAAAAATCTTACAGGGCATTTTTAAAACTTTGGCCTAATTTAAATGATGAATATTGTGTACTTATAATAGATGCGTTTTTAATGGATGGCATACAAAAATCTGATGAGTAACAAAGAAGAAATGTTATAATTATATCTTCTTATTTTTTCCTCATTTTCAGAGGAAAAAAAAACAGAAAAATGATGTGGCAATCAAGGTACTAAATCAGTCAAGAAAATTTGCCTGCACCAGGGAGACAGAGAAACAGTAGGAAAAGTCCAAGTGACCTATGTAGGATTTGGCTTAATTTATAAAGAAAGTAGTAAAAATAATAGGCAGACCAATTCTCTGTTTCAGTCATTCTCGTTTTTTGTCTCTTCTGATTAGAAAGCAGCTCGCTCTTACCAGAGCTATTATATGGTTGCTGGTTTATTGACTGTTGTCTTCACTAATGCTAATTGGTTTCCTTTTTATTATCACTTTGCACACCAGTGCTCCCATCTCAGCTAGTCTCTTCCTCCTCCATCACATGTTCAAAGTCAAACAGACTGACTGGTAAAAACTAAAGGGCAAGACAGTGGGACTTAAAGGGGCAGGATCTTCTTGAGGTCTGTGGTATGCTTATGAAATAGAAACATATTTTGAAGACTGTATTTTAGGTGATGAATTCTTATTTGTCTTTCCCACTCCAGTGAACGTACTCACCCTCTTATCTATGCTGACTAGGCATCAAGTTACACGCAGAACCATGCTCTGAGGGAGCAGAACACCCTGGCCAAGTGATAAAAATTACAAGTTCTTTTCCCCAACCAAAATCCATTAGAGATTGTGCTTACTGGGCAAAATTAACAAATCTTCCTCTCACCTGGACTGGTGAATGACTCGTCTGCTTCACTGAGTAAGTGGGATCAGTTTAATCCACAGTTGCTACCCCTGGAGCCTTTTCCAAGCTACGATAATTCAGTCATTGTGTTATCTCTTGATGCAAGTGTTTTGAGACTTACCATGTTCATTGACAAGATTTTAATTAAGTCATTTACCTTTGTTTCCTGATCTGCCTCTATTGCAAGAGGCATCACTGAGCCCTCCATAAATGGGCAAAATGTATCAGGGAAGCTCCCATTACCTTATGTGTAACAGCTGTGCATAAGAAGGTATACGTTGCTCTGGCACGAAGGCTCTATTAAGCAGTCACGCCCACAGGCTACTTAATAGTGACGAGTAATTCTCCACATGTAGTGCAAAAAGCTGCACACACAGTCTTGCCCTACACAAAACCGATGGAAGCAGCTTCTTACTCAGATTTCTGAGGTTTGGCCATCAGTGGGAAATCCTCATTCTCTGTTCTCCTTCTCTTCCTTTGTAGATTGTGCTCTCTCTTCCCTCATAACATAACACTAATCTGAATAGAAGCTATTGCTATTAAATAATCCAGTAGATAGAAAATTGGATGATTACAATAAAGAGATTATGTCACTTCTGCTGCCTGACCTATATTGGTACCATAAGGGCCTTTCTATCCTGGGGAAGGATATTAACATGCATCTTGAGCCAACAATAGCAACACATCAAATGCAGTTTTAAAATCCTTCTATGGGCTTTCTGTAGGATGCTGCATTTGCTGTCACGAGCTTATTCTGCTCCAACAAGAATAGGAGGTATATTTGGCTTCAGTTGTGGGAGGCAGGTATTATTTTTGGAAGTTACCTCGTACAAGCTCCTTTTGACGGCTGGAGTTAATTTAGTGAAATCCTGGATACAGCAGTTAAGGAGATCTCTGATCTCAGCAAGCTTCCTAATTCTCCAGGAAGAGAAAGAAGAAAAGCTTCTACTTCTAAGTCAATGTTTTTATTTTTATTTTTTAAGGACCCAAAACCACATGCACCATCCTTTCATTCTTTTTGCTGCTGAAAGGAGGGATATTTTTCTGCAGTAGTGCTCTCTCACAAATGAGGAGACATTAGGAAGCCTGAAGACTTTCTACCCTGATTTCCTTTATGTTAAAACCATTTTTCTCAGAAGATGCCACCAGTATCAAGATTGCCTTTCTGAAATCAATACCTAACTGGAGAGAGAAAACTCTGTAAAAGCAGTAGTGTCTGGTCTACTTTTCATGTCTTTGGCAATGGTAGCAAGTTTTACACAAGGCAAACCAAACCAGCAACCTCTCTCCTTTCTCCACATGGGAACAGATACAGTCAAACTGAAAGCACTGGGCTTAATGTTAATGCTTCCAGTGCTTCTTCACAAAGTGCCATGAAGTGTCCATGCTTTCAAGGCAGATCTCCTAGCTCCTCCTTTGGCTGCCAAAATTAGATGCCAGTGTAGCAGCAGCACTTTGAACAAGGTGACTTTGGATAGGTGACATTGGGTTATATTTGAATCTTGAAGAGTCAAAGAACTTTGAATTATGTCAAATTCAACATTGCAGGAAGCTTTCTGTTTGAATACTCAACTCTGCAGTTTGGAAGGAGCTAGCTAAATCAGGCAACACTTCAGAAAGAGTCAAGTTCCTCTAAGAAGGCCCAATTTGGTCGGCTACACAAGAGTCCTGTGCCCTTACATGTTCTCAGTCACTTCAGGGCAAAGGGCTGGCTTGTGTTCCTACAGACAAAAACCTCTTCACTGTGGGGTATTATTGTTTGAGATCGTCTCTAGTTCCAGGAAGAAACTGAAAATTTTTACTAACCAAGTTCTCACATGTTTGCGTTTAAACCTTTCCCATATTACTCAGGAAGCTGAGATGAAGGGTGTCTTGTGGTCAGTGTGGGGAACTTGCACATTTCCATCTTGTTGGGGAAAATATGTTGTTCTGAGAGGAGATCTGAGAACTTCCTGAAAGAAGAACCAGGCTTGTAAAATCCTAATTCACGATGATAACTTCATGGTACTAATCTCTGCAAATCAGCAAAGGTTGTTAAGGGCATTCACCTAAGACACGTCTGTTTAAGGAATGGAATGAAACAGTCATGGAAATCAAAGTGTTATTTAAATAGTATTCAAGTCATCTAACCTGTGCTTTCCCCCTCTGCACTCTCTTTGCTTAGGTTTCTATTCACACATTTTGGTCACCAAAGAGCATCCCTGAGAGCTCACAGGTCTGGGTTCCCTTGGGTCTCCCAGTTTGCTCTCCATTCATCTTGTTCTCCATGACTGACTCTGGGGGTTGGGATCCAGCAGTATTCAAGGTGCTGTTTGAGTGCTGTAGCATTGAAGCTGAGAGGCCATCCTGCAGCTCTTCTCCGAGGCTGTTTGGTATAGAGTCACTTTTATCAAACAATTTTGTGAAGACGGTTACGTAGGAAAAGGTGTAGCTACATGCAGTCACGCACCATCAGTGCATTTCGTGGAATGTAACACTGATTGATCTCAGCAGGGAAAGATATGATGTGCTTTGTCAATTCTGAATATTTCTTCATGGACTGAAGCAGTCATTTTCAAAATTTTACCTTAATTTCCTCGGTAGTTCACACACAAATAAGAACCATATACATGCAAGTCTGATTTTTTTAGGGTTTAGGAGCTTTTTGTAAGGAAGATACTGGTTTCAAGATCTGACTGGAACCAGAAAAACTTTTGAAGAATAACTTAGGGAGGAAAACTTTAAATATAATGGTGCGGCAGCATTTTAATTTGCATTGGGTAAGAGAACACATATAGATAAAACTGATGAGAGTTTTGTATGTGTGAGAACGGTGGATGGAGACAGTGTCTGAGAAAGCACGATAGGAAAAGGAGGGCTGTCCAGTGACGTCAGGTATCTCACATTGTGTTGATCTCTTACAATTTACTTCAGCAATGTGGTAGCAAAAGTTGGCTGAATATTATTCTGAGTAACTGTAGAAAGGTCACGCCTACATCTGTACAGATTAAAACTGATTTTATGAATGTCTGTTACTGCCTATGCTGTCTGATATTGAGAGCACAGGGGCAGTACAAATGTACATTACCTTTGAACTCCATGATTACTAGAATCCAGGAATTCTGGAGTAAAAACTTAGGACAAGATTGTGCCAGCTGTGCTCTGATTTATTGGTCTCTTTGGATCTGAGGCTAATCCCAGAGTAAGCCATTGCTCAGCACTCGTGTGGCTGGCAAAATTGGCCCACAAGGCAGAATAGGCATTACGCTTCTTTTGCTTAGATTCTCCAAGCTGAAGATCTGGGAAGACAAGTACATTAGTCTGTAGCAAACAGAATACGGCTTGGGTGATTAAAACTGTCAAGTAATATTGCATATTGAATGGAGACAAGTTTGTCATTACCATGAGGATTAGAAAGTGTAATCTTCATTAAAACATCAGTGGATTTACTGCTGTTTGCCTTGGAACAAGATATTTGCTCAGAATTTTCTAGTAAGTAAATTTAGCAAGTGCAGGGCAATTTAAGAGAGCGTAGCTGAAAACCATCATAGCTTATTCTGCAGGAAAGATGTAAGAATGATCCCTTATGTCTGACAGATGCACTGGATCTAATTCTGTTGGTCTGGATCACCTGCAGACACATAAATGTATTAATCACCATCCCTTAAATTGGCTTCCTTTGGCTCAGGTGTAAGTGGTGACCCAGTGTTTTTGTGCTGCGTAAGGATCATATTTTCTGTCCCTAAATAAATTGTGTTTACAAAATTCTGTATTACAGAACTCTGTGCTTTGTAAGGCTTGAAATACATAATAAGGCTTTTATCCGTTCCACAGAGGCTTTTAAATGTTATCCTTTTCTAACATGTGCTGTATTTCTGAGCTCAGTAAGACCACTCTCATGCTTTGCGCATGATAAAACTTGTTTTTTAAAAAATTGTAGTCTAATATTGTTCTGATATGAATGTTGATTAACATCCTGCTGATACGCACTGAGTGAATGATCCAGAGGACAGTCTGTTCTTTTGATATAACTGACCAAAGATCAAGGTACAGCAGGTTAAAAAATAATTGTTTTATTTAACCTTCTAGTAAATTCTGCTACTTTTGTGAACATAATTTAAGCTGATTTTCAGGCCAAGTATGTAGGAAGAGTTCCTTCTCGCATACTTGCAGTGAAATCAAAGGATTTGTATTGACCATGAATTTGCCCCAACGTTAAAGAAAACAGACACAAAATAAAGAAATCACGTGATTTCTCAATCCCTTGAGTCCTGTGGGCTCTTCAGATTGACATATATTTTTCTTAGCAGTGTTTGCAGTAGAACACTGAACTGTCAAAGCAAAGTGGTGGGTATGGCAAACTTCCTGTATTTTTGTAAAGTTTACTTTCTCCTTTTAAAAGTACGGTTTTCTCACAGAATTCTGACTCCAGTTGTACATTTCTAGCCTCCATGGATGAGACTGCATAGGATTAACTGGTATAGGAACAAGCCCTTAGCTTTCATTCCACCATTCAAAATGTAATCACAGCTTGAAAACTTGCTGCCATTTTTTTTGTTAAAAATGTTACTGCCAGTCTATTATACTGAATCCAGGTTTTTATTAACTTGCTGTTAATAAATTGCTGAAATGCATTTTGCTCAGTAATTATTAAAGAATTCTTGTAGTCCAATTACATAATTCTTAGGTTAAGTAGCTGTTACTCAGAAAAATCATCCAACAAAACACAGCAAAACCAGTGATGGCAGGAGAGAAGCTTGGACATAATGAGAAGGGAGAACTAGGAACAATTTCTTAAAGTCTCTTCTGTGTCCTTCTTTGGCTGTATATTTGCATTACAAACATAGGAAGTTCGATCAGTACAGCTTCCAACTTGTCCCCTCTGCAAAAACTTGAGAGTAGCTTCCTCTGATTTATTACGCATCATGTTGTTTTACTGCTAAGTGTAGGAGAGGTCTGTATTCAGGCTGAATATTTGGGTTTAGTTCCTGCCTTGTAGAGGATTTCTCCAGTGGTTCCTAAGTTTCTCATCATGCCTGCTTCCTCCCCACTACCCCTACCTGACCCTGCCATAGATCTCAACTGTTGTTTTACCTTGTTGATGTTTTGTCTGTATTTGCTTTAACCAGATGCCCCTCTTTGCATGCAGCACTGGGACTCATCCCCTCTCTCCTATCAACAATAATTAGCCTTGTAAGACTAATGGAAGAAATCGTGTCTAATTACCCTGTTGAAGGCCCAATTATGTTATTAACATTTGTGGGCTATAAGCTAATGATGAGGAGAGCCTCTCATTTGCATAGCATTAAGTTAATTGAGCTGGAAGCTATGGGGTGGATAGCAGTGATGATAGCAGGATTCTGTTACAGAATGGATAATGATGACCAGAGCAGGATGATTCACCTGACAGGTTTATTAATTAACGGCTATCTGATTACCTAAAAGAAATGGCAAGTGGCAGTCTTTCTGAAAGAAGCTGCAGTATTTTTTTAATGAAAGGTGCTATATCACTGCTGATATTCGGGGGTGATTTATAGTAATGGTAGTGTAAGCTCTTTACTGGAAGCCTACACAAAACCCTGTTCTGGGTTCCTTCCTGTCCTTGCAGAAATATGCTGCGAAGGTCTGATATTTCTGAATAAGCCTAATTCTTACATGGTGCATGAAGTAGGGCTGTGCCAGTGAATTTGTGTGGTTGTGTGAACAGTGTATTTTGAAAATCCTTAACTGTTATGTAACCTGGGAGTTTTGCCCTTGGAATAACTGGAGGATTTGATTTTGTAAAAGGCTTTTTTTCATTATGGTCTTAAGCAGGATTCTCTGCTGTATTAGAGAGAAAATAACATTCAGGTTTTCACATTTTCCTGGTAGGTACAAACTGTGAGTGAAGGTGAGTGCCCTTACCTCAATTTATTTCTAGGTACAAACAGTTAGGCAAAGTTGTCAGGCCTTTGAAGGAACAGGAATCTTTTCTATTTAAAACAGTTCTAAGAATAAAAATCCATCTTTTTCTTTCTGATTAGAAGTCAGGTTCTGTCTGGTTAATTCCAAACACACAACGGATTCAAACAGAGTCTTGTTTGAACTATAGAATCTTTTAGATGAAAAAAATCACTCTGTTTAAAAGTTGCCTGTGCAATCAATCCAAAGCTGAGTAAGTTGCTACGCAGTCACTCGTTGTTAGAAACCCACACCTCACTTCTGAATGTATCCGAATGCCAGATGTAGCTTCCGGTTGGCAGATCTTTTTAGATTTTTTCAGCTACATTGAAGAGCCCATTATTAAATCATGTGAACTCCAGACCTTGCCTGGTGACTAAGATTCCATGTTCATCCTGGAACAACCTTTGACCAGACTTGTCCCAGGAAAAAAGAGAACACTACAAATTTTAACCTTTCATAGAATGACTTTTTATCCATTTAGGTGGCCTGATGATTAGTGTTTCAATAGTAATAGATTTGTGAAGAGCGGAGACTGACAGATAAAATACAATCACCACTATTTTGCTGTTGGAGAACTTACATGCACAAAGTGTCCCTGCATTCTGCGACTGGCATTTGTTGGGTACAGAGGAGCTGAGAACATTGCCTTGATCTGATGTGGTAAAGAGGCCAAAATTGTAGTTTACTAGATACATACAGACATTCACAAATCACCACAGGCACTTTTGGTCAAAAGGAGAAGAGAAGAAAAATGAAAAATCAAAGATGAAAGAAGTAATCTGGGAGACTAGCTCCTGGAGCCACCAACAGTCTGAGCTGTTTACTGGTTATGATTTGCAGCTGCCAGCAAGCATAGAGAGTCCAATCAGTTACCACTGATTGAGGACAAGTTACTCTGTGTAGCTGTGGGCACCTGTGTGCTGTGGAGCAAGTGAGGGAGAAGTGTTTGTGTAACATTTACAAAGAGCATCTTCCATCTCCTTCCAGCACGTGACGGTACAGAGCCTAATGTTCGTAGTTGTGTAGAAATTATCTGAAAAGATTGTTCAGGAAACCTAACACAATAAGTGCTTTTGCTGGAATTTAAACTCTCCATCCTCCTGGTCCTCATTAGCTTTCTGTAATCACTAACTCACACAGTCACTGTTGGATAGAAATATCTTTACTGTATAAATTAGTTTTTCTGTAAGGTGTTCTGTAGTTTGCCACAGTGCCTTGCTGTATAAAATAGACAAACACAGCAACAAGCCAAGATCTGATAGATCAGGAATTATGTATTTAATTCAGAGTTCTGTATAGAGTGCTCATAAAAGCTTGATCATGATAGAGGGGCCAATAAACATTTGGGAACATAAATATTTCTGTAGGAAATGGCTTTGTGAAACATTTAGTTGTTGAGTAATAAGAAGAACAGAGAAAATCAGAAGAGTAGAAATCTCTAGGTACTAATCTGATGGGTTATATATGTTCCAATGATAATAATGTTGAGGGAGAAATTTTATGGGACCAGTAGTAACAAATACATTGAGTCCTGCACTTTTTACTAATGTCTTCGTCTTCTTGTGCTTGCCCCACTTGCTATCTCTGCTGCTTCAAAATGCAGCTTTAAACCTAGAAAAGCAGTGGATGAGACCTAGGGGTGCTGAGCTACTCCTCTGTTTGGACATGAGGGTCTAAGTCCTCTGAATTTGCGTGAGCTGAGTGTTTTGAGCAGGCAGGGCAAAGCCTTGGAGTCTCAGGCCATGATCTGTTCACCAGAGGAATGGATCAAAATCTACAGAAGGCCAGGCAGCGTTTGGTGTCAGGGATGGACTGCAAGGAGAATATAACTGTGAAGATTTCAGGAGAAATGGTGCTTTCTCTTTGTCTTTTGTTTTTCTGAAACATCCATTACTTGAGTATTTAGGTGTCAGTCCAGCCAGACAGCACAAGGAAATATATTTTAGAAAAGCACACATCAAAAAGTATTTTAAATGGCCAAACTGTAGAACAAAACATTCTGGCAACACAGCTGGTGCTCTTGTCAGTCTGTAGGCTAGAAAATAAGAAGAGAACCTGTAAGAAAAATAAAAACAACCTAGGAATAGCTAATCAGGTTAGAAGTGATGTTTGGGCTGAAAGGATTTTGAGGGCTGTAGAGAAAAATAGAATAAGATTAGAAAACGTTTGTCCATCCTGTATGACAGATGTGGGAGAAGATGTAATCATTTGTTACTTCTCTTTTTTCCTCTGAAAACAGCAGCAGCAATGAGCTGGCAGGCACAGTGAAATGCAGTTAGCAAAAGTAATGGGAGTTGAAAGTTTGACCTTTTGTGATGGAAATTTGATATGAAAAAAGGGTCTTTTGATAATTTCACTATCCAATCAGATATGGGAGATGTCTTGATCCTGTTTCCTCATTTGCATGCTGACTGATCTCATTTGAAAACCCAATCATTCAGAAATATTGGGACGTCAACAGAAATGTTACAAGTGAGGAGCTGTTTTATCTAAGGTCTGCAGGATGTCATCTCTTGTTTTTCACTCCAGTGGCCTGATCTCTTCTTCATGATTCCATGTTTTTATTGGCAGGATAAGTTGAACATATTGAAATGCAAATAGTCCTTTCCACATTGAACCAAAATATAGGAGTTTTTTGCAGTATGATTGATTGTATCCAGGGCACTTCAAAAGCAACAAAGAAAATATTTGTTGCAGTGCCTCTGATTTCTTGACATTGCAAAGTTCTGACGTTTCCTGTTAGCAATCGTTGGCAGAAAGCAATTCCTGGGCCTGCGTCTCACCTCTGCTTTTTCCCCATGTAAGGCTCCCAATTGATGCAGCTTGCTGTTTCTGGGGCGAGTGCATGAGGTCATTTAGTTTGCCTAGACAGGGACACACACACGCGCACACACACACACACACTTACTTTGCTGTTATCTCAGGTGCTGAGTGTCATAAATATATTTAATGGATTTTACCAAATCGCAGATGTTTTTAATCCAACAATGGTATAATTCAAACCCTACCAAGATCACATGTTGGCTTTCAACTGTGTGTATAGCTGTCCAGATGATTATCTGGCTAGTCAGATTTCAGATGCTAGGCCCTGCCCACTTAGGTGAGTTTAGGATCACCTTTATCTCCCAGACAACTTAACCTTTCTATTTTCTACAACAGGCAATCCAATTTCCATTTTACTCTACCACACAGTGGGTTAATGGCAAGTTTTCCTGCTGTGTAACTGGTGTCATTATCCCTTATTTTGGAGACTGCCTATTAAACTAATGTCTTAAGCCAAAGTTTTGCATTACTTAACCCAGAAGCTAGGGCCAAGCTAACATTATATAGTAGTTCTGAATAAAGGAAATTATTTAAAATAATTCTTTTTTGGCATACTACCTTTTTAACATCAGGGTCAAGCTATATGAGAAACCTTTTTTCTTTAGTATCCAGAGATATTTTTTTTTCCCACCTGTTTCTCGACCTGGACAACCCCAGCCTGCTAATATGAGTGCTGTCCTGGGAAATGGGACATTCAGCTCCTTCTTTCTGGGGCTTCTTAGGCTTGCTCTGCTTTTTAGAAAAAAGTAAGTATTCACTGAATGTAAGTCTCTCGCCTCCCTGGTGAACACCTGCATTGGACTGCAAAGATACTCTGGCTTTCTGGTTTGATGTAATTCTTTATACAAAACAGCACAATTCGAACAGGAGGGAAGAGATGGATTTTTTTAGTTTAGTGTTGTGGTGCTTGGCTGGGAGGTTCATAACTGGAATGTGAAAGTGAAGCTGTCACGTTTCGAGGAATTATCCTGAGTACCAGCTGTTGGCTGCCCCTACCTAACAAAGCTTTTCTCAAAACTGGTGTGGTTTTGCACAGAGCTTTGCTTCTGGCAGACCAGCACACCCACTTGGGTTCACTGGAGTGGGCAGTTTTGGAGGGGGGATTTCATGCTCTGCGCTGTAGGGTGGAGCCCGTGAGGAGGAGAGGCACAAACCAGGGCCTCAGTGAGGGCACTCCACAGGGACTGCTTTCCAAAGCCAGATCCTGGAGGGAACGGGTGGAAGGAAAGGGATGAACCAGATTATAAGCTTTACATAATAGGATATCTTGAAAATCATTGAGTTGGTGTTTGTACAACACTTTGAAATGTAAAGCTCTAAATTAGACAGCAGGTCAAGATCTACCACAGTGTTCCTCAGGTGGGTCACAATATTCCTCATGAGGGACCCACAGAAGTTCACAGTCTTCATCACTGAGCTACGGAAATAGCATATTTACCCAGCTTGTTTGTTATTCAATAGATTTCAGGGTCTAACCACAAATTGGTTCATGTGTTTGTGATATTTATCTGATAGTACGTCATTTCTTCAGCAATACACGTACTTCTGTACATGGGTTGGGAATTTCATTGCTAGAAGAATGTGCCTGTTTTTGACTGAGGACAGGAGTAACTTGACTGATAGGCCTCTTCAAATCAAGAGAATCCGTTTCATCAAATCCTGTGGCCTGTCAGCTGGGCGGGGAGTGCTTTGTAAAACAGCAGAAATTGTAAATTCCCGCATTCCTTGTGTAATAAACTGAAGTTGTTGTTATGACTAGCTAGCACGACTCAGCAGCTCTCTGAATTAGACATGGAGCATTCTCCCGGATGGGAAATCAACCTCCTTCATCTCTCATGTATTTTAGTATATCGAACCATGGAAGTTAAAACACAATGTATTATTCTTGATAACCACAGCAATCTGGCTCCTCCCTGCTGGATTTTTTTTTAAATATACTTCCCTGTCCACCTTCTTCTTTTGCTCCTCAGTATTAAAAAAAAAGTGCAGTTTAGCATACCAGTATTTTCTCTGCGGTGAGGTCAGCATAGAATATTAGTGTCCAAAAAGTTGTAAAACAAAAGACTATCATATGTTGCACCTTTTAATCATGTAATTGCTGAGTGACATTTAACTCTGAGGCTTTAAGTTACTCCTTTGTCAGCCAGCCTTCTCCTTCTGTCCCTCTCCTTCCTCCCTCCTCCCAAAGCAACCTGCTTTTGCAGAGTAGTGCTTTAACTACACTGAAGTTTGGCTGGGCTTCTACATATTACAGCAGCAACACGAAAGCAAACAATTGAAGTATTTGAGAACAATGAAATATGTATGGCTATCTGTGACAGCCCTATAAAGCAGAGCAATTAGCCGCGTAATCCAAGAAAGCCAAAGCTACCGGCAGCCCACGGTTCCCTATTAGTTAAATGCTTTTTGTACGTCCTCATCCCATCAAATCAACTAACACTTCCTTTAATTGGTTCATGAATTATACAGCTTGGCTGCATTATAATTTAATCACCAGTAAACATTCCTGGGGCCCGCTGTAAAGTGTATAGCGCTCATTAATTCCTTAATTTCAGCAGATGGAAGGGGAGATCGGATGAACGGTGGCAGTACAGAGCGCCTTGGGCAATGGAAGAAGGAAAAAAAGGTGGGGGGCCGTTTAGGTTTTTTAAGGGCTGTCAGAAACTCAATCTGTGAGCTGTCAGCAGCTTGGACCCGTTTCCCCCCGCCTCCCCCTGCCTTCACCCCACCTACTGCTGCAAGTGACTGACGGATTCATATGGAGGCTTGTCAACCCATCTTTAAACATCAAGCCAGCGGGTAAACCAAGCCCAATGTAAATTAATTCTTGTCTTACGGGCCCCCCTTTCTCTGTCCCCATGAATATTTCATGGCGGGCAGCATAAATATTAATTCTAATAGCTCTGCACAGTGGTTATTATTTCTGTTTTATGACAAATATTCATAAAATATTCAGGAGCCTTTTTTAGAACATTTACACACTTGATTGTGAAATTTTCCAGCTTCCTGGGGACACAGTAAACATATTGGGGTTCTCTTGATGGACTTTTTTCTCTCTTAATTAATACTATGCCACATTAATATTTAATCAGGTTTAGTTTTCTTTTCCCCAGAAGTGAACCCTATTACGTTTGAGGATTTATTTGACAGTATTTAAACAGGGAATTTTTATTCCCTATTATGAAATTGGTTTCCTTTGACACATATATAAAATGACACATTATAATCCATTCTTTTATTCCCTCCCCTTGCCTCCAAATCATACACTTTTTTGGTGTCAATTCTTTTATTTATTTTATTTTATGTACCAAATATCCTACCAACAACAAAAGTTAGTGTTTAAATGATGGGGGGGGGTGTTAATGTAGCATTTTATAGAAACACTTAAGATTAAACATCATTTACTATAAATTTGTTTCCATTTATTTAATAAGGAAGAAAAGTATAGGTTGCCTTGTTAGGAGGCAGAGGTACTAGAGGAAAACTGCAGACGGGTAGTAAAGGCATCAGTTCTGATATGAGTTTGCTAGTGCTTAACCCTGGAGTTCTTGCTCCACTCAAGATTTGCTTTCCAGAATCTAATTATTGCAGGGGAGGGTTGCAAGCGTCTAAGGAAACATGACTGCATTTGGGGAAGCGGGTTCAGGTTCCTGACCTCAGGCCTCTGGGGCTGCAGAGGCTTTCGATTATCTGAGACTGAGTTTGATTAACCTTGCGGATAGTGGAAATCGTGCCAGCCACATTACTCTAAAGCAGTGCTGGCTGCCATCTTATTGTGTGATTCATAAAGCACCACTGGAATGAACTCCAGAGGGAATGCAAAGATGCTAGAATAACAGCTGAGAGTAAGAGGGAGGCAAAGAATAAAAATAAGGGGAGAAACGTAAAGCAGTTTTGAATGGAGGTACTAATGCATCTAAGCCACTTATTACATATGGAAAGAGTTAATATTGCCTTCTCAAAAGAAGCTTTAAAAATGCATTGAAGCCCCTAGTATGAAAACATTTGCTCTGTATATGTGTGCCTTTCACTGTGCTTATGTAACGTTTACACAGCTGGTAGTTCTTCAGACCACTGTTGCATGGAATGGCTCTTGCTGCCAAAAGGCCTGGGGTTCTTCGCTGGTGTAAATCTGCGTGTTGCCAGTGGAGCTACTTTGCTTTATCCCAGCTCGAGATCCAGCCCATTGTTCTGTAAAACAGACAGACAGTGCTACCCGGCAAGGCTGCGCCTGTTCCTCCTGCATAAGCTGGTGTGGCACCCGCTGAGATGCTGCTGAGATACCAGTCTGGTGGGGTGGGGTGCGGGAGGGACCCTGCCACCTCGGCTGTCTGGGCTGGTGGAGGCTGAACACATCTAACTAGTCGGAGGAAAACATCTAACAGAATCATTACTCTGCACTGCTGGTGAAGGGAAGGAACATCTGCAGCTGCGAAGGATGTTGTTCATCTCGCTCCCCTGGCCAGAAGCCACATCCTGGGAATAGTGCCCCACTTAGCTGCCTTTTGTAGTTATTCGACAGAAATGCATCCATTTGGAAAGATCCAGTGTCTGGAAATAGCTTGTCATCACATGAATCGTTATAGGAGCTCAATGAGCAAAACACTTGTGCCGATTAACCTGTGTTTTAGTGTTTATGCAATGTATTTTCCCTTATGGTCAAAACCTAGAGGGTGAAATTACTTCCCAAAATAGAATAAAGCATCTTTCATCAGAAGATATCCCAGAATTTGAAAGACATCAGTGAATAAAACCTCCCAACAGCTCCTTCCATAAATAAGAGATAAGGATCATTTCATCCATTGCAGAGACATGCAGAAGCAGAATTTAGGGTAGAAAGTGAACTAAGATCTATGTCCAGTCAGTAGTGCAGCCTCAGAAGATCATTTGTAGTCTGGTTACCCATGGGCAAAATACCTGGTTTATAGCTGCATTGAGAGAAACCTGAACAAGACCGGGGGGGGGGGGGGGGGGAAGTAGATGGGAACTATGTAACCAGTTTAATTTTTAAGAGGGGATTTGGGGATGCAGAATGTAATTATAGAAATATAATGTGCTCAGGATCCTGTGGCTGGGCCCCTAGTTCTTGAGAAGAGGCGTAGCCAAGGTTTCAGGTTCAAGGTGTCTTTATACTACAGGAAAGGGAGCATTCTTTAGGGGAACTGATTGATCCAAGCCAGGTATCTCTGGCTAGAAAGCCAATAAAGACAAGGTAGCCTGGGTTTTAGCTGGGATTAGTCACTTGGATTCAAATTTGAACTTCCTTGTACCTGTCAGCTTGAACCACTAACTTGATTTGCCATATTATTAAGATAATTCAATGGTGCTACCCAAGAAAAAGACCTTTTTGCAATGCAGATTCTTCTTGTATCTTGGCCAAGCCTGCCATCCCACCCCTGTCTGGCTTGTGGTTCCTGTATGATCCAGAAGTTTGTACAGTTTTATGCATTTTTGGAAACTTTTAAAACCAAAAAACGTGGTCAGTTTTAACAATGGGTCTTACAGTTTAGCTGAATTCAGGACGGTTGCTAGAGATGGTACTTGTCTCTCTGCCAGTTCAGCCCATAATGCCCCCCCAAGGCTTTTCCATCCTTTTGCGAGAACTGTGTTGTTTCCTTCTCCGCCTGCTTTGGCTCCGTTTTATGAACCAAAGGGAGGAGTCTGTATTTGTGCCAATGATCCCATAAGGATTTTACCTGTGGTAGCCCTTTAGAGAGCTACTGCATCCATGCACTTCAACAGCCTCATCTCTTTTTTCGGCTTTGTATCTCAGTTACAAAAATTGTAGCCATTGCATTGCCAGAACTACGTCCTCCAGGAGAGTAATATTCCAGGGGGAATTGTGCCATAGCATCAGGTAACATTGTATTGATATCTCCATGTTGAGTAAGATGTTCTGTGCCTTATGAAAGGCTCAATTTTCTAGCCTTCAATTTGACATTTTCTATTTGTCTGCCTGCGGAAGAGGGTAACTTTATGTCCTTTCCTTCCTCTCTCTTTTGCTCTCTCTCTCTCTCTCTTGCTCTCTCTTTCCTGTTCTCTTTTGCTGTGATGTAGCTTGGGTTCTGTCAAAGTTCTGCCAGCAAAGTTTGCTGTAACTTTGAGATCACAGAGGCATCTGATCTTCATGTTCTTTTTTTTTTAAAGCAGAATGATGTGGTATGTTGTAAACTGCCAGGAGCACTTGCTAATTTAGTAGTTAATGACAGTCACAGAGAGTGTTTTTCTTGCCCCTGGAGAGGTTTTAGACACAGCTGGGGTAGATTTGCCACTATCAATTAAGCACAATTTTAAACAAGAATTGGCCAGCAGGGGCCTCTTTTTTTTTGCAGAGTGCAGAGCATGAAGAATGGGAATATGGCAGCTGGTACCTGCCTGCGAGGGACAAGATATATAGGAGTCAAGAAAATAAGGGCAAGATTAATAGCTTACTATTTTTAAAGTTGCCATTTCAACTCAAAAGTTTAAATGCTACATTAAAAGTGGCCAGTGTTGTTTGGTGGTTTGTGGTTTTTGGTTTTTTTTTTTTTAATTCAAGCATCCTAACTTTATTGCAAGGCTTGATCTGGCCCTGGTGTAGCCACAAGCAAGTCAGTAGTCTCTGTTTTTAAAAGCCAGCTAGGGAGTCAGGATTCTGTCTCAGATATCATGTTGCATCACTTTTCATCCTTAAATGAAAACAAGGTATGGATTCAATTAGATTTAATGGTATAGGTCAAATTTCACAGACAATAATTTTACAAAAAGGGTTTGGCTTTGGGCTCCCCCCCACCAATGTCAATCCAGAGGAACTGCAGGTAATAAGAAATGCCAAGGATGAGAGTCTGACCTAAATAAATAGCTCAGGTCTAGAACAGTCAACATCTGGATCCACCTAGGTCAGCCTCATAAAAAAGCTATGTTTAAATTACAGGACCAAAACCAGTGGAAGGCCGTGGCTTACAGGCAGAGCTTTGGTTCTCTTGAGATGTGAAGGCAGCTGGCAAGGCAGCAGAGCCATCCTGGAGGGTGACTGTCAGTACGAAGGAGGAGTGCACTTTAACCCCTGTCTCCGTGATATCAGAATTCAGGCACACAGCACTTGCTTGTCTTATGGCAACACTCATAATTTTTCCATTTTAGGTACTTTAAGTCAGTGACATTATATCCACAAAACAGAAAAACCACCACCAAAAAAATTCTCCTGAGGACAACTCTGAGCACTGTCAATTGTTAATTGTTAAACTAGGTTGGTTGCCGTCTGGAACAAATGCAGTTCAGGATTAGATGAATGCTGTTGTGTAAGTCAAAAATCCTTTCTTCACTTATTGTATAGTTGTGACACATTTTTCCAAAAATGCTGTCTCACAATCAGGTGTGAAATAAAACTTCTACCACCCATACTTTTACCTTCTCCTCTCTCTGTTTGCGAAGGGAAGCCATCAGGATGCCCTGGTGACCTCTAGGGTCTTAGAGGATGCTGTCTGAATGGTCAGAAGCCAGAAGTGATTGGAATACCCTTTTGGAATGCCAGATGGCTGGTAGGAAAACAACATTATACTCCAGCTGTTAGAGGCCTTATATATTTCATCGTCATCCAAAGGCGACTAGTTCTCATTTGATTAGGCGCACAGTGAAGATGTCATCAACATTATTAATTTGTTGGAATTTAATCTCTCTAATGTATCTGAAAGCTGTAATAGATTAGATAAGTGATGTCAAGTACAGTGAGGAAGAGGCAGGATTCTGACACAAGATTTTTTTTTTTCCTTTTAACATCTGTGTTCACGGTTTTATTAAATGTGAAAGCTAGCTGACAGGACTGGACCTTCTCTCACATCCCTCTCCTGGGAGAGGGAACAAAGGAGAGAGGACAGAGCTTTGCTGAGGGATCACTTGGCTTCAGTCCCGCATCTAGCAGCAATGTTGCCACTCAGTGGTAGTTAGGAGGACATTTGTCCTCAGAGACCTGGGCTGAGAGGCTTTGCTGACTTATACCACCAATTTGTAACGGGATGCCAGTGATTTTTGGTTACCACCAGGTTGATGCTGAGCCCATGATGCAGGAGTGAGGATTCTTGGTGCATCTCTGCCCAGCCCTCCCCAGTGCGTGCCTCGCATTGCTGCTGATTGACATTATTCACCTGTTGCAGAGCCGAACTAACAGCTTGCCAAATCTGAAAGAGAAGCTGCGCTAGATGCTAATCTAGCAGTATAATGTAGTATACTTTGATATGAGGCTGTGTTTCCTTGCCTCCCTGTCTACCAATTCTGATGACATCTGTTTCGTATTTCCTCTTGATAGAAGTTGTGACACACTACAACATACAAAGCCTGGCTGATTCCTAAAACAAGCTTTACAAAGGATGCATTTATGTGAAAAAAATTACACTCGGTATGTGAAAGGGGCCAAGCTCTGCTTGGAGATTAATCCAGTACTTGCAGGGAGTTGTTCCAGTTACCGCTCTAAATACTGGATCAAGGTCATGGGTGCAGCCCTCTGTCTTATGAGGATTTCCAAAAGAAATCCAACAAACATGTACCGGGACAGTTGGAGGGTCAAATTCATTATGTGATCAGAGTCATAGTAGTCTGAAGAGGGACACAAGCATAACGTAGCTTGGAAACACCTTGAGGAGCTGAAGGAGAGGTATCATATACCCAAGGCTAACACTTCACAGAGAGTGCATACATGTAAATAGGCTTTACTCATGTGAGTAAGCCTCCTGGGGCTGCATAATAGACTGTGTGTGGTATGTGTCTCCTTCAAAATGATAATAAAGCTTTCTAATTGGAAGTATTTTAAGTCTAGACAGTAGTTCTGTCAGTGTTTTTCCCCTTCATCTTTTTTCCTGCTTCTGAACGATTTTAAACTGACAGCCCTGGGGAGTGATGTTTTCTCTTATCTATAGGGGATGTACGGTATGGCAGGGTAAGGCATCCCACATTCCACTGGAAGGACCATTGGATTAGGAGTTTGTGCTGTTGTAGAGTATATTCTGTGTGTGCCGTCATAAAATGCGTGTGGGGAAAAAAAATCCATATTAGCAGGGATGTCTATACTCTCCCACATCTTCCCCCTACACTCTTCTTTAATGGTGACACCAGACTGGATAATAAGAAGCATCTTGTATAAGAAAGAAGGGAATCTCAGACAAGGCTTTCAGAGTTCATTTTGTTGGCAGCTTTTTAAGTGGAGTTTTTTAGGCTCTCCTGTTTCAAATACCATAATACTTTTTGAGTTAGTAACTATGAATTACGACAAGCTTTCTTGATATGGCAGGTTATAATCCTTTAGTGGTTTTGTTTATTTCAGAATATAATGGGAAGCCGTATCAATTATCATGACTGTATAAATGTTGTTCCTCTCTACTAGAATATTCATCTTGAGACGTATTATCAGATGTTACCTGTTCTGACAATCACATTTTTGTGCCATTGTTGGGCAACAGAAACAAAGGAAAACAAAATGTTAAGAGTGTAAGGGATAAAAGAGTGTTGAAACTGCTGTTCTTTTCCTGTCTTTGGAATCTCCGATATCTTGAATGTTTTATTCCTGGCTGTTATTTTGTTACCACAGTGTGAATAGAAGTCATTATCTGTAAACATTTGAAAAGAGAGATGATTTTCATAACTTTAAATCCTACAAAGGATTCTAGTAATCTGCTATGTGCATGCCAAGGTAAAGCTCAGCCTTTCATCTGGTCTGATCCCACCCAGTCAGTGTAAAATGTTCCTTTGGTGAATGTCTAAAGCATACAGTACCTTTTGTGAGAGGCAGACAAAAATGAAAATAGGAAGCCTGGCCTTGAAGGCAGCAGCAGGAGAAGGTGTATTATAAAGAAAGATGTATTTACAGCCTTCAGGCCATGTTCGGTTGGTAAAAGTTTATTTTCATAAGTTGTCAAAGAAAGCCTTAATTTTTTATTTTGTTCTGAATTAATCATTGAATGTGATCTTTGTCCAGATCTGCTTTAGTCTCCTGCTGCAGTGGCCCCTCCCAATAGCTGGGGAACAGGGGACTCACATCTGCTGATTCTTGGCAGTTTGTCGAGAATTTTCTGCTGAAGAGCTTTTGAACTAGAATATAAAATTAACAGAACCATTATAATGAACTAAAATACCAAGGAAGAGTCAATGTGAGATGGGCACAACAGTTTATATGCAACAGCGTAATGCAGCTGGGGTCTATAGTGGTGTACATTGTTTTCTGGTTCTGCATCCTTGATTCAAATCAGGGCTTTTGCGTAACCTGTTTGAATGAAATGAGTTGGCAAGCCCCACTCCATCCTCTGGTGAAAAGCTGCCCGTAGCATGGAACACACACCACTGACACTGCGGGTCTGACTTTTTAAGATGCTGAGCAACTATGTCTCGTGCAGACTCAATGGGAATTGTGGATTTTGATCTTAAAATCAAGTATTAATATTTCCTCTTTAGCAGTCTCAACAGCAAGGCTGATTGTCGAGTGGGTTATGCTGTACTGAGCTGCCTTCCGTGCCCTGGTGCTGTTCTCTGCAGGTCAATGCTAACGGAAGGGAATTGTCAGCATCCGAATGTGGCATGTGTTAAGTCTTATTACTCATTCTGCTTTAAAGGATGCAGGACAGGAGTGGGAGATGGGAGGACTCATGCTGTGGGGCTGTGTGGGGAGGCAAGGGCAAAAGAAGTGGAAGTGGACTAATACAGCAAGAGGAAAATGTCTTTCATGGGCACTGAGTCGTGCAGTGCTGTTATTAGGGAAGAATGAATAATATTGGCAGACAAGCTCTTTTTCTGTCCTTGACAGGAACAGTAGCAAATATTTATTTACCTTTTGCTGAATGTCATTGTGATTGTATTTGCTAGTTGGGTTGAGAAGCTGGATCCAGAGGAAGTTCAGAGGTAACTGCTGGATCGTGAGCGAGCTATGACAGACCGAGATCAGCTCCAGCTGTATTTCAGTCACTGGTGTCCACACCGTATTGTCCGTTAAGGCCTGTCAGTGCGCACTGCACCACACATACTGTGTGTCAAAGAGCTTCTGCCTTGGTGAGTTTGGAGACTAAACATGTGAGGAGAAGAACCAGAGAAGAGAGGTCCTGTGCATATGCTAATATTTTCTGATGCTGCAGTTTTGAGTGGTACTGTCACTTTCCCATTTGTGTGTGCCATTCGTTTGGGTAAGGATTAACTCATACCCCAAAGGTCACAAGTGATGTTCTCAGGATGTGAATGCACTTAATTGTTATGTTCTCCATAGGGTATTTTTCTTTAATCTCCCCTATGAGTCCATCATGGAACGACTGTCTCAACGGAGGATTGATCCTGTCACTGGGGAAAGGTTAGCACTCGTGTCTGATGTTTAACATTTTTCAGGACTGCCAGTGAGATGAAAGCACTGGACAGACTTCATAGAAATCTAAGGAAACTCAGGAATATTGTACTCTTGCTTAGGGACTCCTTAAAAGAAAAGTTAAAACTTCCATAGCCGCTCAAGTACCAACCCACCTACCTGCTGCAGCAAGCTCCTGTTCTCAGAACAGGGCTTTTTAAAATCTTGGAGACTGAAAACTACAGTAGCAAGTAGCTCAGGTCTAACATTTTAATGGTAACTAAATTGGTTGGTAAAATAAGGCTGAGGGAAGATGTCTGAAACCTAGCCTAAATGCAGATGGTTTTCAGACATTCCCATGGGAATTTTGAAGGCTTCCCAGACGGGGAAAATGGAAAACTTGCTGCATTTTACTTCCCCCAGCTCCTGTGATGGTTCTGTCCACTGTGAGATATTAATGTATTTCCTGCTCTGTAGAGCAAACTCATTTGAGTCACTGAGTCACTCTAAGATGGGGTTCTCAAATGTGGCCGTTCATCTCACTGGCAGTCACATCGCCTTGTTTCACCCGTGACCTTCAGGTTTCCTGTCTTCTCCACCCTTGTTTTTTGGGGAACAAGTAACAATGAAATATCTTCCTAAACACCTGCTGGAATTGGTGTGGATTTGCTACTTCACTTGTGCTCTGTTTTTATGACTCCCCATGCTTAAATTTTAAACCAGTATTTCACTTTTCTAATGGTTAAATGCATCCTATTAAATCAAAGACAAATACTGAACCCTCAAAGATTAAGGCCATAAATACTGGATTTGTCCCAAAGTGATACATGATTATTCAGACATCTCACTCGAGGTGCAGCATTAACTTGTGACAGCAACAGTGATTTGCTGTAACTGTTCTCGTTGTTTCAGTAATAAGTGTTGCAGTTGTTCAGAAGAAATGAACAGTATGAAGCAAATCATTCACACATCTTTGCATTTCTTATCATTAGGATTAGCCTGTTCAGTATCTGCTCCAGTTAACACGCTTCTTTCTTCCAAACTCTGGGTTTTATTCCTTCCAAATTCATTGTGAATTGA
This sequence comes from Morus bassanus, assembly GCA_031468815.1. Classification (NCBI taxonomy): domain Eukaryota; kingdom Metazoa; phylum Chordata; class Aves; order Suliformes; family Sulidae; genus Morus; species Morus bassanus. The sequence goes on from CM062586.1 coordinate 5,357,516, forward strand.
ATTCTTTTAGATGCTATATCTAATCCTCAGCATTATGATAAACCTGCACCGCTGGCTACAGTGCAGTGAAGAGGGTGGCCTTCAGCTGTGCTCTAAATAATCCTGCTGTGGAAGGAACTCTGTGTCCACATAATTGTACCAGCTGGAGCTGTAATGCAGTTCTGTGCAAAGACACAGAGACTCTGCTCCTCTCCCCGGTTTTGCATCTATCCCAACAGTTTCAGAAAATTTGGCTGTACAGGAAGAGGGATAAACTGGTTTTATCTTAGGGCACAGGAGACGTTTACTCAGAAGTAGAATTACCGTGGCAGGAAATTTAAATACATGTTTGCAAAAGAGCTTTTAGCGATTGTTGGGAGCCTTTGGCAATGCAGAAACATTGTCAGAATTCTTTTTGGTGTCAGCTGTCTGGGCGGATTGAGCTGGACTGCGGCACTGCTAAAGGGCTCCAGCGATGAAAATCCTCTCTCTTGCTGAAGCCCGCTGACTAGCTGAGTGAACCTACAACTGTGAGTTCAGGGAAGCCAAAAACTGGCGCTTTGGAAATTAGAAATAACTAAAATTTACCTCAGAGTGAATTAACCTCTTTTTATCTTCAGCTACTATAAAAAGATGTTAGCAATTATATTCTATCTGGTATCCGCCCAGAAATAGAGACCGAGGTAAAGTATTTGTGTCTTTTTAACTTCTTCCAGCGATCTTTAGCAGACAAAGTATTAACCCTACTTGTAGTGGCTTATCAAGAGGCAACATACCTGTCTTTGAAGCACGAGCTTGTGGTGATTCGGAGACTGTGTCGAGCGAGGGCTGTGCTTCCGCTACCCTTCTGCCGCTTGCTGGAAGCACTCAGCCACATGCCTGCTAATAGGAAATACTTTCAAAATTTAATATTGGCGATCCCAGCCCTGTTGCTGCACTTTTGAATCTTGGCAGGAAAGTCTGAGAGCCTGAAACACGTTTTAAGTTACAGGTCCTTCAGCAGTGCCTGGACACAGAGCTATGTTTGGGCTCACTGTTTCAATGCAGAGAAAGCACTCGTTTGGCAGTTTTTTCCTGACTGATGTCCAGCATCAGCATAACATTAAACCACAGCAAAGATTTTTAATAGATGCTAAGGTTTACATTTAGGCTTTTTTAGATCCTTTTTTTAAGATAGGAATCAAAGATTTCAAGTAAAACATGTTACCTTGGGATTGGATCTGGAACAGATCTGGAAATGCTTCTGAACCTGGAGCACTGGGCACGTAATAGGGATTTCTCCACACCTTGTGTGAAGTATATAAACACTAGCGGCACTCTCCCTATGTCACCTCGAGAGAAACTCATGGCTTCTGAGTATCCAGGATTCTCGAGAGCAGGAATGTCAGATTACTTGCCCTGAAATTTCCAGTCACTGTTTTAAAACCCCAACCTGGAGTAGAAAGAGGCACTTCCAAGGAACTGTGATAGGCAAAAACATGGAGTATCTTAGGAAATGGCCACTGTGTCCTCAACTTGAGCTGAAGCAGTGGCATTTGTATCTCTTCTCCAGATACCACACTACATTCAGACCAGCACCCACACCGGAGATCCAAGCCCGCCTCAGGCAGAACCCTAGAGACAAGGAGGAAAATATTGAGAAACGCGTGGAAACCTATTACAGGAATGTCAAAGAACTGGAGGATTTTTATGAAGATGCCTTTTATGTCAATGCTGACCAAGACCCACATGTTGTCTTTGAGTTTATAGAAAGCTGTATCATTAAGCCCCTTCCATGCAAAAAATTAAAAAGCTTGTAATTAATAAGGATGATTTCTGGTACAGTTGATTTTAAACTTTTCCCTGTAATGTTTGCAGTCCGGTCACTGACGTGGCAGGTTATCACAAATGAAGAGGAAGTCAGGCAAGCTGTGGTAAATTTGAAGCTCACCAAGGCTGAGTGAAGTACAGAGGGTAAGAAATTGTGCTTTAGGGGAAATTTTTTTGGCTTGTTTTGTGATCCAAGGTACGAAGCACTGCGGCTAGGGAAGTTCCTATGTTTAATTCAAAGATCTTTTTCTGATTCTGTGATTCAGTGAATAGTAGTTTTGTCTTAACTATGTAATACTCATGAAGCCAATTTGGAGCATTAAAGCTATTAGATGTGTTTGTGTCTTAATTCACTCAGTGCTCTCCACCAAAACTACACACGCGCTACCTGTCTGCCTCACTGTCACACTCTGCTGCAAGCAAACACAAAAACAAATAGAGAAATGAGGCTTGCGGCTCTGCAGTGCACTTTCCCCAAAGACAACGGCAGTGCTTTGAGGCCAGGGTGCAGAGGTTTTTACTCCCTTGTTGACTCAGATTGCTTAAAAAGTTCTGACAAAACAGTCACACCACAGATGTACTGCTGTCCCCGTCACCCTGTTCCACAGTCCAACCCTGCGGCTGGGCAGAAAGACTCCGAACAACTGGAAAAAATATCCAGAGCCCTGGAAAACTGGTTGCAGGTTCATTATGTCCTATTAAGGACATAACGAGCTGCAGGAGCAGACAAGGTTACTAAATTCTGTTTTCCTTGAGGAGTGGGCTCCACCTGTGGCTGCCCTGACCAAGCTGTGGCTGGGCAGGTCAGTGCCCAGATTTTTTTGCTCTGGCTGGATCTGGCTGCAGTAAATACTCAGGTAAGTCCTTCTTAACTGGAAAGCCCTTGATGAAAAGCACAGCATTCTGTGAGCTAGCTGACTGGGGCTATGGAAATGGACATCTTTAATACTTCTAAAGAAGGGGCGTGATTTGCTGTTGTGATTCAGAGGAGCACCAAGTTTGATGCCTCTATTATGTCTCCCTCTATTTCTCCCTTGTCTATGAGTGTGAATTCCCCTTGACCAGGGGATGGGGAGGAGTTTCAACTTTTCCTGGAATCCTCTGTATCTGGGAAGATGCAGGAGGCACGTGCCTTGGCCTTTCAGAGAGGACAGGCCTCCAAGAGTCCTTTGGTTTTAGATGACTTTTCTGATCCTATTGCTGTAAATAAGTTTGGGTCTTTGTTCGTGTGTGTCTAGGTCTGCAGGGAGTGCTGTAGGCCTGTATGTGCCAAATTCCTTCCTCACACCTGTAAATTCAGGCGGGAAGACCCCGGTCATCCAGATGGCTATGGGGATACTGTGTTATTTTGGGGGAGTTTAAGGTCAGAATTTTGAATACCTTTGGGGGGAGTTTGGTGAACAGGAATTGGACTTCCCAGCCTTGAGGGCAGCTTTAAAAAATCTCAGAATAAATGTCTTTGAAATCTAAGAAAGCCAAATCCTTTGGCAGCAGCAACACAAGTGGAGCCCTCTGTGCTTCTTGCACTGAGAAATTCCAGCTTGTAGCGCCAGGCTGAGGCAGTGGCTGCTCCCACGGTGCAGGGCCCAACCACAAACCCTCGTGTAAAGCTGAGCAAGGGCATTTATAACAGTTCTACCTGTTACAAATGTGCTGTTTGGTAACCTACTTGGGCAGCTGTTTTTTATGCTCTTGCTATAAAGATATGCTGTAGCATTCATGCATAATTGGGAGCCCTTCTATTAATAATACATGGGAAGCTCATCTTGCTAATATCACCTTCATCTGAGCGTTCCTACTAAATATTTTGATAGATGAAATGGGTAGAGAGTGTATTTAAATACTGTTTGTACTGTAGCTAGGGTACAAAAGGGATGGTGCATCTTTAATTAGACAGGTACATCTGCTTAATTAATTTAGCTGTAAAGCCCTTTTTCCTCTTCATTCTTTCATCTATATGCGGACGCTATATTAGTTCCGCTCTGCTGGTTCCATAGAAACTGAGAAGAAGAGCTCGTCTCATTGAGATGCGCTTGGCATGTCTGGGTACAGAGTCTCAGGTCAATGGTCAACCCCCAAGGGTTTGCAGCAGGCCTGAAGTGCAGAACGTAAGGGTTAGCAGAACATGCTAATACTCATGTAGAACTCTCCCTCAGAAACAACTAAAACAATTGACATTCATTTAATTACTGTAAACGAAACAGCAGCCCCTGCATCACTTTGCATAGTAAAGCCTGTTAATACCAAAAAGGTTCAGTGGGTGGAAGGAGGAATTAGGCTTTTATAATTGGAACGCAACACTTGAAAACCAATTTGGTAACCACGCTTGATTTTATTAGCATCTTATTCTGGCAAAACAAATGTTGAGCAATGAGAAAAACAAGGTAAAGAGGAGGTGGTAAGAACGCAGCAGGCACCAGACGTTACTTATGGCGCAGCTCGCCCAGTTCTGAAATGGGCATCTTTTATCACTCTGCTTTCTGAAGACCCTTTGCAGAGAGGGCTCCTGGAGGTTGTGCTATACCCTATACATTATGCTGTTAATTACGTAGGCCAGCAACAAGATGAGTATGTCCAACTGTTTGGAAAACTTTCGTGTCCACCTGCTCCAAACCACAGATCCGTCGGCGTGCTATGGTGGCAGGGTGCTTGAACACCCCCAGGCAGGAGGCCCAACCCTCCAGCACCATCTCTGCAGGGACCCCCTGCAGCTCTTGAAAGATTTCCCCTGCCACCTCCTTTGGTTTCTCACCTTTCTCCGCAAGGCTTGGGTGCTGCTCGGGTGATGCTGCCAGCACAAAAACCTTAAATGTAGCTGGTTTTGCCACCATCCGTTCACGAGGTACTGTAGGAGCTGTGGGACTGTAATGAAGGGCAGGCTAGCATGGCATTTGTGCAGGTCTTAAGATTTGGTTTAGAGCAAAGACAGGTGTGGAAGCTAACTGTGCCTCAGTTCTGCTTCCCAGAGGGGCAGCCAGAGCCCAGCTGATCTTAAGTAGGAGTGAACTGTAGTTACAACCCTGCAACTGCCCACCTGTGTCACAGTTGCCAAAACTGACCCTGAAAGGTGACTCTTGTCATACGTACTTTGTACAGAAAATTGTCTACTCCCCTCTACAACCAGGCTCCCCTGGGTTATTCTCCTCTTTCTGCAACAAGAACTGTTTGGAAGAAAAGAAAAGGTGATGTCAGGCCCCTTTCATCAAAGAAAGTTGGTTCTTCAGTAGAATTGTTTCCTGGGGCTGGAGTGCTGCCACGTGGCAGCTCGGGGGGCCGGGGAAAAGAAGGGCTGAACCTGTGCTGGTGAGGAGAAGGGAAGGATTGCGTGGCTGAAGGGCACTGTCAGACCCCAGCTCCTCTCCCAGGCTTTACTGCCGGTGTTCTGTGACAGTGGCCACAGTGAGACTGTTATTATTAAGCTTTTTTTTTTTTTTTTTTTGAAGTGTGAAGTCTTATGCCGAAGGACTGAGTGCTTAACCACGCTACTCTTTCTTGCCAGTCTCAGCTCTTGGCACCCCACGTTCCTCCCAGGAATTCAGTCCCTTAAAATACAGACATTACAAACAAGTACTTTATTTATTTATTTAGAATAAAAAAGGAGCAGGATTACAATGCTACTGTCGCAGTATACAAAACATTCATCCAGGTTTGCTTCACGTTTACAAAATGTGCCATATACACAGCGTCAATATTCACAGCAACTTTGTCAGACCCTCCCATGAACTAAGTCTCAAAGGAAAAATCCAGAAACTTGAGATGAAAACTCCACTTAGCTTTTTGTTCAGCCTGGTGACCACGTGGTCAGCTACAACACTCACACCCCAGAACGGACTAAAGTGGCATGAAGAGATCAACCAGATTAGCAGAGCAATTAAATTAAACTCTCCTCTGAACAGTTCCATTTGGATGGCTCTTGGGTTTTCCCTTTTCAGGGCTGGCCTCCTAGTTTCGTGTTAAATAAGAATGCCGCAGGGCTGGCACAGCCCTGTAACTCCTGCTGTAGGCTCTCAGCAGGGCCTGAGTCCTCCTGTGATGAAGGCGCTCCAAACATTCGCATTTGGGTTCATTCAGCCACAGCCTGGGACAGCACAGGGAATTACTCCGCTTTCTGCCCCAAACTGTAGTATAGGTAATGCTAATAAGTGCCCCGTGTACCAGCTGCACTGCAACAACGAAAACAGTCATCCCCAGGCAGCAGTGATGCTCCTGAGGTCACCACCCAGACTGTGACAGAGCAGCAGGAGTTCCAGGTCTTTCAAGTGAAGAGTGCCAAAAACTAAGTTAGCATTGAAAAGTAGTGACAGAATAAGAATAGTCCAACTGACACCAAGGGTCTGGGAATGTCTCCAGTGTAAAGCCTGAGTTAGAACTGAGTACAGCTGAAGATTAGCCCAGACAAAAATGTAAGTGCGAGTATGCATACGAGGCCCTCCTCTGTTAGAAGTGAAACCTAAAGCTCTGTGGGCGTTGCTGTACGCACATACTGACCTCTGCAAGTTGGGAAGAACTATCCTGGATTGAGATTTCCAAGAGAAGGCTCGACTCCATCTTGTTAAGGTTCCTGCACCTTCGACAGGTAGGATGGGACTCCAGATGAACACAGCCACGCTCCAGTTGTCCTTGTTTAGCCACATGGAGGGGAAAAAGTAGCTTTCCAACCTGGTATTTACCGGCAGAGCTGTAAACTAGCAGTCATCGCCACATGGACGTTTGTACCAGTTCTGGTTAAAGAATAAACCCTACACACTTCGACGGCAGCCTGGAGTATAACCAGCGTAATTTGTGCGCTTACAGGCCTGATACAGAAAGCTTCAAAAGGCAATACGAGAGGGGGATGAGGACAGACGTACGATTGGTTACTACTTTGAGCATCTCACCTTTATTTACTGAGAACCCATAAACACCTTCTTCCAGTTAATTTAGATGCTTACTATAAACCTGACTTTCGCCATGACGACCAAAACGTTGAGGCTGAGACTCCTATTGCCCTTACTTCCAGCTGCAAAAATATGAACTAGTGCTCTGCAGTAACAAATTTTGAAGTTTATTATATTGTTAAGTATTGGACTGTTACTAACTACGCACTTAGAAGGTGACTGCCAGAACAAATTCAATAAACAGCACGAAGTAGGTTGTAAAATGCCAACGAGCACTTTATCATGACTGACGGCAGGAAGCAGGCGCATGGTGGTCTCTCACCGACATACCCAGCTCCGCTCATGCAGAAAGGCAGACGAGAGAGAATGAAGAAGTACCTTCCTCTTCCTGCAGCCCTTGAAGACAATCTACTGGCAGACATGTCTAACTCGCGCATCTGTCTCGTGCACAAAGTTTAGATGCTGTCAAAAGAGCAACAGCTTCAGGGATTAACCCCGACCTGCTCCGCGGTGAGGGCTCTGAGGAGCGGGGATGGAGGAGCTCTCTGCCTCGTTCCCGCTCCGATGCCGTACCCGTAGATGGCAACTGAGACTCCAGCGATTGTGCCTCTGAGGCTACCCAGTTTGTGAAACAGTGGACAAGTAATAGAGGAAGGGCTCAGTATCTGAGAAATTAAACCTGGACAAACAAGTCCCCTGTGAATGTTATTTTAGGGCATAACAGCACAAGTGTGATTTGTTAGCCTTTAACTAGGCCTATGAATGTTTACATTCAGTTCTTTTATGTCAAGAAACTGAGGATAGAATAAATGGTGTTACGCTGCCCATACTCACTGATGATACATTAGCAAGTGGAAAACCTGGTAAATTTAAGAAAATCAGGGAAATATTTATTGCCTTATGCAATTAGCAACCATAACATTTCCTCCCTAGGAATATACAATAGGGTTTATAGGATTTATAGAGGAACATACAGAAGGGAAGGATGACTGAATAACGAAGTCCCCAACCCAGAGCTGAATTAAGGTAAAAGGCAGCAATGAGTTCCACTGGCACCAATTCCAGAGCAGGAGGTGTAGTTTGGAGACCCAAGACAGAGTCCTCATGACCCCAAGCTTTCACCTTCGTTCAAACAATGGCATCTAGCACCGAGGCACCAAGAAGCTGTGCAGTCCAGAGCCACGCTGCTTATCCATTGAACCTGGACTAGCCTGGACTTCTTCAGGAGAGTCCAGGAGGGGTTTATGCCAGTGGAGGAGGGATAAACTCTTGTTATCAGCATGAGTAGCAAATCTTAAATGCTGTCAGAGGCTACGTATCAAGGATAATGACACATTAGCTCCAGACACAGAACATAGCATCTCTGGCTATTAATTCTCAGATGCAACAGCAAATACTACACTAACCACTTAAGTCGCTCTGCTGGAGCGTTATTCTTCTTCTGGAGATGAGGCACCATAAACAGGCACAGTGTTACCACCAAATGGTGAAGCAGTTGTGGACAGCCTTCAACTACTCACTTGTTTGAGGTATCTCACCAAACTTAGGGCAGGAACTTAGCGAGATAAACTCCGATTTTGTGAGATTTATTCTTTGAATACTTCATGTCCCAAAACAGACTGGGCCCTCATATTGGGGGCTTGGCTATGTATTAGTTTGAGAAGGCAACTCTGTTAGTGGCAAAGTAGCACGAGGATCTGGCAGCAGGTGCTCGTACCTTCCTTACCCGCTCGCTTTCCCCGTGTGGGATGAAAGCAAGGGTTTTGATTAGGACAACGTGAGGGATAATGCATCAAGGTGCTGCTGCAGCCCTGCAGGTTGTTACAGCACTCCGACAGGAACGGGACTAACCTCCACGCTCCTAGAACTGCAAGTCATGAGTCCAAGACAGACAAAAGGTTTCCTGAAGGAAGTCTCAGCTGGTAGCTGGGCAGAAAAATCCAGTAAGATCAGCATTAGAGGTTAAACGTTACTGGTCTGAGGTGTGCTATACCAGTCAAGCCTAATTAGGGACCAGTGATAGTTTAAAAAAAAAATTAAATCACAATACCTCTTTACCTGTTGTGAATGGGTCAGGGTGAGAAGTGAAAGCTTTGTGCTAAAGGATCTCCACTGGCATGCAGACAAAGCCGACATCGTTGGCTTTAACATTCGATTCTCCCAGCAGTCATAAATCAGGTTAAATAAACTGGCAATGGTATACTGAGTATCTACTGCCTTGAAAGACAAGGAAAATAAACATTAATGCTGCAACATTAATGCTAGGTGTACTAGAGCTTCTACATCTCTACAGCATGAAAACTTAATCCAGGGAAATTCAAGAAAACTGCTAGAAGTAATGACCAGGAATTAATCTAATGCTATCATGCTGAACCTTTTGGTCAGCCAGACGCAAACATTTCATCAGATCAGGATATTACCATTTCTACACCAATATCAAAGAAATGGTCTTTGTGCTTTTTTTGTTGGCTTTTTTTTTTTTTTTTTTTTAAGCACTTTCACATGGTTCTGGAGAGCTCTCTCCCCTCTTCCATAGTCAGGTGAATTTCTGAATCTGAACACTTACGGATGAACTGGTCAGGACTGCCTGGACAAGGACTTGCAGCTTCCACTTAGAATGTTTTCTCTACCACCGTGACCAAACCTTCTGTTCAGCTTGTATTGGAAATCGATGTCCGGTTCCCCCCAAACCCCATCAGCACTGGGAAGAAGATAATGCTGCCCCAGGTACAGTACTGGCCTCAAACTACGCACGCGTTGGATATCAACGTTACTCTTGGTTTTACTAGATGCTATCACGATCTACGTTTTCTTTCTTTACAGACACACTGAAGTCATTTCAATTTTTCAATGCACAGCAATAAAAAACTAAACATTTCTTTAATACAATTATGGTATCACTTCCAAGGATATTTACAAACAAGGCTAATTATTTTACAGATTAATGTGCTTCTGCTGTTCTAGTCTACTATATTAATATTACTCTCAGTCAAAGCACTATCATGCTTAGTGCATGAAACACTGAACAGTAAGGACGGCTGACTTGTTTTAATGTGAGCTGAAAAAAATTTGTGCCTACTAAAGGTGAAGGAACGTTAAGAAAATATGCATAGTCATTAAATCAAGGAAACTTAAGCACCAGTCCAAACGTGTTGCAGGAGACTGATACTGTCAGGGCAATTCCTTGATTTCTCACATCGCTATAGAGGGCTTCACGCACAGTTAGAAGTGTCATGAATCACAGAGAGGGCAACACATCTGAGTGTCCAGATTGGTACTCTGAAGAATGTAAATACATAAACTTTGGATTATTTGACAACATGGATTTAAGTTAACAAGACAAACTGTACCAAATAACCATACACATTTTGGAGGTATTATTCCTCTAACACTGCATAGGAAGTTGAAAAGGATTCTCCTGCTCCCCACAGGAACTAGATGCCAAAGAGGGAAAGATGGTTTTTTCTGCTAGGACAGTTAGAAGGCAGAATAAATTTCTGGGCTCAGCCATGCTACATCATTAGCGTATTTATGAATCTCTTGATGAGAAAGGGTTATACCAGAACAGCGTCACCAGACTCCATGACCACCTGTGGAAACTTTAACATCTTAGTGATGATGGTGGGGGGGCTTGGGGGTTTTGTTTTTTTTTTTTTTACTGTGTTATTATGAAAAGAGAAACTGTCAGCTGGGAGTGATTATTTGTGTGTCGTTCTGTAAAAATCAATTTCTGTGAGAGAGGCTCTCAATCCAATTGAAAATAAGGTAATTTTGTAATGGTTTTGGTAACTGAGTTACACTGAAAAGGATGATTCCTGTTGGTAGAGGGTTAAGTGAAACAAAAGGCATATATGTTGGCAAAAGCTAGGAAGTAGTTAGAACTTCGTTCAGAAAGTGGGGCAAGAGACTTGGGAGCATTGCAAATTATATATATATATATTAGTGCTTAATCTAATTGCTATTAGTTTAATAATTATGACATTTAAAAATTATTCTTACTGATCCATATTTGACCCAAACAGCCAATATTACCCTTCTGACTGCAATACCGTTACAACAGTTATGAGGCAGTTGTTCTTCTAGACTTTAAGTGAAACTAATATAATGGCCAATTTCTTTCACATGGCTGTAACTGGCATACACTTCACTCCGCAAGAAATTAGAACCACAAATTATTTTGATAGTTCAATATTCTGCAGTAAGTGCCGGTGCTTGTTAAAAAGCAAATGAGAGCACTACAAGCTGAAGCCTTCTCTACCCACCAAGACCATTCAAGAGGCAGCTCCGCTGTTCCCATCCTAGCTTTTGGGAAATCGCACAGTTGTCAGGCAGAAAGGACAGTTCACACTGTGTGCTTAAGACTGGAGTTTCTTTTCAGTAAAAGGAAGCGTGTCCAGCTGCTGATGCTTCAATGGGGTGCATTTCCAAACCGCTTTATAAACTTGCTCTTCCAGATGTACTCCTGTTTCTGGAGCATGGAATGGGCTCTGGACTTGACTCTAGAACCTCCGATGTTCTATTTACAGGGTCACGGACAATGTCTTCCCCCTCCAGTGAAGTCTGTATTCCTGTGCTCTGTATCCTTTGAGACTGAAGGGAGCTTATGCAGCAGAGAAAATACTTTCAATCTTTACATAGCTTTTCCCTAGAACACAGGAGAATCACAGAACGTGCAAGGTCCTTGCAATAACCTCTTGATCCACTCAGGATCTGCAAATAAGAAAACAAGTTGTTTAAAGCCAGAGGTAGAGATGAGCACAGGAATGACACCCAAGATGGACAAACTAAATAGTACTCCTGAAACAGTTCATATATATTCACCATGCAGGATTAACTGACAATTCAGAGAAATCCAACTCCTTTTCTGTCTTGAAATATCAAGTAATGCCAGTTTAAATCCCACTTCAGTAGGGGACAAAATTAAGGTGAAACAGTCCATGCTATATCATTACATACTCATCTAAATAGCTATATAGGAAAAAAATTTAAAGGATCACCATACCACAAATGTAGTGTTCTCATTTTTTTTAACTGAAATTAGATCCTTCACATAATGCAGTCCTTGGTTCCTGTTTCTTTGTCCCTCTCCAATGTAAGGAAATTAAGTTTACAGCTTCTCTATACAGAGGTTTAAGTTCTGTAGTTGATCCCTAGTGCTGACTGGAATATCCACATATTATTGGGAGAGGAAAAGTATCTCCCCTACACTTTAAGACAAACTGTTGAGTACGTCGTGATTTTTTTTTTTAAGTGTACCAGTTGGGAAGAAAACAATTTTGTTACACAGCTTGTCCCTCCTCAAATGCTGAAAATGCAAAGGTTGACTGGCCCCCACAGCCTGCCCTTACTGCCTCTGAATGATGTACTTACGCAGGTTTGGGACCTAAGCCAGCAAGCTGCCAACTATTTCTTAACCTGTGCTGGATCAATACAGCTTGCACTGAAATAGAATGTCAGAGACCCTCAGCTCCTGCAGAACTGGATGCTAACGTATTCAACTTGAATATAAACTAACTGTTGTAGCACTCCAGCACAGATTATGTGTTTACCCAGCTCTCATTAAAATGTAGTATTTATAAATTAATTTCTGCAGTCATTATTTTGTAATTAATGTATGCCACTAATGCATGGACGACAACAGTACACTGTGAAATGCAGTGTACTGGTACTTCACGTGATAACTGCCTAAAAGAGAAAAGTCAGTGAAACTAATTCAAGGCATTTTGCAGATGAAACTTAAGAATACATAATCCTGCCCCTTTTGGCCACAGGAACAGTTTACCTTCTGGGCTTGGATGCCGTGCAATGCTGTCGTGAAGCAAACACCTCCTGTATACCAAACTCTGACAGGATTGGTAGGTTAGAAAGCACCTGTGAAAGGACAAGTAGTTTTATCAAGAGGCTCGGGGTTTTATTGTTTTGTTTTGCGACCTGCCCCTGTGCCCTGACAGGAGGCTGGGTTCTGTTCCCAACAGATCTTGCTTTCTGAGAGTAAGGGCAGTAATGAGCCACATTAAACATGAAAATTAGTGATTTATTAATTCACGTAAATGAAACTTCACAAGTGTACCCAGTTACATATGCTCACAAAAATGAAAAAGGCCAAAAATCAATATACCATCGAAAAAAGTTTCATCATTGGCCAAAAAAATTTAGCACACAGTAGAAGAGGTGAAAAGCTTGAGGGTTACTGCCCAGGGGAAGAACCACTGTGTCTTTAAGGCAATGACTATTTAGCCAAACTAGCACATAACATCTGTTAGGCAAAGAGACGGACTACTGACTTGCCAAGTCTCCAAGGACAATCGCCATGTACCCAATACATCGATGTTGGAAGATTTCCTTTTCTAGATGTTCCAGAACTTGTCTGACTTCTCAGTGTGGCTGTTTCCAATAATTTTTTGTTAAATTACTTTGTTTTCAAATGACGAAGTAGCTAGAACAAACCCTCCTTCAGGTGCTGTTCCAAAGGATGACTTGTGCTTGGTTTTCCCTCGCCTATTTTGTCCCTGCCCCCATCCTCCCCCTGCTTGAAGAAAAAAAGTTAAGACCATCAAAAGCATTTTATTTTAAAAACAGTGTACTGATAACCAAATCCAATCTACAATGCCCTCTCTCTCTCATGGAAGAGGACAGATAGCAGCCAGCAAAAACTGCAATTAACTGCAGCATGGATAACATGCTTCATGACTTCTTACTCCAACACTAAGAAGTGTTTTAGGTTAGCTATTTAAGTATATTTAAATTATCCAGAGGAGGGCAAAAGTCTTTAAGAACCAATTACCTGAGCCAAATATGTCCATTGGAGCAGACTGCCTGTTTGCGATCAGTGAACGGCAGGATCTCTTTACACAAGCTGCAGTGCTCTGGAAAAGTCTGTTTGTTCATTTTCTTTAAGATATGCCCAATCAGCACCTGGGAATACACAGCAGTCAGCATTGTTTACAGCAAGACAGCTGCCTACTGAAAGGTGGAAATGTCTCTCAGGATATTGTGATTTCAGAATAGGATACAGGATGCAAAGATCTATGCTCTTCACTGAATTCAAAGTAGTAAAAGCATAAGAAATATAATACACTGATAAGTATTAATTTATTCTCGTTTTATTGTCATCTCCTAAAGATTTCTGTCCCCCACTAAAGGGATACAGAACTTAAGAGCAACAGTGTTATGTTAAGCTACTTGCAGATTTAACAAGTACTGAAGAAACTGGTATAATGCCACTTTAGAGGATGCCACCGGCCATTATAGCAATGCTTTCACATTCTCATGCCTATCACAATAGATGTGCTAAAAAAAAAAATTCCTGTTCAGAAATTACCTGAATGCATGTCTTCAGCAGTCATCTTAGAGTATACATCCTGTTTATAGTAGAACATTTATGTGATCAAATTTGTCTTTGACAATTCAATAGATATAAACCACATCCCAAGGACCTTTAAAACATGACAGCAAACTGAACAGATAAAATAGAATTTGGAAGTCAGCTTTTAATCACTATAAAAAGAAGAATCTTGTTTACGAGATAAGAAAAGCAACCTCTCAAACCTGCAATTCATAGTAATTGGATGCTAGAAAGACCCAGCCATTCTGCCAGAGTACTTTCCTAGTGAATTACTGATGGCCACACTGCATGGCCTGCTTGCTTGTAAGTCCGGCAGAGAGAACACCACACTACATCAGTAATGGAAATGTGCTTCCTTCCTCTGTCCTTCTGGATGCAATGTAAAGGTTGATTTTTAGAGTTCAAGTGATTTAAGGACTTAGGTACTGAAAAGACCAGTTCTCTGCTCATACAAAGAGGTACAGAGACATCTGAGACATTCTTGTCATCAAGTCTTAAGAGCCGGGAGGCTGATGGCAGAGTGTTCCACTGAAGCTTCCTTTGTTGTCTATATTCAGAAAACTTCATTGCCCAGTGCAAGGTTCACTAATCGCTTACTTCCTGCCACAAATGCTTACTCCACATGTTGCGATAGTCGGGATACTGTCCTTGCAGATATGCTTTTATTTTGGTAGGGGGTATTGCAAGTTTGGGAACAGTTCCTGTCACGGCCAAACATTCAGTTATGCTTTTTTATTGTAGTTCAATAAATGCAAGCGTACCTGAAGGTTCAGGCCACGTACGTTATAACAAAGACATTCAGCCAGCTTGGTTAACTGGAAGTCCTGCATAAAGTTCTGAATCACTGGATTTAACTCATAAAACACAATCACCTTCTGAACCTCTGTAACTGACCTTTCCACTGAAGGCTCACAGAGCAATGACAAGACTTGATGTACCACCCGAACAGTCACAGTACTTTCATTTATAAACACTTCAAGAAGTGATACTGCAACTCTTGAAGTCAGAACTGCAGACATCACTGACTAGAGAAAATAACCTCCCAAGTTTAGTTTTGTAGAGATGATAGATTAAATAAGGTTAGCCATGAAAACAAACATCCCTCTCAATCAGTACGTGTTCTAAACCCACCAACAGCAGCAGAATAACCATAGTCCTCTCCCTTGTTCTGCAAAAACTCAGGCATGCTTATTATTTATTGTACCTGATCCAAATTTCAACATCTGCATTTACATTCCCTCCTACTCCATAATTTCAAGGAAGGGCAACCTAAGCTGTGTGCTCTATAGGAGCTGACTGGCAAGGATGACATGATTACAGTTCTCTTTCCCACCCCCAAAGTTGTATTTTCACTTAAGGATACAGAGTGGGGGGAGAAAGAAGTCACTTGTAACACCGAATCCCCAGAGCATAGAGGTGCACTTACGCGTGCTGTTCTGTCATCATAGCCATCATCGGACATTAAGAAGTCACAGACTCCTCTGGTGGGAATACTGGTGTTTTCTGTAATCCATGTGTGCAGATAAACTTCTCCCAACACCCGTTTCATGTGCTCTCGTGTCAAGTGCATTTCTACTGCCTCAATTTGTGCCTGTATTTCAAGAAGCTTTTCTTCCATTGGCTCGCGGCCTCCTATGTCACTTGACTGAGGAATAGAATCATCTGCAGTGTCATCTATGTCCATACCTTTGCCTGTGTTACATAGGCTCTGCTTGCTGCCTTGTTTGGAAGTTCCTTCCTCTTGGTCATCTTCAGTGCTGCCCATCCCAGGGGAATCCGATATCAAGATTTTTGCATCCTCGTGCGAAGGTCTCCACATGACCTCTGAGGGAGCTTTCTGCATTGACTGGTACAAAATCCTCAGGAGAAATAGCTTAAACCGCCAGAAGTAAGTAGAACCGCAGCTCTCGATCTTTTTATCCAGTGCTTCCTGTAAGAATTGAGGAATATGCTTATCCTTCAAAATTTTCCAGCGTACAAGATCCGTCAAGTCCACTTGCCGGAAAAGGTTCTGAACAGAAGATTCCAAGAGCTGCGCGGCTGCCTCCTCGAAAGTCTTAAGGGTTACAAACTGAACTTGGTAGTTTTTGTTAACTGGATGAAGACCGTTAGTCATGCCCTCTGTCGTGATAACTGCTAAGTATGCACCGCATGGGCTAACTGCTATGCCGTGAGTCCTGACAGAGCCAAACACTTCCGAGAGCTTTATCAGCTGGTGCTCAAACTTTAAAGCAACGTCTGTGAATATAGGAATCAGCTGCCTTACCTTTCCATCACTGGAGCACGTATACACTGTGCCGTTCTGTTTGTCTGCGGTCATAGATACGATTGGCAAAGAATGAAGCCCTGTCACGTGGGAATTATGGACATTCAGACCCGCTTTGGATATCAACAAGAGACACCAAAACACATAAGCTCCTCTGGCAGCCACCACTAAGCTACAACTACATTTCTGGTAGGGGTGGTAAAGAGGAATACATTTGATGCTATGCACTGGTAACTGGTCCATTTCTTGCCATAAGACTACGGGTTGTCTCAGCGTAAAGTACCCTTTGACTGCTTTTAGATTGACAGGAAGGATCTTAACCGGTCCAAAAGCACTCCCTACAATAAGTCCACTCATCTTTCGGTTGTTATGTTCATATTCCCACCAAGACAACACACTTGGGGAATTTATTCCGGACTCTATGGTATTGCAAGAAGTAATTGATTCCTTACCCAGAAATGGAAGCTGAAATTGCCAAACTGCAATGTTACCGTTTTCAAAGAGTACTGCTAAGAGCACGCTACCGACATCCCGGCATTCGTTGTTGTGCTTAACCTGCTGAGTGGTGCAGATGCCCGACCACTCCATGCGCACCGGAGTCTGCATGCTGTGCCGTCGCTGAAATTCAGAGAAGTCTCCGAGCTCTCCCCTGGGAGTGTCAGCCTTAGAAAGTTTGTAACTGGCTTCATACAAACGCTCCCCATAGATGTCTGTCAGGTCCACCAGCTGCACCCACTGCAGCCTGTTGAGGTTGGCGTGGATGGTCAGTCGATTGTCCATGGTTAAAGCGGCAAGCAGGCACCTTCCATTCGCGTCGCAGCCCAGCGGTGACCAGCTGGAGTACTTGAATCCTCGCATAGGCGGCAATGACTTCCCCTCGGGATTGAATACTCGATCTAGCATAAAAGTTTGACTAACCGTTGGATCCACTGAACTTGCGAACTTTTCCTTACATTCTGCTACCTCCTTTTTTGGACCAACCTAGAAGATAACAAAAGGAGATTTTAAAACAATTGTAGAACTTTTTTTTTAGGAAGACTTTCCTGGCATTAATTCCCACCTGAAATAGAGCATCCTCTATCACAACCTATGCTACGCTGGTACAATGGTTAATTAACCTCACTCTTAAAGACGTAAGCTTTGTTGCTGGCCTGAATTGGTACAGTTTTTACTTTCAGCTATTGAATCTTTGTCTGCTCAACCAAAGAGCCTGTTTTCATACTTCTGTTCTCAAGCGTGTACTTAAAGGTACTTGGCATAACATTCAAACTGCAAAGCACTCAATGTTTCAACTCAAGTTATTCCATATTCTCAGCATTGCTTTGGGAAAAAAAAAATTCAGATGCGCAACAAAAGAATTATTATTTAATAATATATTCACCCAGAGTTGCTACGCCTTTGTGCCATAGGCTGCAAAGTCAGATGCCTCCCTGAAGCCCGAAACAGTCCCTGCTGCAAAAACATTTCAGCTGAGGTTGCAAACGCTCTCTACAACTACCTGAGAGGAGGCTGTAGTGAGGTGGGGGTTGGTCTCTTCTCCCAAGTCACTAGTGATAGGACAAGAGGAAATGGCCTCAAGGTGTGTCAGGGGAGGTTCAGATTGGGTACTAGGAAAACTGTCTTTACTGAAAGAGTGGTCAGGCATTGGAACAGTCTGCCCAGAGAGGTGGTGGAGCCACCATCCCTGGAGGAGTTAAAAAACCCCACATATGTGGCACTTGGGGACATGGTTTAGGAGGCCTGGGGGTGTTGGGTTGGGGGTTGGACTTGATGATCCTAGAGGTCTTTTCCAACCTTAATGACTCTATGATTAAACCAAGAACGACTTCTACTAAAAATTTTACTGAAATAATTGTCATCGAAGTACTGGAGCTCAAGTGATTGTTAGAAAAACAGCTAAACTTTAGAATCCCTAAAATCCACCTGACACGCGGGCACATCGCGCCCGACATTCCTGGGCTACAGGCGTTCCCCCCCGCCCCGTGTTTTTAAAACACACATCGGATGCAGCGAGCGGGGCAGGAGCAGCCGGGGGAGGCGGCCCCGGGCCCCCCGCCGGGCCCC
This sequence comes from Morus bassanus, assembly GCA_031468815.1. Lineage (NCBI taxonomy): Eukaryota > Metazoa > Chordata > Aves > Suliformes > Sulidae > Morus > Morus bassanus. The sequence goes on from CM062586.1 coordinate 5,375,856, forward strand.
GCCGAGGGCGAGGCGGCCCCGGGCCCACGGCGGGCCGTGCCGGGCGGCTCACCTTGAGGAGGCAGGCGGCGGAGGGCGCGGGCACGGCCGTGCGGTGGATGACCATCTCCTGCCCGCCGCTGTGGACGTCGCTGAGCTGCTCCAGGACGGCGATGCTGCGGGCCGTGCTCACCGACACCCGGTGATCCTCCGACCAGGCCAGCGGCTCCAGCCCGCTGACGCCGTGCTGCAGCCTCACCGCCGGCTCCCGCCGCACCGCCGTCAGCCGGAACCCGGCGCTCGGCGCCGCCGCCGCCTCCTCGACGAGCGAGTCGAGCCCCAGCGGCGGCTCCTCCTCCCCCGCCGACAGCGAGGGGCTGCCGCCGCGCGCCGCCGCCATCTTACCGCCGCCTCACCGGCCGCTCGGGCCGCGGCGCGCATGCGCCGCCGCCGCCCTCCGAAGCCCCCGGCCGCCCCGGTTGGGGCTGCCCCCGCCGCCGCCTGCGCCGCCGCGCCGCCCCCGGGGGTGCGGGTGTCGCCGAGCCGAGCTCCCGCGGCGGGGCGGCTGCGGCTGCCGCCGGGGCGGGGCTCCGGGAGAACGGCCGTTCCCGTGAGGGGGGCTCGCCTCGGCGCTCCGTGCGCCTCCCCTCCGCCTTCGCGGGCTGGGGCCCGGCCCGAGGGGCGGCCCCGGGGCCCTGCGAGAGGCGGCGGCGGGACACGGCCATGGCGGAGAGCGGGACGCTGCTCCTCAACCTCAGCTCGGCGCCGCGGGGCCGCCGGGTAGGTGGGGACGGGGCCGCGGGCCCCGCCGGCCGCAGCCGCCCTGACGGAGCCGAGCGGCGGCTCCGGCCCTGACGGGACCGGGGGGTGGGGGGGAGCACCGGCTGGGGCTGGCCCGGGGGAGCCGTGGGCGGGGGGGGGCGGCGGAATGTGGTGTGTCAGCGCCTGAAAAGTTTATAAAATCGAGCTTTTGGCTTTTTCCCCCGCGAGACGGGGCTGCTCCGTGCCCAGGGGCCCGTGGCTCGGCGGGGGGGCGGCCCCGGGCGGCTCGGGTGGGGGTTGTGGAGGGGGAAGGCTCGGCAGGGAGGGCGAGCGGGAGCTGGCGGGTGCCAGGTTTTCTAATCTCTTTAAAAAAACAGGGTGCTGGGATTGCTCTGGGCTTTCCTCACGTCGTCAGCGGGTTCGGGCTCACTGGGGGCTGACTGCCGGAGCCGTGGGTAACGCGCTTACAGGCCTCTGCCTCGTGTAGAGATGCCTTGAAATGCTGCCGGGAAGGGGAAGCCTGATGCTTTAGGGAAAGCATCTAATCCTGGGAATGCTATGAGCTGCAGCAATAGATGGTTTATTCTCATAAGTTTGGAGAAAGGAGGACAAGAATGGTTTAAATAGACGTTTTCGGTTTTAAAATTATAGTTACAATAATTCTGGCATGTTTCGATTCTTATTAACAACTTTAATTGTTAAAATATTATTGAAAAGTGTGCGAGAGTTAAGTGTTTGCCAGGATTTACCCCAAATATAATGGGTACTTTGAGGGAGGGCAGCACCACCATCGTTTTTCTGATAGCGGACGTTGGTGGTAGGAGGTTGGTTGTTGGTTGGTTGCCAGAAATGTGAAGAAACAAGTGAAAAAAGTAATAGAGCTTGAAAACAATATGGTTCATAGGAGAACAAAGTAAATCAGAGTGCGTGTCTAGGAGTGGGGAAGAGAGAGAAAAAAGAGGGGCAAGATTGTGCTGGAGTTTCACACATTTCAAGAGTTTTGCAGTTGTGTTAGGAAAAATAAGTTCATTGAAAAAGGGCTGGGGGGGCACTGAAGACACTGAAGAGCTTTGGGGACAAAAGGGGTTGAATTTAATTTTCTTCTTCGCTGTTCCTGGAGGGATAAGGGGAGAGCAAAAGTTTCTCTCAAGATGATGGGAAGATGAGTAAAATAAACTAATTGCTGCAGAAGAAGAAATAAAAGAGCTCAGAAATACTGAAAGTTGGAGTGAAGTACAGGCCATCCCTCCTGCCCACAGAAAGAAGGAAGCCTACAGGGATGGCTTTAATGTAATCATGAGATTTGCAGAGCTTTTGAGAGAGATTTTTAAAGCGTGTTCTGCTCAGTTACTGGAGAAGCTAGATGAAATCCTTTAGAGATGAGCACTATATATGACTTTAGATTTCTATTTGCATTTCAGTAGTGTTCAGAGGTCTCAGGCATGGTGGTGAATCTGTTAGAGTAGGAACTGTCTAGCTGCAAAAATCAAACGTAGTTTCTTTAGTCATAGGGTAGAGGATTCCAAAATAAGGGATCTATCTGTGGGCTGATGTTTGTGTTCAGCATGATACCATGTTGTTAATTCTCAGTCATTAAGGAATTCTTGCTCTCTGGTTTGTTTGTTAACGTTAAAGCAGTCTAAGGCTCTGAAAAGAAAGCTCCAGCCGCCACATGGAAACCCACCTTTGAAACGTAAATGTAAGCCATCAATAAATACCTTCAAGAAACATGCTACGGAAGCTGACATCAGGGAAAAGGGAAGTTCATCACAAAAATCTCTTCCTAAGAAGCAGTTGACTGACAACCAAAATGAAAGCCAGAAAAGCAGACCTTTCATTAAGACATCCAGCTTGTTTAGAAACAACCCTGAAATCCCAGAAATTCACAGGTATTTTAGACAATGTGAGGAAAAAAAACCCTTCAATGCTTTGAAATTCAGTGTCTTGAATTTTTTCCCTTGCTTGGGCAAAGCACTTGCTTGGTATGTGTGGTTTCATTGCTGTTTACATAGAATACCAAAGTACAATTTTAACCACACCACGTGCTTTGTTTTGTTTTGGTTTGTTTCCCCTAACTTAGAAAAGCAGTACAGCAGGTGCAAGAAAATGTTTTCACTACGGATTCTTTTAGCCAGTTGGACCTCCATCCGCATCTGGTGAGTGGCAGGAAGGCTGTGTGCCTTAAAACATGCTTTTTTGGATGAGGGGCAGGTTAGAGAGCTGAGAGATGCCTTTATTCATGGTGACTTGGACAGACTCGCTAGTACTTTGCCTGATTTTGTTGTAATCTCTTAGCTCAGTGTGCTGACCAGTGTCCTGACCCATCCCCAAGCATACAGTCCCAGCATCCTTCCCTGTTTGCGCTTGTAGTACCAAAAAAATGCAGAAAACTGTTTGGGAGTGCAGTATTTTAACAAGTCTGATATTTCATGATGTATCAGCAGTGGTGTATGTCTGATTAACTAAGACATGTTTTGAGGACCTGGGAACTTTTACATCCAGTTGCCCTGGACCAGTAATGTAGAGAATAAGCATCCGTCTTCTGGTGTTTGCTCTATCTTGTACCACAAAAAGTAACAAAAGGAACAGTTTGACAATGAAACCTGTTTACTGCTCTTTATTATCTCTCTAGATATCCACAATAACCACTGTCCTAAAGATAAGTAGCATGACCAGGTAAGGAAATTCCTATAAAAACTTTGCATTTCACTGCCCCTTAAAGCCAATCATCTCTGTCTGTTTCATTTTATATAACTGGTTTGTGAAGACCACAGTACCTGTTAAGCTGCCCCATTTGCCATAGGGTTTGCTGCTTTCAAAATTTGGGACGAGAAATAACTTGTAAGTTAGGCAGCAAGTCAGTTGTCACAACTGAAGGTGTAACCTTGGAGTCCTGCCTTCTAATTTGGTACTTGAATTATAAAATAATCTTTTTTTTATCATATCTGATGTCTATATAATAACTCTCCTTAGAAATCACCTCTACTGATGTAGCTACACAGCAGAGAGAAATGCATGGAATTTGGGATAAACAGTTTTGAAACAGTCACTGTATGTTAAAACCTTAGGATTCTATCCTATGTTGCATTCGTATTTCCTAACCTGTTTTGTTTGTTACACAGTGTTCAGAAGCAAACAATTCCTGTGCTCCTGCAAGGCAAAGATGCTCTAGTGAGATCTCAGACTGGTTCAGGTCAGTATTTAATTGTCAGTCTCCTTCCCTAGGCCATATTAAACTGGATCCCAAATACAGAACCAAAACCACATGTTCCCAGTACAGCTCATAAAAGTGACAGGCTGGGAAGTCTGGCGTGGGACTGCCGTGACACAAGCAGATGCTGGGCAAACTTCTGTAACAGCGCAGTGGTGGGACTGAATGTTGATGTGCAGCTGCCAGCCATCGCACGTGAGCCTATTCCAAGGCTTGTGCTGGGGATGCAGATCCAGGAGGCCAGCAGAGCTGAGCAGCAGACGCTCTTACTATATAAACTTATGTGCTTGCTCTACAGCAAACTATGTCTGGATGTCTCATTTCCTTGGGTGGGTGGGGATATTTATTAAGATAGATCTTAGTGGGATGCCACCACCTCTCTTTTTTTTAATTTAACCCTTTGATGAATTGCCTGTCGGTCTTCCATTCTGGAAACTTCACTTAATTAAAACTTTTCCAGACTCTGACCTCAGTTTAAGAATGGTAGGATGAATGGTACTTTAATTTTCTGGAGTGCTGTAATTGCCACTTTTTTTCTTTTTTAATGGAAAGTCTTCCGATTTTCTCCCTTTTAAAAAGGTAAAACTCTTGCCTATGGGATTCCACTGGTACAGTCTTTGCAAGGAATGGAATCCAAAATACAGGTAGGTGCAAGAGAATTAAATATATTTGCTTTTGATATCAAGATTAATAAAAACAAAATCCAGCTCTTATCCTGTAATCATCACTGTCTCTTCTTGAAACAAAGGTCAAGCAGTCTCTCTTCCCCTTTTTGTGCATGGGGTTTATGTGATCTTCCCGTGTTGTCGAGGTACAGAGGATACAAGAACAATGTTACACATTCCCCATTACTTTGTGCAGTAGGCTAAATTGTAAATAGGCTAAATTGTCAAGTTTGGAGAAGGTAGGGTGCAGAAGAGACAACAGTCTGGAAGCTGAGAGAACTGAAAACAAAGGTTACAGCCATGTCTTTAGGAGTATTAAGTTTCTAATCTTTGACATGGAATGAGATTTGATAATTGCTCCCAGTTTGGATCATCTGGTTGACCAGAAAATGCTGCTGCAGATCTGCTATCTCTTGTGCGTTTTATGGAAAGGGATCATCCTGACTTTCCTTATGGGTTGAAATGTTTCCAACCCATTCTGGATTGTTACTTTCTGCAACTGCTACCTACAGATTGTGGCTGTGCATCAAACATGAGAGCATTTCTGCAACTCAGAAATACAAGAGTGAAACAATATGTGCGTGGAATAAAATGTTGGGTATGACTGTGAGCAGGTTTCCAAGCAGGAAAGAGAAGGCAATGCAGTGTTGATATTTGAAAGACTGGTTTGTGTTCATTTTTTTTTTTAAAGCTGGGAGGGGGGAAATATCCCAAAATATTGTGTACAAACTTGTACTAAAACCCTTCAGAATTCATGTTGTTGGCTAATAACAGTTAGATGTGGAAGTGCTCTGTTTATCAGTGCTACATCCTTCTTAGTGGACCTCATCTTCTCTGTTTGCAGCGCAGTGATGGGCCTTATGCACTCATATTAGTCCCAACAAGAGAGGTAAGTGGCCTTTTTTCTTTCTGATTCTGTCTGAATCTGAGTGTTTGAACACTTATTTTTAGTGTGTAGATATAGGTCCGCCAGGGACTGTCTTAGGAAACGTTGCTGTCTTTTTGCTCAGTTATTGCCCTCACAGAAAGAGGGCTTGCTCTTTGGATGCATGTTGTCATTTTTGTTCAGTGCCATACCAAAGTAAGAAAGAAGGAATCTCTAAGTTTGCCTCATGCAGTTGAAAATAATTGTGAAAACTGGAGAAACTCTCTAGCTCAGTGCTTGGGAGCAAGAAGCTTGCCTAGCTCACACAGGGGGAGTAAGTAAAACCAATGAAATCAGCTTTGCAAATCTGCAGGTTTATACAAACGTTTCATTTTTAAAGCACTTTTTTCAAATCCAGAAGTGAATGCTGAGGATGAGGCTTCCAAGCGTTGGTTTCTCCACTGAATTCTCTTGTATTTGATTTATATTATTTGCAATTGCAAAGGCAATTTCAGAGGAGGGTATCAACCATTCTTTTTTCTTTTTTTTTGTCTTTTTTCTTCATATGTCAAATTATAATAACTTCCATGTGGAGAATTGATTGCAGGTATCTAGTTTGGGGCACAATATTTTATGCAACCTGCAGTGCAATATCTCAGCTCAGTTCCGTGAAAGGAGAAACCTCTGAAGCTATTTAAATTTTTACAGCAGCAAACTTACTGCCTCTCTAGGATGCTGTATGAATACTAAGCATGTAGGAGACTGTTCGTGAGCTTGTTTAAAGGGCTGCCATTGAGAGTACTTATGAGGATAATTTATAATTACAGTTGGTATTACTTTTACTCAGTATTGAAGGCAATGGCCTTTCTTGAGAGCTTGGCAAATAATAGTATGTAGCATGTGTAGTCAGAACATTTAAAATAGCTTTACTCCCATAGCTAAGCCCTGACCGCATACTCATTCCATGAATGAGTCAGGGTGGCACCATTGCCCTTCTCGATCTTCTTCATTGCCACAGCAGAAATGGCTGTTAGACAGCACGTGGAATCCAACCGCTAAATGCTTCCTACTGACCAGACATTTAGGTTTGCAGGCTTTGTACGTACCATCTCTGTTCTGCTGGCTGGGAAGCACAGAGGTAGAAAGATCAGTGGTATGGTCACTCCATGGGTCAGGTGAGGGAATAACGGGGTCTGCCCTGACTGCCCTCTGGGCTGCATTTCCTTTTCATAGTGGTTTTCTTCCAGAAATTTTGCCAATTTCCCTTTTACTCTTCCAGTGGACCAAAATCTTCTGTGGCTTCAGCTTGGTTTTGCCCTGGGGCATTCACAGAAGCCAGCAGAAATCTCTGTTGTCCTGAGAGCTGGCTTGTGGAGCTGAACCAATAGAGAGGTTTTTGAACAGGTCCAAATATAATAAAAGAAGGTTTAGGCAAGAGAGTAAAACAATAAGCAGCTTCTAAAAGAAAAATTAAGGACATATTTAGAATTCTGATGATATAAATAACTAGATTAGCTTACAGATTTTTGAGCCAAAGGGGCTTACAGTCTGTCTTTGTGGTCCAGGGACTTTATCAGACCTCACTTTCTTCTGTTGATTTCCACAGCTTGCACTCCAAAGTTTTGATACAGTGCAGAAACTACTTAAGGTAAGAATTCAACGCTCTCTGTCCGTCTTATTCCTTGAGCCTCTTGCTGTAAGATGCTAGGCAGCTTCAGTTCCTGTGAATTCAACTGGATCTTTATGGAAATCCAGCATCTGGCGAGATATATGGCCCTGAAACATAAATCTGTTTGTCTTTAAATGCGTGTTTTCCCTGTGGCATGTTTTAATCTATTACATGAGCAATTAAGTGATTAATTATGGCACCTTAGTTGCACATGTTTTCATAAACAAGCGTAGTTGATTTTCACAATGTTTTGGTTTTAGAAGCACCTACTATTGTTTCAGTCTGAGTTATGAATGGAAACTTTCACAATGACAAGTACCGTTTTACTGAAACTAATACTAGACAGATGGGTTTCAGATGGGGAGTAGAACTTGGTGAACTGCTTTGCCAGTTGAATGGCTGGAGAAATTAGAAGGCTTTTAAAATCATTAAATGATAGTGCTTTCCTTTTAATTGAGGCAGAGTATCTTACCATGGGGCTAGAAGGTATCTAACTTGTTTATCTGATCCATATTGCCACTCCCTCTTCTGTTTTTACCTTGAAATCATAAGACACTTTCCAAATCTTTCTTAGTGCTGAAATTACCAAGTAAAATTTTGTTGTGTCATGCTGAGGTTTAAAGTACCTCAGTCGTCTTCCATAGTAAATAGGAGTTATTACGAGTGGACTTCTGATGTACTTCAAAGGATGAAGTCTGAACTGACCCCCTTTAATTTTTCTTTGTTACATATAATGTGTAGTAACCATCAAGTCCAGTGTAAACTGCCATAGCAACCCAAAGCAGAAGATACAGATCGTGGCTTGACTGGACCTCGGAAGGGCTGGGCGACTGGAGGGTGTAATATGATTATGTAATTACTGAGAGAGAAAAAGGCTAGTTGAGCTGCTTCTGGCGCAATTATTCTAATGCCAACTGCTGAGGTTATATTGCCTGGATCTTGCTTAGACATTTTCCTTATTTTAAACCTTAAAAAGAAACTCTTTTTGTAGAAACTATTTTGTTGGAGCATTTCTGGCAAGCAGTGACCCGTGCAAACTTAAGCCTATTTACCAGTCACGCATTTGTGCAATCCTTACAAGCTATGCTCTGCTTCTGTCCTGCATTTCTTGTCAAGTAAGGTGATGGCGGTACTGTGCTTTGATTATCTCCCCTGTAAATATTGGACGTTATTGGATTCATTGAAGGGTTGGACCTCATTAAAGTGGCAAAAACTCCTGCCGATATCATTGAGGCTGACATTTAATGTTCACAGGCATCGTGACTGCATGCATGTAGGTCTGTGTACGTATATATAAACTTTATAGGTCCTATGCTTTTCTTAAATTTTCCTTGGCCAGCGGAAGATATTGCTTAAAGGCAAGATGAAATAGCATCGTAGCTTGTCTTTGAACATTTAGGCTACGTGGGGAGACGGAAAAGAAATATCATTATGTGATTGGAAGTGGTGCAAAAGTGATTGCATTTCTATCTTCCTAGACGATGTGGGAAGCGAGTCACATGGCTAGAACTAAAGGTGCCATTGATATGTAGCTGTGGGTGAGAGAGTGCATGTAGACTGTATCTGTTAGATCAAATGAGATGCACACTGCTGTCAGCCCCAGTCCTTTCTCTTTTTGCCAAGAAACATCATTTTTGGATTAGGGTCTGTCTCTTTACTAAGAAGAATCTATATTGGTCTTGGTTTTCCTTTCTGTAGCCATTTGCCTGGATTGTGCCTGGAGTGCTAATGGGGGGAGAAAAGAGAAAATCGGAAAAAGCCAGGTAGGAAGCCAACTTCTTAAATTGTATTTTGGGTGGTTCTGCTCTACGGTGTTTTTATCTGTTACTCCTCTTTAGAGTGCTCTTCTTACTGGGAGAGAGGATTGTGAGTTTGGATCAAGCTGTGATCCCCCTGGATCTTACACAGACACAGCGACTGGGGCAGCAGGAAGTATTCAGTTCCCCCAGTTGGTTCTATTTCTAAAATGTTGATGAGCCTTCTGAGAAGATGATCTCTTGTGTCAGTATTTTTTTTTCTCTTCTGACAAACACCTGTATTTGCTTACCACCGAGTGCTGTCTACAGTTATTTGTTATGGGGGAAATTGCTTTCTGGAGAAGAGATTTCCTGGTGTTAAAAATCTCTTTCTTTTCCCTTTTCAAGAATTGAATTGTAAGCTGATAATCTAAAATGGAATTTTCATTTTTCTGTTTATAAGCATAAACAAAAAGAAGTTTACTCTTGACAGTAAAAAAAGTACTCAATTAGAAAAGAAAACCTAGCTTGGGTCTTTTAGACTTTTTTAATATTATTAATATTTCTTTCCACCCTGCCCTTATCACTGAGTATGCCTCTGAGTATCAATGATGATCAAGGATAAAATGTAGCTGTGCAAGAAATTTCAGTTTTAGTCAGTGAGAAAGTCCTGTCCCTGCTAATTTTACCATGGCCATGATTTTTCCCTCTGTAGGTTCCAGTTCCTCACTCTGGGTTTCTTTTCCAGAATTACTGCTAATCTGTATGTTTTGTTTTCTTTTCTTTTTTTTCTTTCTTTTGTCTTGTTCTCTTTTTTTTGTGGTGTTTTGTTTTGTCCGGGTTTTTTTTGTTTTTTGATTTTGTGGGATTTTTTTTAATCTAAACAGATTACGTAAAGGGATAAATATCCTCATTTCAACTCCTGGTCGCCTGGTTGATCACATCAAGTCCACAGAATGTATTCATTTCCGTCGCACTCAGTGGCTGATTATTGATGAAGCAGACAGGTAATCTTCCAAGTGTTTAGATATGGAAAATAATTTTGCTACCTTCTGCATCGTAACTCACTAAATATTTAAAAAAACTAAGAGAGAGAGTGTTCATGCGATCTTAAACCATTCATGCTCAGTGGCCTCAGCCAAGCACCAGATGTCTGGGATTAGGAGAAATGTCCGCTTTGGACGGATTATTGTACAATTATTCATTGCAGAGATTCTCACAGTGTCTTCTGACATGTCTGACCCTGGCAAAAGTTGAAGATGGAACATGAAGCTAGATGGACCAAAGATCTGATCAGCTCTAGCACTTCCCCTATTCCTAATTGGCTGATGTAGCATTAAGACTTTCTCCTCATTCCTTCCTACAGCATCTTTCATCACCTCTGCTGTTTTTGTAGGATCCTGGACCTGGGCTTTGAGAAGGATGTAGCTGTGATACTCAATGCTTTAAATGCAGAGAGAGAGACACGTCAGAATGTCCTGCTCTCAGCCACCCTCACGGAAGGTAGGTTATAGACAGATGGTGTCTCTTTTAGCTGAATAATGCACAGGCAACTGCAAAGTAGTTGGTTGATTCTGATTATATTACAGCCCAATCTGAAGCCCTTAGCAGAAGTGGAATAATGCCTATTTGGGCTTGTGACACTTGTCCTTCGTTACTGGAAATTCTGTCCATGTATATACTTAAATGTTCCTTACATGTGTCTCACAAATTCCAGAGCAAAGTCATCATGAACCTGGGAAGCACTGGTTTGTTTGTTTGCTTAACAAATATAGAATTAAGGCAGAAAGCTAACAACAGGACAGGACAGCTGTTGTGTGATTTGCTCAGTATCGTACAAGAAGTCAGTTGCTGCGGCAGGAATTGAGCCAGGCCTCATGACTCCTACACTCTCTTAAGAGTGAAGATCTGTTGGGCTTTTTCTCAAACACACAGTTAAAAAACAGGACTGCCAAATGCTGTCTTTCTGGTCAAGACATTTATGTAATGTAAAATAGCACAGTTGGCTGAAGTGATGTCTTGTGATGCTTTTGGTGGAGTCCACAGCAACTAGGCCTGGCTAAGCCCTGAAAAGTCTGAAGTTTGTGGAGGTGTTCTGTCAGTGTCTGAGGCATGGCTCATTAGTTCCTTGCCCTTCACTGCTTTTCACTGGAGTTGCATGAGTTGGGGTTTTTATGTGAATATATCATTGCCCTCCCCAGCAGCACCCAAGACTGGACCTCATGTATTTTTCATTTTCTGTGATTTAGGAGTAACACGGCTGGCCGATATCAGTTTGAATGATCCCATCAGCATTTCCATAGCAGATGAAATCCAGAAGGTGCTCAAACCAGCATCGCAAACGGATAGACAAGCCAGTAGTTCATCGAACTGCATGGAGCAGGAAAACTTTGCTGTTCCGGAGAAGCTCAAGCAGTATGTCATGATGGTCCCCAGCAAATTAAGGCTCGTCACGTTAGCAGCTTTTATACTTGAGAAATGCAAGGTGAGACTCTCTTTGCATTTATATTACTAGATAGCCCTTTGCCCTTTCCAGCTCCTTTATCTGGTACTCTGTCAAGGATAGCATGGATTAGCTCTGGAACTTTGAAGTGCATCTAGTGTACAAGGAGCCTTGTGTCTTTCATGCTGGCAGTGAGATACCTGTGCAGCATGTGCTCGTACTTCTTTTGTGGGCTTAGAATTTGGTGTCAAACTCCATAATCCTTTCCCGGATAATCTTATCTCCGGAAGTGGAAGCCACCTAGATTTTATAATGATCAGGGAATTGGGAGAGGCTTGTGGAAATGATGATGTGCAATTTTCTTGCTTTTCTTGCAGTTTGAAAAACACCACAAGATGATCATCTTTTTCTCCAGCTGTGAACAAGTGGAATTCTACTATGAGCTCCTCCTAAAGGTCCTTTCAGGAGGGCTGGAGTCAGAACAACCTGAACGTTCATCTGTCTCCTCTGTGCACTTACAGTTTCTACGACTGCATGGCAACATGGAACAGGAAGTAAGCATTCTCAAAATGTTAGGATACACAGTATTATTCCTTATTCCCTGTGATTTATTATGTGGTTATTTTGGGGAGGAGGGCAGAAGAGAGGACAGAGAGTCATTTCACCTCTAGGGGCCTCACTCATCCATCTGCTAATGAGAATAAGAATATTGTCCCACTTCTGGAAAGTACCTTGGTAGCTATATCTGAAAAACACAGCTGAGACAAGAGGTGTTATTTCAGCAGGCTGAGGCAGCCTTTCTGTATTATTGGTTGAGTGCACTTAAGCCATTTATGCGTCCATGGTTCTCTCTCATGCAGTCAAGACAGGCTTTTAATGCCAAAGGAAAACCTCATCCAAGCCCCAAAACATTACTACCCAATAAGTTGCCCCCATTAGACGAGGATGGAGCAGTTTGGCTTTGGTTTTGAAGAACAGTGTCATGACAGACTGCTCTTTTCCCTAGAATGGAATAATAGCAATATAACAGTGATTACCCCAAAATAGGTCTAGGTTTTAGCCAGATAGGCCTGGGTGGTGAGACTGGAGCTTGCTACAGAGGGTTAAGAGGCCAGGAGAAGAGTGTCAAATGAACTGGCACTGCAGCGTTTCTCTCAATAGCTGAGGGACCTCCCTTGGAAGTTCAGCCTCTGATCCTGCCCTTGGTCTGAGCTGCACAGCAGAGATGGTAAATGAATAGAGCTCTTTGGATGAAGCAAGAGGTGAAGAGCCATTGTTTTTCTCACTCATTCCCATCCTGCGGAGACCAGAAACATGTGCTTTGCTGTCCCTGCAGTCTGGCCCTTCCTCAACCTGCCTGCCTGAGCGAGTGAGCAGGCCTGGTCTGGCCCAACTCTACCCTGACCAGCTGTTAAGCCAACAGAACACCACTAAGTAGCTGGCACCAGGGGAAGGGTTTTGCCTTTTTAGTACCCAGTGTGTAATTAGTGCTTGATGTCTTCAAATTAAGAGCATTAATGGAGCTAAATTGTGGATCCCATATGGTACTGCTGAGCACGGCTGCTGTCATTGTCAACAAGATACAGCGTGCTCTCTTCTTTAATTTTTGTCAGCAGAGGATTCAGTGTGTCGGCAAGGCCCAAGTTTCCCTTCTTTCCTAGAACAGTACCCCTAGCTGGGAGTCAACTATGTAAGGTTTCTTCTATATCATCAACATAACAGGACATTGACTTAACTACTAGCTAGAACTCTGAGGAGGAAGGCTTGAAATACGGAAACAAGGATATTTTGGAAGGAGGAAGCAAAAGGGACAGGAAGGAAACGGGTATGGTGTTTCCAAGGCCAGAGACAGCCTGAGCTCTGAAAAGGAAAAGAGTAAATGGAATCAGATCAAGGGAGTGTGTGTGGTTGTTTCCCACAGCTGAGGAGAGGGAGTGTAGGTGGATAGGTGGTACTGGCAAGCAACGACCAAATGCTACTGAAGCCTTCAGTTACTAGTGCTCAGAGATTGTCTTGTGTGATAGCAAATATCATTGTCATGTAACGTGGGTTGGGGAATCGGTTTCTGTTGCTTTTATCAGGAGGAAAAAAACACACCCCAAAGTAGTTAGTTAAACTAACTGGAATGTGCTTAGGAAGGTTTGGGGACTGACAAAGCAGGAGGCTTTTGAAGATAAGTGAGGAACCGTACTGGCAGGTTCCTGCAGTTCTGGGGCTCAACAGCTCAGAGACTGCTGGCGGGGTAATTTGGGATCTGGGGGCTGTGGACAGCCCTACCTGGGAGCCTGAGCTCATGTTAGAAGGGGGGGCTGCAGGAATTCTGCTGGTGCAGACCAGCGATGAGGACAAGGCTGGGGAGCACCTGTCTCTGACACTCGTGGGAAGGAACAACCTCCATCTCAGTGTCAGCAGCCCCGCTGGTGGCCTTCGCCAGTACGAGGCCTTTTTTTGTGGGAATGCCATGGGAGAGTGCTCTGGGAGCTCTGTGGTAGCTGCCTGCAGGGCCCAGGAGTCCAGCCTCCTTGCCCCCTTGGGCAGAGGTTTCTGGCCAAGGTCTCATCTCTCCTGTCCTGTTAACTTTGAAGACTTATCCCACAGCGGTTCACATGAGCAACTGTGCAGTGAACATCCCCGATACTTAATAATTACACAGTCAGTCCAGTGACTGTCTGCATGCTCCATTGGGCACATGGTGAGGCTGATCTCTTGTGATGTGACTATATCACTGTGTCAACAAAATGGGCTTATCCTGCCCATTGTGTGACTGGGCAGACAACAGTTAAGATGTCCAGCTTTTTCTTGCATTCACAAAAGCCTGTGTGTTGCCCATAAAATATGCCAGCGCTTCTGTTGCTGCTGCCTAATCTTTTGTGGATCCCCTCTCCATGTAAAACAGTTACTGCTTTTCGATATATACAGGCCATGCTTCTGTGCAAACCGTGGAGGTGTTGTCTGATTTGATTTGACCAAATGCATTCAGGCGTGCCCCAGACGCTGTGCTTTGCTACCTGGGACCACACCTGTATGCCATAGATTTTTTTTTTTTTATTTTTTTTTCCATTTGCAGGAAGAGTCTGACTGGAACTCGTGAAGTCAATTTCTTTGCTTTTGAAGCTGTACTTGATATAGTGAACGAGGCATAGTTGTTAAATTGTTATGGTAGCTAATCTGCTTTATGTTTGATTGTAATGTGCATAAGTCTTTTCATTTTTTTGTTTCAATCCTCTAGGAAAGAACAGAGGTCTTCCAGGAGTTCCTAAAATCCAAGACCGGCACTTTGCTTTGCACTGTAAGTAACTAGAGTCCCTTTGCAGCTCCACACTAATGGGCCTGTCTGATATCTAATGGTAGAACAGAGGATTTGGCACTGAGCTCTACTTCCAGCTCACTGTCTGACCTTGAGGAAAGTCATCTCCTTTTTCTGCATCTCACATGTTAAATAAGGACTGGTGCCCTCTTCACAAACTGTTATATGATCTTTTGTTGCAAGGTATCACATACAGAAAAGGTGTATGTGTTATACAAGAGGCCTCTAAGTATTTTGCGTGGTCTTATGTCTGGAAAAATCTGTTCATTTGAAGCTGGAACCTTGCCCTCTACATGCAGTCAGTAGAACGCAATCCTAATTTGTAGTGTGCCCCATAACTGCCAGGTAAATTGGATGTAACGTGATATTTCCCATCTTAAGGACTACCCCAAGGTTAAAAACAACAACCTGCAGGGATGAAAGGGAAGCCCAACCAGAGAAGGTTGTCATTAGAAATGCACATGCTCTGCTGCTCTCCATGCTTTGCCCTTCAAGCTTCCTTCAAGGGTGCTGAGGAAGAAATTCTTGTCCTCTACTGAAGTTCGCTGGCACCCTTGTGTTGTGGTGGCACCTTCCGCTTCTCGTTTCTGACCTGTCGGTGCCACAGCTAGCCTGCTGCAGTGGTGCAGAAGGCTGCACGATTTGCTCTCTAATAGTGGCAGCTGTTGATCTGAAAATGTGTGAATCTTGGCGATTTCTACCCACCGCAAACTTGTAAATTACAGCGATCGGGAGTAATTAGAGCTGAGAAACCCTCTCCAGCTCTGAAATGACTCCTGTTCTTGCAGCACATTATTCTTAAAGGAAACTAGTTGCAATTTTTTTCAGAGTGTGGGGGCTGTATTTTATCTTATTTTTATGCCTGCAGTTCAAACTAGAACTGCCATGTATGTAGAAGTGCTTGATTTAGCATTGCCAAATTATATATTGTATCACCTGTAAAATTCTACTTGTTACATGCTAGTCTTAGTTCTGCTTGTGTGTACAACCTTCCAATGATTTGATCAAGGTCAAAATGCATCTTTGCAATGCATAAGTGTAACTATAACTTGGTTTCCCTGTATACTTAATACAGGTAATACTTAAGTGTCTCACCTGAGGAGAACAGCAAAGCTTTAAAACATTCAGTGGTGTACATTAAGTGTTTTGAAGATAAAAAGTGTTTGGTAAATTCTAAATAATAAATAGCTAAACTTTGTTATCCTTCATGCACATGCTGTCTATAACTGAGAAATTCCAGGGACATGGCTTGTTACTGAAATTTCAGTTGAGTGAGTTTGGAAGGACAGTAAGTGCTCAATTTTAGACAAAGAGAAAACAGAATCATTGCAATCACTGGGATATCAGTTCCTGGGTGAGACTGTTTGAAGGGGAAGTGCAGCCTGTGGCAGGAAAAATCTGCCAGGAAATGTACAGCTGGTGACAAGGTAGGAAGAAGGATAAGTTGGATAAAGAAATCCCAGTGGATGGGATCCCCCTCTTGATGAGACACTGGAGACATGGTTTGATTTCCCGCCACACCACAGACTCCATACAAGTGGATGTGGAATTGTGGTGATAAGGCAAGTAGCCACATGTCAGCTGAGCAGCAATAGTTGTGTGTTTGCTCCTGACCGGTCATAAATGGGAGGTAATGTGAATTAACCTAGATTGCCGTGAAGAGGGTAGTGTAAGGTAGTGCATTTATTGTAACCCTCCTTCCTTTCAGTCGAAGCTACTTTGCATTTACTGCAAGGCAGGGATGCAAATCCTGACAGTTAGAGTTACTGTGGCTCAGCTGGCACACGGTTAGCACGTTAAGCGCAGTAAGTTGTGTGTCTGAGTCCAAAATCTCTCTGTGCTTCAGCTCCCCATCTGTAAAATGGGGATAGTAGCACTGTTCTATCTTACAGAGATGTTGGGAGGACAAATGCATTGAAACCAGGAGGTGGCCTGTTACCACAGTAATGGGGACCATATGGACACCTTAATATAGAGATACACTTTGCACTAGTCCCACATTACAGGTGCCTCCCCAGCGCAGATGTCCAAAGGGCAGCCAGGCACTGTGACCACCTCCTGCCTCTGAGGGCATTGCTTTTTCTGACGCTTTTCTTCATATCAGCAAAAATGTTTTGCACAAAGATGGTTCTGTTCTTTTCACTGTGAAATCCTATTTTGTGCCCACAACATTTTGAAACCTGGCTCACAAAAGAGCAACACAAATAATGTTGCTGTCCTTCCCTTGTCCCTTATGCCATGTTCTCCACCCATCTTTCCGCTCTAGTAAGCAATGGGACCTGCTGTTCCTTTTATTAATTTGCTCTATGTCATATGTATATTAATATATTCCATAAAATATTTTTGCCAGACAATATAAGCTGGCAGACAAGAAAATAGAGAAGGGCCGTGTATCTCAGAGGGTCTCATCCAGATTTATTTCTCTCTCCTTCACTGAAGTTCTTTGCGGCTTCCTTTGGGATGTGCCTTTAAACAAGTTCATCTCTTCCAGGGAGAGAGGAAAGATCATTTGGAGATTGTTTGCTGTTTACTCAGTCACGCTAACTCATCTTGCCAGTTTTCTGGCGGCCCCAGCCAAGAGCTTTCGCCTCTGACAGCTTCTGTGCTCTCTCCTTCCTCCTCTGATTACGCAGCCCAATCTGTCACCCTGCCGACGGGGGTCTCTACCCTGCTGATGGCTTTCCACACTCGGCAGTAATGACTTTTGGCAGGCCGGGAAGGCGCGAGAGCTTCTTCCCCAGCTTGGAGAGCCGTTAGGCCCTCTCTGCCTGTTAGCTAAAGCACTTTGTGAGGTTCTTTGGTAAATAAATGAGTCATTTTAATCCAACTGACAGCCTGGCACCTGAGCAAGCTGCCTTCCATCTGTACTTCTAGGCCTCATGTAGGCAGCCAATTGTCAAGCTCAGGGCCTTCAAGACCTCACCATTGAGTGTCTTTCAAAAGCAACTTTAGCAATTTCCTTTGCCCTAATTAGATTGTGTGAGAGGGACTGAGCAAACCAAGGCCCTTGCAAAACTTTTGTGGCTGTGTTGGTTCTGATCTTCTGCAGTGATATGCTTCGCTTTTGGTGTGACCTTTTTGCCGTCCGTTCCCTTGCACCCACACCTCTGTGCCCCACCACCACGAGCACAGGCTGGTAACACGAATTGTTAGAAGCAGAAATTTCAGTATTTCTAGGGGTCCTCAGGTGGATTGTACCTCGATACTGTTGTGGCTTGCAATCGGGATCAGGGCGGGAACACGGTTAAGGCTTTAGGTTATTTTGTTTGCATGGCGTTTGGGTTTTCTTTAAAATTGCGCTGGTGTAGACTATTCCTCCTTCCTCCTGTGAGATGGTCACTTAATTCTCCCTTCCATTGCCCATTGAAGGGAATCAGTGGTGACCTGCTGAGGTGTCATAGTCTTGATTTCTCTGTTATTACGGAATGGTGGTGTGAGGTCATGCATGGAAAGGGGAATGCCGTCTGGGGCAGTGGAAAAAGGGGGGAGAGCAGTACGCTGGAAATCTGCTGGGCTTCTTGAAAGAGCACTGGCAGCAGGTTAGTGCTTCTGTGTGTGGAATAAATGTAGTGCTAGTAAAACTGGATAATTGTTGCTTGAGCTGTATTCTCTTTCCTGGTAAGGTGACCCACAAGTTTTTTCCTAAAGATCTGAGAAACAAGAAGCTCATGGGCTCTGCCAGCAGAGGAAAGCAAATCAACTCAAACTTTTTATCCTAATTCTACCTTGCTGCTGTCTACTAGAGTCTTTGAGGAAAAGGAGCTACAGGAGACGCAGGTGGACTTGATACTGAGGAATCTTTGAGAGTTTGCAAAACACTCCAATTGCCAGTAAATCCCAAGACACTTCTGAAAGAAAGCCAAGTTAAACCCCAGGAGAATAGCTGCTGATATGTGTCAGTAACAGCTGAGTGGAGTTGGTGGCATTGTGAAAGTAATAGTGAATACAAGGCTGATGATGGGAGAGAGCCGCCTCCTAAAATGTTGTCCCTGGCTATTTATTAGGCTTTCGGTTAACCTTTTCAACTTTCCTGCTTGCTTTGGCAAATGCACATGAGAACAATACTACCCGCGGCTGTAGTTTCCCAGCCAGAGGTGCTGAGAAAAGGTATCTTAGAAGAGGAGGGAAAGAATCCTGATGGATGAGAAGGATGGCTTCTGTCCCTGCCGTCTACTTCCCCTCCCCACGTTGGAGGTGCCTGCTCCTGACCACAGTGATGGCTTGGCTATCGTTTATTTTGGGTAAACTGACCCTGTCCCAAAGTCAGAGCCCTCCCATCAAACACAGCCTTTCCTAGACTACTGGGTGGGAGGAAGAGCACAGTATAGGAAAAGACCAAAGACTTGTCAGCATGGAAGTATATAACAGAACCAGCCAGATCGGAATCAGACGTCAGCACTCCTGTCTGATCGTGCTGTAGAGTTTATAATCTTGTTATCCTGGTAACTGCTGTACGCATTCCCCGACTTCTCTTGATTTATTTTTTCCAGCCTCCTTTAAATGGCTTTTTGTACATCTGTTCATTCTGACTCTGGGAACAAGTCGTTTCTTAATGAGCGCGTTGGAGCGAAAGTGTATATTATTTCAGAGTGGGCGCTGTGGAAAGTGTCTCCTCTTTTACTGCAGTTGGAGCCACAAAGCAACCTGGCTAGTGCTTATGGGAAGGCCTTTGCTGCCAAAACATCAGCTTCCTAGTCTTTTAACGTGTGTGGGAGTTGCATGAAAACACTTCAGTGGGTGGCTGACACATTTTTAGTACATTAAGCTCCTGCTTACGTTCTTAATATATTCTATTTTGCAACTAGCTAAAAGATACATGTGTTCCAAAACATTTCCTAACAGAGTTAAATCTGCACACCTGCTCTGCTATTGCGCGTGGTGAATGTAAAATCCAAGGAGTATGTGAGGACATTACTAATGAACAGAAAATCAAGAAGGGAGATTGAAACATGTTTGCACTCCCTGTTTTGAACAGTATTTAAACTCTCTTTTCTCTTTGAAAGGGTATGTTTTTTGAGCTCTACTGGCTGTGGATAGCTAAAGGGTCTCATTCAAGTCCTTCTCCAAGTTGATGGGTTTTCTCACCAGCTGGCACATCAAATAACACTCCTGACAGCAGCTTCAGACTCTCTTCTTCAGGGCTGAGATTTGTTTCTCCAAATCAAAGCCAGACTGGTGAAAATCTAAGGGATAGCTGAAGTCCCCTCTCCTCAAGCTGTACTCCAGCTTCCTGCAGATTCTGCTGAATTGTTTGTTGGCTTTTTATCCTAGGGCCAGGTGACCTGCAAGTCATCTGCTCCTCAACTTCAGACCATCATCTAGGAAACAACTAATTATTTGTAGGTGGAGATCAATGCATCTTTGGACATTCCACTCCAGGCCTAGGATTCTTGGTTATTTGCTTTACGGCCATTTTCATCATAAGCAGCCTGGTTTTAGGTCTTAGGCTTGCTGTGGAAAAAGGTGCGCTCAGAAATAGTGTTGCCTTCCAGAGATTTAATTCAGCCTCTCTCACTGTTTGGGTGGTAGGTGCTTACAAGCAGATCTGTTTCCATCAATGAAACAAACTGAAAAACCAAAGGTATCACTACCATTAAGACAGTTGATTCTGTCAGATATAACGTAAAGGGACTGTAGCAGACTGCTGTAATTCAACACCACTCTCCTGAAATAGGTGGTTTTATATCCTCCAGGCTTTGGGCCATAGTAGTGGATCATTTTTCATTGTATTATCTGCTAACAATATTCCTTGCGTTTTAAACCCTCAACATTATTTCTGACCTGCAGTCCATCTCTCCCCAAACTGGGCACATAAAATTCCTACCTGCATAGCCAGTTGTGTCCTGGCATAATTACCATCTCAGAAGAGTTCTTACTTTGCTGATCTCTTCAAAGCATTTTTACTAAAATAATTTCCTTATTAATTTTAAAGGATGTTGCAGCACGTGGACTAGACCTGCCTCAAGTTACATGGATCGTACAGGTAGGTTTGCTATGTATAAATGTGTGTATGTATGTATTAAGTGCAGTCTTGCTCAGACGAAATCCCTTTCCAGTCCAGACCCTCTTTCTGCAGTTTGCTGGTCTTTGTGCTGATGCCTACAGATGTGGGAGACACACGAGTTCCTGACTGCAGGACTGGGACTCAAGGTTTTGCTAGGACACAGCATTGCTCTCATATATTTGGTTTTGACAGTTTGTTTTCCTCTTCAATAACTCCAGTATTATCAGCTGTGTAATAATATTCCACTGGCTGGGAGGAAACACCCTCCTTTCCCCCCCACAGGAAGCCAAATCTTGTGAAGTACTGGCCTTCTCTTTTGCAGTTCTAGGTTTCTATTTTTCTGAGCTTGCTGGGGAGGCAGTTCCATGAGGAGTTTAAGTGTGATCCTAATGTTAAGCATTGAGTAGTTCAATAGTGTCTGTGCAATGACCTGAATGTTTCAAGTGAGGCTTTGCTGGGTTGTGGGGCTGGGTATGTGTAAGCATTCAGCTTTCAGTAGAAGTGCATAGTTCAGATTTTCCCGGGGGGGGGTGGGGGGGGAACCAACCAAAAAACCACAAAACCCCAAACCAAAACCCCAACACTGCTGCATTGCTGTTGACAGAGGTATTATCTTTGAAAAAAAAAATAGAAACTAAGGGAGATGGATTGAACCTTAAAAATAGCAGCCTGTCATTTCAAAGAGGAAGCTGAGAGCATGAAGCAGATTTCATTTTTATAAAAGATTTATAATTAAAAAAAAGGTTAGTTGAATTGAGGAAAAACTGATCCAGAGATTTTCGTGTATCAAGTGACACCTGGGTAAAAAGAACAGGGCGCAGAGCCTCAACAAAGCTTTTTAATTTCTACCTCATCCCTTCAGGTAACAAATTTGATTTTAATTTTGTTTTCAAAAAAGAAAGATTTTATAGGAGCTAGCTAGTCGGAGAATGCTGGGGAAGTGAAGTCTTTAATTCCCAGATCTGTATATTAATATAATTTAACCAAAGATATAGTTGCCAGTGTTAGAACGCAGTGCAAATTACCTAAAGCCCTGGGAGACTTCTGTGTGTCCAGAAGGCGAAATCTCAGCTGTCCTGAGAGCTGTGTCCAAGAGCAAGGACCTGCAGGGAGCAATTAGATTGCTCACAGCATCTTACTCACACCTCTAGCCAGTAGAAACTTTGCCAGAGGGCACAGGTATAAACACTAGAGTGGGCTTTGGTTGTTGGGTTTTTTCCAGTTAAACTGCTGAGGGCTCATTTCTGAGCAGTATCTCTGTGCATGTTCATTTTTCCAGTAAAGAGCAGGGGGGAAGAATAGGGGGAGGTTAAAGGGAGGGAAATATGTCACCCTTTATCAGATCTTGCAAATGGCTGGGCAGTTTTGATTCCCAGTGAAGTAAATGAGAAGCACTGCTATACTGGGGGGGTCTTCAAGCAACATTTTCATAGTGCCTGATAGTTGTACATGGGAAGACAATTGCTACCTGGATCATGTGCTGCCAAAAGCACTTACTCCCTCATCCCTCTTAGCTGGTAACTGGATAGAAGAAGTCTATGATTTGCTTTAATCAAAACAAAGCAATTTAGCCCAGCTCCAAATTTGAATCCATGGTCTTTTATTTTATGGCTTTTCTCCCAAATGCAAAGCAGGCAGCTTCCCACTCTGTATGGGCAGTCCTGGGGGTTGATTGGTTTGAGGTCTTTGTGAGTTTTTTGGGGTTTGTCTTTTTTTGTTGTTTTTTTTTTTTTTTTTTTTTTTTAGTTAAGGGAAGCAAACAGGTTGCTGACGTGCCTGTGTAGAAATAAAATGTAAAAGGCAAAGAGACTGAAGTGGGGAAACTGTCCTGTTATCTGAAAGTTGGCCAATGTGTCACATTCACATGTCAAAAAACTGCTGTGGCTGAGGGGGCTGAGTGATGGTTACAGGGATGGGCTCTTTATAAACAGGCCAGTTCCAAGGGAGGTACAGCGTGTGGGTTTTGCTAAGGTCCCTTTTGTTTCAGATGAGCGGGCTGAGCGTCTCGTTTATAATTAACACGCTGTGTTCTGTTAATTCCTCCTTTCCCTTCTCATGTTCTCTTTTTGAAGTATAACGCTCCGGCTTCACCTGCGGAATACATCCACCGGATCGGGAGGACGGCTCGCATTGGCTGTCACGGGAACAGCCTGCTTGTCCTGGCGCCTTCGGAGGGAGAATATGTCAGCTTGCTGGCTTCTCACAAGATTAAGTGAGTCAGAAACGCGAACAAAAGTTTCGGCTCATCCTTGCTAATTAACCTTCCATGGCACTTTCAGCGGGACTGTGTCTCGTGCAGGTTTTAATAAGAATTTATTAATTCTTGTGATCCAGGACTGGCCCCAGACTAGCAAAAGGAGAGAAGGAAAGTGTGTGAAAATCATCAGCCTGACAGATTGTGCGTGAGTGAGTGTGTGTGGTGAGGGGCAGAGAGGAGACGACAGTTAGAGATCCTTTGCGCTCCGTTGTTATCTCTCTGGCCCTGGGTTCAAATCGTGGCTACGTGGAGATCACAAGTCAAATGAGCCTGTCAAACACTAACTGGCCATCTGCCTGCATAGCACCATATTGTCGGAGATTGTGCTTTCTCTTCAGGAGAGATCCGGCAGAGAAATAGCTAGGGAGCTGTGGGTTATATCTGGCAGGTAATTGGCCAAGATGTGTTGTGTAAGTGGCTTGTGACAGGAATAGTAGAGGCTTTTGCAAGTGGCAAGTGCCCAGTATGGTCCTGGGAGGCTGTAAGGGGAGTGGACTCTGCAGACCAAAAGTGGGGTGTGCTTCCAAGCTAGCTGAGAAAGCTTCTCTTACACTGGCTGTAGCTCAGACTTGGGAGTAGACAGTAAGGAGAGCAAGCCAGGCTGGGTGAGGACCAGCCCAAAGTGCAGTCAGCTACCTGATGGCCGACACATGATGAGATTTTAGTCCAGCTCTGCTTGCACAGTGGTCCTTTTGTGGAGAAAAACCGCAACTGGCTGCTCAGCATTGCTAGTCAGGAGTGCTATCAGGTCTCAAGCCTCCTCGGCAGTCAGCTGGATATATGTGACTCCCCTTGCTCCCCACATGGCTGTCGCTCGGTGTTTCAGAACATCAGCTGAGTAGAGTCCCTTTAGTGTTGTACTAGTGTTGATGGAGCCCTGTAAGCTCATGCACAAATTAGTTCTCTTTTTTATTTCTTGTGTTTATGTCGGGTGGAGCTGCTTGGAGTCAAATTTGGTTTTGCATCCTTGAAACAAACAAATGTTGGCAGTAAATACGGGCTTATTCTAGGCTGTGAGCCATTTAGTGGTCTAACAAAGAGCCATCCATCATCCCAGGTAACTATCTATTAAGCAGACACCAGCAAGACATGGAGGGCTAAGCTGACAGGGTTTTTTTTCATGTAACAAACAGCACTGACATTTAAAGGTGAAATCCCACATAATTGTGAATTTTTAACTCCAAGTGGAAAGTTCTATTTTTCTATTTTATAATATTTTGGAAGTGTTGGAGGAAGAAGAGGGAAATTTCCCCCTTTTTATTTTAAATGTTAATGCTTTTATCCAATTTTGTTGGTTTTTAACAAGTTTAAGGAGCAGTGTCATTCACGCTGGTAATTATATCTGCTAAGGAGACCTGTTGTTGAGCTAGCCACTGTTCTTCAGGAATCTGTAGAAGACTGTGCTGAATGAGTGCAGGGAGGTTTACGTGAATTTTTTTTTCCTCCATTTCTCAAATCAGTAGAGCCAAACAACTCTGGGGATTGTCTTTTCTTCTTTGTTTGTTTTATGTTCTTCATAAAACGTGCTGCCCTGCAGGTAAGGCACTTGCCAAAAAAGGAGTGTAATTTGCCTGCCTTGACCCCCGTCTTCAGACAGAAGAAAATGAGTGTCTGGTTGGCACGGGTGGGCGATTCGGCCTGTTCACAGTTGTGTGTCCCCCGCTCTTCCTACATAGTAGTGCATGGTGTGAGAAGGGGCAACGGGATAGAGAAGAGAGCTGATGAATTACAGAGAAGATGCAGGAAGGCAGCTTGAAGCTAAAGGCAGCAAGTGCCATCAGCACAAATTGCCGTTACCCTTCATAAACAGAGCATTATGGTGATAATCCTGACAATTTAATTCAGTGCGAGGGCGAAAGACAGCATGTGTTGGACTGTCACAGATCCTCTTAAGCACTGATAAATTTTGTTTCTTTATCCTAAGTCTTTGTAGCTTTTGACTTGGACTTCACAAGTTACTGGAGTTTGCATTTTTTTTTTCTTATTCCTTGCTTCATTTTTAAATCTCTTGGTTTTTGTTGAGGATGAGTCTGTGTTGTGAATTTTTTTAATTTGTTTTTTCTTTTTTAAATGAAATTCCCACTGGGTTTATTGAAATGTAAATACTTCATAAAATATGTATTTCTAAGAAGACAAAGCATGAGATGGGTCCCTGTAGCCTTCAGCTGGTGTAAATGAGCAGTGCCGTGCTGATTTACATTGGATGAGGATCTGACCCAGAGGTTTTTTTAAGCCCCTCCACCCACCCCAGCATGCATGGGAGTAAGTCCAGAAATGTTGAGAGTCGGAAGTAATGAGAGCAGACATGGCTTTGTTCCTGGATGCAAATCCACTTCGGAATTAGGGATGACTGCCTTTGAAATTGGAAATCGCTCGCAATTAATTTTCACCGGTACCTGAAGCCTCTCCTTGGCTTCCACTGTGGAAAAGCATCGTTAGCCTTTGCCAAAACGATCTCACTTTGGCTCTGTTGAGATCAATAATTCCCGTTGGGGCTCGAGAAAGCTGCATGCCTCTCTCTGCAACTTTCTTTTCGGTCTTTGTGTGGCTTGAAGTTGTGTTTCCTCTACCTAACTGTAAATGTGTATGTGCATGCACATGCACACTCATGTTTTCTGTACATTTCCTCTTTCTTTTTTTCTTTTTTCTTCTTCTTCTTTTTTTTTTTAAAGGTTAGACTCCAAAATGTTCAGTCTTGACTCTAAGCGTAACTAACAGATTTTCCTTCAAAGGGAGGAGGCAAGAAGCAGAAGAAAGTCAGTGAGATTTGCTTTTTTTTTCCCTTATGTCTCTCTTAGCTCCTTCAACTGCAATCTAGCAGCGCCTGCCTCGACAGCTATCAGATAATTTCTTTATCTCCTAACGGCAGCTTAACTAATTTATAAAGGAAAACGCATCACCGTGAAGGCACGAGTCATTTCTCTCCCTTCTCTACGGTTGTGCTTGCCCCCCTCCCCTGCTCCCCTCAAATGATGCTCCCTGCTGTGAACCAAGTTCACATATCTGTTAGGCTGCGAGCTGGCAGTGCGCCAGGCGAGAGGAGGATCGGAGAGGGGGTGACATCTCAGACAAATCAACGTCAAAGGTTTGACGTTTTCATTCATAGCAGTGTCAAAGCAACCTTTGGGGGGGTGGGGAGGTATACTTTTCTCTTGCTTAAGTGGTTGCCATTTATGCTTTAATTTACTTTTATACTTTCCAAAAACAAACAGAGAAACCCTCAGTTGTCTTTTTATGCTCCATTTCCCTTTCTCCCCCATTACTCCCCCTCCTTTCTCTCTCTGCATCCTCTGCCGAGGAATCTGCTACATCAGGAGTCCCAGCTGCACAGCGATGGGGCTTGTCTCCCATATAGGATATCTTATGGCCACACTGGCTTGTACCTTCCAGGCTAGATGGCTATTTCTCTGGACCATCTCTTTTCCTTTCTTTATGTTGTGGTGGTGAGCCAGCTGAGGTTGAAAAGGCAGGTTGCAAAAGTAAAGGTATTTGTCTCTCTAACGGGGAAGGACTGGGGAACAGGCGAGGATCATGGTATCCAGTAACACAGTGTGGCAAAGATTTATCCATTCCTCCTAACCAGGTGTTTAGAGATCTTTGTGTGAAGAGAAGGGGGATATCCTTGTTGTTAGAATTTCTTTCTGTGCTTTACAAATTGAAGAATATCAGCAATGCTTTCTTTCAGAAACCGCGTACACCTTTCTGACCATCTGAGATTCAGGAGTCTGAGAACTGTTGGACCCCCAAGATTTCTCTCTTCCTTAGACTGATGTAACCCCAAATGAACTCCTTGGCTTCCATGCAGTATTTATGATTTATTCTGGTATAAAAGGAAAAGAAACTCTTTTCTAGAGATTACCTTTGCCCATTGTTGAAAATTTAGGCCCACGAACTTTTATCATCTGAGTAATTCCCTTAGAAATGGGACCCAGTTTGGATGCAGCTGTAATATTAATGGCCTGGAGCTGCACAGCTGTTCTTATATTGTGTCACCTGGCATGCATGTGCCCCACAAGACAGTGTTAAAGAGGAGGAAGAATTTCTAGTCTCCTGTAAATGCACCTCTAAGTAGGACCACTCACTTTAAAATGAATCAGGTTCGTAAGCGTTTCCAGTATCTGGGCCATAACAGTACCCAGCAGTGTCTTGCAAGCAGGACTGGAGAATAAATCATCTGGTTGAATCTACAGGAGGAATGTGAGTCGACAGAATGAAAATAAATGCCCAGTGTGAAGCCTGGCTAGGACAGCTGACTGAGTCTCCTGTATTTAAAAAAAATGCTCTGGGGTCCCTAATGGGCCGGGCTTTGGCTTTACACTTCAAATGAGAGGGAAGGTGAGTTGTCAGAACGGGGAAGGAAATCAAACCGTGCATTTGGTGTCAGAGGTGGCTTTTGAAGCTGTAAATGAATTGAAGGGTGAGTGTGTCCATCAGGAAGTGCGTCTCTGAGCTTTGACCCAAGCAATGTAGCAAGAAGTTGGGATGATATAAGGTCTTGTGGGAAAGAGCAATGATGTGACCAGAGGGAAGGAAGCTGCGGGAGAGTTGGCTTGATGGGAAAAGCTCCTTGGGATCCTGTTGTTACCCTCTGAGCTTGAGTCACTATGAGAGGAAGGAGCTGTGTCTTTACACAGCTTTAGTTTTAGCTCTTTGGTTTTGGAAGCATGGTCACTAACATGGGTGGAAAAAAAAGTGTGTAAATATCCAAGCACTTTGTTCCTTTGAATGAGGGTTGAGCAGTGTCTCTGATTTCAGAGAATCAGGAAGTTAAATTGTGGGGAGAGACAAGATGTAGGAGAAGTAGCAAAGCAAGCAGAGCACATCTTTCCAGCTTGCCTGTGTATGTCTCAGTCAGTCTCTTTCTCACACTTGCACAAGCAACTGAGTGCAGACACCTGCTCCCTGCCCGTGGCATCTAATGTACAATAACATGTTTGACACACTGTGGGTTCAAAGTGGAGGTTACAGATTTTATTGTTTACAGTTATGATGCAAATCTACAAGAAGCATTAATGTTATGAGCTGCTTCAACTCTGTTTTGAGTTTCTTTTAGTGGAAAACATAACCAAATGGTTCCCAATTGTCTTGGTGCTTCTCAATGCAAGGAAAGAAAAATTATGAAAACAATGGAAATATAATGAAAGGCCTAAATTTTCTTTAATCAGTTACTCTGGTTGAGAAACATGGAGACTTACAGTGAACTGGAAGTCCACCCTCAGTTGTTTTGGTGCTCTGTTAGAATTGGAGTGTGTGTTGGTGACTTGTAACGGCAACAAGATTGTGGGTAAAATTGTGTCTCTGTTCCAGTGAAAGCACCGGTTCAGCTGGGGTCAAGATTTTACAGTACTTCTACTTTTAGGGTTGCTGAGTGAGTATCTGGGGTAAGACCTCATGTATATCAGGGATAAATTCTTAAGTTGAATGTGTAAATCTCAGTCTTTTTGCTATCCATTATCATCAGCCTGTGGCTCGTTACATGCCGTATTTGAAAAGTAGGAGAAAACGTAATTTTTTGTCTTTGTTGCTTCAGTGTTTCAGAGATAAAGATGGAAAAGGTGTTATCCAGCCTGATGAAAGATGATCGCTTCAAGCTGCACAGACCAGGAAGCAAGGTGGGTTTTTCTGCTGATTTGGGATTGCTCCAATTTTCATGTACCAGTTAAACATCATAAGTGTTCCTCTCTTAGCTTCCATCTTTACAATACGAGGGTTGGTATATCCATGTCAGGCAGTGCAAATAATTATAGAACTGCCTTATATTACAGTTGTCCAATCTTTAAACTGTTGTCCCCCAAAAGCAGTTGCTTCTAACTCTTCAGCAAATATTTTTGTAACAGACAGTAAAGGTATCTGGCTGCAAAAGCTTTGGGTTTTTTTCCCCACAATGTTTCTGTTCCTCTTGGCTTTTCTGTACAAAAATACTGTTGGAGATCACAAATGACACAAAACTTCTCTGAAGAAATAAGGAAAATGTATTTGGTGATGTGTTACGTAGGGTTTTTTATTATCTGTATTTACTTGGAGCCTAAAACAAAGCTCACTGGGTTGACAGGCATCTTTTCATTGAGTTCGGCAAGCTTTGGGTCTGCCTTCAAGTTGCTAATTCACAGAATTCAGTCGTTTGCAATTGATGTCTCACGCGTTTCTGCATTCTGGCAAATTAAATCCTCCAAGAAGCCTTTATTTTGAATGGAAGTCAAGAATGCATCAAGCATGATGCAGCATGCTCTTTTTTTCTCTTGTTGCTGTTTTGCCTGCTCGTTCTTTCTGTTATACCATGTATGAGCTTTCTCATTTCCTGCGGATGACTGTTACGAACTGTGTTGTTCTTGGTAAACAGGCTTTTGAAAGATGTTCACTTTTCCTACATGCCCTATATTTCACAGAAAGCCAGATCTGTGGCTCATACGAGATACAGCTCTATTTAAAGCTCTTTCCCACCACTGCACAGTTTTTCACTGAAATCAGCCTGTAATGCCTATATTTTAAACGTCTGGAACATACCTAGGATATGACCTCGTAACTTGTTCAACAAATATGTAAAAGTTTAGTTGTGCTTTGTTAATGCAGAAATTATTTTAAATAGTTCTCCGTGTATAAATACTTTCCTTTTCCCCTGAATGTGCTGATAGACGGGTAGCTTTGGGTTTGCTTTGGAGAGTTTTTCGACAATTACATTTATGCACAAGTTGCACCTTAAATTTGTTGCTGACATGGGACAGAATAATATCTGTTCTGGGCTTGAGGACAAGTGTTATCTCATAAAGAGTGGGCAAAAAAGAGAATATGCTTTTTCTAGGAAAGAATGATTTGGCTTTTGAAAAGTGGCAGGAGAAAATGCCTGCTGAATGTTGTTAAATGTCAGAGCCCAGTGCTTGTGGGGGTTCAAAATGGTTGATCCATTTTGAAAATACTCACCTAAATATCTCAGTGCCTTTTTATGCCTGCCTTTGGAACAGCAATAAAAAAAGCTAACAAGCCTGTTTGCTTCCAGGACTGATCAAATTGGTATTTCTACCGTGCTTTCAAATTGTAAAATACTCATTTAAGCACAGAATATTCTAAATACTCCTCTTTTGTCTTTCTCCCTTTCCTTAAAAAGAAAAAAAAAAAAACAAACCAGCAAACAAACAAAACCAAAAAAATACCCAAAAAAAAAAAACCACACACAACAAAAAACCAAACCATATTTGAAAGTAGCTATTACTCTGGTTTTTGCTCAGCAGTGCTGCCTGGGCATTCCCTGCCGTGCCAGGTACTGTCTATGAGTACATGTACAGAAGGAGCTGGTTCCTTTCACGTGCAGTCAAAGGTGGGATTGAATTCCTCTCTTCCCTCTGCCATCAAAGTAAATGGGATTTTGCTGTTGACTTCACTGGACCTGAGATAAATCCACTCTGGCTGTAGGATGGTCTGAATCTGCTGCAGAAACTTAGATATACAGAACAACCTATTTTTGTGTGGCTCAGAATCTGAAATGACTGGGACTGAGAAATAGGGTTTCTCTTTATGGGGAAAAAACCCTATGTCATTTAATGGGGTTGAAATTACAGTAGTTCTGTCAATATCAAATAGGCTTCTTCAGGAATTACTTGAAAAATATATTAAATGCAGTCAAGGAGTCGTTCTGTTTGTCAGCTTTGTATTTTATTGCCATCAGAGGCTGTATAAGTGGTCTGCAATGCGTTCTCAGAAGCTGCAGGGACATGCTTCCAAGTTTTCAGGAGGGTTAATCTCTATTAAATTCTGTAAGTTTGCTGTAAAGATGTACAATAAGCTGGGAATGCAATGGGACATTGCATAGGATATAGAGTGATTGAGGACTTGTTGTGAGGAGCTGAACCTGATCCATTTGTGATGTTGCCATTCGAGAGAGTATTAGCTTTGCTTATCAGCTCTCCATGCATTGAGTCATGTATATATTATAGTTGTGCACACAGGAACCTCATTACAATGCTCTTCAGTTCTCATTGCCTCAACTGAAGTCCATTATAAGTACCACGTTGGAACATGTATTTTTTGGGGCTTCTGTCTGCAGCCAGGGAGCAAGCTGAAGAGCCTGTAAAATGTATATTTTATATTTAGGTGTATAAAATATATATGTGGCTATGTCTGGGTGTGTGAATGTTCACCTGCCTACAAAGAGAATAAATTTGATCTTTCAGCTTTTATGGAGGGGGGCAGGGGGACTTGATGAGTTCTAGAGAAGGTGTGTGGTGGTTAGTAAAAAGTTGTTATTAAAACAAAATCCTTCATTTTGTTTTGAAGTATAATGGAAGCAGGAGATGTTACAGCCTGGGGTTTTGGCTTCCCCTCCAACCCCCCTTTTTTTTGGTACTGTTTTAAGAAAGAACTTTTCTACCTCAATCTAGTTCTATTGTGTTTCAATCCCTTCTCCCATTAACGTATTCTCTCAATGAAATCAGAGGCTTTCAGGACTTATCCCGACCTCTCTCAAACCTAAAAGCTGCATTCTTTATAATCAGAAGTTTCCTTCTTCTGAAAGAGGTTTGTATGTCTTTTCCTGGTGTAGTTGGCGGTTGGGAGAGTCCCCCTGATGTCTTGAACCAGTTCAGTAACAGTGTAAGCAGGCCCATTTCTTCTTTTAGCTTATAGATATTGTTATTGATCACAGTCTCTTGCTAGTGGTTAGGGATCCGCCAGAATAGGCTCTTATCTAAGCAAACACAAGTTGGAAAAAGTTCTATCCCACTATTTCTCCATAATGGCAATAATACTTCTTACTTAACAGAGGTAACATTCATCTAGACGGAGCGTAGGTCAAGCAAGCCTCTGGGGTAGACTTTTATCTTTTGGGTCTTGGAAAAATGTGTAAGGTCTCAAATTAATTGTCCTGCTCATCCAAACCAGGATACAAGCAGGATTAAAGCTTGCTTGTGTGAGTAGAGCGTGCACAATGGCTTCCAGTGCACTTCCAGTAGCACTGTTTTATTTGATCTGTCCAGACACTCATATGGTGTGCAGGTTTTATTTTCACAGTTTGGCTCTGAGTCAGTTTAAATTTAGTTGGGTTTTTTTCTTTTTTAATTTTTTTTTTTTTTAGATGAACCTCCCTGGAAGGCAGGAATCAAACACAGATTTTTTTCATGCCCATTAGGGGGCAATTTTAAAACGAGATATGTCTCAAGGGGCTGAAGGGGATAAAAGACAAGGTGGAGATGGGAGGAGGGGAGAGGCTGTGTTCCAAGTATGTTATGTTTCCTGCCATTTGGGTTTTTTTCATTTATTTCTCTTGAACTGACCTCACTCTTTGGAAATTATGCACCTAGTTTTTTATCCCTCATTTTTGTCTTAGTTTTTTTTTTTCCCCCAGCACCAGGAAGAAGAGATGCCTCATTTTGAAACCTAAAGGGGGGAATAAGAAAAGTCCTTTGTAATATATTGCCATATTATCACTAAATCCCCTGACAGTTGTGACACAGAAGCAAGTCACCTGTCACTTAAGCTTGAGGTCTCTTTAATTTTCTCCTGGAATTCGCACCAGGCTGTCTTTAATTTGAGGCCTTTATTGGAATTCTGAAACCTTTCTGCCTCCCCGGTGCTCAGATCTATTCTGAGTGCTGTTACAGAATGTATACAATAACCAACAGAGGGATTCAGAGGGGGCTGAAGCACTGTTTATTTAACACTCTGGAGGGATTTTCGTGCTTATTCGGTCCTGGCTACCCAGCTTTCAATATCGCTTTGACAACCGTTATGCCCTTCTCATTAATTTTAAACAGTTAAAACACAGGAAAAAGAGAAAAAGTTTTCATTATTAAAGTGCTTTACTTTTTAATAACAGAGGATTCTGTCCGCCAGGGGAAAGGGCAAACCTCACTAATTTCACATTCATATTAAAAAACGCTGGGAAGGTGACACTTTGTGCTGCCAGGAGGCTTAACAAAAGAAAAGTGATGGGGGCTAGGAGGAGCAGGCGGGGGGAGAAAGTTTTATGTTTCACGTCAATGGAAACTTGTTAGTCACAGCGACGAGTGTCCACTTCGGGGAGGCAGCTCCACTTGTAGTTTATTAAACCTTTACAGAGGCCCCTTGACTGGAGACTGTCTCAACTGACTAATAGGCACACACGAAGTCAAACTAAAAGGCATCTGTGAAACAGGCTGTGTGGTGAGTCTTGGATTGGGAGACCAGAAATCTGGGAGACTCTTCATGTAGCCTTAAAATACCCACTGTTGTCTTTGCTGGAGATGCAGATGGGGAGTCCGTCCAGGTGGTGAGTGAGCAGGAACTCTAGTCCCCATGTGTGTTTGCTTCATTGAAGAATAACCCGGTGGCTGGCAGGTGTGGGATCCTGAGTTCAAAAAAGGGCACTGTGCAGGGAGTTTAGACTGTATTTGGGTGCTGCCTCTGGGCAGATTTGCTGTTAGGCTATAGAGTGGCAGAGCTGGGTCAGCAAAACATTTTGTGTAGGGTGCCAGCAGCATTGCCTGGCTTCCGTGATCACCAGGGTTCGCGGTGTCAGCTTGATACGGTTCCCCTGGACTGGCAACAATGCAGAGGTGATGCTGGCAGCTGCGAAGGACGGAGGGTTATGCAGCATTAGCATGCAAATCTACCAGGGAGGAACAACAGGATTGTTACTTTGGCACAGGCCTAGTGTAGAGTCATGGGAGCTGGATGTTTGTTTTCAGTCAGCGCTGTTCAGATGAGGGGTTGACCAGTATCAAGTTACTGCCTTGGATCTGGCGCTCGGACTTGGATGCTGGTTCCTGTCTGAGTAGCTTTTGTGAACTGTGGCCTTTCTTGGGAGAGGTTCACATCCATGGTTGCTTGGCTTTGCGCTTTGCTGTCAACTTTCCATCAAAAATTCTCTTGTTTTCTTGTCCACATTTCCTTTCTCTGTCTAAACCACAACAGTACTTTAGAGAGAGAGACAGCCTCTTTTCTCCTCCCAGTAACAGCTTGCTCCCAGGCAGTTTGCTTTCCATTTCCTGAACTGCATGCTACAATCTGATTCTGGGAAAGCTTGAGCACGTGCAAAATTGCCCTTTTGGTCTAAGCAAGTTTCTTCTGTCATGCCTTTGGTGCAAGGGGCTTGTCTTATTCTAGAGGAACCACGTGATGGCGGTTACCGTTAGGTATGACTTGTTGGCAGTGAGAAAACTGTGTGTAGGCATCAATAGCG
The DNA here is from genome assembly GCA_031468815.1 of Morus bassanus. Taxonomy (NCBI): domain Eukaryota; kingdom Metazoa; phylum Chordata; class Aves; order Suliformes; family Sulidae; genus Morus; species Morus bassanus. The sequence goes on from CM062586.1 coordinate 5,409,903, forward strand.
AGAAGTTCATTTAGTTGGCTTTGTTCACAGGTATTGAATTTGGTCTGTTCTCCGGAGCTTGGGGGTGAACATAGGTCTGCTGCCCCACAGGTGGCAAGAACAGGCCAGGTGTTCTGGGGAACTGCACAGGGGAACTTGCAACATCAGTCTAAAACTGTTAGCGTAGAGTCTGGGGGGAGTTATTCCGAATAACTCCAATGGAAACAAGCAGTGGTATCTGGGCTGTTGAATCTGGAAGAAAAAAAAAAAGTGAGAGGAAAAAGATACGTGATAGATGTTAGAAAACACAAAATTAAAACTGATTTGCTCTCCTCACCACACAGCGCTCACTGGCTGCTTTGACTTTAACATCTTTATCTATAATTTTTTTTCCTCTAGTAATATTGAGAGGATTACCTTTGTTGGCCCCTGGGTGGTTACTGTGTGATTTTACTGTTATTAAATCTATTGTAAACTGCTTCATTATTCCTGACTCAAATTCTCTCTTTCCTCTAATCCTCCCACCGCCCTTGTAGAAATCCTGTGGCACGGACCCTCAGGAAGTCCGGGAGCGGGCCACTGTCTTGCAGACAAAATTTGAAAATTACGTTCACTCCAGCGAGGGGACTGTGCGGTGGGCAAAGAAAGGTCAGTGTGTTTCTTTTCAGTTTATTCCAGAAGGGCTCATATAAGCTGCCAAGGTTTTCTTCTGGGGGAGAGCTTCAGGGAAAAGGCCTGGAAGAAACATTTTGGGGCCATTGGGCTCTGTAGGGGGTTGAGATGGGCCCAGAAGGCTTTGTGATGATATTAAATGTTAATTTCTTGCATTCCCATATTACGTGCAAATGAGGTTTAATCTTGGCTTTCGATAGGATTCACATCCAAGGGCTCTGACCCAATCGCATGAACGAATAGATTACATGTGTTATCCTGGGAAGGTCATGGGTGACCTGCTTAACCGCATCCTGGTGCGATACCCATTAGGTGCTTTCAGTTTACACCAGGGATGAATTTGAAACCTGTGAGACAGGATGCCTTAGGAGCAACTCTTAACAGGCAAGGATCTTAGAGTGGAGGTTGTTGTGTGGGATGGGAGAAAAATGAGAGAGGGGGCAACTACTCAAAAAGGCAGGAAGAAGAAAAACTGGGATGGATTTAATAATAATTGTAGCTAGGCGCAAATCTGGGATTTGATCTCCCATCTTTGCCAAGCAGACGCACAGCAGTTGTCACTGAGCAGTACAAGAAACACTTCCCTTCTGCTGCTCAGTTTGGAAAATCCAGAGGAAGGTGGATCTTGGGGAAAGATTAAAAACTTGCCAGGGATGTGGTAGGAAAATAAACACTAAGCAGTCTCCTGAGAGGAGCTAAAAAGGTGGTGCAATGTAGGCACCCCTCTTCTATGTACTGTTCTGTTGCCCAGTAAGGCTGATATGGGTGCACCTGAAAACTGAATAGCTGTTGTACAGGGAACACGGGAAGTCAGGCCCCAAAGGTCCTTGACAATTACTTGGAATTTGGTTATTAAATATTGAGACAAGTTCACAAAATGCAAACTCTTTATGCAAGAGACTAAACCACTTTTGCTCACAATATATAGGACTAGAGCCTTTCCCCTTTTTTTGAGTCTCCTCTTCCCACGTCTCCCTTCCTGATGGTTTTCTTTTTCAGCTCATTTTTCACTTTGTTCTGAGTCTAATCCTGCTCTCTGATCTTGCGTAGAAGTCCTGTTGGTTTCAGTTGTGCAGCATTTCAAGTTAGGTTTGGATAAGAGGGGTCCTGATGAGATGAATTTTAGTGGTCTACGTCATTTCTGTTTACCATTATAGATACCTGCCGTATGCGTGGGCGTACAAGTGTACCATATGTACTAATCTACATAAATCACATAGTAAGGGGCCCAAAACCAAATGGGGAGATTGGCCTTTGAGCTGTACAATGTCATCATAGAAACTGGATAAGGGAAGGTTGTTCCCAAGATAGAAGTTAAGTTCAGCATTAAAATTGTTTGGAATCGTGAGAAGTGATTGTTCAAGAGGTCAAAGGGGCTGGTTTTTTCTGAATGTTGTATTAACTTGTTAGGTGATGACATAGCAGAATGACTGGAGCTCGTACTCTAACTACCTGCTTAACCCAAATTATTCTGCATGCTTTTAATGATGCATGGCTGTAGTGACGGGCAAGGTATTTGAAATCCTACCATTTCACTCTGCTCTACTCCCTGCCACTGCATGTCACTGTACTGATTCTCACCCACCTCTGGCAGTTGCAGTGCTGATTTTTTTTTTTTCCCTCAGGGTTTCAAAATAACTTTCTCCTACAGTGAAAGTGTTAGAGGCTTGCTACACAAGCGGCTTGCTTGCACCCATTTTCAGGTGTGTTGTGCTACTTGCCTGGGGTAATTACTTTTATAGCTGCACTTTTAAATCCACAGTCTCAAAGCACGTGACTAATATGATCAAATCCTCGATTCTGCATGGATGAGCTTCTTGTTGCTCCCCTGGGATTCCTTATACCCCATGCGAACTTCTAACCTGAAATGACTGTGACGGGGAGAGCAACTGAATGGCTCTGGTCACACTTAGGAAACCGCTGTGGTTTTTCTCTGTACAGCGTATGTCACTGTGCGCATGCACCCCCCCCATGCACACACTTGTTGCTGACCTCAGCACTAGTAACCTTTTTAGCCATGGACAAGAAGTACAGAAGAGATATCAGGAAATGCTGAAATGTTGTGCATCCCGTTTATCTTGTACGGGAGCACTCCACCTCTTTTTCCTACTCTGCTATCTACATATGCAAATTTTCCACTGCTGAGTGGCTTCCATAAGCCCCCTCTTCCTCCCCTCTGCGCCAGGCATCATGAATAATTAACATGGCAGCTGGCTTTTGCTTTCATGGCAGACAATCAATTGGAAACTGTGCCAGAGATGCATTTGTTTCTCTTTTTCCCTTTTTCCCCATTTTCTGACCTAGTCAATGTTAATAAGCAATGTTTTGACTACAGCCCGCTTTCAAAAGGCGAGTGGCTTCCTGCCCACTCACCCCTTCTGCCTCTCGGTCCCGTGTTTTCCAAACTCAAATCAAATGGTTCAGTGAAGGTGCTGCCCTTCAAACTTGATTGACTCATCGGTGGTGGGGTGGGTGGGAGGAGGGGTACGGCTGGGCCCTGCTATCTGAAGGATGAATCTCAGGAAGTGTGGAGCCCCTTTTGGGAAATGGAGGACTCTCGTCCAAAGGGTCGCGTGGTGACAGGTACTCTGTTTTGGAGCTGTGGGGACAGTTAGAGCTCGGGAGACTCCTTCCTTCGTGCCACTGGGGTTACAGAAAGGGTAAGGAAGCAAACCCTGCTTTTCTCCTCTGTGCTTCCCCGTTTTATAGCCAATAGTTGAGCATATTGCATCATCCTTTCTGTCCTCAGCACCCCTCTGTGGGGGGGGACAGCAGAGTTACAGGAACCCACTGCTGTGGCACGACGCTTGAATCCATGGTGGTTTTGGTGCATTCTTCCTTCCTGTACCAACATGCTCTGTATGCTGGCAAAATGCCTCCACTGGTTTATCCAGCTGTGTGGCTGAGGCTGCGCTTGGGGGCCAGCACTGGGAACTGGCTGCCAGCTGAGAGCATGGCGAACAGGTTATGTCACCTGTCTCACTTTCATATCTCATTACCCTCTTGTCCCCTGTTTAAAAAAACAACCAACCAACGTATCTAACCTCCATCATATGTAGCTCTCTTCCCCTCCCCCCACTTTGACTTTCCACAATCACATTTCCTTTAGGAAAGCAGGGATGCACAGGTGCAAAGCACCGTTCTAAATCCACTCTTTTACACGAGTGCAAGTCTGAATCCCTCCCGCAGGCCAGTATATGTTTCCTTAGACTCATGCTGGTGTGGCAAAAACTGTAACAGCTCAGGCAGTTTGCTCCTGTGGCATTAAAATGAGGTAACCTTTATGTGAATTATGGCCTGACCAGCACTGTTACCAGTCTTTTTGAGTTGTTTTCATAAAGCTCTATCTCTTTGATCACAAAATTATAAAAGAATTTCAACTTTAAAAAAAGCTTTTGATATCTGGCCACTATAATTGCACATAAAAGCCAGAAAGCATGACTCTGGCAACACTGAGAGGTCTAAAGACCTGATAGTAAAGATTTAAAAAAAGAATCTCCCTCACAAAGGTCTTCGTTATAAATCTCATGGGTGCTGTAATGAACGTTAGCAGCTCTGAGCTCCTCAATGGTAAGACAGTTGGATGAGCTGAGGTTTCGACCTGCTGGTACAGCAGGGCTGTTAGTTCAGCTTTGGATTAGTGTCTTGCAGCTCTCCCTGGTTTTGCATGCTCTGACTCAGGACTCCATCTGGCAGTTGTCTGTCAGGACTTTGGGAAGAGGGGGCCTTTGACACTTTGATTCTCTAACTCTGATCTGGGGAGTTAGTACCAGCAGCCTTCCCTATTTGAACAACTGTGGGAGGTGAGCTCAGCCTTCATAATAACAAGATCTTTAGTATCAACCATTTCAAATGCTGTGAGAAAGACAGCTATATGAGCTCCAACGGGACCAAATTCGGAGCAGGAGCAAGTTTGTATTGTTTCTTTTGAAGAATTACACCTTCTCATAGCAGGTGAATTTGTGATTTATGAAAAAAAGCAGCAGAATAGGGGCTTTGAGAGCATTTGAGCTGGTTTATAAGTCCTCAGAAGGATGGCCTTCAGATGAGACACAGAGACGGGGTATTTGGAATTTAGCATTCTCTTTTTGGGAAAACACAGGTCTCTTGTTGCTCAGATGCCTATAAAAGAGTGGCGTGGTGAAATTGGGAAGAAGGTGCAAAAAACCCAATCTTTTCTTCTCATCGATTGGGAAAAGGAGTTCGCTTTACTCAGTAAACAGAGCTTTGATGGATTCCCTGGGTCCTTCCAGGAGCTGATCTGCTAAAATGACATTTTTATTACTGTTCATAAACTCCAATCTCCGGCTGCTGCCAAGAGATTAGACATAAGCTGTGGGCAAACTTGCTGGTCCGGTGGCTCAACAGGCAAGGGCAGGAGAGGTTAGAGTTTAGAGCTTGCTGCTGTCAGGGGTTGAGAGGGAGAGAAAGATGTAGGTGGTGGTTGGAGTGAGGGCTGGGGGCACGGGAGGTTTCGCAAGCAGATGAGCAGCAGGGGATTGAAGGGAGGCATTTTCTGAGCTGTAGAGTTTCCTTACTAAAAGTCCCTCTATTCCCCATAGCAGAGAGGACAGCCTGGGTGTAGTTAATGTTCCGGGTACCTGGAGGAGCAGTGGTAGTGTTCATATTAGTGGATGATTGTCTTTAGAGCAATGAGCCCTGAGGGAAGGGCATTACAGGAATATAAAGATGTGAAGGGAAATTTGCACACAATTCTATTACTTTTCCCTTTTGAGAAGGTGAGCTCTGTTCTCAGTGTGATGATGAGTCAGGAAATCCATCTGGCTCTTAGATATTTATAAGGGACTAGCTAGTAACTGGTGAAAAATGCATGGACTACTGGGACTGTAATATCAGAGGAGTCTTCCTATGCCATCTCCATGCTTCTCTTTCCCTCTCTTCATCCTTGTATCTCTATTCCCTCTCTCCCCTTATCTGCTACCATTTGATGTCAATGACTCTTCTTGTGAGATGTGCCACAAACATCACCCTTTCTGGCAGAAGGGGCATCCTTGTAAGAGGCAAACCTAACGCAACTTAATGTAGCTTTGTTTCAGTTCCTAACACCCTCAGTTCTCCACCACCTACCTTCTCCTTTTGGTATTGTACTAGTACTATACAACCTTCACTGATTATTAACGTACCAACCTTTTCTACCAGCTGCTGACCAGAAGGTGTCCCAAAGGACAAGACCAATGTCCTTTCAGCTGGAACAGCTGAATCTTTAAGTGTGTCTGCGTGTGTGTGTGTATATATATTTCTATGTAAAAAAAATGCAAGTAGCAAACAGAATTCTCTTTCTTTTTTTCCCCCCTCAGCACTGCAGTCTTTCCTTTGTGCCTATACCACCTATCCCAGGAACCTCAAGCACATCTTCCACATCAAATCTCTCCACCTGGGTCATGTGGCCAAGAGCTTTGGCCTGAGAGATGCCCCCCAGAACCTGACTGCTCTTCCAACTGCAGGCTCAAAGAAGAAAACCAAACCAAGACCAAAAAGGTAGGCCAACTTGATGCTCCTGAGCCAAGGAACACCACATGACAAGCTGTGGTGTGCTTTGCTCCTCAAGGTTGTTTTGCTTGCTCCGGGAATCATAGAACGGTTTGGGTTGAAAGGGACCTCCAAAGATCATCTAGTCCAACCTCCCTGCCTTGGGCAGGTCACGTGTAATTGTTCCTGAGAAGCTAAAACATGTTGAGCCACTGGCTTCGGTTGCATTGCTCTCTGAGCTGTTGTTTCATTCCCCTTTTTCTAATGGCTTTAGAGAGCCTAAAAGTGACATTTATTAAACCAACTTGGTTGAACATTTGAGTGGGAATTCAGTTTAAAAAAAGAAAAACCAACAAATAAAACCAAGCAGCTTGCTTTGTAGTTTGACTTCTGATAAAGATGCTCTTTTTTGAAGGAAGCTGCTAAGTGTGGAGATGCACCTGTATAGACTAGCCTGGGTTTTGCTGCAGCTTTTCCATTTTCTGAGCACTTGAAGAACACCATCTTCTCTGAGTCTTATGAGCAGAAACAGCCTAATTTATACTTCACTCAAGAGCTACCTTGAAGGATGAGGAAGGGTACAGGCGGTGTTCCGGAGCGACACATAAGACTACCCATATGTTGGGGTGGTTCTCTTTCTTGCGCAGATCTTGGTTGCTAGAGCTCCAGCAGCAGTCCTCTTGTCATGGCCAAACACCTCTGTGGTAGAATCTGCCAGATTTTTTCCATTCACATCCCCGCTTCCAATCACATGGTCCTACAAAGAGCTATGATCACTGGCTCAGGATCAACTGCAGTGGCAACTCTTTGTCCTCATCCCTGTCTAGGGAAAGGCTCTCACAGATACAGCTGTGCTCATAAGTACTTGCTGTTGGCATAGGGCATGGGATGATAAAAGCATCAAAGAAATAGCAGAGAAATTAATATTTTTCGCTTCTCAAATTTGAAGTTGACTGTCCTGCGCATTATGAGCAAGGCTGTATGAGTGCTGATTTATCTCACAAGATAGTCTCTTCCTTCCTGGCCTTGACAAATACCACTGCATCAGGAGCAAAGTATGTGTCTTACTGTCTTTAAAGGCCTTCTGTGGCCTCCTCTGGCCTTTTTTACCACCTTTTCTATACTAGACAGGCAGTCTTTTGTAGGCTTTCTCCTGCAGGTCCACCAGCAGTTTCCTGGCTGTCAGATTTGCCACGGGACAAATTGTGTCTGTCTTCTCAGAATGATCAGCTGCAGCTTGGACTACTTATTCTTCTCCCTGAGAAGACATTGGCTTAGTACCTGAAGGGGAGGACTGCAGTATTTTTTTAGTTATTAATTACATGATTGACTGTAGTTATATAAGTACAAGCCCAAATCAAAAGGCAGATCTATTGGTAGAAATGGTAAAAACTTGTGCTCTGTTGCTTGTAGATTTAAGTAGTTCTGGCAAAAACATTTCTGCAAAATCATGTAGGATCTCTCCCAGGAAGAGTCTGTAGCCAACCTAGAGTTAGAGCTCTATCCCCTTTGGTGTGTGGACAGGGCTGTTCCTGGGTACTCCTTTCCTGTGTAAGGAATTTGAGACTCCCTGATGCTTCTGGAGGAGCAGAGCCCCGAATCCTCTTCTCTGCTTGAAATGGAGCTGAAGGTGCTCAGTATGTCCAATCCTAGCTACTTTGAGTTGGTTCCACAGGATAGATAATCCTCCCTTTTGAGATTACAGTGTTAAGGGCTCGCTGTCTTCCCTAGCACAATGGCAGGATACAAACCTCTGGCTTGCCAGTAAAATCACTGCAATAATTCAAAGGAGGAAAACCTTTTTTCTTTTATCAGTATCAGTTGTGACTCTTTCCATGTAATTGTTGCTGCAAACTCCATTAGCAAATGTTAGCTGTGCGATTAAAGCACTAATCCACATAATTGTTCCTGGGCTGGTGACATCTTTTGCACATGTACGTATCTGGGAAAACAAAAAAGAATGCAAGGGGAAGGGATTTTAAAATAAAAAGTTGGAGACCGCATTGTCCTGCTTTGAGAAGCCACCAGGGACAGGCCACTGATCTGCCTCCTGCTTCAGCTGACCCTCACCAGCAGATGGGCAACAGGATGGGAATGCCCCTGTGAGCAGGGGATTTAATGGAGCTTTATTTCAGGAAGAATAGCCTGATTAGCCGATAAAGAGCATGTAAGATGGTATGGGGTGGGCTTTGATGTCTTGCTGGCCCAGCAGGGTGTCAAGCTATGACTGACAGTAGCGTGTCACAGGATTACTTGGCCTGTAACAATGCCTCTCTCTGTTCCTATGATGTTGCTACTGTGTTAGAGCTACTTTTTCCCTTGTTACAAACCTCTTTTAGACGACGTTCCTCCTCCCCAAGTCTTCATCCTATTATAGTACAGGCAAGCTCAAGATACAGTAGGTAGTTTATGCCCAGGACGTGTGGGGTTGGGGGATGTGGAGGTGTTGGAACAAATGGTCTGAGAGTGATTTGAAAGCTCATTTGCACGTGGATCATATAATTGCAGCTCAGGGAAAGTGGGCAGACTTTGCACAGGTTCGTCACGGCTCAAGCTCCAGATTTCAAATCCGGGAGCATCTGGAAAGTTAAGACCCTGCAGAAATAGCCAAAGCTGTGACGTGCAACAATTGTTCTTGCCTGTGACACTTGTTTCTAACCAACTTTCTCTGTGTTTGCTTAGAAAAAAACAAAGAGATAAGATACATTAGTATTTATTGGATAGTTTAGAGAAAGTGAATATAGATTCAAATTCAGTCTCCACTAGCATAAATTAAAGATAGTGCTGTTAACTTACAGAGAATTGCTTTTGATTTCACATTGACAAAGCAGAAAGCAGAATTTAGCCTGCCAATTAGAAGACAAATGGTTTTCAACTGTAAAACGCAAGGCTTGAAATTATAACAACGTAGTCACAGAGCAATCTCTTTAATTATATTTCTCACGTGATACCATGAGTGTTGGTTGTCGTATTACACATTGTCTCCAAACATCTGATACTTGTTTTTAATCAGTCTGCTTGCTAAAGCCTCATCTCTCAGCACCTGCCCAGAGAATAAAGAACAGGCAGTCCAGGTTGAAAGTGGGGTAAAGGCAATCATTACGTGTTTCCTTAAGAGAACAAAGAAAACTTTTCTTTTCTTTTGAAGTCTCCTTTTGTGCTTAGCACCTCCTTAAAGAGCCTCCTTGGGCAAGGTGAAACAGGAAGACAGAGCAGCCAGGTGTGTGATGGTTCAGTGCTGAAATATGGAAGCAGCCCTCTCCTTCTGAATGCACATGTAAAACTTCCATGTATTTTTTTTAAACCTCTTTGTGCAAACCAACTGTCCCCTTAGCTGTAGTTGTTCTTACAAAACCTGATCTGAAGGTGGAAAAATGATTACTTGTGATTTTTTTGAAAGTTGAAATACTGTATTTAGGTAAGAGATGAGCACATGAACCAGATACTGTATATTAAGTTACAGTATATCAGTTTAGTAAGTGCCTGGGCTCATGCTTTTACTGAAGGGTAGATGCAAGGAAGCTGATCCCACTTCCATTGAGGGATTAACTGTATTTCGTTCACTGCAGAGAAGCAGCATGCACAGGAAGTAGCTGACATGCCAGATAGACATGTCTTTTTGACTCTTTCACAATACAGATGCCAAAGACCACTTGCCATTCCACCAAGCGTCCCTGTGCAATCTTTTGCATTTTGAATCAGTGGGGTTTTATGGGATTCTGTGGCAACTGGTGGTGTGTTTTCTCCTTTTGAACTCTGGCAGACTGGTGTATGTCCCCAAAGGGTCTCACTGTAATGAAGAGCTGCAACTTAATTTGCCTTGTTTGTGAATTCAAGCCATTACAAAGAAAGAGATAAATCTTTAAGTTTGAGAGATTCTGTGGAACTCATTGCTATGGGATATTTCTGATGCCAGAAACTCTCAGAAAGATTTCACTTACATGAGTATTAAGTATATTCATAGTCGCTATGGCATGTGCAAAAAGCGAGCGTAAAAATTAAGGTGAAAATCCCCTCATGCTTCAGAGTTTAAGTCCAACTCTTAACTAAAATGGGATCAAGAAAAGGTGTCCAGAATGCTGCTTTTTGAGGGGATTGATTTACACCATTCTTACACTGCCATTGCTCTGAATATGGATATCATCATGCCCTTAAGGTTTTTGCTGCAAGATTGTTGTTCTAATTCATTCTTCAGCGTTTAGTGGTCAGATAGAATTAGACTCCTGCTGGGAAGAATACCTGTAACCCTGTGTGTCCTCCTTTGTATGGCTAGGGCAGCAATCTCCTTTGGGTGAAAGCTAGTAGCCTTTTACCTTCTCTCCTACTTCGTACCCTTGATTCCACTTTTGAATATCTTGGCATTGACAATTTTGGGAAGACTAACGCTTCTATTGACAGGGCTTGTGAATCAAGGCTGCAGCTGGGTCTCCCTGCACAGCAATTGCCTAATCATTAGAAGCAGTTTGCCTGCCAGTTTTTGCATGCCGTTTACAGCTTTCCTAATATTAGTCCAAATGCAAGTTTGGAATTCTGCTCACTGGGAATTTCACTTGGTTTGGGCAGTCTGCTGTAAAAAGCCAGACTGGAGGTAAGAGCATGTGTTCATGGACTGGAGTGCAAATGGATGCAAAAATTAGAGTAAGAGACATGGCTGCTGTGAAAGGAAACATCACCATCACTCTTCATTAAGGCAGTTCAGGGACCCAGATGAGTCCTGCTTACCACATCATGATGTTATAAAAAAGTTCTGTTAGGAAATTAAAGTTTCATAATTGTAAAATCCATCTGATTGTTATCTGCATGCAGCAATGCCCTTTATTACTGTCCTGTTCCACCACAGCCGCAGCACAGAGCCTTTGCTCCATCTTTCAGCAAGCTAATAGGGCTTGCACATGGAGCTGGAAAACCTCCATGCTGTTTGGTACGCACCAAAAAATTATCAGTTCTCTCTAATTGAAATATATTCTGCCCTTTAGGCTGGGAAAGAGCCTGAGAGAAGCAAGAATCCTGGAGGTTCCCAGCTTCCCAGTGGTGCTTTCATTCTTTCTCCACAGGATGAAGACCAAGGGATGGTGGTGGAAGTGAAACTGTGGGGTTTTGTCTCTTTCTGTGTAGCTGAAATACAGTTGACTTCAGTAGGGGTAAGGTGGGCTTTACTGTTTAGCATGCATCAGCGTGAAGACTGCTCTTCTCTGACTGTTCTGGAACAGCGCTTGATGTTCAGTCTGACTGGGTAATCATTTTCCTTGGTCTTCTCAAGCTAGCATTTGCATCAGCTGATAACAGAGTACCTGGGCCATCTGTTGACTTGTCAAGAGCAGTGTAGGATTGCTGATGAATTTCTTGCCCCCAACTCCACAAAGAAACAACAACAGAAAAACCAACCCAAACAGGGTTGCGTTGGCTGCAGATGGTTCATCCAACGCTATAAGTAGAAAAAGCAGGTGTTGCAGCAGCCTTGGCCCAGAGGTAACCCAGCTCTGTTGCTGGCACGATTTCAAAGAGCTGTTGGAGATGCTGTCAAGCAGATTGATAGCGCAATCCATATTGAAATGTTTTCTAATAAATGAAACAGCCTACTCCTGTCTCCTCCAAAGACACACCATGAGTTCTGGGACTCTGCGTCAGAACTTTATACTTTCTTCCTCAGCTGGAGCCTTTGGGAGCCTTTGGTTGCTGCAGATGCTGCAAGTTGGTTAAAGGTCACTACACTTGCTGCACTGCATTGCACCAGCATTTCACACAGCTCAAGACAAAGGAACGGACAGCAATGCCAACCAAGTTGAAGGAGACATCTATAAGAACAAGCTCACTCACCATTTAGGTAAAAAGACTAGCAGAGGCATCTTCTGAGCCATCAAATGATATCCAAGAAACCATGCACGTATATGTACCAGTACTCTGGCATGTAGGAGTTTTTGGCTTGGAGATCAGCTTGTGATTCAGTTCTCTAATGAAGCAAATGTGTCAATGAAACATACGTATTAGAATTTTGAAACGAAAATGAAAAGTGGTGTCAGATATTCATTCCTTTTCTTATTGCTGTCACTTGGGCCTTTCACACCTGAATGTTTGAGAGTCTCTGCATCAGGATCATGGTTTGTGTATTGCAACAAATTGTCTGACAAAATCAGCTGGTGAAACTTGATCATTCTTATGACCTTATCAGTAATGCTTGGGAGATGAATGGGATGTTTTACAGAAACAGAACAGTTTGTGTATGCTTTTCTTCCTTTTCTGTTTGTGCCTTGGAGCTGTCCCCAGGATCTCAACTATGTTGAACATCCTCAAAGCTTAGTTCAGTATACTTTTTGTGGGTTTTTTTGCCATTTGTCTCTGTTACTCTACCATCTTGTTACTAGTGATAGTGGAATTCAGCAGATGGTGTCTTCAGAGCTCACAAAGCCACCGATCACCCAAGCTGTGTGGAAGTCACAAACCAAGTGTGTTGAAGGTGCGTTGCATGTAAGCTAGGTGGGACTTCTGCGGTGAGTTAGTATCGTGTGGCAGAGCAGAAGACAGAGCTGGAAACAACAGAGATGATTTCAGGCTAATCACCTATGCTGCATTCACCTGTTTGGGTTTTGGAGTTTTTTCATGATGTGAAAAAAGATTTGCCTTGAATCTTTTCTGATAGTCTTGAGCAAAGCAAAGAGTTGAGTCAAGGGGCCAGAAAAGGAGACTGGTCCAAATCATTCAGGTTTCCTCAGAGGTGGGAGGATTGGGCAGCACCAGCACCCCTGCAGACCACTGCGGCTCCTGAGTGGGGTGGGGAAGGGGAGCAGCAGGCTGGCAGTGGCTCTGCAGACAGAGGTAGAAGGAAACTGAAGCAGAAGAAAGGATTTTATTCGCTTTCCTTCACTGGATGCTTTCTCTCTTGTTTCTTCCAGATGTTCCTCTCCTGCCTTTTCATCATTCAGTGAGGTATTTAGCAAGATTCTGATGTTTAAAGAGTGAATAAAACCATTCCAGTTTCCTGGAGGAGGACAGAGCTTTTTTTGTCTTTAAAAGTTTGTCTCTGGCCTGGTCTTTCCTGGCCTTTCAGGATATAACAAAGTCATCAGGGGACATTTCCTCTGTTTCCTTATTGTCTCTCTGCTGAGGCTCTTGGTACCAGCTTTTGTGATGGTGTAGCTTAATTACAGATGTGCACAGGCAGCTGTAAATCTGGGTCTTTTATTCCTTCCTCTGTCTCCATGAGGAGGAGGGGAGTTTTCTCAGACTGTGCCAAGCAATTACTAGGCTCTCTGCCTTCCCTTCCTCACTGTGCAAAGCATCTTTCTCTCCCCTTGATAATGAGGTGATTAGATAGATCTTGGGGTGAGATGGTTTTTGCCCTGTACCTGGAACATAAAGCCCAAAACAGTGGTTGGGTCTAGGGTTAAGCCTTGCAAATGAAGGGTTGATGTGTTCCCCACCTGAAGTGGTGGTGCTAACTCATCTCTGCTGGCTCCTCTCTCTACTTACCAATTCCCGTCTGTCTTTTATGGGAGTCGTGATACCCCATATCTAGCATAAAAGAGTAGTAGTCCAGTGGTGCTTCTGCCTGGCATCCAATATGTCACAGCACTCAGCACCCAGTGTGCTGGACAGTAACACAGAGAAGTCAAATAGCTTGTGTTCAGGGACAGGTTCTTCCTAACTCGCGTGTTGGGGCTGTTTCATTTTCTGAGTTATGACTTCTCTATTCCTGTCTCATTTTCCCCCAGCTAATAAAAGTGGCTATTTTCTCATCCATTTGAACATTCCTTTCTCCTTTAAGCCCTGCTGAAATCTTGGCACTGTAGCACATTGGGACGGGTCAGTCATTAGTGAACCTTTTTTCCCCTGCAAATTCCCCTTAGCTGCATTGTTTAGTAGTTCCCCACCTAAAGACTGATTGTTGTGTTTGGAGGGAGGGATTTAAAGGGCTGGGGATTTCTCTGCCCGTTACCAACATGATGTGTTCTCATTAGGGCTCAATATAGCGTGATATCTAGGCATGAGATCACAGAAAGAGATGCTGACAATCCATGTGTTTATCCAGTGATGGGAACATTGGTTCTGTTTGTGTTGCAAATGCATCTTACATTTACAGCCTTTCTGTGAAGCTTTTTGCCACAGTATCCGTATGCCACACAGCTCTTAAATTAACAACACACCAGCCTTTGGCAACAGGGAAAATGCAGTCATCCTGGGTTATGAGGTGGGAGGATGGACAGGAAGGCCAAAGAGAGTAAATACCTTGCCCAAGGATGCTCAGAGGGCAAGTACCAAGGTCTCGGCTCTGTTCTCCTGGGCTTTGTCTCATAACCACAGGGTGCCTTTCCTCACCGATGTTATCTTGACTGCTCTGGCAGAGCCCCAGAGACTTTCACCAGTTGAGCAGAGAGGGGAATTTACAGGTTTACAACAGGAATCAGAATCCAGCCAGGGACCCTGACCTGATGCACTTTTCCTGGTGTGCTGTCACTGCAGACTGTTGCTATTGCCTGCGGCTCTTCCATCTCATGGTTAAACAGGGCCTTGACAGCTGCTTTTCTTCTCTCAGTGATCAGCATAGGTTCCACAGCACAGCTCCATTGATTTTTGTGGCCCTAGTTAGAGGGAGAAACCTCCCTTTTCCCTGCATCCTTGCTTTTCTCTGTACAGCTGATCACCACAGCAGGGTGTATTGATTTACTAATTGGGCAATGATTTCATCTGATTGATAATAAAGTGTTGGACAACCTCCCTGCTGAGCTGAAACTCACCCCGGCAGCTACTGGTGGATTACTTGTCCTTTTGCAGCAGGTAGTTCCCTGTTGTTAAGTAAACTGATCTGTTGCTTGGTAACCCTTGAATTACTGTAGTAAATGCTTGGAGACACAATGAAAGTGTCAGATAGAAACTCTGTCAAGTGATGGAGGGGACTGAGCAGAGGATACAGCTGCACTACCAAGTTTTTGCAGCAGAGCTGGGCTGGTTGAGGGCGCACCTTGGCCTGGCGCTGTGCGTGCACCCACAAGCATCCCTCCGAGCTGCTGTGGCTTGCGCATTCAGGAAGGCGGGTTGACAAGGCCCGTCTGCTGTGGAGGTACTGCTGGTTCGGCCTTACCAACAGTACATTTGCTTCATTAGCTGTATGGTCGCTTTCGAGTTGATTCGGTCTTTTTGCCTTAGTTTCTGTGGGTTCAAACCAGGTGGTGGCCATGCGTCTTACTTCTCCGGTATGTCCGGTCTCTAGCCCTTCTGCCAACGAAGAGCTTGACTGTTTAATTAGTGTGAGAATGGAGACTACACCCAAGGTAGCAGAGTCTTCTCACCTCTGTCTTCCAGGCTTTCCCTTCTAGGAAAAACCATCTTTCAGTGGTAATCATCATACCATCCTTTTCATTCTGATCCATGATTCCAAACCCACTCCAGCCATGAAACGTGCACAGGGATGGAAAACAAGCCGTGGAAAAGGGGGCAAGCAAATACCCCAGACAGCCAAGAGTTTGCTTCCCTTTCCTTCTTTGTGTGTTAGGCCTAATGAATGGATTGATTTGCTTGCTGTAGCCAAAAATGCTTTCTTCTCTTGCAATCCCTAACACGGTTCTGGACACCTGAAGGAACTAGGAGAGGCAGTGCTGTAAGGCTGCAATCTTTAGGACTGCTGAGGTCCATGTATTGTCATAAGTGCGTGCTGATGTGGATGTGGGGCTGCCGTTCAATTCCCTCGTTGTATTTAGAGCGACAGATAGATTTCTGTTCACTTCTGGAAATTTTTGAGATCTGTTACTGGTCTTTATTACGAAGAGGAGAGTGGGATGTGCAGACACCAATAGCTGTGAATATCCTGTTGTGCCCAGGACCATGGGAACATGGTAGGGAATGATGGGTCCTGCACAGAAGAGGTTGCAGTTTAAACAGATAAGCGAGGGTGATAACAGCAATGAGGATGAGATTTGCCCAAGGTCATAGAGCAGGACGGTGGCAGAACTTGTGGTGGGAAAATGCTGAGTGGGTTTTTATATTTATAGCTGGCAGTTTAGGGCTACAGGGAGATCCATGTTGAGTGGCTGGGCAGAATGCAGCTTCCTTTGCAAAAGCCGGTCTCTGGAGAGGGAGGCTGTAAGGTGCATGTGATGTCTGCAGGACACTGCAAGAAAAGAGTCTGTTGGGTTTAAACTCCTGACATTGGTGGATTTTTTCCGCTTGTTTGTTTGGGTTTTTTATGTTTTCAAGCTCTGGATTTAAGCTCTGTTTATAAAATGTTTCCATTGTTCAATGTCTCAAGGCTGTTAGGGTTTTTTTTACTATTATTATAATTTTCAAACTGCTGTGTCACCTAATTCGTCAGCCTTCAGCACAGAACCTTCCCTCCTTCTCCCCGCCACCCCTGCAAGAGCATTTGTACAGAACAAAGGCTTGCTTTTAAAAACGGCATGATATTTTGCCACCTTTGTGAAAACCTGTCACAACAATATCTAATTTTGCATGAGACAGAATTTCAAATCAAGCCTCAAGAAAAGGAAGCTGTTCTTCTGCTAATGCATAAATGTCACTTTCCACAGCTGTAAAATAAGTAACCCACCTAGCAGTGTTTCAGAGAGAAGGAAATCTAATTCCTCTTCTCTTCCCTCTGCCCAGGTCTGACCTTCTCAAGAAGACCCACAGCAAACATCGCCTTGCTGAGATCTTGCGATCTGAATATTCCAGTGGGATGGACACCGGTGTATCCAAGGTCAAGAAGAAGAAAAAACAGAGAAAACCTGGCAACCAGCAGATTCCAACATGAGCCGGGACCTTCCCATCATTGGCTGCAAAACTTGCTTGAGCACCTCAGCCGGGGGTCAGGGTGACCTGCCAAATCAGCTGAGGAGTGTTTCAATTTATCAGGCAAATATGGGAGGGATCTTGGGGATCTTGGCCTCCTCCCCCTCATTCCATAGGTCCAAATGGAATCGAATCCAGGCGTGTCCTGTTGCACTGCTGCAAGTAAATGTGGCTTCCTGAAGATGCACCGCGTTTCTACGGTGGTTTTTGCAAGAAAAATAAAAAAGGTTAAATATGGTTTTCAGAGAAACGTGTTGTCTATATAACATGAAAGTGAGACAAGTGTACTCAGACAGGAGAAGCTTTCCTGTTTAAAAGACCTGTAGAAACACTCCACAATCTGTTTGCTTGCTTATTTTTAACCAGATAAACAGTAGCGGCAGAGGAGTTGTTCCAGGAGCACGTTTAAGAGGAGAGGGGAGGCTGCCCTTTCCCCTCTCATTACACAGTGGGGCACTTCTGCTCCTGTCTCCAGTAACACAGCCACATTGCTGCGACCTTCCTCCTGTCCTTGGTGCCCAGGGGCAAGGTCTGCCCCTGGACACCGCTCGCTAGTCAGATATTGCCACCTATAAGAAGTCTTCCCGATTTCTGTGCAGGTGGTAGGGTTGTGAAGAGCTCTTCAGTGTAGCAACACACGGTCCCTTTGGGACCGAGCTCATGGGTGCAAAACTTCATGTCAAAACTCCTGAATTTGGGAACAAACGTCACTGTGGGAAGGAGCCAGCGTGGAATCCAGCAATCTGCAAACTTCTCCTTGCCTGCAGCATATTGTCATATCTAATTATATAATGCAGAGTATGTATGAAGTGTCTCACCTCTCTGAACATTAAAGCCGTAGCCGGCTCTTGCTAGCACCTGCCAGTAGTAACCCCAGCTTTCGGGGTTCTCTGCTTTGGCTAGGCCTCTTTTGAGCACGTCCCAAGCTCGTGGATTTTGCTTCTTGCTTTTCCCATTTGCCCTTTTTCTCATTCTTCCTTCTCATCAGAGAATTGGGATGGCTGAGAAAAGGGATGCAGCATGGCCCCAAATGTGCCGAGGCTGGCACTCACCCTGCATTGCGCAGCGTGTCAAATGGAACCCGAGCTCTAGGGAAGTCCGTGACAGAGCTCCCCTTTGAGCTGGTGAGGCGTGGGGGTCGCGTGGGGCAGAGCGGGTGCTCCCCAAGGCCTGCGGGAGACTGACAAATTCCCGCGGGACCTACAGGTGAGCGCCCACCTCCGTCTCCCTGTCGTCCTCGCTGTGCTTCTTCCAGCACCTCCTACAACACAAGCGCCAAGCAGTACGCATTTGAAAACAGTGCAAAACCCTACCAAAACCCAACTTGCTGCTGCCTGCGTGTGTCTTCCTTGAGGAAAGAGATGAGGAAGAGCAACCCACCTGCGACCCAAGGCAGGCACGTTGTTTAACACAGGACCAGAAAGTGCTCAAATCCAGTGGCAATTTCAGGTGTCAGAAGGGAAAACAGTATTGAAAAAGGAGTATAACCAGATGAAAATGATAGCTGCTTTGTGAATACGGAATTGAGGGCACCTACTTTGGGCTACAGTGAGTCATAGTAAGGACTGTAGGAGGGAAGCAATCAGCCCAAAAGTATTTAATTTCTGAAGTGAATGTAACTTTTGAGAACCAAGATGGTTTTTTTTTTTTTTTCCTCCCAGGCAATTACCAGACATGCTGGTTTTACTGCAACACTTTTCTGAACACTTAAGAAAGATGTTAAAAATGCTCCAATATAAAATTAACCATGTTTTTGCAGAGAGAACGAAGGTACTAACATTTATTAGATGAAGGTAACAATAAAACCCACCTGATTTTGTTATGATTACTGTTTGGAAGAGCAATCAGGTTTAAGGCAAATGTCAACTTAAACAGCAAAGAAACCCCTGAGGATGAAAATGACTCAGAGAGAGTGATGCAGGGAGTGTAAGTTTGGGAAGAACTGATCTTGTGCAGGAGGGGGAAATATATGACCTTCTCCTGGCTGTCACATATGAATTAATAGGGACTATTGGCAAATTCGTAATAATAGGAATAAAGGCCAACAGCACATCAGTGGGAGACGTCAGGAAATCTCATTGCCTTCTGTATTAACTGGGCATGCAGCATTACAAACGGTTATGGTGGATAATGTGATTTAAAAAAAAAAATTAATAGCTTTTTTCTTTCAGCTTCATCTTTTAGCAGATAGCTCTGGATTACTTGTGTGATTAGGGAAAGGGAGAGGAGGAGATTGTTAAACAAGAAAGAGAAATTGTTAAATGCACACACACCTGAAGCTAAGCTGAGTTTGCTCTTAATAAACTTGAAGACTGATGTGCAAAATGTGGTTGAATTGTAGCTGGGTCAGCGGGAACCACATTCTGCCCTTGTTTACGCTTTGGCAGCTCTAGATCGGCTCTGAGCTGGCTTTGTCCTTGTGCATCACTCAACTCGGGAAGAACCTGGTAGGTCTGGAGTTAAGTGGTACTCAACTTAAAGCATCTCTTCGGCAGGGCAGGGCAGGGCACGTGTGGTGGTACTTGTGGTGGAGCGGGGTGGCTGAGCTGCAGAGGCTCCCAGGTTGCTTGAGCAGCTGAGCGCTGGAGGAGCTGCAGGGGGTCACGGTGCGTTCCCTTGGTACAGCCCTGGCATGGAGCAGGTGGACGCCGCCCTGAAGCGCTCCGCAATTTTCCCCCTCTTGCTCTGAGATGTGTGGCATACGTCGTGAGGGTCTTGGCTGGGTGGGAGCTGCCTATGCAGCTCGTAAGGGCGGGGAGATTGGTGCTTGGCAGCGTTCGGTGAAACTGCAGCTTCGTTTGACTGCACGGGTGTTGGTCTCGTCTTAATTGTGGTGAATAGTAGGGGCCTTGCTGCCCTGCAGCTTGAAGTTTCTGCATTTGGTCTGGAAATAGTGGCACTATGGAGCTTTTATATAAAGCTGCCTGGGAGTCAGACGTGGAGTCAGTTTGGGTTTGCCTTCCTTGCTGCTGCTGTGCTCCCTGCTCTCATGCCTGGGAGTCCTGCCTCTCCCAGGAGATGCTCTTGTGTCCTTTCTCTGCTCTCTTCTGGCTCCATGTCCTGTGCCAGTAATAGCAGTCCACATCCTCCTCTCCTCTGCAGCTGGAATGTCTTGAGTTTACGCTTCAAGGCTTTGGGATAGGAAAAACCAAGGAGGTCTCCTTGGTACAAGGGTGACAGTTGAACACCCACTTTCAGTGTCTAGGTGAAATGCACGACACCTTAGCACTGGTAGCCCACCACTGAGAAGCACCCATAACTAAGCAGGTTAGAAAGCAACAGAACTTCCCTGTTTACAACAATTTATTTTCTCCACAAGCCTGGGGATAGGATGGGAAAAGGACCAATTGTTCTGGGCTTTCCATTCTGGCATAATTTTGTTTGGTGTTCAGACAAAACTGTGAAATATCTCAGCTAGAAATAATTCTGCTGATTTCATTGAATTTGTGTGTGTTGGCATGTTCAGAGGAGCAGCTTTTGTTCTTTGCCTGTTCCCAGGGTGGCGGTCCTGGTTAAAGCTGTGTCAGGAGTGGAGGAATATGGCCCTCAGGCTGCATAAAAGCCCAGAAGGGGCTTAAGAGCCAGGATTGTGTTTGGTCCTGGCAAACCCACTGCACTGACTGGTTTGTGTCTTGGATCCAGAGCCTGGAGCTGACAGAAACCAACCACCAGCAGCCTGTCTGTTGGAGTCTCTGAACCCTGGGAGAAATCGGTGGAGCAGAACTGGTGTAATACTCCAAAGGTTTGCTGAATGGGACTGGTGCCCCTTCTCAACTGTGCCATTTTTACTGCTTCATCTAATTTCAACCCAGCACAGCCTGTCCCACGCCTGAGAGCTTGCCAGGATCATGCCCGCCTGGCACCGGCCTCTGGAAATGAGTGGAGTTTCCAGCCCAGTCTGGGTGCAGGACCAGCGCTGGTGGGTCCCGCTGTTGGACAATGGGGTCCCATCTCAGTCCCTGCGCACAAGCTGGAGGTGAGGCTGGTCCTTCAGCAGCTTTTGGGGCTGCTGAGATCTTCCCGCACAAGACGCTGTTCATGCAGTTAAGTGCGGTGCTCTCTGACCAGAGCCTACAGCGTGGGGTGTCTTCCCTAAACTGATTTATTTTGAAGCTTGCCTTGCTTGACATGTCCCTGGAGGAGACTGCTCCAGCCCTCGCTTTTCCTCTGCTCTCTTTCCATCCCAGCTAGACCCAGCACAGCCATTCCCCCTTCCCGGAGCAGAGGTTTCCTCGGGGCTCTGCCCCGCTCTCTCCTACCATCCCTGTAGTGCAAAACGGACCCTGTCACTGTGTCACGGCACTGGCTCAGCCCCGCTGTTACAGAGGAGTTTCCAGCTTCTTCCAGATGTGAAATGGCAAATTTCAGTATTGCAATTACAGACATGTAAAGAAGCCTTGTACTTCATTAATGTAAGAAGAGGAATCTGCTATGGCTACAAGGACAATTAAATATTAGAGAATGTCTTTGATTCACATTCCTGCTGTGTAAATGGGAGGAAGGTTGCTGTATGCTCCTTGCCTTTGCGCTCACAAAATGAAAAGCACACCCACTGCAAGTTGTCCTTTGATAGATTTTTAATATGATTTTAAAGAGTTTTGTTTGGCCTCATTCTTATTCAATGAGATTAATTTAAAGCACTTATCCCCTGGGTTTAAGTCAATCCATGTAGGATTTGGGACGGGGGTTTGTTGCCTGGGGAGGGGGGTTGTTTGCAGGCCTCTCTGAAAGACTCCTTTCCCACTTCATTAACCCCGAGCTAGGAGCGACCCCCCTTCCTCCTCCTCCTCCTCCTCCTCGCCCCAGCCGAGGCCCGGGGATTTACCAAACTCCCCCATTCACATGCAAAGGAACAGCCCGGTCCACAAAGGCCGGGGGATCTCGCCTCCAGGCGTGGCTGTGCATTTGGCCGAGCCGACAATAACCGTCCCCGCCGCCTCGGGGGTGCCGGGGCAAAGCTCCGGGGGCCGGCGGGGCTCGGGGGTGCCGGGCTGGGACCCGGGGCCGGGGACGCTGTGGGTGCCGGGGGCGGGGGGGCGGTCCGCAGACAGCCGGGTCCGCCGGCTGCAGGGGGTCTGGGGGGGGCGGCGGAGGGCCGGGGGGGGGGCGGAGGGCCGGGGGGGGGTGGGCTGGGCCCGCAGCCCATCTGTCGGCTCCCCGAGAAGGCGAGCCGCTGCCCGGCTGTCCCGGGGACCAGCTGCCGGGCTCGCTGGCCGCGGCCAGATGAGCGACACTTTGAAAGTGTGGAAACAATCCATTTTCCAAAGCGATCATTTAAAGCACTTAGGCAATTATACACTTAAGATTAGCGTTAATAATTCACCAGCGCCGCGGTTATCACCGTGCCGGTCAGCGGCGCCCCGGTCCCCCAGCCCCGCATGCCTGCACTGGGGCCGGGCCGGGGCGGGGGAACCGAGCCCCGACGGGGGGGGGGCGAGCCTGGGGGGGTGGGACCGAGCCCCCGGGGGGTGGGGACCGAGCCCCAGGGGGGGCTCCCTGCGGCCGCCTGCGATGGGAGGTGGGAAAACTCCTGTTTGCTTTTCCCTTTCCCTCGGCGGCGGCTGATCCGCCAGAGCAAACAAGCGGGAGGGGAAGAAAGGGCCGGCGGAGGCGAAACCCGTTTGTTTGTAAAGAAGTTTTATTTCCACATTTAAAAAAGGGGGGGGGGGGGGGGGGGCCTGGAGTGGGAGCGGCGCCCCGAGCCCCCCCCCCCCGCCCCCCCCTGCCCCGGCCGGGCCGGCCCCGGGATACAGACTGACAAGAATCACTTACACAAATACGCCCTCAGGGTTCACAAATAAATAATTCATATACATTTTGCGCACCGTATTTACATTTCGCCGCTTTTGGGTTGTGGGGTTTTGCTTTTTTTTGTTTTCGTTTTGTTTTTGTTTTTCCTTACGGACATCCCAAAGTCTCGCTGCGGCGGGCGGGGGGCAGCGGCCCGGACCCCCCCCCGGCCCCCGGCCCTTCCCGGCGGCGGGGAGCCGGGCAAGGCGGGGAGGGGGCTCCCCGGAGCCGTCGGTGGCAGGGGTGACTCGGCCCCCCCGACAGTTCCTGGGGAGGGGGCGGAGAGGCAAAGCGCCCCCCCCCGCCGAGCAGCCGGCCCCCCCCGCGCTCCCGGCGCCGGCCCAGGCGGGGGGGGGGCAGCTCCGCCGGCTCCCCGTCCTGCCAAACCCGCCCTTGCTCTTGCATTCTTTATATATATTTAAAAAAAGGAAGGGGGGGAGGTCTCATTTATATATATATATATATATAAATTTGGGGGTGAGCGGGAGTCTGTCGCTTCCTCGCAGCCCCAGAGGTGGGGTGGCCCCTCCGGCCCCCCGGCCCGGGGGGGTGCCGGTGGGGCTGCCCGGGCGGCCGGGGCTCACCGGGGCTGCGCGGCCCGGGGCAGGACACCGGGCAGCGGGGGCAGGGGCGGCGGGGGCTCGCTGCCGCCCTGCAGTCCGTGGATGAGGATGCGGGGCACCAAGGGTCTCTGTAGGGCCGGGGGGGGGGCGCTGGGCCCGCGGTACAGGTAGAGAGCGGCGCCGGGGTCCAGGTTGGAAACCAAACTCTGCGGGTAGAAGTAGGGCGAGGGGAACATCCTCTGGAGGGCTGAGTAGTTGCCAGCCTCGGCCAGCAGCTCCAGGCCCACCGCCGTCTGCCTTTTCCACTTGGTCCTGGGGGGGGGACAAGTCGAGAGAGGGGGGTCAAGGAGGGAGGGATGCTCCAAAAGCCGCTCCCGGGCTCTTTTTACCCCTTGCACATCCCCTTTCCCCGGGCTCTGCTCTCTTTGTGCATCCCTTCTCCCCGCCGCTGGCTCCCGGGGCCAGTGCGCCCTGTACGGCAGGGATGGGATGGGACCAGTCCAGTGCTGGGGGACGTAGACCCCATTAACGGGGCGAGGGAGCTTATCTCCCCGGTGTGGGCGTCCCCGGAGCCCCCCCCCGCAGTCACAGCCCGGCCGGGCTCCGATGGCGGGCTGTCAAACCCTGCGATATAAATCGCGACTAATATTTCGGTCCCTTCCTGGGGTGCAAATTCCAGATTACAAATTACGAATTGCCTGTGACATCTCGGGCGTGACCTGCGGGACCCCCCACCCGGCAGCCCCGCCGCGATGCTCCGGGACCCACCCCCCCCACCCCCCCCCCCCCCCGCGCCGGAGCTGACGGGGCCCCGCGGGGGGACACGCGTGGGGCAGCGTGCCGGAGCACTCGTTTGCGGCATATATATATATATGTGCGCGTGTATGTACGTACGTATGTATATTTTTATATATATGCATATATACGTGCGTATAGGTATAGGCATGTGCGCACATATACGTGTGTGCCGGATCTGATGGAGAAGCGCAGGGGTCTCGCCCACGCCGGGCCGGGCCGGGTGGGGGAGCGGGGCCGGGGAAGGGGCTGGGGGCGCCGGCCCGGCTCCGGCGTGTCCCTGCGGGAGGGATCTGGGGACAGAAGGCGTGAGGGCACAGCCCCCGCCGCCCCTAAACTCCCCGAAAGCCCCGACGTGTGGATAAGTGGCGGATCTTTGCGGATGGCGATGGAAATGGGGGAGAGGGAGGGTTCAACCTCGGGGGGGGAGCGAGGGGACGGGGGGGGGCTGCAGCCGGGGGCCCCCCGTTTCGGGGCGGTGGCAATGGTCGGGACGCGCCGACGGGGATGGCCGGATGAATCCACCGAAGCCATCACACGTCTCCAGCCCTTTTTACAGATTTGTCGCTGAAGCGCTAAACCTATTTCCACCAGTAAATTATTCACCATAATAATAATTGTGTCATTACTGTAAGGGGTGTTAATTATTGATGCCCAAAGCAGTAATTGGTATCTATTATTAATGGGCCGATGTGTTATGCTGTTGTGTTTAGCTGGAAGCCCGCTCCTGTCTCCCCGCCTTGCCGGGGCACGGATTGCCCCCTCCCCCCAGATCTGTCCTGCCTCCCCAGCACTTTTCTCCCCCTTAATTTGGGGTGAAAGGCCCCGGAGCACTCTCGGGGTGTGTGTGTGGGGGGGAAACAGCATCTTTCCCGGTGCCAGGAGGGACGGGACGGCTGCGGGGTGCAAGAGCTCTGCCCGGTTCGGGGGTGCGGAGCCGGGGAGGGGGGCAGGAGGGGACCCCGGCGCTGCGGGCAGGAGGGAACGGTGCATTTTTACCTTCTGTTCTGGTACCACGTTTTCACCTGCGTGTCGGTGAGGTTGAGGGAGGCGGCCAGCTCCATCCTGTCCTGCACGCTCAGGTATTTTTGCCTCTCGAAGCTGCGCTCCAGCTGGGCCAGCTGATGGTCGGTGAAGGCGGTGCGGGCTTTGCGCGGCTTTTTCAGCCGCACCGGGGGGCTGTCCCGGGAGCTGGAGATCTCTCGGTCCCCTTCTTCTTTCACTGGGCCGAGAGGGAGGAAGAGAGGCCAAGTCAGGGCAGGGAGGGAAGGGAAATACCCTCAAAAGAGGGGGGTAACCCACAGCGGCCGTAAGCCGGGGGAGACGGGCTCAGGCGCCGGATCGGGCTCACGGCGCATTTGCTTTGCAACCCCGTAAATTTTAACCCCGGCTGCCCACGGGGGACTCACGAGTTCCCCGAGCCGGGCCCGGCTTTTCCCCGTCCTGAGGGCCTGGGAGCGGGGCCGGGGGGCCGGGCTGTGCTGCGGGGAGCCCCCGCGTCCCCCTCACCCCTCATTTCTCACGGGGCAGGATCCTGCTCTGGGCTTATTCCGCCAAACCCAACAGCTCTCTCGATGCTTGGATATTTTTCCCCTTCTTTTTTTTCCCCCCCCCTCTCTCCTTTTTTTTTTTTTCTTTTTTCTCCTTTTTTAAAACCAAAACCAAAACCAAATCAAAATGAAAATTGTGAGCCCGCATTTTTGGAGGGGAAAGTCGCCGGAGTGTTGCTGGTTCTCCCCCTCCGCGGGGAAGCCTCCGTCCTCCCGGGGATGCTGCCGGGGCACGGACCAAACCTCCCCTCTCCAGGACGCACAACGAAATACCGGGGAAGGGACTCCGCAAGCCCCTGGCCCTGCCGTGATTTATCTTAAAAAATGCCGAATGAGACGGGCTGGCGGCTGTTCGTTACCGCGGTCGGTACATACGCACCGGCGGAGCGACGCGGAGATTTACGCCGCGAAACATTAGTAGGTGATGGGAAAATTTCCAAGCAGAACAAAAAAAAGAAAAAAAAAAATAAAAATCCGTGTTTGTGCTCGCCTTCTGCACCCTCCTGGAGGAGATTCTGTAGCAAAGAGGCCTCGTTTATACAAATCGGCGGCGTTTGAGTTTTATTTTTACGGGTTTTTATGTTAAATTTGCGGGTGACGGGGGTGAGCAGGGACGGGGCTGTAGCCGAACGCGGGCTGATTTCTCTCTGTAGGAAGACAATAATCCGGTTAATTGAGCCACCGGGGAGGGAGACCCTTCAACCAGAAATCCCGGCTCCGGCCGAGCAGGCAGAGCCCAGCCGGGGACGAGCCTTAAACACGGGGACCCGGCTCCGGTTCCCGGGAAAAGCGGCGGCCCCGGGCAGGGACCGGTCCGGCCCGGGCAGGGCGGGGAGGGCGGCCCCGTTCCCTCCCGGGAAAGGCCCTAAAGTTTCTGCGGAGTTTTTCGGCGGAGGAAAGCCGGGTCCGGCCCCCCGCACCCCACGGGAAGGCAAATCCCCTCCCCGGGCTTATCCTGGCTCCTAAAAAGTTCGGACTCGCCGAAGGGCGAGCTCGGCGGCGGCGGCTTCCCCGGCCGGCTCCGCATCGCTCCCCCGGCTAGTCCTAGCCTAAAAAAATTTTACATATATATATAGATAGATAAAAAAAAAAATATGAGGGGTTTTTCTGCATTTTGGCATGAGCCAAATCCTGGCGCCGCCGCCGCGGGCTCGCCCGGCCCCGCAGCCCATTTGCGGGGTCCATCGCGGGTGTTTCGCCCGAGGAAAGGCGAGTTCCAAAAGGATCGCGTTGGGAGCGGGGCCCTTCACCCGCTACCCCATCGAAACCGTGATTTTACCCTTATCTACGCGGCGGTTTTGCCCTCATTTAAGCCATGGTTTCCTCGCCATTTAAGCTGTGTTTTTCCCTACATTTAAGCCGGGTTTTTCCCCCACATTTAAGCCGTGTTTTCCCCCCATTTAAGCCGTGTTTTCCCCCCCATTTAAGCCGTGTTTTTCCCCAATTTAAGCCGTGTTTCCCCCCCCGATTTAAGGGGTGTTTTTTCCCTCCATTTAAGCCGCGTTTTTACCCTGGCTGCCCCGTGGCGGGGGCAGGAGAGGAGCCGAGAGCGGCTGGGGTAACGGCCCCCACCCAAAACCGCCCCCCCAGCCCAGCTCGGCTTTGGGGGGATGCGGAGAACCCGCGTTCCTTCTCCTCCTCCCTCGCCTCTTCCGCGTCTCGGCGATTTGGGGGAAGGGGAGAAAAACTGAAGGAATTCGGGGCGGGGAGCGGGGATGGAGGAGGCGAAACCAAAACGCCAAGGTAGGAATCGCGGCCGTTTTCCATCCCGGCCCTGCAAAGCGGCGGGGCCGAGCCCAGCCTTTCTCCCGGGTCACTTCAAGCCCCGGCCCCGACCCCGGGCTCCGGCCTTCGTTCGGAGCGAACCCCCCCGCCATGCCCGGGGGTTCCCCCCACTTTTGGAGGCTCCTTTGGGAGAATATTTTTTCCTCCATGAACCGGGTTTCAGCGCGGCGGCTCCGGCCGGGCCGGGGGTACATTTGCAGCCGGGCCGGGGCTCGGCCCGTCCCCCCCCTTTTCCTGCCAGACTCCCCCAAATCCAGCGGCCCTGTCAGGAGCCATCGCCCCCTCTTCCCCCCCCCCCCCCCCCCCCGTAAGTACCCCCGCCTTCCTTTCGCAAACACCCGGCAAACAATCTTCCCGGGTTAAAGTTTTTTGCAGGGGTGATGGGGGCGGGATGGGTGAAGGCACCCCGGGATAAACCGCTCCGGGGGGGGGCGAGGACGGACCCCCACCTGCCCCCCCAGTGCTGTTCCCGTGCCCCCCCGACCCGGCTGCCAAAGGGGCGGCCGAGGGGGGCTGCAGGGGGGCCCGAAGCCCCCGGCCCGGGGCGAGCAGCCGCCGCCCCCCGCCCCGCTCCCCGCCGGCGCCGGGTATGCGGCCCAGGGCTCCCTGAGCGTCGGGCTCGTTTATAAACCGTCTCCAAAATAATAATAGAAATAACACAAATCGAATCAAACCCCGCCGACTTGCTTGTTCGTTTCTCACCGGAGCAGGGGAAATGCCCGGTAAATCCGTGATTTTTTTATTATGGTTTTCTTGTTGTTTGTTTATTTTTTCCCCCCAGGCAGGAATCTCCCCCCGGTTCCCCTCTCCCTTTCCCCGCTGGTAGGAACGAAACAGCCGGATTTTCCCGGTGGAAAACAGCCCGGCGGCTCCTGCGGGCGCCTTTGGCGAAGCACCGATCGCCCCAACCCCTTCCACCGGGCCGAGCCCCACCAAGCCCCGAACCCCCAAGTTTTCCCAAGTTGGTGACCGACCCCCGCGGTCATTTCGGGGGTGACCGGTGCCACGACCCCCGCCCCATCACCGGGGCTCACCGGGGCCGGCTCCGCAGCGAGCTCCGGGCGGCTCCGGGGCCGCCTGCGGCTTTGGGTCCGGGCCGCCCTGCGGGGTCCAAGGGGGTGAGCAGCGGCGCTTACCTTTGTACTCCGAGTCCGAGGAGGAGCTGCTGGTGGTTTTTTCCATTTTCTCCCTAAAGTCCTCGCCGGGCTTGGTGGGGATCCTGCCCGCCGGCTCCTGCCCGCCGTGAGGTCCATTGGTGCTGGAGTACGGAGCGCAGGCGGCCAGGGGCTTGCAGTCGGCCAGGATGTCTCTGATGAGGAAGGAGGAGGTGACGGTCCGGGACTGGGAGGGAGCCGAGACCTGCCCCGGCTGGAGGTGCGCATCCAGGCCCGGCCGCGGCCCCGCCGCCTCCAGGCACTCCCGGCCCGGCGAGCGGGGCGAGGGGCAGCCGCTGCTGCCCTCCGAGGGGGGGCTCAGCTCCAGCGGGGACCGTCCCTCGCCCACCAGCGGGTCCCCCTTGGGCACGGCCGGGCTGCCGGCTCGGTGGGAGAGGATGGAGTCGATCCCAAACCCGGTGGAGCCCTCCATGGCCCCCGCGAGGTGCCGGCGCTCACACGGGCATTGGAGGGGAGGGCGCGGCGGAAGCGGTTTGATAATGATAATTAACAATAACGGGGGGGGTGGGGGAGCAAAAGAAAAAAAGGAAAAAAAGAAAGGTAAAAAGAAGAAGAAAAAAAAAAAAAAAAGGAGCAAAGTTCAGCCTGGGATCCGGGCAACAATTGCTGCAGGGCTCTCCGAGGCGCCGCGCGTTAGATCCAGGGCTGCTCCGTCTTCAGCATCGCGCCCAGCTGCACTCACAGACAGACAGACAGAAGAGGGGGGGAGAGGGAGGCAGAGTCAAACTTTGGCCGCCAAGGGGGTGGGGTGGGGGGTGGGGGTGGGGGGGGACGGTCCCCAACCTCACCCGGGGTCCCGGCCCCCTTACCCGGGCACCCCTCCCTCGGCCGGAGCCGCGGCGGCGGGGCTGGGGGCAGCCCGGGGGCGCCCAGCCGGAGGTGGGGAGGCGGCGATCGATAGTGAGGCTTCGCAGCGCCTTTAACCACTTAATGATCCAGAAATCAATGGGGAAGGGCGAGGGGAGGGCGGAGGGGGTGGCCAGCCGTCGGGCCGCCGCCGAGCCCCCCTTCCCCGCCAGCACCTCGGACAGCGCCGGGGGAGGGGGGAACCGGAGTCACTCCGGATCCGGCGGCGCCTTCAGCACCTCGGACAGCGGCAGGAGCGCCGCGCCCCCCCCGGGGGGGGGAAGGGGGAAATGGGGAGAAAAAAATGAATTTGTGCCACTCCGGCTCGGGGACCCCAACACCCCCTCCCCCCACACCCCCTCCCATCCCCCCCCGTGTGAACGCGCCCATTGGCCGCGGGGCGTTTTGGGGGATGTCACTCCCCGGCGGCGGCACCTTGCAGCTTGATTAACGGGAATTAATTGCCGCCCGGATTCCCGCGCTTTCCGGGCGGTTTCCGCCCTCTTTTGCTGTCATTATCCCGCTGATGGGGCTCGTAATGGGGTGATTAGCCGCGGGGGGGGGGGGGAATGTCGAGGCGTTGCTGCTTTCTGCTCGCCTCCCCCCGCAATTAACCGATCTGCCGGTCCCTCCCAAGCAGGGAAAGTTTTGCCCGGCGTTCAAAATAATAATAATAATAATAATAATAATAATAATAATAATAATAATAATAATAATAATAATAATAATAATAGATTAAAAAGAAAAGGAAAAGCACCAGAACCCTCCCCAAAGCCTCAGCGCAGAGGCGCCCGCTCTGAGCCCGAGGTGAGCCTCGGGGCGACGAATTTCGTTAAATCCCCTCGAAATCGGTCGTGAACGACCAGAGACGTCCTTTAGGGCAAGGGGACGCGGGGAGACCGGGCAGCCCCCCCCTCTCCTCCGCCCAGTGCGGCGGGGCCGGGGTCGCTCTTCCCGCTCTCCCAGCGCCCAGCGGCGGTACCTACTGGTGCAACTGGGAAGGGACCGCGCTCAGGGCGGTTTTTTTCTGCCGTCAATCCCGTTTTAAATAAAACCCCGATGGCCTCAGCCAGGGCTTCCCGCTCCCTGCCCGTTTCTCCCACAGACACCGAATTTCCTCCCTCCCGCCCCTTCGGGGGATTTTGCTGCTGGAAAGGGAGAGGGACCGGCTCACACAGGGCTCCCACCTTCCTCCCGGTCGGACTGGCTCCTGCCTCCTCCAGGGTTTATTTAGGAGTTTTTCCTGGGGGTAGACCCTTCTCCGCGGAGATGAGGAAAATGTCCACACCCGGCTGCGTGGATCTGCGCCACTTTAAAGCGATGTCGCTGGTTATTTCTCCAATACTCGATTTCCTCTCTTCCCCTCCTCTTCCCGGCCAGGCAGCTGCATCTTGTCCCTCTTCCAAAGCCTCCCTTGGCCGGCAGCTTGGAGGCGATCAAGTAGGGGAGAGCCCACCCCCCCGGGAAGCCCGGCTGCCAGCTGTCGGGCAGCGGCGCAGGCAGGGCCCCCAGCACCTCCTGCCCTCGGCCCTGCAGGCTCGGGGCCGGCTGGGATCGGGGCAGCGGAACAAAAGAGCCTTATAGGAGGATAAGTCCAGGGGCAAAATCAGCGTCAGCCCCGGTCCCAGCCTGCCCACACCCTGGGGGTGCCACACGCCCGGCGCTGGGGGCTGCTTGTCCTCCCCGTCCCTGGGCGAAGGATCCCCGCTGCTGCTCTGCCCTTTCTCCTTCGCAGCACAGAGGTTCTGCCCCAGTGCCAGGGACTTGGGGGCCAGGCTGAAGGGTCTTCATCTGCTGGGGGTCGGTTTTGCAACCTCCACCTCCCCAGGCACGGCTGGGCCAAGCTTCGCTTTAGGCTGGACCAGAGCAACAGATATGCAGGAACCAGTCCCCGTGAGAAATGGGACAGAGACCCCGATGGGGTTTCCCAGCTCTTTGCAGCGTGACTGTGTTGGTTCATGGGCTCTGGCAGCCTCCTTGTCCAACCAGTGTACCCTATTGGGGATGGAGATCGGCACTGGGATCAGGACCGGCACTGAGGTTGTGTTTCGGACCGGGAATGGGACCGGAAGAGGGAGCAGGGCTAGGAGTGGGGTTGGAATTAGGCTTTGGATCAGCCACGCGGGGACAGGTTTGGGCTGGTGGGTCTGCTGCCTTATTTTCTTCTCTTGAATAAAACATCTGCCTTCAAACAATCGCAAGGAAGTTTCCAGATCAGAGCCACTCTCTGATGCTGTGCAAGGTTTTGGGGTGGGGTAGAGGGTGAGGGAGGGTCCAATCCACATCCCTGAGCAGATACTGTATTGTGCCATCCCCAGTCAAGGCCCTGGGGAACAGAAACTCTCACTCCTAGGCCACACTTGGAGCTCCCTGCAGCTACAGAGGCACTTGCTACTCATGTTCTAATGTCAGGGTGGATGACATTAATTAATAAATAGTAATAATAAAAATTATTATTATTATTAAGTTGTTTCAGAAGTAGACTCCCCAAGGCAGAAATGTGCCCCATTCTGCCCATACGTGCTGTCCCCCCTACACCACTGGACACAGAACAAGCGGGGTCCAAATGATTTGTCTGTGGCTCCTAGCACAGGTAGGAAATCCCCTGCACAGACCTCTGAGCAGTGCACGCTGCCCTCCCTGTGCGTGTCTGCCCTAAAATCCCATTGCCTAGGCTGTTCCTGTTCACAAATACATGGGCATGCACCAGACAAGGAGAGATCCCTGATGCCAGCTGTGTTTCCAGCCACCTTCTCACAAGCCCCTGGTCACACCCCAGGGTTGGCTCTAGGACTCTGACAGCTCTGGGAGCTGCCATGCGTCCCACCTCGCCGGGTGCTGCCGACGGACAGGGTCAGGCTCTTCTGGCATCGGTTGCCAGCACAGGTTTGGCCCTGGGGCCGTGGGGCAGGGCTGGCCCCAGGTGTTCCCGGAGGCTTGGGGAGAGCCCTGATGGGGCTGGGGGATGTTACTGCCACAGCTGGGCCCGGGCTTGGAGGGCAGGGCTGCTGGGCTGTGGCGATGCCTGTAGCAACAGTTAGTCTAGAAATATCTGCTGGTGGTGCACAGAGCAGCATCCCGAAAGGGCACGGCTTAGGGAGGACAATCCCCGGAGGCTGTTGTACTGAATTCCTGGCTGAACCCAGCCTGGGTGCTCAGGAAGGCTGTGCCCAGAGGCAGGCGCAGAGGGATGCTCAGCAGCGACAGGCTCCGGTGGGATGCTGCGGTAACGAAATTAATGTCTTCATGAGAGAGAGGGAGCGAAGGGCAGGGAGGCTCGGGGTGGGGGGAGACGCCGAAGGCGGGGGGGACAGTCAGCAGGGGGGTCGCAGCGGCGGGGAGGAGCAGGGCCCGGCGGTGGGGAAGCTGCAGCAGCGTTAAAATCCCCTTTACCAGTGGGTGTCACTGCAGGACAAGGAGCGTCCGGCGCGGAGGGTCGGGACCCCGACACCGGGCTCCCCGGCCAGGGCGGGGGGGAGCGGAGGGGGACCCCCGGCTTGCGGCTTGGCTGTGCCCCCACCCCGCAGTGAGCTTGGCCAGGGGCTGGGGGGTGGTGGGGACGAGACCGACGTGGCACCTCGGGTTGGGGGGACGAGGCCACCCCGCCGGCTCCAGCCCTCGCCCCTCGGCAGGGCCGGGCAGGGGGGGCCTTCCCCACATGGGGTGCGGGTGGGTGCCGATGCAACGGGGAGTGGGTGCCCACACTCCCACCCGATAGCCCACCCGAGCTGTGAGGCTCAGGCTGCTTGGGGTATGACTCTGCCCAGGATTTTGGGGCACAGTGGGGCAGGTCTGTCGGCTACAAGCCCCACAGAACAGTATCTCCTCCTGAATGCGCTTAGTTTGACTTGTCTGTTGCTTTTTGGGTTTCTGGCCTCTTTGGTAGTTTATTGGACCTGTTCCGAATCAGCAGGTCTGCGTGGGCTTGGTTCACACCGCGTGTGTTTGCCAGCCCTTTTCCAGCCGTGCAGGACTCGCTGGAGATGCTTCCTTCTCTCTGCACGCCCCAAGGACCTGAGCAGTTGCTGCAGGCAGGCACAGATGCCACGGCTGGGCCAAGAGTTCAACGTGGCTCCTGCCAGGCAGCGAGGCAAACCTTGTGCCCGGCTTTCTCACGTGCTGGTAAACAGTGTCGTTTTTAGCAAGACAAGTCATTTAAGGCCCAGCTTTATCCCTCCCTGGGGAGGTAGGAAAGGTCTCTGGTTATAATCCACCCCTGCCAGCATGGCAAGCCCTACTGTTATCCTCCTAGTTATTTTAGATGGGTTTTATTTAGAGGCCTGTACTAAGAAAAGGGAATGGCATAGCAGGGTTTCCTGTGTGGAGCAGGTGATTTCTTTCCTCCTTTGGCTCAGGTGTGGGCAGGGTGGGGTTTGCTACAGCTGCTTCCTTATACAAAGGGCAGGTTAAGGCACAACCTGTCCCTGAGGAGGGGATGTGAAAAATGCTGGAGCAGCTGGTGTGGAGCCTTCTTTGTCCTGGGAGAGGTAAGAAAAGCTGCTCCTGCAGTTTACTTCATTTTTTGTGTCTCAAACAGCACGGTTTAATGTTGCGAAGGACTTTGCTCTTTTAAAAGTTTGACTGGAGGTGTGGTGGGGGATAAGCCCTGGGCTCAGTATGGCTTTTTTGTGTCATTTGGCTGCTGGTGGGTCTGTGTAGGAGGACTGGGCTAGCCCTAGCGCTGAGGGGTGTGGGGCAGTCACACCGGGCACACCCACCCTGTCTGCAGTGCCCCTTCAGAGCTGGGGATGCAGTGGGGGCTGCCCAGGACAGCAGATCTCACCCCCTTGGACCATGGCCCTGAGGAGCCTAGGCCGTCCTGGGGTGAACACACCTGAGCTCTCTGAGTGCCAACGGGATGACAAATATAAAGACTGAAAGCTAACATTAGACTTAAATATTTTATCTGCTACAATCTGAGACACAACAGTAGATGTGAGAAGCAGACTACTTAGGAGTAATTAATTATTCCACTAGCAATCTTGGAGCTGCATGGTTAAAGCAATCACAGTTATTACCAAGTGGTATTTTCTTAAGATGAAGCACCCTGTTGGAAGGAGATGGCTTTTAAATGTGTTGGTACCTGTCTGAGCATCTGCTGTCACCTGTTGGTGACCAGGCTGAGGTTTGGGTGCTGTGACAGTGAGTTGCTCTTGGTGGAGAGTGAGTTTTTCAGCAACTGCCTGGAGAGGCTCAGCCCTGAGGGATACCAGGCATAAGCAGCTACTGGAGGGTAAGTGTTGAACTGGCTGGGGTCATCTTCAAACGAAGGCATCGCTCTGCGGTGAGGCCTCGATTTGGCAGAGCACTTAAAGCAGGTGTTTGGATGCCTTCACACAGGCAAGGGCTTTGCCGAAGCAGGCAGTGATGGGGAGTTTACTTGGTAATGAAATGAGAAGGACTGATGGATTATGAGATATTATAGACTTGATATTGACTGGGATATGGTTGCATTTAATATATTTGTTCAGAACAGACAGTGAAGGAGACTGTCCTGCTTTCCCTCTGGGGCTGCACTGGTGCAAACACTGGCCTGTTCCTGGTGTGTTGTTACCTTGAGCATGATGAGAATTGCGGTGATTGGACCGAGTAAGGTGTTGTGTGTCTGACACAAAGCAATAAGCAGGCTGAGACAGAATCATTCCTCTCATATTTGTGATTTATTTGGCTGTAGCTGCATCTGCATAATTCTTTAAAACCAGAGAGAAAGCCTATTGTCTATGGCTATCGCAGGGTCTGAGGGCTGTGGTCCTTGCCGCTCTGGGGAAGGGGACCACATCTCACAGGCACCTCTCAATGGGAGGCACTGAATGCCTTTTTACGGGCATCACGGTCTGGAAAAGTACTGAGATGAGGCCCAACCTATAACGAAAGGAGCAGATAGGCGATTGGTTACTGCAAGCAGCCGGCCGAAGGAAATAGGTTGTAGCACAAACAGGGAAGAGGCTGCAGATTAGCATGAGGGTTTTTGTCTGTTTGGGAGATGTTGCTCCAGCTGAAGTTAAACGCTTAACCTGTTTAAAATGAGGACTAGTTTTCTGATTGACTTCAGGAAGTTCTTATTCTGCTCTAGTAACAAGATCCTGTAGTCTTACTATGGTGTGTTGCTTGTTTGATGCTTTCAAATGCTGGCATGCCTTAAGATGGACCCTAAAACAGATATGACTTGTTTTCTACAACACAGGACTTGTGTGCTTCACTGAGGGGGCCAGGATGGGCTCAGAGCTCCCAGGGAAGCCCCTGTTGGGGTCAGGGGCTCTTGCAGA
Source organism: Morus bassanus (assembly GCA_031468815.1). NCBI lineage: Eukaryota > Metazoa > Chordata > Aves > Suliformes > Sulidae > Morus > Morus bassanus. The sequence continues at coordinate 5,445,593 of CM062586.1, forward strand.
ACCTGCGCAACAAACACACAAGCAGTCTCCCCCCAGGAATCACCTTCGAGGTGGGTAGGGGATGAAAAAATGCCCATGACAAATAAACAAAGGGGAAGTCACCCGGGGGAAGAAAGGTCTTAGGGCCCTTTGGGATGAGCCGTGGGGTTTACACACAGTTGCCTGCAGCAAACCTCTACCATAGATGCAGAGTTACTGAGATGCATGAGTGTCTTTGTGGTTGGAGCGGGTTTACCATGGGGGGGGGCCACAGGCTTTGCCTGTCCCCACACAATTCCTTGTGCCATATATCTGCCTTGAATGGATGTGCCGAGGTGCCTCCCGCTTCCCCCACCCTGCTCAGGCTGGCTGGATGTCAGGTTTTGCATATGTAAAAATACACAGCAGTCTTTGCCCTGAAAAGCTTGCTAGTGATCTCATTAATCAAGACAAACAAAGTGTATTTAGCTATTCCCCCTCTCTGGAGGAAGGCGTTCAGGTACTTAAATATGCATTTGAGTGCCTAACTTCAGACAGTTGTTTCTGGATGTTTTTGCCTTCTCACAAGTAGCAGCAGCACCATAACGCCCCTCCAGGAGGGAGAGGTGGGGGAGGCAGAACCAAGGGCTGCTAAAGTAGGTGGGCAGCCCCTGGGAGCTGGCAGGGACAATCCCCAGCTGGGCCAGCTCCAACTTCCCATTAATGATGCAGGATTTTTTCCCTTGGAGCTGGGATTGTTAGAAAAAAACAGTGCCTGCAGGTAAGGACAGCTGAGCTGCTTCTCTTGAATGTGCCTCTGCCTTCCCCATCACGCTCCCTGCTCAGCAGCGCTGGGAATTAGGCAGGGGGAAATTTGTGCCTGGGATTGGGCTGAAGCCACAGGGGAGAAAACAGCACTTTATTCACTCTAGTCTTGGTACAAAGCTCCCAGGTGAGAGATGTCACACTGAGCTACAACTGGCAGTAATTAAAATTAGGAGAGCCCTTGACAAAGTTGTGAGGGATGCCAGCTTCTGCCCTCAGCATGAGTAAGTGAGAAGCACCAGGTGTAGGACAGGGGACAAGTGCTATTTTAAAAAATGAGAAACCCTCTCATAATAAGGGACAGTTGAGAAGTATGGATTAGTCCCAGGCCAGTAATTAGAGTGAAGATAAGGGTGTCCTTGTGTCAAAGGTCTTATTATGACAGAGGCTGGTGTTGAGAAGTCAATGCCAGTGATGAATCCTCATCTCTGATTCTTCTAATTCATATTTTAAATGATGAACCCAAAGGTACTTCCTCCAGAGACAGCTGATGATCTTTACCATTACTCTGATGTGGTTACCGGCTGTTATGCCAGGATTTTGTCTGAATTGTGGATTTGGAGCATTGGCTGTAGCAGGGCAGGAACATAGTTTGTAGGCACAAGCTGGGTGGTTTTCCTTGCAGGATGATGGAGCTGCAATGGTTCTCAGCTGCTGATTAGAAGCAATGTTTTGCTGTTGTTCATTGCATTTGTTATTGACAAATTAAAACCTGCAGGACACTCACAGCTGGCATGTTGTCATGTCAGCGTTTGCCTCAAAGAATTAGAGGGGCAATAAAAAAAAAGTATCACTCCTAAAACTTAAATATGTATTTGGGGGTTATTTTTGTTTGGGTTTCTCAGTTATGATAATGTTTGAAATCAAAGGACTGTAAATGATCGCTTGTCAAGCATTAGTACAACCACATGCGGGTTGCAAGCAGAAGCAGATCTGTTAAGGGAAGACTAATAAATCATGTGAGATGCAGAAAGGCTAAGCTGGTACAGGGAAGGCAGAGCTCCCGATGACAACAGAGCACAAACCCCAGAGACTGGGATTTTGTGGATGCTGTTGGTGTCAGGCTTGTGGACACTGAGGTGGGTGCTGGGGTGCGTGCCATAGCTGCTGGGTACTGTGAGCGCTCTTGGGCAGTCAGTAAGGTTAGCTCTGGGGGAGGGGTAAATGTGAGTTGCACTGGGAGGGGGGAGAAGTTTTAATTGATATAGCTGGATTAAATGGTTTGTGATGACTTGGGGGAGGTTTTGAGAATGAACTCTTGAAAACAGCTGAAGCAAGTAATAAGCAGCACTGGGCTCTCCTCCTGCCTGGGAAGGATCCACGCTCGGCTGCAGGGAGATGTACCTGCTCCTCTCCCAACACCTGCCTGGCTCTTCCCGCCTGCTCAAAGGCAGCTTCCCAGCCTTGTATGGTTTTTTGCTTTAATAACAAAGCCGCCCCTAGACTCAGCCTAGTTTTTCCATCATCCATTTGATCGAATCCTTTTAGCAGGTGACAAAACACTTTCCTGAGTTCTCTTTACAGGAAACCAATCTCTATTCCTTTTTCAAAACCTCCCTCATTTACAGGAGTCTAACAAATCCTGGGCCTTTTAAGTCCTCTCCTGTTTGTTGTTGTTTTTTTTTCCCCCCAAAACAACAGTGCCACGTTTGTAGGTTTTTTCGGGGGGAGGAGGGAATAAAATACACAATATGGAGAGGAGTAGGGTGTACACACTGACGCACGCCGTGCCAAGCATCCTTGTACAGACAAAAACCACGCGTGCGCGTGCACATCGAGATGCAAATGATTTCCGTCAAGCTATCACTTGTAAAGCTTGACAGAAAATAATGAGAAACACTAAATCTTTTATAAGGTCAACACTCAAGCAGCTGTCAAACAAGAAAAGAATTTAGCGAAAGATCCGCAAAAACTTCCATCGCCTCATTAAATCCAACAGGGCCGGGGCCCGGCGTGGTGAGGAGGCACCGGGGCGCCTCCGTTTTGTGTCAGTAATTTGCGGCGGAGGAAGAGGGAAGACGAAACAGCCAGCGCCGAAGGGGCCTTGGGGGAGGCTGGGGAATCGTTAGTGCGCCAGGAGCGGCCTCGGCTCCTAATTGGAAGCATTGGGCATTATCAACGGAGGATTTGCCTCGGCTCCCTGACAGCTCTCTAGGCCTGGAATGATAGCCCACTTGTCAGTGTAAAAGACCATTAAAAACAAACCATTTTGATTTAATTGGAGGCGGTGCGCTGGGGGCCCAGGTGAGGTGCTTCATCAGCTGATGTTGGCTGCTGATGCCTTTTTCCCCCTGTATTGATGGCTTTTTCTTTTCTCCCCTCCCTTTCAAAAACTGTCTAGGAAAGAGAAAGAGGTGCTGAAAGATCCTTCACAGCTGCATTGAGAGTGGCTTTCAATAGGGTTGTCAACAAATGCCATGACAAGTTAGAGGCAGGTATTTTTAAAACAGATGTGTTATTCTGTCCAAGATGAGCCGTGCTCAGAGGTGTGTGTTGGATTATTAGGGTTACAAATACTGTGGCTTTTCCTGGCAGTAGCATGCTTAACCAGTTTAATGAATGGGGTTGATCCCCCCCCCCCCCCTTCTAACTCCAAGAAGGTAGGGAAATGCAGGACAAGGGAGTCTGGGCAAAATGATCCTTATTTGCTTCAGACCCAGGAAGGTTTCAAAAAGTCCTCAGCAATTTTTAGCTGCTGTATTTAATGCCCCATGGAGATTTGGGATTTTTTTTCTCCCTGAAACAGTAGGTAGCACCGAAAGCAATGGCAGGTGCTCACCTGTAACCCAACCCAGTGTGTGTAGTTTTACTCTACTGCAAGCCACCATGCTGCAAGCACCCCAAATTTGTTCCTTCATGGGTGAGTATCTCCCTGACAGCAATGGACGTTGGTTGCCAACAGTTGCTTGTGCTGCCTTTGGACACCAGGGCTTGGGTGCAGGTGGAGCCCGCCCTGGAGATGGCCCTGGCTGTGAGGCTGCACAGGGAGGGGTGATGTTTTCTTGTGTCAGTTAGGAGATGTTGGAGAGCAATGAAAATGGTAGAGGAATGATGGGTTACCATGTCTCTGAGGGAGACATGAGGAAGGGCTGAGCATAGCAGAGGGCAGCATTAGGGTGTGATGGAGAGGTTAAGTGTCCAGGGCATACGCAAAGGGGTACTGGGAAAGAATGGACCATGGAACTGCTTTGCTGTGATTTGAGCAATTGCACTACTGGAAGATTCAGCTGTTAGGCAAAACAAGAAAACCTGCAGAATCTGCAAGAAAGTGTAGTGATGGAGACTGGGGCCTGGAGCCTGCATTTAGTCACAGAACAGCTGTGGCATGGGAGGTGGCATCTCTGCTGTGGTCCCAGTGGAGATGTGCAGGGATTGTGCTCAGGGTAGCTGGGTCTCTGCTGCCCACTTGGAACCCTGCAGGGTGTTGTATTTTCTTTTTTGCATTGTGCAGGTCAGTGCTGAAGGCCAGCAGTGCTGCTTTGGACTGTCAATGTGGGGCTGGGACACAACAATTCATGTCACTTGGACAACTGAACAGCCATTCAGTGACACTGTTTTGGTGAGTTTTTTTTTCTTTTGGTCAGCCAAAATCCCAGCTGAAGGGAGGTTTGATCTGGTACCATGGTGACAGAAAGTTCTTGAACTCATTGCTTTATTTTTTAAGCACTATCTAGCGCCCAGGAGACAAGTCTTATAACACTCCATGAAGTTTTGCTGTCCTCACACCTGGGAGGATAAATGCCATATCTGGAAAGCCAGCCCACCATGCGCTGTGCGTATCACGCCTCGGTTATTTAAGCAGATTCTATGGCTTTTTCTGACAAGACAACAGTTGCAAGATTACATGAGCTGTGCTTGTCAGTTCAGCTTTTTAGACAAAAATAGAGGTAAAGCATTAAAAAAAAATGTGGAACATTTTTGTGTGTATGTGTTAAACCTCAACTGTTAATTCTGATGAAGGATCAGGCTGTGAGCAGATATCGGATCCCTGGTGAGAATCAAATTCTGGAGCCCAGAATTTTGCTGCAAAGTTTATACAGTGGGGATTCCTCTAATTACTTTCAGTGGAAATTTACCTGACAGAGCTTTCCCAGGTAACGCAAGGCATATGCGGGAGAGCCGCTCAGCCGTTGACAGAGCCTTTGATTTTGTGCCAGGTTGCAAATTAAGTCTTTTGCCAAGGTACCCGAACACTTGCTCGTCAATTGCTTATCGCTTATTCATATCGCGCATCGAGCGCAGCTCGTTTCATCTGCTTGGGAAGGCGGCGCATGTTGACAAAAGTGTTGTCCAAAGTTGCTGCATTTTCTTTCCTCCCCCTATTTGGTCAAGTAAACAAGACTGCTCTTCCTGGAAAGCCACGCTGAATGTCTGTGCAAGTTGGAATTCTCTAACGAGCAAAGGAAAAACCTTGGTGTGTGTCAGTGACATATGGTGCACGGAGCTATTTTGACACACGGGTGAATTCTGTCCTACATCACTGCTGCCTGAGGCATCGCTACCAAAGTCCTTCTGGATTAACTTGAGAGAGCCCTGGAAATCTATTGTGGAGCGGTCAGTATTGACTGACTGGTTTGGATTGTGACTATCAAATATTCAGATGGAGGTAGGTGGAGCCTCACCCTGGGCTGGCACAGGCAGGGCTGTAGGGATGCTGTATTTTGGCAGCAACATCCTTTCCAGAGTTTGGTTGACACCAGGGATGCCATTCTACCTGGGCCAGCATGACGCTAGTGATGAGCGATGCAGGGATGGGACACATCCCATGAACACAGGGGCAGGAGTATTTATTTATGCCTGAGGTACAGTCCTCAGAGAATGTAGTCCCACATCTACAAATAAATGAAGTCTTGGTGCACAGTCACAGCCATGTTGGCTAAACCTGAGCCCAGGAGTTGTGTCACTGCAGGCAGAGTAAGGCAGAGGCTGTTTGCCTTGGGGGGGTGACTGAGGAAGAGGAGGGCAGTAGAAGCATCTTGCTGAGGTGAGTAAGGAGTTAACTTCTGTTTAGGGTGTTTTGTTTTTTTTTTAAGATACTCCAATTCAGCAACTTTCCCTAATGAACTGCCTGTCAGGACATGACTGGCTCCCTGCGACCTGTTTGTCTCAGTGAGCTGGAGGGCCCAGGAGACCACATGCCAGGTTGGTCCTCCAGAGCGAGACATGGAGCAGGAGTGATCACCCGGCATGGGAGAGCCTGTAAATCACCCAGTTAGCTTAATAGTGTGGGCCATTATTCTAAAGCAGTGGGGCTGAAACCTAAATCCAAATGAAAATATAGTCAATTTGTCTGTACTTTACTGACTGAATAACTATGTAATGTCATGCAGCCCTGGCAATGCAGGGAGCAAGCAGAGGCAATTAGCAGGGAGGGCAGAGCTTCTTTGTTTTCTTCTCTTCCACTTCCTCTGCAAGCTCTAGCAAGGTGCCAGGAGATAGTCTTGCAGGGACTGAATGGAAAGTCCAGTTTAAGAGCCAGTAGTGACATCCACGCCCAGTTTCTGCAGCTCTCTGTTAAGGGGTCAGGGTGGGAATAGAAAAATCCTCCTTGTTGATTTTTATGGGTCTAAAGGTACAAAATCTCATCTTCCTGCTGCCCCCTACTTTGCGTTACAACCGTCTTGGTAGCTGGGTGCTTTGCATCGCTATCCCAGGCCCAGGGCAGGCTAGACTGAAAGGCATCATGCCAGATGGCAGGCAGTGACTGAGTGACAAGAAGGCTGAGTGGCCTGAGGACACGTCATACCCCTGCACCTCGCACCAGCCTTGGTCACACGGAAAAAAATAGTCTAAGTTGTGGTCAGGGCAATGGAGTCTCAGTATATTCTTGCCCAGAGCTGGAAGTTGTTCCCAGGCCACGAGCATCTTCTGTAATGGCTGGAGCAGGACAATGTCACTGAAGGCTGAAATAATATGCAGATGGGAGTCTGCTAACAGGCTTTCTGTAAAGTGATATTTTTGTGGTTGCTTTTCCTGTTGCTTTTTGCACAGTAGGATGAGGGCATTATATGCATTTAAAGACAGTGTTTTGGTAAAGTGCCTACAGTGGTCAGTGCTAACTGCTGGCCTCCCCAGGCCACTGAGTCTTAAAAAAAGCCATAAAATAGTGATTCACCACCGCAGAAGAGCCTGAGAAAGGCTTCATGGGGACAGAAACACCACAAGAACAAGCTCCCTCACCTCTTTGGAGCACTGCTCTCTATTGTAAATGAGGGATTGCTAGAGTGACTCCTGGAGTCCCTGGGTTTGGTTGAAGGGTTAGGCCAGTTTGTTTTTTCAAGACCATTCCACCACCACCTATGTAGAACCCAACTTTATAGAGATGGTTAAAGCACAGTTTGGAGGCTACCAAGTGTCTTTGGGAACCATCAACTTTCTCTGGGTTGTTACTGCTTTCAGCTGGGTAAATGTTTGTGGATGTTCAAGAAAATTTATTTTTTCATGGAGGAAACCATGCACTGAAACTCAACTGAGCAATGTATTTCCTGATTGAAGTTCTAACATGGGCTGTGCCTGTTAGATCTGCAGCTGGGGAAAGGCAAACCTTCCAGGTTAATGTAATGAGAAAGGAGGAGTACAGAAAATCTGCAGAGGCTCTGCAAAATAAGCTGTCCCTCCTCCCCGGGACGCTGCTCCAGGGAAGGAAGGGAAGAGGAGAGGAAGGAGAAAGGCAGAGAGTAGAAAATACTTGAAGGTTTGAGAGCTGTGGCTGGGGGAGGAACCCAACCACAGTCATGGATGAAACAAAAGGGAAAGCATGAAGAAAAACACACACTGAAAAATGAATAGTGATGGAAAGGTCTGGGGTGAGAGGAGCGCTAAAGAGGAGGCTTGCCCCAGTATCTCGTGTGACTTACACAATCTGTTTAACAGCGATCGGTCATGTTCTTTCCCTGACACTAGCTGCAGCAGCAGCTCTGTGCTGACAGGCAGTGGGGATAAATGATTACTGACATATGCTAATCGGACAGTCTTAGACAGGATGTAAGAGGAATACATCAAGGTGTTGCAAAATACATTTCTTGGTCGAAACTCTCCAACTTGTACAAGTAAATTAGCTTCAGGAAGTCACAAGTCCTCTGTTGTTTTAAACTGCGGTTAAAAATCAACAGCATGGCAAGAAAAAAGAACCCCGTCAGAACAAGGGCTGGGGCGGAGGGCTGAGAGGCTCTTTGCAATGGTATCTATCAATGCCAGATATGATTTTGGCCATGTAAACTCCCTACAGGGTTTCAGTGCTTTCAGACTTTCTGGTGTCTCCTTTCCATTCCTTTTGCCCAGCTCTTTTCTGTTCCTTCCTAAAATGCCCCCTAGCTCTTCACTTGAAGTTTCCCTGTAATTTACACCACAAACAAAGCTAACAGAATTCAAACAAGTACCCCAGAGCACAGCAGGATGAGCAGATGAATTCAGGGAGATGTTTAGATCCCATTGCTAGCACAAGAAATCTTCTCCTTGGCTCTTATTTGGATCAATTAAAGGAAATGTCACGCACACCTCTAACCTGGCTAGACCCTTTGCTCAGTCTCAGGGTGAATATTGTCAATCAGGTAGTTTAGAGAGGTATCAAGAGTGCAGACTTTCTGGAAATCTCTAATTCTTGGGGTGAAAATGCTTCTTGAAACATCTGGTGTGGTTTGAATTAGTTATGGTGAGAGCTGATAAAATGGCAGGCTACCAAAATGCAGGTTTGGCTGTCCTGCTTGTGCAGGGCATTTGCAGGGATACCAGCACAGAACAAAGGCCACCTCAATACTAACAGGGAGATACAGAAAGATGCTTCTCATATGGTGAAGCTCATGAAAGTGCACACAACAAGTTAGAAAATAAGTCATTAAACCCTTATCTGGGCAACTGCTGCCTATCTTCCAGGGCTTATGGCTGCAAAAAACATCCCACCTTGAAGTCCAAAAGGGGCTGATGTTTGAATACATCCAGTGTGGGAGCATTTTATGGTCTGGGTCTCAGTGACCTCTGAGATAAGAGCCTCGTGTCTGCCTTCATTGTGAGCTTAGGATGTTATGAGGGCATGTGGGCAAGGTTAGAAGGTGTCCCTGAGTTCAATCAAGTGCTCCATACCTTCTCCAAGTGGGGCAGGTGCCAGAAGGACTCCTCCTTTGCAGGTAGTGGGTGTTTTCGCAGAAATGTGGTACGAGTTTCATGCACTTTGTTTTTCTGTAACCAAAGGTAATCAAGAATGGGTTGAAATGGCTGCACGGCTACATACAGCAGGTTGGTGTCATGTAATGTAATGACACTGGGATGAGCTGGACTAAAAGTGACTTTGGACTGATGATCACGGATGCCTGATATGGGCTTCCAGCCTGGGGTTTCCTGGCTGTCCAGTGTGTGTTGCTCTCCTGATTAATTGCAGCTTGCAGTGCTTGATAGTCCCAGCACAAGCCAGTGCAAGTACCTGGTGAATGTTTTGTCCACTGCATGACACCCTGGGGAATCTGTCTGCTTTGTGGTCTAGAATGTAGGTTTGTGTTGCTTAACTCAGTAATTAGTGGCTGCAGGCTTCAGGAACTTGACAGAGGGAACTTAGTGATTTAAAACATCAGTCATTAATAGATAAGGTAGGGATGCACTTTCCAACATCCTAGGCTTGTGTATTCATAAAGTAGCTGCTAATTAAGAACAGTGTATTCTTGCACTTCAACTATAAAGCACAGTTTGTGATGGCAGTAAGCCCATTGAAATTGGTCATTACCATATTAGCTCGACTCTTCTTTGAGCCATTAACTAATAAAACAGTCATTGGCTGCTTTTAAATGTTATTACAATATTGGTATGTTTAACAGCACAGCGTTGCACTCTAACAACTGCTGCGGGTGCTGGCATCAGCCACACCATGCCAGGATTGGGGCTGGTGATGGTCGTTTGAACATTTGTTGGCTGCTCCATTGTTTTGTCCACTGTCACAGGTAACCTGAGCAGAGCTGATGGTGTTCAAAGGACAATCTGCAGGGCTCCTGGCATGAGGATGACATAAATACCAGAGGTAACTTGAAACCTAATTCTTTGTTACAGCAGGGCCTTTTAGTATTGTGGCAATGCAGAGAGAAGCAGAGCCTCTGTTTTAATTGATGCCAGGAGTTCAACTGGGCACCCTGTGACTAGAGGCATATTGATGCAGACAGATGCTTAATGATGGCTAGAAAGCTGTCTCTGTGGGACAGGTGCCTAAGCCTCTTGAAAGGCCTTGTCCAAAGCACCACTGCCCTGGAGAGCTTGCTCAGCTCCTGTGTATAGTTTCAGATACAAAAATACTTTTTTTAAAAAAAACTTCCCTTTTGTCTCTAGAGCACTTTTAGGCACACACATTGCAATTTGCACATCTAGTGTTCCCTCCTACAGCATCACCCCACAGGACGTGCTCTGGCTGGAGCTAGGCTCATCTTGGCTGGGAAGCAGCTGATCTTTGTTAGGCTTCACCAGCCTTCCAATAGTCAGGGAGGATGGTTTCCCAGCTGAGACCCTTCTCCATGGCTGGGAGAAGTCCCTCCATTGTGGGGTGGGACAGTGGGGTGTTATGCCTGGTAGCAGTGCTGTGCACAGGAAGGAAAAGCACTGCTGGAGTATTATCACCTTTTTCTTTTCCACTTGCTGGGCTGCTGTCAGCGCTCTCTGCTGCTCCATCCACAGCTCCTTGTACTTGTGTTGGAGGAGGTCAAAAAAGGGAGTGCAAGGCCTGGAAAACATTGAAAAGACAACAATTTAATTTCCAAGGTCAATTGCCTCTTTACCTTCCCATGCCGATGCCCATCTCTGCTCCTGGAAAATGTGACTGGTGAGAACATGAATAAACCCTTGCACTGGGAAAGGCTTTTTCTTCCTTGAGAATAACCGCAAATGAATGCGGTTTTGAGTCTATGCACCACAGCCTGCACATGCTTTTGATAACCTGCAAGCAGGACTGTGCTAGGGCATTCCTTAGAATGGGCACAACTTATACCTCTGCATGTAGGGCCCATGCCACCACCTTTGTTCAAGCCCCAGCGTGCTGGAAGGACCATGGAGCACCACAGACTGCGGCTCAACCTTGGGCCCTGCTATGGCTCCAGAATAGCATTGCCCAGCTGGTACCCAATGGTGGCTAATGAAAGCACTGAGTGGGGCAAGGTCCAGAAGCAGAGCGCTGGGCCTTTGCATTGCCACCCTGGAGCTCAGAGGAGCAGCTCTGGCTCTGACCAGCTGAAGGTAGACCTGCTGGGTCCCCTTTAGCCTGACACAGCCATGGCAGCTGCCTGGGAAGAACCACTGGGTGCAAAGTGTGTTTTGCTAAAATAACATTGCTTTTGCTATTAAAATATCACTATTGTGGTATACGAAAAAGCTGCAAACAGCTGCAGTGATGGGTTGGGTGAGAGGAGTAAGTGCTGTCCTAAGCAGTCTGAATAGCAATAAAAATGGACTCCATGCAGTTGGTCAGGTGTCTGCAGGAGAAAGGGGAGCCAAACTGCTGAGCCCCAGCCTAGTGCCTCAGCTGCACTGACCAGGTGCATTTGCCCCTTGAAAAATGGTACCAGGGAGCATCCTGGCCAGGAGGGGACAGCAGCAGAGAGGAGCTGCAGATGACCATGATTCTTGGAAAAGAGTAAAAATAAAAGGCAGTTGCTTGTTGGCCAGTGTCCTGTTTAGCTGCTCTGAGCTGGCATTAACCTGACCAGCTCCTTGCAAGGCAGGATACTTTAACTTCCTCAGCCACCATGGGAGGCAGAATTGGCAGTGGCAGCAGCAGGGTTCTTGCCCTGAGGACAGTGTATCGCTTATTTCTGTAGTCACGCTGCTATTCTTTTTCTCCCAGAAGCAAACACTTGAAGGTGATGGAGGACCTCTAGCTTAAGTTTTATTGATCCTTGTCCTTGCACACCTTGCTGGGGAGGGACTTATCTCAGAAGCAACCCATGACAGTGTGGAGCCATCAGCCCCAGCTCTGCTCCCACCTGTAGCCTGCAGTGCCTTCAGCTGCAGCTCCCATAACAGAAAGGCAGTGCTTTCCCTGCCTGTCTGAACCAAGGGCAAGACACTGGGGACTTGGGCTAACTGCTGGGCTGCTTCTGGGCCACCAGCTCCATCAGAAGGTGGCTTTCTGCACAGAGAGCCCATATGCCACGGAGTGAGATGATGCTTCGTGGCTTTTGGCAGGAGTGGGTCCAAAATCAGTAGCAGCCAGCTTTTAGCAGTCTGGAGAATCTTTGATGATCACAGAGGGCATAAGCAGCGTGTATGCAAATAGTAACTCTTCTGTTTTTTGTTCCTTCACCCCTGTGGTGACTTTTATTACTTAATTATTGCACACCACATGCTTCAAAACAGCCTAATCTATGGTCGTGTTTTCTAATGATACTAGATGTGCGATCCAGCAATATACATCCCAAGGGGGCATTCATATCAGAGGAGATATCCTTCTGCAGACCTCCTGTTTCATAGATCACATGCTGCAGGGCTTTTCAAGGCTTTGCTTACAAATCAGCTGTGCTGCTCCAGACCGTTATCTGGAGACACCCTGTGCCAAAGGGGACACCAACATTTACCCTTTGTCTTCCCCTCTTCTCCCCGCTCCTTCCCTTCCAGTTTGGCATTTCACACTGATCAGAGTTAGGCAAAATATTTACAAAGGATAAAAGGTGTGGCAAATCTGTGGTCGAGTGTCTTTTGTCCGGGTGGGTCTCCATTCTCATTGCATGGTGTAAATTTTGGTAGTGCTGGCACAAGCGCATGGTGAGCTTTGCACATGGGCTGGTTTCCTTGGCCTGTCCCTTTGCTCTCCGAGGCAGAAACTTTCCTGGTGTGCAGGAATAGCAGGAAGGGACTCAGGAAAACATTGAGCCTTTGTGCGTAGTGTTTGACTATTGATTTTTGTGGTAGCTGAATGTGTTCTCACATCTCTATGGAGGTGACTTTTACCATCTCCAGTGGACCAGCCAGTTGATGACTGATTAGTCCACAGCTGGCTTGTAAGTAAATGCTTGAAAGGACACATTTGGGTTGATGCTCTTCAGAGATCCTTCCCTGCCGTGTGATTAATCGCGTTTAAGTCCTGATCCAGCAAAGTATAGAATCATGCCTGGAATAATACACGCATGAACTGCCTCTTTGGAATCAGTGGAAATGGCCTGTGTGCTTAGTTATATGTGTAAGCTCTGGTGGGGCTGTAGGACATGAGGCTTCATCTGGCTTTTCCTGCCTCCTTTGAGAGAAATACTGAGAAAGTGAGGAAGGGCAGGGGATACCAGGTAACACACTTCTTTGACTAAGGTTACCAGAGAAATTTCAGTGAGGTGGCTTTTTCTTTGTAGGTCAAATGCTGATCTCATTGGAGTGGATGGGGAATTTTGGCCCTGATATCAGTGCCACTTGGCAGTGTGACAGTATTTCTCATTTGCAGCTAGCCTTTGGGAAAATGTCCTCTTGCCTTAGTGTTACTTAAGGACAGGAATGAACGGCTTGTGTGTCCTGTTTCCTTTTGTCACCCTGCCCAGATGTCAATCCTCTGAACTGGGAGGATTTTGCTGTTATCTGCAGATGCTGTGGGAAGAACAGAGGAAGCATCTGCTGAAAATGCTTGCTGTGGATTAAACCCCATCTTGTTCAGAGTAACTCAGATCTCCTTGTTTTGGCACAAGCACCCTGCCACAGAAAGGAAAGGCAAAGAAGTTCTGATAGGATGTAACAAATTATTTATAATTGTGGAAAAAAATAATCAGCTGCTTCCTTTTATAGTCAAATAGTTGGAGCCACTTCTAATGTTGACATTTCCTAAATATTTTAAAATTTATCTGTGCACATTTTCAAAACTATTATCTCTGAAACAGTTCCTGTCTCTTTAATACACTCTCTCTCTAATTTACTTTGAAGAGTCAGGGTACAGACCTATTTTCAACCGAAATGACAAGCGCCTGCTAGCTTGGTTATACAACGTGGTATCCTAGTCTGCCAGAAATCTCCTGGAAAAGAAGCTGCAGCCTCCTAATAGGCTATTTTACTGTGAAAACAATGTTAAAAAGTATAATAAAGTATTAACAATATTAAAATAAACCAGTGTAGGCCTTAAATGAGCTACAAACTAGTTAAATCTATTCTATTCAATATGAGCCCTCAGTGCTTTGCAGCTGATACCTCAGAGCTGGGATTTATCTAAAATGAAGGCACCAGGGACGAGCAAGAGAAATGGTAATTATAATTTGCAAACATTAGGCTGACACTTTTTTGTGTATGTGTGTATAAATTCTGACAGCTGTGATTTGTGCCATGCCAAATAGTGCTCCACTGAGCTGGGAAGGGCTCCCTTTCTGGCAGGCCATCCTCAGAGCAGCAGCTCATTAAAACTTTGGAGAAGGAGAAGTTGCCGAAAACAGGAAGGCGGCAGAACCATCTGAGGGACTTTTGGTACACGCTTGTTGAAAGGTGTTTGAGAAGAGAGCCTTGGGTCTGACAAACTGGAATTTTAGTACGCCTCTCCGTTCACAGTGGGGCAAAATAATTGGTCATCAGTGACTACTAATTTGGTTTAGTAGCCAGAGGCGTTTTTTTTCTTCCCAGAAAATCAATGACAGTACCGAGGTCTGTTCAATGTGATTCAGCTCAAGACAGGTCCTCATTTACCTCTTGAAGCTTCTTCCACTGGAGACAGCTATTTTGTCAAAATGAAATTAAAATCTATCTATAATGCTCGGCTCAGGGCGCGGCACCCGTCAATGCCATGCTGCTCTTGAGGTTTCAAGGTTGTCAGTCTCCCCTCAAACTTATTTTCAAAGGTTTATATAACAGCTGAAAAAAAGTTATTTGGCAAAAATGGATACAAAGGACTTTGCTCAGGATGGGGGTTTATACCAGCTTAAAAAGGTGCAATCAGTTTGATTGGTAAGTTGTGTTGTAAAAGGGTAAGAACCTGACTTGTGATTGTCGTTTTATTGTATTATTCAAAAGCATAGGGGCTTGTAAATATTTTAGTGCAAACTTCAGCCCTTGGATTTTTTGGGTAGCTCTCCAGCCAGTGCAGACAGCTCCTGCAGCACTCTTCCCACTACTGGTCAGGACGGGCTTCAGCGGGGAGCAGAGCGAGGGAGCAGAGGACATGTGCACCGGCATCGGCTCCCCGGTGGCTCTGCAGCTGTTTGGGCTGTGCTGAAAACACTGCTCTAATTTCAATGGCAGCTTAGTGGCAGCAGGATCTGGCCCCGCATGGGTGCTTATGCAACAGATAAATCACATAATTGAATTTTTACAGTTGTGATATTAAAACTGTGCTGCAACACCACTGCCTATCCTGAAACTTTAACCCTTTCTTGAAAGGTTAATGAGGCCATAGAATCATTTAGGTTGGAAAAGACCTTTGAGATCATCGAGTCCAACTAAGTCCTTGCTGGTGTCCTTCCATCTAAGATGATCTGCTTTTGCTGCACAGCCAGGATCTGTCTTTGTGGTCTTCAGCCCACAGGGGAGACAGCCACAGGGGGCACCACCTTTGTATTCCTTTCTTGTGTACTTCATGATGGAAAGGATTTGTCCTGTGGTAGTAGTGTCCCTATAGAGATCTTCTCCTGGCTTGTGGCTGGGACAGCCAAACCAGGTCCCACCACCTCAGGTTGGTTTCTTATTGGGAACCAGTTTGGTCTCCAGGGTCTCTGGAGTGCGGGGATCCTTGGTGCAGCCAGCGCAGATTATCTTCAGCAAATAAAGCACAAGCTGGGGTCTGTGATTCCGCTTGGGGCCTTGAGGTACTGCCAATGCAGGCAGCAATAAGGCATTAATGCTCAGGTCCCTCTGCCCTGAAAGGGGGCTGATAGCACAGGAAAACTCTGATTACAGCTCCCTTGTACTGCTGTATTGTCTCCCTTCCTCCCTCGTTACTGATGGGCTGGAGCTAGCAATCTATCTACCATTAATTTGTCTCTGTGTAGCCCAGCAGGAATCTGGGGCATGATTACAGCTCTGGCCCTTGTGTGAGAGCCGGCACGGCCCCGGCATCCCCCTGCAAACTGCCTGGCTCTGCCTTGCCTTAATTGTTCCCCTTTGGCCAGTGGACCTGTCTCTTCTAACAAGGGCAGTGAGGAGGGCCGAGGTAATTGAAGCACTTAGCCACACTCCCAAGCATTGCCTCCTGCAGCTAATTAGGAAAGAGGGCCACTGGGCTCTTCGTTATTTCTTTTAATTGTTTGTGGGTTTTGCATAACAGTGAATGGCAGAAGAGGGATGTGCAGTTAGTGGTGAATTCTTGACTTTGAAATTTGTATAAAAGGTCACTTACAATTTGTTAATGCTTTCACAAGAGTGAATTCAATTAGCGGCTCTGGCAGTCCGCGCACACATGTTTGTAAGGAGAGGGAGAGATGGCAAAACAAGCAGGGCATGAATGTAAAGGCTCTTCATTTTCCTAAGAAGCTTGTGGATGATAACAGTAAAGTTATAGGCCCCTTACAGCTTTATGGTCCTCTAAATAGGTCCTGGCAATAAACCCATGAAGAGGCCTGAAAGATCATTTTTAAATGATCTCCACTTGTCCTCACCTTCCATTAACCACTGAAGAAAATAAGAGAAAAATTGGTAGAATATACTTGGGGACCAATTTTTTTTGCAGTCTTTGGGTTGGCAAAACTCTCAGTTGAAAGAGTGGGTCTTTCGCTGGTGTGGCAGCTGCAGGATCTGTGCTGTCAAAGCACTGATTACTCTGAATTTCTGAAGTTTCTTTACAATCCTTGTGATTTGGATGAGGAAATAACAGTATAAATTATTTCACTGTGGGCAGCCAATGAGGCAGTGACTTCTTCTAAGTGTCAGAGGATCTGTTATTTTGCTCAGAGGGCTCGTACGTATAGAACAGTAAAAAGAATAAAATCCATTGTAAAGATGCACTTTAAAAGATTTATCAGATGCTCATAGCTGTACTTAGGAGCACACATGGTTACAAGAGCACCAATTTGCTTTACTGTTCCCTCCCAGGCCCAGAGTGAGATGTATACTTGGAACAGTCCTAAATGTGCACATGGAAACACGTGTCTTGCCGTGAAGATACCAAGCCAGCCCTTACCCACTACGTACCTGGCTTCACAAGTGGGAATTTGCGCATTAGCATTGATTCTTGGGTTGGAGATACCCTTTGGCTGACTTAATTGAAGATTATTTAGATTTTTCTTCAACACATTTGTCTACTGACTGGAAATCTGCCATTACCCTCTGAGAAACTCAGGTGGGATGTGATTATGGGGCAGAACTATTCAGTCTGGAGGTCTCAGTCCATGGTTGAGAGTGAACAGGGCTCAGCCTGCAGCCATCAAAAAATGCAAAATGTCCTGATGAGTAAAAAAACCAAGAAAAAAACCCCACAATGCTGAGCAAAACAAAACAAAAAGCAAGGTCTTCCCCTTGACCTCCATCCCATGCTTGAATCTCTCTGGCTGGGTGGGAACATTTTGTTTGAAAGGAAAAGGTGTCAATGAGGGCTGAAAACCTTTGCTTTCACAAAAAGGATTCTGTGGTTATTTCCCCCGACCCAGGTTTTCATTGCGCAGACTGCAAAAGGAGAAGTTTGCAAGGGAAAAAGTCCACTTCTGGCAAGAAGTAGTTTTAGATGGCAAAAGTTTTGGTAGAAATTTTTCAGCCAGCTGTCATCAATGGAGATAAAGTCATGGACAACAGCCAGTCTGTGAGAGAGTAAATTACTTTCCTATTCAGTGTAATGCAATTGGTAATAAGGGATCTAAATCTCTGTTCTTCAGATCTTTTTTTCCCAGCTCTGTGGCTGATGTTCAGGACCTGAACCTTATGCCAAACCATGACTTGGCTGTTTATTTTCTCTTAATCTGGGAGCCTGAAGTAGTCAGAAACTCTTACAACTGCAGTAAATAACTACACTGAAGGAGAACCGGTATCTTCATGGTGCACTCAGGACTTTTTTTTTTTAAAAGGGGGTAACAGGTCTTTCTGCCCAACCAGATGCTGCAGCCACCTGGGCAGAAGGCAGCACGATCTAGGCGGATGCGGCTGGGAGCTCTGCGGTAGCTAATGTACACAGAGTGATGCGAGCACATTCCCAGCCTGGAATGTCTCCAGCAGAAGAAAATTATTCTTGAAATAGAAATTCTTATCTTAGCAATGTGAGAATGGTGGCAGAGACACAAAGTGCCTTTCGCTGTGGAACTGGATAGAATATGCAATTATCTGAACTGATGAGAGTCCTATATTTTTTAACTTAGTTGCATTTTTCTGGTGCCTTCAGCCTGACAGTGGTTCCAGTCACTATGTTACGTTTTTATGATTTGTTTTGTCAGTACTGAAATATTTTTTTTCTAAAACTTTTGTTTGCCTCAATCTTTTGGATTTTTGTGGTTTTATGCACTCTTTATTTGTTTGGCTTCCAGTGATCGTGGATCAGGTGTGGGCTTGCTGTAATATTCATCTTTCTTGCCTGTCTAGCTTTTCCTGGTGGGTTCTTTCCAGGAACACCCTCTGCTCTTCAGTATTGTTTCTTTGACATATCTTTGCAGCTGGCTTATAGCTAGATTAGGCTTTTTTTTTTTTCCCTTCCCCCAGGGCCATATATTAATGACCTGGAATGTTCTTTAAGTGTCTTAGAAATGAACTTACCACTGCACTCTCTGTGCCAAAGAGATGCTGGAAATATCTAAGCACCTTTTGGGCAGCTTTCTAAACTTTGTTCTGGCTGTGTGCAAACATCACGGATGCTTTGGGTGGAAAGGCCACTTGCAAAGCAGAAGCGTGAGCACTGAAACCTCTCTTCTTGGGGAAGGTGAAAGCTAAGGAGAGAGCAGTCAGTTAAGCCAGGAAGCTGCAGGGATAGCCAAGGTAACAGCTGAGCTGCTAAAGGCCAGTGAGACAATTGTCAATAGAGCATTAGGACAATTGCAAATGACACAATGAAAAGAAGAGGTACTGGATAACTGATGCCCTTGGCCAACTGTAACAATTTGAAGAAGAGAGATTGCAGTGACCAAATGCTTTAGAGACGTGAGTTTGCTGCAGGAACATGGTGAAAAGCAGCTGCCAAAGGATTAAGACCAGTTTCAGAGAATGGGAGGTGGAATGTTAGGAGGAGATGAAGTTAGAAGGAAAATGGGATATAAAATTCAGGAAAGGGACGGTTGAAGCGAAGGCAGACGGTAGGGGGGACCCGGCAGGAGACGTGGGGATGACAGAGTGCCAGGGAAATCCTGCCAGCACACCCAAGGTCAGCCCAACCTACAGGCCAACTGCCAAGTGGATGGCGGCATGTCAGAGGCAGGGTTACGGCCATGCAGGGTTTGAAAGAGGTACAGGTGTAGGATGGCAGAGAATGGCACGTCTGTGCAGTCCTTGTGTCCAGGAATATGTTCTGGGACGTAGTATATAGAACTAGGAAATTTGCACTACTAAGAGGCAAATGAAAGCTTTTCTCTAAAAGCAGCCTTGGAAATGCTGGACAGTGTGTTCATGCTGAGGATGTACTCTGCACTGCTAGCTGCTGGGGAGAAAACTTGTGCTTGGGGTACCAACTGTGTGCTGGTGTGTTTTGGCTTCAAACTCTTTGTGTGACCTTGTGCAAATCAATATAATCTAAAATCTAGCTGCAGACAGTGTCCATATTTTTGTGCATACTTTTAGTTCCAAAAACAACCATTTAAAGTCTGTTAATTTTAGTGCACAGTGAACTTCAATCAGAAAAGGTGGTTAGGAGGATAAATGTGGGTCTAGACATCTACTGGGGTTTCTAAATGCACATTGAATACCAAGCTGTATTGACACCAGTGAAGATCCTGGAGGTCTTCACAGACCCTCTGTGTCTTTAGATCTCCAGTATGATCAAAACCCAGCCCACTTGGTGCCCTGCATCCTCCCTCTTGTAAAACAAGGTCATTACACAAAGACTATGGGGGCTGAATACACCTGCTATAGTAGCACTGTGTTGTGGGGTTATTTTAAATGAAAGGACCTAGGGCTTGGGTCCAGGAGGATAGCAACCCTAATCCACACACATCTTATAGCTACGTAATATGTCATGCACAGAGCATGTGGATGGGATGGGTTTAGTTCCTGGAGGGGAGGTATTGCCAACGATGGGCATTTTTCTTGAAAGAAAACCTGTAGACCTGTTTGCGGTGGGGCTGAGGGCTGGGGCAGGTGAAGATGAGTGTGCATGCACTGTAATGTGGTCATTGCCCCAGTGCCTGCGCTCGGTGGACATGTGCTCTCTTGCAAATTGTGGCTTGCACAAGGCAGCTCTTGTAGAGATCAGAAGCTGGAGTGTGAATTGGGGGAGCCTGACTGGAGGAAGCCCCATGGGGGAGGCTGGGACCCTACCACATCCTCGTTACCGCTGACCTTGGCATGAGCACTGCCTGCTGATGGATCGGCTATGGAGCTGGACAAGACTCTGGGGAACCACTGTATTATCTATTATCGTCCCATCAGTGCCTCCCCTGACCCCTCCCAGCTCCGAATGCCACAGGCATCAGGGAGGGAATAAATCTCTGTCTGATACTGAGAGAGAGAAGGGAGTAAGAGCAGGAAAAAGGAGAGATGAAAAATGTCCTTTTTATGACTCTCACAACAAAGCTGGCCACATGATTCGTAGCAAACATTTCTCTGGGAAAAGGGAGGGAGAGAATGGGGGGGAATCAGCAAAAAAGCAGAGCTGCTTCTCTCCCCTGGAAGATGCCCATAGGGAATTAATAGAGGGGTACAGGTGACCTTTGAAGGTAAATATCCCAGGGAAGGAAAGAGGCCACAAAGCTTCAGGAAGCTCACTCCAGTGTCTGATGCTGCATTGTGAAATGCTCCATGTAGCACATGTCCACCATGAATGGAAAGCAGAGGCGTAAGCGATCTGCTGTACTAGAGGGAGCAGCAGGGCCGGGGCATGATTAATAAGGCACTAATAGCAACCACAGCATTTGTGTTCACTTCTATTTGGCATGATCCAGGAGAGCTTGTACTTGTGAGCCTGGGGAGAACTCCTGACCTTGGTGTCTTTAGGAGACAGAAGCCTTTAGTAGCGCAACCCAGGGCCTGAGAAGGGGCTGGAGATAAGTTGCTAGGGCTTGAGAAGCCCCCTGGACATTACCCGCTGACAGCTGCAAGACCACAAACACGTTCCTGTGACAGCTGCTGAGTTGTTTGGGCTTATAAATCCCTGTGCTGCTGTTCCCAGGGAGGCAGCCCAGCCCCGAGGCTGCATGCTGGCACTAGCTGCAGTTCCAGCTGTGCAGAGGAGCTGTAACAGGGCTGGGGGTGCAGACTGGGGGGGTTTACATTGGCCCAGAGCATTGCTATCATCAGACAGGGTGGCTGCAGCAACTTCCAGGGTGATGGGAAGGCACCTTTGTTCTCTGGTCTTCGCCGCCGCACTTTGTGCTGTCCCTTGGGCTAGGGAATGACATGCAGGTTCTGTTCTTGTTGAAAAACTTTACTGCACCTGAGACATTTATCAAAGTGGACATTTCTAAAGGCAAGCAAGTGCTTGGAGTCACAGAAAAAGACCATATGCCACCGTTCTCTTCTGCCCCCAGACAAGCATGTGGCTGAGTTGCAAGTGCCTTCCCAATTAGCAGCACTAAGAATGGAGTCATACAGGGTTTAGACTTTGAAAGCAGAAGCAACTTAAATCCATCGAGAACCCAGTCATTTTTAACAGGGTGTGTCTTGCTGAACCTGGTCAGCTGTGACTAGGGACAGGCTTGGGCTGGTGTTGCCCACCAAAGCTGGTATCTTTAACTTGCCAGTCATGGAAAAGTGTGTTAAATTCCTACTCTTACCGAAATGGCTGTAACAACTCCTTGGTAATCCCAGTAATTTGATTTTGTCTATAACATGCTTTTAAAGTAAAGGGATAAATACAATCAGTCTGCATAAAAGGTAGCTATTACGGAGCAGGCAAGTTGTACAATAATAACTTTAAATTAAAAGCCCTTTCCCACTACTTCTGCTGTTGTGGGGTCTGCAGATTTTCCTTAAAACTTTTGAAACGTGCCTAGACTCCTTACAGGCAGCCATTTAACCTCCGTTTATGAAGAAATAAAGCAAAATTGATGTTGATTTTTGTCTGCATTGGGGGATACTTTTGCAACATAAAAGCCCTTTTGCCTGCAATTTGCAGAGCAGCCCTGTCACATTGGTGAGGGCTGATACTGATAAAGATAAAGCTTTATAGCTGGGGCATTTGCAGCTAACAGCAAGCTAATGCTACATTTTCATTTTGATGCAATTAATGTTAATGTCTGCTACGAAAATTGTCATTAAATACCATTTTAAAATCCATTCAATTTGCATATGCAAAGCCCATTTACTATCATGTAAAATACACAGTGCTGTTCATCATGTCTTTTCTCCAGAATTTGTAGCTGTTATTTTTCTGGTAGTGATTATTATCCAGCTCTTAAAATGAAACCTAATGTCTCGTCCAGCCCTGCACAGAGCAAGAAAACCCTCTGCACTCCAGCAGCAGCAGGGCTGCTTCGGAGCCCCTTTCAGAGGCTTTGAGCACTTGTTTGTGTTGAACTTGCACTGGCTCTTCCGGACCGCTGTGCCTTCCAGCCTCCCTCATGCTCCAGTGGAGGACAGGCAGTGGAAGGACCTAGAAGTCAGTCTAAGCAAGGTGCTGATGTTCTCCCCTGCAGACCCCCTGTTGCACAGTTCCCTGTGAGAAATCAGCACAGCAGACAGTTGGGAGCTGGTATGAGGGGGATTTTAAATGGGTCACTTCTAAATGCTGTACCTGTTTGAATCTCAGGCAGGGCTCATATACGCTGGATGGTTTATTAAAATCTTTTGGAAGATGCTGCAATGCAAAAGACCTAACTCAGTGTGAAGCCTTAAACATCCTGCTGCATTGCAAGGGATGAATGGATAGGCTTATGCCCTTCTAGAGGGCTTGCTGGGGGAGCAGCAGGTACCAGGTCCCCTCCAGCCCTTGGGAGGGAGCCCAAGAAAGCAGGAGAGAGAGCAGTGAAAAGCTTCTTTGCCTCTGTCCTGCTGTACTACCCATTTCTGCCCAATGCAGGGAGATGAACTAACAACTGGGAGAATGGGATAAAGAACTTGAACTGATCCTTAACTGCACCAGAGTGTTTCAACCAGTGTAAACAGGTAGAAATGCTGTTGCTCTGATCTTTTGACCCTGGGAAGCTGTTATTCTGGCTTACAACTCCTCATGTTCCTTTAAGTTAAAGGATTGGCATTGAACATACTTTTAAGAGGTTCCAAGCCTTAGTGCCAGAGGTGAAATGCAGGTGTGTTGTGGCCTGTAGATTAGATTTAGGTAGCTGATTATGTGACACACAGGTGCAATCAGACATGGAAGTGATGCTGTGACTCAGTTGCAGCATGTCCAGGTTCAGGAGACTTCTATTTTGGGGACTCTGCTAGCTGAGATGTGGGGGAGATGCAGATGTGAGAGTAAGAAGGGATAATCTCATTCTGGGAAGGGCCCCAAGCCTTCCCCCTTACCGCGCTGTGATGCCGTAAGTCAAGTCTGCAGGTACTTTAGGAAGACATCTTTTGAAGCGACTGTATTCATCATCTCTGCACCGTATGTCCTTGGCCTTGTAATATAAATTAAATTCATGGGCTGTGGTATAACCAGCCTTCAGAGCACCACGGTTCATGGTGATGAAGTCTCGGGGCATCTTCTGAACTAAAGCAGTCCTGGGCTTTACTGTGTTCCAGTGGCCTATTGCTGGAGATGGAAGGGAACAGGAGAGGCAAAGAGAAAAAGATCAGGCATCTCAGGTAACTGCTATTTGAGAAGGCAGGCTGATGTTTGTGCACCGTGCACAAGGGCCTTGTGTGGCTTGCATGCATTTTGCCATGGTTTCACTGTGGAGTGAGCTTTGTACCCTATCCCAGTGCATTTCATATGGGGACATCTCCCATCTGAATTGGATGTCTTCTCACCCTCCACCCTGGCTTGCTCAGCAAGTCTGATTTCACAGGGGAATTGTCCCTGACAGCACAAAGTAGGAGCTCTCTCAAGTTATGAGAGCGGCCACGTGTATTACCCTTTGCAGGTGCCATACCCCTCTCTGCTTGGGCTCTGAGTGATCCCATAAATTTGCCAATATGATACAGAAACTTCACTAGTCACGAAGCAATTCAGCTGATACTAATGAAAGTGGGTGAATGTTGGAGTTTTTCACCTCCAGCTTGAGGAGAAGTATTGAAGAGCACTGGGATGGAGAGTTCCTACCACAGCATTAAGACTTCATTGCAGGTCTATATTTTTAATGGTGTTGTCATACCTTCAGGGACTCCTCCATCCGTCCTGTGGATGTACAGTCCGTATGAAAAATCAAAGCCTGGCAGGGTGTAGCAGTTTCTCAGGGGCTTCCCCAGTTCTGCCTGCAGAAGAGTCAAGTTAAAGCAGAAGCATAAAGACCTTTCCTGATAAGTTAAATCCCTGAAAATAAAAATTTGTAACAGAACATGGCCGTGAGTACCAGGAATGGCTCTGGCTCCACTTGGCATGGGTCTGAATCCCACTGTCTAGACACAAGCAAGTGTGGCAGTGCAAAAGGAGAACTTACAGCCATGAGGCTTCACCAGAGCTGAAGCCTAAGGGATGCTGATTTTCACACAAGTTTTTACCTGAGTTATAAAGTGACTCTATATATATGGACTTGAAGTCTCCTTGCTTGGTTAATTTCTCCTTTGGCTGGTGGTGTTTGCTGGGGAGACACTGCAGCTAGTCTTAACTTTCCTTTGAGTTATTTCATTTCCAAGTTGTTCACCCTCCTAGAAAACTGGCATAAACTTCCCCAAGCACAATCGTGTCACAACTCCTGCCTGGGAATAATCAAGACGTAAGGCATGTTGCAGGGGGAGGATAAGGGGGATGAAGAAGGAAGAGCAGAGCCTGGCGTTTATAGCACAGAAGAGAACTTGAGCTCAGTAACCTCATTTCTATTTAGTTTTAAAATGAACTCTTCCCTAGCCCATGCGTGTCCCAGCCTGGTGGTGTCTGTGGGATTAAGTGACCTCCCTTCACCCCTTTGTCTCTACCCTCCCATCTCCATGGTGAAGTCACTGCAGGATGTGTGTGTCTTGAAACCTTATTGCTGCTTGAAAGGGAGGAGGTGGAGGAGGGAAGCCTGGCAGGCGAGAGCCTGGCAGCTGGGGTCTGTGTGTTCCTGCTAGGGGAAGCTGGAGCAGGGTCAGGCAACAAGTCCCCTGGAGCCCTGAGGCATGGTGTGGGTGCTTAGGGACAGCTTATTTTCCATGGGAAAGGAGTTGGAGGAGCTGGGGTTGTTGTAGGTGTTGGCAGGTCTTGTCAGGAGAAAGAAAGTGCTGAAATCCTACTTTAGTGCTTCTCATGGGTGAATCATTGAACATTAACATTGAGATGACCGTTATTACACTCCAGCGTGAACACTCTCTGGATCAGGAGATGCTGAATCAAATGCAGCCCTTTCTGCAGGGACAGACTGAACCTGAAAATGAACCATCTCCAACTTGCCACTAGGGCAGGTTGAGGCTGCACAGCGGTCGATAAGGGATGCTGCTTACTGGAGCTGCTTGTATAGGAACATCATCCAAACCCAAATTTACGTTCTGCTCCCAGCCAGCGCTGTGCAAACCCTGGCCAGGGCATCAGAGCAGCCATGGCTCTCCTGTACACTGCCAGCCTGGTAGCCCCTTTCCAATATGCTGTTAAAGGGTACTCACCAGGATGCTGCGGAGCAGCTTCAGCTGTTCTGCATCACCCTCAGCTCAGGCAAAGCTCTCACTGAACCACTGTTATCTCTCACTAACCCCTGCCCAAAACAGGCACCTTTCCAGAGGGCTCTGTATTGAGGTCTCTAGAATTTGTTCATAATTCCTCCAACTCTTTTTCCTGGAGCCATTTTCTGTGCATTCAGTTTGGAGTTTCTCAGCTCCCATCTCTACATGCAGCTACACAAAACCTTAAAAGCATGCAATGGCTGCAGCACTGGGCTCCTCACCAGCATGTCTGGGGTAAGATCGTGCCCACTTACTTGGGCAACTTGTCCGTGTTGTGACAACAGGTCTGCTCCTTTGCAGATCCTTGCAAACTGGCTGTCAGCTTTGTCAGTTGGTGATCATTAGGTTGAAATTTTCTGCGCCTGCAAGCCAGTGCAGTGACGCTTTCAGGTAAATCCAGGGTCTTCCTTCCCAGGTCTGGGAGGGAGGTGCTTCACCTTGGTCCCATTAAATCTATGCACTTGTGATGCTATAAAGCATGTGTGGTATCCTCGTGACTCTCAGGAGCACAAGTTCAGCAGAAAATGAATTTTCTGCGCTTGCTAAGATCCTTTGATAGAATTGAAAACCCCATCAGGCTCCTTGCCCTGTGCAAAGCTATGCATCCTTTTTTGCAAACAGACCTTAGTAATTAGCTTTTTGAGAGCAATCGACTCAGCCACCTTATACAACCTGTGCATAACGTGGCTGCTTTCCTCCAGCTGCCTCCTGTGAACCTCTAGCAGAGGACGGGACTGTCCCTTGCACGTGTCCAGCGTCAAGCACGATGGGAGTGAGTGGGCTTTTAGTGCTACCGCAACTGAAATATTACACAGCAGTGCTAAACCATATGTGCACGCTGTGTGTGCGTTAGGGAGATCACGCAAAACGTATAAACCCGTGCCAGGGATGATAAAGTAGCTTTCATTGCTGATCTATTTCTCCCGTATTTACAGGCATTTGTACGCTAGCTATTTTTAGATTAGTTGTTACTGATATACAAGCGAAATGGTGTAGTGTTCTTCAGGTGCACGAAAAAAGGCTTTTTCCAGAAATCATGTTCTGATACTGGATCAGCTAAGTGAGGTCAGAAATCTGCTATGATGGCGAAGGTGTGGCAGATGGGAGAAAATTGCTGAGAAACTGCAGGAAAGAAGAGAGGTTTGTAACCCATGGCAAAGCTGCTTCCAGACTTTTGAATGCAGAACTCTGTAGAATGGAAGAAATCATGGGATTTAAAGATTCCCTTTTGCAGAGCACCTGAAGTTAACACAGTTGGGTGTTTATTCCATTGCAAAATGAGTGCACACTGTTTCCTTTTATGATCGGGTGGCATTTTACAGTCATTTTGCACTGAATAAATAAAGCTGAAGGTGCTGGATAATTAATTAAAAAAAAAATCTGGTCCAATATGTTGAACATGGAGAGAACCTGTGCCTGAAGAAAATCAACGGACTCAGAGGACTCTGGTTGCCTGCCAACTTCTTTTACCCATAAAAGCAAAAAACAGGAAGGAGGTCGCAGGAATGAATCTTGCTCAGTGTAATCCAAGGCTACAGTCTTTCTCATTCATAAATTAGCAAAACGCTATTGCAACCTCATGGGCTGGTTTCGTTTGTTTGTCCTGGGGCGTTGTAGGTGTGCTGTGTCGTAAAGCTGTGGGGAAAGTGAGCCAAAGTTGATGCAGAAGGTCCTTTTTTCTTCCCTAGCTCCAGCACCATTTCCTGTGTTCAGGTTTAGCCTGTCACAAAGATGCTTGGCTGGAATACAGATCTGTCTGACAGCTGTGCCCATCAGCAGACAACTTCATTAAACCTCATTAAGATGTCATTTCTCTGCCTTATTTCCCACCTCTTGGCTCTAATTAAAACCATCTCTCTCTGCATCCCAGGCAGTCCTAATTTTCTCTGGGTACCTTCTGCAAGTTTTTTCCCTTTACGACCTTAGTGAGGAAAATCTGGCATCTTAAATACTGTTTATCCAGCCTGTTTGGAAAAGACAACTCTAGACTTTTTCCTGAAGCATTCCCAGAGCATCCTGCAGAGATCATCACCTCCTCCCAGGGCTGTGAGAGATGTGTGCTGAGGCTTTGTTTGCTCTCTTAAACTGCGTTTAAGGACTCGCCTGATGCATTCTTTCCCCTTGGACATGATAATTTGCATTGTTGAACCAGGTGTGTCTGTCCTGGGTTTGGAGGGTGCCATGCTCAGACTGGCCACACTGCAGCAGTGGGGGTGTTTGATCAATGGGGATACCATGGTCGGCTGAAGAGCGAGTGGTGTTGGGTGTATCAAGCTCCCTGGCCTTTGCCAGGTAGTTTCCGATTTGTGTAGCCCTGGGCTTGAGCCCTGGATTTGTATTTGAGTGTCTAATGGTGTTGGAAAACATTCACTGTGAAGGAAGAGGAAGGCTTGGAAACGGATCTGTTTGTAAGAGGTGGATGCATTGCAAAGGTGTAAGGTAGTACAAAACCTTTAAGGATTCCAGGTTTTGTTGCAAGACTTATTTGTGTTTCATCCCCTGGTATTTACGGCCCACCGGCACACATTGCATCAATTTTTCTAAAGGTGACTGAGACTGCAAGAGGGGTAGGAGACGTGTCTCTGTGGAGAGGTACAGTGAGAGATGAAGGCATGGATTTTTAATCCCTGCATATAAGGCAGCCCTTCACTGGGAAGGGATGCTGGGCAAATCCATGAATCCTTGCTGCTCCGTCTCAGCCGGGGCTGCCCTGTCCCCACCTCGATGGCTCTGCCCTGCAGATGCCTGCAAACCCTGCACTGGTGCATTTTCAGCCTGCCAGGCCCTGCTTCCTTCCCTACCTTCTGTTCCCCTTTTCATTACACCCCCTTGTACAGTAAAGCCTCCCGTCACGCTGCCATTACTATTATTATTGCAGATTTACTGCACTTGCAGAGTGAAGTGATTGCGGTGACAAGGCCCAGCATTTTTCCCTCCTTCCCCCCGCGACAGCTTGAAATCAAGCCCTTCATTTGCATTTACATGATCTTGCTGTGCAGCTTATGAGATCGGGAGATTTATTTGCTACTTAGCTTGATGTTTGATTACACTCTAAGAAGGCAGTGAGCTACAAAGTGCAGGGATACATCAGAACTGAGCTACTGAAAGCCTCTGGGGGACAGTAACTCAACATCAGGTTTAGGTAGATGAGAAAGGGAATGTTCAGTGTTTTGAGAAAGGCAAATTTCATCAGATTTTTTTTTAAAGGTGGAGGGAAAAACTTACTTTCTCTCTCTCACAAAAAACGGTTGGGAAAACAAGAATGTTGTTAGAAAAACACACCTGAAAATCTGGATTTGTTAGTGCAGAAGAAATCCAAGCAGGGGCTGGTGGCTGCTGGGCTGCCTGCCGCTAACTGCTTGTAACTTCTACTCCCAAGAAGATTATTAATAATAACTTGGCACTTATCTTCGAAGTTTTTCATAAACATTAAAGATCAAAGTCAAAGGAAGTTTTGCTTGATGAAGGACCACAAAATCTGGCACTGATTTATTAAGCTTCAAAACATGCCACTGAGCATTAATCCTGCTGTGGAGAAACTGAGGCAGGGAATTAATGTGCTCATGCAGGACAGCAAAGGGAATGGAGTTTGGACTGGGGAGAGAAGCAGACTGTTCCAGTACTCTGCTGTGTTCAGAGTGGCAGACCAAGTTATTATAGTGTCCCACATCAGTGTGAGTCTTCCAGAGAAAAAGGTGACGGTTGGGCAAACTGCTGCCCTCAGAGCCAGGAATGGTATAGCTCGGGGATCTTACTGTGGGTTTAACTCCTACCCCAGGTAGAGTAGGGACACTGCTGACCCAGAATATGACTACACATGCAGTCTGCACTAACCTGTGCTCCTGACTGACCTGCACTGGCAGCTGTAGTCTTATTAGCTAGAAACTTTTGAGTGTCAGGTCTAAATTTGAAAGATTTCCCCCCCTAGCAGCTATGTTCTGTGTAATGCTGGCACCAGAGGACTGCGAGGACAGGTGGGACACAGGCGTCCCTCTTGCTGGGTTAGACACCGGTGGCACAACTGGGCTGCAGACGACAATTCCAGCCCAGGGCTCTACCTACCCAACCCCAGGCACTGGCCTGCTCTGTCCCAGCTTCTCTGCTCACAGCCAGGCCGTAACACTGACAACTGAGGGCCACACACATGGGTCCCCGACACAGGAACCCCATATCTAAGGAAACACACACGCTATCTGGTACAGTAGCTTCGTGCGCGAACAGTTTGTACTTAGCTTTTAGTCTTGAAAATTGCCATGAGATATGCTATTACAATTAATCATTAAAGACTTAAGAAAGAGTATACCCTATTACATAAAAGACTCCAGCAATGATCTTTATCCAACTTGTAAAATGGGCAGACTTGATGTGACTGAATAATTTTGCTCTCATCTGCACAAAATCATGAATGCAAGTCATACTTTGAGCCTGAAGTGAACACTGCGAGACCAGCCTATAATTACCAAAACAGAAAAAAAGAACAGCGTTTTCTAATGAATGACAAGCCGCTAGGTGGAAATCTAATTTGGTCTAATTAAGCAGCCTTTGTGAGGATTTGTCTTTAGATGAAAAGAGGGAGCCAAAGAGATCTAAATGCAAATGAACTCTATCATTTTGGTTTTAAAGGGCCAGAAAGATATGGAAGTATTTACGTACACAATACTTCCATTTGTCTTCACGGGTGTATTCACCTTCTAGTTTTCCATCAAAAAATCCTGTTTGCCCCAAAATTCTGGGACTCTGAATACTAGTCACTCTTTATTGAGTTAGAAGATAATGTGCTGTTAGAGGGGCAATTTTAGCAGTAGGGTATTGCAACTGTTAAAATTGCCTTTCTCCGTAACAGGGCTGCTTCTTTCTGCTGTTTGAAAATGGTTTTGGAAAAAAAAGGATGTTCTTTGCTAGGGAGTCAGATCCTAAGTCTGCTGCCATCGCTGTGTGGCACCATATAACTCTCGGGTCTTTGGGGGCACCTGCTGGACCCTGAGTTCCTCCTCAGCGCCTCCGTGTCAGTATGAATTACTTCAGCATTGATAAATCACCACCACCTTGCCCAGTTGTGCTATTTCTGCTGATTCTGCCGACAGTCAATGCTGGGAGCAGGCAGCCCAGGTACAGCCCCAAAGGCTGAGAATCACCGAGATGTTTGACCATAATTGAGATGGAAATATTGCAAACGATCTTCTCCTGCTCTATTAAATCTGCTGCTGACTTTAAGATAAATTTGTGTCTGAGGTTTCATGCCAGCGTTGGAGGTCAAAGAAGTGTACGTGTTTCTGTAGTGGGTGTCACAGCTTGTGAAGTTTGCATCAGCCTCCGCTTGCTTGCAAGCCCTAAAGCAGCCGCGTGGTCCGTAGTCATAAGACAAAGCTGCTGGCAGGAAGGACAGGTTATTCGGGCTAAATGAAGATGGGTGCAGTTTACAGCTACCACTAGACTGAGGTCTTATCTGTACCTGATCTTTCTTGAGCTACAGCCACCATTCGCCTCTAAGAGACAGAATGAGCCTGGGAGAGATTTAAGGACACGTGCCAGGGAATGCTTTTGCTCAGTATTTGTTGGGTTCAGTGGGAGCGCTGAGGTTCAGCTGAGAGCAGGATGTGGGTTATTTGATGACTGGGAGAGAACATTCTCTAAATGCTAAAGTCATGGGACAATGTTTTTAAAAAAATTTTCCTTCCCCTTCCTGCAGTTATGACCTTTTCTCTGTGCTTCATGCTTAGTAATATCTGTTCCATAAACCTCCCCATCTGCTACTCCAAGAAGAATCCCTTTATGTTCCTAAGGCCAGATGTTGTCCCAGATTACATCCAGCACAATTCAACTTAGTGAAGCGGCTGTTTATACCATGTAACTTGCTGCTGGCTCCTTCAACCCCATACAGGTAGTTTTAATTTCCTCCTCCTGGTTTTCTTTGGGTGCTGTAGAACATATTAGGCTAAATGCTGCCAGCATAGCGTCCATATAAGTCACAATGACATTAAAGGAGTTGAATGCAAGTGAGAATTCGACTGTGAGAATTTTGAGCAGATTGAATATGGCCGCATTCCCTGTATAGCAAAATAGTTCCCCAGTGGCACAGACCTCTGATTCTTAGGGCCAAATTCAATCCCTGGCTGCAAATGAGATACTGGCTGCCTTGAGAGCTACCTGTTATTTCACATCGGAATTTGCCTGAAGTCAATAGACTTGTGGTACCTCCTAGGACAAAATATTCAAATATTTCAGACTAACAGACAACTTGTTAAATTCGGGCAAACCTCTGGTTCAGGAATCTCTTGGCTTTCATTCCAGGAGAAACTCTAATCTCTGATCACAGATGCAGGAACTTACCAACTTCAGTCACCTCAAATACAGAATAATCTCTATTTTCATTAGAGAATAGATAAAGTTTTTGCTGTTAAAAAAGGATGCTGTTTCTTTAATGTAATAAAACCTCAGCAGGACAGAACATCTTTACTAGACTATCCCCCACTATTCCCACAAGAAATCAAATATAATCCTATTTAAGAAGCTTTAAATAATTTTGAGCTTTCATATTGACTTATTAAAATGCAGCTTAAAAAACGCCTTCCTTGCAATCCCTTTACAAGGGTCAGGGATATAAAATTTCAAGAAATATGATTAGTAGATCAGTTGGAAAGATATATGCGGCAGCTTCCAATTTTATTATTTAAAATGCCCTTTTGGAAGAAAAGGTGATTCTGTAAAAAATGGCACCATCTCCCTAATAGAATCTAGTCCCGGGGGTTTCCAGTCCTATCTCTCTCCTGCGTTCAGCACCCAACACATCTGCCAGGCTTTTCTTAGACCTGAAGAGCCCTTGCAGCTGGGACAGAAGAGTTGGTTTCTGTGTCCTCATACTCCAGCAAAATAGAGGTTTTTCAGGCTCTAAGCACAGAAGCAGCCAGTAGCACTTGTGTCCATTTGTTGCTCGGTGCAGAAGACAAAGTGATGGTAACAGAGATGCAAATATGCCACAGAGGACAGAGCCATTGCAGAGCTGTGAGCACTGGTACGGTTTGGCCCATAGAGCCTTTCTTTTACTGCCTGGAGACTTTGAGGGAGGAAGAGCTCCTGCAACTTTTCAGATGTTGGTTGGAGTGGGATGGGTCCCTCTCTCACTTTCTAAACACTGTGTGTTGGTATAGAAAATTATAGGATGAAATGGGGATCCTGCTGTGCCGACTTGAACTCTCTGCAGGGTGAACTGCATCTTATCCAAGCAACAGCTACAGATTGCACCAGTGCATCCTGAGGGGTCCAGGCGGAAAACTCTTTCCAACAGTCCAGTTGCCCATGTTCAGTCCTACTGACTTTGGAAGAACTGGGATTGTAACCAAGAGCGTTTTGGGGCACATGGCTAGAAAAATTAACTGGAAGTTGCTAAGCAGAGAAAATTGAGCCGGTTACAGGTTGGCCTGAGCTTCCACTCTGCAGTTCTCCTGGGATTAGCAGGGTTGTACGGATGTAAATGATGAGACAATTTGACCCCCAGCTCTTGAAGTATATTAAATACAATGAAGACCCAAATCGTGCTGTCAGTTAGACAGAACTCCCATTAAGCACAGAGGGTCTTGTGCTAATGCGAGAATCTGCCCGAATCATTTGCTCTGTCCTACAGCAAAATGTATTCAACATGCTGAAATTTAACTGCAAAACCTAGTGAGCAAAATCACACCCTGCCCATTACACTTACAGCCAGTTACTGTGAAATCCTAATGTGTCAGACTTTCTCTGGGAAATAAGGTAACTAATAACTTTACTCCTGCCTAAGGCTGGACTTTGGTCAAGGCTGTCAAGGCTTCTGTGATTTTAATGTGTTTTTGAAAAAATATCCATGATTTTGACACGTTGGGACTTGTGTGTCTGAGCAAGCAGGGAGCTGTAATAGCTGAACTTCCCCTAGAGCTGCTCTGCTCAACCTTGGGTGCTCTGCAAAACAAGCACCAAAGGGTCCTGAGCCTACTTGTGCCTCTATGTCCTCATCTCCTGAAGAAGTCAGCGGCAGTCAAGTGTGATTGGCTGCTGGCAGGATCTTGCCCAGAGTTTTTTCCTGTGGCAGAAAAAGAAGCAGTGACACCAAAGGCAAGACCAGCAAGCACTGGAGAGAGCCTTAATCCCCCAAGGAGTTGTCGTGAGGTTTTTCCCTGCCCTGCCTTCCTAATTTTCTACATTTATGACAATAATTGTGAAACTGGGCTGAAACAGCACTGGGAAGTTGCTGCCAATAGTTAAAAACTACCTTTGCCTATGGGTTGATCTTATTAACTGTGCTAAAAACATGATAAAAGTTATCTGGCTTACAAATTAATGCTCACTATCTTTGAAAGATATATATATTTCTGAAATTCCCCATAATCCTATATCTGACTCCCTCATTACTTTCCCCGCCAAATTTTCTCAATACAATTTCAGCTCTGTTTTGTTCTATTGTTTTTCTCTCCAGTCCCATATGTTTTTTGAAAGGGTAGAACATAAGGGGTCAGATACTGCTCAGGTGATGTACACAAGTAGCCCAATTGCTTTCAAAAGGGCTACCTTGTGGGCAACCAAGAGTTGGCTCAAAAAAGTCACTTCATAATTGCATCATATTTGCTAAATCAGATGTTTTACGCGCTTAAGAATTCTCTGCGTTCCCTTTGTGCTCAGCCATTACAAAAGGCTCCTGCTCTGCCGGAGTTCTGACCCATATTTTCCCTGCTGCAGTCCAAATTTGGTTGCTAAAAGGCAAAGGGAAAAAAATCTGTCTCACCACATCTCTCCCAACCCCTGTTCAGCTGCTGTGGTATTTTCCTTCATTATGCTGCTGCCTCAGACTGTAAACCTCTCTAATTTCCTACATTGCAGCTATTTATTTAAATGCTAACTCGCATTATGAAGTGATAATCCACAAGCGCAGGAGATAATTTATGAAGCATTTAAATTAAGAGGAGCAGCTAATTGGGAGCATGTGTCTTATAAGCCTTGCTAACACCAGAAAACTACAAATTAGGGAGAAAATGGACGATATTTTTATCTTGCTTTTTTCTTTTGTAATGCACTGAGGAAAAATATTACCATACATCACACAAACACTGCTGTTCACAGAAGTCTTCTTTTCTGTTGCTCGCTTTGTAGTTAGTCTAACACACAACACTCTCATTATTACAAATTCCTCATTATAACACACAAAATAATCTTCGCTCTCAGAGAAGGTGGAACGAGGTGGGGTTTTCTGTCTCCAAATAAAGTGGAATAAATTTTCCAGGAAAGGTCCCCTTCTCAGCTACACACACTAATTTAAAAGAGCAAAGATTCCCTTGTTATATAGGGATGTTAAAGCGCATTTAATTTAGGACTGCATCATGCTGTAAGAGTTTTATAGGTTTGTGTTGAAATGAGAATGAGCATAAATGTCTGTGAATCAGAGAAAAGCAAATGTGCTGTGGCCACAGGGCTGGAGGGAATGCATTTCGGATGCCCTGTTCAGATTTTGGCACCAAAGTCACAAACTTTGATTTCACCAGCTTTGTGGTGGTTTATTCATAAAGACTAATATTGACCTGAATCTGAATACTGATGTGCCCCACGATCTGCAATGCCTGGGGTACAGCTGTATGACAGTCTTGACTCGCTAAATGCTGCTGGGATGGGCTGATGGGGAAAGGAGGGTTTTGAAATCCAGGCCAAGACAACAGCACTGGGGAAGGTGGTAACCGTCCCCAGCCTGAAGTTCACAATCATGCACCAGATTTTGTGGGTCAGCTCTTGGAGGCTGTTGCCTCAAAGGGGAAGGTGCAATGCGGGGTGTCCTCGAGAGGCAGCTGCTTTTGCCTGTAAGCATAACGCCCCTTCGGTTGCTTTTTTGGATGTTGGTGCTTTGATCAGAGGAAACGGCTGGGATGTTCTCCCGTAGGAGCGAGAGGGTTTCTCTGCGCTCCCCAAAAAGCATCCCAGGCACCCAGAGGACTGCATTAACACAGTTCAGAGGGAACTCATGGGATATGGAGAGTGAAGCTGACAGTAAGGATCACCTTAATATACAGCCCTCTCCCAGCCTTCAGCAACCACTTTAGAGTAGTTTTCAGTACAGTTGTGTGAGATCTTTTGTTAGGATCTTCCTTTACTAGGCAACCAATTCTTGTGGGTCTCTTGTGTGGTTACTTGAGACAGATTCGCTGTTAGAGTAAAATATTGTGCGCACACCCGGCCTTGCAGGGTGCTTGGGCACTGCAGTGAGGTCCTTGCACGGAGGATGCTCTGGAAGTGTGTATGTGAATTCAACCCCTGCACGTGACTGCATATGTGTGCACTGCGTGTCTAGAAAACATGTCGCTTTAATCTTTGCATTCCCGTTTCTGGTCTTACAAATCTCCTTTTACATATATCCTGTCAAAAGCAGTCAGCAAACAGGCTCTGGCATTATTGGAGTTGCTCCTCAATTCGAAGGAAACCATAAATCTGAAACTTCAATCATATCTTTATGATCATTCAGCAAACAGAGATGGAGGATTTATTCAACATGGGATAGCAAAGGGGAAACTGCAGGGGGTTATTGCAGGAGATATTGGTTTAGCTAAGGCAGAACTGCTCCCTCGGGCCTCTCTACGGCCGAGCCAATGAACAATGGCACCAATGACAATAACAAGGCAATTATGGGGAAGAGGGTGAGGAGGGGGTAATGCTTTGTTAAAGATAGAGGTAAGATTCCAGCATGGTGTCTCTTTTGTGTGCTTTTGAAACTAAAGGATGGTGTGTCTGCCCGGGGTGGTCTTATTAGGAGCTGGTGATCCTAAAAACACTGCAAATGCTTCAAAGAGCCTGTAGCTTGTGTGTAATTGTGCTGCTTTTAGGAGGTTATGAAGATTTCCTCCCTAATTAAATAGGGTTGGCAATAGGTTCCCCTAATCCATCCTGTACCCCAGGGCAGGAGATAAATACCTAAACCTCTGCTGACAGAAGTTTGTCTCTGGCTGTAGCTGATGTTGGGTTTTCTGCATTTAGGACTCACACTTGTTCCTGGGAGAGGACTTAAGGGACCTCCTCTTGCTGGGGGGACGCTCAGACCGTCACCCCAGGAAGGCCACAGTGTTGTGCCACAAATGCTAGAGCAGCCCTTCCACCAATTTGACCCGGAAAGGCTGTTTTGAGATTGCTCAGTGACCTGGTGCGCAGCTGTGCAATGTTCCCAGCTTCACATTTTAGATTATTTTTTTAACAGCTGTAGTCAACTTTCAAAAGCCTGACTAGAAAATGAAGCCCAGCCCTAAGGTTTCAAATACAAAAATATTTTTGAATACTATAAGCAGGTGTGTCTGTGTCCACTCTCATGGGGATCAAACTGGGGAAGCGCTGGAGGGGGGTCCTCCTGCAGTAAACCCTGACTTCAACGTGCAGCAACGCCGGAGTCAGCTGTGCCCATGGGCCTGCAGCAACAAAGTTTCCTGAATGCAAAATGGGAACACAAAAGCTTTGGCACAAAGGAGTGGAAATCTTTACAGGCAAGCTGGATCCAGCCACTGCTGCCAATAGATGGGACTTGCATGAAATTTGCATCTTTTCAGGGTGCGTTAGAGACAAACGTCCCTTTTTAAAAAGATGCAATTGTGCAAAAGCAGGAACTAAGTGATCCATCCCCACCTGTCCTGCCTGCCTCCCCCTTCTTCTGGCAATTTTTCCTCCCCCCTTTCCCTTGCGAGCCCCTGAGCAGTTTGTTTTTGCCTGCAGAAGGAAGCTTGAAATATTGCAAAGGGGGTACAGGCAGCGCTCCCTGCGGCCTTGCCCCTGATGGCACGAATGCAGACATAAAATAACCCAGCGCCATCAGTAACCTGTCGCCAAAGCCCCACTACGAGGTGAGAGTTTTCCTCCCTGCCGTGGCTGTTAGCTGCAATGTATTTCTCCCTGCACTAAGCACCGTCTTTCCCAGGGCTGCATTACAATGATTTATAAACCCCATTTCTGGGGAAAACTAATAGATCAAAGTGAGGAGAAGGAGAAGGAGACATGAGCAGCTGGAAGAAGATATTGGAGCATGAAACAAAAACAGAAATGAAAAAGTAGTTTGTGGCACTAGTGAGTTGTTCTGTGCTGCACTTCTATTATTGAAAAATAATAGGGGGAATCAGTATTTTAATCCATTTTTTTAAGAGACATTCAAGTAATCTGAAAAGCTCTTCCTAGAGCCAGCTTGCTTTTGTGTCTTTGTGCATCTCTCACAGAACCAAACACTTATTTTGCTGTTTAGCCCTTCCCTGTCTATTCCTGTGTCATTTTTAGACTTTCCATGCTTTAAGCAGCATCTGGATTTTCTAACAGGGTAACAGAATGCATCACATGGAGGATTGATGCTCAGCTGGACCTGAGCCTAGGATGTGCTTGTTCCTGCGCTGAGACTTGGTCAGGTTTTACAAAGGGCCGTTGTGGGCTGAGACCGGGGTGGCCAGTGGGGTGCTCTGCCTTTGTTTCTGTTTCCTCTCCTGCACAGTGGGGATGAACGGACAAGATTCGTCATGTAATTCTCAGTGTCAGTCAAGTTACATCCCAACTGAACTGAGCCAGGAGTACAGGCCAATGCTCATCTTAGTTTTACAATGATTAATGCATTAGTGTTTGTAAGAGCTTTGGAGATAAGAAGCTAATTGGGCTTTTGTGTGTGTTCTGCTTGTCTGGTTCAGCCACCAGACATCCCTGACTTCAAACATAGGCACTGGTGGAGAATTATTATGAAAACAACCATAATCCTTGTGCAGTACTTCGTATATTCAGAGGGCTGCACAAACGTTCTATCTACAATTTCCCTGCATGGTGCGTATGTTATACACAACAGATGAAATGCATCAAATAGGACAAACAGCAGATTTGGTGGAAAACAGATGTGTGTGGCAAGACTGCAGGGGCTTTTCTAAGAGATTGTACAGAGCCATGAGTTGGAAGCTGATGAATTATCCCTAGGCATGTTCCAAACTTGTCTGAGGCTTGCAGGTTTCCATTCAAAGTATTTTCTCTACATTCCTGTTGTTTGTCTTGTTTAAATTTTCACTCTCCCTGGCAATTTTCTGTTGCCAGTTAATGCTGCAGCTTTGTGTTAACTTTAGGCTGGCTGGTCTACCTTGGTTCCTGATTTCTGTTGCATCCTTTGGTGTTAGTAAAACAGTGTTCCTGGGGGAATGCAGGTGCAGGGATATGTTCATGGACATGTATAATTGATACTTCTCGTAGATAACACAGGAAGCAAGCACGTGTTGAACGTGCTTGTGTGCCTGCTCTGCACAAGGAAATTCTGCACTTCTTCACACAGAGGAGTAGCATGGGCAATGAAGCAGTGTATTTTCCTTCTGGTGACTTGTAAAAACGTGGCCTGGAGAAGACACATCTAGGATGGCATTCAGGAGCAAACATCCATGATGTGATCTGCTTTCAGCTACATTTCATGACTACTGATAAGTGAGCTAAATGGTGCCGTTTGCAAGATCAACACCTGCCCATTCAGTCAGCCTGAGATGACCGCCATCCTTGCAGCTGAGCCTGCCTTTTGGCTCAGCGCTCTGATCAGTAAGAGCTGAGTGAGTTAAAAATGAAAATGCTACTCTTTTTTTTGCTCATGCCCTGTGCAACACAGTGTAACACCCTACTCAAAAATGCTTCAAACCAGAGAAATCAACTTGCTAAGATGTTCATCTCCTCCTCCTCCTTTTGGTTATGCAGCCCCAAGCAAACATTGTTCCATTGAGCCGTGAATCTGGTGCTGGTGTCGTAGCTGGTACCTGGCACGGTGGCACACCAGGCAGCTGCAGAGGCCCTATTACTTTCACTGCATGGATCCTGCTTACTGCTGACCAGAGCCTAACGCTGCTGCCTCTTACACTGCACCTTGCACTGGTAGCTGCCGACTGAATTCCCTATTACAACAGGCAGGAAAAGCTGCCCGTGCTCTAATAGCTATTGTAACCCTCCTAAAACTATGACAACATCTTTCTTCTGACTCCCTATGGCCCAGCCAGTCTTTACTCTTCTTCTGTTCCCTGTCTGCAGAGAGAGCTTGTAGGATGAAAGACAGCTAGGAAAGCAGGGAGAGCCGAATGTGGACTAAGAGCTGCCAGAGGAATATGAGAGGAGAGTTTTGCCCTATAAGCTTTAATAAGGTGGTGGGTTAAGAGAAATACAGCTAGGGAGAAAAATGGGGAATGTTCTCTCTCCAAATGGGCACTGCTTCAGTTTGTAAAAGCACCAGGGATTCCCCATGTGGCTTAATTTATTACTTTCCCACTCGTTAAATGCCAAAACAATAAAGCAAAATCTATTGTTAGCCTTAAAATGCAGGTGATTTGCATATGGCTGTGATAGTCCTACTGCTGCCTTCATTTAAACTCAGTAAGCCGAGGTACCTTTAAAAATTATGACTTGTTTTACATTTAATATACTGAACTATGTTAACATAATATTAAGGGGCTGACTTCACAGCTTAATTGCTGATCACGTAGAAGGCTGCTTTAGCAGAAGCATTAGTCTGGCAGTGCTGTACGGCCTGATATGAGAGTGGCTGGAATAGCAGCCTGCACAAAGGGGCTGTGAGCTGCTCCTACCCTGCTGCAATGCTCCCCCTAAGAGCACCCTGGAACCCCAGCGTCATTTTTACTCCACTCTTGGTTTACTCCCTTGCACTGGAAGGTATTTGGTGCCCTATTGCAGAGCAGTACCTGTGCAATATAAGCAGGACATAATTGTACCTGTACAAAGCAGTATTAGAAAATCAGGTGGGGTTTCTCCCCATTCAGTAAGCTTTTGCAGAGGGGAAGGAATGCACTATTTCCTGGCAGAGCTGAACATGTAATGCACTTCCCAGCCCCGAGTCTCCAAGGTTGCTGTAGAGAGATTGTGCAATTCTAGTGTTGTTATCGTATCTTTTAATTTTCTTCCTTCCTTCTTTGACCCTTGCTCGTGTCAGGCTGAATGCGAAAAGGGCAGGTATCGGGAATGGGAACCAGGTCCGCAAAGGCTCTTAACCTCTCCTTGAATTCAGAGACCCTGTGATGGTATTTCGGTCGATAAGGTTGGCTAAGACTGCAAGCTGGTACTTGGGAAGGGTGAATTGCCGCAGTTTCCTTTACACCTTCTGTATTTTCGGCATGCTGAACCACTGGGCCAGCACTCAACAGCAGGGCATCACCTTTAAGGAGGGAGCTTCTGCAAATGGCTGACTTGTACTTGATCCCCAAACCTCCAGCAGCTAAATGGCACACAGTGCTACCCTTCCTGTCCACTGTGTCAAAAATATAATTAAGGTCCAAATACTGCCCAGATGTGTGTCCAAAGTAAGAGGTACTCATAGGCTTTTCAGGAGCTGAAGAGCTATCAAGCATTACCAGCTTCTCACAGCCGTGTGTCTCTGACTTCCACACGTGGCTCCAATTTGGGAGTTCTGGACTCCTTAAAAAATTTGCTTTTTTTTTCAGTTAAAAAAGCATACAGATTGACAGAGATGTACATCAAGTTCTAGCCCTCTATGATTTAAAAGAGCAAAGTTATAGGCCCCTGAAAATTGAGGTTTGTAATAGAAGCACTGGCAAACCCTTAACTACAGAGAACCTACCAGGCGTTGCAACAATAATTGGGAAGGGAGGGAAAAAAAAAATCACACTGTGTTTTTCAGTGCTTAGCTAAGAAATACAACAAGAGAGTTTATTGCTTGCAAAACACAGCTGCACTGCCTCAAATTGGATGGAAAAACGAACCCTGATAATTTATTACACCCCTAAAGTCACAAGAATGTACCCATAAATTACTTTTTTGGAGGGGGAGGGAGGTGGTACCACTGTAGTCCATTCTGCACAACCTACTTATTAGTATCATAATTTATTATTATTATGCCCTGCTGCAAATAGAGAGGCAGATAAAACTCAAATCTATTAAAACAACCGCTCCACTTTCTCTGAGCCACTGAGGGACACCATTCCAAAGAAAATGAGATAAATTACTAAGACGAATGTATGAGTCTCGCATTACAGCACATAGCTTGTATATACGCAAAGAGCAGGAGGATAATTCAAGCAAAAAAGACTTGTGTTAAGTTTTACCATTCAGGATTCAACACAGAGGGATTGGAATAATATCAAGTGGTCAATTAAATATTTCTAATGTATAGAATTTTTTTCCTGAAGATCCTATGTGTTACCTCGGAATGAATGTGCAATGCTGAAATATCTGCCCTGCTTCTATTGCAACTGTACTTGGATCAGCATGTATTTAAAAATATGCTTTATCCAGCTATTGTGAGGAAGTAGACACTATACTGATAAGTCTGAAAATTATATTCATAGAATATATAAATCCATGTATATCCAAGTGGTGCTAATTAATTGCAAAACTGACCTGGATTTAAGATTGGTGAAAGATACTACTTTGCAGTCCAGAAGGGCAAAGTGGCAGAGCCAAAGGTGCAGTTGTAAAGTTCACCGCATGCCTCTGGTAATGGATTTCAGATAAGTCAACAGGAATTTTTGTAATATTTTTCCTTCTCTTCATTTCCTTCTGGGGTAGTTAGCTGGACCAGAAGTTTTTAATGCTGTCTTCCCCATCCATGCCGTATGGATGGATTAGCAGAAATAATAATTGTATTGGGAGGTTATTGCTCATTGCCCTCTTCAGGACACAGGTCAAATGCCTGTTAGGTTATTGCAAAGTCAGGGTGAGTTTGGTGTTCTTGGCCGCCATAGTCACTGGGGTATAATGGAGCTCTGATTCTGGAGGCTGCTGGTCCAGAATGGGTTTGGGTATGATAACCGCCAGGTCTACAGATAAACCTCGCAGCAATCTTCTTTCTGCACAGCCAAGTTGTAGTTTTCAGTTTCATTTTTTTAAAAAAGGAAAATGATGCACATGTGATAAAAGTTCATACTGGACTTTTCCAAGTAATGTAAGAGTTGTGCAGGTTTAGCTGGCTTCACTTTTATGAATGCTGGGGATTCTCAAAGCAGAGTACATGAGATACAAAGCCAGTGAAACCTCAATGGTCCACAGTGTAAACAAACTTAATGAGAAGAAAAGAGTCAGCAATCATTTCATCTTCCCTACAAAGCCTGCTGCTCTGATTGGGAAAACAACATCCAGGCCACGCAGTAAGACACTGAGACTTTGTGCTCTTGCTACAGAGGGTGGGGCAACAGGAGGGATTGACGAAGGAGGGAAATGAGGCCACCTACTCGCTGTGATACTGCAGATTTTCGTATTTAGACTGCTGGTGGCCTGCATCAATCTGTACATCAGATTATTACTTCTACAGTCTTACATACTTGTACCAACTGCTTGTTTTGCTATGCCTCTCTTGAATGATTCTCTGTATCCCTTCATATTCCATGCGTTGGCCTTTTTTGTGTGAGGATTACTTTTCATATTGATGGTTGTGGTATGTGGGAATGAAAAATGGAAAGTAAATAAAATTATTTACTTTCTGAGCTGAAACGTATATGAAATATATTCATAAAGCTATATTTAACATTGCTCCTGGTTTGGGCTTGGACATTTGCTCCTGCAACTTATCTCTTAAATTGTTTATGTATGAACACGAGGGAAGAGAAGGCAGGAACTTGTTCCACCTTCATTTGAATGTCAGTTGCCAAACCCAACACTTCTAGCTTTTTCTTTCTGGGCCTTTGTTCAGATCCTAAATATCAAAGTTCCCAGGGAAAGCTGAATTTCTACTTTCCAACTGACAAGCTGTGCTTTGTAAGGGTATCTTCTTCAGATGTGGCATTTGCCTCTCTGGCAAAGTGCAGCGCTACTACTCGGGCTCTTTTGGCAGCTTTTCCTCCTGCTTTTGCCTTTCCCCCAGGGAAATGCTCTGTCTGCATGGCCTGGCAGTTTCTAGCACTTAGTTTGTTTGCTGGTTACCTTCCTCCTGAGGTTCTGGAACTGCCTGTTTACAAGCAGGAAGGCAAAGAGGGACCAGGACACCTCCTTCCCGGCTCAGGCACATGCCTAACATGCAGTGCTTAGTTTCTACTGTATATTGATGTTCAGTTTTTTCATAAAAGAAACCTGTGGTTTCCCTGTATTGGAAGCTGTGGGTAAATCCCTACTGTTTTACAACATCATAGAGAAGCCCCAGGGCTGGCTGTGCCTCTGTTACATTTTTAAAGAGGCAGTAAACAGCATACTTTTCTCTGAGCAACAGCTGCCTTTCTCATGGTGGACGGTGAAAGACTGCTGCAGAACCGAGGCTCTGAGATTCACTAGCTATTGC
This sequence comes from Morus bassanus, assembly GCA_031468815.1. Lineage (NCBI taxonomy): Eukaryota > Metazoa > Chordata > Aves > Suliformes > Sulidae > Morus > Morus bassanus. Next base: position 5,489,313 of record CM062586.1, read on the forward strand.
TGACCTACAAGTATTGCCTGAAAGCCGTGGGATGATGCCATCTCTAATGAAATACAGAATCATTATCAAATGAAAAATAAGAACAGTAGTATTGCCAGGGGGGTTTGCATTAATTAGATGGACAATAAAAGCATACCCATGTGTGATTGAGAGACATTAGATGGGTGATGTTCACCTGCCTTTTCCAGGTGTTGTAGGAACCCCTCTATATAAATGAATTGTGGCTGGGTTTTCAAGATGACTGGATTTGGAAGATCCAGTGGCATAGCAAGATGGATATTTCATATTGTATAAAATAGTCCATTGCTGCTGCTCACAGCAATTACATTCTCACTTCCTAACATGCTGCTTTCTGCACTACAGGTGATGTTGGGCAGCTCTTGTTCAAGCTTGGCTAGGATTTTTGAGAGCTAAAATAAATGCTGTGTGTACTGAGAGGTAGGACTAGACAGCTTGGCATCCCCAAATCGGGGACACATCTGACCCCAGGCTGTACATGGAGAGGGGACGTGCCTGGAGAGGGCAGCTAGGAATATGGAAAGCTTGATCTCAGTGAGCCATTTTGTGTTGCTCTGGGATACACATTACTGTTGAAGCCAAGTTTCCAAGCCAGTATTTCCTCTTCAAAAGGGAAGAGGATGATAGGAGCCTAAGCGGAGCAAGGGTAGTGAAATTTTAAAGTATTATGACACACATACATTTAATATTACATCACATGTAAGGGAACAAGCACATACGATCGCAATATTACAAGATGAATATAGGTCCTACGACATTAAATTTAGTGCCTTGTGATTGATGATCCTTTGTTTGCAGGTTTTCTTTTATGTATATATTATTTCTGTAGGATAAGCATCTTACCAGCTGGAAGAAACATACAACTTTTTTATTTTCTAGCATGTAATTTCTGTTTGATTCACAGCTAATAAATAGGTCATCTTGTACTTTCAAAATGCCAACATGCAGTAATTCAGTGAAATAGAGACTCTACATTAAAAAGCTGTCAACCTCAGTGCAATTTTCCTGCACCCTACTCTCTGGAAAGATACCTTGTCACTCATGGTTCAGCTCTGTTTTCCTGAAATATCTCTTCTTCTGCATAAATAATGAATATAGTTGCATGAAAATATCTGGCACAATGTCTCTTCTTCCTCCCACTCTAAGGAGCTGCAGTATTTATTGGTTGATCTTCCCAACAAATCTTACTGAAATCACAGGTGTGGTAATAGTGTGGCCCCCTCCCAGCTGCAGGCAGGTGTTCTCCGCTGTGCTAACCCCATCTACCCGCCTGGCTAAAGTCAGGGAAATGCTGCCTTAAAAAAAGCCTACTTCTCAAAATGTAAAGGCTACACAACACAGAATAATTTAAAACACTTCCTCGCTTTCACTCTCTTTCCATTTCTAATGTGTTATGTAGGTCTTGTACAGAAAAGGTATTGGGCTGAAGCAGATCCCAATTAGGAGTTTTTAAAATTAATTCTATTCTTTAAAAAAGCTAGATATAAAAACCATCAGATTACTAAACCTGTCTTCTATTTCACGTCATCTGAAATACACAATTTAGTGTTTTTTATGGCTTTCTCCTAGTAGCCCACTAGAGGTGACACAAGGATGGCAAAACCTGGTTCTGCACCTCTGATTTCAGCAACAAACTGGTGGAGTTGGGCTGCTGGGGGACTGCTGCTAGTGAGAGGGGAAAGAAGACTTAAGGCCAGAAGGAGTCCTGTGCTCTTCTAGTCTGATCTGAAAAATCATGATGCATTCAAGGGATTTCACTTTCAAAGACAATTTTCAGATGCAATGCTGGGAAATTTCTGCAGTGCTGATTCCAAAATCTCTGAGTACTTGTAACCCACCATCACAAACAAAATTTCAAGCCAAAGATTTTATCCTGCAGGTGTTACTCACATGAATGGTTTGCCCTGACCCTAAGTTTGATAACATGGTGTGAGGCAGGGGCAATGCTGTTTCAATGAAAAACTGGATCGGCTCAAACCATGAACAATTTGGCGGTGCCTTTTGTGGTTTTGAATCAATAGAAAGTTGAAACTTGAAGATGTCAACCCCATAAAAATGGGAAAAGTGGGGTATGCTAACCCCCTGTGAACCAGGTTTTACAAGAGATAAAGCTGCTGAATCCCCACAGTGAGGTCCAAAAGTAATTTAAATCTCTTCTCCTCTCTCCTTGCTCCCAATTTCCCCATCCCAGTTGTTGTTAGATGCATCAGCTGAGAAGGAAAGTTAGAGAGTGACACTAATAAGGAGGGCTCAGACACACTAAGAGTATTAAAAGGTTAGGTCATGGTGTGTTCTATTAAATAGAATATTAATTGAATTCTTGACATCTGAGGTGAACTGTGACATGCTCATGGGATAAATATTGCATTTAACAGAGCGTCATGACCTAAAGCTCTAAATACTATTGAGCATCAGTGCCAATCCTTCACAATAGATCTTAGCCTCAGTCCTCGGGGTATGAATGCTCCCTTGGAGTTTTGGAAGCTTGAGTTTAAAAACAGGTTTCACATTTCTTGTTTCTGTTCTCAGTTAAGTCCAAAATTAATTCTTCCATTTCAAGGCTACACTCTGTCTCAGACTTTTGGTTACAGACTCTTAATATATAGCTAGAAATGCATGTTTCAAATGCAGTGCATTACAAACCTATTGGGCATGGTACAATAAAGGTTGAAAGAGAATTTCTCCGTCTCCACCCCCACACCATAAAGGAGATTAAAACATTAAAAAGACCAATTAAAAATAGGGAATCTCATTGCAACATTTTCATTAACCCTCCCTGGTTCTTCTTTCTGTCTCATTAGTCATCACAGGGAGAGGAAGGATCATTTTAATTAGCAGCATTGTAAAGCTTTATTTAAGGCAACTGCCCCTCCTGCTGCTCTCTGGATTACCCTGCTGGCTTATAAATACAATACCAAATCATTAACAGCCAAAAACAACACCACTGAAGGGTCTGGAAGAAAGAAGATCCACTATGGTCAATGTTTAGGGCTCTTTAACAATGTCCTTTCTCCTTATTCAGGCATAATTCAAGCGTAATATTGGGCTTTATAAAACAACTCAATATCCTCTTACAGCAAAGCCCTTTCTAGTTGAGGATACCATGTGTTCAACTTTCTTCCCCTTTGTTTTCAAGGCAGTGAAAGCACAGAACCACATCTGATAGGATAGACATGGTAGATAGGATCACAGGTTTTCCAATGTCCCACTTTAGAATTACTTGTTAAATTCCCAAATTAAAGGGACTGCTGCACACTAACATCCTTGCAGGAGGGAGGTGAGCAATGAGACCCCAACCGGGAGAGGCTGGTGGAGCATTTTAGAAAGAGGTTCTTGTGAGCTGGGATGAAAACAAAATGAGCGCCCACATTTCATGAAAAGGAAATTGCTTTTACCAATCATTGCTTGCTGAATTTCACATTTTTGCAGAAATGAGCCCAATGGGTCTGTTCTGCTAAGAAACCCTCAGCCAGTGTTTCCAGCCAGCAGCTTCCATTCCTGGGAGTGCAGTCCAGAGTGTATGTCCCTGTAGAAGAGCAAATTTGCTCTCCCTCACACCCATTCAGTGTGTGACTGACCCCCACTGTCGTACACAGGCTTATTTTGAAAGTAGTTTGAGTCACTACGTTTCTATCAGGAATTAGATGCAAACCAAGACCTCTCACCCTCTTGCAGGGTCATGAGTCAGGGACACATTAATGGAAACGAACAGGACAGCGTGACCCCAAATCCTAAATTCCCCAAACCTTGGGAAGATCTGAACATTGCCTTCCAGCCTCTGGCTATTTCGAAGTCCTACAAACAAACAGAACATTTTCCTTCTGGACCATCCTGCAGCAGCTTCTGTCTTGCGTCCAGGAGAATAGCAATGAAAACACCACATTTCTTAAGACATACACTACACAAAATGTCCTCCTTACCAAGAAACCACAACTCTGACTATTAGGATTCACCCTTTAGATCTGGGGCCTACTTTCCCTGACCTGAATATGTAACTATGGACTCTTCAGTACACCTGGGTGCTGCAATCTCTAATTGTTCATCACTGTCCAGCCAAGGCAACCCAGTCTTTCCGCTGGAGCAACCTATTAGCTACACACAGGAATTTAAGCTCTGAGTACTCTACCATGGAGTTTTCATGTTGGGACCACAGTCAGAATTTGATTTTTTCAAAGTTATAACATCACACAGCTGAAGTTAGCTGAAAGTTTGAGGTATCTTCTTTGCTGCTGGGTGCCAAGTTGCGTTAAGGTATATTAGCCACCTAATTCTTCCACTTTATTGCTTGATATGACAAAAAGAAAATCAGGCCAGAGGGGACAAACTCTTAACACTGAAGTCTGAAAACACAAAGTGTGGTTCATCTCCCCCTGAAAGCAAGCTCGCCCTGACTTCAGTTGGAGCACTAAGCAGAAAGTGGAGGTAATACCAGCTTCTTCAAAAAAATGTACATATTCCTGAAGAAAGGTTTAAAAATGACTAGGTATGCTTGACTTTACCTACATGAACTACTGTTTAAGTAATAACAAAAAGGAAGACAGTAATGATGTATCACTGAATGATTAATATATTGCTACATAGAGTTTATTTCTGATTAAGTCAAGATCTGTATCTGTGGAGGTTTGCAAGGAGAGGTGATATCTTTTATGGAAGTAACTGCTACGTGTCAGACTGTAAGTGAGTTAGAAATAAACAAAATATTTCCACTTAAAAAAAAAAAATAGGGGGGAAGGGAAAACAACCAAAGTTCCAGTTTGGGACTGACCAGCCCCTCTGCCCCCATCTCAGCTCATCTCCACTCGGACAGACCGAGCAGGTCACAGACCTGAGCTACTGTCGCTAAATGCTCATCATCAAAACTGGGGGAGGCTTGCAGAGGCCAGTGCACTGCCAGTGCCTGAGCAGAACTGCAGCTTCAAGGGGTATCAGTCTCCAGAGATCACGGATGCTAAACTCACTTAAAACCAGACAGTGACGAACAGTCTGAGTAACAGTAATTGTAAAAGTTTATATAGGAGTTGCTTTGTTTTCTATTTATAGCTGCACTGTATTTTTCTTGTAATACATTTTTAATGACTTATAAGGCCTAGTTATTTATTCTCCTGAAGCCAAATACTTTCTTACCCTGATAATGCAAGCGAATGAGCTTTGCACAGAAGAGCTACATGAGAGACAGCTGGATCTGCTCCCTGCACTGGCAGCAGGCTGGAGGGACGCTGCACGGCTCTTGGGAGCCCCATGGCGGCACCCAAGGCGTGGATGCAGCAGGGACCCAAGCATGCAGCTCCCTGCTGCCTCTCTGCAGAGGGACTGCCTGTGGAGGGGCCTCCCTGGGCCAGAAAATTTCCAAATTACTAATTACTCTCTCTGCACACAAGGGAGTCTCTTTTTATGGTTACTTTGCTCTATATTTCCTAATCCAACATCAACCTTAGTTAAAAAACAACCCCCAAACCTGCAGTGTCACGTAGGCAGTGGCCCCTTCCATCTATGTGTTGAAAAGTTAAGTAGCATGAGCAACAGACCAAACAAAGGCAGAAGATGGGACACTTTGAAATGGCAGGTATTTACACGAAACATAATTAATCTGCTAAACCAGCATCCATCCCTAAGCACAAATGCTGATTGCCTCATGATGAGTCTAACCAGAATGGTATTAACTCTACTGTTTTTCTAAATTGTTATATACCAAATATTTTCTTTTGACTCCTCTTTATATTTAGATTAATAACTATGTAATCACTTCATTAGTTTATTTAGATTATGTTATTTTAGGAAATTATTGTTTAGATCAGCCTTGTCCTTCCCATCTATCTGTGCCTTCCCAGAATTAAGTAATATCTGAGGAAACCAATTAATTGCAACTCGACCGCTGTAATGGGGTCTGCTCTACAATGTGGCAATGTCTAATGGAGTTTTAATTTCCCCATGGTGAGTCAACATTTGTTTAAAGAAAGAAGACTGTCAGAGCAAACCACTGTCCAAGATGTGCAGCTTCTTCCAAGTCTGTGGGGCTGAACAGGCATCTCGGGACTGCTGCTTCTTTTGTTAGGGGTAAAATTCACAGAGGGTCGTAGCTGGGGCATCAAAGACCATCCCAATTCCCACCACAGGCTGAGGTTTCCTGTCGACTTGCAGAACGTGGAGGACATACAGCCCTCCATGGCTCTCAGGTTGCACCTCCCAACTTTGCAGGGGTCCTGCGTGCTAAAACGAACTTGTCACCCAGTGAAGGTTTGACAGCCCTTTTTCAATGCATGGTCTTCCTTAGAAAATATTTATTTAACTGTCCTGGGTCCTCGCTACGCAGTTGCACCAGCAAGTCCTTGTCACAGACCAGAAGCCCATTAAGGTGGGGGGCTGTCAAAAACAAAAGTCTCATCCCAAAGGAACCTGCTGTACCCATGTAACTTGTGACACACATGGGTCAGCAGAATTTATAACAAGGTGGTTTTTTTTTTCCCATTAATTGGATTGTTCAGAGTATTTAGTACCACCAGAAGTTATGCTTGGGGTTCTGGAGGGAGACAAAGCACCCAGAGCCCTTTGAAATGCCCCCGGTCCCTCCCTCGCTCAGGCCCTGGGCATCTTTGCAAACCTCAGCCTACGCGCTGTTGACTAATGACTGTTTTGCTTGGCGAACGCTGACAAACTTCTGAAGTCAGTCTGCCTTTCCCAATCTTCTGACAGCTTAAAAGATTTGAAACAAAGCTACATTATGATGCAACCAATTTCAGCAGCATCTGATTAACAAAAGGAGGCCACAGCTACCTGACAGCAGCCGGTGGTTATTTTTTATTTCTAAACCAAACTGATGGCCTCAAACATTCATACATGTATTTATTTTTTTGTTTAAATGTCTCATTTCCAGGGTTTTTTTGGATCGTGCAGGGAAATAAAGTTTTGCAATTCTTCTTCTCATAATAAGTCTGTCCAAAAATGATGTTGCTCGTTGTGTTGAAAGATGGTTTCATTTTCTACTCAAAATTGGTATGAAAAATTTGCCTTGCCAAATGAACATTGTATACTGAACTTGTCAAATCCTCTCTCCTGACACAAATAAAAGATAACATTGGGTGGCAGCATGTAAAACAGCACTGACAAGACAGCTAGGATGGAAGCAAAGAAATGCATATTTTTCTCTTTCTCTCTTTCTGAGAAGGGTAGGGGAAAGATCCAGGTGAGTGAATGCTGGCATGTTACAACCAAAAATACATCATCTAAAGACTTAACAAGCCGTTTCAATGTGGGTTTTAAGATGAACATAAGCAATTCCATTTCTGATTAGCAAAATCATGACAAAAGTCTTGACTATTTTCCAGGCAACCAAGAAAACTGCTAAGTAGAAAGAGTGGCTGGATGAAAGGGGTGTTCAGTTAAAAGTTCGCAACTCTGCTGTGCAGGCTGGAAGAACTAGTTATAGCACTGCTGAAAATTATTCCAAGTATATTTAAAAATAAATAAGGTAATGATAGCACTTTCATTAGATCTGCAGTCACACTATGTAAGTGAAATTTTTTTCCTATTAAAATTGTTGATTGAAGGCTGTTAGCTATTTATCAGCCCAAAATTACATTTCTTCTCTCCTAGGGGTTGCCTCTGTTAAAAATCCAACAACTGCCTAGTTAGTAACAAGAAAAGACTCCTAAAACTGCAGTTTCGGGTTTGGGGGGGGAGGAATACAAGCATGAAACACAGATTGCACCTTCAAATCCCTGATGGCATCACGCTTCTTTGTTCTGCTAAGAAAAATTAACCTCAATCTCGGCTCAAGGTCCCCCGATTGATTATCATAGTCATTTAAATACTGTAATCTCATTTTCAGCATCAGGGAAAGGGAGCGAAAAGAAGAAAAAGAGAAAGAGGTGGGGAAGCGAGGGGGAGAGAAAGAGAAAGCAGAATAAATTATCTGACAAAAGGAAAAAGGGCCTTTCTGCTTACGGAGCCTATTTCAGATCCTTCCACTTGATTGGAAAAGTTGATGAAGTTTAAATGAAGCAGAATTAGAGGCTCAGGCCACTGAGTATTGACAGGGGCCCATGGAAGAATGTGCAATTCAATAGGCCTGATTTCTGTGGAAAACAGGGGAAAGGCCTAAATGGTATAATCTTCAATCAAATCTAATATCGACACTGACAAGGCAGGGTAATGAGATAGGCCAGATCAGGCATGTTGGTTAAAGAAATTAATCCCTCTCACTGCACCAAGAGTTCAGCTTTGATGCCTATTGTACAGACCCCCGTCCCAGCCTATCTAAATGCTAACTAACTGCGAGTGTGATCTGGGACTGTGCTTTTCATTGCTGGGGCTAATCTGATAACAATTTTAGCTCCCTGATTATGGCAGCAGAGGTAGCACGGCAGTCCCTCGCCGTGACACCATGGAGAGGGAGGAGAGGGGCAGAGCGCAGCGACGGATGCAGCCGCGTCGGTGCGAGGAAACTTGTGTTTCGGTGTGTATTAGAGCATTAACACACCGTAATACATGGTAATTAGTGTAGTTACAGTCGCCTCCCGACCAGCTGATTGGTATCTCCTGGGAACCATGGAAGGGGCTGGGCAGCGAGCAGGAGGGTGATCAGAGAGAGCAAATGTAAAGGGACATTGGGAAGTTGAAAAGCGTGCTGCAAACAAAGGGGCTCTCCTACCTGGGTGAGCAGCCCGAAGCTTGTGATTAAAACCATCTTTATTTTTCAGGCTAGTTTGCTCTTCACTATGCAATATGAGGTTTGTTGTGTTGGCTTTTCTGCCTTTTTTTCCCCCCAGCCTAGGAATTACACTATTATTTTTAATCAGGTTTCACTTGTAAGATTTTTAGGCACAAAACCCACATTGGTTTGCTTAAAAAAATCAAACTAGAGATATTTCCCCTGATATCGAAGTTTTCTTACAGGCTATCACAGGAAATCTAGTAATAGGCTCCCACTTTCATTTATCTATGCTACTTCAGATAAATGTGAGTAGAAAAGTCAGTGTAATTTATTTTGTAAAGTACAAATGGTTAAAAAAGAAAATATCCTCAGAAATGCAGGTTCTGTCTAATCTGTACAATGTGAGCAGCCAAGCAAGAACAAAACAATCCCTGCAACATGACAAAGGCTTCTCAAATTCAATAATTAAGTATAAGAGCATCTCTGAGAATTTGCATGGAAGGCAATCTATCCTTGGGGAAAGTGTGGCTAAAAACTTGCAAAAATGCAGAACTGAAAAGGTTGGTCCCTGTGATCGCCGTGAACGTGCTTCGTTTGCTCTATATTCTGCTAGGCAGCACTCAAAAAGAGGGGAAATGATTGCAGCAAAGGTTTAAAAATGAAGAGCTTTTCGCCTTTTCTTTGGGCTGCTGCCCACTGGTTGCCTGCCCAATGCCCTCCTGACCAGGACAGTCCTTCCTGAGCCTTCGCCAGCTTTTCCTATATGCTCAGGACATTTTCTTGTGCCTCTTCCAGAGATGGAGAGATATTAATTGTTGGTGGAGCGGGAAGCTGAGAACAGAGAGGAAATAGGGCAGAGATGTTCCTGTGCTCTTACAGGCTTTAGCCGGGTCTCTGGTGCTGCTCTCAGCCTGCTGGGTTCAGTGTCTCGAGAAGGGTTTGCGGGTAAGGGCACGTTATCGGGATTTGGAATATCCCTGACTTTCTGCATGGTGTCTTCAGTTTGAATGAGTCTGAAAATCATCTCTTGGCTTAATGTGGTTTGGGGCCAACGCCATAAACTGGTGTTGGCTCTTCTCCCAAGTTTCTTAAATCTTTCAGACAATAAAGCCTGAGTTTTAGGTTCATCGTAAAAATTTATAGCCTGCAACAGCTCTGGATGCACTGAGAGTGTATGGACCCATTTGTGACCTTTTTAAATTTTTTTCTTTCCTCTTCTGCCTGCCTCCTGTCTTCCTTCAGCTTAATTTCTGCTTTTACATCACCAACAACTCAGGCAAGAGGCTGTACAGATGTTCTCTGCTATGACAATGCTGCTATTAAGGTCATAATGCAACAGTTTGGTCTAATGGTTATTATTGAGCTGGCTGACTTCAATAATGCACTTTTAAATCAAAGGGCCTTTGAAGCTTTATTTCCATTGTATTAGGCAAATAAACATAGAAAATTTTCGTGAACATAAAAGGCATTCACCTTGTAATGTTTCTGGGCTTATTAGTCTCACCAATTTGCATTGTATTGTTCACATAAAGGATCAAAATGCCCTTTTGCTTGCTTTTACATGCTGCATGCTGATCTTGGAGGTGAGCAGCTATGAATGCCCAGTGCTGCTGCTGCCATCCCTCCGCCCGCTGAATCACAGCTGGCAGTCTGCAGCCTGAGTCCTGCCTTCAAATAACCAGGAGAAAAACCCACTACTTTCATTCATGCAGAATGTTTACTTGCTTCTTGGAAATGCCTTATTTATTTCAGTGGTGTCTGTGCAAAATATGGGAGGGCACTAAAGCTCATAAGGAGTTTAATTTTTAGTGTACCAAATAATTAATTTAAAATCTTAAATGAGTTCATGCTGAGAAGAAAACCCTTACAAGTCGGTGCATTGGCAAGACAAAGCTCAGAACCAAACCTAATGATTATTTGACTAACCAGCCCTTCATTAGTTTATTTCTCTAATGAATTATTGAGCTGTACTGTGTAGACATTTCAGAATACATTTTTAAAAACACAACACTGGCCTTAGATTGCAAAAATATAATAGTAGTAGTGATATAATAATAGTAATAAGCACACAAAATGCTGCATAAACACTAATTAATCCTCAGCGTCCCCAAGCAGCAAGCACAGAAGGTAGGATGCTCAGCACATGTAGTGACTTGAGGTAAATAGTCTAATTAACACCAAATAAAAGACAACCTTATTCCAAACACGGCTCACAGTACTTGTGGCTACTCTGCTCTGTGTTACAGGGGTTATTCACCTAAGACAGACAAACTAAAATCTGGTCCCCGACCAAGTTTTCAATAGGCACATTGACTCCAAACAGCTGAGAGCAGAGAGGGAACAGAGTTATTTAAATCAACAAAGCTAACACCTGAGGGAAGTTACCCAAATGCTTGTGGAAGATGCTTTGCAGGGTGATGATGCTGTCAGCGGAGTTTGTCACACCTGGGGCTCTTGGTCAACACAGAAGCAGCTGTGAGATCTCAGCTGTGGCTGAATCCCCAGATCATTCAGGGAGAGCAGGGGCATGCTGTGGAGCCCATGGGGACCTGTGCTGTCTCGGCATGCTCTTGGTGCATAGGTGCTCTGCGGAGAGGGAGTGATTTTGCTCTCTGTCAGTCCCAGCTGTCACACAGACACTACACCTGCACAGTTTCTGATAGTTAATACAGCTGCTCCCTGAGCATCCAGCAATGGGTATATTTTTAAGGAAGCCTTTATTTTATCACCTTCCCTTCCTGTGCAGGTTAGCAGTCCTTGCACAAAGGTGGATGAGGATCACAAAGGTGAGTGGTGCCTCCTGGCTCTGCCCTGAAAAAGGGCTTGGTGAGGTGGGAGCATTGTTCCAGGTTCACCTTGGCTCCTTGCTATACTGGTGTCAGGAGAGCTAAAGATCAATGGATTTGGAGAGAAGCTTAAAAAAAAAAAAAGGGAAGGTGAGGGTTAAAGGCTCAAAGATTGAGCACAACATTCAGGTGTGTAAAAGCCTTGTTACAGCCCCAATGCAGGTCTATTAATAAAAGTTTCAACTCCAGAGTGATGGAAAACCTGCCCTTTCAGTAATTACTGTTGCAAGAGATGTTGTGATGCATGCAGGTTACAACTCAAAGCAAATATCCTTTTTCACACTGTGCACTTGTCCATGTTTGTCTCTCACATAATTAGAGCTTTTTTTCAAGAGGTGACACAATTTCAGTTTAATAAAATGCCACTACTTCCTTTTCTTAGCTGTCCTTTCTGTGGATCACTCCAGAAACCAAAATGAGTTTGCAAGAACTCTCAGCAGTGCCTTGCTCTGTGACAAGTCAGACGGCTCAGAAATACTTCATGATAAGGCTCAATAGGCATGAAAAGAAAAAGGAAAATGTGGTGAGTGATTTCTGCCTTTACTTGGTACCCAAGTAGTGAGTGGAGTCCCACAGCCACTTGGCTGGTGCCCTGCCATCACCAGGACTGAGCTGTTCTCCCTGGGCATGGAGCAGGCTCCCAGGTAAGCGTGGGGCAAGCTCTCCTGCCTGTTCCCTTCCTCTGCTAAAAAGGGCAGTTCAGCCTCCCTGGCCTAGTTAATCCTTCCTCTGCTGGGATTGCCAAAACCAAGGCTATCGGTGTGACAGTTCCTGTGGTTTTGTGAGTTTTTTGATCATATAGTCTTCCTCTGGAGACTGTGGCTGCTGAAACTTTATTGCTTGAGTCCTGTAGCTTTTGTTCAGTCTTATTTGGAAAAAAGAAAAAATTCCAGTTCTCAGGGCTGGAGAGAAAAGCTTAAGAAAATGAACCCTAAATGACCTGGCATTCAGACCAATAAAAAGAGCCTGGCATCGGTTGTCATGCAAATAACAAGCTTTTAAAACAAATATTGTGCGTTCCAGTGCTGAAAACTTCTGTTTGTTAAATCTGGTTCTCCTGCAGCTTGGATGACTGGGATTGAGACCCCATGCCAGCCTTTCCCAGCCTGCAAAGCCCCATCACCATTCTCCTCCTCAGAACTGCCAGTGCTGAAACAACTTTTTAATGTTGAGAGACACAGTTCAGGCTCTGAAGGCGAGCTGGATGCCTCTGAGCTCTGAAGGTGTTTCATGGAGAGCAATTCCCTGCTTTCTGCATGTCTGCTGGCCACGCTTGTTAAAGTGGATGCTTTAGCACGTGGGTCTGGCAGCTGGGATTTCCCATTTAGCTCCGCACACCAGGGATATGTCCAATGCCAGGCTGGTGACACAATGACTTTGGCGGCGATATGTTGAACATAATTATGGCATATTATCCAAAAGATGTTAATATAAACGTAACCAAATTGGTGTGGGCCACTTTTTCTGGAGTGCATGTCAGGCGTGCTGGGGCTTAAGTGCGGTGAAATCTTGTTCCCTGCCCAGAGCTGGCTTATTTTTGTAATGCGGTAGTTTTCAGTAAGTTTGTACTGAGAAAACTGCTTGACTAAGGCTTTTACTGGTAAAAACAAACAAACCAAAAATGCTTTGCTCAGATTTTTACTGGCATCAGTAGGTGAAATACTTTCCTCAATTTTATGCTGCAAGCAAAGATATACTGATAAACTAAATTAATTCATTGATTAATTAAAACACATCATACATTCTACCAGAAAAAAATAGAGCATTCATCCCTAGAAATCTTTATGTGAAAAGATGATGTTTTTAATCCGCACTAGCCAGAGCCAGAGTGTGTGGATACATCCTGGTGGGAGGTTGGAGCTGGGCAGAGCTGAGGCAGGAGGGTCAGCCAGAAATGCAGGCGGTCATCTGTGCTGTGGTCTCTATTTGGATACCTGGTGCCTCATTTAGAAGAGAACTGGGAGAGAAAGTGGGGGATCCTGTTGTTAGCTGCTGCAAAGTAGGAGGTCTCGCACACTTGCACTAAGGTTTTGGGGATCGACTGCTAGCTGGAGGAGGATTGGGCAGTAAGTGTCCCATCCATCACAACTGGGCTTCAGGTTCTTCTGTGTTTGCTGTCCTGTGAACCTTAATGACAGCTGTTGGAGCTCTGCATTCCTCAGTGCCCTCCCACGGCTGCCAGAAGCACTTGTCCAAGCAGCAGTTGTCTCAAAACATTTTGTCCCTTTCTTCTAAACTGTCTTTGTGTCCTTGGTTTTCAGGTGGCACTGCACAGCATGAGGTCTGGGACCTGCTGGTCATCCCCTTTGGCAGCTCTCTCCAAAATGCCTGGTTGCCAGCGCTCTCCCAGGGTGGGGAAGAGATCCCAGGCTGCAGTTGGAAGCACTAAGCAGAGACATGGCAGAGGGCTGATGCTGTGAGTATGCCACTACCAGTGCGTGCACCAGTGAGCGGGACTGGCTGGGTGCCAATGCTTACCCAGTAAACTGCCACACTGTCACTGTCACCTCCTGGCAGCAGAGGACACCCTGGTAAATTCAGCATTCGGTGAGGCACGACGCAGTGTGGGAAGGTAGCTGGCAGGAGGTCAGTGGTTTGCTGCACAAGCTTTACAATATAATTTACTGAGGTGTAATCACCACTGATTCCAAGACTAAAAGCACCCCTGTTAATAGCCCAGTGGCTTCATGCTAAAGAACTGCATCAGGTGGATGCAGATCTCTTTACAACCCTACCAACTGGCTTACTGTGAAGGAAATCCTCCTGCAAGGAAGCCTTAGAGAAAAGAAGAGGTCCATAATGCTAAAATTTAACACTACTTTTTCTCAAAACTTGCTCAAATTTTAGTTTCACCTGACCAGATAGCAGAAATCCAGATCGAGTCTTATTAAAACATAGCATGGTTTATAACTGCTCAGAAATCCCACTGCCAGGATGCTCTGCAACAGTTATGCGAGAAAAAACTCAAGCCCTAAAGCTGGGGCTGAGCAAACTGCTGGACCCGAGGGGAGAAGACATCAACCGACCTCTAGGGACAGACAGCGCTCAGCCGAATGCTCCTGTCCAGACAGGCAAAACTCCCACATAAATCACCATAATCTTAATGACCGCATATAATCTACCTGCAACATATACGCTACAGCAGAGGAGCCGCCCTTTGTAGGATTACCCCAGTGTTATAGTTGTAGACCTGGGATTTATGGTGCTGACAGGTGGTTTATACCCATTTCAATTTAAGGAATGTAAATGCATCGTGAAAATTAGTAGGATCAACCCAACCCCTGCAATTTTGCCTTAGTGTACCTTAAAAGCCATATAATTACATATTCTTCTGATTCATATTCATACATCACCTAAAAATGTATTTACTAGCACTCCCTTTGAAGAAAGGCAGAAACAGTTTGGAGGGATGGGGACGATGCGGCGCTGCCTCCTCTCCCTCCCAGCAGTGCAGCCTCCTCCACCCGAGGAGGTTCGCCCTGCCTACATCTGTCCGCACCAGCGCTTTCCGGGGCGAGCTAGGTAAGGAAATCTCACCCCAATTCCACTTCTAAGCAAAGATATGGCCACTTCCTATCAAACTTCTAAGATCCAGAGAAAAGAAAGAATGTAGAAGTTTTGGATTTGAAAAAGTGAAGCTGCTTTTGCATTATGATGCAAAACCTGCTTTTCTTCCTTTGCCTTCCTAATATAATTCCCGAATAGATTTTTTTAGAGTTTTATGAGGAAATAAAGAAGATATTCAACGTTGCAAGACTCAAATTTTCTGTGATATTCAAAATTCCAAAATTTTATGGCCGACTTCCACGCCTGCCGAGGTACGATTACCAGGGGTACTCAAGACCTATAACTACCGCAGCAGAAGCTGAGCAGCCGCGGTTTAAATGTCACCGCTGCCCGCTGCGGGAAAAACAACGTTTTTGAGCAGAACTGGCTGCCCTCGCCAGGAGAAGAAGAAAATTGCAGCTGGTCGAACCGCTACGGGGCGGGGGGGCATGCTGCGGCTGCCTCCCTCCCTCTGCACCCCCAGGGCAACGCTGCCGGTCCCCGCCAGAACCGGGAGGGCTCAGCACCGGCCGGCGGCGTGTCCCGGGTGGGGACGGGGGTGGGACAGGGCTGGCTGGGGCAGGAAGGTGTTCTGCGAGTGCCATCCAGGGGAGGAGAGCTGTACTTCAGTGGCTGCTCCTGGGGGGGACGGACACGCACCCCAAGGGTGATGGATACACACCTCAGGGGAGGCGGGAGGTTCAAGGGTGACTTTCGGTGGTTGTGGATATTGAGGAGGAAGGAGGCAGCCGAAGTGAGGTGCCTGAAGCTTTCTAAAGCTCAGCTTTAGAAAACTTTTCTTTTAGAAAGTTTTTGTAAAGCTTTCCCGAGCTCAGCCCGCCCACAGGACGAGGGCACAAGTGGAATTGGTAAGATGAGAAGTGTCAGGAGGTTGTGAAGTGACCGTCGCCTCTAAAGCCGGTCTAAAAATCCGAATTTAGGCAGTTGGAGTTCGTGTGTGTGTCCCCAGGACCCCTCCGCTGCGGAGGGGTGGCACAGAGCAGCCCCGGGGACACCTCGGTCCTTGTCCCCGAGCCCTCCTCGAACCGTGGGGCTATTGCTGGAAAAAAGATAAGTGCCTCGGAGGGAAAACCCATCCCACGCTGCTGCCAGTCGCCATCCCGGGGCTACCGGCTGTTTAACGGTGATAAAACGCGAAGGAGGAGCGAGAAAACACGTTTTTCCCTCCTTGTTATATAAATTAGTGGCGGGAGGAAGCCTGTTTTCAACTGTTGTCACCCTCCGGGTGCTTTAAGGGAAGCTTCCCCGCTGCTTGGCCGGGGGCTGCCCGCGGGGACCGTGACATTCCCCCCCCCACGCCCCCCGGGTCCCACTCGCCGCTACCGGCGCTGCGGTGGGGGGTGGCCGTGCCAGGGCAGGGAGCCGGGAGGGAGGGGAGGGACCGGGGGTCGCCGGGGCTCACCTTGAGGATGAGCGGGTTGCACAACATGCTGTCCCGGGCCACCCCCAGCCGCTCGTTCTCGCTGCCCGGCTCCACCTCGGCCAGGGACAGCGGCTGCCGGCGGGATGCCGGGCAGCCGCCCGCCATGTCGCAGCACCACGGGGAGCCGGGGGGCTGAGGCTGGCGGCGTGGCCCTGCCCCGTGGGGGGGCCGGGAGGGTCTCGCCGTGGGGCTGCAGCTCCCACTCGTGACCGTGGGGAGGAGCGGCCTGGCCAGCGGCGCCCCGTCTCCTAGCAACCGCCGTCGCACGCCGTCGGTCCGTTGCTTTGGTGGGTCCGGCTGGGACCGCTTCCGCTGGGAGGCGGTGGGAACGGAAAAGTCCGGTAGCGGGGTGGGTTTGGGGGGCGGGCAGTGTTGCGGGCGGACGCCGTGGGAGACCGCGTGGCGTAGAGGTGCGGCGGGAGCCTGCGGGCGACCGTGACCCCCCGCGGGGGCGGCGGGATTTGTTGTCCCGGCCAGCGAGGAGGAGGCGGAGGTGGTAGAGGCCGGCGGGGAGGGCGTCAAGGTCCCTGAGGGGACCGTGGTTTCCCCGCCTCGGCCCGCCCCGGTGCCCCCGGTCTGTGGCTGCTCTGGGTGCCCCACCTCGCCCTCGGTAGTCCCGGCGGGGCGGAGGGTAACGGCGGGCCGGTGGGTCGGTGCGTGCGTGGGAGCGATGTGCCTCCGCCCAGGCGGTGCCGCGGGGCCCTGTCACACGGCCCGGCCTCGCCTTGTGGCCCCCGGCCTCGCTTTCTTAGGACGGTGCCGGGGCGAGCTGTGCTGTGCGGTTTGGTGTCTGTCCCCGGAGGTTTTAAAGCAGCCGCTCCTCGGCGGGCGTGAGGAGGTAACGCCTGGTACCGGTCAGCGCTGGAAACCGCCTTGGGGATGTGAAATTCAAGGTTTTGTGTTTCAGAGATGATGGGTTGTTGTTTTGTCAGTGGGTTTTTTATGTGCTGGCCGTGGAAAATGTGCTAAAAAGTACTTCCTGCCTGCTCTCTGTTACTCCGTAGTTTTCAGGAGTAGATTTGTTCTGGTTCTCCGTTGGAGCTGGCAGGTCATGGCTGGGCTTGGGCCTGTTTGAACGTGGGCAAAGCCAGTCAGAAGCCTCTAATTAGACAAGCTGGTTTTAGTGCTGACTAGTTTAATAGTTCTTTATTACTTTTAGCTTGTGGCTGTTTCACTGCCGAAAGGAGAGTTGAATATAGTAGTCTGTCACTGCTTATTTATTCAAAATCAACTTTAAACTAATAAAGTGTATCTTTGTTATAGGAAGGCAATTGTAAGGCTGAATACAGCTGTGATGCACATCTGTTTGATGAAGAAAGTGTTGATTTTTCACAGTCACTTTGCAAAATTGGCTGGATTGAAAAGTAAGTATCTTTATTATATGTTTCTAGCAAAATATTGAGTAGTTCCATAGTATTTTTATGGGGTTTTTAAAATAATTTAAAATTTTTTTTTTACTGTGTAACAGTGTGTAATGGTACATAGGTTACAATACTTGAGTAACACTTTTATCTTTTATTTAAGGTAAGACGAAATATGACAGAAAAAGCAAATGCAGATGATTTTCAAGTTCGGGATTTTCTCAAGAAGAAGAAGAGAAAACACAAAAAATACAAGAAATATGAAAATGATGAAAGTATACATAATGTAGAGCTTAGCTGTGCTCCTCCACTGCTCTTAGAAGATCAAGCAGCACAGAGTGGTGAAGGCTGTAAAAAGAAGAAAAAATCCCAAAACAAGGGGGAGAAGCAAGAGTCGTCATTAGATAATTCTTGTGTAGGACTGGAACATGGAATTAGTAATGAAACTGGAGTGGATGCTTCCCAAAAGAAAAAGAAAAAAAAGAAGCGGAAGTATAATGATAATGCAGATGAGCAAACTGATGTAACTTGTGTTACGGTAAATCAGCATAGCACTGATGCTTGTCAGGAGTTTGATGCTGATTATATTTATTTAAAACAATCTGTTAAGAAGAAAAGAAAAGATAAATTGCCTGAAGAGGATGAGGTACATGAGCTGCCTACCTCAGAAACGTGCAACAAAAATGATAATAAAAGCTCAAAGAAGAAAAAGAAGAAGAAAAGAGGCAGTAGCACCCAGGATATGCAGGAGGACACAGATGTAACCATTGGCCAGTCACTGTTGTCATCTCCAGAGCAAAACAGGCAAGGGGAAGACACAGTCTTACCGTTACCTGCAGAAGAGGGTGGTGTGGCAGCGCCCCACCAGTGGCATAAAGATGGTGACTGCAATGCTGCTTCTGCCATGAGTGAAGATTCTGTGGATTTACCTGCTAATTTTTCTAAGCTGACTAAAGCAGCTGATGAATCTCCTCGAAAAACTCCAGGGCGTGCTAGAAAGGCAAAAAAAAGCAGCGCTTTTGTCGTGGAAGAAAGCTCTTCAGAATCTGATGTAATGTAAGTTTTGGTTGTGTTTCTGTGGGGTTTTTTCAGCTTTTCTTTTTTATTTCTCTTCCCCTCACCCCCTAAATATGTTTCTATCACATTATTTGGGTCCCAGATTTTTGTTCAGTCTGTTTTGTGTATATTTTTAAAAACAACTTCAAAAACCTTTACAGAATGTTGAGATATTATAGAGGCATACTTACATGATATTGAGATGTTATAGAGACATACTTAAGAGCTTAGTTATCTTGTGAAGATACAATGAAAATTTGTAAGAATACACTACCATTGCCTTCAACGTAGAATATTTTCTCCTATTTAAAAACCATAGGTATAGAAATAACTTATGTGCATGCAATTCATATTTAGTTAAAAAAAAAGAGGGGGGGAAGAAAGGGATTTCATTTGTTAAATTTGGTGTTTATAGTGAACATATGCATTTTTACCAAGCAACTAGTAAGGTCAACTAAAGAATTTAATGTTCTGTGCAAACAAATGCTCATGTAAGTAGCTCCTGGTGCTTTTACAGTGTCCAGAAACCACAAGAGCACTAGTAAGACACAGATGGAAAAGTTCTGTGTTGCCAGTGGTAGCAAGGGACATTATTTCTTCTGTATGTGCATGTGTGAGAATTTTGTGGGAAAGGTGCGGATTGTCGAAACTTCAGCAAGCTCTTTGAATATTGTAAGTAAATAAATGTGATAATAAATTACGTTTGTAATAAAAGGTTGGAAATACAAGGGGGTGGATGTGTGAAATACTCCTTGTTATTTAATTAATGAACATATTCATTCTTTTAATGGTAGAGATACTAACAAAATCTCTGTTTTGTAGCTCTAGTGGTGTATTTTATTTTACTCCTTTTTTTTTATATATCAGGACACCAGAACCTTCGGCATCAAATAGAGAGAAGGACCAGTCTAGTTCCTTCTCTGAAATGGCAGCCACTGATGAGCCTAGTCTGGATGAGGAAGAGTGGCTGGACTCTACCACTTGTTCAGTCATGGATTTGGATACTGCAAAACAAGAATTGGAACAGTTTATTCCTCATGTGAGGAATATATCGGATGATTCAATCAGGAAGATGGCTGGAAGAGACTTAATGAGGTTTAAGCAGTTTAAAAAACAAGGTGAGCTCTCAAAATATTGTTGCAGTGAGGAAGGACTGTGGAGCTGTGCTGATGTTTTGACAGAGAGAAAATAGTTTGGTTTTGTATCATGTCTGTCACATCCGTGGAGTCTGGTTCGCTTCATTCCAATGGACATATTTTCTGTTTCTCTGCTTCGTAGCAGCTACTTCCTCATTGTCAAATTACAGTCCAAAGCATATGCGTAAATTACCTGCTCCCAGCTTCTGTTTTGTCTCTTTTCAGTTTTCTTTTTTCACCTTTTTAATTTATTGATCTTTTCTTATATGTTTGCTAAAACCTCAAATGTAATGCACAAGAGATGGTACTTGAGGTTTGCTATAATTTTTCTTTTTTTAATAAAACTTTCTATGTGTTTCAGGTATTGCTGTCAAGTTTGGTAGATTTTCCGAGAAGGAAAATAATCAAATCCGGAAAAATGTTGAAGAGTTCTTATTGATTACTGGAATAGACAGTGCTGAAAAACTCCTGTTTACCTCGAGGTATCCAGAAGATAAAGAAACTATCAATCGCCTAAAAGCAGAACATCATTTTTGTGAAAAACTTTGTAAGTATTTAAGTTCCTTCTCAAATAGCTGAATGTTACATTTCACAACCTGGTGATATCGCGATGTATTTTCTAAAATAACTTTTATTGGAAAGCACTGATGTTGCTAAATTTGGCAAAAAAGGAGTGTGCTGCTGAGAGTACGTAGTTGATAATCTGTACAGTATACTTGTTACCTTTTCGTGAGTCCGGAGCGTTTAGAGATTAAAATATCATTATGACCAGCAGCGCTTACAGACTTTCAAACTTGCATTTGGACTTTATGGCTTAAGGTGCATTACTTGCTAGGCTTTAATTAAGAATAATGATTTATTAATGGAAGGTGTGATTAAGTCCTGTCTGACGTTGTCAGCTGTTCTTAGAGCACATAAAGAGGTGGCAGGTTCAGGATGATGGCAGACACTGAAAGAAGTTAGGTCACTAGCCAAAGTAGTTTTCCAAGATGTGAGGAAAACAAAATTCTTATGGCGAAGATTCTGTTTGGAGGAGGAGCATCTCCTCTCTTCCTCTTCCCTCATTTTGTTAGGCTTCTCTTGGCCAGAAGGCATTCACACTTCGTATGGCAAACATGCTCATTTTGTAACATCTATGATAAATCTACTCAGTGCACTTTCTCAGTGGCTTTCCGTTCTGTGTTTGGTCTGTATTGTTAGCATAGGCAAGACAGAATAAATGACAACCTCTAATGGATTTGGATATTAGCATTTATTTAAGGATCAGTGAGGCTACAGATGTGTTCCTCCTTGATTATTTCACACACGCAGTCATTCCCTCTGCATCGTCACATTTGCCTGGCGTTGACTTCCCTTCCCATTTGGGGGATTGCTTCTGGTCTGGGAAAATTGGGCAGAAAGTCGTGTCAGTGTTATGCGAGTTGCTTGCAGTTAACTGTCCTGGGCATTGCTGACCAAGACTGTTATGTGTTCCCAGGTATTGGTCTCTGTGGATCTTTGCCCACTTCAAGGATCTTTCCTTCAGCCAAGATCTCACTTTATTTTTGCTGGATGCCCCCAGTCCCTGGTTTTCCCAATTGAGATAGTGTATATGCAGAAGCACAATATCTCATCAGCCTCCTGATGGGTGGCTGTCTGTTGTCTCCCTGTTAATGGGAGTATTCAGTATGTTACTTACATTTGATCCAGATGTTATAAAAATTTATGGCCAGTCCATACAGTCTGTAGCTAGTGAGTAACAGGTTTGTGCTTGAGAGTTCAGAAGTTCAGTCTTTGATACTTACCCACACGTATGCACACATGTATGCAATTATTTACCAGCTGTTGGCATTCACAATCTTACCATGGTCATAACAATGACATCTTTGAAACTCCTCAGGAGATTCTGGCCAGACTATTTCCTCTGCAGTTACTGAAGTGTCGTAGAGTACGTTCTCTTGAATGGAGAGCATCTATCATTGGCAGCGCGGTCATGAAAATGTATGTTGTTCGTTTTTGGTTTTGTTTTGTTTTGGCTTTTTTAAAGTGGCCTCACCAGTGTGAGAAATGTTTGTTAAAAATGCTTCATTTACCTTCTAGCTGAGGGCATACCGCGACCCTGGAGGCTGATATATTATCGAGCAAGGAAGATGTTTGACCCAAATAATTATAAAGGGAGGTAAGCAAGTTGAAAGAGTTTCTGAATGCTAATATCAGTCTCTGATGTTTATTTGTACATTAAAAATGGATATAAGTGCAGATCATCTCTCCCATTTGTGCCAATTACTGTGATTTAATTGGCAGTTCATTTTTCTGACTAGCCCTTATTAAGCCCTCGGTTCTAAAATGTGACTTGAAATGGTAGCGATGAGTAACATTGAAATGCTGGTAAAGATTACAGCTTTTAAGATATTGGAATGGTTTGAATTTGCAGCTGAAGCTGTCCCCATTTCCTCGACTAGGTATACTAAGGACGAAAAAGAAAAATTAAAGAAATATCATGCTCTGCATGGCAATGATTGGAAGAAGATTTCTGAGATGATGTCCCGCTCTAACCTCTCAGTTGCTATGAAATACTCTGAAATCAAGTCGGGTATGTAATTTTAAGGAAAACAATTCATTCTGTGCATTTCAGTTTGAAAAGTTATTTTAACTGTATGTTGTATGTGCCCTAAACTTTAGGAAAAAATCCCTAGAGTGGATTTTTTTTTTTTTAATTAATTTGTGGTGGTGGTTCTTTTTTCCAGGCCACTGATTGCATTTTCCTATGGAAGGGATAAAAACAGTGAATCATATTAAAAGAGAGAAACTAGGGATCGGTGCTATTCTTTAGTGGTTAGGCTGAACTCCTCTCTCAAATCTGGTATGCAGAAGAGTTTCTGGGAAGTGTGTTAAGAAGCTGGTCCTGTAAATAAGAATAATGCAAAGTGAAGCATTTGCTCTTTTGCCTTTTTTCCCCCAGTCATTTACAATAAATTATGCCTTAACCTTAATTTTCTATTTTAGCTATTAATTATGGTCCTTGGTCGAAGGAAGAGACCCAGAAGTTAATGCGTGCAGTGGAGGAGGTGATTAGGAAAAGAATGGAAATAGAAGATAGAAATTCTCTTTCGTCATTGGAAAAGTCGCATAGAGAGATCGTGATGGACTGTGAAAGACTGTACCAAAAGCTACCATGGACTGAGATTGAAGCTAAAGTGGGAACTCGGTATTGGAGACAATGTAAACAGAAATGGTAAGGTTTTATACTAAATTGAGATAGTAAAATGTTTTCTGGGGAGTATTTAACTCCATTCTGCAAAACTGTTTGTACCATGATAGTTGTTTGGTAAGACAGGTAATAAATAGGTTGTAGTCTACAGAAGAGGTGTTGCAAATGTGTCTGAGACAAATAAATAACTCTTTGCCAGCTGTGGTAAGTCTTCTTCTTGCTGTGATAACGAAGCCTGGTATCTGCTTCTCTGTGGCAGCAGTAGCATCTTGAAGACACTTCCTTTTGATGCTTGGAGTTTCTTGAAATGATAGAAACCTTTTTTTGTGTGTTTTCAAAGGACTACAATTTTAACAAAGAAGATGACCAAAGGGCAGCAGTTATATAGGGGGACCAAAAGATTACAGACCAAGATCAATCTTATTAAAAGGTATAGTTCAGAGTTACTGGAATGTTTTTGTGTTTCTTAACTGTTCCAAGTTGTGTTTGTAAAAGCTTGCAGGGTGAGAATGGCATGCCTGCGCCTTCGTACAGGTTTCACAACCACTCTTTTCTTTGGACAAAATGTCCTGTGACTTCTGACTGGGGGAGCTTTGAGCATTATTGAATTATTTCTTGAATTCTGCCTACAAACTGCTTCTGTATTATATTCACAGATTGTATGAAATGAAAGTGGAGGATGCTAATGAAGTAAACTGGGAAGAACTCAGATATGTTTTTGGGTAAACTTTTTTCCCTCTTTTTATGGATACAAAGGGTAGTTGAAGCAGACAGTCTTAATAATTCCATAAAGGAATCAAAGTTGTATGGCCTCTTCAACTATAGAAAATGTCGTTTAGCTTAGTAACGTACGGTTGCATATCCTTGCGTAGTACTGAGCAATAAACCATGCCTATAAGCTCTGAAACTTAATTTTAACTGCTTCAGGCAACCCTTATTGTATTCCTAGTGCATTCTGTGTATTAAAACTGTGTTATGTAGTCTGTGCTGAAGTCTTTGATAAAAGACTTTTCCAGGTGTTAATCAACACATAGGAAAAAGGGATAGTTACAGGAATGTGTAATACAGGATAATAGTCTTCTTCCAAACAAAGTGTTGAATATGGAGTTACCAATACTGTGAATGCTATGCTTTTCTCTACAGCGCTTTTTTCCTTTTTCCACATACTTTGTTTCATTTACAATTTCTTTTCACTAAACGTATAATACGTGTATAATGGCATGGTTTAGGTTCTTACCTTCAAGGGGAACTGCTGTCTTGAAAAAGTGGCCTGATTAGGATTTGAAATCCATCCTTTCTACCTACAGCTAAAATATTATTTGACTGGCGTCACTCTCATGAATGGATAACTCAGTAACAGCTAAACTTTGTAGTAGTTCCTTGAACCACTAATTTCTTTGAACTCTTCTCTTTTCAGAGATGTCCCTAGAGCTTATGTTCAAGCAAAATTTTATAAGCTGAAAGTCTCCTGTGTCCCTTCTTGGCAAAAAAAGACTTTTTCTGGTCAGTATCCCAGCTGTTTGTATATACATCTTAAGGTTTTTGCTTGAATCTAAGAGGATATGTATTCTAGTTCAATTCTTTCTTAATTAGCTTTCCCGTAAGTAAATTGGCTAAAATCTCAGGCTTGATACTTATTTTACTAAATGCCTCTTTTTTTTTTAATAAGTTTACTTCATGCAGTACTTATCAACCACTCCTCTTTAAAACATCAGCTTTAAAAGTTTTAGGACTGTGCTTTTTTAGTTTATCTTTGCATGTATGTATGTGTCTGATCTACCCTGCAGCCACTGTGATTACTACAGAATAGTGAGATCTTTTACATTTAACACTGACAAAATAATTTCTGTCTGTGAGATGCTGTTTCCCCTAGGCATCCAGTTTCCCTACAGATCCAATTAAGACTACTTTTTTTCTTTTTTTTCAAAGAAATTGTTGATTATCTTTTTGAAAACAAGCTTCCGGAACTTGAAGAAAAGTTAGAAAAAGGGAAGGGGAAAGACCTTAGTTCTGAGAGTTCAACAACCAGCCAACAGAAGAAGGCTTTCCAACTCAGTGACATTTTTGATTCCAGTGAAGAGAGTGATTGACTGCCTTAAAAACAATTCCTAGTCTGTATATTTAACTGCAAGATGCACCTTGTTGAAAGTGGGTGCAGATCAACAACTGCAGGTACAGAGGCTATCTAATAATGGAAAAAGTAAGGATATGCATGTTTGATTTTCTTGTTTCATATTGAAGGCTGAGGTAAATACAGTTTGTGTGCCACCTTCTGTTACCTTAATTTAGCTCTGGTTTTAGAAGCCTTTTTTTAAGCATCCAAGTTGCTTTCTGAATGTCTCGGAAACAGTATGTTTTCTACTCCTTTGTTTTCTGTGGATTTGAAAGCTACTGTTTACCCTTTGTGCATAAACTTCTTTTTCAGAACTTTAATGAATTTTAAGTCATTTTAAAAAAAAATAAATTCCTGGAATTGGGGAAAAGGCTTTCAGTTTGCTTTTAAATCTCTATAATAAACAAATCTTAAGACATCTGTGTTGATGGAAACAGCACAACTTTGAGGTTTGAGTTTTTCTTTTTTTTAACAGATATCTTGTTCTTAAAAGCACCTGAATTTTATTTTTGATGTAGACCTATACTTTTAACAGCCCTTCTAGAGGAAAGGAATTATTTGTCTGTTACTGTTCATAAATTGTAATGTCATTTCATGCTAACCAGAACAATGCATTTTAAATGTTTTTGTTAATATTTTGGAATAGAGAGACAAAGTGCACACGGTATGTATATATACATATATATGTGTCTGTGTGTATATATATATTTTTATTGTGCCAAGGAGAATTTCTTACTAAAGTGTAGAAAGTTGAGGGATGAGATGGAGGTTGTACTCATGTTGTTGTATGATATTTTTAACTATCTGCCTAGAGTGATTATTTGTAAATCAATGTTTTAAAAAAGAATCTTGCTGTGCATGTAAAGTATTTGTATGGCTTGTTTATATTTTCTGTTGGAAAGCATTGGAAAGTAATGCAAGAAGACTTGGTTTCTGACATACTGCTTTTGATGGTCATTCTGATAAGTGAGACTTCCCTTCTTTAATTTTAATAATTGTCATTGAAAATGCAGAACTTTCAACAGCTTGAAATAAAGGCCTTGTCAGAGGTTCTTCTGGACTGTGACTCCTAGCAAAGGATGTTAAATGAGAATTTTCCATATTTAACTGTAGTCTGGCTTTAGTCTCTCTGAGGTTAGAAAACAATGCGATTTTTTGTGGGACAGGCAGGATGCCCCGTGAGATCAGCCACTTATATTAGGGTAAGTTTTCCTGCCAAGAGGTGAAATGGCGGGGGGGGGGGGAAATGTGTCAGCTCCCTTGCACGGAGGTCTTTGACTTGCTTCTGTTGCCTTATGGGTTTGAAGGTTAAAAGCTGAAGAACTTGAAATTTTTAATCTAAGCAGTTTGTGTTTTTCAAGTTTTTTTTCCTGAAAGACAGAGTTCCTCTGAATTTTCTGCAGGCTAGAGCACAAAAGATTCTGTGGTTGTAGAGTTTTGTAGAGTAGATCTTGCAGAAATAAACTGCCTCCATAACGAGGTTTATTTTATCTTTTGCTTTAAAGGGAAACTTCTAACAGAAGGCTTTTGCTGGTATGTTATTTTGCAGAGTAACTGCTTTTAACAAGTGAGTCAGCCAGGGCAGGAACTATAACGTGACCTCTGCTGCCCAGGAAAAACGGCAGACACTTCCCCAGCCCTGGGAGGGGAGTGGGGAAAACAATTCCTTACCTACATGTGCTTTGGTAATTTGGTGTTTGTAATCTCTTTGCCTGTGGACAGATGATTGTTGGAGGAGGAGAGTACTTGTTGATCACTTCCCATTCGCTGAATAAGAAAGCAGCTTTTCCCTTTGCTGTCATCTTATAAAGGCTCATGGGAATGCAGGCAGGGCAGGCAGTTGTTTCATGTGGGTATTTGAGTATTATTGAAAACAGAGCAAAGTCCATACAGAGGCTTAAAAAAAAAAACAAACAGCCTCCACAGCATGATGAGGGAAATAACATTGACAAAGCTTTGTGTATCGGGCTGCATTATAAATAAGAGCATGACAGATCCTTCAACTCTAAAAGGCACTGTGCATCCCCTAAAAACTACCACGATTCAAGCAGATATGTCGCTTCAAGCATTTTTCCTGGTGCGTTAATGGCCTGAACGCTGTTCTAAAAAAATTCTTGGCTATGTGGCATTATCAAAGATGGAGACAGCCGGGTTACAAGGGTGTTGTTTGCAGCAGAGAAGCACCTCAAAGTTGAGGAGTGTTATGGTGGCAGCAGCTGAAGATCAAACAGGAGTTGAGGAAAGGCAAATAATCTCTGTTTGATTCCCCAGAGCCCCCCAGCCTGGGGGACAGCGTTGTCCCTGTGACCTGGAGGGTCAGTAGGTGGTGGGGCTGGGACAGAGGCCTCCAGCGATGTGGCTTCACCTCGGGACCCACGGGCAGGGGCCAGGCCCCCAGCAAGGACAAAACCTTCTCCTGCCTGTTTCAGGACGTTAGGTTGGGTATTAGGAAAAGGTTCTTCAGCCAGAGGTGGTGGAGCCCTGGAACAGGCTCCCCAGCGAGGCAGTCATAGCGCCAAGCCTGATGAGGTTCACAAAGCACTTGGACAACGTCCTCAGACACATGGTGTGAATTTTGGGGTTGTCCTGTGCAGGGACAGGAGCTGGACTTGATGATCCTTGTGGGTCCCTTCCAACTCAGGACATTCTATGATTCTATGATTCTCTGTGTGGCAAGAGGCAGGGGGGCTTACTTTGCATGGGAAGCTGTGAGGAAGCTTTCCCCCCTCCCCAGGGGTTGTTGCTTCAGACTGCTGGGGCACGCCCTGCACTTGGCTTCATCGTGGATTTGGGGTGGGATTTTATTATTTCAGCACTTAGGCCATTCTATCCTTGAGGCGGTGCCCTTAGCTGTGCTCCTTGGGGCTTTCACGCTACTTAAGTTTATGATACAAGAAAAAGTCTGGAGAACAAGTCTTATGAGGAGTGGCTGAGGGAGCTGGGGGTGTTTAGTCTGGAGAAGAGGAGGCTGAGGGGAGACCTTATCGCTCCTTGCAACTACCTGAAAGGAGGTTGTGGTGAGGTGGGGGTCACTCTCTTCTCCCAAGACACTAATGATAGGACGAGAGGAAGGTTTAGATTGGATATTTGGAAAAATTTCCTCCTTGAAAGAGTGGTCAGGCACTGGAACAGGCTGCCCAGAGAGGTGGTGGAGTCACCATCCCTGGGGGGGTTCAAAAACCGTGCAGATGTGGCACTTGGGGACATGGTTTGGGAGGCCTGGGGCTGTTGGGTTAATGGTTGGACTTGATGGTCTTAGAGGTCCTTTCCAACCTTAGTGATTCTATGAGTCTATACTGCGCAACACTCCTTCCCCCCTCGTCCCTGCGTGCCTCAGTTTCCCCGTGGCCACCTAATCCCCCCCCCCCCCCCGTAACTGGTCCTTTAAGGCCCCCCCCCGCGCTCCCCGGAGGGGTGGGGTTTGTTCGCACGAGGGGAAGGCGGGAGCCCACTTCCGCGGGCAGACCGGAAGCGCGGGGAGCGCCGGGGCCTGAGGTGGGCTGAGGCGGGGAGCGACGGCGGCGGCGGCGGCGGCGGGGCCAGGTGAGGGGAGGGACCGGACCGGACCGGGCCGGACCGGGCCCGGGGCCTGGGCCCCCCCGCCTGGCCGCCCCGGCCCTTCCTGCCGCCTGGACGGGGGAGGCCGGGCTTCCCTCAGGTCCCCTTTGTCCGGGTCCTGCTCCCTCACGCCGCCTCAGGGGAGGCGCTGCCCGCTGGGCCGGGCCTGCTTGGCGGGAAGGGAGCGCCGTATCCGCCGGCTCCCCGGGCGGCGGGAGCGGGCAGGGCTGCCGGAGAGGCGGCGCTGGGAGCGGGGCGCGCCCGGCGCCGCGGCGGAGGAGCTGCCGGTAGGTGCCGGGGCGTCCCCGGGGCGGGGAGGCCGGTCCCAGGGGCGGCTGCGCAAATGGGGAAACTGATTTCACTTTCGCCTTCCGTCTCGGCTTGGGCGTTATCTGTGACCAGGTGCCGATACTCACCAGTAGGCAGCCGCTACAGCGTGTCCGTACTGGGCGTTGCAGGTAAAGGGCTGCTGGCGGCCGGGGTTTGTGTATCCGCGTACGCTTCTTTAGGCCATTTCCTTGCTTAATGCGCGTAGATAAATTTTTACACCTTTTTAGAAAAAGGTGGGGTAGATACCGTGTTGCTGGCATTTGAATGGCAGAAGGGATTCAGTTGCAAATCGTACTTACCGCTTCATATAAAATGTGTGCTTAATATAAAGCACGTTAATCTAAATACAAAAGTAATTCCTAGTCTATGGCGCGTGAACTGAACCGATTTCTGATGATGACTGTTTTGCTCTAGGTCTTCGAAATACCATCAAGGCTGGATTACCCGGGGATGGGCTGTTGAAGACAGTGCTTTGCTGTGCTGTGCTGGAGGTCACGGATGGCTGAAGGTGTCAGCCCCCTCCCTGGCTGCAGAGCAGCGCTGTTCTCCTCTCCACCATGTGACCTGGCACATCTGCACAGCCGATAGCTTCCTTTTCCAAAGGTAAGTACCGCAGGTGGTTTTCTTCCCCCCGGTATGTAGGTATGAGGAAATGTATGGTTTTGCTTTATCTAGGTTTCCCTTTTGCATTCCTCGTTATGCTAAATAACAAGCAGTTACCATCATTCCCTTTATAAAGTTAATTCAAGTGTTCATGCTTTTCTAGTATTCTATTAAGTTTTTCAGACAATTAGGATCTGAGATGACAGTATTGCTGCTTAGTGAAGAACTTCTGTTTTTAGAGGAAGCAATCTGTGGTGAGAATTCTGTGATGCTTTCTAACTATAATAATAACGAAGTCAGGAAAGTTCTGCATAAATACCCTTTGCTTTTGACAACAGGGATTTGTTGACCTATAAATTTTAGCAGGAGATCAAGAAAAAAAGCTAATTACATTTTGTACTCATTAGACCTAGATTCCACAGATACCCGTAAAACAATATAATGACTTTAGTGCTGTAGTTCTGGAAAGTGTGCATTTAGTGTGGATGAGGGGCTTTTTTGTATGTAAAGTGAATTTTCGCATGTTGTTTTGTAGTTTGAAAATCATGTAATTTGACTTCTTTTTGGTGCTTTAATTTTCATGTTTGCCATTCAGCAGGCATTTTTCTGTAATGTTCATTTAATGCTTTAATCTTTATTTCTTTGTTTAATTGCATGTGCCTATATGATATAAGAACATCCAAGAACATATGCATGTACGCCGCTAATGAGTTACATAAATCCTGAAACTCGTCCCACTTGAAAATTAGGTACTATTGTGGCTGAAAGGAGATATTTTGCCACTTTTTAGTCTTTGGACTTCTGTTATTTCCGTCTTTCCATCCAAAGAATGAGCACATGTCGATGGTGTACACCAAGTGGTTCTGACACCACTGAGTTCCTGAAGAGCTATGCTTCTAAACGGTTGTCCCAGGAAGATCTTGAAGGATCCAATGATGATCTCTGTTACTGCCTGGAGTGTGTGGTTGAATACCACAAAGCAAGGGAAAAATCGCCAGGGTTGCACGAGGTAAGAGATTTGGCTTCTGCCCGTTACTGAGCCGGGAGGACTCGGAACTGAAGGAAAACTTCAGAAGAGGCTTCTGTGGTCCAGCCTCAGTGTAGGGGGGAGTTTTGTGCAGAGGTTGTGTTTTACTGGTTTTTGGGAATAGAGTATGTTGCTTTTTGACTGCTTTTTTATATTGAGTTGTAAAGAGCCTATCCTCTTGTTTTGCTTATATTCAAATTAGTGAGAACTAAAACAGTATGGGAAGTTGCTGACTAGACCTTATAACTTGAACTTTATTCACGCTGTGATGGTTTGACATATGGAGAAAAAAAAAAACCACACCTGCCAAACAAACCGAGGGCTCTATTTCTTTAATGTATGTTCTTGCTTTGGCTTCTGTTAAGCTTTGGGCTTGTTCCTCTTTCTGTTTGCTTTCGTTTCTCACTCAGTTTTCTACTGTGCTTGAATTTCAGAGATCTGATCTTGCAAGCCTGTGAGATTGTGTGATTAAAAACAATCAAAAAAGTTTAAAAACTTTATTTTAAGCTTTTTATAATTCTCCCTCATTAGTATCTAACTTTGTGTTTTGGAAAGCTTATTTTCCCTTATGTGTCTATATATGTAAAATGAGTATTTGTAGCTAATTGATCATAAGACAGAGGTCTAAAAGATTGCTGTTTGAATTAGTCAGCTACATTTCTCTGGAGGGCAATCCCATCTGAGTATAGATTGAAAATAAGTGGAGTGACTGGACTGCTGAAAGTTCCTTTCTGTGTCTGTTAATTGTAGGAAATAACCTTGGTTTCTAATTGAGGTTTGGAGCAGTTACTTTAGAGGAGTAATGTTATGTGAGCCAAATCCCCTACAAATACTCAGCAAGTTGATCGGCCTGTTTGCATTGTTTACATTCAATCCCTTCCGCTAATACATTGCAAAATATGCGAGAAGGCAAGATTTTAAAATTGCTTTTCCCATTTTCCTGAATATGATAATTTTCACTATCGTGCACTTCTTTATATTGGCCAGTGGAACAAAGTTTTGTGACTAACTTATGGCCTTAAATAATTACTGAAACAGTTTATGAAGATTTAACAGAATTATAAAAATGCTTATGGTTTGAATGCCACTCTTTTAAAAATTACTTTATAATTTGAAATCTGAATTCAGAGTTTTGTGATTTACACAATCTGAATGCCATGTCAAAACTTTGTTGTTTCACACCACGCTTGGAAAGAAACTTTCAAAATGAAATTTTAAGTTTTGAAAGTCTTGTTAAGGTTTCTGCATGCGATAATAAATGTCCCTAATCACTTTCTTCACAAATGCACTTTGATTAGTTGTTTTTCCCCACTGAATAGGACTTGTGGGAGTTGGAAACCTCCCGTCTTGTTGCCCACATGGAGAAATCCATACAAGAAGATGCTGGAGAAGATGATGAGTTGTTTATAGTAGATGAGAATGGAGAGACACAGCTGTCTGGTTATGTGGGCCCGGATTTTGAGAATAACCTGCGAGTGCCTCTTCTAGAAATACTGAAATATCCGTATCTGCTGCTGCACGAGAAAGTCAGTATGTATCTTATAGTATACAGTTGGAAGGGAATGGTATTGTTTCTACTGAAGGAGCTGCAAATAATAAATAGTAGTTAAACCAAAGTACCAGAGTGTGTGTGTATATATAAATTATATTTATTTTGACACTAAATAGTTTTGTTTGTTTTGTGAGCATATAAATTAGTCCTTACTATAACCATTTGACCTTTCAGGTGAGCTGTGTGTGGAAGTGCTCTGTAGAATGGAACAAAGTCACAGCTCCTTTCAGGTCTTTGAGAAACATCCAGGAATTTATCTCTTTTTGGTACACCCAAATGAAGTGGTAAGTTACTTTTACTGTTCCAATAAAACTTAAGAATCTGTTCTGATGCTATTTAAAATTATTTTTAGTGACAGGAATATGAAAATAGTAGCATTTAGAATTTTTAAATGTTTGATTTTTCTGTATTTTTCTCTAACAGTATGTATATAAGTGACATTTCAACAGGAATATAGTTACTTTTGCTGAAGGAGAGAAGACTCTTCTTTTGTAAGAACTTCTAGAATCACTTTACTTTTTGCATTTAGTCATCAGAAGTTACAGATGTTCAACCAAACTGTAAATTTTATGCCCTATACTTACAAATGGAATTCCTTTCAAGTGGGCCAGGTCTTGTAATTCAGTGTATTAATCTTCTTCTCCTTCCCTGTTCTTTCTCCATCCCTAGAAGCTTTCACATTTTAGTGATGTTCAGAACCTTAAAAATGGAACAAGTGAGAATAGTGTAGTTACTTGCAAGAAGAGATGCTCAGTGGTATACTTTCTCTGAAATGCCCTTTAATTGTCACTGAATTCTGTCATTACAAGGAGGCAATATTGTATTTTAATGGATTTGTGTGTTCTGTGGTGGGACAACTGAAAACTGCACTTTTTTTTTTTTTTTTGTTTGCCTGTGTGTGAATCCATATGGGATATTTTAATGTTGAACAGTCAGGATCAAAAGTTCATTTGGAAGTGTAAACAGGAGAGCTCTGTTCTTTATGATATTTAGAAGTGCCAGCTGATCTTGGTGTCATTCCTGCTAGTGTACATAGCACAGACTGCTCTCTTTTTGAATCCAATCTCTTAAGAAAGTAACAAAAAGAGAAATTTTGGAATACTGGAAACGTTTAGGTGGAAAGGGTTGAGAGGCTTTGCAGTCATGGTTGTTACCAGCACTTCTATTTTTTTGCTGGTTAAAAGGATTTGAGAGATTACAGAAAAGACCTGAGGTTCTCAAAGTGGTACAGACATGTCTGAGTGCCTACTCTTCTACATTGTTTTGAAGATGATGTATTATCCTGCAGGAAGGCTGTTCCTTCAAACTACATGTACACATCCTAGAAGTGAAACTGATATCAATAACAGGGAAGAGTACTGAAAAATAGTGATAATACAGAGAACTTAGGAACATACACCCTGCTACAGTTGGGAGGACCTGTTGGAACAGTGAATCCTGGTTTCATGCACAGTGTTAATACTGAAGGGAGATTGAGTGCTTTCTTTGCACGATCTTGGAGAAGGCCCTGTGTGGTGTGTTTATCTGTGTGAAGTGAATTTGGATGTGCAACTCTTGAAGGAGTATTGAATTGTAACTCAAGCGGGCTCTTTGTATCGGAGAGTGTCAGTTGGTACCATTGTTTTCCCGCCTCATTTGATGCAGCTTTGGAGAGTCAGGTTACATTTGCTGGGGCTGGTGGAGAGGTTGTGGCTGTGCCATTTCCAAGACTGGCTTACTTAAACACCAACGTGGAGTACGATATTTGAAGTTGTCTTAAGAAACAGTAAAAGATTTAATAGTATTGTACTTCACGCTTGCTGAAACTCTGAAGTTTTCTCAGTAGGTCAGAGAATGATTCCACCAAGGCAAGAAATGACAAGTGTCCTGTGCTGACAGCACAACTTAACATCTGTTGTTACAGTATCTGTTGTTACAGTTATCTAATGAGAAATTATCTACAGTTATTTAATTCGAAAATGTTGATTAGTAACGTTACTATAAAGCAAGTACAAAACCAAATGCTACCCCTTTGTCAGGTGAATCCCAAGGAGTTTTATTTGTATATCTTAGTCTGAATTTTAACTTGTTACCAGCATCTTCTCGAAGGTTTAGTAATCCTGTTTCTAAGGTTATTTTGGAAAAAGACTAACTCTTATTTGCAATTATGAGACCTTACTTCAGTAAAAATATACCCTTGTCCCATTTGTAGTAGCAGTGATTCCTAATCTTACAGCATTGTGATTTTCCTTTATTCTTTTTACTGGTACATAATTTTTTTGTTTTAATCCTCAGATTCGTCGATGGGCCATCCTAACAGCAAGGAATTTAGGGAAGGTTGACAGGGATGATTACTATGACTTACAGGAAGTGCTGACTTGCTTGTTCAAAGTTATTGAGTTGGGGCTTTTTGAGAGTCCCGATATTTACAGCTCTTCAATGTTTGAGAAGGGTAAACTTGTCCTTCTGCCATCTCATTTATATGATACTGCTAACTACAAGAACTATTGGCTAGGTGAGTATTTATGATCAGAAGTGAATTTGTACGTGTAGCCTCTCTTGTCTTGTAAAGCCCTTCTTTCAAGTCAGAGCTTTACTATTTCATAAGTGCTGTTTATTTTGGGGCATGTCAAGTGGGAAGATTGACCATTGCACAAGTGCAGTAGTGAAGTAGTGTTTAGCTAGTTTCATGTTGCTGCTTAGCTCTTTGGTCAAGTGTTACACTGATAATGGCATTTGGAAAATGATCCTTGATGTGGTGAAAATTAGAACAAAATTTTGCAAATACATGGACAGGTTACTTTTTTTTTTCCTTCTCTCTCTGTAGGGATTTGTATGTTGCTAACAGTGCTGGAAGAACAAGCTATGGACTCCTTGTTACTGGGCCCAGACAAACAAAATGATTTCATGCAGTCTATACTTAACACCATGGAGAAAGAAGCAGCTGGTAACTAATTTCAATACTGAGACTAAGAGAGTTTATAGCCTATTTTGCATCTTTATCAAACTTCCTTGTTTAATTGAGTAAATTCTTAGTAGTATAATGCTGAGGTGATTTTAACTGAGGCTTATTTACCTTCTGGAAGATGGCCAGTATTGCATAATACTTGGGCAATGTTGACAAATACTGAAAAATGACGTTCAAACAAACTCTGAAGTGGAGAAGAGATGGCAGTGCTTTGCGTAAGGTTGGCTTAGACGTTTTGAGAAGACAAATCTGTGTTTTCTACCATATTGTTTTCATTTAATATACAGGTCATATGGGAATGCGCATTTCACTGTGGCATGAAGTTTGAATTTTGAGTCCTAAAATAAAGAAACACCTTCTTCTGAATTGCTGCAACTTGCTTAAAATTTGAC
Source organism: Morus bassanus (assembly GCA_031468815.1). Classification (NCBI taxonomy): domain Eukaryota; kingdom Metazoa; phylum Chordata; class Aves; order Suliformes; family Sulidae; genus Morus; species Morus bassanus. The sequence goes on from CM062586.1 coordinate 5,525,082, forward strand.
TCTTCCGTCCATCTGTTTGAGGGAACCCGTTTTGCAGCTGGGAATTTAGACTTTAGACTAGTAGTAGCCCATGGGCTGTTCTTGTCGACCACATGCTGTGGCATTGCCTGGGAATGGCACATGAGCAAAAGACCAGGGCTGCCTCTTAAATGACTAAATCTTTAAGTTTTGTATGCTTACTGAGGATATGATACTACCTTATCTGAAGAAGAACACACTTGAAGGAAACTCAATTGCTTCTGGCTTAAATTTGAAGTATAAATTGTCATAGCCGTGTAAGTTGTACCCACTTCTTAGAACAGCACTGCAAAAATCAGTGTGGAAGAATCAGTTATATAGAGTTGGGAAAATGTTAGTAATAGTTATCCAGGTTCCTGTTGATTTAAGACTGCATGAGGAGCAGTGTCTGTCTCTACAGACATCCTTTTTTTCATCCTTTTTTTGGGTTAAAAAGTTTAGTTGCAACTTACTAGAATACTTATTTTTATATTAGTATTTAAGAAAAATCAATGAAAACCAACTACTTTCAACTGCAGCTTAGTCTAAGAATGTACAGGACTCTTGCATTTCAACTCTCCCCAATATTACTGTTATGTTTCAGATGATTCTACTGACCCCTTCTGGCCAGCGCTGCATTGTTTCATGGTTATTTTGGATCAGCTCGGATCTAAAGTATGGGGTCAGCTTATTGATCCTGTCCAAGCCTTTCAAACCATTATCAACAGTGTGAGCTACAACAATGAAATAAAAAATATACGCAGTAGCTTTAAGAGGTCAGTTTTATTAAGAGACTAGAACAGTTTTATGATTTTAATGCCAGGTAGCGTAGTAGCTTGGTCTGGGTTTTCTCGTCAGTGCTGCCTTAACTTGTGTTGGGGGAGGGAGATGGCAAGTAAAAGAATCAGATGCTGCCAGCTTCAGGCAATGAAAAGATGAAGTAGGTCCCCAAAAACTGTGAGGTTCTTTCAGAAAAGATACGCTCGCTTCTTTTTGACTGCTGTGATGTCTGTTACACTTCTCAGGACTTTTTCTTGAACCAGGAAGGCTGCTAACTGTTTAGTGCTTATTTACTGCTATAATCAACTTGCACTTAAGTTTAATTGCCGTGTCTGAGACTCTTGGTAAAATTCTGGGAATTCCAGAATTTTCAGTGGATGACATAGTTTTAGATTTTATTGTAGTTCCAGATGACAACTGATTTGGGTTTACTTTCAGCTCGTGTTAAGTCTTAAATATTTCTCAAGATTAGATTTACTTAATGGTACTGTATTGTCTTAGAAGTTTCATTCCTTTTCTGAATGTATTCCCTTCAGGGAAGGTAATTAAGTGAGAATCATGGAACTGGCCCTTAAGAGCTTGGATAACAGTGAACTACTGAAAGGAAAAGCTTTAAAACACATAGCAGGCATCAGATACTCTTTTGAAAGGTTTTGTCTTCATATACTTATCTTCTGAATCACTTCTGAGTGACGGTATTGTCAGTATTGAACAGAAGGTTAACTAGGTAGAGTGCTTGTTCAGTGCAGAAGCGGTTGGTTAGTAAGTCTAGAAACAGCTTCTATGGGAACAGAATTTTGTTACGTAAATTGAACTGTATCTTTTGGCATGCTGTCCCTTTTAAGGATTTTTATAAGAATCCAGGTCCCAAGACTTTAGGAGCACCTCCTCTTTTTGAAAACTGAAACTGTGTCTAATTTTAAAAAGTTGGTGGAAAATAGTACCTGGATTAACCATACCAGTTGTTTACTGTTTTCCTGTGATGATTTTTTTAATCAACTTTGAGCAACAATGTCTTAAATGTTCAGTATTTTTATACACACACAGTCTATAATGTTATAGATAAATATGTATGGAATGTTACAGATAGCCGAGGAAGTCATATTAAAGGAGATTTTCTTCAGTTAAACAAGCTATTTGAGTGTTGTGTTCAAATAGTTGCATACAAAGTTTGAGTATGTAGCCATGACTGAGCTGCATTTATGCATGGAAAATGGAAAGAAAATTGAATTCTTCCGGGTGTTTGTTCTAGGTAGTCAAATCCATGACTTAGTAGAAAGCTCTTTTTCCTGAGGCAGTTGCTTCCCGCGCCTCTTACAAGCAGGATAGAACAAGCTCTACAGTTTCAAATATGATATCTTTTCATAGGTATGTTTTATCACTGACAAGTTCTAATAGTTGCATGGTCAGTATCTGAAAAGTGAAATCTGTGTCTTGGCCAGTTGGCTTTCTTATAGTTAGTTGTGTGGAGTCTGTAATGATTTGTATTTCTTTTTAGGGCAAAATCTGAACCAGAGTCAGACTACAATGATGACATGGTTACTTGCAGTCAGATTGTGTACAATTATAACACAGAAAAGCCTCAAAAGGTATTTAAAAATATTTTATTTGCCTGTTCTTTGAACTCTGACCACTGAATGACACTGTCAATTTAAACCATCTACAAAATATGGAGGGGAAGATACTCTGTTTTTACTAGTAATGTTGTAAAGAAAAAATATTAAATAATGTATGTCACTATTGTGTGCCTTAAATAGTAGCCGGTCTGGTCACTTCTTGTTTACCTGGTACTTTCAGGCTCGAAGAGGAAAGAAGAATGTGTTTGTCAGTTAGGAATTCTTTAATACCATCTCTGCCTATCGAGATTGAAACAAACACTGGTACCTCAGTGAAAACTCTGAATTAAATTTAAAAGTAAAGTTGCTGATTGAGTTCTTGTATTTTTTGTTTCTCAGTATTCTAAACTAATATACTGAGCATGGAGTAATGAGGCATGCATTGATGTACTTTCAAATGTTAGACCATGCTCCAAAACATTTATGAGTGTGTTCTCTTGATGTTGATGCATTATATTTACGCAATGTCTTTTAAAGGCTTAAAATGTGATTATCTGAGGTTAAATTATGCCAGCAAAACATCATCTTTGGAGGGTTTCACAATGATTTTTAAAGGAAATACTACTTTACACTTATTTCATAAGTTACATTTTAGGAAATGAGTTCCTTATACCTGTGTTAGTTTGGTCTTTATTTTTTGCATTTTTTTAATTTCTGTTTTGACTTATATAAGAGATGCTATTACTGAATCACCATATATTTGAGAGAAAGTAACCTTTATGGTTAGAAAAAAAACCTGGCACATTGAACTGTGCAGATGTGCATAATGACAGTGATGTGAGGTGAATTTATTTTTCAGGATACTGGGTGGAAGACTGCCATTTGTCCAGACTACTGCCCCAACATGTATGAAGATATGCAAACACTGGCTAACGTGCTTCAGTCTGATATTGGTAGAGATATGCGTGTCCATCACAGCACATTTCTGTGGTTCATCCCTTTTGTTCAGTCGCTTATGGATCTCAAGGACTTGGGTGTAGCATATATAGGAGAGGTCATTCACTACCTCTGCTCAGAAATCAAAGATGCTCTTAATGAAAGAATCCAGCAATGTGACAAAATCTCTGAATTTTTTCTCCTGATCTTGGTGTCCATTATTGAACTACACAGAAATAAGAAGTGCCTGCATTTGCTATGGATTAGCTCCGGAAAATGGGTAGAAGCAGTGGTGAGATGTGCTAAGCTTCCAGCTATAGCATTTACACGGGGCACTGAAAAAGCATCTGGACACTGTGTGAGAGGTTCATCAGCAGTATCTTTACAAGCTTCTAACTCTGTGCAGTACGCCTGTGTGCAGCTGATACGAAGCCTTCTTAGAGAAGGCTATCAAATTGGGCAAAATACTCTTTGCAAGCAATACCTAGACAAACTCAATCTTCTTCTGCGAGGAAATGTATCTCTAGGTTGGCAGCTGAACATCCAGGAAACACATGAATTAAAATTGTGTTTGAATCAAGTTATGAGAAGTATAAAGGGCAGAGCACTGAATACCCCTGTGCCTGTAGGAAACAATGCAAACGCTACAACTTTGCCTACCATTTCTGTAAAGCAAGAGAAGAGTGCACATGGTGATGGATGCAAGATGAGTGTGCCTGGCAGAGATTACTTTTGTTCATCATTTCCCGTCATATCGAAGGAAGGCGGAGATGAAGATTGTCAAGAGAACCCTTTCCCTAGAAGAAAGAGTGCATGGGAAGAGGAATGTAGAGATGCATCTAAGAGTTCAAGATCTTGGACATCCACAGAAGGCCCTTTGATGAATATTAAAAAGGAATTTAATGACTTGACAACTCAGGAATGCGTCTGCCCACAGAACACTCTGGCAACAAAAGTATGTGGGAAAGGTCAGGAAAATAGGAATGCTGAACCTTTGGCAGGGAAGTGCGATATGGACAATCAGTGCTTTAATCCAAGTACCCAGCATTCAGATTTCGGAAGAGGTGGAGAGTTGGAAAACAAATGTGAAGGAGGACCCATAACACCAATGCGTCTCGCTGCTCAAACTCGTATTGGTTCTCCAGAACACGTTTACAGCTCAGATGTAAAGGAAAGCAGTATGTCTCCCAGTTCCTCTTCAAAGTATAAAGTAGATGTGGATAGACTGACAGATTTGAAAAACAAGTTACGGAGAACTGAATGGACCTCAAAAGTATTGCAGCCAGCGAAGCCACGTGACTTAAACTGCAGTTTAGCCACAAGTGCTTCAAAAGCAGAGGTAGAGCAACCTAAGTTTTGCACTGGTTATCTGTGTACAAGCAAAGATTGTCATAAACTTCAGGGAGTGGATACTGTGTGTGAAAACGAAATCTCTGTTGATACTCCAAGGAGTTGTGAAGGTACACAGGAGAAAAGTGTCAACAGTGCTTTTCAATTCAGACTGGTCCCCACTAAACAGGTATCAAAAGAAACACCGCTAGATTGCTCTAGCTCCTCTGATGATGAACCTGGTATGCAGGAAAACGAAGGTGACTGTATTTCATTTTCAGGGATTAGTGACCCCTTACTGCAAAAAATATCCACTGAAGAAAAATCAAGTTCTTTGTTGAAGTCTGTGTTTAAGGACACTGACATGCAAACTTCGGACCGGGAACAGCCTAATTTAAATGACTTGGTTAATGAGGACTGTAAAGGTCAAATTTCAAAGGCATTATGTATGGATAAAACTTCAGCAAATGGTCGTGTTCCATCTAGCTCTGAAAACAACAAGGATATATCCAACCCTGTTTCTCAGGTCAGGCTACTGTCAATGAAGCGTGAATCAAGTGACAGGTTGTTCGAATTTTCAGAGTGTTTCAAGAGAGAAAACAGTTCAGTGGTGAATAAGGCGGAGGATTGTGTGAAGATGGTTTCTGAAGATAATACTTTAACAGACTCCCAGGTTGATAGGGAACTCAGTAGATTGTCTTTAGCTGCCTATGCCAAAAGTGTCAATTTTCTCTTTGATTCAAGCCAAGAAAGCTCAGTACATCATAATATATGTGATATTAAAAGGAAAGTGAAAGGTGCTGTAAGATCTTCCAGCGATGACCAAAGTACTAAGTCTTCTAGTGATGCCAATTGCCATGGCAATCAAGTCATTATACTTTTAGACTCTTCTGATGAAGAAAAAGATGTGGCTGTCAAGGAGGAAACAGAAAAAATGAATGAAAATGTGTGTCCTGAAAAGCAGCCTTCAACTTCCAGCTGCACTTCTGATAGTGATACCAAAACAGAATCAAAGATGCCAAGCTCTCCCTTGTCAGTGGAAGACTCTGAGTCTCAGTACTTTGAATTTGAAACACAAAATTATGTCTTTTCAGTTTGGCAAGATACTCAAGAGAATAAACAAGATTGTGTTTCAACATCGGTTGATAGTAGTAATTCACAGGGTTTACTGAGTGATGACACAAATGAATGGGGTTATGATGTGGATTACATAAGTGATGATACCATGGAAGAAGAAGCAAACTTGATGGAAGAGCAGATGGAAAATATTTCTGATCAGAAAGAAGCTGATAATACAAAAGAAGTAACTAATTCAACATTGCAAGAATCTGTTAGTAAGGACAATGCAAAAGATCAACTGGATAATTTTGCAGACAAAGGTACTGTTGCTAGAGGCTTCACCCTGGACTCAAAATTGACTGAACCCAGAGCATCTACATCTAACATCTCATTAGCTTCAAAGTTGGCCTTTAAGAAGAATAGTGTCAGCCCACGGAAGAACATAGCAATATCTAAGGTAGCAAGAACTATTCAAAGAAGTCCTAAAAAAACTCCTGTTCTTAAAGTAGCACAAAATAAAAAACTACTTCAAAGTACGTCAAAAAATTCTCAACCTGGCAGGTTAATGCCTGCTGTGGTTCCTCCAAGGAAAGTTCGGCAGTGTCCTGCACCAGCATCAACTGTAGAAAAACTTGGTCTGAAGAAGGCACCCCGCAAAGCGTTTGAATTATCCCAGCGCTCTTTAGACAGTGTAGCTGAATTGCGCAGCCATGGCAAAGCTGCAGGGAGAGTTGGAGTTCCACAGAAACGGAAGACTCAACCAATTGCTCCTCAGAGCTTGTCTGTAAAACATAATAAAAAATTGCTAGCCTGCCAAGACCTTCAGTTTTTAAGGCAGACAAGACCCAAAAAAAGTGTCAGAGTGAAAAATCCAGCAGGAAGTGCTGAGAGTAGAAACAAAAAAGTTAGCGAAATGGGTGCAAAATCTATGAAACAAAAGCTTAAAAGTTTTGAACGGGCATCTGTTGAAGGATCTGTTGAAAACCAAAGAGAGAAAAAAAGGGAGGAAACTGTTCGTCCCTTTGCCAGCGAGAAAGAATCTGAAAGCCTCTCTGCAGGGGAGGAGGCATGTGTCTCTAAAATGCCTAGTTCTTCAGACTCAAACAGAAAATCAGAGGATAACAGTGTGATGCTTCCTCCTGAACCTATGGATTCAAGTCCCTCTTCTGCTGCGCTTGTTGGAGATGATAAAGACGACCCTTCAGAAACAGGTTGCATTGTCCACCCCGAGTGTGAGAAGACAACTTCAAAAGAAAATGGGTGTAAACCCAATGAAAACAGTGAAGATGATGATGATCTATTTTTAACTCAGATAGATCCTGTGGATATGGAATTATGTTCCCAGGAGGAAAGTGTTCAAGACACTACTATAGCTAGTAAAAAACCAGAGGAAATGGATACTGCTGAAGGCCTTCAGCAGAATGAATCCTTGACTGTTGTGAAATATAAGTACAAAGACTGTATGGAAAAAGTGGAAAACCCAGGAGAGTACTGTAGTAAGCATTCAGCCACCAGCTCAGAAGCAGATCACTTGTTTGCCAAACCTTCTCTCCTGCCACCTTCTAAAACAAGAAAGCCTTCCACTACCAAAATTTTCAGCTCGGCAAGTTCTTCACGGAATGCAGCCTTCAGCAAGGATCTTGAAAATATTAAGAAGCTACCACCACCTTCAAAAAGCAAAGTAAATGCAGCGAAACCGGTGGTCGTCAGGCTACCAAATGCAAAGCCTGTACCAACAGGAAATCAGACATGTAGGCCTCCAAGTTTCAGTAATGTACCTCAGCCCCATACTTCTAATAATGTTCTCCAGTCACAAAATAGACAGAATGACAATGCTTCAAATATTTCCAGAAGGCCTGCCCGAGAAGTGTATTCTTCCTTTCTTGGCGCTCAGCAGCGTGATCATAGTATTTTTGTTAATGAAGTCCTAAAGTGGACTTACGAGATGTTTGCAAACTTCAGCCAGTTTGGACCTCCAACGAATCTCCTGCAGTCTGTAGTAGCCCCTGTTCCTGTCCAATTTCAGGGATACAATGACTATTTTAATACATTTTTCCCCTTGATGATGCTAAATGCCTTTGAAACAGTAAGTAGCTATCCGCTTCTTGGTTTGTTTTCATCAACCCTAGTAAATTTTACCAAGAGACTAAAAACTGTTTTATGCCCTCTGTTTACCTTCTGAAAATGTTCAGATACAGATCTGAATAGAGGAATGATTTGGGGGAAATAATCTAGACAGTTATGTTTAAGACTGGGGACTGTCAGTGTTATTCAATTCAGTGAAACCTTTTTTTTATCTTGGGCAAGCATCCACAATAGCATGCAAAAGGAGGGAAAAGGAGGTGCCTCCTCTCTCTTTATAGCATATAAAGCTTAAAACAGAAATCTTTGTTTGAGAAACTGAGGTCTTTCAATGACAGTGTCTGTAAAAAGAGGATAAAAACATAATGTTTTGATTTATGTTGAGAACATGAGAGGGTAGTAATCTGAGGAGTATTTATTTTTTCCAAAGCTTAACTTTAATAGTGAGAAAACGCAGTGTTCCTTCAGTTAAAGCCTGTATGCTTTCAAGTTCAGTCATTGCATCGCTTCTGCCATAAGGTAGAAAATGAAGTGGATAATACTGGTATTTAAGGTGAAAATGCAATCAGGGGAACCCACATTTGTTTTGAAGAGCTCTGTAAGGAAGTACATTAAATAGGGTGTGGGTGGGGAGGAAGTGCTTTCATTTGCCCTTTGTGTGTTTATATGTAATGTGTATGCATATGTTAAAAAAAGAAATGGGTAAGACTCTTCGATGTCTTGCTCTTGACAGTCTGTTAGCTTTCTTTTATTTCTGCTTAGTATGTTTGCCCTTTGAGTCATGATAAGCTATTCTTCTGATACACTAAACCCTTCAAAGTATTTTTATTTAGCTTTTACTTTCCAACATGTAGCTGGCACAAGAGTGGATAGAAAACCAGAGAGTAAGAGAGAAGAGTTACTACTTCTACTTACAGAACTTCTGTGCTGACTTGAATACAGCAGATTTTACAGGTAAGAGGTTTTTTGTTTTTTTTATAAAACCCTCTTATTTTCAAGTAGACAATGCCTTATAATGAGCTAGCACTTACAGGTAGAAATTTTTTTTTATTTGCTTTAAATACAGAAAGGATCTTGAATTTGCTGTTTTACAGAATGCATGTAACAGAAATACATATTTTGCAGGGAATTTGTGCCTTAAGGGTTCAGTACAAGAAGTTATTTGATTGCTGTTGGAATACTTTCTATCTCATTTGGGATTTTGTTTCAGCTTCTTTTGGTGAATAAAGTAGCCCTTGACTTGCTCTGTGTTTATACAGTGCTGTGTTCAGTCTCAAGAATGCAGGATGGAGTTAAAACTCTTCGTAGTTTTTTGCTATAGCTTTTAGTAGCTTTAAAAGTTAACAGATGGGTATTACTGATGTATATGCAATATGTTAATCGTAGTACTTCTGTAGTCAGAAAGTAATTGTAGCTATTTTTCTTTTAATGTTCTAATTTAAAAATATATTTTGGGTAGCTCAATTTCAAGAAAGTGATTTGGCAAGGCAGCTTCATCCAAAGGAGGATGACTTAATCTTTTTGGTGGTCCAAAAGAAAAAAGACTCCTTTAGGGAAGAAAGTGAGATGGAGGACCCTCTAGTGAATCACGTTGGTCTTGTGACACGATTTTCTCGTGCATCTGGCTGTTTAACTAGTAAGTAAATGGGGTTGAAAACAAAATCGTATTCTTCTTGCTACCATAAAATGCTGCTTCATAGCTGGCTGTTGATAGTTGTAATATACCACTTACTTCAGAGGAAATGGGATTGTTTTTCCACTGTAGCATGTCTGTTCCATGATAGAAGCTTTGTAAAAAGCCAGGAACTGAAGCTGCAGACCTGCTTTCCATGCATTTTTCTAGGGACTTCCTTCAAAAGAGATGTTAATACTTTGTGCAAGAACAGAAACTAATGAGGAGTAAGTGCTCTGCATACATCTTTAGGAGTGCATTGCTGTGAGATATGAAGTGCCATGAACTTCAGTGTTCTCACTGACTAAAATTTTCACTATCTTCTGGAACTGAAGTTGTGAATTACCAGGATTACCAACTATCAAGATTAATGCTGCCTGATTAAAACAGTGATCTCAGTTGTTTTACAGAGCATTGAGGGGTTTTTTTATGGTGGGGTTTTTTTTTGTTTGTTTGTTTGGTTTTTTGTTTGGTGTGGGTTTTTTTTTTGAGGGGGATGGGGAGGGGGAGGTGTTTGGGGTTTTTTGCAAGAATTAATTGTTGGCTCCCTAATAGAAGGCAGCACTTGGTTCTGGTGAATTCTTTGAGTGACCTGTTGGAATATCTTTCAGTTAACAATTTGGATATTCTTTGAATTAACAACTTATGGTTTCGGTTTTTTTTTTCTCCCTCACCCCTTTTAATAGGACAAAAGGAGCAGCATACCGTCTGCCATCTGTCTGTGCAAACTCGAGGCAATTTGTCATTCTTCATAAATAAGCAAGTGAAGTGTGTGGTGGTTGGCTCCCTGGTGACCACACACCGAATGTTCAAAGGTCTACTACTGTTGAGCAGGAGTCCCCTGGCTAAACCCATCATAAATCCAAGTTACAATGACTTCTGTCCCAGACATTTGCCTGTGGCTTCAGAAAGTGCTGTAAGTCCTGCAGCTAGAAGTGATAGTTAGGGATGACAAAGTGGGTGTTTGAATCTCATGAGTCTTGCAAAACCAGTTTTCCATACTGACCAAGTGCAAACAGACAAATTTCAAAAGCACTGAGGTACCATGCTTTTCAGAGTTTGTTGACTGAGTGGATAGAGAGGAGTCTGAACTTGTTCAGGTGTTTCTGCTCTATTGACTTAGATACTAGTAGTGCGCTTTGAGCAGCTTTCCGGGTTTTTTCATTACTGGAGAGGTGATTGTTCAGGAAATAAGGCGTAGAATGGAAAAGGTAATGCAAAACAAAGGTGTGTAGAGTAAATGAACCTTCATTACAGCTTTTGAGTCAGGATTGGGTTTGCATCTAGAGCAAACCTAGAATCAAAAGCTTCCATGCCCTTCAAGTTTGTGAGTCATAGCTAGAGGGATGGGGGACATTCTGAAAATATCTAAAATGAATGTGGAAGGTTTGATCAACCTTAAGTAATCATTTTTTCCCGTCGGGTCCTTCAGGCATTGGATATGAACGAATACAATGAAGATCAAAAGAGAGCCATTGAGACAGCTTATGCCATGGTAAAGCAACATCCAGGGCTTCCCAAGATCTGCCTCATCCACGGACCACCTGGAACAGGGAAATCAAAAACTATTGTTGGACTTCTGTCTCGTGTTTTGAGAGAAGTAAGTGAACGTGACATGATAGTCATGTGCTGGTGTGTGGTTTCCCAGTGGAAGTCAGTGATAGCTTAAACTAAATGGAAGTGTAGTATTGGTAATTACTGGGGGTGTAATTCATTACGCTGGCTTAATTAAATCTGTACTATATAGGGTGTAAAGGTGTAAATAATACCTTTGGGGCATCTTGGAAAACAATTACTTTACGGAACTTAAAAAGTAAAATCAAGAAAACATGCACAACCGGTAGTATAAACACTTGTTATGTTAAAAAAAACCTTAATATTTTGATGTATTAAATAATGTTATTTGGTCTGTCCCATTTAATGGTTTTCGTATTAGCATCCAGTAGATTCATCAAGTACATAATTGTTGAAGGGAATTTATGCAAATAGTATGAATACAGTTGACTTGTTGTTACTCAATTTAAGGCACACCTTAAGAGATACTCAAGTACAATAGTCCCCGTACTCTGCATGCTGATTAAGATGAGCGTACAGTCTGGCTTTTAAATCACAAATGAAAACAATCTAAAAAGAGCCTGTTTTGGTTTATTGTAATTAATCTACAGAACACTAGGAATGAGAAAGCAACTCCAAAAACAAATTCCAAGATCAAGCCAAACCGTTTTCTAGTTTGTGCACCGTCAAATGCTGCTGTTGATGAACTCATGAAAAAGATCATCATTGCTTTTAAGGAAAAATGCCAAAACAGACAAGAGCCTTTGGGTATGGTTTATTTTAAAATTCTGTTTGTGTTAAATAGACAAAACATTGAAGGAGAAACTGGAACAGTTGATTACATATAATACTTTAAGCTTTTTTCTCTTGCAGAACATGACTGGTACATCCTTATATTATTATTAATTTTAATGTGCTTTTCTAAAAGGTGTATTATGTTTTTTAAATAAATTACACTTTGTCTTTATACAGACATTGACCCTTTCCTCATAGCATTAGTTTCAGTTCTCTGCTTTTTAAGTACTCCTTAAAGATCTGAATGCAAGACTATTACCTTGATTTTGAATAAAATTGGACTTTGCTGATCATGCTAAACAGACTGATGAAAGTTTTGATGTGTCAAAGCCTCTCCCCCCCCCCCCCAGTTTGTGACTAATACAAAGTAGATGAATTCTGAACAAGGCATCTAGTCTGTGGTGGGGGGAAAAAAAAATCTGCATTGTAACCAAATGTTAATTCGGTATTGACTTACCAGCTGTGTTACTGATGGTACTCAGTAATTTTCTAACTTAGGAGTTCTGTAAGTTTTAGATAAAGAAGCCTGAGAATAAGAAGTCGTTCTGTTAATTCAAAATAACGTTCTTAACTGTTAGCCACTGCTAAAACATAGGCAACATTTTTTTTTTTAAGAGCTTGGAATTACTGAATTTTTTGTAGCTGCGTTTAGATAAGTACAAGTAAATTGTTACAAACCCCTGAAAAGCAGAAAGGAAAAGCCTTGTTTGATACTCATGATGTTGAAATTTATTTTTTTTCTCTCATACCAAAGTGCAGAGATGATTGGAGCAATCTGAAAGTATTTTGACTCTCATTTTGTAAACAGGAAATTGTGGTGATATCAAATTAGTGCGACTTGGTGCTGAAAAAGCAATCAACAGTGAAGTCCGGGGATTTAGCCTGGATAAGCAAGTTGAACATAGAATGAGTAAGTAACATGCAAATCAGACTTTTCTTCAATCTTCTTTAAGAGCTTGATGATGTTTTACACTTGGAACTCTGTGTCCTTTAAGAAGGAAGTTCTGGTAAAAGATTTTTCTGCAACAGTGCTTTATAAGCATTGTTTTTCTCAGTGGGAAAGTGGCAGCTTACATGCGGCCTAAAATCCAAGCAAAACCAAAGAAATAAGCAAGATGACTGCTTGTTTGTTTCTTTTTTTAAAAAATTATAATAAATGCACATTAAAGCCATATTTCTAAGCAGTGGTGGCTATGCAGCATTTGAGAGCTGCAGTTGGAACCAAGTCTCGTTATCTTCATTTTACAAGATAAGACCTCAGTGGAGAAAGGGAAAGTGCAACAAAAAATGAGTTTGTCCATTTGTTCTTAATAACTTCAGATGCATGACTGGGAGCAAGTGTTATTGTAACATAGTTTTTCTATTCCTCCTGTATGTTTTCCTTTGTTTCATTATAGAGCGAAAGCCAGCTGACTGTGACCAGGATATTCAGAAGAGAAAAGCAGCTCTGGATCAACAGCTGGACATGCTGTCTCGTCAGCGTGCCATGCACAGATGTGAGAAGAGGGAGATAGTAAGATAAATAGTATTTTTAATCCTGGTTGTGGTTTTTTGTATTCTTAACTGAATCCAAAGAGTAGAGAATTCTTAATGCCATCTCTGAGCAGTAACTGTCTCTTTGCCTGCTTTTTCAACTAATGGAAATGTTGGTTAGCACTGTGAAAGGGAATGAGAAACTTTACATCAGGAATTCTTTTTTTTCTATTTATACTGGTATTTTCAGCAGGTCAGTCATGCCACTTCTTGCTCTAGTGTTCAGCAGTCTTCATTTGGTTCTATCACCAGAGTAACTGTATTTATAAAACTTAATGATTTAACTTTTGTACTTCGGAGCTCTGTTTAACTGGAAGTAGGAAGATACCCTGCAATCTGAAATTTTGGGAGTTTTCAAAATTTTCAAATTTCAACAAATTGAAGTTTTCAGTTTTTTTTTTTTTTTGTCTAAAAATTTGGCATTTCTGCTCAAATTACAGATTTCTAATGGTAAACTGCTTTCCCAGTTGCATGGAAATGTGAAGTGTACTATTGTGTATGGAAAGTCTAAATATGTTGACCATTTTCTAAGAAACTGATCAGCTTTTTCAGACATGTTTGATATTAAAAGACAGTCTGAACAAGTCTAAATATTTAGGAAATGAATTAGGGTATGGGAAGAAAAGAGGTATATGTATTAATTAAATACCTGATATTTATGTGGTTTCTCCCCCCCCTGCTGTCTAGAGTCAAAAGTTAGATGATGAAATTGGCAGACTTTCAAAGGAGAGACAACAGCTTGCTTCTCAACTAAAGGAGGTAGGAACTTATTTTTAGGGCAGCTCTTTAATAAACCTCAGCTAATCTATTAATATACTTGGTATCCTTTAATTTTGGTGGAGGTTTGGTTTTGATGTGGCTGGGAGTATTTGTAAAGTAGTAGGTAAATAGATAAAGATCATAAGCTGAGTAAGTTATGGACCTGGTGTGACATCCAGCTGTACTCTGGCTGCATATTGGGGAGGAAAAAAAAAAACCCCCAAACAAACAAAACAAACAAACAAACCTCCAACCAAACCTGGATGAGAATATTCACTCTTACAGTTAATTTTAAACAAAATGTATATTTAGCAAAGAAAGTAATAGAAACGTACATGTCCTCATGTTCTCGGATGTATCTCCATCACCACTTTTATGCCCCTTAAAATCCTAATGGGACTGAGGTACTTTTAAATGTTTCTAAGTAAAGCAACAGCTGGTAGAATTTTTTTAGCATGTGGAAAGAGATAGGTTTGAAAGTGGAAATCGGCACTGATAGCAAAACCAGTAATTAAGGCTGGGTAGCACAAACCATGAGATGAATAAAGGTTCATCTTTTAACAAACATACGCTGACTCTTAATGGTCACAGAGGCTTGGAGTCACAAATGTGATGGCAAACTAAACTTTCCTTACAGTTACTGTGTCTAGATTGCATAGCTGTAGAGATAAAGGAATACTTCTTTCCAGTTGCCACCTCAAAGGTGGTATAATTTAAAGTAACACTTCAGTTAAGTCAACTTGTGACTTTCATTTATGATAATGGAGATAGTTTTGTTGGGATGGTGTGTTATGTGTGGTCTGTTCAGCAGTTAGAATTGTCCAGGCAGTTAGAAGTTGCTTTAAGGTGGTTCAAGAAAACTGAAAGAGGAGACATGATGTCCTGTTGTACTTGAAGGTTCGGGGGCACTCTCAGAAAGTGCAGGCAGCTATCATCTTGGAGTCTGACATCATCTGCTGCACACTGAGCACAAGTGGAGGAGGTCTGCTCGAATCTGCTTTTTGGCGGCAAAGACTTGATCCTTTCAGCTGTGTCATTGTGGATGAGGTCAGTAAAGCTGGTTAGAGCTACAGCATGTTCCACCTCTAAAGGTCTGCCTTGTTCTCTGCTTAAGCTACTTGTGATTCTTTGGCTGCTGGTGTAATATATTGTGGGCTGACTGCCCCGTCCTCACCTTTTAACTGATAACCAGCCTGTCCTGCTATGTAGAGCCATACAGAGAGAAAAAATAACTTCTAATTGCTTCTTTTTCTGACTTGTTTAGTGCTTTAATGGTGGACGGCTTTTACTTGAAAATAATGGTTAAAGTGTGTTTCTTGCTGTAGAGATTTCCAGATGGTTGGGTTATATTTGTATCTGTTTGGAGAGCTCTGCATATTTAATAATAGAAGAAAAATCTGTTTGGAGTTTTTATTAGGGAAAATCCTTTTTCTCTTTTTTAAAAAAAAATTTTTTTTAGAAGACTTAAAAAGCATTTCTGAGTTATTCTGGCTCTGTTACAGGAAATGTAACATACTTCCCTCCATTCCTTTGCTTACAACTTCTACTTTTTGTCCTTTTGCTTATACAAAAGGCAGGGCAGTCCTGTGAAGTTGAAGCACTGATTCCACTGATCCATCGCTGTAATAAACTTGTCCTTGTTGGAGATCCCAGACAGCTCCCTCCTACTGTAAAATCAGTAGTAAGTGTTCAAACTGTATTTTTTCATGCTATATAGTGGATATAGTATAAGAACAGTCTCTATAGAAAATATGTATAAATGGAAAAAAGACTCTTCAATGTCAGATCATGGTGTGTATCAGATAATAACTTTTGCCCTGCCAAGTTTAGTCTCTGTTATGTGGAGACCGTATCAATACTGCCTTCAAATGTGTGAATAAAGCTAATCCAGACGTGTGAGTGCAGCCTCTGTAGGCTTCCCTGGTGTAGCTTGGAACTGATTTCATGCACCATTAAGAATAGCTGTGGCAACACAAACTTCAGGGCAACTCGGCACTTGGTTTGCAGTGGATGTGTTGCGGCAGGCCCTGTTCTTTCATCGCGTGAGCTGCAGTCAATGTCACATTCCTTGAGGAATGGAGGATGAAGACTACCTGTTTGTATGGGGACATCCTCACCCTACAGATGTGTTTTAAGGGTGAACATATAGGAGCACTTTCTTGTATCCAACAGTAAGGAGCGCTGTTTTAAACATCTGATAAAGAAAGGAGGAAAAACAGACTGGCTTCTTTAGAAGGGTAAATTGTCTGGAGGCTGTGTGGTTGTTTAATAAGATCCCACCTGGAACATCTTGCTTTTCATTATTGTTGATATTTTTAAAATTTTACTATGTTGTGACTCACAAAGGAAAGCTGTCTTGCTGAAGACTATGCTAACAAAAATTCAGATTTGTGCAGGTGATCTTTACTGAAATAATAAGACTAACACAAACAGAAAATTGAAGTGCAAGTAGTTATCATTTTGTCAGTGATTTAGAATTTTAAAAGAAAATACCAAATAGTTTCAAGTCCAAATGCCAAATTCCTGTCGTTAATTTGGGACCTAATTCTCCAGAAGTCAATCTCATGTTTTCTCTCTGGCAGAAAGCTCAGGAATATGGCTACGATCAGTCCTTGATGGCACGCCTGCACAGACACCTGGAAGAACAAGTGCAGAAGAATGTTTTACGAAGCCTGCCAGTTGTGCAGCTGACTGTGCAGTACAGGATGCACCCTGACATTTGCCTCTTCCCATCCAATTATGTTTATGGCAGGACTCTAAAAACTGACAAGTGAGTAGCTCTCTGTTCTCCTTTCTGTGCAGGGGGTATCCCAAAGAAACCTTTTCGTACCAGGATATTCTTTTGAGTCTAAAAATTCTTGAGGTTGTGGGGAGGGGAAGATGCTTAATGGGAGAAAACTTGCATTCCATCTCTTTTTAATGCCAGCTGTGGTATGTTAAGGTAACTAGATCACTTAAAATGGAGCATACTTACTGCCATTCTCAGGCCTCGTTATATGTAGGTACCAGTGAAACGTAAGGACTTGGGGTGGGGCTGAAAGTTGCTTGTATTTGATAACGATGGTGTAAATAAATGAAGTATCAGTTCTTAGGATTTCTGTATGGTAATCTAGTGATAAACATGTTATTTACAGAGCAACAGAAGAGAACAGATGTTCTTCAGAGTGGCCGTTCCAGCCCTACCTTATTTTTGATGTAGGAGATGGTCGTGAGGAGAGAGACAATGAGTAAGTCCTGTATTCTGCTCTGCCAAATTTTATATTTGCTGAGAATTAATTACCTGCAGAAGAGTTGTCTTCTCTGTTGTGCCCAATATGCATTAAGTAGCCAGAACTGCATTTCCAACTTGTTTTGATATAATTTTACAAAAAAATTCTTTACTAAAAGCAGATGTTAAATGTTTTTTGGGTTATTTTTAGTTTGAAACTGGTTTTGATCCTGATTTGACTCTCTGCTAGATGCCAATGAATGCCTGCAGTCTCTGCTAACTCTAGTAACAGTTTCTGAGTTCCTGATCTATTTTTTTTATCGGTGACTTTCCTTGCACAGCTGCATGCTGTGGTAATGCCAGAAGGTGGCAGGCTCAGTCCTCCCTTTTGCCTATTCTGTAAGGAAAGCAAAGCTGTGTAGTTCTAAGGGAATGTGAAGTGCAGCCTTTCACTGTGAATAGCCACCTGTCAGGGCCTGCTTCCAAAGTTCTTTGAGCCTCTATGTGAAGAAGGCTGCAAAAGCTCAAGACAGGGGCTTTGACTCGCAATTCTGCTATAAATTGGGCTGAAATATTGAATTTGGAAGAGCTGTCAAACGTGTTTCTGTAATGTTTCCATTCTGTCTTGTTCAGCTCTTTTAGTAATCCTCAGGAAGTGAAGCTGGTGATGGAATTAATTAGAACAATTAAAGAAAAAAGGAAAGATCTGGGTATTCGTCGCATTGGAATAATTACCCCTTACAGCGCACAGAAAAAGAAAATTCAAGAAGAACTGGACAGAGTGTTTAAGAATAACAGGTAAAAAAACCATGAGTTTTCAAATGGGACTTGGTTCTTGTGTGTTAGTCCTTTGTTTATCCTCTCAAAATAATGGCAAAAACTCAAGTGTTTTCTGTACTACTAAAATCTCTACTTAGCCATGCCTTTAAAGGGCACATGCAAGCCTTTGGCTTAAAACAGACATGGCCTCTTTGTACCATTTCTTAGTTATTGTATACATGCTTTGATTATATTGCTGTTCTGAATAAAACCGATTTAAAAGAAAACCTAAAATTCCAAGCTACATGGACCTGAACAGCTTTTCAACAGTGATGCTGGCCTTGGAAAAGCAAATTTAAGCTTTAAGTTCATACATTGAATCTTTTCATACACTGAAGCAGAAACTTACCCTGGGTTCTTTTGACAGCTGATCATTAAGGGATAGCGTTTAGGCTATTTGCATGAGTGTGTTGCTTAAAAATTCAACTAACATAATTCAACGGCTTGCTAATTCTTTCTTCCACAGCCCAGGAGAAGTGGACACAGTGGATGCATTCCAGGGACGAGAGAAAGACTGCATCATAGTGACGTGTGTCCGGGCAAACAGCACTAAAGGGTCAATTGGGTATGTTTCTCTTCAGTGATTTGCAAATCCCATTTCCAATGACATTCCAGGTATAGTCATTATATTTTTTAATATGACCAGTAAGAAAGTTGTTAGAGAACAAGTCACTACAGCCAGCAAATTAAAGGGTATCTTAATGCATGAATTAGTGTTATTAGTTTGAGATCTCTGAACAAAAGGGGCATGGAAAGGCTAAGTGCTGGCTTCTGTGTTGCATGCTGATGAATTTGCATGGCTGCCTTAGCCTGTCACTGTTTCAGTTTGGCAGGATTGGTCTGGGAACTTGGCTCTTTGCATTAGTACTGCAGCAGTTTTTTTTTCTTGTAGCTCTTAATACATACTGTAACTTTCTGAATGCTGCTCTCTTAAAATCCATTTTCTGTGACTGCCGCTATCCCATTAATACAGCATTCTGTCTGTGGAAGTATTGTTAACGAGTTATATATGTTGCTAGGAGTGTGATGCAGATGAGCTGGATCTTTGATTTGTAGGTGAATATGCTTGTCTTTTGAGCTAGGAGGAGATTTGCAGGAAGTCTTGATTCAAGTTTGCAGATTTGATAATTTTATATGCGTTTTTCCTATGTGAAACAGAAGGAACTAGATACTGGATGTGCTGCTTACCCCCAGGCCGCTACAGCAGTTGTTGATTTGTTTCTGTAACTTAAATGATCATTTTAGTTTAAAAAATGGTAGTGGAAATATGCCTTCTTATAGTTCACTGGCTTTTAAATTAAAACTATGGGAATTGTTTGCATAAGCAAAAATCTTTGTTTCCATATAGCAGGTTTCACTAAGCTACTTATGTTTCTCTGATACTAACCTTCTAATTGCTAGATGGAGGGCTTTTGATTGTGCTGATCCATGCTACTTTGGTAAGAGAAAGAATCCAAATCCTACAGTAAACAACAATGATGCTTTTTTGGAGACTTCTGAATCTAGTTGATTGAGGTTGGAAACTGAAGGCAGCTAGAACTTGCCAGTTCTTTTGGCTGATACAGGACTTAGCCTCTATCTGTTCTTTTGGAAGAAAACTTTCCAGCTTACTGTGTTGAAGGTTTATATATTAAAGCTTTGGCAGTGCAGTGCCTTAGAAGCAGTACATACTGATGACTTGGACATCTCTGTTTCAGGGTCGGGTGTCACTGGCAAGGTGTGATGGGAAAGTTTGCATCACCCTTACCTATGATCTTGTAGCTGAGCAAAGTATTTTGGTCTCCAAGGTTGCTAGTCCAGCATTAAATTTACTCTGAAAGTAACTTACAAAGGAAGGAGAAAACTCTTCTAGAAATGAAAACAGACTTTTTTATTCTTTTCCTGAGAAAATAATCTTGTCATCTTTCAGTTTTTCAAGATCCCTTTTTCCCCCCCCCCAAGACCTAGAGAACGATGATATTTGTGCTGCTGGATCCACTCGCCGGGTCTGCTTCCTGCCTCTCTCTCTTCCTGCACTGCCCAGATTTTCTGGGGTTGCTCTGGGGCTTTTGCAGTCTTTACTGCAGGGCTTATGAATTTGCTGAAGAGCAGGTCTCAGTGCCATGACCACAGTACCAGGCATGGTACTGGTTCTGTTGGACCTTTTCAAAGGAAGTTGTATGAAGACCTGACTTTGTATTGCAAACTTTGTTACTATAGAATAAGTTGTGCATTTGGGGGGCTTTTTCATTAGAGAAAAAATAGTTGATATTAGTTTCACAAACTGTTTTTGGAGTTTTGGTAAATAAGCCCTAAAAGAAATCAACCTTTAAGAATACACTAAGCATTTGTTTAGGTTGTACCTTGGTTTGTGATCCCACAGAAACAGACTAGACAGTCTGATGTTTGCATTATGAAAATTTTCTTCTGCAAGAGTATACTTTTCACTCTTGAAGCATGACAAAGCAAAAGCCTTCCTTCATGTGCTTCCAGTGCAGGTCACCTTTAAAATAAAATATTCATGTACAGCGTTCAGTATTTCAGTAGAAAATTTTCCCATTAATCATGCCAAATATTATTTATCTACTTCAGTTCAAGTCAAAAAGAAGCTTAAAGTCTTGATAGGTGAAGTGAGGTTGATGTCCTCTGTACTTCGAGGAACGTTTAAGGAAGCAGTGGTTGGCATTAAGAGGGGATTTGCTCTAAGAAAGGAAACGTCAACGGCAAGAGCTGGAAAGAACTGGAGTTCCCTACAAGGCATCAGAGTGGTGAAAAAAAGAAAACACAATTCATGCAAAAATCCTTCATGTAAGGCAGGGCTGCTGCACTGGGATATGGGACTGGGTCATGAACGGCTGCCGCCTTTGTAACTGCTTCTGTTATCTTCATTTCACTGAAATCAAATATTATCTCTGTTTCTCATAACACTGCAACCTCATGGAAGAAGTAGTTTAGGAGCTTAGTTTTGTCTTGTCACCTAGGTTTCTGGCAAGTCTTCAGCGTCTGAACGTTACAATTACCCGAGCCAGATTCAGCCTCTTCATCCTTGGAAGACTGAAAACGCTCATGGTAGGTACAGTGTTAATCAAACAATCATCTGTGATCCAACCTTTTAGGTCAAGTTAGGGTTGGGGAAGTGAAAACCATCCTCAGACTGCGCCAGCCTATGAAGGGGGATGCTTTTCTAGTGTATTGTTAAATTAGTACAGTCCAAGCCTCTGAAGGGTTCTCTTTGAAAACTTGGGCTGTAACTATCATACCAGCTTTAAATAAACAAAACTGTTTTTTCCTTGCTTCTGAGAAGGAAAGTTAGAAATTACTCTTAAAATATTTTAGTAACTAAATTGAATTGTAAAGGACTGTGTTACAAGTGCAGGGGTTGCAAAAAGTCTTCTCTCTACTGGTAAGATAGGATGATGGCAGCGATACTTTCCTGCTTGATCCTTACTGTTGCTCCAGTTATTGGAGTTGTCACTGGATACTTGAGCAAGAAAAATTATTTAAAAAAAACCCCCAAAACATTCCTCTGATCCTCACATTATTGTTTTTGACACTACTTTGTGTAGTCATGTGGTTTCTGAGGATACTCTTTGCTTGTACTCTTTGAAACAGGTGTTTCTGAAACAGAACTACGTATTTGAGGGACTATAAAGGCCCACTGAATGTGTAGGGAGTGCTCTTGAATAGACTTAATGTCTTAGAGTACTTGATTTTTATTCTCTTTCCAAGGGTGGGGGGTGTTAGCTAAACCACTAGAGGGCATTAAAGCCATGTTCCTCTTTCACTCTGTGAGAGCACTCTTCTGACCTTCATAAATATAGAAATTGCCATTTTAAGTAGTACGTCACTGATGGTTGAAAGTACCTTCCCTGTGTTACAGCAGCCAGAGTGCCTATTGCTGTTTTGCAAGTAAAACATAAGATTCTTCCATTCCAGAAGGAACATAACAGTGGTTTCCATGACAGTTGTGTCAGGTACCTTGATTAAAGGGGTTGTGCATCCTCTGACACCTCTGTCCATTTTTGTCGACTTCTTTCTGATAACTGTTTTCTTTTTTTGGGGGGGGTGTGTGTGTGTGTGTGTCTTTTTTTTACAGGAAAATAAAGACTGGAATGAATTGATTCAGGATGCTCAGAAAAGAGGTGCCATTATCAAGACATCAGAAAAAAGCTACAGGAAAGATGCTGTGAAGATTTTGAAGCTCAAGCCAGTAGTACAGCCCCCAGTCAAAGCAGGGACAAACACATCTCCCCTGTTGCAGGGTTGTTCTTCCAGTAGCAGGAGGGTTGAGCTTGCAAGTCCAAGGGAGGCCAGCAGCCCGCGGGAACTCGCTGCTGGTGCTGGCCATGCAGCACCCCAGGGAAGCAGAGGGCCCCAGCAACCACAGGGTGCTCAGGCTGCAGACGCCAGGAGAGGCAGTGCCTCTGCACCCCTGGAGGCTGCAGCGCTTCCTGACAAGGAGAAACCGCGCGATCCGAGGCTGGCAAGTATGGCTAGTAGAACTGAAGCAAAAGGGAAGGAGCAGGCCTCAAAAGACAGGAGTCGGTCAACCCAGAGCAATCCGGGATCAACGTCACAGCAAGGCCTCAATGTGTCCTCGGGTGCCAGGGGTCAGGTTTCCAGAACAGAAACTTCTAAGAAGCCCCAGCAAACAATGGGACAATGCGACCTGCCTTCTGTGTCGCCTTATGCAGCTTGGCACAAGGGTGACTGGAGAGCTTCTGTGTTGCAAAGCAGTTCAAAAGCCCACAGTGAAGGAGGTCAAAGTAATAGCAGTAAGTGGAACAGAGACTATCGTGTTTTAACGAGGAGAACATCAGAGGAATCACCAGAGAGCACAGAATCAAACGGTGCCAAGCGAAGAAAGACCTCTCACTGACTCCAGTATAAGCTCATTACTGAAAATCTATTCCCAGATTTCTGTCTAGCAAGGGACTATATTTTAAATTATTTAGTACATCTGGAACTCCCCTGTATTGATACCACTACTATCAGTAGCTGCTTCTTTTTCCCATCCTATCCCTAACTGTAAAGGGGACTTTATAACTGATGGTTGATAGCTTTGAGCTTTTGAAAAGAAAGGTTGGGTAGCTGCATCACTTGGAAGAGCAGTGAATTTTGTCATCTAGGAAGTGAAGGTTGTAAATGTTTAACATGTATATTTGTACAGTATACAGAATTATTTTACGATTTAATTTGCCAAACATATAGCTTCTTGTTTCCTTGTGCAAATGCTTTTTTCTTAGTGATGTCCTTTTTTTATGAAGAACCAGAGCAAAGCCAAAAAAAGAAACCCAACCAAACAAAAAAACAAACAACAAACAAAACCCCAAATCAAAAAACCAGCCAGACTTCTCTTTCTCTTTGCACTAGTAAGTCTAATTTATTTGATAGCAAAGAGAGAATGTTGAAAATGTGGTAGCAGTGATTCTTCCTCATGCCTTTGGAAAGACAGAAGGCAAATGTACATTGGTTGAATGGAGAGAATTCTACTTATTTTGTATATTTTATTGCCTGTTTTTATAGGAACAGAAGAGCTTTCATTTATACAAATGTGCCTTGAGTTTTGCTCTTGCTGCTGCTTCATCAGCTGGAATCCTTTTCTTGTTGCAGTGGCAACACAAACTGCAGACTAAAGCCTGCAAGTTCTGTTGGTCCCAGTGAGTCCATGTGAGGAATAATCAACAGCACTCTGGAATCTTAGTCAAAGACCTAGTTAACGCTTATTGGTAATGATGCTTGAGTTTCTTCGTATAGAGCTTTTGGAGATCTACACAGATAAAAAAAGGGCAAGCAGTTCATTCTAGGTGTTACTACTGGATTCTTTCCACAGTGTTGATGAAGAATATATAACCAGTAAGATAGGGTAGGGGGAAAAACCGAACTATTTTTAAGAAACCTTCCTCTCATCGTACATTTCACAATAAAAGTGGAATTATTTCTACTAAGACTGCTTTTGGGTCACTGTGAAGTATCACTTTCTGGAGTACGTGTCTGTCTCAAGGAGGTGAAGAGCAACATTTCACACGCACAGAGTTTCGCATGGAGATAGTCTGGCAGGCTTCTGCCCGAGAATGCAGCACCTTGCTACATTAATAAAAGTTGGGTGTATTGTGATGGGCCAGGTTGCTATCTCCGTGCATCTGTGTTAAAATACAGCCTGCTAGGAAGCAGGCATTATCATGCTGTCCCTTGCTAACTGACTTGTGCTAAACTAATATAAGGGCAGTGGCTTTCCCTAAGCAAATGAGCTGCCAGACTTCTCTGGCCAGAATTTAGCCATAACCTTTAGCTGTATTTCTGTCCCAACACATTCACTGCGATGATTAGTGTTAGCTTTGTCCTTTTAACCCCCTGCCAAAGAGGTACGTGCCATCCGGTTCAGTGAAGTACAGGTGCCTTACTGTACAAAACATCAGGTAGCAGTTCAAACTGTAATTGCTGGTAAAACTTACACCCTTACTGCATCCAAGCCCAGAACAAACGTGCTTTACTGGTACCAACTGCACTGTGGGTGTCTTGGGAGGCTTTTAGTTGCCATCTGTGGCAGTCCAGCTCATTGTGCTGCATAGTACAGGGCGTTTTAAGGTAATAGGAGAGAATCTTTGAGATGCCTGCGAAGTGAAATCAGAATATGCGCATTGCTTAGCTTTAGTTATTTGTTATGTTGCAATCTTAATCGCTTCAGTGAACCCTGACCACGTCTTGTCAGCAGTATGCGCACTTATAAAACTGCTGTGACTCCTCCTGGATGTTGTGTTCCTTGTGTGAGAAGGAAGGCTGCTTGAATGAGTCCGACTGTCACGAATTGGACATTTTGGTTGCTCGCACATCACATAATCTGTGCCCTGTGTGTTGTCTCCCTTTGTGTTAATAGGAATATATAAAAATACTGTCATCTTTCAAACCTCTTGGCTCCTCTTGGCAGGGCTGTGCTGGCCTGCCTGCTGTTTCTACTTAGCACATTAAAAAGGCTGCTATTCTGCAAAAGGCCGTAGGATCCTATAGCTCTGGAAGCCATTTAGACTGTCTTGATGTAAATAAAGTGAAACTGGCAACAGTGTGAATGAGGAAGTGTTTCTCTGGCCATTAAATATTATTTTGTCAAAAGAGTGTTTCTCTGAAACTTTTCTAGTTTTCTTTCTCCTTAAACAATCTGCATTTTGAAATATGTTCTTCTGAGAGCTATATTTATCACATGCTGGAAGGAATTTTGTCTTAACATTTCATTTTTCTTGTACTGTGTACACAGCACATAGGTCACAGACCCTGTAATGCCTGTATCTTTCCGTAAATCAGCTTTGAGGCATGGTCAGTGGCTCAGACTTTTTTGCTTATTTAATAAGATTTCTCTAACTTAAGTTGTCAGTCTTTCAGTGGTAGCTTACTGCTACCATATCAGTCTGTATCGTTAATGATGTATTCTTGAATAAAAAAAAATGTTTGGGTTCTTGCACTTAAAACACTTTTCCCTCTTCACATATCATTCAGGATAGGGTTGTAGTTTTGACTCCGTGCCCCCGCCCCCCCCCCCCCCAGTCATAACATGGGAAACCAAGCAAACTCCAAGCCAAAGCACACTTCTCACTGATTCGAATAAAATCTGCCTTGGGGAACAAACAGTACAATTTTCATAACTTCTCTCCTGTTTCCACTGTGTGTTATAAAATACCAAGTAGTGATGGACAGTCAGTGGTGGTAAGCTGAGTGTAGACTTGCTTTATTCATTTAATACTATCTCAGAAACGGTGACAGTCGGAAGAGGTTGTTCAGTGATTGTTCTCTTCTGCTGAGCGTTAAGTCAGAAAAATCAGTAAAGAACGTGTTCAACACAACTTAATGGAAATGAGTTTAATTGGAGTTTGTGCCAAAAAACTTTGGAAGAAGCAGCATTCAGGTTTTTATACAGAGGCCTCCATGTTTCTTCCAAGCTTGGCAGCTTAAGTCTCAGTGCAAAACCAGTTCTCTGTGGTACTATTAGTCTTTGATGTCATTAAGAAGGGAAAATCTCTTCTAAGTGTTGGACTATATTTTGTTCAAAGTTTGGGGTTTTTTTATTAATTCTTTGTACATGAAATAGGCTTTCCAGTAAAGGTGGAGTATAATTCTGGTTATTCCTTTTTCTTTTAAGGTTTACTGTAATTGTTTTCCATGTCATTACTCCAAATTACCGTGATGTGAGAACAAACCGGTGCCATATGTATAATGATGATATCCAAACAGGTACTTGTCTAATACGGTTTTCTTACCTATGCTTCATCATATGTGCACTACGCTGTGGCGTGCTGGCTTACTAACGGCTGTATTAGTTGTACCTACGGACGTCTGCTGACCTGCCGGAGGGAAAGCAGCCGCTTGCAGGAGCGTTAACCCGCTCTGGGAAGTGTGGCGGGGAGGGCGTTGGCTCCTCGCTGTGGTGCTGGTGGTAGTGGATGGGCCTGAGGAATGCTGAGAGCTGGTGGTGCCTCAGGGTTGGGAATGGCAGCCAGGAGAGCTGTGCCACCCCACTGAGGGGGTGAGGAAAACAGCCGCTCTTCCCAGTCCCTTGTCTGCGCTCACCCTTGCAGTGCTGGTAGTACTGGTGGGGCAACTACTTAGCAGCTGAGTCCAATGGGTGGAGGCACAGGAGCTAGGAGGCTGATTCGTGCAAGGCGCTTGGCCTCTTCCTCGTGCTAGTCTGTAAAATGGCAGTTGCCCCTACCCCGGTTGTCCTGATGCTTGGGAAACACCGAGCAGCGTGTGCTTCCAGAGCAAGAAAGAACTTGTAGTGATCAAATGCATGGATTGAGGGTAAACAACGTTCCCAGTCCTAGCTGAGATCCAGAAAATAAGACAGGGCCCCAGTAAATTCAGAGCTGACACTTTTTTTTCCCCAGTTACTTAAGTGTGGTGAGATGCTGGGGTTTACTTTTGTGTATAGAAGGGAGAGACCGGCGTAGCTGACACCTGGAGCTGGGCTGCTCATTCACAGCCCATCGACTGTAGCAATACCAAGGATAAGCAGAATCACGGTCCTAAAAATGCAAGACGTTTTCCCTAGTCTGCATGGATAAATGATGGATGAAATGACTGGTGTACTGTAAATGGAATTTATAATGTTAATGATATAATGATATAACACAGTCTCCTGCCACAACGGGTCCATTCCCAAGTTGTATATAAGGTCTCCTTGCTAGTCTTTTTAAGATGCTTGGAAAGGAGCCCAATGCCTTATTCTTTAGTGCAAATAAATGTAAGCTAAGCAGCCTTGTACATCGAATATTGCTGACACGAGACCTTCCAGCCATATGTACCTGGCTGCTAAGGCCTCGACTAATTTGCCACCAGCTCCCAGGCAAATAATGATAGAAATGAAAGTGAAGTTGGTTTGCGTGCGTGTTATGTTTGATATTGTGAAAATGTAGAAAACCTTGTTTTATAGCCCGACGGGCTACACTGGTGTGGCTGTCCAATTTTGTCACCGATTTCACTGTTGTATCAAGCAGGAACTCCTTTTGCTACAAAGAAAACCCATCAGTTTCCCCTCTCTTTTAATCCCTGAAATAGCACAGAGGGGCGTCAGGATGGAGCTTTTGGAGCCCAGTATTGTTACTGGCCTGGAGGGAAAGTAGTTATATGGTAAAAATGGGTGGGTTTAGGCTTTCCTCACATGTTTCACCCTGCAGTGAAACTTGTTAGGACACCTGGAGAATCAAAATGACAAAGGAGCCTTTAGGACAGTCTGAAGCTCTTCTCTGCATCTCAAATCCGTGCACGATTTTTAGCCGGTTTCTGCATGATAGCGGCCAAACTCTCCAACTCCTCCCTGTGCTCTTATTTCTGAGCAAGAATGCTCAGCTCCTCCTTTATGCCTTGTTTTATTTACATCTGGGACTTTTCATGAAAGCCAATTATAGAACAGAGTTAGTTGGTGAAACCATTAATTTTATTACCACTAAAATGCTGGTTCTCTCGCTACTCCAGCCACCGCAAGGCTCCTTACAAATCACTCTCATAGATGAGGTGTCTGCTTCCTCATCTTTATAAAACCAAATAACATACCTGGTAAGTGCCGACGGAATTTTTCCCCCCCCTCCTGTCTCCATCTCCCAGGGACTGTAGCTTAACGTTTCATCTGGCGAGTGAACGACCACGCATAAAGCCAGCCTGCTGTTGACTTCTCTGCAGCTGGGGCTGTGGCCTCAGCCTGGCCGCAGCGGTCTGTCACACCAGGCGGATTTTTCTTGCTTTGGGGCTTTTGGTTATTTAGATTTGTCATTACTCTAAATAGTTAAAATCAGAGTAGAATTGGAGGTAAACAAGAAAAATCAAAAGCTCTACTTGTACTCTTTGAAGAGGTCGCTTTTTTCAGAAAGAAGTGTAATTTAAAAACTTTTTCAAATGAATCAAATGCCGGCTGCATACCGGTGACAGGATGCACATGAAAACCTCTTGAAAGAGCCCAAGTGGCTTTTCTCGGAAAGAGAAGTACCTTTTGGTTAACCTTTCCACAAGTAAAGTATCAAGCTCATTGGACAACTTCTCCCATTTAGAAGCATTAACTGATGTACAAATGTTTCTATCTTAAAGAAGATGAACTTTCAGATCTGTGGGTACTTGCTGTGATGGTTTCTCTCTGTATTATTTCAATAATGTTCTATTCTTTTTGTGTAGATGCATAGGAGCTAACAGATGTCTGCAGTTAAAGGATCTCCAGTGCTGAAGCTTTCAGAAGCTTTAAATTATTTTCTTAAACATCAAGTTTAAGTTTTGTGTGAGAGGGTTTTTTTCTGTCTTGCAGTATTTGTGTTATGTGATTGCAAGTTCTCCAGCACCACTGGACAGGTAAAGTGCCATCCTGATCTCCACCACGCAGGGCTAGCGCTGTGTCTGAGCCTGAGGATGAGCTGTACCACCCCGTCTGCAGGCAGAGCCACAGGAGGGAAGTCTGACGCTCCCTCTTTTGGCTCTGCTCTTGCTCTCAGCCTAAAGGCCATTTGATTTCTTCTGCGAGAAGCAGCATGTCACGTTTGCCCTTTGCAGTTACTAGTTCACAGAGGGCTTTGCTTCTGCGCTGCTAGGAGGAGCCTAAGAATGGTATGTGTAGTGTGGAGGGCAGACTTTGTATTTTGCTCCCCACCATTTTTCAGGTGTCCTTTGGCGCAGCTGCAGGAGGGTTAGCACCACAACTTTCTGCTTCTGGCTGAAGTTACAGAACTATTCATTGGACTTTGGTTAAAGAAGGTCCAGGACTGAACATTCCTGGTATTCTGGGTTCATGGGGAGGCGGTACCATCTCCAAAGTCGAATTAGGAAGCCACTGATGTTTTATCTTGAAAACAGACAAACAAAACCCCCAAACCAACCAACCAACACCCAATCAACCAAGAGAAAAATCCCCCAAACCCAAGAAGGTCTAGTGCAGTGGTCTATCACCCTCAGCAGTCTTCATTCCTGGGCTGTTTTGAGCTTTGTTGTGCCCTTCTGAGGTTATTTTCTATGGAAATTCAGTGCTGCTGCTTGGCACGTTCCTGTTTGCATCACAATAAAAGTGTGCATTTGCAGGGAATCTGCTGGGTGCAGAGTTTGTCTGGGATATGGCTTTATGAAGTAGTAAATTTTCTGTTGCTTAATCTAATATTCTAGAGAAAAACACTAGTGCAGGGAAAGGAGAATGTTGCTTCACCTTCCAAAAGTGCCATTAGAGATCTTGATCTTGTTACAGTCTTTTCTATGCTATTACTTTTAAGAACAGTAACATATGAGGATTTTAAATCTATTGCAGTCAGAAAGTACAAAGAAAGAGCGAGTGTCAATACCAACAGACAGCAACTGACTGCATTGAAGGAAAGGAGGCAATGCTTGTGCCAGTCTCAAAGATCTAATCTCAGCAGGGTGAGTTTAACCCTCATTTATTTTATGGGGGATTAACTAAGTCCTGTGACCTGCCTCTGTGATGTTAAATGCTGTTCAAAATGTGCACCAGATTTGTGTTGCTCTTTGATGTGACAATATCCATTCTGTGCCCTCGCTCCCGTTTTCTTCTCCTTTTTCAAAGTACAAGCTCACTGTCCCCTGCTCTCCATGGAGGCAGCTGCATTTCAGGGGCACTGGCTGTGTACAGTGTCTGCAATGTTAGGCTGGAAGATGCTGCAGGCTCTTGCACTTTTGAAACTTAGACTGCTTCCAGCACAGGCCCCAGCTGAGCAGGATGGGCTGTAGGGACAGGACCGTGGAGTACAAGCGTTGAAACAGAACAGACATTGATAGAGAAGCTCTTGGAGTAACACCCTGGCAAGGACACCAGACCTGGAAATGCCAGTGGAGGCTCAAGGCTGGATTGCGTGGTGCTCCTGGGCTGGTTCAGGGAGCGAGCAGGCTGGGTAGAGCTGGGGCGGTGGTCAAGGGCTGCTTCCTTGTCATGTCATGAGAACTAGCTCAGAACTGAATGTGCTGGAGGTGGTGGGTCTCTCTCATCTTCCACTCTTCCACTTAATCAGATCCAGGTTTAACAAATCTTTGGACATGACAAACTTAAGGCTCTTGTGTTTATGACATTCCCATTTTTCTGATTGAATTACATAATTTATTGTTTCTGGTTTCTCCTGCCTTCATTTATGTGCTTGACTGCAAATGCATCCTCTGATAGCAGCATGTTTATAAGCCTTAAAGGAGTTGATCTAGTCCCTGTGAGCTCTATACTGAAGTCCTAGGCTCTGGCTGCTTAAAGGTATTTAAAATAAACAGCTTTTTCTGCAAAGGTGTATCATGGCACCAGCTCTAGGCGGCGGGGGCAGCTGCAGTGGGGCTGGACAGCTGAGGTCCCCCTGGAGAAGCATCCCCGGGCCTTTCCACACAAGACCAGGGTTTAATATATCACTCAGGCTTTGTTCATTGTCTACAGTTAGTAGTCTAACCTAGGTTCAGCAAAGTAATTAGGGGAAATAATTAACAACTCTCAGTGATGAGGCAACCTCTCTCACCCTCCCCTCTCCCTCACCATGTGGTGCACCTTGGTAGTGACTCAGAAAACACAAGAGGACATTATGAATCAAAAAATAAGTCTTTACCTGTAATTAACTGTGCACACAAAAAGGAAAACGTAGTGATCAAGCAGCAATTGATAGTTGCTTTACTGGAGGAGGATACACCAGAATCAAATGCTCATGGCAAAATGTCCCTTTAAGTTGTGGTTCTTTTATAACATTTAATCCAAACAAAAATAAGTCTCTACCAAAAAAAGAGTACTTGAACCGTACACTATACGGAAATGTGTGGATAAGACACTGCACTCCTCACATACCAAACGCCTAATGGCCCCTGTGTTCTCTGTAAGTGCAAGAAATCAAAACCCAGCAATGAAAATACAAAATCAATGCAGCAACTAGAGTTGTAGGCAACAGTATGTGCGTGGCCAGGCCAGGCTGATGGTGGGATGTGGGACTATGCAGCAAGGATGGACCAGAGTCCCCCCTTCCCTCCCTCCCCTTCCCCTGCCTGTTGTGTTACGGGGCTCTGGAGTTGTCATGACAGGCTCTTTCAAAACAGGACACTAAGAAGAGGAAAAATAAAAAGAACACCCCAGCCTATACCAAAGTAAATAAAGTAATAATAAAAAAAATATCCCTTGGATCGCGGCACTATTACACCAGGGCCCTGGTGGCCCCGGCCCCAGGTCGCCCTGTGCGGAGCAGCGAAGGAAAGCCACTGCGCCGAGGGAGGGATGGGCCCCGTGTCCCCACCAGGCTGCGGGACCGCGGCCCCGGCACAGGCTGGTGCAGTCCCCACGCTGCTGCTCAGCAGCCAGCTCTGCGCTGCGGCCACCCCAGCTGCTGCCAGGATGGGTTCGTGGGCAGGAGTCAGCCCCTGATTTTCTGCATACCTCTCTGCTTGGAAAGTGGACCAGAAGATGTGCAAGTCCTGGTGTGAAGGAAGGCGGAGGAGACGGTGGGGAGAGCAACCCGTTACCTTAGTCTCCCCAGGTTCCTCGGGTGACGTGCCTGGGCTGGGCTCCCTCCTCTGCGGCTTCAGAAGTCCACCCAGCCGCGCAGCTGGAGGGCAAGCACCCCGAGGAGGATGGTGCCAAGGCTGCCGTGCACACTGGAGGCACCGTCGCAGTCCTTTTTGTCGGCCTCACACCTGGATTGCTGGCACAGGACCCCCTTGAAGCCCACGGGGCAGATGCAGCGCTGGTTCTGGTAGCAGGTGCCGCCATTCTGGCAGAGTAGGAGCTCGTCATCGCAGACGTTGGCTACAAGGCAGGAGGAAGGGAAGGACGTGGGTGTTAATCTGGGGTATGTTAAACCCCTTGACTGCAGCAGAAACTAGAAGCTTTTGGCTTTCTTCTTCTAGCTCCTAGGGGTTAAATTATCCAACCCTTGTAGTGCTAGAGCAGCCTCAAGACCAGAGAAACACAGTGGGGGCTGCAAACTCCAGGGGCAATGCTATCAAGTCATTTTGGATTTGGGAGGAATGGCTGGAGTCTGCTCACCTTACAGCCTGAGCATCACAGGACACCTGAGCAGGCGGTGCTGAAGATCCCCCCCTTGTTTGGGCCCATCTCATGCCTCCCTCTGTCCCTCTGGCTCAGGGGGACATGATGCTGCTGGGGTACTTACGGAAGCAGCCCTGTCTCCAGTAGTAGTTGGGCAGGCAGTCGTCGCACTTGGGCCCCGTGGCACCTTCTTTGCATTCACAGTAGCCGGTCTCATTGCAGCGGTCGTGCATGGAGCCAATCTGGTTGCAGTTACATTCTGGCCAAAGACAGGGCTGTTAGTGCCTGTCCTGCCTGGGGGCTTTGTGCCCGCTAATGCCCCGAGGGAGGTGTTGGGGCCTTTGGAAAAGGCTGGCTGCATGCTACAGGAGGGCTGTTAAAGACCAAGGGACTGGGAGGGTGTGGTTTCATGAGAGGTTCCAACAGTGCAAACAGCCACGGGTGCAAAGACCACCCCGCCTTTGGAGCTGAGCCGCTCCTGGTAGAGCAATGCACATGAATCAAGTTGGAAAGATATTATTTGGGCTTGGTTTTCAGGGAAGAGAAGCCTTGGCAGGCTGCAGAGACCATAATGGCTACTGTCCTTGGGGAGCATGCAGGCAGACACACCACCCTCCAGAGAGGGGCTGAACTGCAGCCCCCCCATAGAGCAACGTTCCTCACAAGCCCTCCCACGTCCCGGTGTCTCAGCCCAAGGCTGCCGGAGCGCTCACCTATGCATACATTCTCATCATCCAGCTCCGCTGAGCTGTTGCGGTAGAAGCCCAGGCGGCAGTGCTGGCAGTGCTGGCCCCTCGTGTTGTGCTTGCAGCTCACGCAGGTCACCACGTTCAGGAAGTCGATGTAGCTGCAGCGGTTGGAGTGGCCATAGCACTCACAGTCTGCGGAGAGGAGAGAGAGCTGGAGAGCTGGGCTGGGAGCATCCCCCCTCACGCTGGGTGGAGGAGAGGAGCCACAAGGCTTTGGAGGAGGCTCCTGCTTGGGTGAAACACTGTGGCCACTGCCAACACAGGGCTGGGGTGGGCTGGACGGGACGAATGCACACAGCAGCTGCCGTTCTTCACTGCCGTCGGGGGACGGGTGGAAGTCATTGCTCAGAGAGCAGAGCGGGGCCAGGGGGCTCTGTCCCCTTGGGGTGAGGATAGGCAAGAGCCAGCCCCTGGCTGTCCCAGGACACGATCTCTTTAAGGAAACGCATAATCATGGGAGCAGGCAGTGGGCTGTGGAGGGGAGTCAGGTGTTAATTAAAGAGCTGCCTTGTTAATGAGTAGAGGTCAGGCTGGTGCCTTGGTTTGGCTCTGGTGGGGTTGTAAGACCTGCAAGGGGGCTGTGCTGGGTTGTAGACCCCCAGCAAAGGCTTTGCTGAAGGCTGTGCTCTGCCTTGCTGAGGTAAGGAGGGGACTGGCCCATGGACTGGGGCTGGCAGAGGATGCAGCAGCACTCACTGTCTCCAGTGATGGGAAGGCCCTGGACAAGGCTGAAGGGGAGCTGAAGTGGAGCTGAAGCTGCTGTGTGCCCAGGTAAAACCTTGCTGCCTCTCTGGCTTTTTCCCCTCAGCGTCTCTTCTCAGCATCCCCCTTGCTGTTGTACCTCCCAGATCAATGCTGGTTGTGAAGTATGGTGACTCTCAGGTTAAATGCTTCAAAGGACCATATACAAGGAAGCGTGGCTTGTGTGGGGTCCTTCAAAAGATGGTGGACAAATGCATGGGGGTTTGAACCAGGGCTGCCTGGCACAGCACAGGAATGCTTGCAAAGGCTGCTGGTGGGGTGAGAGATGCCACTATTCCTTGGCCAAGCACTGCTCCTGTCCCCAGCACGCACGGCTGACCTCTCTCAGCTGTGTGGGCATGTGTTAGAAAACAACCAGCTAGGTTTAACTTGTAGGCAGAGAAATTTGATTACTTGCTTCTTGTGTTTGCTTTTTCTTACCGTGGCAGGATGGTAACTACCTTGTAGGGTTAGATTCAGGATGCTGGATCTTTCTGGAAGTTTAAAAGTATAATGCAGGAGGAGAGGAGGTACCCTAGTTGCCTTGTGGCTCAGCTGTCCTGGTCAGGAGGTGTCCCAGCCAGCATGGGCAGGGCATGATGTGAGCAGAAACAGTGTCAGCCAGGTCTGAGCTTCCCCAGCCTTTGGAGAGGAGGAGGGAGGCTTGGAGCTGGGGTTTTGTTCCAATCTCTAACATTAAACACTCAAGGATGGTAGAGGGATAGGAGGAAAGGGTGTGGGTTGGCATGCACATGCGACTGGAGGAGGAGACTTGTCTCAATGAAATGATGACCAGGGAAGATGGAGCAGGGCAGAGGTTTCCCCATGGTTCACAGCTGCCTGAGGATGAGTTGAGAGTCTGTTGTAATCTTGACCCTCTGTGAAACAACTTCTGCCTGTTTTACCAATACCCAAAGAATTTCAGCTCGAATACTTCTGGCTGCTGCAATTCTCAAGCATTGTTTCACCCTAGGGATGCACTCTTACGTACATCTAGCCATGACTCAGATAGGCAAACTCTCCCCATCCTCTCCATGTGGGAGGCTGCTGGACCACATCACCTGGGCGAAGACTAGGAGCACCGCGCTCCCTCCTCTTACCTTTATACTTTTCAATAGGAGCCACTGGGCCAGAGTCTGGTTTGAGCCGGATGAGTTTTGAGCTCTTTGAGGATGCTTAAGAAAAATCAGAGACATGCTTTTTCTTGCTGCTTAGCACCGCTCTGTGTCCTACCCTACCGCAAGCAGCTCTGCTACAAGAACAATGCCAAGCCGAGCCAAGAACACCGCTCTGGCAGCGCCGGCATCTATTTCTGCACCAGACAGCTGGTAGCTGCTAAATTTCTCCTCTTCTTCTCCCCTTCTCAAAGTTTGATGCATGAAAAACTCAATGCACTGTGCTATTGCAATGCACAGAGCCAGGGGCTGAGGCAGAGGAGCTACTCACACATCCCCCCGTTACGCACGTTCAGTAGCACAAATTGGGTTATTTGGGATAAGGATCTACAAGTCTAAACAGCTTAAAAAAAATCTACTGGCCATGGCCTCAGTTTGATGGAGGTCATGCCAACTGGCACCCAAAAAGCTGCTAGGAGTACAGCTAAGAGCACAAACGCTACGGAGGTGGTATCTGGTAGGCTTGCTACAGGGTCCTGCTGAGCACGCGCTGCTCCAGCCCATCTTGTCCCTGCCAGCACGTACCTGGCTTCTTCCCGTGCTTCTTGCCTGCAGAGTGTGCTGTGCGCCCTGCTTTGCTCTTTGGAGCCGCTACGCGAGAGATAAAACATATCTGAGTGCTGTGGTGGGGAGGGGGCTCCCAGGGCCAGCCCATCATGGTTGGGCTGGGATAATCCCTCAGGGTAAGGGGCTGCCCTGGCTGGGATGGTGCTTCCTCGGGGCTGTGCTGCCAGCCAGACCCTGTCCCACACAGAATGACCGGGGTGCTTGGGATGAAGGCTG
The DNA here is from genome assembly GCA_031468815.1 of Morus bassanus. NCBI lineage: Eukaryota > Metazoa > Chordata > Aves > Suliformes > Sulidae > Morus > Morus bassanus. Next base: position 5,561,061 of record CM062586.1, read on the forward strand.
TAGCTTCCAAATCGAGGTGATGGGGTTTGGTGCTTGGGGGGTTTTGTGCTTTGGCAACCCCAGTAAGGGGCAAGGCTGAGCAGTGCTGAGATCCCGCAGGGTGTTTAGGAATGGGTCCCACCGGCTTTTGTGGCATGCAAGCCCTTGCGCAGTGCTGTGGCGCTGAGGGACGCGCAGGGTGGGCATTGCCAGCTACATCCCGCTGGTGCTGGTCACATCCCCACAGTGACAGTGATGGCAGGAGGTGGCTGTGCTCCCCACCCCTAGAGCTCAGCCATGGTCAGAGCGGGCCCACTCCTGCCTCTGATGCCATTTGTGAGGCTGCTGTGGCACAAGGGCCTCCTCAGGTCTCCATGGCGTCCCACGGTGGGCTGGCACAGTGTCCGGACCCTTCTCCACCAACACGGCCTCCCCAGCCTCCGTGGCCATGACAGGCCACCATGGTGCCCAGGCCCTGCTCTGCCACCATGGCCTCCTCCATCCTCCTGGCATGATGGCTGAGCACAGAACATGGCAGCCTCTCTACACAGGCGCTCGGCAGCGGACCAGCACAGGGGGACCAGGGCCTGTTGTCCCCGCCATGAGGGAATTGGGCCAGCCCAGAGGGGAAGAAGCAGCTCAGTAGGTCCCTGGGGTGCTCCAAAGCCCTGCATCTCTGTAGTGGGTGTTGCAGGTGGCCCCAGGGGCCAAATTCCTGCGTAGAAGCCCCCATGGTTGTGCCTATCCCTCATGAGGAGGGGGTCATGGCCATGAGGAGGCTCCATGGTGTGTTGGGGGCAAGGTGATCTGCTAAAGAGGCTTGGTCCTGTGGGGCCAGAGCAGCCGATCAGCCCAATTAATCTTGCCCAATTATCTTGCCCAGGGGAAGGTGCGTGCTCCTTGCCCTGGGGCAAGAAACCCCTTCCCAAAGCAGCTGAGGTGCCCATGGGCTCTCCTGGGGCCCAGGGACATCCCAGCCCTAAACATGTCTCCAAAAAGATCTCCATGGGGCTGGATGAGCAGAACTGAGTTGAGGTGGACCCTCTGAGTAGGAGAGCAGATTGTATGAGAGCAGGTTATGCAAGGATGGGGGGGTTGTCCTGGCCTACAGGCACTGGGGGAGAAGCCTGTCCTGCCCCATCCATGGGGACTGGCATGGCCTTACCTCGAATGTTCTCGGGAGGGTCTGGTGGCTTCAGCTTGGGTCCAGGTGCTGCTGTGTTTGGTCGGCGCTGAACAGCTTACGGTGGCATCAGTTAGAGAGAACATCAGATTTAATACAGATCTCCCTCTTGTTTGCTTAAAAAGGTGGCAAAGGGACACTGGAAGCTCTAGGCAGGTATCTAGGGTGGGTTGGTGGAGCCATATCTGGTTGAGGATGTGTTGAAGCATGAATGAGAAACAAAGTCTCCTAGAAATTAGGGTCTTTAAGTGTGAAGAGAGACAGAAAAAGTACTCCTAAGGAGGGAGGGCATGGAAGCTGCTGGTCGGGCAAGTGTTGGCATGTGGTCATTACATTGCCCAAGCATGGAGAGAAGCTAAATCTGCAGACCACTGCCAAGACTCAGAAGCCCCTCTTCTTCAGCACAGACTGTCAGCATCATCTGGCATTGATGCTCACGGTGTAGGCCTTGTTACTCTATCAAATAGAGTTTTGTCTCTCTGTGAGGCCAAAGACAGGTCCAAAAGCACAATTCCAAAAAGCCTCAATTTCAGCACTTTCTGCCCACCAGTTGAGTATTTCCAAACACTGAGTTGTATCTTGGGCCCAGCTTCAGCAGCTGTTATATTCTGCACTGGAAGGGATGCTAATGTCTACAGCTGGAGCAAGCTACAGGCATCTCAGATGGGAAACGGGAGCTGAGCACCAAAGGCTAACTGCTGAAGCACATGTGCTGGTGGGAACCCTGAGGAGGAGAAGCTTCAGCCTCAACAGCCAGTGTGAAGCCTGCAAGGTTCCCACTGGGAGCAGCTCACCTTAGGCAGCCACGCAGGAGACCTGAAGCAAGGAAATACATAAGAAGGCATCTATGCTATGAATGACACAGGCCTAACTATTTACAAAGTTATTCTGCTCTACAAACAGACTCTGGTCTCAGGAGACAACAGGATTTCCATGATCCTCTCTGTTCACCCCAGCAGCAAGCTGTGAACAATCTCTTCTACCACTTACTATCCTCATCTTTCATGTGTACGACTAAACCCTGAGGCTCAATCCAGCCTCACCAGATTCCCAGCTGCGTGTTGGGCACAGACAAACCCTGAGCTTTTTCCCAGGTGGGAGGAGGAGAGAGATGCATGGAAAACAGAGATGCAGAACTAGAAACTAAAGTGTTCGCTGAGCGTGAGGAGCTGGTACTCGCTGGCAGGACCCAGCTCAGCCACACGTCTCCTACCTTCTGTTCCTGGGCCAGCCTTGGCCGGGGGAGAGCCCACCTGCAGCGGGGCAGCCGCCGACAAGCCGGTGTAGTCTTGCAGCGATCAAAGGGGAAAGCTGTGTTACTGGCTGTGCTGGGGGGAGCTGGCAACCAGTGAGGAGCTTTGTAGCGCTCTGATGGAGCGCCAGAACTTTGGAGGACAAAACCGACCCAACCCTGTGCCACGCAGGTTTTCATGCCTTGCCCGCTCGATGCAAGTGCTGCTGCTGGCGTTGGGCAGCTGGTGCATCCTCGGGCACCGGAGGGGCCAGGCAGCCCTTGCAATGCAACGGGCAAGAGGACAGCGGTGTGCTGAGCTGCCCGTTCTCAGCCCGGCCGAACGCACAGCATTTTGCTCATGTGTTTGCATGAGGACCTCAGCAACTGATCTGCACCCCTCTCTGCTTTGAAATAATGGAACGGAGAATTAGCACAGGTGTCTTATGATGGAGGCGTGAAGTCCTGGTTTCTAATCCAAACTTCTAGGCCCTCCTTCAGGCTCTGCTTGTCCCTCAGAAATACCAGTTAAAGAATTTGTGAGCCACTGTAGAGAAATTAAACTAGCAAGACATTTATAGATCACTTATTTGATTTCCCTGCAAACCCTCACCCCCACTGGCTCCATACCCCTCCTCGTCTCCTCAATATTGGTAACAATCTTCAGGTTTGCTAGAAAACAAACCAAGGAATAAAATTTTAAAAGCCATATTATTAATTTCAAGCTCCAGTTGGGTAACATAAGGAGGAGGAGGGAAAAAAAAAAAAATTTCTCGATCCTTGCCAAGTTTCAAAGGACAAGCCCGAGTAGGAGAGAAATGTGATTTCCCAGCCTCGTCAACGGGATGATAAACAATGCAGAATTAAAAAAAAAAAAAAAAATTTTTTTTTTTTTAATGACAAGCTCTAAGAGAAGGTGATAGACATTGTCCTTTTCAGCTGGAAAGTGGAAACCAATTGATATTAATATGCTGTTAAAGAGAATATGAAAAAAGCCCTGTGCAAATTGGCAAGGGTTTAATTAGAGTCACAATAAAAAACAGCCTTGAAGGCATTTTGCTTTTTAGTCATTCACATACACCTCCACTCAATTGCATTTACAGAGCCAGAAAAATTATTAATGCTCATTATCCTGAGAACCTTTCCCTTGTAGCTCTGGAACATTAATGGACAGTTTACATGTTGGGAGGGGGACAGACACATTTCACCCCCAGACCCAGTTCATACAAACGGGAAATGCTGGGCAACTCTTGTCTCGGGGGCTTGTATCAGCCCTGATGAAAATTGCTGGTTTTGGTGGGTTTCTGGGGAAGTAGAATAAATAGACCCAAGAAGTCACGCTTTACAGCAAAAAACATTGGGGGAAACAGCACTGGAGTAGTGGGGAAGGACCCTAAAATGTCCTTCTCAAAACATAAAGACAGGGTCCCATTTCTGCAGGACCTACACAAAGTGAGGCTTTTGGTGCTCTCTTTCCGCTGGAGGTATTCAACCTGAGCCCTGCTTGATGCCTGTTTTGTTTTTCCCAGAGGTGAACTGGCGCTGCTGAAACTGCTACAAACCAGGGGGGAAAATATGGAAGCAGGGGAAAAAAAAAAAAAAAAAGCTTTTTTTTGCTTATTTTGAATGTGGGAAAAATGTAACAAATGGCAAGGAAGAATTTGACAGGCTTCAAGGAAGGTTTCAAAATAACAGAACTGCAGAAGGCAAATGAGAATAGCACTTAATTCATCCTCCTTAGGGTAACTCTGCCATTTCCCTTCTTTCTACCCATTTTGGCAGCCTTGACTGCCTTCAAACCACAGTCCGTGCCCATAAACTCATTCTTCTTCCCCCTCTCACCACAGATGACCGAGCACAAAAGCATCCTACGAACACAACCACAGCTCCACCTTGACCACAGAAAACACCATGAGCAGCCAAAGGAAGCAGAGGTCTAGCAGATCCAGGCGACCCAGAGACAACCCAAATCTAATCTTACTCCTCTAGCCTATGTGCTACATTGCTTTCTGCCTTGCTGCTACCCACTAGTGTGCGGAGGCATGAAGGAGAAGGGAAAAACACATCGGTCTGGCTTTAAATACCTGTTTTTTTCCGTGTTTCTGTTATGGGCACAGAGGCAGCGAACTCAGAGGCTGGTCTGACGATGCTTGCTTATGGTGGGAAGCAGAAATTCAGAGGGGAGAAGACAGTGTGTAAATTAGAGGGTGACACAGCACAGGGATGGGGCAGGGCTCTAAAAGGACTTTTTTTTTTAATGTCTGGCTGCATGAGCTGGCTTTAAAGCAAGGAGGGATTCATTTACTGCTTCTAAAATTCAGAAGGGAGGCAATGACAGAGTATCTCACTTTTGGGACTCTGACCCAGCTTGGGGTTATGGCATCTTCTGCAAACAGGCGTCTTACCAGGAGCTCGAAGGGTCATCTCTTTAGCAAGGTGTTTTCCCTGAGGTCCAAGCAAGTTACATTCATGGCCCCTTTGCGATGTCATGGTACTTAAAGAAGTAGTTTATGTTTTGCAGGACTGGAGTGGGAGGAATGTCTCTGGTCAAAAGCAGATCAGAATTAGGCTATGGCTTGATTCCCTATTGCTGGTCAAAGGCACACAATGGACCTTTGGCATCAAACCCAGCATGCTGCCCAGGTAAGAGAGCAGGTCCCTGAGCTGCCAGGTGGCCCTGACTACCTTCTTATTTGGAACAGCCCCTCCAGGGGCTGTCCCCATCCCCAGGCACACCACTCTGGCTGTGCAGAAACATGGATGGGGGTCTGGGCAGGGGCAAGGAGCTCAGAGCTCAGGCCTGACTGTATCAAGCCAGAGATGTGGCAGCTGGCCTGCGATTGATTTATTTATTTTTTCCCTTGCCATCAGTTAATGAAAGCATTATGAAAATATTTTCTCTGCCCAGGAAGCAGGTTTTGGAGAAGGAATAAACCCCGAGGTGCATGACATCTCCCAGGTCCCTCAGAGCAGTTTAGCAGGAGAGACTGACCCCCCCAGCCATCCAACCCCACACGGATGCCATCCTGCCCACCCCAGATGGATAACATAAGTGAGGCAGAGCACTGCAAGTCATACACAAGACGGACACTAAGCACACCAGCCACACGTACACAGCACTTGCAAAAAAATAGACCTAAAATGTTGCTATGGGTGAGCATGGATAAAAATCAAATGACCCCAAGTGTGTGGTGCAGATGTAGATGTGATCCCCTGTCACTACTGGGGCCACGGCGACGGTGTGAGCTCTGGGCAGGGGTGGTGGATGAACCTCCTGCACAGGTACAACATGGGCCTGGGTGAGGAGCACTACTTAACAGATAAGAGACCTGTGCTCTTTTGCCCAGGGTCACTCCAACGCCATGGAAGTTGGAGCTAAACCCTCAGCCTCCTGATTAACTACTCATGTAGGGTACTTCCATGAATATATCTATATCTGCATAAACATGCAATCAAGTTTCCTCATCCCTTTGACTGGCTTCTGGCAGCTCCCCCAGACAGACTGTTACTAACATACTGTGGGTGTAAAACGTCCTCCTGGGAAATATCAGGCCCAGAAAGCATGGCAAGGGGAGGAATGCGTGTCTAATTCCCCCATGAGAAGCTTAAAAAAAAAGTCCTGCTGTTAAGTTTTATCTGCTCATTTCCAAAAGACAAGTGAAAACGCTGTCTCCTTGTTCATGGTGGGGAGGTAAGGAGGAACCCCCAGAAAAAGGACGAACATTTTCTTCCACGGGGTGATTTTAGAAATTAGGAAAGAGTGTTTCTGGCGCATGTGTGAGATCCAGCCCCGCACGCTCCTTGGCTGCTTGTACAGAGGCTGCCTGGGGAATGTTAGAGTGCTGCTCTGCCCTAGGAAAACTGCCCTTGAAGACGCAGCCAGCCTGCATTACATCCTTGAGTCTGGCCACAGGGACTTGCTATAGGATTGGGAGAGCCAGCAAGGACAGGGCCAGCTTCTCCCTTGACCCGACATCCCATCCCTAGCATGACTTAGCAAAGCCTGTGAGCTGCTCTGAGACCAGTGGCAGCTGGCAGGAGGTGGCTGCTCGTGCGCCGAGGGAGCAGTCCTCCATGGGGAAGGTTGGTTGTCCGAGTGAGCTGCCGGTGGGGCAGAGCAGCACCCAGCCTTCCCCATCGCTCTGGGAGCAGCACCCAGCAAGTACAGCGGGAACAACTCTCCTGCCTGCTCTGGTATCGCACGTGGAGGTCGGGGATAGAGCAGGACAGGGTACAATTCCCCTTTCCTTCCAGCCATACAAGACCAGATATGTGGTTTAATTTTACAGTGGGACAGTAAAGCCTTCATTGCTTTCCTGCCCTGGCTTGTGATGGGCTGTAAAAGAGTATCTCTTGCAGCCATGCCAGCCCTGTGGAGGACAAAGTTGCCAAGCGGCTCTAGGAGGGACAGATTTTGAAAACCTTTTCTTTTTTAAAACAAAAAAACCAAAATTGAGAGGAAAAAAGGGAAAAGTGTGGCTTCCCCCACATCCAGTCCTGGTTTCACTTCTTGCTGCTCCCCTGATGCTAACAGAGCAACAGCAGTGAGATCAGCCGGTGAGGGGGGATGTCAACCCATGGTGTGGTTGTCTCTTGGCTCTGAGGTGGACCCATTGTGGCTGACTCCCTGCTTATAGGGACCGTAACACTTGCTCCTAGCTCGTGTTACATATGTCAAAGTGTCCTTGGACTGAATAGAGAGAAAAGCAAACCGGGACTGCCCAGAGAATGGAGGACGTGAACTGAGTCAGGGTGATTTTTATCCATGTCCCTTTATCATCCTACAGAGCAGAAAACCAGGGCCAACATGGCAGCCCCATGCGCTCTCCCCGCCACCACCGGAGGAGCCGGGATGGGAAGCAGCCGAAAAGAGGAGCCCAGCAGCAGAGTCCTGACCCTCCAAGTGAGGCAGGGAGCGTGGCACCCACCTGGCTGGGGGGTGGTGGTGGCAGGTAGGGGGGTGCTGCTGGTGGTGGTGGTTGTGGTTGTGGGTGGTGTTGTGGTGGTCGTTTTTGCAGTGGTGGTTTTTGCGGTGGTAACCCGCTGCGGTCGCTCATATGCTAGCAAGCAAAGAGAAGAGGTGGGAGGCACTTACTGAGGGGGAATGGACGGTTTCCTTGCCAGCCCGCATGCCCCTGAGGCTGCCGCAGCTGGGGCTGAACTGGTGACCGATTTCTCAGCGTGGTTACAACTGGGGCACTGAGAGGATTAAGGCGATGGTGGCTCAGTGATGCTGGATGTAGCAAACACGTGTATGCATGCAGGGGCCAGAGGCTATGGCTGTATCAGCTTACTCTGTAGGTGCAGGTGTTGGCTTAAATACTTACAACTCTATCACAAACTAATTGTCAATTAAGCTGAAAAGGGGAAATGAAAGCGTGCCTGGGCAGAGATGGGGTGAAGAGCAGGCAGGAGGGGCAGAGGAGCCCCCAGCCCACCCTGCTGGGAGGTGTGCTTCCGCTGCCTGACCGCTACGTGCCAGCTGGCAGAGCCCTGCTTACCCCAGCTCCATAAACAGCACCATTCCCTTCTGCCACCCCACAGGCAGCAAACTACCTGGCACCATCAAAACCAACCCGTACCATTGGCATGTATTAATTTCCACTGGCACCCTTCGTTCAGCAGGGCAAATTAATTGGTGGCTTAATGTCAGCAAGGCCCTGTGGAGCTGAGCAGGAGCGATCCCGCGTGCAGTGCCCACCCCACCGCGCTCCCACAACAGCCCGAACTAAAATTACACTCGGAACACAAATTCCTACTTAACTTACACCTGCTGCCCTCCTGTCCTTGTTTGTCCCAGTGCTTCATGCAGATTATCATGCTTAATTTCATAATAGCCTTGAGCTAGTTTAAATACTTAATTTAGGTCACTTCTAGTCTCCTATGCAGGCTAAATAATCTCTCCTTAACTGGCCTTGGACAGAAATCCCTCCTGTCCACCTCCTGCGCACCGCTCCCAGCACCCTCCTCAGCTTCTCCCTAGCAGAAAAATGTGATGGGAAACATTTTCCAGTGAAACAAAGGTAGTACTGAGAATGCCGAGCTCTGTTAAGGGGGAAAAAGAGAGTTATCAAAATGGTTTTTACCAGAAAAGCAAAGAATATTTTGGACTGTTAAAACATTTAATTTTTTAAAATCCTAAATTACTTAAGGGAAACTTTTAATTTTTACTTGAAATTTTTAACCATTTAAATTTAACTGCTTAAAATCTACATATGGTTCATTTACCCAGAAAAAAAAACATCCTCCACTTTTCAATTAGGTGCATTTTTCTTAATTGCATTTGCATTTCTCTGAAACTATTTCTCCTCCAATTCTTTCCACTTGCCTGCAAACCAAAGAATTCATTATTCATTCAGCTCTCTGGTTTGTTTCTTCTGGAGGGTAATTCCGAGCCACAAAATTCAAACCCAGGCTTCTGCTTACCCAAAACTCAAGGCTCTTTGATATCAAACTACCTCCAGCTTTGTTAAATAAGGAGTCCTATCATACCATCAATCTTTCAATAGAAATCCCCGCTGAGCTCTACCATCTTTGCTGCTGACAGTTCATAGACATATGTTCATATACATACACGTGTACATACAGATGTACACACACACTCTCTCTATATTTTTTTATCGATAGCCCAAGGTGACCCAGATTGGATGCTATGCCAAATAATTCAAACCCGGCTCCTTCTCACAGCAGAAGTCTGCAATACTGGGGGGTAAAAGTTCATAGCGAGCACTGGTGGTTTTGAAGAGTCTTATTTTATTTCCTCTCCGGCTGCCATACTAACGAACCTCATGGGGGGAAACCATGCCAGAGGAAGAGGCAAAATGAGGCTACTGAAGTCAAAGGAAGAAAATATAAGACTGTGACAGGACAGAAAATGAGGCATAATTAGGGAAGACTTATTGCCTGGAAAATGATAATGGACAGAAAATAACAATTTTTTTTTTTCCTAGTGACATCCACAACGACCATGCACCAAGGTGTTAAATGCCAGCATTTCAGTTACGTTTTTACTTACTGCCAAAGGCTGAGCCTGCAGCTGCACCTGGAAAAAACAAGAAGCAGCCCAGTCACTGGAAGCAGGACACCATCGGCTCTGATAGCAGCAGAAGATCAAACAGATACACGACACGGGACCGAACAGCAATTAATTAAGCAGGGGTCTTGCTCATAGGCTCATCAGTTTGCTGCAACATCTTAAAAGCTGCTTTTGTCAAACCACAGAGGCAACCAGACAGTGCTGTCTGGGGTCTTGGCATCTCAAGCCTTTCATCTGGGGAAGAAAAACCAGCGTGGTCCTTGCTGATGGGTTTTTCTGTTAACCATTTCCTTGACCTACCGTTAAAGCCCAGCAAAGGACAAGCACATCTTCTGAGGTTCACTGGTCTAAGCACAAGCTGTACGGTCTGAACCAGGCTGTTGTGCCTGCGGCAGTTCTCTGTGAGTGAGGAGGGTTCAACACCCTTCCCATGGCAGCACTTGCTCCACAGGACACTGCAAAGCCACTGGCTTCAAACCCGCCAGTTGAAGGCCATCCAGGGACCAGCTTCTGGCTTTTGGCACACAGGAGACTAATGGCCATGGTCCTCTCTACTGTAACAAGTGGATAAATCATGGAAAGCCTCAACTATGCATGTACATAAAGCACAGGGCCAGTGATGGAAGAGGCAGGACCACCAAGAGGAGAGGACTTCAGAGAAATGCCTCTTGCAGAGGAAGAGGATGATGTTGATGGGAGAGGAGGAAGCAACAGAGAGAGAGTTGGTGTGGCAGGGAGAAGACTGAGTGACAGATGGGAAGAGAGATGAATGGGAGAAGAAAGAGCAGAGGAGAAAGAGAAATAGGAAGAGACACAAGGAATGGAGGGGAGGGAAAGAGAGAGAACAGCATGTCTGTGCCTGTCAACATGAGAAACTCTCCCAGGCTCCTTTGAAGCAATGCAGCCGCTTGGTGGGAGCTGACAAGCTCGTTCCCTTTCAAAGAACCTGCTTGTCTACCAGCCCTGGCACACACAAAACATTCCCATCACAGCCTTCGGAGCCTGAATTTCAGCTTTGATCATCTTAAAGCACATAAATCTTTCAAAAAATTTGGGGGGAGGGAGGGAAAAGATTCTCTTTGGTAATGCTCAAAGCTGCTGCTTGAAAGGCTGGAGTGGCTACTGTGGCTCTGTGACATTTAAACAAGTCTGCTAATGCGGACTGGACGGAAACCCAGGAGAAACTGGCCCATCTGTGATGTTTCCTGCCCCAATTCCCCTGCTTGAACGATGGTGGGTATGCATCCTTCATCTTGTCTGTGCTCCTTTGCTTCTGTCAGTGCCTTGCTCCAGCAGGCAATTGGATGAGACTGGAGCTGCGCAGAAGGACTGCGGCTCACGGCGCTTGCCTGAAATACCGACATATACAGAACGGGATCCAGAAAGCAATCCAGAAAGCAACCTGCACTCCTGCAGCTGAGCAGTGCCAGTGCTGAGCCCATGGACTACTTGAAAGCCGGTGCTCTACTGTGGCTAAATAGTGTCTTTTTCAAAGGACAGTAATTTACACTGCCACAAAGCCATGGACCTGTATCTTGGCCCAAGGTCATCCTTCCTATTCTCGACCATCATTTGGACTCATCACTCATCTACTAGTAGCCAACAAATCACCTCTGCATCCACCCAGGTCATCTTTCATTTCTCTGTGTACCAAGACATGGGTAATTATCCACTTCCCTTTGGAAAGCTGAGCGTCCTGCACTGATTCGAGATGGAGAAGGACAAGATGAGAATCTGCTCCCATCTGTGGGTGTTTTGCAGCCCAAGGTGGGAGTATGGCCAGGGCTGGCTCACTGCAGGTTACTTACATGCGTTGGGGGACCCATTGGGGAGAGGCAGGTAGGATCCTGCTCGCCAAGACCTGGAGCGAAAGTTCTTCTTGCACTTGCCACAGTCCTGCCCCGTGGTGTTGTGCTCACACTCGCACTGAAGGCTGCCCTCTTTGAAGGTGCACAGGTTAGCGTGGAGGTTGCATTTACACCTGGAAGAAGAAGACAGGAGAAGAGCTGTCAGGTATTACTGCAACTCCTCCTTGCCCCTGGCATAGTGCTGTCCGTGTGCATGAAAAATCTAGAGGTGAAGTTGGGCCGGTTACCCCTTTCTTGTTTCTTCTGCAGGATTTTTTCACTGAGCTCAGCTGTCTTCCCCAGGTATCTGGTGCTGGGGTTATGATGTCCATGTCCTCACCCAAGGTGCATATGCAGTCTCTCTTCTAAGACGAGAGATACTTTACTCCCATCACCTGACTGCAGTAGCACAGATCGTTTAATGGTAAGTCAACATCTCCAGCTGAGACTCCAGTACAGAGTCACGCACAATTTTTTCAGAAATTATTAGCTCAGATGTAGGCGTTTACTTGGAGGCAGAGAGCACAGTCTTGAGCTTTAGATGGAGAAGCATAGCTAACAGTGGTGGGACTCAGCCCCTTGACCACTGTGCAGCATGCTAAAGTCAAGAGCGTTTTCTCCCATGGTGTGAAGTTGCACAACGCAAACCCTCTTCCCTACATGCAGCGCAGTCCCAGCCTACCGTGACCAAAATAACATAGAGAACAAGTCACCATCAGAATCTGCCGTTTAGTCCCCACCTCATCAGAGAAGGCAACAACGAAAACCACTATTCAGCAATTTGCAAACATTAACCAACTTTTAATGAGCTGTAGTGCAGTATGCAGGGAATAATTATTTCCGCGCACAATAATTTCTGTTGCTCAGACTCCAGAGGTGACTTGCACAGAGCACAGAGGCTGAGCCCATAACTCACACATGGCTTTAGTGATGCCCGGGCCTGAGCTCAGGCCATCAGACAGAGACTTCAGGGACCAAAACTTCTCATTTCATTCTAGACAGCGGATCCCTAGCACAGCCCGCTGGTTTTTTACTGCTTCATGCAAGAATTTACACCCTCAGAAGCAGAACCATTAGAAAACAGTAATGCTGCGCCTTATGTGAATGGGTAAAGTCTGACCGGGCAGCACTTCGTTTTACAGGGCTAATTGCACAAGAGATGCAGAGCTGAGGGGAACAAACCCCTTCCAGAGAAGATAGAGGAAACATGGCCTGCTTCTTCTTGTGCTCTGTCTATGCTGGGATAAACAACCTGAATTAGGCTGGGAGCTGCAAGCTGGGTCTCTTCTGGCTGCCAGCGCCGTGCATGCCTGCCAGCTCCGGGTGCCTCTCCCCTTCTCCCTTGGAGCCCCCAAAAACGCTCCCCAGCTGCCTCCCTGACCGAGTGAGGCTGCCTTTGCTGTGCTCCTCCTCATGCATGGCTGGATAAGCTGACCTCATGTATGTTTTTTTTTTCTCTCCCTCCCCTCCCTGTCCTTAATTCTAGCAAACCCTGCTCAGAGGCTAAGCATAATCTGGATGAAGAGTTTCTCTTCCCGTCTTACAACCCTGCCCTGCGTCTCACCAAGCAGGGGAGGGAATACTGCAGTCTCTAAAAGGGAGTAAGGAAGAAAATGCGGTCCATGGAGCAGAGGCTGAGACACTCAGCATGCTCCACTTGAATCTGTGTCTAAGCAAGAGCTGGAGATGCCGTGTCACGGCTGAAAGCGCTAACAGCCTCCAAGCATCAATGCTCTGGAAGCAAGCCGTGAATCTGAGCATCCAGGGGAAGGAAGCGGTTTTGGCCAGTACCTACACGTGAGGGATGCTGTATTTCAGCCGCTCCGTGTCCCCTCTGCCTCCGGTGAAGGATTTTGGCTGAGCTGTCCCAGCCCTTTGGCAGAGGTGATGCCCAGCCCTGGGGTGCTGTGGAGGCTGACTCTGAATTATTCAGCGTCCACACAGCGCGGCCTCCTTCTCTCACTTCAAAATGAGCAGACGGGAGGAAAGCAGGCAAGATAGGGGGTTAAAGCAGGTCAAAGCCTCACTGCTGCTGCTCTGGGCCCAGCCTGAATCAGAGCAACAGCTTCTGGGAGCTGCAGCTCTCCTACCTCTGGTGGGAGCGAGGGGATGGGAGCCAGCTCCAGGGCACAGCCTTAAAATCCAGCTAAGGGGGAGTTTGAGAGCCCTAGGGGAGGGGGTACAAGGAAGGCAGGGCCTGGCATCCACCTTGTTTTCTCTGAAGTCTGGGATAATGTGGAGGGTAGCGCTTGACCCTGCTAGTCTCGCAGTGGGGACATCAGCCCTGGGCGATCACCACCTGGTCCCCTGCAGTGGCCTGGGGCAGCCTCGATCACCCTGCTTTGTCTGTAGCACATCCTTGCTCCTGGCATCCCCCGCTGAGGGCCAAGCAGCCGCTTCAGGGTGCTTCTGCTGGCTCCAGGCTGCTGCCATACAGAAGGGTGAAACCCACTCGATGTTCATTTGGCTCCAGCTACAAAACCTCTGCCAAGCAGTAGGACCCAGCCTTCTTGCTACCGGGAGAGCGAGGCATGGATGCGTGCAGGAGGCAGTCAGACGTGTCTGCTTGTACACGCACCCCCGGCCCCCACCCTGCTCGCTTGCTGCTGAGGCGGGCTGGGAGCCGAGCACCAACTCCCGGGACAGCCCCCAGCTGCCTCCTGCCTCTGCAAAGGCACCCACATGCCCCTCCTGCCAGTGGGATGGGGACAGGGTGGGTGCTCATGTACCACCCCCAGCCACTGCGTGTATGGGTGATGGAGTACTGCTCTTCCCAGAGAAGACCCTCACTTCCTAATCGGTGTAAACAAGGAAAATTAAATAAAGAGAAAGCAAAGGCAGCCAGTCACCCTGCCCGCCTGCACGCGAGTCACTTATATTTCTCACTGTTCAGCCCTTCACCACTGTGCAAAAGTTTTGTTATCCAAAGGATCAATTTTACCGGGGAATTGCTTTCTGAATTTGACCTTTGAGGATCATCAATCTAAGCAGAGAACTATAACCCCAGCAAGCTGACCCCGCAACACAGCACTTTTCAGCCCAATCAATCAGGCTGCATTATTTAATAGCGAACAGCCAAGCGCCTTTAGCCAGCCCTGATTGCCAACCGCATTTTGTGTGAAGATTTCTGCATCCAGGCCTCCCTGCTGCTCGTGCTCAGCGGCTCAGCTTTAACCCCTTCTTCAGGCTTCTCTGCCTCCTTCTCTGGGCCTGCAGCCCAAGGACGTGCGCTCGCCAATGCTCGGTGCGCAACATCTTTCCCCAGCCAAGATCCAGCTGGTGGAGACTGGAGTAAATGACATTAGCCCAGTCCCCTGGGCGGGTGCTGCTAGTCCTGCTTGCCTCCACTCATCTTCCTTGGGCGGCCAGCCATCGCAGGAAAGAGAGGATGAAAGGAAAGGTTAGGAGCTACTTAGCAATGAGGCTTAAATAGCAGCAGTGGGGCAGCCACCTGTGCTGTGTCCTGCAGAAGGCAGCAATGGCCTTGCTCCAGTCCCGCGGCTGCTCCAGCAAAGGGCTGGTTGCAATATGGTCTCTTTGGCTCCGGAGGTGATCTGAAGAGCTGGGAGTGTTTCTCCTCTCTAGCTCATGGGTCAAGGCTAGCGGTGACAGCACTGTTTCTTGGTGAGCTTTCAGAGCCCACGTAGGATACAGCCACGGTGGGGCACAGCCTGGAGAAGAGCAGCCCCAGCACACAACCAGCAGGAGCTGCCTGTCCTCCATCCTGGGGACACCCAGGTCCTGCACTGGGCTGTTAGTAGGTGCTCACAACTGCATTTTGCATTGAACAGAAACTGGCTCACAGTGTTCCTCAGCAAAAGTTGCTGGAGCAATGACTGGCCCAACACATTACAGTTTGCATGATGGGGTATTTACGAGTTTATTTTAGCGCAGGTCGTTCAGCTGCTGCCTTCCCTCAGAGTGGTGCAGTGTGGTCTGATGCTGCCAATGCCTCCACCAGGGAACATCACGGAGCTTGGAGAGCCAAGGAAAGTTTACAGGAAAGTGTCCTTTTTTTTTCTTTTTCTTTTTTTTTTTTTTTTTTACAGCCGTAAAGATCAGTTGCCGTCCCTGCATTTCTCCAAGTCAGCATCCTGGAGGTCACAGCAGTGAGCGGCTGGAGAGGTGTCTGGTGCCAAGCCCATGTGCGAGGGAAGGATCGCAGGCTTTGAAAGGGAGTGCAGCTGGGGGTGAGTGCTGCAAACCTGCAGGAGCCACGCTGGGAGTGGGAAAGCAGCCCCTGTCCCTGAGCTTTCATTAACAATGACTTCTGAAATAATTTTAAAAAGCCACCCCAGCCCTTTGCTTTCCTTCCAAGGATCCTTATGTGTTTTACAACCTCTTTTCTGTCCATAACCCCACTTGCAGAGCAGGGAAGTAAGGCAGAGAAAGGCAAAGAGCATCTCTTCATCCCTTTGTCTCTCTGTGGGGCTGAGCCAGACAGACCCTGGGGTGCTGGCACCCCCTCGTTTGGGCCTGACGCTGTGATGCTACTGTGCTGGGTAGGGCTGGAGGAACCGCTCGCTGGGTGGAGATGCAGAGAGCTGCTCCATCCTCATACACCTCTCGCCCAGCTCCCACCATGGCCCAATCCTGCCTTGCACCAAATTTCTTAAAAAAGAGCCTGGGTGAGGACATGGGGCAACAGCAGTTCACTACAGTGGGCCACCACCTCCCTTACAAGACTCCTTCCAGTCTAGGCTGTACTCTCATCTCCACCCCGTGCTCACCATGAGGATGCTACTGCACGGCCCCAGGGATACTGTGGAGACCTGGTCCCCTCCTGCTGGCTCCCAGGCCACTGGCTGCTGCTTCCCCTGCCATCGCTGGCTTGGCAGTGGTACCCCCCTGCTCCCTTTCTGCTCACGCGAGCTGGCACTGGGGAGAGGCAGCGCACAGCGGAGAGCTGCTAATGACTGCCATCCAAAGGAAGGCTTATGATAGCTTTCCCCTGAATTGTTTGCTCTCGCTGTAATTGATGAGCCTTTAATGAGTCTCATGGGACAATGTGTTTGAAGGGAGCTCTTTCCTCTCCATCCCCAAGGAAAACGATGTTTCAACTGATCTCAGCTCTTGGGGAAACGTGAATAACTCTTCTCCATCTCTCTATTGTCATCCCCAGCCGTTGCTCGCAGCACATTCCGGCAGCTGCCTGGCCATAGCTTACCCACTTTTTACCTGTTCCTTTGCAACTGTTTTGGCAGCTCAGCAAAAGCAGGGAACAAATCTTTTGGGCAAAGCATAACAGGCGCTGAGCTTGGATTGTTTCTGGCCCATCTGTGCGTGCAGAAGCAGGTAAAAATAGCTTCTAATGGCTGAGCCATGGAAGAAGCACTGTCCCTTTGTGGAGAGCAGTTATATTAGGATTTGCCTTGCTGGGAGATTGCTCCAGCAGAGGTTCATTATTGCCAGTGACCGGAACAGGGCTGAAAGGGCTGAAGAAGGCAACAGCAGCTCATTCATCCCAGGAGCAGGGCTGGGAGTGTAACTAAGCCTGTGGTCCAGGGGCTGAAGGGGGGAGGAAAAGCCATTTTAATGCATCGTTTCTTTCTGCTTGAACCAGGGAGAGAAACTTCTGGGTTTCACTGCTTTTTGCATAGCCAAAAAACTGAAAAAGAAACCCAAACCCTGGGTTAGGTCAGAGGGACATGTGAGTGGTTTTTTTTTTTTTCCCTTGCGGGTTTTCACTTTTGGTTGTGTGGTAGGGACAGATGAGTCCTCCCAGCAGGGAGGAACCCTCCTTGCTGCCCTTTGAAATGATTTGAGGTTTGGGTTACAAAGAGGAGACAATTTAAAAGATGCCAAAGTGGAAAGCACGCTAGCTAGCTGTTCCCATTCGAGAGGCTATTTATTTTAAATAAGTTGACACTCGCCAGCTGTCAAGATCCTGCTGACTGGTGGAACGTTATTTACATTCAAAGCTGTCTTAAAAAGCAAACACGAAATCAAACTTCCCCATTAGGGGGTCGGGCAACAGAAGGGAGGAAGGGTGAAGAGGACATCACACGTGAACATAAATGTTTGCAGAGTAATGTGTATAAATGCTCTTGGTCTTTCTCCTGGAATGCAATAATGCCTGCAATTGAGTTCATTGGTCAAATTGAATTTGGGCTCCTGTAGAAGTCTCTTTATATTAAGTGCTTTAACATACATCACCTTCTCAGTCTATCGATGAAATTCTATTATCCGCTCAGGGCTGGACGCAACTCGGCAACAAAATCGGAGGGGTAATAAAAACCTTCACAAACCACAGCCAGGAGCAGGTAATAGGACCTTGGGCATCCGTCTCCAGCTATCGACAAAGTGTCACGAGTGTCTGGGGGAAGGAGGAGCTCTCCGGGTTTCTCACTAACTCCCTCCCTCCCGCTCAGCAAGTTTCCCCTCCATCTTGCTGCAGTGGGAGTGAAAACCTTTGCGAGACTCAAGGAAAGCCAAGCAAACAGTTGCTGTGCATTAACTTAATTTAACTATATGACCAAGAGCAAGATTTTGCTTGAACTCAAGATAATTCCAGCCTGGAGTAATGCCAGGGAAATTCAGCCATCCAGCTCTCAGGGGCTGCCCAGCACGGAGGCGAGGACAGGCCAAGGAACGTGGCGCACCATCGGTGCAGACTTGGCTGTCCTTGACGCAAGGATGCTCTTACCTCCTGGGACCCAAAGTCTGGCTGTCAGGAGCTGTGGGGGAAGGATCAGAGCCTGCCACAGGCAGTGCTCGTCCTGGTTGTCATGGTCTTCCCAAAGCTGCTGAGCATGGGGAGAGGCTGGCCGCAGGCTGCAGGGGCATTGGGCTAGTTCTCGGGGGATGTTTGAGTGATCCTGTGGCTATTTTGGGGGTGATGCTCTGGCACTGGGGCTGGGCAAGCTCAGCTTTGGAAGCCCACGTTTGCACCAATCATTTACCCCCAAGCCCTTGCTTGTCCCCCTTTGCGAAGCAGTGGTGGCGAAGCCGGCAGGTCCCACCCTGCTCCTCAGGGAAAGGTGCTCAATGGGGGCATCAGTCATTACACAATCCAAGACCCTCAACAACAGACTGTTCCACGGACCAAACCTGCTTCTTTCCTCCCTTTTAGAGGCCGCTTTGCTGAAGAAGTCAAGATTGGCTGGGGGGTCTCCAACAACTTCATCAACAGAGCCAGAAGAAGGAATATCCAAGCAGGGCAAAGCAGCCTGGGGCAACCGGGACGCACTTTGCTCTGGCACCCCCGGCTCAAGATGAGCTACAACTGCAGGGGAAGTGCACTGAGCTGCTGTCATTGCGATGACCTGGAGGACAGAAGCAGGAGGCAGCCTCCAGGCTGAGCAGGAACTGCTTCATCTTTAACAGCAATACAGCACTGAGCATCACCGCATCCCGAGAGTCACCAAGAAGGCAGAAAAGAGCATCCCCTGCATGTGGGTACTACTGATGATTAACCAGCCTGATTTATTGGAGGAGGTTCTCTGGGGGATGGCCTTGAACCTCTAGGTCTGGAGTGCCTCATCCTGTCTGTTGGCTGGGTGAATTAATACTGCTCCGCCAGCGCAAACTCACCACTCCAAGTCATGCAGAGAGCAAAGCCTCCTGGAGAGCATCCGCGCATGGCACCAAGAACCAGACAAGGGGAAGGCAGGGATCAAAGCAAGGGAACATAGAGGGTCTTTCCTTTCAATTCTTTTGTGTGAGCAAAAGAGAAGCCAAGGAAACCCTCAGAAAAACAACTGGTGGAGAGGAAAGGAAATGCTGTTACAAAACCGGAAACCTCATCTTCTTGTTGGTGCCTCTTTGGCCTGAGCAAAGCCCGAGATGAGGCACTGTTACATGGAGCTGCTTGGTGATGAGTAATGCCCCCTCCTCCTGTCCTCTGGGGATGCTCGTCACAGGCAGGATGGACAGATAGACAGACAGAGCATGCACTGGGGCAGGGGAGGATGAAGGAGAGAAATCTTAATAATCAGCCTAAAATTGATTCACTTCTGCTCAATCTGATTTCTCCTAACTGGATCCACATGTCCTGGCCATGGCACATTAACTTCAATTATGGCCTATTAATGTCTCCGTGATGGAGCGTGCCCCATTGAGCACTGCGGTGACTGATGTTATGAAGGGGAAAAAATTACTCCAAAGAGACGTGGTGTGTAATGGAAAGAGAACTGGCGGCTTTCATTGCGCCGGCCGTCAGTCCTAGCAGCCAGGAAAAGCTCGTTCACCCATTCCTGAGAAGATGACTGAGCTCATTGCTGCACCGAGGAGAAAACTAAGCAGTGAATAGAGATCTGCAGGGAAAAGTCTTTCCGCTTCCCTTCCCCACCCTGCCTGGCACACATGCAAGCACACAGGCCAAGGGCTTGCTCGTGTCTATTCCTGTCTTGACTCCTCTGCATCTCCAGTTACTTTGCAGATCAATAGGGACAGGACGGGAGAAGAAAAAAAAAAAAAAAGAAAAGAAAAAGATACCAAGAAGAAGAACGAGAGTAAAAATAAACTGTCAGCCATGAACGGAGAAATGGACCTGGCTGAGATTGTGGGAGGAGGCGATGCAGACGGAGTGGGCAGAGGAGGCCCTGAAGCACCCAGCCATTGTACCAACACCCAGGAAGGGAGCAGTGACCCTCAGGATTCACCAGACCCTCTGGAGATCCTTGCAAACTCTTGACCGCCCCTATCCATCTGGCCCAGGAAAGAAGGCAAAAAAATCCTTCCCCTTCTCCCCATGTCCTTTGCTCCATCTCTTTCTGCTTTTCCCAAAAGCTCTGGGAGAGCACGATGAGGGATTTTTCCTTGGTGGGAAGCAGAGGGATGAAGGACGGGGTGTGCCTGGATGGGGGCCTAGGAGCATGTGGCCCAGGGGCATCAGAGAAACCTCTCTGAACCTACCAGCTAAAGCTGTGGCATAAGAAACCACCCAGGCTCACGGTCTGCTCTAAGGGCAAAGTGTTTTGCTCTTCCCTTGACCGTGAACGTCAACTAGAACTGAGCTGCCATGTGTCTCATCACCCTGTGGGCACTGCCAGCTGCCTGCCAAAATCCTGGTGCTGTATAGGGGCACAGGCAATGCCACACACCTCCTCTGATGGCATGCACCATGGCTGGGCACCGCTCCTCCGCTCCACCCGGGGCTGCTCACATCTCTAAGTCACCAGCTACCCTGCTCTCCTGGTGGGATTTTCTGGCTGCTTTTTGCCTTTGAGCCTTCATTTCTTCATAATCATCTTTCCCCTCATTTCCATGACCCCTGTAGTGACTCTCTAACCACCCCCCCCGCACCCCCATTTTATCTAGGCACTTTCCTCCTGTTCCTCAAATGTGGTTGTGCCCATGGCCTGGAAGAGGCAGCATGTGTCCATCCACAGTCCTGCCCGCCCTGCCTCCCCCCTTCCCCGCACAGTGCTCCTGTCAGGCTCACATTGATTTCTCCTCTCTTCCTCTCAATAACCCACCCCTTGTTGAGCCATACACAAGATTTAATTTGGTTTTAGTCCCTGCACTGTAACTGGCTTTGCTTACAGCTGGAATTAGATTGCTTTCCAGAGAAAAAACCTGCTTGCTGGGACCAGAATAATCACAGGAGCAGAGTTAATTCACATGATGCTTCTCCACCTTATACACCACTTATCCACAGCTCTTCAGCCAGTCATCCTGCCCTGCCCTGCACCCATCGGAGCTGGAAGAGTCAGCCCAGGACAGGCATCAACGTCTTCCCCATCCAGGATGAATGTCCCCTTCTCCTGGGGACCAGCCCAGCAAGTGGGGACAGCTGGGGAGAGCTGGAGCAAAGCAAAGCTGGGTCTTGCTGTAGCTCAGGACTTGGGAGTTTGGGCCAGAAAAAGCAGATTTCAGAGTTTTCTTTGTCCCTGGCCAAGGAAAAGCCCTCTCCTCCCTGCTGCATCAGAGGAGTCACTGTCAGGCAGCTCATGGTGAGCGGAGCCAAGAGGCAAGCGGAGGCGAGCAGGAGCCGCTGCTCTGCAGCAGCCGCGGGCAGCCGTCCACGCGGGCAGCGCGCCAGCTCCGGGGGGAGGCCGTCAGGAGTTAGCCAACAAACCCCAACCCATATCATTCTGTCCCCAGCAAAAACCCAGCACTGCAGCTTCCACAGGACATTCGCAGCCTGACCCTCCCTCGCCAGCGCCGTCCTCAGGGTGCAGGTGGCTGTGGACTCTCACACGTCTCATAGAGGTTGTGCCCTGCTTCTCCCCAGGGTGTTCGAAGGAGCTTTCCTCCCCTGCCCTAGTTGCCTCTTTTCACAAAGTTTGTAGGGATTTTATCTCTTGAAGCAATCTCCTCTGCGTCTAAACGATATTAAATTTGGACAGTGAGTTCAAAACATGCTGGGCAACTGGTGGTGGGGAGGAAGACAGCTGACAGCTAGCAAGGTGCTGGTTTGTGGAGAATCCCACCAGCATAGTTAAAAGTACTGAAGTGACATATCCTGCATAAGGCAAGCGGAGAAGGCAACAGCCTCTGGGGAGGAAGGGATTCATGGGGTACCGAGCGTATTTTAACATGTATCTTAAAGCATCAGGTATCCCAAAGGTGCTGTAGGTGCAGTAACAAGTCCTTGGTTACCTGCACAGTCATCTCCATACTTGGAAGCCAAAGGTCATTGCACAAGGGCATCAAATATTTAATCCTAATTTACCACTTTCTGAGCTGAAAACTGTGTCGCTGTTACAGAGTCTAACCAGCCCAGATAAATTGAGACACCAGCTCCAACCCTTCCTGCCAGCCACCCCGGTCAGCGTGAGCTGTGGCTGGGAATTCATCCCAGTGGCTTTGCCACCACTGTCGTAACACCAAGCATCCCTGCGGGCAGCTTGGCCACCTGGGGGGAGCGGGGCCGCAGCAGACAAAGCAGGGGGCAGGACTGGCTGTGTTCGGGGTGGAGGGGAAGGCAAGGAGCCGGCCGTTCCTCTTGCCTTTGCCTACTTTTCTTTCACCCTCTTTGCTGTGCTATTTTGCCCCATCCTGAGCTGTTCCAAGGATCATGGATATTTGGTACGCCTGGCAATACTTATGGGCAGGTGTAAAATGCCTCTCTGCACTTATCTATACAGAAGCACATTGCACTGGAACCCGGGAGCTTGCAGACGTGCACAGCTGTGCTCTCCCGCACCGCTGCCCGCGTGCCTGAGCTCCGCAGGGTTCCTCCCCAAGCAATTCCGGTGGCGGGCATACCGATGAACCATGGCTGCTCATCCCACACAGGCGACCATGCCATGAGAGATGCCAAGCTGCCTGCTGCTGCCCTCACCGCTGCCTCCTGCCTCCCCGCTCCCCGCGGGAGCAAAGGGCTCTCCCATCCCTCGCTGCAGCTTCCTTCCCCTTGGAGCACATTCAAAGCCAGCCTTGGTGGCACCTGCAAAACATTTTTGCTTGCAAGTCGCAGAAGCAAACAGTTTGGAACTGATACAAACGGCTCCTCTGTCGCTGTGGTGATTCTTGTTAGCACGGGGTGGGTGATGGGGAGATTTTTCCCCTCTTGCCTGTAAGTCTCGCACAAGCTGAAGACACAAGCTGGATGGGAAATTAGCCATCTCGGCATTTTTCCACCTTACTTTGCTTTTTCGGTTGATGTCATAATATAACACATGGCATGGTACAGAGAAACGGAAAACAAAACCCAGGAGAAACAAATCCCTTCCTGCCTTCCCCTGCCCCAGATCTGTCGGGGGGTTACCCTCACCCCAAACTTCATCTACCAGAGCTGGGGCTGCTCCGGGGTGCAGGACTGACTTGGGACGACCCATCCTGCTTGTACTGGCAGTGAGCCAGAGTCTAGTGAGGCGAGCCACATTCCTCATCCCCCCCTAGATCCACTAGCGTCACCCCTGAGATTTTTGGGCAGAGGCTGCCTGCGTTTGCACGGCTGGGGACAGGGTATCTCAGAGGGAACTCAGACGCCGACTGTCCATCCAAGCTGTGTCCCAGCTCCTCCCGCGCCAGCTCCGGGAGGACACAGCCCTTCTCTCAGACACTCCCGCGGCAGCCTTGGAGCTGCCCCAGCTGTTCCCTGCAAGGACACATCTGTTTTATTACCGACGATGCCCTGCCTTGGGAGAGAGGGTATTAGAGGGAGAAACACTGATAATCTTATTGGTCAACAGAAATGCTGATGGCTTAGTTTTCTAGCAGTAACTCTCTTCTCATCCCTCCGAGAAGAGACGCTCAAAGAAAAACAGCAGTCGTTACCTGCCGGTGACTTCAATGTTGGAGACGGCATAAAAGTACTTGTACAAGTTCTCCCTCTGCACGTAGGTGCCCCCCAGGGCTGGTCTCAGCAATCTCATCCGCAGGTCAGTCACGGTGAAGAAGTCTTTGAGCCCTTTGGCGCTCTCCAGCCGGGTGTACAAATTGTCCATGTTCTTGAGGTCAGGGCCAGCGAAGATGGCAAAGCGGTCCCTCACCTCGAACCGGACGGTCTTCTCTTTTTTGGAGCCCGCCCAGCGGGAATACTCCTCTGTGCAGAGGACCCTGTTGGCACTGGTGGTGGAGAGGTCCCGGACCCTCCGTGCTGGCATGCTGAAGGCCTCCATGCAGTCATCTGCGTAATATTGGTATGGGTGCCAAGTCCTCCCGTTGTCCAGCGATTTCTCCAGCATCATGATGGTGGGTCGGCCGTACTCGAAGGTTATCACGATGTCATCCGTCAGCTCGATGCTCTTGTTCCAGGACAGCGTGATGTTGGCCAGCAGTGGCTCTGGGTACCGGCGCCATGTCACGCTCTGCCAGTACGTGGCCAGCCCTTCGTCCTCGCTGTCGAACATGAGTTTCGGCGGGTGGGCCAGGTCCGGGTTGGAGGCGTCGCACTCATCACTGCACAGGTATGGGTTCTCCTGGAACAACAACAATGGTCACAAAAGAAGAAGGCAACACCTGGGCATCACGTGGGCATTGCGTGGGCATCGCGGGCACACGGCTGAGCTCGCGCTGTGTCCTGGTTTTGGCTGGGATAGAGCTAATTTTCTTCCTAGTAGCTGGTACAGTGCTGTGTTTTGGATTTAGTATGAGAATAATGCTGATAACACACTGATGTTTTAGTTGTTGCTAAGTAGTGCTTATACTAAATGAAGGACTTTTCAGCTTCCCATGCTCTGCCGGGTGCACAAGAAGCTGTAAGGGAGCACAGCCAGGACAGCTGACCCAAACTGGCCAAAGGGATATTCCATACCGTATGACATCATGCTCAGTATATAA
The DNA here is from genome assembly GCA_031468815.1 of Morus bassanus. Lineage (NCBI taxonomy): Eukaryota > Metazoa > Chordata > Aves > Suliformes > Sulidae > Morus > Morus bassanus. Next base: position 5,585,510 of record CM062586.1, read on the forward strand.
ACTGGGGGGGAGTTGGCCAGGGGGCAGCAACTGCTGCTCGGGGACGGGCTGGGCATCGGTCAGCAGGTGGTGAGTGGTTGCATCACTTGTTTGTCCTGGGTTTTGCTCCTCTCTCTCTTTTGTTTTGTTGTTTTCCTTTTCACTACATTTTTTTAAAATTTTATTTTATTTCAATTATTAAACTGTTCTTATCTCAACCCATGAATTTTCTTACTTTTGCCCTTCCAATTCTCTTCCCCATCCTGCCGGGGCGGGGGAGGGTGAGCGGGCGGCTGTGTGGTGCTTGCTTGCCAGCTGGGGTTAAACCACATCACACCGTTACTGGGACCTGGTTTTAGCTGCTTCTGTCAAACGTTAACTGCTGGGCTGAATTGGAGTATGCTGGGGGTCTGGCTCTGGTTGATGCTGTTTCTGAGCAGAAATTTAAGACAGAAATACGTGGCTTTGCCTTTGCTATAAGAATGTCTGAGCTGTTTCCTTTGCAAGGCCCTTCGGGAAAGGGCCTTTCAATTTGGCATGGGGGCAATTTTCACAGAAAGCGCTTCCCCTGAGATGGTCTCTGAGAAACTTTGCTTAAGGTTGGCCGAGTTACAAGCCTATGGAAAGCTCCCTTGCAAGAACCGAATGGCTGAAATCCCCAAAGCACATCCATGCCTCTGATGGCTCCTGATGCCAAATGGGCTGGGGACACACCATCTCCCCAGCACCTCTGAGCATGGCTGGAGGAGGGAAACCCAATTTCCCCAGCTCTGACTGGGCGGTAGCGGGGAGAGCGGAGATATGTGCTCCCGGTGTCTCTGCTGTCCCCAGGACAGCACCCTGGCCTCGGGGACATGCAGAGCAGGTATGCTCGGGGAGCACTCGCTCAGCCCAATGTGATGACCATTGCTGGTCAGCCCTCAGTTCAACCTACCCAAACTAAGCAGAGGCTGTGCTGACAGGCGGTCAGGAAGGGAATGGGGCAGGCAGCTCTGTGCCCACCCGCCAGTGCCCAGAAGGGACCCGGGAATCCCATCGCCCAAACACCGTCCCCAGCCACTTGCTGCTTGTCTGGGTGCCCTTAGCCCATGGCAAGTAGAAGGGAACGTGAGTTAACAGCTGTTTTTGCAGAAACTGAGTTCCACAACTGTGCCTGGCATTCCCGCTGCCCGCTCGGACAGACGCTTCCCAAGCCATGCTGCCTTCCCCAGCTGCAGGCAGGAGGTGCAATGGTCGTTGCCCGCCCACAGGGACCACAGTGGGAAGGATGGCTCCTCCCATCCGGATGAAAATGCTGCTACGCCAGTCGTTGCCTGCAGACCTGGGCAATGGCAGAAAAGGTCCAACCATCCCATTTTGCCCACAAGTGACAGTGCACGGCCAAGCTTGCATGTTCTGCAGGGACACATGCACGCATCCACGTGTGCTGAACTGCACTAAGGACATATTGTCAAGGTCACACACCAAATGTTTTGGAGGTGAGCATCAGGGTTAACTGTGCTAATGGGTTTATTGCTCATCCGTGTGTGTTAAAGCACCTCATTACTTGCCCTGCAGCCCCTGCCTCTGGGAGCATGTGGGTCAGACCTGCCTTGGGGATGACGTGTGGCTGTGTTATAGTGGGTACCATCCACAAAAAAAATTCTGCAACACACTGCAAATCTTTTTTGCATATGAAGCATCTCTTTGCTCTCACTTTACTTCCCTCTTGGACTCAAAATCCACAGGATCGGGGAGGGAGAGGGAGTGGTAGGACAGCAGGCTCTGCTGCTGTGGGACCCTCGTCAGGGAGGCAGAGCCACCTGGCAGAGGAGGAGGTGATAAAGCAGCTGGAGCTGCTCAGAGCTGATGGCTAGAGGTGAGGAGCCTGCTAGGGTGCAAGGTCTGGCCCTTCTGAGCACAGCAGATTTGCAAGGTAAGACCAAACTGGGTTTTGTGGTTTGGTTTGTGAATGCCTTGTGCGTGGTTGGGAGCCCATGGGAAGGTGCTGTGTGTGGGGAGCAGCGTGCTCCTGTCCGGCCCCAGGACCTCCTGCAGCACTGGGGCTGTGCTGGGTGCAGGGGGCTGCTGGTCCCTGGCTTGCAGGGAGCTGATGCTGGTACCTGGGAGCTCGAACAAACAAGGTGTAGGACTGGGGTCTGTGCAGGCTGGTTGTGTCCCAGGGCTGGGAGAGCCCCGCTGCAAGCGTGGGGAAGCATGAGAAGAGGCTGCTCCTGTGTCCTTGGCACTGGGGACTGATCCTGCACCATGGGGCTTGCTTTGATCTGGGGAAGTGTTGGAGTCTAAGTGCTTGTGGCCTCCTTTTAGGGTGCCCTGTGTATACCCCGGCAAAGCAGAGAGGGAGCATCTGGCTTGCACAAAAGGGCGCTCTCGGTTGCGAAGTGTGGCTGTGTTTTGAATGTGGAAAACATCGTGTAACATGAGGTGCCTTGGAAAATCCGGGCTTTGCCATCTCCAGTTGGGCAACCAAAAGTCCTGGAAACTACTTAGAGTTTCTCCACTCCACATCTGTAAAATGGGCCTTTGATGCCTCCCCGCAGCTTGGAGACACGCACTGAATGCAAGCAATATTTTGCACAGTGAGTGGAGGCCACAGTGCTGAGGAGCCTAGGAAAGCTCAGGAGGACATAAATAATTCTGTCTTCTGAGCAGCGTGCAAGTAGCACGCTGTAAATAAGGCAGAAGGCTGCTCCACCAGCAGTGGGGATAAAACAAAGTAGTGAGCAGTTGATCTGTACGGGAGCACCAGGCTCCTTTGCAGGGGATTCAGTGGCGGCCGTGGGGAGAAAAGGGGACTCCTGTAAATGAGGCATGCGTTGTCGTGTGTGTGCGCGGGCGATGCTGCCAGGGAAAGCAGCAGAAGGCAGTTGATAAAACGGGGCAAAACTCATACTGTTTTCAATATTGTCTTACTTTCAGACACGCACCTGCCCAAGGGTAAAGCCACGAGTGCCATGCTGGAAGTTGCTCCCCCTGTTACAGCCTTAACTTTGAGTGACATGTGGCTTTTGCCATCTCTGTGTGCTGGAAGGAAGGGCTGCAGCCAGAGCTGCTGAGCTCCGGTGCGGTGCCCACCCCCGGAGCAGGGAGGCTACTAAACGGATGCTTCAGTGGATGTTTTAAAAGCAAATGGCTATAGTTTTATTCTTTTTCCCTTGCTTGCAGCTGTGCCAACTGAGCAAGGGAAATCAACATAGTGCTTAGGCTTGCTCAGGTGGGTCAGGTTGAGGGGTGAGGGCACCTGCCCAGGAGCTCCCTGCTCCCCTCTCAAAGAGGGGGAGATGCCCCAAGCAAGAGGAGATACCAGCTGGGGTGCAGTGTGGCTCTGAGCCGCGCTGGGGCGTCCTCTCCTGCTGTGACATGCTGTTCTGGAGCAGGGATTAAAAAACCCTAAGATATTGACATATTTAATATGCTCTCCTGACTCGTCATGTTCAGAGGAATTGTTTACCTCTGCTAATGAGACACAGCTTCCTGCTGGGGGATGTAGCTGCCTCTTAGTGCAGCTTTACAGTGGTGGCTGATGGAAAAGGAAGAAAAATCTCCATCAGCTGAAGCGCTGGGGGCTCTGAGTATGTTTCCTGTGCTGAGGCAACATATTGTGTTGCAGTATGGTCCTACTGCCAATGTGGTCATACAGATGGCTTAATAGGACCATCCTGAAAAGACCATCCTGGAGGTCCATTTTCACCTCTTGTCTGAAGGAGGGTGCAGCATCCTGGTGGGCTCAGGTGGGGAATTGGCTCAAGGTGGCAGCACAAAGCTCCCCAATAAACCCACCTTGCTGCTCAGACCAGCTCTGTAGGAGCAGGAGCCTGTGTGCATGGAGCTGTCCTGGCAAGAGCTGTTTTGCTGTGCAGCTTCCTTTCCTTGCGTGTGGCAGCCATGGGGGCTGCCAAAGCCCTTGAGCTGGTGTAAGATGAATCTCCACTATTTGCTGCTAGAGCTGTCCCCAGCGTGGCCACGCTGGCCAGCTTCACCTTTGCAGCTAGGGATGATGCTCCTATCAAGGTTTTCTTTGGAGGCTTCCTTAAACAGTGGCTAAATTACCTAAGGGAAGGGCTCTGTGACCAAACCACAATACGAAAACATTACCCAGACCTGCAAAAGGTGGCCAGGCTGGGAGGTGAGACAGGTTTCCCAGGAGCAGTGAGGGAAGCAACCAAGTCTGACAAGTGTGATCCCCCTCCCAGTGCCCCGTCTGGAGGGACAGGGCTGGCCAGGCATGTCCCTGGCAGGGGACCTGGCGGGTCAAGAGCAGGAAGAAGCAGAGCCAAAACTCTGCCTGTCTCCCATATGCTTGTCCCAGAGATCAGGGAATGGAGGTGTGCAATCCCTGATGCTCCTGTACATCCAAACTTGTAAACGTGCTCAGCTCAGCAGGCAGCAAGCCCAAAGATGTCTTTAACCACCCTGATGCTCTGGAGCGGCACACAGCTGAAGAGCTGCGTGGTTGTAAGAGGGCAAACGCAAAAATAACCTCTAAGTGACAGTGCTGAAAGGCGGGGGAGAGCCTCAGAAGCCACTGAGTGAGTCACATCACTATGGCTTCCTCTGCTAAAATGAAGTGTTCCTTTTTGGTTTAGGTTTATTGAATTGTCCTTCCTCCATGGGATGCTCAATGCATTTTCTGCCTGTGGGGTGGTTTGAAGTCAGCCGGGAGGGCAGGGGGGAGCGGAAACAGATGGCCATACTTTGGCTGCTCCATTGGTCCTGGTAAGATCAGTTATAGCGCTGTTGAAACAATTCCAGGTATTATTTTTGAATCTGGTTTCCTCCTCCAAGCCGTGTGTCCTCCAAAGAATCTGTCCAAAGTCTCAAGATATTTACGTCTTCAATTGAAAAGTCAGAATGCATTAGCCAGGCAAACTTTGTCTCAGCGAGCTTAAAATAAACCAGTTCACTTTGAGTCTCATGTTATTAAATCAGTCCGTGAGTGTCCTTAAGGCAACTAGATGTTGCAGGTTTCCAGTTCTCCAGCATGCTCACCTGGTTGCTCATTTCTTGGGGGTGCACCAAAGAGCACTGCAACCTTGCTCAGCCCCAGCTCAGCCCAAAGGGGCGAATCACCAGGGGTGAATTGCAAGAGCCTTGTCGAGGACAAGTTGTCCTAATAAACGTTATCACAGCAAAACTGTGGCTCTGTGGGGCAAGTGTCCTGGTGGGGAGTGATGTGCCTGGAAATGTGTTCCAGTCCCAGTGACTGCAGACCCAGCCCTTGGGTTTTGCCTCCAGTTGGTGCTGGGCAAAAATGCTGCAAAAGGGACTTTCTGAAGGTGACAGTGGGGACTTGCTCCTTGAGGAGGATTTCTTAAGAAACAAGATATGGCTCTGATACGGCATGATGACAGGAAGCCAGGATGCCGCAGCAAAGCTGCTTCCCACCTTGCTGGGGAGGGAGGGAATGGGGGAAAGCAACCGCAATAAAAGGCCCCAGTTTTACAAAGCCCAGCTGGTTTCTAGGGCTCTTAATGAGTGCACAAAGTTGTTTTGCTTTTTTTTTTCCTGGCAGATAATGCCATTTTTAAGCCTCATAGCATAAAATTATATATTTTTGTAGGTTAAATTACTTGATTAATCATTAAGCTGTTGAATATTTTAAACAAACTAGACATCTGTTGTGAATGGTGAAAGCTGCACAGAAATAAAACTGCAGCTTTTAGGAGATCTCCATGCCAAAGGGAAGCTGGAAAGCAATTGCAACCACTAGCTGCACAATGAAAGAAAATAATAAAAATAATATTAAAAGGAAAAAAAAAAACAACCCCAAGATTTGAGCAAGGGAAAATAAGTAGATGATGTGAAAGTTTGTACTGCTCAGCCAAGGATGGTCATCACAGCTCTCATAACCTGGTGTGATTTGTTTAATTGTGTCTTGGCCAGGGAACCCCCCTGGAGCTGCTTTGCTTTTAGGGGTCTCTTCTGCCTGATGACATCGTGTTGTTTAAGCCAAGGCTTCTGCTAAAACCTAGGTCACCCTGGGATCAACTTGTTTTTAATTACAGTCTCCTAATAAGTGTAATGGCAAGGTCTCATTGACTTGGACTAGTTTTGGAAATTCAGACTTTCTATTTTGTTAGTTGGGGGGGAGGGAATCCTTGGCTTTTTTATAGGAAGATTTTTATCAAAGGGGAATAAAGCTAAATGCTTTTCTTTGGCACAAAGATCTATGCTGTTGGGCAGGTTTCTCTTGGGTCCTTTCTTCCGTAGAGGGTTTTTTCCCTGAGTACTGGCTCTCAAACCACACCAGAGAGCTCTCAGACCTTGGCTGTCTCCAGGCTCTCCTGCAAGCACTGATGATGGTTGGGACTGGGGGCTGTTTGATCTCCCCTTCCGTAGCCTGAAGAGCTGGGTCTGGCTCCCTTGACATGAGGAGGAGCTTCCTGCAGACTCTGAAATGTGAGATCTGCTTAACAACCAGGCTCCTGGAGCAAACAGGAGAAGGTCTGGTGCCTACCGAAGGCTGTACCTCCTGGCCCTTGCGGGGCCGTTAGCAGCAGCTGCCACCTGCCACTGCTGTGGGAGGTGGAGGGACCATGGGCGAGGAGGGTTTACATGGCACTGCCCCTCTTATCTGTGGGCTTTCATCCAGTTTTGCTGAGTGGCACAAGTAATTCAGGGGAAAACCATCACTGGATGGAAGCAGCACTTTGCTGGCCTGCGAGTTGGGCAGTTGCTGGAGTGACTTCAGTGGGGCAGGTGACAGCACAGAAACCTCCTTCCCTCCTTCTTGGGAGCACTCGTGGTTGAGGAAACCTCAGTCTGAACCTCCACCCAGGAGGGGACAATCCCCTCCTTAGCACCTGCCCCATCCAGCTGCGATGCTTAAGGAGCTCTCAGGTGCATCTCAAGGTCGTCCTGCTTCTTGCAGGGCACCTGTGATGCTGCCTCTGATTTTCTGCTTAAAGGTTAGCTGATGAGGTTCACAAAGTCCCCATGTTGCCTCGCACAGCAACAAACTCCTAAAGTTCATATCAAATTTCCTCCAGATCTTGCAAAACAACTGCACTGGCAAAATCCTCATGTGCACCTGATCCCTCCTAACACCTGATGCCCTGCTAACATCCCTGTTGTGGACTGCTGCCACCAAGCTGAGGGTGTCCTGCAGCCTCCCCTTCCCTGAACCACCTGTCTGTCATGGGGAGGACTGATGGCCGTGGGAGACGGGGGTCCCCAACCTGCGGAGGGGAGCGGGGGCCAGCCTGCTCCATCCCTGCCTCTCCTACAGGTGCTCTGGCACACCACGTTCCCTGCTACGTTTTATTTTCTCCCCCTCCCTTTCCCTGTCCAGCACCAAGTTGGATCCATTTGCTCAGGAAGCTGCAGGATAAAGCTGAAACGATCGTCTTGGTGCATTTGCTTTCCTGCTTCTTCATGTTCAGCTGAGTTCCCCCGATTCACGCTGGGATTGAGCTGCGGGGCTTCGCTTTGCCTCCATCCCATGCTCCGGCTTCCCGGGCTCTGCCAGAGCTTCACAGGGATCTCTGTCCCTGTCCCCATCCCGGCTGGGCTGTGGGTTTGCTCCGGTGCCTGCCACCACCACGGTTCAGCACTGGGAAACGACGTGCCGAATGGGGAAGATGCCATCCCCGACCCAGCTCTGGTGACAACCGCCTTTATCCTCCCCACTGACACTGAGTTAAATCTATTTTCTGCAACACAAATTTTTGACAAGGGTCACACTGAGCGATGCGCGTTTTGGAAAACTTCCTTGGTTTTTCTTCCAATAACTGCTCCAGGACGCGATCCTTTTTCCCAAATAGAATTGCATTTACCTGGGAGAAAATGTGGGCTTGTCCTAACGTCATTACAGGCTATTTTCACTGTTGCTGCTTCTGACCTGAGGGGTCAACTGCTCTATCTATATTTATGAAAAGACAAGGTGATTTTATGATCAAAAATAACATTTGTGGGTAATTAAATCTCATGCTTCAGGGCATAAACCATAACCTGCCAGTGGCCAGGATGGGACTCCCAGAGAACTGGAAATACTCTCTGACAATTAATTTTCACTCTATTCATGGGCTGGGAGGGATCAGAGGGGTGAAACAACCATAATTAATTTACAGTGATTATTTCCAACAGCTGGCAAGTGGCATAACTCACCGGCAGAGATGGCTGGGAGCATGGAGATAACCGAGGAGAAATACGAGGCCCCTCTTGAGCCAAACAGCCCCGCACTGGCCCTTCCCCGTGAGCCCGGGTGAAGGTCTGTGCCCTCCTTGCTTGATGCTAGGGGGAACGTGGGGGGAAGCCGGGACCCGTGGGGAGGCCACGCGGAGCTGCCTGGCCAGGGTCTGCTCCTCCTCCAGTCGTTATCCCGTCCCCGGTGCCCAAGCAGGCTTTCCCTGCAGTATGGCCGTGACTCGAACCCGGCAAATGTCTTGGGGACAGCTTTGCCTGCACCGTTTTGGGATGCCTGTTGGCATGCAGGGAGGGGTCCTGGATGGGACCACGCGCTGCAGCGTTGGTCTGTGGAGACGCTGGGGGTGCTCTGAATGCAAACTGTACCTTTTCGAAATGAAATCTTAATAGCTTTCTTCAAGATGATGTGTTTTCTCCTATTTTTTTTTTTAAATACCACTTTGGTGAAGTTATATATTTTAGATAATCCAGAAGCTCTCATTTCCTACGTATGGTAGAAGATCCGGTTTTCCCAGGGGCCGCCTGTGTGGCTGCTGTCCGAGAGCCACTTGGGTGCTCGGGAATGCTCCAGCAAACCCCTTATCTGCACGTCCCACAAGCAAGCACGGCCCCAAGCCGTACGCAGAGGCCCTGTGCATTGCTCCCTTCTTTGTGGTAACCCCCCAAAGAGATGTTTTTAAATGGCCCATGTGTGTAGGCAGGTTCTGGCGAGACATCCATGGTTCGGTGCCCATGGGGAAGGGCAGCTCTGGCTGGGAGGCAGCAGGCTCTGGGGCAGGGAGTTTTGTGGGGACGGGGTAGAAATGGGATGGGAAGTTCAGGGTGGGCTGTTGGGGTGGTTTGCTCGCTCGTGTGACCTTCCCTTGCCGCCTCCGTCCCCCCCAGCCATCTGCAAGGGGCTTTTATTAAGGCAGAGACAGCAAAGGGGGAGAAAACTGTCCTTGCTAACAAGCTGTTTGCTGTTTATGAGCAGGTAAAGGCAGAGCTGGAATGAATTATTAATAGGGTGGAAATGGGGTCCCTCCACAGATCTGCTAATTCTGGCTCAGCCGAATGTCACTCCCTCTGTCTCCCCCTCCTGCTCTGGTTTGAGGCATTGATTGCTCCTCCGCTTCCTTCCCCTTCCTCCCGGACCGGAGGTTGTCCGAGCACAAGGTCACACCTTGGCACAGGCGTTAGGACACGCTTTGCCTGTGTGTGGGATTCGGGGGAGCGTGAGTCAGCAGAAACCGGTACTGCCGGCTTCATGGCATGGCTCTTAGCGAGCACACATCGGGACGCGCTCAGCGAGACATTTTGCTTTGCTTTTTGCCTTTTCCCTTTGGCCTGAAGCAAATACTCATTCACCGACAGTGCGCCGCTCGTTCAAGGCTCTCGGGCTCCCTTGGGCCCGTCTCTCCGCCAGAGAAGAGATTCAACCCCTACTCACGGCTGCTCTTCCCCTTCCCCCTCCAGCCTGGTTCTGAATTCGAGAAGCATCTCGTTCATATTTCATCCTAGCTCAGCACTGTGCCCTTCTCTCCAGCAGCCGTGGGGAAACATCACAGCGCCAAACAGGGTCGTGCAATAGCAGTGCAACATCACATCTCCAGGTGGGGAAACTGAGGCAGGGAGGGACTTCAGGAGCAGGCTTCACTGGGAGTGTTAGGGGCTCCACCTCTCTGAAGATCGAGCTCCTCCCGGCATCTGCAGCTGGGTAAAATAGTGGCTTCTTCACCCAATCTTGATGTGAGGGTCAAAACAAGCCATAAGGGTCATGGAAATCTCCGCTCTCACCCCATGCTGTCTCTGGAACTCTCCCCATAGTCTGCTTAGTACCTCCATGGAAAGGGTCTGAACTGATCTTTGCACTGTAGAGGATACAACCTCTGCAGGAGGCTGACACCCAGACAGGAAGCATTCTCTCTGCAAAGGGACGATCCGGAGGGGAATACTGCCCATCATGCACAAGGACCGACCCAAGTCACCTGTCCACCCTCGCAACGCAGCCGGCACCACTCATGCACAGACACAAATCCCTTCACGCCCACTCTGGCTAAGCCAGAAACAGTCAGAAAATCTGGTGACATGATGAATTTTAACCTCCAGACTGAAATCAGCCCCATCCAAGGGTGACCTCTCCAGGAAGGGCCCCGAGCATGCCATTTGCAAGGTGACCTCGAGACAGCACTTCCATTTCCAAAGCCCAGGGCTGGCCGGGCAGCAGCTCAGCTTCTGCTGCTGGATCCGCTGCCCAGCACCTTGTCCTGAAAGATGTATGTGCAGCCCATCTGTGGGCGACGCGAGGGTTAATGCTGCCCGGAAAATTCCACTCCTAAGCAGATAATCTCATCTGTGCTGGGCACACACACGCATCTCCCATAGCCCAGCCTCTCATGGAATAATTTTTGAGCAGCTCTTTCTTTGTGAACTGCTAATCCCCCGGTGAGCCGCTCTAACCCCATCCCTCCTGGTGCCCTGGCCTCACCTCCGTGCCCACCTCCCTGCTGGGGCTGTGCCCCTGCAACCGCTCCTTTTACAAGTTTGTGGATTATGGGGTGACCCAGAGCCCAAGATCAGAAGATGATGAACCATAGACCCCTCAGCCAGTAACCATGGGCGCACGTTCAAAGACGCAGCCATTTAATCCCATTGACTGCTTTTTAGCTCGTCTCCAAACCTGGACTTTCTGTACCCAAGAGTTGCAAGCTTTGCTCTTCCCAGGGCACTTCCCTGAAGCTTGTCTACAAATTAAGCCACTTGGATCCTGCCCCATCCCTCTCTGCCAGGTTATTAAACCCTTGCATCTTGCTACGGAGACGTATCCACGTCCGCAACCCCTACGAGCAGGAGCACAACAGCAGCGACCTGTGTGCTGAGCTCCGAGTGCATTATTGATTCAGGACTAAGAAAATGCTTAGGAAGTAGGAAAAGTGTCCTGCTCTCTAAAAGCTTGTGCGCCTTGTAAGCTCAATACATGCAGCCTTTGCAGAGAGGCTCGCTACGCCGCTATTAATATTTTATTCCGCAAGAGAGGCCCTGGTAGTTTGAATGGGGGAGGGCAGAACGCGGAGGCTGAGGGTGGGAAAGAGGAGGGAGTAGAGGCGCTGCCATGATCCTCAAATGCGGGTGCAGATCTCCCCCAAAGCCTTTTCAGGGGAGTGCAGGTGGGTGGTGGATACCCCTGCACCCACCTCCCACCCCCTCCAATCAGGGCTCCTGTGCCTGCTGCATCAAACACTGCTTTTGCTGTTGCATGCAAAGAATTTAGCTGCTTTATGCTCTATTTTAAGGGTAATGTTTCAGCAGGTGCCTGTTGGTGGCTGGGATGGTGCTGTGGTCAGCCTGAAATGTGCCCTGGCTGCTGCGGGGGGGCTGTCCCTGAGGGCAGCACTGCGATCCTCTCCTTTAGAGGGTTCCCCCAAACCCCCTTAATGGCAGCACCATGGAGCTGAAGCAGCCAACTCGGCCAGGGAATGGGGGATCACAAACCCTTTGGCTGGGTGTAAAAACCAGTTGAATCTGTGCTAGTTCTCCCTTTGGGATATTCCCCCAAAACGGACGTGGAGGTGCCAAGGGCAGGACCGGACATGGTGGTGGCAGCGTCCATGTGGAGCTTGGCTCTGGGGGAGCAGAGACCCATTGCCTGTGCCAGAGCGTGCAGCAAAATGAGTGCTGGCCCTGGGCTATGGGCACATGGGCGCTGGAGCCTCCTGGCACCGCTCATGGTTGGGCCACCCCGCTCGGGCACCCGTCACCGCACGGCTGGCGCTCGCCTTCCTGTGCAACTTGTCAGAGGTGGAAGCTGGAGTTGCAGTGCTGTGCGCGGAGCTGCTCCGGGGATGGGAGGCTGCTGTGCTAGTGGCTTCTGCACAGATGTGAGCAAGTGGGAGAGGTGGGAGCCAGCTGGGATGAGACCCAAGCTGATAGCTCTGTATCACTGCGTTCCTGCACCCATTGAGCTCCTGGAAGAGCAGCCCCGGCCAGTCCCCTCTTGCAGCTGGAGCCTGCCTGGGGACAGGTGACAAATGGAGAAATCCCCAGGGAGCCAAAAGCCACAGGTTTCCCTAAGCCTGCCTGCTCATAGTGCAGAGCAGATGCACGGAGGCGCCGGTGCCAAACGCTGGAGCAAGCGCAGGTTGGGGCAGTGGAGCAGGGCAGATGCGGGGTCAATGCTGCAATGTACACCTTCTGTGGGGCCCGGTGACCCTGCCTGGAAGATGGGGGACTTGCAGGCACCTCACGGACACGTCTGAGGCTGCACACAGGGTTAGGGTGCTGCATGGGAGGGGATAGCACACCTGCCTGGGGCAAAAGCTGGAAGTCCAAACTGCTGTTTGCTGGTGGGTCTTAGCCAGGGCTTTGCAGGCATTGTCTTCTCCCCAGAGACATCTGGATGGTCATCAAGCCGTGCTTCACAGTCCGTAGAGAAAAAACCCCTTTGGTGTTTTCCAGCACAAGAACCTGTGTACTGCATTGAACTGCCCTAACACCCGGGGCATATTCAGCACTGCAGGCTGGGTGCCCGAAGAGATGGACGCCTTTGACAGGGCAGCAGCAGTGGTGCTCACACCATCTCAGTGGAGAACTCCTGCTAAGCAGGTCAGCAGCAGCCCACATGCATAATAACTCCGGGAAGTCAGAACTTCGGGCTCTGCTAGCCAAGCATTGCTGAGCTGCTGTTGCTCACGCTTGATGGAGCTCACCATCTAGGTCAGAGGAGGAATTCATTAACCTCGGGACCCCCCGGATGTCGCTGCGTTGCTGTAAGCTCTGAACCCCGCCAGGGAGGGACGGTGTGAGATGCGCACAGAGTGACCGCTGGCTCCTCACCGCCCCGTCCCCCTCCCCAGTGGGATGCAGGGGTCTGCTTGTTTCTGGCGAGTGGGGATGAGCTCAGCAGAAAACAGTGAAGCTGCTGGTGCCGGGGCTCTGGCGGGGATGGAGGCAGCCACTCCTAAAGGCCACTCCGTGCCTTAGGTTGAGCTGTTTGGGTTGTGCTTTGGGGGCTCCAGGGGAAATGAGGCTGCTGCGAAGGAAGAGGCTGTGCTGATTGACTCATGGACAGGAGTTTTGGTGCTGCTTGGGCATGTTTCCATTTTGGTTTCTCCAAAACAATGGCATAAGCCAGGTGCAGTGCTTGGATGGTCCCCATTGAAGACGTCAGGATTGCTTGGTCGTTGCTGTGCTGCCCCAGAGCATAACAGCGGGGGGAGAGGTGCCCATCCGGTACCATAGGTGATTTTGCAACCCCACTTCTGCAGTTTGCTGCCTGTTGTTGCTGCAGACGACCCAGCTGTTGCTGCGTGCAGCTCTGCAGCCAAGCGCTCAGGCCTGCAGTCGCTGCGGGAGCGGAAAGCAAAGCGGTTTGGCTCATTTTGCAGGGGTGCTTTTCCGACGGATCACTGAACTGGTCTGACCGACTGTGGCTCCGCGGCTTGTAGTGCTGCCACAGGGGGACCAGTGGGGAGGCAGCTGTCACTCGTGTGGGGCAACGGGCAGGGTCGTGGGGCTGGGACAGCCTAAACCCCACGCCTCAAACTCCTGATGGTATAAAGATTGTGTTTGGGGTCTGAAACTGTAATCGGACTCAACTAAGGTTAAAACTGGGCTTTCACTTAGGGAAACCAGAGCGTGGTAGGAGAGCAGTTCCTCCCACTCAGGCAGTCTTGTCTGCAGGGAGAATTCCTTCTGAAGTTTAATGGGAGATCATATCTCTGCTATAGAATAAAAAAAAAATAGGGATTTCCCTGAATCCCTTCAGCTTCAAAAGTCGCTTTTGGAAAACTGTGATACCTGGAGCTGGTGTATGAGTGAGCGTAAGAGCTGCTCTCGTGGCTCTGGCCACACTCCCCAGCAAGTCTTTGGAGTCAGTTCTCTCCAGCTTTTCCCATCTGGACGTTGTTTCCTTTGAAGAGCAAACCTTTTTTTAAAAGCAGTTTATTCTTTGCCATCTCTTTCAAGGTGGGGGTAAACTTTCTGCTCACTGTACCAATTAAATCTACTTGACAGCTTGATTTTTATCGCTGTCTTTTCCATCAGCAAGTGGAAATGCTCCTTGTTAGGGGAGCAGCATCCCACTTTACAACAAGATGAATCCTGAACTGGGCATTTAAGGAAATTGCTACGGACTGTGAGGGGAAATCCCGTTTGTTCAGCACTCTCTAATTTAAAGCTGAATTGTATTCTTTCATTTTCTGTAAAGCCTCTGCTTTTATAACACTGAGATGCTGCCGTACTCTGGAGTAGCCTCTATGGTAGGAGAGGAGTAGTGTGTAATTTGCTGAGCAGCTAATAACATGCAATCCAAGGGTCTGGCCCCAAGGGCAAGGAGCCGCTGATCTTGACTTCAAATAAGTGTTCTCTGCAGCAGCCCTGATGCTGAGAAGTGATTATGGGTGGGAACAAAACCGAAGGGCCCCAGCCCTTTCTCCCACTCTCAAAAGCAATGTCACAACGGGTACAGAGGGTGGATTAGGGAAACCTTCCTCTGGATGGAAATGGCAGCAGTTGCCTTTTCCATGCTCTCCTCAAAGGAAAGGGGAATATTCTCCAGGTGGTAATTTAATGTTCAGGAGGGTTCATAGGGGAAGGGGGGCTGTTATCATGTTACAGATGTGAAAAGAAAGATGCGGCTTTCCGTCCCCACAACCCTGTCTGAGCCGTCACGGGCAATTTGGCAGCAGAGACTGGATTTCCTGTGCTGCTGAATTTTGGCGTAAGGGCAAAGTAATTGTCCCCGATACCATACAGGTCCTGTAAGAAAGGGCAAAGGGGAGCTCTGTCTCCCAGCCCTCTGCTAAAGCCAAGGCTGCGTTTGCAACCAACAGCGGGTAGTGCCGATTTATTCAAGGAGGAGGGAGAACATCTACTTTTCTTGGAAAGGATTTCACTTGCATAGGGGCTCTGCTTAGCCCAGAGGCTGCCCTTGAATCCCGGGGCGGTCGCAAGGCTGAGGACCCCTCGCTCTTTGCCCCCCCAGTTCTCGTACCTGAAACAAGGCGCAGGGGCAGCACAGGCACCTCCCTGAGATGGGTGGGATGGGGAACGGCTGCGGGTTTTGTCTCTGCTTGGGGTACCAGAAGGGATGAATCCCTCCTTTAATCACCAGATCATGCTGCACCTCTAAAAATGTTTTTCAAAGAGCATCTCTGAAGCAACTCCATTTTTCTTCTTACTTTAAAAACTTTTACTTTAGTCTTAATCATCCCCAAACCCACAATCCTTTGTTTGTGCCTAAGCAGGGATATGAAGATATGGTTGTGTAGAGTTGTATGAGATGGGCTAAGAATGTAAGGAAAAGGGTTTCTGTGCTCAAAAGTTTGTCTGCT
This sequence comes from Morus bassanus, assembly GCA_031468815.1. Classification (NCBI taxonomy): domain Eukaryota; kingdom Metazoa; phylum Chordata; class Aves; order Suliformes; family Sulidae; genus Morus; species Morus bassanus. Next base: position 5,600,944 of record CM062586.1, read on the forward strand.
TTTTCCAATTTTGGCTGCTGCTCTACTAAGAGAAAAACTTCTTTAGTACAAGCCTTATAACCACATGTCATTCAGAAAAGTTTAGCTAAGAATTAAACTAAACATCAAATTTGGCTGAATATGTAATGAATAAATAAAGCCTTTTCCTTTCATGTACCCGTGCCAAAATCAACAAGCTCTATTAGCTGATGAAACAATGCTGACGCCAAATAAAAATACCCCTGACCCATCAATATGGGCTAAGAGCTCGGCCCTGCATCAAAGAGCATTATCTGAACAAGAAATACTGTCTTGACACCTCAGGGGGGAAAAAAAAAAAAAGGGCTCCCATCCCAGCAGCGAGCTGGGCTCACTGTGCTGCTGGCCGGGTGCGGGGAGCTCTCACCGGGGTGTCGAGGAGCAGCGAAACCATTACGTGATGGCCATGGGCTTGCAGGCAGTCTGCTCCGGACGCCTCTCCTGTCTGCCCCACCTTGCTTTTGCTAGAAATACTTGGAAACCCCTTGAGCTGCAAACTTGTTTGGAGCAGGGACCGTGGCTTTGGTGTTTGCTTGCTCCCTGCTGCTGACCCTGTGTGTAAATTGCCCACAAAACCTGCATTTTTTTTTTTTAATCGTGTGCAAAACTCCAATGCTTGAAAGTGAAATTCTCAAAGGTCCCTGCTCAGTATCAAAGAAGTGCTTCAGCCTCTCAGAATATCTCAATACCTGGGAGCATCCTGCCAGCTGTGCCATCCTCCTCCTCCCCCGGAGGGTGGGATGGCAAAGTAACGCCGTGTCTCCCCTCTGCCCCAGGCAGCCTGTGCAACTTTGCCGTTCCCCAGCTGTGCCTGTCCTGCAAACCCCTCTCATTTGAAATCTGCATTTAGCTGCTCTGTGCCATGCCCTGGATGTGATCTTTGAAGTTGCACCCTTCCCTCGGCATCCTTGGTTAAAAGATCTGTTCCCTATTAGTCCTCAGTCATGCTTTTAGATTCATTCAGGCTTTTATTTACTTATCCATCTGTCTTCCTGCTCCCACCACTCCCCCTGCCCTGCCAGAAGGGAAAGTACAATTCATTTTTCAGGTGACCCTGCCAGAAAGGCATTGACGTGAATAGGAGAAGGTTCAGGAACTGTGGAAGAAACAAAACCCCTGACTTTAATAAGCAGCAAAATGCTTCCCAACCAGAAGGGAGCAGCCAGATGTGACTAGAATTGTTGTAAAACAGAAAAGACAATCCTCCAAATATTCCTGCAATCCCCCAGACACCTCCGTTTGCAGAACTCTCTGTGAGTGCTGCTCAAAGTTGTTAAAAGCATAGTGTGCGATCCTGCAGGCTGTGCAATGCCTCCTCAGTACTGGTACAGCCTCGTAGGAAACATTCCCTGTCTTACAGGGTCCTGACTTTCACCAGGACTCTCCTCCTCTGCCTGCCTGCAGCGATGCCCCACACGGAGACACTGTCCAGCTCCCTCTTGTCTGGCTGCCTTAAGCAAGGAGGGATGTTTGTTTGTCTTTAATTTTGATTTCACTTGTCTGAGCAGTGCAGGTGCCCTGCCAGGCTGTGCTTAATTCCGAGTAACGTTAGTTTAACTGCATGGACAGTACCCTGCTGTTTTGAAAGACACCTAAGAAAGCAATATAGTCACTGTAAGAACTTCTCTGCTGGAAAGCCAGGCTCCTATGAGAACCCACCTGTTACATAAAAATAATTAAAACCTGAAGAGAAAGGATAACAGGACACCAAAAGGCATCCGAGCAGGCTGGCAGGCAAGGAGCTGCATAGGGTTCATGCGAGCCACTAACCCTCCCTTCTCGCAGCAAGGGCCGGGGCTTGGAGGTTGTAACGATCGGTGGGCAGCGACATTGATTTTTGTCCAGCGCTTCCTTTGCGCAGGGGTAGCAAAACTCCGCTCGCATCCCCTGCGGGCTCCGCTCGCCTCTCTCTGCATGTCAATAGGTGTCAAGTCACCACCCAGGACTGGCGATGGAAAGGCTGTTTCTTGCTGATTCCACTTTCTACTGACCATAAGGGGATGCTCAGCAGTAAATGGCCACGTGTCGTTCTCTGTGACAGAGGCCGTGAAAATTTACCTTGATTGCCTCCCAGCACACACCGCTCAAGTCCTTAGGCTGGACTAAAGCCTGGATCACTCCTGCAGCCATCTCTCACTCTGTGCACTAAGTGCTGGGTGGGCTCCTTGCTCACCTCAGCAGGGCGGCTCATCCTCTGTTTCATTTTTAAAACTCTATAGTCCTCTGGGTAGGACAGTGCTGGTGCAAGATGGGGGAGAAAGGGCCATGAATACAGTGGGATTTCATAAACCTATCCCAAAAAAAAATCTAAAAAATAACTTGCAGTATATTACTCCTGTTCTTAGCTTGATTCTTCATCAGGGAATTGCTCAAGGACGTTGCCGTGAATGCTGGTTTCTGTGTTGGAAGATGAATGCTGGGCCAGGCGCGCACCCAGGGGTGAGGCAGGGACAGGAAGGCAAATCCTTGTTTTGCATTTGTGTAACTCCCATTCACGGCTGTACACGGTGTTTGCAAGTGTTACAGCACATGGCAGGCGTACGCTACAAGGAAATACTGCTGGTGCCCAGAATAGAAAGATTTTAGCTCAGTATTGACTGAATCAAGAGACGTAGAAAGCTGATTGCAGTTTGTGTCTTTTGCTTCCTTGGAGGTCAGTGGAACTGAAGTCTGGAGCATCCTTAGCCAGAAAGCGTTTGCAAATAGCTGCAGTGAATGTAGCAGAAAGCAGTCTGGTGTTCACCTTTTAATCCTTCTGCAGCCAGTCAGATAAATGGAAATCCAGACTGACCCATCAATAGTTAACTGTTTTATTTGTAACCTTTAACTTAATCTTTCTTTCCAAATGATCTTTTAAAAGGAAGAGCTGCTACTTATTGGGAATTAGTGAAAATATCTTCCCTGGTACTAATGAGACTCCTTAGGCTGGGGAGAAGTGGGTAAATAAGTAGTGGCGGCATGTTTTGGTGGTCGTAAATGTTTGGCATCTCCTGGTATCAAAGCAGCATTTTTCTCTTGGATTTTCAAGAGATGCCCTGAGCTGGTTGGGCCCAGGGTATTTTCTATATGTGTACATGCATTTCCTAGGTGGGGAACTGAGGCATGGGCTGTCTGAGTCTGGGTAATGCTGGCAATAGAAATTGGGACTCCTGTCCCCTCTTCCGCTGATTTAGAGGGAGGAGAACTCTCCTTCTCATTACAGGTAATAGGCTAATATACTCCTTGTCCAGTGCTCACCCCAGTAGGAATCCTGTCAGCAGAGACTGGCTTGGTCACTGTGCCTGAAATGTGTGCTCAGACCGCTCCTGGAGGACATTTGGGAGGGGATGTTACAGCCATGCTGTTTTGCTCTTTGCTTTGACCCCCGAACTCTTTTTAACAACATAAAGCCTTGTGAATTATAAATCAAATGTTCCTGCTGAGCCTTGTGGTGCACGGAATGAAATGCAATGATTAATATTTAAGAGAAAATAAGCTAAAGATTTTAACTACAAGGGCAAGTCTCTGTCCAGAGAGTCTTTTCATGTGGAGGCTAGAAGAGAGGGAGAGCTGCGTTTTCAGAGACTTCAGTGAAACTCGTGGCTGTCAGACCGACTGCCTGAGCTGCCGGTGCGTGGTGTGCGAGGCCGTGCTGGCCTCCACCGCCCTGCCCCTCGCTCTTACTCATGCCGAGACGATGCACCCACCTCTGACAAAACCCCGGTGCCGACGCAGCCTTTTGGGATGGGACTGGTGAACACACCCCACGCACTTTAGCAAGCAGAGGGATGTGCTCAGAGCAGCTCAGGTTGCATGCTCACTGGGGGCAGAGCTTTTCCAAAACCCAGACCTTACCACCCCAGCCCAGGACTTGCTAAGCCCCTCCGGCTCCTCCTCACCCTCCCCTCAGCATGCCAGCACCATCCCTGCTCTAGGGCTGACCTCTCATCGGCACAGCACCAGGACAGGTAGGACATCTCCCCATTTTGCAGATGGAGAGACTGAAAGCTCAAGGCAGCAGCCACTGCTGCTGCCCTGAACCAAAATATCCTTATAACAGCATGTTGGCAGGACACTGCCTCTGGCCACCTGCAAGCAGAGTCTGTTATAACACATCAGATAAGGAGGGAAACACTTACATGGGTGCAGAACCTCTCTGGCGGGTCCCCACAAGTGATTCCTGCCGGATCCACCCGTACTGTCACATAATCCTTCATCCGCATGGCCTTGGGTTGGCAAGCATAAAACTCCCATGATGGGCCATCGTCCGTGGTCACCCAGGACTTGCAAATGTCATACTGTCCCATGGCCAAGGGGAGACAGTGCAAGAGGAGAGCAACCAGGTAGAGCATGGCAGCTGCGGCCACGTATGGGATCCCTGGGCGAGGGCAGTGCCGAGAGTCCTGAGGAAGGCAGCTACTGGGCTAGGGGTTGCTCTCAGGATCAGCATGGAAACTCCTCATCTAAAAATGATCCAGTCTAAGGAGATCCAGATGATAACAGGAATGATCCCACTCTGCACGCTGTATTTGGATGTGGAAAGTTTCTCTTGGCACCGAAGCCAACTTTGCAAATCACTTGATTGGGAAAGTTTTGGCCGGAGTTGCTGATCAGTGGTCAAAAGTCTTCCTTAACCTCATTTTTTCCCTTTTTATTGTACGAAAGGGCTTCCAAATCAGCATGAAAATATCTAGAGGTGACTCCAGTCAATCAATAGAAAGATCAAGTTCTGAGTTGCTGATGAAATTTGATAGGAGTAAATTGGAAAGGCTGTGAGATGGTGCTGGATCAGGTTTTCCTCAACCTTCTTGTCTGCCACAAATGCGTCGCTGTGGAAAGTGCCTTAAACCATGATATGCCTTAAATAATTATTGGGGCTTTTCAACATTAATACATCAAATAAATACAGCAGCTGGTCATCAGTACAGCTCTGACAAGAGAGACTCCTTGGAGCTAAAATTCCTTTCTCCCAAAGGATGGTTGTGTCAACATAAACACGTTGGGTGGCAAGATGCGCAGCGGTGCCAGCAGGATGGTGGGTGGTCAGGGGGTTGACAGGAGCGGCGCTGGCCTTGCTGCTTCTCCCTCTGCGTCTTGCAGCGGCGGCGAGGATTTCTGTCTGACTCTGCCTTTTGGCAACTGAGCATCAAGTTCCCCAAGCCTTCAGCTGCAAGGCATGCTGCTACCTGAGGTCTCCTCTCTCTTTCATGGTCAGGGCAAAGGGAGAGTTCATTAGCAGGCTGCACCTGCAACAAATTGAAAGACAAATTAGCTGGGAGCAAGGGGGGGCAGTTGGAGCAACAAGACTTGTAGGGACAGAGGTCCCCCATGGGAGACAGCCCTCAGCTGGGCTTCCCGAGCCACAAGCCAGGTTTTTGTAAAAGGGAGATATACAACTTTAATAAAAAGAAATCCATAGTAAGATGCTTATGGCTCTTCTGCTGTTTGGGAGATGAGAAGGAGCACTGCCCCATTTAAGGTATCTGGTTTGTAACAGCAGCTGGACAACAAGAGCTCTAATGGGTCTTCAAATAATATCAAGAAGCAGCTATAGGTCTTTAGAAGACAGAGAATATGCAGACACAGAGCAGGGACAGACAGACAAATAGTCTTAAAAAGATAAGCAAATAAATAAGACAGCTGGGGAGACAGATACATTGTCCAGCATCCCCACATATGATTTATCTGAACAATAACATTTAATAAAAAAACAATTTAAAGTCCTAATAACATTTAAGGTTCACCTAATACAAAGAGTAGTGACCTTCCCTGTATTCATTTCAGGTTAGAGCAACATTTCTGCAATTTTGTCATCTTTCCAGTAGAGCTATAAAAACCTGAAGTAATCACAAAACAAAATGAGGTGGGAGGCACATATCCAGCCCAGAAATTTAGCTCTGGATAATTCCCTCTTTATTTGATTCCCCAACTTTTCTTCCATGTCTGCTTCAACAGCATGTTTAGGATTTGCTTTCTCATAAAGCTCAGTTACTAAAGCTCAGAAACTCCTGGTTAACAGATGCATTGATCCACGTTCGGGGGCTTCACATCGTTGTGCTGCCATCTCCCTTTCCCCCCTTTTTGGTTGAAAGATTGCTGATGGAGATGAATGAGTTCAGAAAAGAGAAGCGCTCTCTCATGTTTCAGCACCAGCTCTCAAAGAAGAGCCTGTTATAGCTGCATTGGACCTGAATAAACTCCCAAAGAAAGAATAGACTGGCTGCTATTTTTACATTATGAGTAAATGTAGTAAAAATAATAAACCGGTCTGACACAGTGTTTGTAAGTCCCACTGACATCAGAGCTGTCTTTTCTGTTATAAGAAGTCAGTTCCTAATTATTACATCAAACTGATCACGGCCAAGTGCCTAATAACAGCGGAGAGCGTGAGACTCCAGTATGGTATAGAAAACAAGAGGGTAGTTTTAATGAGGAGTCCAGCACTGTTAAGTTTATGGATCTATTTTCATAGCCTTAACAATTGTATTTTGCACTTGAATGGCTGACGGGGAAAACCCCAGGAAGAAAGGATCTATAGCATCTATTAGTTTCTTGTTATGCTTGCTAAATATCATAGATTCCCAGGGAAATAAAAATTTGCTGGAAAAATGTATTTACTGTCAGTCAGCCAGCCAGGCGTGCTGGTTCCCTGCGAAGTCTGTGGTGCAACACTTTGCTGGTAGAGTCCCTTTGCAGAAATAGTTGCACAATGTTGCTCTGCAATAAGCCAGGATGCTGCAAACAGGGAGAGGGACTCTCTGAATTAAAGGTTTTGCCCTGCTTGATTTGGTTTGATCCTTAGAAAATAAATCTTCACCTGATATTATTAAGAAACTGCAGTTCATGGGAACAAATAGAATCAATGCTCTTTGTTTTCTTTGAAGAGTACTCAGCAATCACTGGGGACTGATAGCAGAGTATTAAAAACACAAAATTAGATTGTATCTTGACTTAGCTGGTTCCTTTTTTTTTATTATTATTGGATTAACACCCTATTGAAATAAAGAGGCAACACTGAGCAACAACTGAGCTGCTCTGGAATTAAGAACAGAAAGTAAACTCAATGAAGGAGTTTTCAATTTTCTTTCAGAAGTGTTGCCTTCAAAATAAACCCCAACCGCCCCCGCCCCCCGACCAAACGTGAGTTTTTCTCCCCTTTTTCACGCTGACCATCCTTTTCCCTCCACCCTTAAAAGCAAAGTTAGGAAACCCCCGCTCTGCCTGCGATGTGGCAGGAGGCTGAACCCTACGAATAACGTTGCAAAAGCTCCAAGGAGCTCCGGGCTCCCAGCAGAAAAACCTGTAAATCTCACTTACGTTCAGCCGCTCTCCTTAATCCATTTGCGGTTCCAGGCAAACCGACGCCACCCCCCCCCCACCCCCCCCCACCCCGATTTCTTTTACACTAAAGGACTTTTAGAGACTGCCAGGGCTGTGTTAAAAGTAGGCAGGGCGGGCGGGGAGCCGGCCCCGGGCGGTGAGCATCCCCGGCTCCCCAGCCCTCCTTCCCAAACTCCGGAAAGGAAAAATAAAACCCATCCCGTGGCGGGGAGCCGGTCCTGCTCCCGGCCGGGATGCGGGGTGGGGTGGGGGGAATCCCGGGAGAGCCTCGGAGCAACTTGGGAGGCTCGGGAAGGGGGGGGGACACACACACAACCGCACACACGCAGGGATCTGGGAGATGGGGACGGAGATGCCGGCACCGCGCGCCGCCCCCCCCCGCCCCGGCGGCCGGTGCTCGGCGCTGCAGGTCCTTACCGGGAGGGAGCTCTGCGGCGCGGGGCTCCCGGCGGAGCAGCGAACTTCGGGGCCGGGGGGAACCCCCCTCCACACCACCCCCCCCCCCCCTCGCCCCAGCCGCCGGCCTCCGAGCACAGATGGCCGGGGAAGCTTTGTGCAATCCCCGGCTCCCCTCGCAAGTTAATGCCGAGGCTGAAATCCCTTTTGCTCTTACTTTCAATCACAATCGGAGCTTTTATCTCCGTGCCTGATCCCGGCTGCGTAACTTCCTCTGTGCAGCTTTAGCACACACCATCCCACCGGCGAGCAATGTGCTTCTTAAAGGTGCAGGGAGGAAATGCGAGCGGGGAGGGAGGGGGAACGGAGGGAGGAGGGAGGAGAACCACCCGAGGAAGAGGAGGCAGCGAGCGGGGAGCCTTCAGCCCCGGCGGCTCCGGGGGTACCGGGGCTCCCGGTGGGGCGGCTGCAGCATCCCCGCCGTCCCGGCCGCCGGGCAGAGCCGCTGCCTCCCGTTAGGTAACGGCAGGCCGGGTGAGCTGCTCCTTGATGCTTCTTTCTTTCTTTCTTTCTTTCTTTTTTTTTTTTTTTTCCTTTAAGAGCTTAAAAAAAATAAAAAAATCATGAGATCATGTTTGCTCGAGAAAAAAAAAAAAAGCTGTAGTCACGAGGGTTTCCCCGCACGTGTAACTTCTCGGTTGGTGTGCCCTGAATATTTTGGGGAGGCTTCTGCTGGCGAAGATGCTGTAAATGAGGCTGCGTGTGTGTTGGGGGAAGAGGGGGTGGTTGGAATTAATAGGATAAACAAAGCAGCAACTCGGAGATGGGGAAATCAGATGGCTGGGGAATGCTTTGATAATGGTGGGAATGTGCTTTGGGATTTAACCAAACCTGGATTTTTTTTGGTGAGGCACAGGGTTCACATGCAGGGCTGTAAGGTGTGATAACACTTTCCACCACGGGGACGCAGAAGCTATAGGTGTTGCTCAGGTCAACTCTCCTGTGTCCACACTGAGGGGCAGAAGAGGCTCCAGCTATCTCTGGCTATCGACAGGGTGGAGTGGCCAGCAAAGGTCCAGGTTTGCCCTGCACCAGTTACATGCTGGAGATGCTGTTCCTAAGCAGCGACAGGTTTTTTGACATGCACATGGATAAATGACAGTCCATTTATGGGGAGGAGAACCAAAGAATCCCTGCTGTCCCCTATGTACGTGACCACCAAAAAATGTCTGTTCCTTCCTAACCAAGAATTCAATAATTTCTAAGCCAGAAAGTGCATTGTCCAACTTGCATGTGGTTTGCAATCTCATCGACTCAGTATTTTGTTATATGATTTCCTTTGGCCCATTGCTCTGAGGTCTCTATGTGGCTTCTCCCATCTAAGAGTCCCTGGAAAACATACAATCCATCCTGTGACTGGGCAGAGGTGATTTAGACCTCTTCTGGGAAATGTTTCCCATATACTGGAGCGTAAGTGAGATTTATGAAATGCCGGCGTGTATCTTGACTGTGGCCTAGCCTAAACACTACACTGATGATCAGGGTGGTCTTTACCTGCAAGACTGTCTTTGATTCTGGCTCAGTCTCCACTCCTCTGGTCAGGGCACAGACTGATGCTTTCCACATGGTAGTTTTTTTCTGTAAACACTTATTTTACGGCAGCAGTATTACTTAAGTGAGAAGCACTGGCTGGGAATACCGGGCTGGCTAATATTCCTGGATTTCACTTTGTGCCTTTAGGTCTCCTCTGTAGTAATGACTCCCTCTGGAAATTCCCCGTGTCTCACTTATTACTCCTTTATTAGTTATTATGGTACAGTAACAGGATAAAAAGGAGTTGATATTTCATTTTCATTCCCTCTAATAGCCATGGCAAAGACCAAGTGGTGTGCTGATTATTGACATCAGACTTAAGTGATATGCATGCATCATTAGGTTTCAATTGGAAAGAAAAACAGCACAGTATGAGTCGTCACACTTCTAAACTACATGGCATTTAAAGAAAAACCAAAGTCGTTTTTCTCAGCTGCAAGCTCCAAAGATCAGAAGCTAGCAATAATATGTGTATAGACACAGGTAAAAGGCGCTAGCTCCAGGCAAATCACCAGAATTAACTAATCAGCCTAATACCCGGGAGAGGTTGGCAGCAGCTGCGTGGCTCGTCCAAGGTTACACAGTGATTCAGGAGCTCCAGGAACAGGCTCAGAGGGTGGGAAATCGCACTGCTCCTGCTCCTGGGGTAAACAGACAGGTCAGGCTCCAAGGGTCCTTATGCTGGGAAGGAAAGAGATCGTCTGTGGCACTCGTAGACATGGGAGCCCAAAGGAAGCGACTGCAAAGCAGCCGGCAGTGCTGCTGTCACAGGCAGGAAGGAATGGGGAAGAGTTGCAGCGAATGTTTAATTTTAAACCATTTGCATTTTTTTGCCCAAGCACTTTTTGCAAATATTTAATGCTGGGTGTGGTTTCCTTCTGGGTGAAATTTCTACGAGGAGCAAAATGGATGTGCTTTTCCTTGAGGGGACAGCTCTGCCCCCTCCCTTGCACTGAGCGCTACCTTCTCACGCAAGGAGAGCGCGGTTGAAAATCAATGGGTCTGCACTGAGATTTAATTACTACAGCATAGGCAGGGGTGGAGAATAAGGCCCTTAATATTTAATACAGCTTCTGCTCCCAAAGGGATCCCTGGGGCTCAAGGGCCAAATGTAAACCCATTATAAGCAGGTGTAATTCTATTGACATACGTGGGCTCCCACCTGTTTATACTATGGCTATATTTGGCTCCCTAAATCTAAATGGCAAACGGTGCTTTTGACATGCGCGGGAGAAGAGGGAAGTGTTTTCCTGGCTTGGGATGATAGAGGATATACTGAAACAACAGAAGGTATATGTGACACCTCTCAGTCCCCGTTCTCAGTGGTGATGTGCTTGCTAACACTTGAGCTGAGTTGAGTCCATGGAGAGAGATCTGAGATTACTGCCAGAATAATAACCAGGCTTACAAAGGATCTTTCGTTTGAGGATACATATTGCTGTATCACCTATAATAGCAATACGTTCTTTTTATAGTCCTTATCTAGCAATGTGCGGCCAAGGATGTCAAAGTGCCTACTGCAAGTGAGTAAGCATTTTATTAGGTGGAAACACAAGGCCCATAATTGTGCTCCGAGCCCAGGAGCAGGCGAGAGACCCCTTTGCAAGGGAGGGTCTCAGGTAACATTTGACAAACACAGCTCAGCCCGACCCCTTGTTCCAGTGGTGGCTTTCTCCAGCCCACTGGGACCTCCAGGAAGAAGTTTGCAGAGAAAAGGGGAGGAAATTACTAAAGGTGCTTTTGTTTTAGGGATGACGGAGGGGAGGGTTGCTTGAACCTTGAGCTTATCAGGGGAGATTTGTCTCATCCTACCACCCTTGTACTGTCCTTTTGTTCTTAGCAAGCCAAACGTGAAGAAAGCTTCCAGCTTGATCAGAATGGGGAGGTTTGTGCTTCCCAGTTCCTTGCGCATGTTGCGAAGACAAAATCACTGAGTTTTAAAAGGAAGAGAGACATAATATTTTGCAGTTAGGAGAAATGTTGGAAAACCCACACAAAGCCTGAGAAACTGAGCAACAGACAGCTTTGGTACACGCAGTCCAGGAGGGTGGGTGGGGGATATTTATCTTCTTGCCCTTCCCGCACATTGCTGCTCTAGCCTTGGGGCCAGACTAGCAGGCGCTACCAGTCCCCTGCTCTGAGGCACACACAGACCCAGTGAGCAGGAGAGGGAAGAGCTGAATGCTTCAGTCCCTCGAGTACTCTACATTTTTTTTTCTCTTTGTGAAAGCTAGTGGGGAGATGGCAGAGAGCATCTGCTCTGGGAGGGGAGGCTTCCCTCGGCTCCCTGGCTCACACCCTCCTGCACAAGACCTCGGATGCATTTTCTGCAGCTCAGACGGTTTTACAGGGCCCTTGGTGAATTTTGCCCTCCCTGATTAGATAACCAAAGGAGCAGTGACTGTACTCTCTAGAGAGAAGATACTGTCTCTTTCCTGCCAGAAGGACAGCTGGAGGGAGGGTGGGATTTTCAGCATGCAAGCACTTAGCCAGATCAAGGAAATGGGATGCAAAGCATTTTAGGCTAAGAAAGGTTGTTGTGCAGGGAAACATGAGGCTGCTGTTCTGTCAGGGAGGTAACGCTTCTCAAAATGCTCCTGCGTGCCAAACTGCAAGCCTTAACTACGTCCGGTCGTTGCCTCTTTAAGGAAAACAAGCATGACAAGTCAGAAAAAAACCCATCACTGTCTTTGCTGAAAAAGTTTGATCATTTAAATATTATTGATACATATTAACCCCAGCAGAGATGGGCTGGATGATGGGAAGTACTTCACCTTGACACAGGGAAAATATGTTGCTTTCTGTTGGCTTGTCTTTTGCCTTGGCTTTTGTTTCATACATCAGATCAGAGCTTAGCCAAGTGAATCAGTTCAGGAAGCGTTTAAGATTTATTTGATTTTTGGGGAAGGTAGAGCTTTCCTCATCTTTACCAGCTGTGGGGGTGTAAGTATGGATAAAAACAGGAGGAGCATTTAAAAGAGGGATCTATAATTAACAACTCCTCAGAAGGGGAACTTTCCTTTTAACTTACTATTAAAATGGAAGTGTTTGAGAGTATACAGTTTTGGCTCTGGGGATCTCCTCTGTATCCTTGACAGAGCCCTGCAAATTCCTCTAATCCCTGCCTGGGAGCGTGTCTGTGCTTTAAAAACAACTCCTGCCACCCCACGGAGGGCTCACCTCAACCCATGGATTGATTCCCATGGGAAGCCCCAGCGTTGCCCCACTGGCCATGCTTGGGGCGGGCGGCAACTGGGAGAGGACCTCCCTTTCCACCACGGGGCTGTGTTTCCTCACAGCCCCGAGCCTCACGCTGGGAGGAGATGCCTTCCACAAATGCTTTTTAACCTGAGGAAGGAACGTGTCACTTCTAATGGAGCTGACAGCAGCAGGGAGGGTTTTTAGGTTAGTGGTTGAAGAACACACTTGTAATGAGTGAAGTAATTGAATAAATGCTGACAATTTGATGCGGAAAATGCATAATCAGCTAGCTCTGGAAGGTTGACTTGTTCTTTTTTCTCCCTTTCCTTAGCACTGGGATAAACACGTTTATTCTCTTCCAAGCAGGTGATGTGTTCAGCAGCACAAAAACAGCAGACAGATGAACATGCTTCCCTCCCAGGCACATATGTGCTGATTGCCAAATAATTGACCCAGTTATGCTAATATGCTATTTGCATCACTGGAACTTAATAGATACATATATAATCAATCTCAGCGCTTAACTTTTTCTTGAGTCATGCACTGGTTGAATACTCACTTCAGTAGTTTCGCTGGCTGCAGCCCAGATTACAGTAGCTGTACCTATACAAGGGAGAAAGGTGGCAGTCCCTTGGGTAGATACAAATGAGGCCACACCAAGTAGCACTAAGAGCTAATCATGCAGGAATGACTGAGAGTCTAACTGGCTTTTCAGATCCCAAACACAGCTAATAAATTGTGGATGCAGACAGTGGAGCTTTCCTTACCCAACCATCATCTCAGCTTTATGCAGATGGAAACTCAGTGAATTTCTTGTCATCAAGCCCCCAGTTTTAGCCTGACAATGGGAACAGCATCATCTGTGTCATGTATGTTGGGAGCAATGAATAGAGAGCTGAGCTCACTAATCTATTTGCATATTGAAGATATGGTAAAAACCTCTCTCTTGCTTACTCTCCTGCCTACTCAAATATCTGTGAAACAAGGAAGAGAGCATGAGCCCTCTTTGTACTTCACATCTCAGTGCCCTTGAATAAAGGAGTGGTTGCTCAATCCAGCCTTCTGGGATCAGTGTGAGACTCAGAACTAGCTACGGTGACAAAAGCTCTCCATATCTGCAGGCTGGTGGACAAAAGGCAGTTCCTGGATTAAGAACGCTCATCAGGATGGATACTTTGACTTTATGTCATCAGGACACTGCCTCCACTCCACATCCAAATCAGCACTTGCATATCTAGGGCACGGAGGTTCGACCTGCCAACTGTTAAATGAATTACAGCATACTCCCCCCAAACTATTAGCATGGAACGGCACACATCCATGGGAGACACAAGCTAAGGACCCAGCAGTTCACAAGAACAATGAGCCATAGGAGCTTTTCCTTTGGGATAGAGCTGAAAGAGTTATTACAGAAAAAAGTGAAATAGCAGCATATAGCAGTTCATCCGTATCCTATGGAGGCACTGGGCTATGACTCCATGTTCAAGACTGAGCTGAAGTTTTGGCTTGACTCTCCATTCAGCAGCTCTGGATTATCTTCTTTTTGACTTGAACAGATAGTTCTCCTCTAGGTTATAGCTGTCTTAAGCAGTAGAAGTGAGATCCAGATTGGGCTTTAAGGGTTGGAATTTACATGCTTTTTCTTGTGCTTCTGGAATTAATTTCATATGCAGTGGAAAAGTAATATCCTGTCTGTCACTAGAGAGGAAGAGATGTGAGTGCGTGTATACGCACAGTCATTGCTAACTGTTGAGCTCTTCCACTCAAATTTCGTTTTTGTGAAGATTTCTAAATTAAAATGAAAATCAGCTGCAGAAATGATGAATGTGAAATACCAATAAGGCAAAAGCATGAGATGTTTTCTCTTGTTTTCGTAACTCGTGGTCTTTGTGTGTAAGAGTGTATTGCATGGCAACTGCATTCACACTTCTCTTTAATAAAAGATCCTAGCAGATGGACCCACTATTAACGTGTATCCCCCAGATTTGCATATTTCATATTCATGCCAAGATGGCACTAAGCACACATGGGATGAACAAGGCTGATATAAACACAGTTGCACCCGATTAATGCAGTGATCAAAGGGTATTGTCCTAGCATCCTCATTAGGAATCCAGTTTAATATTAGTTATTAATATTGTTAAACTCCTACTGGAGTAAAATTATGGTCTTCCAAATACAGTCGGACAGGGCTCTTAGGTACTACAAGTTGATGAATATGTTACAAATTCCTGAGAGAGAGAGGGCTAAGAAACAGCATTTGCATCTGAGCTGTGAAGAATCCAGTGCTGGAAATGTGCAGACCTCAAGGTTTGGTCCAGCGTGCTGTGTAATTAGGACTCACTTGAAATTCAGATCTTACCCAAGATCTATATCTGAGTTTGTCAGAATTCAAGTGCAATCACATCTAGGCAGAAGACAAGCCTATCTGTAATATTTTATCAAATATTAGGCATTACAAAGTGGTATCCTGGAGCCCAAAATACATTTGATCCCATTGTTCTAGTCCATTAATCAAACACTGCGCTGCACATACTAATAAGATCAAGCATTAGGAAATATTTATGAATGAGCATTGTTGTGACTGCAAAAATTAAACACAGCAGGTTTTAAATACTCAAGACCTCAAAAAGGAAAACTTGATCATCTCCTATGTATCTGGTGCCAAATTCAGAGTGAATTTTAAGTGAATCTTAGGTAGCCTGTGCTTGAGTAATTTACACCTTCTTCCAGCTCCCTTCAGCGTGTAAATTATACCCGCTTCCACCAATATTGAATCTGACCCATTGCACCAAGGATACTAAAGAAATGATGTAGCACCAGATAATGCAGTTTCAGAGAGGCAGGGGACTCTATGCACACAACGCGATGGCACTCGGCATGTACAAAGCTCAAACCCATGGATGATATCCCTGTACTGTGTTATGCATCTGCAGCTCTGAGTGGAAATGGTTTATTCAGTGGAAATAAGCCATGGCTTACCCATGTGAGCACTAGCACAACGGTATTCCCACTGCTTCTGCAGGCTGGGTGGAATCTGGACATGGTAAAGTCCTTCTTGGATGCTGGGAGTTTTGTCCCTTACTTCAACAGGAACAGAATTTGGCATGCTAGATCCAAAGGCAGGGCATTGGCATAAGGTATACAGTAGCCCCACAAGCTGTGGTTTTGTCAAGAATAACTCATGTCAAACCAATCTAATTTTCCTGTGTCAGGGCAGCAGGTCTCAGAGTGGGGAGAAGCTGGAGATGTGATACATCTCGACTACAGTGAGGATTTTGACATTGTTTCGTACGGCATTCCCCGGAGCAACGTGGGGGAATATGGTTGAGGAGAAATGCTGTAAGGTACCAAACTGGCTGGGAAAGCATACTGAAAAGCTACTGGCTGTTTATTGTTGAAGTGGAAGGATGGCTTGAGTACGGCGCTGCAGGGGTCTGTGCAGGGTCTGGTATGACTCAGTATTTTCATTAGTGACTTGGGTAATGGAATATGGAGTAGACTTATTGCATCTGCTGACAATACCAAGCTGAGAGGGGCTGCAAGTGCTCTCAGAGAACAGGAGAAAGATTAAAAAATCTTAACAAACTGAAGAAACAGGCTGGAAAGAATAGATTGACGTTTGAAAAGGACAAGAGCAAAGCAGAATGTACGAGAACTATCGAAACTTGTGTCAGGAAATGGCTGCATAGGCAGCATTCCTAAGGAAAAGGGGTAAAATCGTGGGCAAGAAATGAACCCTGAGCCAACTGCGGTACCCTGGTCTGAGAAAAGCAAATCCGACACCGCGGTATGTAAAGAGAGTGTGGTATGGTACACTGCTCCCATCTGCCCTGAGTGTCGGGGAGGAGCAGTTTTGATCATCAGACTTCCAGAAAAACACAGAAAATGAAAAGGACAGTCAGAATTCTAGAAAACAAACCTACCGAGAAGGAATGAAGGAAAGAATAGTGGTCGATTACTTAAGGCTGACAAAAATAGAGTAATAATCTCCCAAAATGTAAAAGATGCTACAAAAGTAATAAACTGTTGCCCACATCCACCAGGGTAGGACAGAAGTAGTGGGATTAAACTGCAGTAAATCCAGTTTGGGTTAGACTTTGGAGAAAATGTTCCATCTATAAGAATAGCTGACACCCAGAATAGACTGGGGAGCTTGTGGAATCTCCTTAAAAACCTCTGGGAACGAACGAACAGGTTAGAGAAACTCCTGTCAAGACCGATTTAGGCTGCGCTGATCCTACCCTGGGGGAAGGAGATGGACTAGGTGACCTCTTAAGATCCCTTTTCCTCTTATTCCGTGTGGTTCTATGTGTGTTTTGCGTGGCGGTGATCTTGTGAGAGTGGAGAGCTTGATTCTGCATATTGGGTAAACATTTTACATTTAAATTGGGAAGTCTTGTTTACTTGTCAGTCTGTTGTTCTTTCAGTTTAAATCTTACTAAGTTAAGTTGAGTACTGAATTATAAATTACAGTGATGGGTGTATGACGAATATCTGAGGAGGCAGATACTGAAACCTATTAATCTATTGATCACATTGATTGGAGTGTTTAATTTAGAATAGCATATTCCTATTTTTAAATATGTTTTAAAGGATTCCTTTAAAAACAACTTTGTTTTATTGCAGTGCAGGAATTCTCCTACTCTCCAGTAGGTGTGTATCCTTCAGCAGGCACACAGAAAAAATTGATGTTGGCATATACAAAAGACACAGGATGAAACCTTGCACTACCACAATAAAAGGAAACCATCGGTTTTTTAAATGAAGTCAGGCAGCGGTCTGGCTGCCAATTAATGAATACATTATTGTTAAGTGATAGCTTTAAAAAAAGTTCCTGAGTTCCCATAATGGCTCTTGCTCCCCTTTCGTCCAAGCATTATCTGACTGCTCGTTTACTGGAAGTGGAGCCCCTCTTGCAGCGGGATAGAGTAGCTCAGGGCCTGGCAATGAATAAGGTCCTGTCCTGTAACTGTAAGGGGGGGATCTACGGCAGCAGAATGTAATTCCACAAATTAATTTGTTCAAGACCCAGGGGTTAGCACTAATTTTGCACTAAGTACCAAGAGAGCTTTAATGACTGCAAATAGCAAACACTTCAATTTTTACTTCGTCCCACTCGGAAGCCAAAACTGCCAGGTTTACAGTGCCCTCTAGTATCGCTCTGGAGCATTAGCTTTCATGTGCCACCTACTGAACTGGCACATCGCAGAAGCATTGCTCACTACAGCAGATTTTTCCTTCAGTACTTTTGCAGCGTAACTGTACCCGGTGTGAGAGCAGGAGCCTGGGCTGGCTGGAGCTGTGCTCAGCGCACCGCCTGCCTGCCTCTGCTGGCAGGCAGACAAGGTTCCTGACTTTTATCCTTATGCACCACTGTTTTAGGATAAAAATGCATATGAAGATAAAAATGCATGCTCTGCTTAGAGAGTTGCAGTGACCAGGCTGCTTGGAAGAATGATATTCAATAGTTTGTGGCAATTTGGCAGAGTGATATTAATAATAATTTGCCTTAAAATGGTACTTTGCAGCTGTTGCTGCATAACCGCTAACTAGCAAAATGCACACTGGTGAAGGAGAGGGAAGGACAAAGGAGAAAAACCTGAGTCATATGAAACCCATTAGACATTACCCGGTACCACAACCTAGCCAGCTGAGGTCACTTAATGCAAGGACTTCTCAGAGCTGTGACCTTCAGCCTCGCATGGATTTCTCTGTGGAGCAGATGCAGGAAAATTCCTTGGTGGAATAGGACATGGCACCTGCTGTAAGAGTGGGCATATTTATAAAGCACCTCTAAAGATTTCCAGCTGCTGAAGTAGCCTTGGGAAGCTGCCTGTCTAAGACTGAGCCGATGTGCAGTGTTATTGCTGCTCTGAATGGCGCTGTGGGAAAGGCACCGTTCCCATGGAGTCGTGGAGGCAGAAGGAAATCTTAAACTCCTGCTTGCCTCCAAAACAGAGCAGTGCTGTACCCGAGAGTTCTTCCCCAGAAAACCCTTTTCACATTGAACTTATACTGATTTGTAAAAAAGCTGCCCAGATCGTCGTTATTCTAAGAAATCCTGCCGTTTCCTGGCAGTGAATGAGTTGGTTCAGATGATGCCCACGTTACCCAGAGATTTTTCTTATGGGAAGAACTAGTGAACTCTAGCAGGCACAATCAAGCTGTTGGTACATGGAAATTATTAAGTTACATTAACAAAGCAAATTTAGGAAATGAGTTGTTAACACCCATTTTCAGATCTTTCACATCACCATATATGGCTGCTGATGAGAAATTGTCATGGACAACTGCCATAAAGATGGAGCTCTTCTAGTACCCAGCATGACTGGTGTAGGCACTCCACATGTCAGTGGAGTTCTTTCCTTTGAAATACATAATCATAGCAGAAATCTTCCTGTCAACTTAGGCATCGACTTCTAGTTACCTCAGTTCCTGTGTTAGAAGACACTTGAGCCACCCTTTCTTGACTGCACAGCAGAGACCAGAATCTGGTTAGTAGCAATCACTGTTATTTTTCTGAGAAGACAAATAATTCTTCCTGTTTTTAAACCATGCATGAGGGCATGACACATACTAAAAATAAAAATATTATATGGAATATTAATCAGTGCATCTAAAGGACAGGTAGAAGTTAGGAAAACTGTTAGTAAAATAAAATAATAGTAAAAGTAGGAAGTGTAAAATGTAAAGAGGAATCATGAGATGAAACCATTGGTATGTATCTAAGGGCTGAACTGAATCTTATTATTCTTACCACTTTCAGAAATCAGCCATTTGTGATAGTTTTCTCTCTTTTGTATTGTAGGTCTGTATGGTACTTTCAAATGTATTTATTTTCCTAAGCATCACTACTGAACAGCAGGATAAAGGATGTATGGGGATAAGCTGCAGCCCAAACAAGTCTCGTCCCTTCACGCCGCCCCCCAAACTTGTAGCAGGCTAACAATTCCTGAAGCACAGGATGGAAACGTGGCATCTAGCCAGATTCTTTTTCATCAAAATATTTTCATGCCCTCTCATGCATTCAGTGTAAATGCTGAACTTCCATTATTGCCAATGTGATTTCCGCACATGGAGCCACAAGAGTCTGAAATAAGAGGTCTAGAGCCCTTCTGCTTTAAATTCTAACTTCTGCAACTAGTGTGCTAGAAATGAAGAGCTATCTCATTGTGTATGCAATATGTAAGTAGTTTGACAAGGATGTCTCTTTACAGCTTAAGTGTCAGCTCTGAATAGATGGATTGGGGGTCTTGAAAGACATGCTACATATCTCTGCATCATTGTTCGTAAAAACTTCAGTAAGTATCTTAAATTCCTTGCACAGCAATACAAGCAACTGTCTCGGCTTCTCAAGGGCACTATACCTTTGATAATGAATATATTTAAACAAAAGAGGGAAAAAAACCTTTGCTGAATATAATAGAATGCAGCTTTCTACTTTCATATTTCATGGGACATGAAGGTTCATCATTTATTGAAAATAAGAGGTGGACCATCAGTAACATCCTGTCTAGATTTCATTTTCAGAGTAAAACGCCTTTCCAGTAAAATTACAAGAAACTGCTTTTCTCAGACAAAACCCTTGTGTTCAAGCTGTGTTGCAGTATTCTCTAGACTATTTTCTCCCTTTTGCTGTGCTCTCTGTTATAGCTTATTTTGCCAGCTGAGAAACTTCTTTTGCAAATCCATTTTCTCCTTTAAATTTAAAAAATATATGCTCCATGTGGGCAAATTTCCATAAGCCTTCAGGACCTCAGATTTACTGTTATTCCTCACTGGCCAAAAGACAAATTAATATGACTAGAGCTTAACCCTCAAGAGAGAATTTTGAAGGAAGCAGAGTCCAAGCAAGGAATACCTGGGGTCAGCTAATAAGCAAACGCCCCCTCGGTAGTATATTCTCCCTCTTTCATGAGGTGAACTCACTGCACATAAGCAACATCTCCAGCTCCAGATGTTACAGGACATCTTCATTGCAGTAGAAGGACCAAGGCATCTGCTGCCGGAGAGGTCACAGCCTACAGTAATGGGCGCTGCTGACCAAACCCCGCAGGGGGTATCAGTGAGCTGATGTGAATGAGGCAGCTGAATGTCAAACCCCAGGCACAAACACCCAAGGAAGAGGGACAAATGTGACACCTGATCCCCGTCCCATGGCAACCAACAGATGCCAAACAATAGGAAGGACTGGAGACTTTGGATGAGGTGTAGAAATGGCAAATAGCATTCTCTAGCAATAGAAAAACCTGAAAAACTATCATCTCTTTCTGAGGCAGTTCTCTCACCTGCAGTACTTCTCTGACATCCAAGCTAAATTGTGCAATGGATGCCTTCCCAGAGGATGAGAGCACCAAATCAATGGGCTGCACCCGCATCACCTTGCAATGTGATATTTGCAGCTCTCACAAACTAACAGGACTGCTGGGTCAGTGGCTTGAGGACAGATCTCAATGGAAACCTTCTGTGCTGCAAAAAATTGTTTGGGTGGCTCTGTTTGGGAAGCTCTGTTTCCTTAGAATCAATACTGGATTAATGCAGTGGTATCAGGTTGGAGGCATCATGCTCTGGGAGATGCTAGCTGTAAGATGAGATATAGAACTGAAGTGTACTTGTAATACCTACTTGTAATATTTTAACAATTCAGCAACAACTTTGTAGGGCAGGTTATTAGCTGGACTGCGTGCTGCGTGAAGCAATTCTAGCCAGAGCAACTGAGTTCTCTCACTATGAACCTTGCCCCTGCATTTTTATTTCTGTATAACATTCCTGACTTGAGTTCTTGCATGGTGTTGCTATGCATTATTAAACTCCCACTATTTTCCACTCCAGAAATGGCTGCATTTAGATTTAGGTGAACTTTCGGTGGAGAGGTTAATCTGCAGAAATGCTACAGAAGTGCAAACTATTAATTACTACTTCTGTATTTTTATGCTGAGAACCCACGGCTGCAGGGATAAAGTTGGTGCATTGGCTCACAAAGTTACTAAATACTCATCCTCTCCCTTTGAAAGAGCAATGTGCTCTCCCTTTTTTCTCCTTTTCTTTTCCTTTCCCCTCACCCTGAAAAAATGCAATGACCAAATTGTTTATCCTTTTTGTCATTGTGAATGGTCTCCTGAACAGTGAAAGATGGCTTGGAGGGGTTGTTCAGAAGATTAGCATCTCTTCTCAGAGCTGGTCCCAAACTGTAATCACATTTATGAATCCATACAAAGAACCCTGAAGAGTAATATATAACCCAATGATGCAACAAGCCAGGAGACAAAAAAATAGCCCATTAAGAGCACAAAGCTAATCAATACTAATAGCAAAGACTAAGATTTTAAAAGCCTCTCAATGAAGTCAGGCACAATCTTACCAGCCAGTCAATGAAAAATGAAGTGTGCCTGGGGGAAGGCTGCGGTGGAAGTCAGAGAGAGAGGGAAAGGAGACCATTTTTTAGGAGAGACTCGAATGGGTTAGTTCCCCAGGATGGCACAGCATGTCCTGGCTGCAGCTGCGTGAGGTGGAAGGAACAGCAGCGCTTGAAGGGTAAAATGCTGACAGCACATAGGAGAGATCAGCTTGGTCTCCTCCTTAGTTCCTCCTGCTTCTTCTTCTCCTTAACTCTTCCAGGTGCAGTTAGGATCTGAGCAGCAGGGTTACAGACCCTGTGTCAATGCATCTGTGCTCAGCCTTCCTCTTCTGTTCCTAGATCTGCTCACTTTTCAAGACAGGAGGTATTATAGTTTCATTCCCTACCCGGCAATAACTAATTCACCTAAGGAAACTGGCAGATTAAAGTGTTTCCTTCTCATTGCTCATCTCCATGAGGAAGGTTGCGGATTCAGTGTTTCCTGGTTGTGGAAAAGACATCTCAAAGGGTCTTTTTTTGCTTATTTTGACTATATTTGTTTTGGCTTCCAGAATTCTTTGAAAATTTTCCTAGCCCCTTCTTGCTCTAGTTAGGCTCTTTGGTACATATCCTGTACAAGTTCCCTTTCACACCATTGAAAGCTTGTCTGGTGTTCCCAAAACGCAAATACCACAGACTTTCCTTCATCAGTCATGCCAATCCTTCACTCAAGCCTGCCACAGTGCCCCATCCTCCTTGCATTTCCCACCCCATCCTCGGCTCCAGTTTAGATTGTACAGATTTTTTTCTGTGTAGCATCTCTAAAATGCAGCCTCTGATATCCATCCACACAGGCGAAATTCAGGCCCAGACTTAATCTTGTGGTTTGTATTCCTGTGTGTTGATCATGCCAACATCCTTCCACTCGGCCATGGCTGATGCAGCTTTGTCCTCCCTGGTACAGAAGGTGCTGGCAGAAGTGTTTTCCTTCCTTTCTTTGCACCCTTTCTCTGACTTGCCAGTATATCCCCATGAGGGAATTTCTCCATGAGTGTCTGAGAAACCACCTCATGCTCTTTCAAATCCCTCCTACTCACCCATTTTCTGTCCTGCTCCTGCCCACCATGCTGACCTCTTGCCTTGTATCCTCTCTGCTGTGTATTGCACTCCCGTCTCTCCAGTGCTCCAGTTGGAGGTAATCCCCACCCAGCACCACCCTCTGCCTCTCACCCCAACCCTGCTAGACAGCCACTGGCCCTGTGACCCAGAACATCCTTCCCTCACTCCTTGCAGTCCAGGCAAGCTGGTGGACAGGAGGGAGAGCAGTGACCTTCTGCAGGGACGGGCTTCCAAACACAGCTGCCACGTCAGCCAGCCCAACTGCATCCAGAGAAGCTCGTGTAAGCAAGTCCTTAACTCACAGAGATAAACTTTTTGTCCCTTGATTGTGTGGTGCGCAGCAGAGCAGAGCCCAGGTCTAAAGGCATAGGCAATACAGAATTAGTATCAGTAAGGTAATATGGCAACCAAAGCTTCCCACCCTGTGCGTCAGCACTGGTGCCTGGCTGTGAGCTGCCTGCGAAGAAGAGGAAGGTTGCTCAGCTGCTGTAGTTCTGCCAGTCCTTGGTCCCTCTACTGAAACTGCTACAAAGGCAGAAAATCACTTCAGCTAAGACTAAAGGAAGCAGCCGTGCTATGGAGTTGCACTGGGATCATTAAGGTGGTTAATATTCAGCAGGCATATCGCTAAAAAGACAGTGCATGCTAAAAAAAAAAAACAACAAAACCCAACACTGCACATAGGTCTTTCTGTTGGATATATTAACAGTGACGATGTTTTTTGTACAACGGTCAACTAGTATCCATTAAGACCGGAACCACTGCTCTGCCACATCTCACTGAGGTCATCGCGGAGTAGTTGTGAAAACAGTCCTGAGTGTCATGGGCCATATGTAAGCCCATGAATTAGAGATTAAATGCTTTTTACTGCTTTACTGGTTCTCCGAAGATGACTTCTCTTCTTTGGCACAAAATATTCCAGTTAAGCAGACATTGTGGCTTTGGTCAGGGGTCCAAAATAAATGGCTCTAAACAGTACCCAAGCCTGCATGTACACATACAGATATATATTTTGCAAAAAATCTTATTTAATTCATTAAAAAAAATCAGAACTCAAGGAACTCTTTGAAAAGGCCCTCAACTGGAGACAAAGGCTGTCTGTCATCTTAAAAGCAATATAGTTGTAAAAGGAATTTTCAATGTATATAGAGACTGTGTAGTCCAAAATGTGTTATCAGGCAGAAAAACCAAATCCCTGTAAAGGGCCACCTCTTGCTATAATGCAGGTCTTTTCTATAATAGAGTCAGCTCTGATATAGGACTATTGCTGCACTGCAAGCTGTAATAAATATTAATGTGTCAAACTGTATGCTACCTCTATTTCAGGATGGAGGCAAAAGACAGCCTTACAGGATGAGTCGCAGCCCTGCTAGGGAGTTAGTGCATTCCCAGGGCTTTTGGCAAGGAAGTTTTCTCTTTGCAGTGATTGCATCCTGCATTTCTCTAAAGAATCACCAAAACCTCCATTTTACTCTATAAGAAAAGCATGAAATCTGCCTGTGCTTGGGGCTACGCCTTGGGGGAGTGATATTTGCACTTCATGCTGTGTTCATTGAAAATCTGCCCTCACGCCGGTCCAGCATTCTGTAACGCAACCCCCCAAGGTCATTCCCTACCAATTGACAAGTCGTATGTAAGAAGCCCAGCGTGTATTGCCTTGCAAAGAGATGCTGATATTTACATTGCATTTGTTTCTTGTAGTGCAATTACTTTTCAAAGAAAACTAAATATGTATATAGTTGTGTGTCTGTGTATATATCTTATAAACTAATCCTTTCATTTTCTTGCCTGCATCATGACACTGTATTAAATATCTTACCCAAGCACATATCTATGAGTAGTATTAACAGACCAAACACTGGAATGTATACTTGTCTTTAGACATAATATTATTCTAAACATAGGATATAAATGTAAATAAATATTATACTAAATATTTATGTTTACTATCCCATGCAACAATAGTTTATCAAATATTTACTAGCCCACTTACCTCTGCTCTTGTGGGCATAGCTGCGTAACTACTTATGCTACAGAGTGTTTTTGTGGTTGATTAAAATGCATTTGTATGTACATCTGCAGTGTTTGGTAGGCCCAGTTAAACAGCCACTTACAGAAGCAAGCAGAGAATGCTAGTCCTTTTAAAAAACTGGAGCTTCTTGTTACAGATTCTGCAACATCCCTTATATCAAGCTCTTATTAGCATCATGCTAGGTACCAGTGGAGCAGCAGGTTATTTTTAAAGTGTCGGGATGCCACACACAGTGTTACTCTCCAAGAAAATGAAAGGAAAAGCAGCCTCTGTTTGTAATGAGCCCTGATCATTAGTTTCAGCTCACAACATGTTGCTGAAAGAGAACTATTTTCCTTTCACAAGAATGTGTGTTTCTGTCCAGAAATAATCCTGTTAGGTTAGGAGATGGGAGAGAATCGGAAGAGTATCCCAATGTTTTCTTCAGCAGAGAATGGGGTAACATTGAGAATGGGATGATGATCCCACTCTCCCATATCACAGACTGAAGAGGAAAGGAGATTATATACTTCCACTGCAGGAGGATTCAGGCAGCATTTAGTATTTAGTCCATCCTTGTCAAACTTGCTGCTCTACAGGCAAACACTGTTGCTGCTGTTCACTCAACACATGTTCCAGCAGAAGCAATTTGCCTGCAATTAGTCAGCAATGAAACTCAGTTTCTCAGGCAATCTCAGGTGGCAGCAATCACAGTTCTTACTCCTCCTGTTCTCTCTCTAAGCAAAGTTTCATATTCTCGTGATGCAAAAGGACTGCATTTGCCAACAGGAGATGACCAGCCCTACTTTTTGAAAAGTCATCGTATAAGACTCCTGACAGAAATGACTGCTTTGGTTCAAATTTAATGGTAAAAAGGTACTTTAAAACTTGCTTATGAAGTTCATTGCTAGCTAAGTTATTCACAGAAATACAACAGGAATGAGGAAGCAGCACAAGTCTTTGCTTTTTATGGTAGATTCTAAGCAAATAACCTTAAAGGCAATAGGTTGATGTGGTTGCAATTTCATTAATTTGAAAGAAATTAGCTTTTCTGGGTCAAGTTATAACCTGATGGCAGGTTGTTACACTGGAGAAAATCTGGCCAACCACTCCACCACCATGTAGTATCAGTCAGCAGGGCCGAGGGAGGTGAACTCGGTAAGGAAGAAGAGACTGCAATGAATACAAAAAAAAAAAAGGCCTCAAAAGAAACCCATTAAGTGCTTTTTCATCCTAACTAAGTTCATTGTGAAGGGTGGTTGGGAAAAGGGGTAATATGAGACTTTCTTATTGAAAAAAATATTGATTGTTAGGAATCAATAGCATTAAAAAGCTGTGTCTTAAGCACCAAGCTTTGAAGGACTCCATAAGCTTTTCCGTTCCCTGTCTGTTCTTCTGCCAGAACTTTGATAGCTTTAGCCTGCAAACCAGCAAATGCAGTGATTTGATGGTGACCAATATATATTAAAAAAAATTAAGGTGTCAAGCATGAATTTTATTACCTCTGCAATCAGATGTACTTCCTTCAGTCAGCTCATTTGCAATTAAGTCCAGCTGTTCTCAGTGGAAAGGACTCTTCCAAGGAAATTGCTGTAAAATTTAAGGGGAGGATTTTCCGTGCTGCTTTGTTGTAAATATTGTTTTCCTAACAGGATTGTAAGGGGCTTTGCTTTTTTTATTCAATGGGCAGCAGAAGATCTGTAATTTTTCAGGCATTAGAAAATTAATAGGTCAGTGATAGAGCTCATAAAACTTATACAAATATTCTCATTGTACAGCAACAGAAAGAGCTTTAATAACTTGAAGGAGAGGAAGTTTTTGAAGATTTTTTTGGTCTGCATGGTTTTTTGTTTACATATGAAGGGCTATTTTTTAACTGACACATCAGATGGAGTTTGATCAATGTGCTTTATTGGGTTCCTTCTGTCTAGAATCAGGTATGACAGCCAGAGAGGGGCACCAGATTGCAGACTTCAGAGTATGATCCTCCATTTCAATATTGCAGTATAACATCCCACAAGGGCCAAAATATTACACCATGAACTCACGCTACTGCAACGCTTTAGTTTGCTCCCTCAGAATCCTGTTTGGGCTTTAAGCAAATTATGAACATTAGAAACTTTTTTATCTCCTTGCTACTGTGTCCAAAGAGCACCTCTTTCCTTTTTACTACTTAGGCAAAGCTTAGATGTGTTTTTCCTATCTTCCAGCAATCTTTTCAGCAACATTTTCAATCTGTGTGCTTCTGTCACTCCGGGAGAACAGTGCCTAAAATAAATCAGTGAGATTTGTAACTACTGATATTATTTTAAAACATAATGCTTAAACCTTAAATATAACAAAATGAAACTATTTTGAGGGGGAATGTTGAGACATGAACGATAGCAAATACTGTTATTGTGGATTTATTTTCACCCAAGCAAAAATCAGACTCCTTCTCTAATGGTGAAATATGACCTGGCTCTTGCAGAGAGAGTAATTTGCTAATTTGTTTAATGTTGTTATCTCTGCAGCAGAGCCTTGCAAGAAAAAGAATTCAGAATGGATCAAAGTGCGGGTTATTTTGGGGGACAGAATTAAGCCACTTGTTATTCTTTAAGAGAGGGATCATATTCCTTTTTTGGCAGCTGTGAATACTGAGGACAAAACAACTTGTCCTGGTCAAAAGCTGTGTTATCGTTGCTATATTGGTTTGCAATGCAAGAGGTGAAACTTAATTCCTATCAACAAAAACCTTCTGCTGAGGCAGTGGAAGTCCTTCTACTAGTACAGTTTATTTAAGAACGGGAATGAGCTATACAGCAGGAGAAATATCCTTTTGCTAGTATACTCATATAGCTACCTTGGCAAATCCTCATGATTTAGAATGCCATCTCCCATGTCTGCAAATAGCAAGAGTTAGCTGGCACAGTTTGGAACAGTTCTCCAAAATAGTGTAGCGGAGAAAGTTATAGAGGAAATATCTACTGAACATGTATGTTCCTGTGTATGGGCTTCAGAACAGATTGATAAACCTGTTAAGAGATGATTAATCAAAAGGGTTTGGATGAGGAAATGACAAGGGAGTCAGAGCTAGCTGCAGAGGAGTGTAAAAAGATTAGGTCTCTGTAGGAGAAGAATGTCTTTCATAGAAGTGATTAGAAAATGAACTTCAGTGTGTGATGAACAAGGAGGGAGAGAAGGGCTAGAACATTGTAAAGTTCATACTTGAGGTCAACCTATATATGTGTTTTATTTGTATAGCTTGCTTGTTTTTGGTTAAGTCACTGCCTCTAGAATAAAGTATGTGATTTTCATCTCGAGGCAGTTCATGCATTTACAATGTTTGGGGCTTCTTGCTGTTGTATGAATTAACCTGCTGGGTCTCCCCAGCAGGAGTGGAACCGAAAATCAAGGAGCACAAGGAATAGAATAGGTCTCCTTGTCCAGGCAATGGCCAGTGCTTGCCTCTCCCTTCCATAATCCATATGGGCAATATCCATAAAGGGAGCGACCCAAAGTCACAGTGGGGACTGTGGATAAATGGCATCACTTGGATGAGAAAGCGGC
Source organism: Morus bassanus (assembly GCA_031468815.1). Taxonomy (NCBI): domain Eukaryota; kingdom Metazoa; phylum Chordata; class Aves; order Suliformes; family Sulidae; genus Morus; species Morus bassanus. The sequence goes on from CM062586.1 coordinate 5,629,491, forward strand.
GAATAACACTGAGGCACCATGGTCTGCTCATTCATTGAAGGTCTTTGTATGCCTGTTTTCCAGCTTATATTCAAAACTTACACCTGATACATAGAAACTTTAAAGGTGTCTGGGTCACATTTCAGCTAGTACCTGGTAAGAGAATTAAGCACAAATGCACCTTTTAGCTCCATAACAGAGCAACTGCTTGTAGGAAGCTGAAGATCTGGTCCTGACTGCTCCCCACATTAAGTGCACTTATGGTTTGTGAGCTGTGATCCATCAGGGAGGTGCATGACAGCTTCTAGAGAAAGCTTTCTTGGTCTCTTAAGGATTCCCGCAAGCATTATTCAGCCATCAAATTCACAGCCTCTGTATCAGCACTTACCGATGTATTTGGCTTAAGTGAAGAAGAGCGTATACAGAAGTCTGGCTCTGTTTAAAATAGTAGATGTGTTTGAGACGGGAGTCTGGGATCCAATATTGTATTGTTTGAGAAAAGTAGGTTCTACCCTGCATCGAAATGTTTTGGGTTTTTTTTCTCCTTCAGCTTCACACTAAACTCAGAAGGTGACCAGAATTAATCCCAGTGTCTTTTAAGTATAAAATTTGTTCATGGAGCTTTGGAGGCTGGAGTGCTCCAAACGCCCAGGATACTACTTTCCGTTCTCTAAGGGCTTCAAAAAGCAGAAGGAGTCTTTCCACGATCCTCACAAGAGTACAAGAGAGCATCTTTACCACAGGAGGTCACGGGAGGTTTGCTTTAGGGACCTGACTGGCAGTCCCTACTTTTCACAAAACATCTGTCCCTCCGATACCCAAAGCTTTCATTTGCATCTAGTTTCTTGAACCCAGTTCCCTGGGATGCCTTGTAGACTGAGCTACGCAGGGAAACTACGTTTGTATGCTGTTCCTTTTGTCTGGCAGGGACTGCCTTGTGCCCATAAACAAATTATCTTCTAGCAGCTTATCTCACCACTTAAAGGGAAGTAATTAAAGAGTTTTAGAATGAAAACAAGATTGCTTGTTCCACTCCTTTTGCATTTCTTGCTGCAGTTCAGAAGAGATCTAGCCAGGCACCTGCAAACAGCTTAGCCCCACATACGATCAATAGCAGAAAAGATAAATCTGCTGCAATTGACTACAGGCTGTACTGTCACTAAGTGACGATGAAAAATGATCGCTACTTGAATACACTGCATTTTTATCTTTAAATCTTTCAACAGAAGCAGTGTCAATAACAGAGCACTACATAATCTCTAGATAGAAGGAAAATCTTTCTCTCTTTCCTTTTTTTTTTAAGAGGGAAAATGGATGTAACTTTTTTTGGAGACCTTAAATACTGAAGTATGGAATTAGACCTGAAAATTCCAGGAAGTGATTGTCTATTTAGACAATCTCTGTCTCATTTTAGGAAAGACTGGCTGGATTCTGCTTGAAACCATAGCTCAATTCCACAGCATGAATGCACCAGGGTAGTGGAATATGCAGAAATAAAAAAAAATGGAATTTTTTTCTCATGTTCCTTTGGGGATAATATATCTCTCTGAATGGGATACAGCTGCCAGCGATGGCCTTTCTTTACTTTAAAATATCTCTGACCTTTCCCTGAGCTAACTGGACGCAGTTTACCATATTGGCTGAAGAATAAAGCAAAATCTTTTTCAGAAAATAGCCTTTGGAAAAAAATGCAATCTGTTCCGTATCTGCTGACCATGCCACGCATGGCTCTGGTCTTTCCCTAGCCCATGGACGCTGGCAGCTGGCAGCAGGCCAGCACCTACAACGCACGCTCCTTTGTGCTGCTTTTGGGTTTGCTGGTCTTGGTGGAGCGACACCCAAACGGGGCAGACACTCGCTGGGGATGCTGGTAGCAATGCAGCCCCACTGTGTGCGCATATGCTCGTGTTTCTGGCCTGACAAAGAGAAGGTAGTCTTTTATTTGAAGCCAGTTTATTTCCACATCATATGGTGCCTCCACTCTCTCCAAGTACTGATGTCCATTTTATCCCATATTATGAGACAGCAAGAAACACACTAGAATGCCTTTGACAACACCAAATTGATTAACTCTTTTTTTTTTTTGCTCATGCAGGACATTTTCCAAGTGATGTCTGTGGAAGTAGAATCTTCTGGGTAAATCCATTCTGGTGGCAATTTAGGCAAAGCCAGGTGTGTCCTGCTAACCTGTAGAATGCTGCAGTGACTCTGTGCTCTGCACAGTTTTCAGATGTGTGCCTTCCACATGGAGCCTGCTCCAGAGGAAATGCTCTTTTGGTTGCGGACTCTGTGAACTGAGTTCAGTTTAGCTGCCCTACAGATTCCAGGAATAGGTCTTGAAGCAGGCAGCAGGGCTGTAGAAAGGGTTATCGATTTAAAAGTCCCTTTGTATGTACTCCAAGTTTGGTTCAAATGTTTTCTTGAATAAAGGTCAAGATGAAGTACTGAATTTCTGAAATGCTGAAGTAAGCTCTGAATATCCCAGAACTTTGATTTATTCTGCCTGTTTTGTCTGGATTTCTGTTAAAAAGCATGGTTGTCTGTCCTTCTTAATGGATTGATGAACAATACTGAGTGTGAAACAGCTTGTAAGAAAATACTGACCTATCCAGCTGCTAGAACTGCTTGACTTGTCTGGAAAACTGCAGGTTTCCATGCCCTCATTCAGCCTTAAGCATATTTGACTATATTTATTTTTGTTGTTGGCCTCTCTCTTCTACAGCTGGAAAAGAAATGAAAGCAAGCATGCAAGAAAAGCCAAAGAGTAAAAAAATAAGACCTTGTTGTTTCAGGATGGCTGGTGCTTTAAGGGGAGATCAGCCGAGTTACATCTATTAAAAATCCTGCTGAGATGGTTTGGTTTATGGAAAGGTGATTATAAAAGCCAGCAAGTAGCATAATTAGGATGGACAGTTATGGGAAGCAGCTTGGCTTTTGTAAGAAGTACTGGAGCAAATGACTCTTGGCAAGTGGCTGGTGGAATGGGGAGAGCTAAGCTCAGGAGTCAGGCAGGATGGTTGCTTGGCATGCTGCATTCGTATTTAGAAGGAATAAAGCTGAAGGTTGCCAAAATCATGCCTGAATCTGGTTCATGTCAGGCCTTATTGTCCTGAGATTACACTTTTCTCAAATAATGTTTACTAATCAGGAACTTCAGAACACTTTGAGCTTGTCTCAGTGATTGTTACTCTGTCAGGTTTTTTAAAGAGCCTGGGGGAAAGGCAACCTCTCCTTTTCCAAGCTGCATGCTAGCATTTGCTCCTGGCAAGAAGAAATACCATATATCGTACCATGAACTCCATCATATTTACTGTCATAACAGTGGATACAATGCCATCTAAAACTTTCATGTGCCTGTTCAATGAAGAGCAATAGCTAGTGGATGTGCTCAACCATGTATTGAATAACCATCATGTTTCAAGCGTCCCCTTGCCTGCTGAAAACTCCTGCCTCCGCAAGAAACTGGTAAGGAGTAGAATTCAAGCATTATATATTCAAACAAATTCTGCTGACTGCTGCTAGGCAGTGAAGCTGGAATGATTGTGCCAAATCCTGGACCTTCATGATAATGGAAGTGGAATTTTCCCCAGAGGAAACCAGTGTCAAGAGAGAAAATGCAGGGGACAAGACAGAACATTTGAAAATACAGTCCAGGCATTAAAAAAGGCAAATAGGCTTTAACTAGTTAAATTACAGAATACACAAATATCCTAGAATTATGTAAAAGCCTGATTCTGCAGTTGTTGGATAGGGAGAACAATGAGTTTAAGTGACTCTAATACTGCAGAATCATCAATATAGCCAAGAAGAAGCAACTGGGTCATTCTGTCTCAGCCACTTGCATATTGCAGAACTACTTGTCGGTTCTTGCTACTATCTCATCCCTGCTAATGTCTTATTTAACCTGCTCAGGATAGTTGTCATTTTGAAAATGTGCAAAATATATTACATTTTAACTACATCATGTAAAAATACATGTATTTGTGCAGATTTTTCAGAGTGACTAGGATCTGAATGTATAGGGCAACAGAACACGACTCAAAGCCCAATTTAAAGAAAGTATGTTTTGAGCAGGCATCAACAGATAGACTGAAAAGCAAGGCAAAAGCATAGGTTTTTTTTAGATGTTGAGTGGACTAAATGCAATATGAATTTATCTGCAAACCATCTGTGATTTCTGGTATTTTTTGATGCCTTCACAGCTCTAATTTTAAGCAGTTATCTAGCCTTTAAATAATGAGACTTTCTTCCCATTCGGTTTTACATGAGATTCCACACTTGATTGCTGAATGTTTAAAGAAAAGAAGTGGCTGAGTATACTTCTCTGCAGATTGCACACATACAGAATAAAACAGCAGCCTTTTATTTTTGCAAGTAAAATTTGACATATTTTGGGACAGAATTCCTCATGCATAAAATAACACCACGAGTTTTGCTGGGTACGGTTTACTTTTTGTATTTTGCTTTACACTTCTCATGTAAATTCAGTGCTGGAATAAGGTGTTAAGTTGACTTCCCTGGGGACCAAAACTCCAGAAACAGCACAGCATAACAGCAGATCTCTCTGGATTATCTTAAAACTGATTTCAAGGGTGCCGGTTTCATCAGACAAGGGGGAATTGAAGAGTCATAATCCATCCAGTCCTTAGTGGTTCTGCAGACAAATCTGTTACGTGCTGGATTTTCTGTGCGTGATGTGGACACTTTATAACCGTAAATTGAAACAAAAGACTCTGGATAAGGAACTGAATAGCCACCCCAAAACTGTAGCTCCTACAGTTACAGTGATGCCCTAAGAGGACTGGGAGGCCTCCAGGTCTGTCTCCCAGACACCATGATGTGGGCGAAGATCCTTTTGAATATGAGCCAGGTCACCTGAGAGCCTGAGACAATACTAAGCTAACTCTATTCATCCCACAAGAAATCTGATGATAACTACATCATTGTCAGCTCAGTTCATTATTTCACTGTTTCTTCTGGCAGGAGTGTTCAGATAAGACTTTTGCTCACTATTGTTGGATATAGAGGGAGATTTTGATTCAGGGAACAATAGGAAAGAAATAGCACTGAAGATCAAGGCTTGCCAACTTTGAAAATGTCTTGCGATTCCAACCTTATCTAAAAGGAGGCAGGATGCATTCCCTTCTCTTGGCAGAAGCCTCAACCATGAGTCGATAACCCCCCAGCTTCTCTTCTGTTTCAATAATGCATCATGTAGTAAACTCTGTGGCTAACTGAAGACTTAAAACCTGAAAGAAATTAATAGGAATGTAAAAATAGCAAGAATATCTTACCAGTTGCACTACTGAGCATGACAATTATTTGAACAACAAAAAAACCATTTTATTATTTTTATCTGAAGTGCTGTCAAGAATGCAGCAAAGAAGTACAAAGAAATGAAGAGGCCCTGCTGATGAATATCAGTCCAGCTTGCCACAGAATAAATATCAGCATTTATCTATCTCAGAGGAAGATAAAAATCGTTTCTTATGATGTCAGTTATTCCAAATCTTGAGTCCTGTCCAGACATTTCACGAGAGATTATCTGCACTTGGTATGAAACCCAACAGTCGCCATTAGTTGTCTCTCCTGACAACAAAATTAATTTCTCTTAAATGAGAATGCATTTCTAATTGGGCACTTTCTTCCCTAACAAATTGTTTACAGTACCTCTGCAAGGATTCTGAAATCATCCCTTTTCTTTGATGTTGCTGATTAATTACAGCCCACTTGGTTCTTAGTAGCTACAATTTGAGTAATATTGCCATAACATACTTTGCTGTGAAAAGGTTCATCTTAATTACATGCTCCCCAGCCAAGCTTCTGCTTTGGAAGAGAACTGTACTGCTCCTGTCAAGCTGCATGTGATGCCAGGTTGGATTGTTACTTTTTTTTCCCCCCTTTCTCTCCAAGTGAATTCAGGGCTTATGTACGTTACGAGACTGACAGCACCCAAAATGAAATTCTCTCTTTAGCCACAGAACAGATCCAGAACTGGCAGTTCACTGCAGTCTTCTCTATTCCATCTCTTAGTCTGTCTATGTGGCACAGTGCAGCAGTGTGTGGAGATAACTGGGCTAGCTGTAGTATCACCGTGTTAGCACAGTGGTCTGCCAGAGCTCATTAGCAATGCTGAGAAGGAGGGTTTATTAGTCTGGTCAGAATGCTGAACTAACAGAGCAGGCTGCTTCCAGGACTGCGGTTGCTGTTTGCATCTTTCTACGTGACACTGCATTGTGCAATGTGGATATAACCCATATGCTCCAAATGCGATCTTTTTTTGGAGGGAGATTGCTAGGTCCTTGAACTTCTGGTGGAGAGGATAAAAGGTGTCAGTTCCGATGCTTGCTCAGAGGTGGCTATGTGTCCATATTAGGCCACCCAAATAATTTTGCTGGAGCCCACTCAGCAGCTGTCAGATAGTAAGATTTTTGGATGTCTTGAACATCAGCTGGATTCTTGCTTTTATGTTTTACTCGTGATTTTAAGGCAAAAAGATTTTTATCGGTACCTTGGAGATATCCTGGTTTTACGTATTTTCTATCCATAATGCCCGCTCTACAATACACCTATAATGAAACAAAATTAGCATACTGCCTTGGTTTGGGCAAGCTGCCACTTAAGGAATATTGCTTAAAAGAAAGCAGTGAGCAACTTAGGCAAGGCAATGCCCTACAAATGAGCACACCAAACTATGCAGTCTTTTCCTTCTAGATATGGCAAAACAGGAGGAGGAGTAACAAGAGGAAGAGGAACTCCTGCTCTTCTCTTTAGCCGTTACCTTTAGGTGTTGAAACAGAGTTTACCTTAACTCCCCACGGATCCAACGGAGTTCTTAGTGCTCTGAATTGCCTGTTTTCTGTTCAGGAGAACTTGGCTCTTCATTTATGCAAGGAAAAGCAGTCTACACGAGCAAACAACGTGAATGCCCTCCTTTGAGTTTCTTAGCCAAAACTATGCCATGCTCTTTGTTCTTTAGGGTCAAGTTCCAAATGGTTCCTTATGTATTTATGGTTTTTTTTTTTCAGGCCACTGTTTTGTTATTGCAGTTTAAAAATAGTAAAACAATTGTCAAGCCCTTTTACTATTCCAGCTAGGATGCAAATTCAGAAATACTTGCACTTGGGCACCACAAGGACAGGGATCTTGGAGACAGTTAAAATAAATGTGATATTAACAGCTGAAAATATATGTTTAAAAACAGTAAATGTTACATCAGAGGGCAAGAAGTGGAAAAGAATCATCCATTTCCAAGGGATAACATATAAAACAAGTTACAGACACCTGCAGTGTGCATCCAGAGTCTGAACTTTGCAGTGAGAGGAAAAAATAATAATGCCATGCAGGAATGATCCTTCAGTCTACACATATTCCCTTATAATAACACAATACCTTCTTGACCAGTCTATTATAGTCCTAAGAAAGGTATTTTATATCTAACATAACTAATATTATAGATCCATAAACAGTTTAAGTTGCCATTCTGGCTGAGATAGTCCTGCCCTTTCTGCCTCTGGCTGCTATTCTATGATTCAGTGCTTTTTTGTGTAAAGAACTGTTCCTACCTTGTTCATACTTGCCTTACTAAGTGTGTTCAGTCCGTTGCTGATTCTTTGAAGTACACCACTATAAATTTCATTGTTTATGTAGGCTGAACTACATTGCTTCAGACTATATTGCTTTCAGGTTTGCTTTACCTCTGCACTTAGATACAACAGCATTACTAAGCTCAAGAGAAGTAGAACTGCAGCCTTTTCATTTTCTCATTCTTCATGCTAAGTAATAGGGTTTCACTTATCAATACCTCGCATGTTGTCTGAGAACATTTAATTGATCAGATGCAATTTTCAGAATCCATTGCATGATAGACAGCAAAGTGTGACTGAGTGGAGGGCAAAGCCTCGCTTCAGTTGGCCACTGACACATCTGCTGGTCCTTGTCATATTCATTTCCATTTTACAGATAAAAAAAAAAAGGCACCCCTGACTAAAGGATCTGACTGTGTGGATTGTGCTTACTGAATTTAATTAATACCTTTATGAAAGAGGTTGTTATTTACTTTAGAAGTTGAGAAAACAAAAAACCTAGCCCTGTGCTGCAATTTGCTCTGTGTGGATTGACTATTGGCCTGCTCAGCACTTCATTTATTTTAGCTCTGTTTATTTTAGCTGCACTCTAAGGGTGAAAAGAGGTGGCAGTGGCATTCGAAACATAAGCAGCTCCTACAAAATCCAGCTAGGACTACTTCGTGCTATGATAGCAGTCTTGAACTTTGCAAACATTCGATAGCGAAGGCCAGGTCCTCATCCTGTTGATTTCAGTAGTAATCACGACTGAGACATGAACTGTAACATGGGGCCCAACCTTAAAATGTGAATTCAGTCTGTCCATGAGCATAAGCCTTATAGAAGTATTCTTGCCTGCTTAAAGCTAAGCACAGCAGCAGCAGGACGGGGACCCTGGATTCCTGTTTTAAAGGTTTTTATTTCTGGCTCTATGCCTGGAAAAATCCATACAGGGCATCCAGAGGAGGGAATATAACCTGTATTATGAGCAGAGAATGATGCACAGCACAGAAAAATAGAAGAAAAGAGGACATTTGAGTGGAAAAAAATAATCTGAGGAAGGAGAAAGGTATGTTAGAGATGCACGTGCCAGTGCTCGTTTCTTTTGCCCCTGGCTCCCGCCCCGGGGCCGGGCAGACATCTCCTCAGCTGCTCCTGTCACAGGCGGTGGGCACAGGGGGCGCAGGGCAGATGCTGAAGAAATCCCTGAGGTTAGAAAAAGAGGATAAAAGGTTTAAAAGTGAACTGTTGTAGCGGTCGACCGTCTCCCCCCCGCCCCGCCCGGGGCAGCCCCTGAGGGAAGCGCCTCTTCCCGCCGCTCGCCTCCGGCCCCCTCAGAGCCCGGACTACATTTCCCAGCGTGCCCCGGGCCGCCGCGGCCTCGCCGCGCGCCTCACGGCCCGCTGGGCGGAGGCCGGGCCTGGCCGGCCAAGATGGCGGAGGGGGTGCTGAGCCCCGGGGTGAACCTGGAGGCCTTCTCTCAGGCCATCGCCGCTATCCAGGCGCTGCGCTCCAGCGTGACGCGGGTCTTCGACTGCCTGAAGGATGGGATGCGGAACAAGGAGACCCTGGAGGGCCGCGAGAAGGGCTTCGTGGCCGCCCTCCAGGAGAGCCTGCACTCCGTCAGCCGCGACCTGGGGTGAGCAGCCGGCCCTGAGGGGGCTTCCACCCGCCTCGGCGAGCAGCCGGGCCCCCGGCCCCGGGGGGTGCCGGGGGTCCCCGGGCCTGTCCCCTCGGAGGCGCCCGGCGGTGCCCTTCCCACTCCCGGAGAAAGTTTTAGGCAAATAAGTGCGAGGACGCTGCGGTTTATTCCTTCCAGCGTTGTGTGCGTTACCCCTCCGCGGTGTTTCGTTCCAGAGCCTCCAAAGGGATGAGTGCTGCCCATAATATTTACCTGGTTTTTGTTCTTGTTTTGTTTTAAAAAAGGAGCTGGCGCTGGGGTTGCCTTGGCAAGCTGAATGCTTTTGGTTGCAGGGAGTTTTTTCTCTGTTTTCTGAAGTTAAAAAAAAAAAATCACTGTTTAGGCTCTGACTATTCAGTGGCTTCCAAGCAATTTAAGAATAACCATTTTATTACCAAAACTTGTAAGGCTGGAAAGTTAGTGCACATTAAGAGTAGTTGTTTAGTGCCAGCAGGTGTGTTTCACGTAAATAGAGACAAACTGTTGAGGCTGATGGTCCATGTGGGTCCGATGGACTGTTGGGTTCAGTTGTCTCCTGTGGGGAGCCATCAGTGCTGTCCAGGGAGGTGTCCGAGGGCAGGGCAGGTGCGTGACCACCCTTGCCCAGCACATCTTCTGGCCTCCTGAGATCTAGGGTTTGGGGTATTGTGTACAAGAATTTGTTTCTTGCTGGCTAATAGACCTTGCTGATTTTTAGTTCTGATCGTGGTAGTATAATTTGTTACCTACCTCTTCCCTTCTGTTGGGAAAGATGGTAGATAATCGTTTTTATGAATGATGTACACAGCTTTAGAGACTTCTGTTGTACCCCTTTGGTTTTTATTGTTTTAAAGTTGAGGTGGCTTCATGGTTCCCTACAGGGAAGCTGTGCCATTCCTTTGGTTATCCTTCTTGTCTTGCTCGGTAGCTTTTTGAAGAAGTATCTAGTAGAACCCCAAAATCTTGTTCCCAAACAATAATAGATAGCAATTGGCTCTGACCTGTCTTATCTCGTGTGTAATATTTTACGCTCCTCTACTTTGCAGTTTATCATCCAGTATTTCAGTGCTGTGAAGTTCTTGTGCAAGTCTTTGCAGTCAGTCCCTGTCCTTACTACCACACCTGAGAGTAGCTTCATCATGAAACTTCACCAGTTCCTTTCTCACCATCTCTTCCACACCATTAGTGGATATGTTTATCAGTGCTGTGGTGACCCTTTCTTTCCCGATTCCTTGCAAGATAACTTTTTTTAATATTTTGGAGTATATTTAATTTGTCTTTTTTTGAAATATAACTGCCCCAAAATATTGTAATCTAAGTGTTACATATTCTGTTACATGTTTGTTTGGGAAGCACAGATTTCTAGCAGCAAGGGAATACTCCAAGGTGGATTGAAGTTAATGATATCAGTGAACTTTGGCTCACGTCATGAAACTATTGGCTGGGATCCCTGTTGAAGGAATTCTTAGTTGTTATGTCTGTTCACATTTATTTTGTTGTATTCTTTTGTCAAGAAGTATTAAGCACATTTATGAGTGTTCACGGCACCAGAACCTTAGAAAGAATATAGGCCATGGAAAGTTGACAGAATGATGACTAATAAAGGAGAATTTTGTGGTAGGAAAGTATGGAAGTCTCTTAACTGTCAGATCCCTGATAGCTGGCGTTTATTTTCATAACCTTCATTAAATGCAAATTGAGATATTTTGGGATTTTTCTTTGCAGAGATTTTCCGAAGTCACCCTTTGAAGGGTCTGAATCCTGCTTTTAATCTAATGGAAGTTCTGAAGTTCAGAGTAGGATCTAACGTTCAGAAGTCGAAAGGAAAGGCACCTGATTAGTCATGTCACTTGAAAAACTGCATTTTATATCTGTGCAAAGAGGCCAGTCTTTCTTTTACAGCTGATTAATGCAAGTTTTAAAAATTGCTTAACTTTTGTTATTATTAAATGTAGTGTTTGACAAATGAGATATGAAGCAGTAATAGATCATTTCACAGTGAGCTTTTTTTCATGGGAAATGCGTGCTTATTATGCTTTAGTTGAGTATTTTATACATGTCTACAAATGTACAAATTGCTCATGGGAAACAGAAGATGCTTCCTTGCCCTGAGAACTTGGAATGTCTATGGTTGCTAAGAGTAATTGTAGACTTTGCAGGACTATCTTCAGGCTTAGGACTAATGCCAGTTCTTCTGTATATTTATATCAGGACAATTTTAATTTCTAGATCTTTAATGAAATGATGAGGCATCTGCCTGCTTGATTGGCAAAAAAATATTTCTAGTATTGCCCCTAGTATTGCAGCCAATGATCAAGTCAGAATTTTGAAGTTTCTGATGATATGAATTGCTCAGAAGATGCCCTGGATTCTGGAAGTGCTTGTGAACAGGACCCACCGTAGTTTGACTCTTTCCAGGTTGTCTTGCAAAGGCTCTTGACTTGTACTTTCCCTCCTTAGAAGCACTGAGCTTAACAACTAACAGACCACTTTAAATTGTTTGAGTAATGATGGTGATTAAGTGTTTTGTATTTTTTTTTTGGTTGGGTGTTTTTTTTTTTTTAATGGAATTGGGCGGGTATTTAAAACTCACATAAATATTAAATTAGAGTTCATGCATGATTGCTGTCCCTGCAGGAGGACTGTACATCTCAGATATCTGTATCTGCAGATTTCACTTGAAAAAAATGCCATTCTGTTTTCTTTCAGTGAACTGGAGCGTCTGAGCAACCTAGTTGGTAAACCGTCTGAGAACCATCCCCTGCACAATAGTGGACTGTTGAGCCTAGATCCTGTTCAGGACAAAACACCTCTTTACAGCCAACTTCTTCAAGCCTACAAATGGTCAAATAAGGTAACAGAATACATCAATGTAATTTAGTTGTGCATTCCTGCAGAACGTTTGGTTTGAGATGCAGTAGACCTCTGAGTGGTTGAGACTGTCAAAATTGCTGAGTTTGTTAGGAAGTTGAGAAGTGTTTTATGGACCTAAATGTACTTTTAAGGGTAAAAATGGTGCTTTAATTGAGAGGAGATTTTTCTGCGGTACTGAGGTGTGCCCTTGTTTTTCAAAGTGGGTGTTAATTCCCAAGCAGAATAATCATAGAATCACAGAATGGTTTGGGTTGGAAGGGACCTTAAAGACCATCTAGTTCCACCCCCCTGCCATGGGCAGGGACACCTTCCACCAGACCAGGTTGCTCAAAGCCCCGTCCAACCTGGCCTTGAACACTGCCAGGGATGGGGCATCCACACCTTCTCTGGGCAACCTGCTCCAGTGCCTCACCACCCTGAGAGTGAAGAATTCCTTCCTTATATCTCATCTAAATCTACCCTCTTCCAGTTTAAAGCCATTACCCCTTGTCCTGTCACTCCATGCCCTCATAAAAAGCCCCTCTCCAGCTTTCTTGTGGGCCCCTTCAGGTACTGGAAGGCTGCTATAAGGTCTCCCTGGAACCTTCTCTTCTCCAGGCTGAACAAGCCCAACTCTCTTGGCCTGTCTTTGTAGGAGAGGTTCCAGCCCTCTGAGCATCTTCGTGGCCTTCCTCCAGACTCGCTCCAACAGTTCCATGTCCTTATGTTGGGGGCCTCAGAGCTGGACGCAGTGCTGCAGGTGGGGTCTCATGAGAGCAGAGTAGAGGGGGGGAATCGCCTCCCTCAACTTGCCGGCCACGCTTCTTTTGATGCAGTCCAGGATATGGTTGGCTTTCTGGGCTGTGAGCGCACATTGCTGGGTCATCTCCTCAGGGCTGCTCTCAATCTGTTTTCCAGCCAGCCTGTATTTGTGCTTGGGATTGCCCTGACCAATGTGCAGGACCTTGCACTTGGCCTTGTTGAACTTCATGAGGTTCGCATGGGCCCACCTCTCAAGCCTGTCAAGGTCCCTCTGGATGGCATCCCTTCCCTCCAGCGTGTCGAGCGCGCTGCACAGCTCGGTGTTGTTGGCAGACTTGCTGAGGGTGCACTCGATCCCACTGCCCATGTCACTGACAAAGATGTTAAACAGTGCTGGTCCAAATACCGACCCCTGGGGAACGCCACTCATCACTGGTCTCCACTTGGACATTGAGCCGTTGACCACAACTCTTTTGAGTGCAACCATCCCCTGTTTGCTGTTCAGTATCTTATGTAAATATAAACTAAAAGTATATTGTGTCCTTGCATCTGGCAGTAAACACTGTAGCAGAGGGCAGTGGGATATTACAGCAGAGAATCAAGAGCTTATGTCACTTCGAAACCTATTTCTAGTAAAGAAACATATAGATGACAACAGGGAAGTTGTCATCATCAGAAATCTTGATGCCTTTCCATACAATTTGCTGCTGCTAGAAATATTTGCATCTGGTCTCAGAAGTAACTTCGTATTCAACAGCTTTGGCATATCTAGTGTTTTCAGATTGTATATATTGCATTGAATTTTAAGTAATGTTAAAAAAGAAAAAAGGCATGCAACGTTAATGCAGTTTTTTTACATCTTTAAAAAAATTAATTCATTTTGTTGAAAGAAACTTCTTTCTCATGAACATAATCCCATTCCATAAACCTGTATGCTGACTATATCTAGAGACAGAAATTGGATAGGTATCTTTCCTTCTGTGCTCTGAACATAGTATACTTGTGGGTCAAAAATATTCCTTTTCTCACATCTGACTTTATTAAATAAGTAAACATTGCATTATTGCAATTATTACTGGTCTCTCTCTGAGTGTTTCAGGTTGCCTGTTCCCATCCTGAATTTTTTGAGCAACCTTTTTACTTTTTATAGAAATATTTAAATGAATATGTATTTAAAAGCTTTCTTAGAATTATCTTTGAAATACTAGTGAGCTGTTACAAAGTGTAAAAGATGGATTCATATCTGTTATGGTAATTGTTACTAGTGAGAGATTCCAGAGTTGTAGCTTTTAACAACCTTATACAAGACAGCAGGAGTAAACAAGAATAATAAATCTGAAAATATTTAGGGCATTAAAAGAAACAATTCCACTTTAAATTATTTATTGCGATACATGAGCAAGGAAGACTTTCAGACTACACAAGTCTGGCAAATTCTTGTTATACATTGAGCCAACCAATCTAATATTATTCAGATTTAAAATAGAATACTACAATAATGTTGCATGAATACCACAATAATGTTTGTACAGTCACTTTTCAGAATACAAGTATGTGTTAATGTCTTCTAAAATCAGTAGAATTCAGCATTGACAGAAATTTGTTACGGTTGGAAAAAGGAGGACAGGAAGGATTTTTAAGTAGAGATTTACTAATGAGAAAATGTTTCATGTTTGCTTGTGTTTCTTGTTAGCAGCAGATTACTGGCACTGAAGAAAAAACAATTCATTTGCTACTTTCAGAAAAAAATAAAACCATCTAACAATTATACATGAAAACTTCTAAACTTGTAATGCAGTTAAGTCTTCAGTGATTTAATTACTTCTTTAGGTCATTATCAGAGTAAACTCAGCTGGTGATGAAATAGCTTTGGCAGCGTAGTTCTAATGAAGTTTTTTATTAACTTAGAGTGTTATGGAGCTTTGAAGAGCAGTCTTTTTGTTATATTGGATTCTGATTTCAGAAAGCAGAAAGTTTTAGCATCTTGTGCACTTGTATACACAGTTAAATGTTCCAGGAGAAAACTAGTGGGTTTTTTTTTCTTTTCTCTCTGTTGTCTTTGACTTCTGTTTTGCAGCTAAAATGAAAGATACTATTTAAGTTGTATTTAAATAGCTACTTTCTATCTAATGGTTCTTCTGAACTTTGCTAGCATCCTTTCTAGGGTTTGCAGTAACCAGTAGGCGTGGATAGGTTGCCCCTGTTCCTAACAGCAGATGTGTTGCCTGTGTGAGGGTATTAGCTGCTGGATTTACCATTAGCAGCGAAGACCCTGTTCATGCTTACGTGTATGGCTGCTTAATTCTTCATTGCTAAATACACTTTCTGAGTAAGTGTTATTTCATTACATCTTTTGGCCATCTTCAGTTCTTATTATGTGTGTCTGGTGTCTTCTCTTGTTTCAAAGGGAGGATTTAGATGTGGTGACGTGTCAATACACTTTATGTCTGTCTGCATTTAATTTTTAATTTGTGACTCCTTTGTGGCTTGCTTGCTTGTATTTTTGATGAGCTGAGATAAGGGCATTTTCCTCTCTGATTGTTCATGCATTACTGATGGCATGAATAGCCACACGGCTGCCAGGGGAGGATGGGTGTAGTAGAGTTTTGGGGCTGTGCTGCAATTCAAAAAGGGCATTAATGAAATACAGGGGAAATGAGCACACAGACTTTGTGTTGCATGTTTCAATGCATTCTGTTTATTTCTGAAACGTGGGGAGGCTGGTAGTAGTCGCTTGTAGGACAAGAATGAGTAAGGTCAGTAGTAATAACTGGGCTATCTCATGAGAAGCAAATTATTGTTCAGTGTATCAAAGCACTATACATAGTACTATATATTTAAAAAAAAAACTAGGCTGCATTATTTTTTTTGTCTAAAATTGAACGAATAATTAGAGGTAATTCTTAAAAAAAACCTTCTTAATGGTAATTCTTAAAGAAAACCCAAAACACCAAAAACCCCTCAGCATTTCAGAAGTTATTCTATATAATAGTCTGTTTTAGTTGGTCCACTTATATCAGTATTTCTGCTTTGGAAATTATAGTCTCAGACAGTTTTTGGAGAATATAGTGACAGTAACCTTCCAAATACTGTAAACCACATGAAGCTCTTTAAAGCATAGTACGACCAAATTGGTTCTTTTTTTTAGTGTATGAATGTACCTAAAACTTCAGCAGTTTTGTAAATCTGGAGGTGGATCGTATCTACCTATGTGACTCTCACTTTATTACAAGTAATAGCTTGTTTAGTTTTGTTTTCTTAAATTTCACCTGAGGCTGTATTAATCATTGTTCCTTGTGCTTCACAAGATACTGGATGTTAGAACAGTATTTATATTTGCAGCTTTGTTTCGATGCTGGGTCAGGCGAATGCCCAATTTTGATCTGATCTTGGATGCATGGACAAGCTTTTTGGGTTAAGTAGCAGTGCTGAGTGGGAAGTGTAGTGAAGATCATACTCGCAGGCATAAATAGAAAATTTTGTTTAAGCTATGAATGTTAATGTAGGAGATTAGACTTACCTGACACTTTTCAACTTGTTTTGCGTACCATATTTAATATGTGAAGCTGTGGCTGGTCACGTATTGTGAGGACACTTGCTTTTAGGTGCAGATTTACTGACCTAACTCTTTGGCTTGGTGCAGCAGAGATTAACTGCATTTAACTGTGATTTCAGAGATATTTGCCCCAAACCTTGTTTTACTGTTTCTGCGAGTCACAACACCAGTTCCTCTGTTTCTGAGTATCTTAAGTTTGCCTGCTCCAGGGGTACAGAAAAGTACAGTGGGAAAAATTAAAACTTTCCTTACAGAAGTGTGTTATCTTGGCAGCACTTGTTATTTATTAGCACCTGCTATCCTGATATTTACTTACTGTAGTTTACCCAGTAGTTTTGCAGATGGTAAAGTTGTCCATATAATGGAAGCAGCTGTTTGGGAGCACAACAGCTTGTCAAATGCATTAATTACATACTCATGCAGCTGTAAAGGAACTTTACTTTTCCAGGTGTTTAACAGAGCTTACAAGCTATAGCTGAAAAACACAGGAAGTTTAAATTGATCTTACTGCAAGCAAAGAGCTAAATGGTTTTTCTTCTTTGCTTTAGCTTCTTTTATGTATCAGTAGAAATCATACAAGTAAATTACTTTGCTGACTGTGGTGGTATGGAGGCATGTAGTAGCCATGGAACAGTATTTAGGTCTACTTGATACATTTTTTTTCCCCCCTCCTCTTCAATTTCATTTAAGAAATGATGTTTTCTTCATTGCAGTTGAAGTGCTCCTTCCTGGAAGGATCCATATGTGCCCTTTAATGTAATACTGAAAATATAATATTAGATAAGATAAAAATGAGCTATCATTCTGTATCGGTAATGCAGATAAAGTATTATTGGTAAGTTAGAAAGTTTGTAGAAATCAGTAGAGTTTTTTTTCATGGGGACTGTCTCTGTTTAGTAATTGTAGTTGAATTCTGGTTTTAGTAGTTATGTACATCTTGCCTGTTGAATTTTTTTGTAATCCGATTGTTGTGTCTGAGCAGCTGAAATCTAAGACGGCAGTAGCAGTCGGAAGGGATTCTGGTGTATATGTGTGTGGCTTGATACTGCTTGGGAGAGTCAGGACTGAACCTGCCTGCAGGGTGCTGCTGCCTTACCTCTTGCTTCTTGCATTATATTGGAATTCACTACCACAGGGGAGACTGCATTAGCTATAATTTTAGATGAAAGGAATTTTTAAAAGTCACTTACTAGACTGAAATACCGAGTAACTTTTGATTTTTAAAAGATGTGACCTCATATTTGTGACAGAGCATAGGAAGAACTCGCTTCTGTTGCTCTTCAGGACACGTCTCTAAGAAACGCCCTTACGCTGGCCTGCCTTGTTCCTGGCGCTTCTTGTTTTCTGCAGTAGATGAGACCATGATCTCATGAGTAAGAGCATCACTTACTAAGCAAATGCATGTTTCTTGATATTTGGTCTCAATACTGGGTGACAGAGCGGTTTTGTGGGGGGAAAAATACTTGATGATGATGTGATTAAACCAATATTTTATACTTATCCATATATAAAATGTTTAATAAAGCTTGTGATGGTGTGGTTGCCTGATCCACCTACAGTAATGCTGGCAGTCAGGGTAGATACAAGTTTTGGGAATCCAGGAGTTTGAGCTTTGAGTGGGATAAACTTTTTGTTTTCCATCTGCTGCTTTAGTGAGGTTGGTTATTGCCTGTAGCATGTATTTGTTCATCCTCTTTGCCCTTGGCAAAGCATTTGTATACCCTAGCCCTCTGCGTGCCCGAGGCAGTATGTGTTAAGGTGTTTCCACTGACTCCAGTGGAACAGAAAATATACAGCGTATTATATGTCCACTGAGCAAGGCAAATGCTTTTATAGGGCAAGTTTCCCCTCTCTTAATGGGGCGCTGTCGAGTAGTTCATGCCCAACATTTGAGCTTTAATCACTGGTAGAGCTTATTTGCTTTTGTCTGTTTATTTGAAGGGTATACGCAAAATGGATCAGCTACCAAACCAACACTATAGAATAACTCTTTCTACCAGACTTAAGAAACGTTGAGTTTGTTGGACAGCAGCAAAGTGTTCCCTGAGTTGCTGAGTGATAGTATTAGCAGAGTTTACTTGCCCGAGTGAAAATACTGTCTTCTGTAAGTTGTCTTTCCTCTTCCCTGGCCCGCTTTGGAGTAAAGAGTGTTTTCAGACTTTCAAATAATATTATTAACAGCAGTAGAAGTGGAGGAAATTTTGAACAATTGTAGTCTTGAGCCAGCGATGTTATTTTAAATTTTTTCCTTCACTGAAGTGGTGTTGTATGCTCTACTGTTTTCAGAGTTGCATTTGTCCGTTTGCTGTACTCCAGTTCCAACACTTCTGTAATTTGAACCCATCTTTGTAGGTGTGAGTGAGTGGTGGTGGTATTATTTTATCATCGTGAGATGGTACTTAAAAAACATGATAACCATGTTTTTTGGAAAGACTGTTATCTACCACTTCAAGCAGAAAGCAAAAAATCAACTTTTCTGACTTTGTGACTCTCTGGATGAGTAGGATTTAGATCAAATTATTTAATTTACTCATCTGTGAAAAGAATATTATGGCAACTTGCATAAACTTTACAGTATCAGTGTATTGTAAATTTTCCAAGTGAACAAAGCTGGACAGGAGCTGTCATAAATTTATTTAAAAGTAATACGCTGAAATACAAATACAAAATGAAAAAAATTACTGTTGGTCTGCATGTTGAAATTCACTAAAAAATATTTGGATTTAAATTTGTTACTTCATGGTTTCCTCTTGTTTTTACATAAATCTAAAATCGAACTGTTGAGATAGTTACCGTCAATGAGTTAAAATGATTTTCTGTCACATGACAGAAATGAAAAGGAATATATAGTTTTTGTTTATTAAATTAATTCGATGTGTTCCCTGATAAATTATTTGTATAAATTGTGTTTGTTGTAGGTCTCAAAAAGAGAAATCAATAGAGCCTGTAGAGAAAGCCCAGACTTGTTACAACTGCCCTTGGTAGCTTAGTATTGATTAGACACAAATATTGAGTTTAATGACAATAAATGACATTAAATGTTAACCATAATAGTAGAGGAACACTGAAGTAATTTTTTTTTTTCCAACTTGATTGTAAAACGAAGTGTTCATTCCCAGGAACATTAATTTTAAATTTTGGATGCGCTGAAACATTTTGAATTTAATGTAGTTTTACAGTAGCATGAACAATGTAACTGAATTATTATGTTGGCAGTTCTTTGGAGGTTCAGGCAGATGGCCAAGATTTTGTCCTTTCAGGACTTTTTTTCCTACAAAAATGCAGTGTTGTAATATTGTGACATACTGTTGCATGGAGATCCAGCTTTGTCTGCTGAGATTTCATCCACCCAAACTGGGAAACATTTTCTTTTCAGGTCTGCTGTATTATCAGTGGCAGACCTGTGGCATTGAGGAAAAGTGTATCATGGTATCTGGATCATCTGCTTGCCCAATGCTTTTGAAGATCCCCTGTGCTTGCCAGGGTGAGAGTGGGAAGGTTACTAGTGCAGCTTGAGCTACTGGTATTCTCAGTGAGGAGCTCTAAAGAAGTTACTTAAAGAAAAGATTTGAAGTGACCAAAATCCCTTGGTTTGCTCACAGAAAGGAACAAATGAAAAAATAAAATAAGATTTTAACTGAAGCAACATGACAAGTCCCTACAAGGATTTCTCTGTTGCACTCTGAAGAGCACATTTTAATCTGCTTTGTAAGAGCAGAATCAGTGCTTCATAGAGGGAGCCAGAGTAGAAAGGTTCTTAGGGATTACCGGCTGTCGACTCCTTTCCTGTGCAGATAAGCCATGGGAGTTTATATTCCTGTCACTGGAGAAATGAATGATGCACGAACTGGTGTTTTCTTGTACACGGGGCACAAAATAGGAGCTGGGCCACTTGGATACTATTCTTGCTTTTCTTACTAATTTTTGTTGTAACCTTGAACAGGATGCATGATTTTTCTGTGCCTCATTTTTCTTACAGATAAAACAGGATAATAATACTTAACCTACTTCTTGGGAGAGTTTCTAGTCTAAATGTGTCTCAAGTGCATTGGGTTCTTTGGACAGAAATGCTTTGCAGATGCCAGGTATTATACAGCTGGTGGCTAATGTTGTTTGCCTGGCAGTCTGGAAAATGCCCTTTATGGGCTTTTAATTTTGTGTGATTTTAGGCAAATGTTTTGGTGAAATGCCCTTGCTGCTGTTCGGAATGACATTAGTGTGGATTTGTTTTTTTTTTTTTTTTTTTTTTTCTTTTTACATATGACTAGGAAACAGGTGGTTACCTCTTTGCCTCCAACTGCCATAATTATTAATTATTGCTCAGTTGTCTGCCTGGAGAATACTGAGTTTTATTATTACAGAGTAGATTTTTAGTGACCAACTATGACAGAGGTGGCAAATTCAGGTAATGTGCAAATTATCCTTGATCATAGAATCATAGTATTGTTTAGGTTGGAAAAGACCTTTAAGACCATCGAGATGAACCACTAACGTAGCACTGCGAAGTCCATCGCTAAACCACATCCCTAAGCACCACATCTACATGTCCTTTAAATACCTCCAGGGATGGTGACTATTACAGTGCTGCAGGAAACAGCACTGGAAAAGCTGTGAGGAGGAAAACAGAGCTTGTACCAAAATGTAAGGGGCGGGACAGGAATTACATTAGTCTATGTACACTTTACTGGAGAAGGAAAAAGGTGGGACAACAAATTTTTCTGAGGGTCTCCAAGCTATGCAATGATAGTTTAATTAAAAAAAAAAAGTGAATGTAGTGAGAGCATTTTATTGTTAGCACATATAAATATAAAAGTGTTTTTGACACCTAATAATTGGAACAAAAGGAAATGAAAATTACCAGTTTCTTTTTTCTTTGCATTGCCAAAAGATGCTATGGCAGGTGAGGATTTGCCACCTCGTGCCAGTATAATTCCCTTGGTTAGTGGAATTTCATTGACATTTTAGTAGACTGAGTTTAGTTTCTTTCTTTGGAAAGAGAAGAGTGATGATGAATACCTTTGTTGCTTTAAAAAAAAAAAAAAAGAGAAATAATTACCCTTTGGTTCGGGCTTGTTTGTTATGTAGTTGGATGCTTTGTATCTGTGATCTTCCCAGAGTTATAATAGTAATAATTCACACTAGGATGCTATTGTGCGATAAGGTTATATGTGTCCAAACAGAATTTGCCTTTCTTACGGAATTTTGCTAGAATACTTCATTTCAAATCTGAAGCAGCCTGAGAACATGATATGGTGTTTTTCTATTGTTGTGCCTGGTGTTTGTTGTTATTCAGCAGTGTTTTTCAATAATGCTGTAAGCTGTACCAGTCTCACTTTTCCTAATTATGGGAAGTGATATATCAATACACACTACTATTATAAATCACAGCCCCCTTGTCAGCTGGTGGGAATTATTTAATGCTTTGCAACACCTTTATTTGCTAATGAGTGCCCCCCCCCCCCCCCCCCCCCATTTCTTTGATAAGTATTAATGTTCTAGCTGTTAGCCTATTTCAGGATGGAAATGATTGATGTTGCTCTATTTTAACCAAAACACTTCTGCCCACTCCCAGTTCCTCCTCCCATAACTCCTTTTTTTCATCTGCAAGAACTCTTCATACAGTTCATGTTGGATGGCTGGATTATGTAACTTGTAAGTCAGTGATCACTTTCCCTTTCTAAGCTGTATAATGTGGTCATCAAACCAAATTGGTTAAAACTTTATTGCTTTGTGTTAATAACAAACTTTGAACCAAAGTAAGCCATGCACAGGCACAGAAATGCAGTATATAGCTGAATAAGTCATGGTACAACCATTAGATCGGGAGAAAAGCCTTTTATCCTAGAAGTTGAGAAATACAACAAAGTATAACTGGAAATCTATGTTGTCTGGGAATTAATTGAAGAATATGTAGGACTGCAGAACAAGAAGAGCATTGTAAGAAACCCTTGGACCCAACACTCCTTTGAATTTCATATTGGCCTGCTAACTCGGTTCCCGGTGGCTCAAACTGACTTGCTACTGGTGATGAAAGCCTGATTTATCTTCCAGTAGATGGTGGCCACCATGAAAGCACAGAGGATGTTTTCAGAGACTCAGAGTTGTGTCTTACTTTCTTTGAGGCAAATTAAAGATGTTTGCAAAGCTTTTGGGGACCTTCATATGAAGGGCATTCAAGGAATATGAACACTGATATAAAATAACTGATACAGGTGATAAGCATCCCATTGATATTCTTTATGGAAAAAAATTTTTTATAGCTTCTAGAGGAAATCAAATAAAATGGAAAATTTAATGATGTCACCTTGTTGCTCTCTACTATTGTTGTTGTCAGGTCTTTTTGTGTGACCTGTTATCTGTTGGTTTGGTTTTTTTTATTTTTTAATGTAGAAGTATGCTCATCTCTATCTTTTTTAGAGTTCTCTTTCGGAGTTACTGAAGTCAGCCCCTTCAGACAGTTCACAGAGTGATTTAATTGTGTGAATTGCATATAAGCAATACTCAATTCTTCCCCATTGTATCTTAATCAGATACTGTTGATAACTGGGTTACAAAACATGGAAATCGCCTAAAAGCTAATAAAATTGGAAATAGTCTCTGTAAGGAGCTGTATGTAATCAAAGTGCAGTTCAGACCACTGGTTTGGCTACTGCTTCATGGACATGTACATTTGGCAAAAATGTGGCAACAGTTTTATATTCAGCAGTAATTAATACTGAGCTTCTGATGTTGAAGGCCTGTAACCCAGAAGGTCAATGGTCATTCTTGAAATCTCTTGCCTCTTGGGATCAATGCATACTAATTTTTATTTTCCTGAGAGGAAAGAATAATCCTGCCCTGTAGGAGCATTGTTGTTTTGTGACTCTGATGCTGTGACAATTGAAGAATGTGAATAAGGAATTCCAGGCCATGACATCAGTACCATTACTATTCACATCTGTGCCTGTTTTTTGGTTTTAACATAGAGGTGTATTGAAAAAGATGTGCAGTTGATCTCAAATGACCTTTCAGAGTGAATTTGCTCTTTCCAAAATATTCCTGTTAATAAAATAAAATTTTGCTTGATAGTTTGAAGCAAGTTGTCTGTTCTCCCTGAAGTTATAAGATTTCACTAATAACGTTAAGCAAGCCTTTAAGGAAGTCCACGCTTTGCAGTAGATGTTATCATTTTACATTCTTCTGAAAATGCTTGTTTTTGCAGGTTAACTTTGTTTCAGATCTGGCCAGATACTGACCCAGCTTTTAGGGATACTTAAAATTGGTGTTCTGCTTTCTGCAGGAGTTCTGATGAGTGACTCTTCTTCTATAGAAGACTAAGACTTTGCTTCTGTTGTAAAATCCTGCCTCTTGAGAAATCAGCTTGGGTTTTTTTTTCTTCCCCTCTGCCCCCTGTAATTATTTTCTTCTGTCTTGGGTCAGCTGGGAGTAGAAATGTGGAAAAACAATATTCTAAACATGGTACTAAGAATTGTAGCCTGTGTTACTTTAGAGCTGACTGTCGGGCTTGTTCAGTAGTTACAGAGACATATCTTGGCTTTCCTAGAAGTTTGAGTAGTGTCACAGTCGGGCAGGTTTGGGGTTGATAGGAGAATAGAGTAGAGACGAGAATATGAACACTGCGCTCAGAGTTACTTCAATCCTAACTCCATTTGTTGTTGGTACATGTTCTTGGTATGAGCTAGCATTTAAATTGATTAGAATTGTAAAATCCTGAAGTTCTGGAGATAAAGACGACTTATCAGTACATCTTATCACTTTTTCTGCTGATACAAGATTAGTCCAAGCATGTGTAGCAGTTCATTTTATCTAATTTTAAATGCCTGAATGTAAGGCTTCTACTTGCACAAGAAACAAAAAACACGAATAAAATCTTTTAACCACTGACATTTGTTCAGTTACAGTCTACCTAGCAAAAGATATCCTCTGAATTAATAAAAGAAGATTTAATGAAAGCTGATTGATTCTACCAGGTGCTAGCCTTTCACATTTTTGATCTTTTCACAGAAAGATCAAAAGTTTTTATGTATCCTGAGCAGCAGTTATCTTGTTGTGCTCTTTTGCAAGGTTCTTGGCTTAGTGTGAAGCATTCAGTCATGCTCTGGTGCTCCACTGAGTTTGCTGAGATCTTAAGTACTCAAGTTTAATGCCTAAAGCTAGACCATGTGAGTAATCTGAAAGCTGAAATGGCGCAAGACTGCAGTTGCACACTTGCCTGCTGTCTTCGTGAGTTAAAAATGCATTTCTTAGATCCTGCATTTTTTTGTACACTCATGAATTGGCTTGTTCCCGGCATGTGTACCAACAAGCTGACAGTAATAACTAATATACTTATTGGGTAGAATTAGTAAATATCATTATTATGAAAAGTAACGAACATGTTGAAATGCTAAGGGTATTTTCAAGTTTACTTGAGATTTGGTTGGAAAGCAGATATAATGGCTACATCTTACAGCATAACAGAATAAGAGTTAAAATCACAGGGGTCTTTGATGTTCAGAGTTGCGCTTTGGAACATTGATTAACTTGGTTGTTGTATTTGCATTCTTTAAGTTTCTGTAACTGACAGCGACATAGTATAAGTGGTGCTATGTATACTGCACGGGCCATTAGACACAGAGGAATTATATCTAGATGTGACATTTTACAGTATATTCTAAAATAGATGTATTTACTTCTCATTATGTGAAACCGCAATTCCTGTGGAAATCGATATTGAAAATACCCACTAAAAGCCTCTGAGGATCTGCAAGCATGCACAAAAAGGAGCTGTATTTACTCACAAGTGGTGGGTTAAAGTGAATTATTTTAATCTTTTCGTGTCAACAGCAACTGAGTGTATTTTCCTTATTGCAACATCCTGTTACTGCTACAGAAGACGCAGAGAATGTGGACTAAGAGCAGAAAGAGTCCTCAGGTGTCTTTAAACTGTTTTAAGCTGCCCATGGTTTGAAAATATTCAAGAATCTGTGATATGAGCTGTTTGACATTTTTCCTATTCCAAATGCTCAAAGGAATAAATCTACATAAAGAGTGTTAAAAATGAGAGAGTCTTTGCGACAACGTCTGGAATCTCAGAATGTTACTTTATTTCTCTCTTTTGGCTGACCACCACAATAAAACAGCTGAATCAAATACATTCTTTTATGTATAAAATATATTTTTTTGGGTCTTGACAGCTTGTTTCCAGTTTTAGTCTAATTCAGTTTGAAACAGCTGTTTCTAATCTCTGCAAAACAGTTTTTTGATGGAAATCATGACATTCTCAACTACTGCAGTGTTACTGGGCTCTAGCTCAGTTCAGGAGTTGGTTTTTCTTTAGGTTAAAAGAATTCTTCGTTCAAAGAAAATGTCACTTTTGTATCAAATAAGCTGCAGTTAAAAGAATAATAGCTGCCTCCTCCCCCCAAGGTTATCTCTCAATGAGGGTGGATATATGTTTCTCTTCCTACATGACTTTGAAGAAAAAACATCACTATGTGTTTTACCATTAGTTAGATTTTTATTCTAATGTTCCCTGCCCTACCCATATGCTTTCAGTTGGGTTCTATTTAGAGTTTTCTCTGCAGTTGTCTCTGCACTCAGACTTAACAAGTTCTCTGGCTTGCCTTATGGTTCAGTTTTACTCTAGAGTCAATTTTGTATTTTCAGAATTTTCAATGTAGCATTTTCAGTTTGCTCAGTGCCATTTTTTTTTTTTTTTTTGGTTGGCTGCACTGCTTGGTGCCTTGGTGTAGAAATTTCATAGATCACAGAGCCAATCCAGTCTTTAAGCTCTCTTGTGCCTGATAAAGGACAAGCTAACCTTTCATTTCCAATTTTCTAGTTCTTTTGGACAACGTAGCATGTAATATGGAGTGAAGTTAATGACTTCCTGCATAAAAGAACTTGCTGTCTAGTTGACTGTGTGAACACAAGCATATGATGATACCGTGTGTGGACATTTCAAAACATTTCTGATGGGGAGGCTGAAGGTTTCAGGAGTGGCAGTGTTGTCAAGTTTGTAATGGGACTGGACGGACTCTGGAGTTGCACGTCCTCTTTCCTCTCTCCTCAGCTTGGTGGATGAGGTTTCACAAATCATTTTGTTACGCATGTCTTTGTTTTCCCATCTATAAAATGAGGATTGTGCTACAGAACGAGTACTCTGAGAAATCTGAGACATGCTGCATTGAAGTAGGATCACTACTGGTTGCTGATGTTGCTTCTGAGCCCACTATGGATGAATACCATTCTGAAGTACCTTTTGGGTTATTTTGTTAAAGCACAGTTTATCAGCTGAAATAAAAATAACATCTAACATGACACAAAAGCTTTACTACTTAAAGAGCTGTTAAAGAAGTTTTCACTTCCAAATTCACCGTTTTGCCTGGCAAATACTTTGGAGTGTTTATTGTTTTCCTTGCATATTTTTTTTCCCACAGTCTAAAGAACCTGACTTGGGGCTGTGTTAGGATTAAGTGAGATTGCTAACATCTTCTTTCCATCCCTCTTGTGTACCTGGTATGAATACATCCTAATAACTATTGATATTGCATTCATCCTGCAAGAAGCTAAGACCTTTAGTGTCTGCTGATGCTGCAGTTTCGCTGTTGTGTTTTTCTTGCAAGTAAAATCAATTGAGACAAATCTTGGTAACTTTTACAGCAAAATAAAATGACTATGCCAGGCAGCTATTGGAAGTTTTTTAAGTACAGGTATGCTCATAGATCACATATACAGAGTTGTTCCAGCAGAATTGATTGGTTGATCTACTAGATTTAAAGGTCAACCGTAATCACATTTCAGGAAGATTGAAGAAGACAGAAAATTGCTACTATGCTTTTCTGGGTTGTATACCTGCTTCTGGTGCTCTTTGCTTTTCCCCTGTACATCTTAATTTACTCACCTAAAGCATCAGTACATAAAGGGCAGGAGTCGATCTGCTTGCTTTCTCCTGTCGATGAGGGAACTAGTTAGTTGTATTTCCTCCAAGCCAATACCTTCCCTCTGGAAGACCTGAAGCAGAGAGGAGTAGTCCACTACACTCTACAGAAATGGAAGAAACAAATCTCTTTTTCAGGGGAAGGCTGTGAGGAAAGCTGTAGTCTAGCTGGTTTGTTAGATGATCCGTTCAGTTTCTAGAGTTGATGTATCCAAGGGATGGTATTGTCCGTTCAAAGTGCAGCACAGATGGAAGAGAGACAGCATAACCCTCTAAATGGGTGAGACCTTTGATTGTGGGGAATCAAAAGAACATCTCATTAGTAGTGTTTTATGTGGCAGCTTGGTATTACACAGATGTCCATAGAGACCAACCACATTTGCATACAGAGGTGAATAAAGTTCCTGTTAATTTTTTGCAACAACCCAAATGACACAACTGCTTTGCCATAGCAGGTTGTATGAACTAAAAGC
The DNA here is from genome assembly GCA_031468815.1 of Morus bassanus. Taxonomy (NCBI): domain Eukaryota; kingdom Metazoa; phylum Chordata; class Aves; order Suliformes; family Sulidae; genus Morus; species Morus bassanus. Next base: position 5,657,260 of record CM062586.1, read on the forward strand.
AGCAGGGACATAAAACATTCACCTGCTCAGATACAATTCATTTTCCCTGCAAAAAAGCAAAAGGAGTCCTGAAATGAAAAAAGGGTTGATGGGGAAAAAGAAGATTTAATTTAAGTTGATAAACCAAAACACATTATTCTTCAAGATTTTTTCCCTCATGAACCATGTTATTGCTATATTAATTTGATAGGACTTTGTTCATTGTTAAGTTTTGCTCTTTTCCTGCACTGATATACTTGCTGTCCTTCTGTGTGGATCTATTCCGTAGAGCAACAGAGGAGAAAAAGTGTTTAAAGTGGAATAGACTTCAGTGGCATGGGAACTGTTCCTCTATCAGAGAATACTACACTGCAAATGCTTTTAGCTAATCTTAAACAAATTTCAAAGTAACTGTATGATTTTGTGGGAATAGTAAATGGATATTTGATGCATTGTAAGTGCTATAGTATAGTAAAGGCATGCTATAGTAAGGGTTTTGTTGCGTTAACAGTACACGCAAAGATGGCTCTTTTTAAGAGTCACTATCCCCCAAAAAGTCTGGTGTAGGGCATGTTAACTGTTTTACAAAGGTTATTTGTAGTAGATCTCCCAGAGTCTAAATTAACTCAGAGAGTACTGTCCTTAGTGCATTTTCATATGTGCTAACTTGCAAAATGTAGTAATTCCCAAATGTGTAGAAACCAAGGATCTGTGGCTTTTCTGTAAGCGCCCATGACCTGCTTTTAAAATAGACACTGAAATACAGCAATGGCTGAAAACTCTGCTTGAGTGGACTGAGGAGACATTTATTGTGTGTTTGTTTAAGGTGGCCTTTTTCAGAGATTCTTGCTCCAATGGCCATCTAACTCCAGTATGCGTTTTGCTTTGTCAGCCACAATGTGAAGTCTGGGAAACTAATGTCTCATGTTCACTACACTTATGGTAAATATGGAAAGAATATTTTTTTAAATAAATAATGGACCAGGCAAAGTTTTCAGAGGCTTGCATGATCAAATCAGAGTAGCAGCAAATCCTTTGTGATTTTCCCAGTGGCTGATGAAGTTAAACAGTGCTTTGACTGACTCGTTTGGGTTTTGTTTTCTCACGAGTTGTGTAAATCTGGGGTTTTTTTGTTTTTGTTTTTTACCCCTTGATGGTGCCTGCCTTCATTGAAAGGGGACTTACGGAAACAATGAATTTTCTAAAGTGCAGAAGTAGTATGTGTATGGTACTGAAAATGTGATTGGTCTTTTGGTGTACGCAGTTGAATGTCATCCTGATCAGTAGGTCAGAAAGACATTTTTGCAGGGACTTCAAAGAGGTTAAAAACAAGAATACCTGATACGTTTATGAAGCTTCCAGGTTACAGGGAATTGTCAAGTTATAAAAGAATGATTCTGTGTGGAAGAAAGTTTGCAGGGTAAAAAAACCTGTCAGCAGGACTGTTACAGTGTTTTGGAGACTTTATGCCTTTTTCTGCTCTTGTTTTCCCTTCAAATCACAGGGCTCTAGCATCCCTTCTTTCTTCAGCTTGGTATCTGTAGTAGCAGATTGCCGTTTTGAATGAAGACAGTTTAATACAGGATCCATCAGTTGCCAATGTAAAAAACCCATTAGAGAAGGGGAAGAAAAATCCCTTTATTATCAAGAGTATTTGAGCAAAGTAGGTATTTAATCAATCTCAATCATTCGCTTTATTGAGAAGAGCAATACCAGTAGCAGCAGTCACGGCAGGCAAAAAACTGGGAATATACATGCTGGTAATTAGTTTGCAGGTTCTGTTCTAATTCCTTTTGTACAATGTACTCATCAAGCTTAAGTCCAGAAGAAGAGAAATGTATTTGAAAGCATCTTCCTTGAAACGACCTTACTTTAAAGAACAATAATATTTGGTTGCTCACTGAGAGCAATAATAAACTTGTGCTTTCATGTTTCTTTTACAAACTAAACACAAGCACAGTCAGTTGTGTTTTAATGCTGACTTCTCTCAGAACACTGCTGAGCTTATGCCCTCATCAGCGTTCAGACAGTGCATACTATCCCTGCACTTTGGAAATGCTTTGGACAAATTTATTCCTTTTTTTTTGAACTCCAGTTGCCATCTGTAGCAACATGTATGTGTTGGTGTATTTGTTTAGAACAAACTGCACTTTTCTGATCTTCAACAGGATTTATGGTGGAATTTGCATTCCGGAGGTTGTTGCAGCCTCATAGGGAAACGTTTGGATTTCAGGAAACACTGACAGGTGACGTTATTGAGTAAACAATACCTGGAGATTGCTTTAATCAAATTCCTGAACTATGGAAGGTTTGGATTTGGAAAATATTTCCCAGAGCCACGGGGGGCTGATGCTTCAGCGTAAATTCCCTGGCTCTAAACCATATGGTAAAACTGCGTGCTGATGCCTTAGGTTTCCACTGCCTTATACCAGCATCAGCAGTTGTGTCAGTAAGCTTTGTTTTAAGAAAAATACTAGACATATTCTATTGTAAAAGTCTTATTTTAATGGTTTTTTTTTTTTTAAATTAAAAGTCTTGTTGCTAAAACAGAGAATATGTCAGCATGATCTGTAGCTGAATAGCATCACCTGTCATGGTGTGCAGGGCAAGATGATGCTTCCCCTGTTAACTCCAGCTACTGACCTTGCCCTTTAAACAACCTGGTTTATCGTAGGAAAGTTGCAGAGGAAGAAGAATCTTATGCCTGGCTTTAAACGTAGGTTTCCATCTGTGCTCCAATTCCCTGGAGAACATATATATGTACTTTAAGAGGTTCCTGTGGTCAGAGTTTATAATGATTTGGCTTTTCTGAAAAGTTGCAGGTTAGATTTTTAGATTATTAGAATTCCTTGCATGACTGATACATTGTTTAGTCATGATGGTCTTGAAATGTAATACTTAAATAAAACGAATTAGTTTGAGCTCCTTTACATGTTTGTCAAGAAGTCCTTCACCTGTTCTTCGTGTGTTTCTGTGCATGCGCACTGCGAGTCCCTTGCCTCCAAGTATGTCCTCAAGTTCTGAAACAGGACTTCCATTTGAAAGCAGCCAGCTGCTTGTCTGCTCCAGCATGTAGTTGGAAACTTCCCTTGGTGAATTTTGGTTTTGTTCCACAAATTAAATAAGTCTGCCAGAATGAAAAACAAAAAATAAAACCCCCATAGCTTGGTAATGCTGCCCAATTGCAGTCTGTGCCATCTCCATGGTTCTGAGCCTTCATTATGCAGCTTATACTCAGCACACTTTTATTTAAAGCAGAGCTAAAAGTAGAACTAAATAGCTGACGTTCATAGCTGTTCGGTATGATGCAGAATTACTGGGAGGGGGACGGGACAAGAAGAGGAGCACTGGTAGTGCTGGGTGGGTTAGGCTCATTTATTTGCACAGAACTATGCAGGACTGTCTGAAAAAAAACTAAACTAGACCATACTTTATCAAGGAATATCAGCTTACTGAACTAGGAAGTTCCATTTAGGTTTACTGTCGTTAAGTTTTGCATTGTTTTGTATCCTGAAATGATGCAGTTCAATTTGCTGTGGCTGTTGCAACAACCAGACGAGCTATTGCTACTACGTTATTGCAGCATCCCTGTGCCGACTGCTTTTCATGGACCCATCTCCATATTGCAGAGCCATCTGTTTTCCTTACTGTCCAAGCATTAGGCTCAGTAGTATAAATTACTAACTGCTCCGTGGCTTTCAATTGTTCCTGTTTGTTTAGTGTGCCAGCAGCAAGTCTTCAGCTCTTTCAGCACCATTTATAAGTTCTCCTTGCTCTTTTTAATGCCTCAGGCAAAAACTATAGTTGAGCGAATTGTCGGTTGTTTATGTTGCTGAATTATTGGCTTGATAAAATGAACTTCAGGAGGTAGGTAGGTAGTGTCCTCATTTACAGAAGATTTTGTAGCTAGAGAAGTGATAGAAACAGGTTAAAAAATCATAGTTTGTGAAAAGCAGTATTTTGCTCCCCCACTACCCCAGGTTCCTTACATGCACAGCAGTTTGTCATATTGCTGGCAGTATGATCTCATACAGAAAGATCCTTTTCTGTGTGAAGTAAGTGCACAGTAAGGAGGCTGTGTAAGTACGTGTACTGCTGAAGAGTTAAGGATACTTTTGGAAAACTTAATGCTGAATTTATCAGATTGTGTCTGTTTCAAAACCTAATTGTAATGTAACAATTGTGTAGGTTTTTTAACGTAATTTTCTTGTCTATCTTGTAAGACCAAAAAGATGCAGGTTGGGGTTGGGTTTTTTTTTCTTATATGTATAATATGTTTTTACATTCTCAATTCGCTGTTCAGGCTAAACTAGTCACGTCCAATAATTCTCTGATGTTCTGCACCCATCATAGCTGCAGTGATGGGCACTGAGGTGTGCTTAGCTCCATAAGGTGTTTGCTTCTGGGCAGCTCAAAACTGTTGGAGGCAGAGGGGTTACTTTTGATTTTTGAGATGAGAAAGGTAATAATAAGTGAGAATATAGGGTGCAGCTTTTTGTGGCTGTTGAGGACTGGCAAGTTTTGGAGGGTGGCAGAGCATGTATATTATTAGATGGATCGTGATTTTATGGGAAGCAGTTGATAAGGTGAGGTGGATACCAGTTCATAATAGGGTGGTACTGAAATTTTGGCACAATGGAAACTGTGCGGAGGGAAGTTGGTGCTGTTCCCCTAAGTCAGCTGGACTTTGGAGTTTTCCAGCCTAGGTTAGAGGAGTGGGTTTGATAATATAACATAAAATGTATTGAACAGCAAGGAAAACACTTCTGCCCTCTCTGTATTTCAGATACAGTGTCAGGCAGCTCAAATCTAGCTGAAGGCTTTGAGTCTCTACAGCATCTGAAGCCTTGTAAGCTGCTGCTGCTATTTCAGTCAGGCTGCGAGGAACAACGGCGAGGAGCATGGTGTGGGGCAGCCTCTGCTGCGGCGTGCTGTGCCGTGGGGCAGTTCTGCCCTTCACTGGGGAGTCCCTTCTGGGGAGCTGTGAGCTGGGTGACAGAGGTGTGGGGAAGGAGGACCTCCTCCAAGCCACCCCCAAGTTTTTAAAGAGACTAAGTAATATTGTGATTATATGTTCTTTTTTTTTTTCTCTCGGTAATGGGAAGCATTCAGAAAAAGAGAAAAAGGCCAGTACTGTCCATTTGTTCTGACCAATATATCCTCAGGGCTTGTTGGCAGTGTGGCCTTCAGTAAAGAAGGATGAAGCAGCTGAAACAATCGCAGAAGTTTGTCTTATGGTTTGAGGGAGGAAACACAGCTCTTGGTCAGATGAAGCTGTATAGAAGAATTTTTCTATTCCAATCCAATGTTATTACCTCACTTGTAGCACTGTGGTCATTAGTGCTCCTAATTTACCTTCCAGTAAATATGCCAGATAAGCCACTGTGGCCAGCCACATAACTTTCTATTTATTTTCCTTATGATGGCTACCTGAAGCAATAGATTGATGACTGCAATTTTTACTTCATTAATAATGAAGTCCACAAAGCAGTGAGAGGAGTGTCTGTTTACTTGGTGCCTTAAACTGGGGTACCGATGAACTGCTGGTTTTTGATCTGGTAAGATTTTCTTGGTGATTACCAAGATACAGTAATAAGGTATGTCCAGATTTAGATGAGGAGCTGAAATGTCTGTGGGTTAGATGGTAGACATTTAAATGGTAATTGGGTTATTGAAGAGTGCCTGAAAGATAGCCAATGCATGAAAAGTCAAATGTATGTCAGTCGTCTCTGAAATCCATAAAAATGAATCATTTAGGTTTTCCTGTGGTTTTAACTGTGTCCCACAGCAGCTTAAAAATGGCTCAGTCTCAAAGTCTTAAAACTCTTCTGATAACATCAGTGCAAATTCCTAGCAAAATAAAGAAACTGTAGTGTTTATTATTTTGAAAAAGTATTTTTCAAATTCTGTTGTGGCGATTAGTGATAGGAATACTGTGGGACTTGTGTAGGTGGGAATGTTTTGTGCTGAATAACAGTGACAGCTGCAAGTCTGGTCTTCAGAAACCTGGGTTTGTCCCTGAGTATCATTCTCTTTCGCCTTTATTCCTATTTTGAGTGCAGTAAAGAGAAGCATATGTTTTCTTGCATCAGCTATGTTGGTGTTACCTTGTGAAGCATGACAAGGTCATGTGTTTGTATGGCAGAAGAGGAAATATCAAATTGTGTTTGAGCTGTCATAGACCTGCCTTTCCCCCCCCCCGTGATGTATTAAAGATTTCTGTGATATACATGGTTAAATTCCATTCATGTAGGTATGCATGTGTTGATGCTACATTGCGGCTCCTGAAATTGGTACTGTTATATTATTAATATTGCAGATCACGCCAAGAAGGTGTCTTGCATTTAATATAGAACGTAAGAAGGTTTGCTTACCCCGTATGAAGATCTCAAATTGGGACTGAAGATGCTATAAAAATTTAAAAGGGACAAGGTCAGCCTGAAAATCGCATATTTTAAAAAGCAGAAAATCATCTATTTTTAACAACAAGCTTCCTTACCTCTTAGTACCTGTACTAATAACATTTTCAGTTATTAAAGCTTGAAAATGGTTTTAAGCATTATTTTAATGTAAAACTACTTGGTTACCATTTGTCTACATGCCTGTTAATTTTGGGTTTTCTGGTTGAGAGACGTGAGAACTGATCAAAAGCATTTGGGTTCCTGTGCTCCTTCTGTATGATCAAACAAGTTCAATTTATTTCACTCATGAAAGAAAAGATAACGGATGACTCACTTGCTTTGTATCAACGTCTTTATTGAGGGGGGAAAAGTGAATAAGAGGGTTCTTCAGTATAGCAAAAGCAAAGACAAAAAAAATTCAGTAATTGAAAATAGACCTTTAACAAATTCAGACTACAGCTGAGGTGCATGGTTTAAACACTTGTGGCAATTAAGCCCTGGAACAATTGGAGAGGACTAGTATGGGACTAGCCTTCCTTGGAAGACTTGAAAGGTGAGCACATGCATATTCTGTTTTTTTTGACTAAGTTTGCTAGATTTTAAACACAAAAGTAGCTTGAATTAGGGAACAGGCAAGACTAAATGTCACAAAGGTTATTTTAGATTGATTAATATTTCCTAGGGAGCTTGTGGAAAGGATTGACTCCAACCATCTAGGCTCCTAACCATAACATAACTCTTTTTAACTCTTTCATTTCTTTTGTTTTCCTTTGTCTGTGCTGTGACCGCTAACTAGATGCCTTCTAATTTGAGGACTCAAAATGAAAAGGGTCTGTATCCATGAGAACATGTTGTCCTCCAGAGTGTAGAATTTAATTTGGAAGTTCAGGATCTCAGTTTTTAACTTATTTTCAGAGAATAGCTGGCAAGATATGCTTCAGTTCCAACTAGTGGCTGATCACAGAAAGTAATGGTGAACTGCTACCGACTAATCCTTTATTTCAAGTGATAGAAGTGGGAGTAGAGATTCCAGCCTTGCCATGACCTGACATAAGGCCTTTTCTGGCTGCTTCAAAGACTTGCTGAGCACCTGACTGCAGTTATTATCTATAGGAAGTCTACTACAAATATAGTAAGTAGTAAAATCATTTTGTGTTCTTAAAAATCTGAGATTCCTCAGATCCGCACCCAGCATGAGTGGATTGTGAAGGAAAATTTGACAGTATTTGTAAAGAAGCAAGATAAAGCAGGAGAATATAGAAGACATCTGAGAAGATAAGTGTGGATGTTGTGTGAAATACTGTAAATAACATTCTGTGCATGAAAATGGGTGCTGAATAACTGCCTCTTCATCCACGCGATCCTGCAGCCTGTGGTAACTTGAGGTCCTTTGGAAAGAAGTGCATAATCAGTCTGAATCCTTACCATAAGCAGACTGATTCAGATTGCAGAGGCAATATGAATTCAAGCATTTCCTAGTTACTGAATTCTTCATTTGTAACCTTAACCATTTCAATATAACTTTTTTAGCATATATAACAATACATGAAAAAATCACTACTTTTCTCCTCCTGTATGTTAGCCTTCAAATATGAAATGTTTCTTGGGTCAGCACAAAAACTCAGATCTCACTGTAAACAGTGTATTATAAATACCTAGATAAATACAATAAAAAGCTTTTGGAGAGGGTTTCTTCCTTTTGGTTCCAGTGAGAGAGTGGTAAATAAAATAATTGATGTGCCCTGTTAGCTGTCGACCAAGTTTCATGTGGCATGTCTTTCCTTTGGCATGCATATAGCAGCAGCGATTTTAGCACCTCGCCTACAGCATCCACCTCCTGACAGCAAAACTTGCCAATAGAAAAGCATTCAGTACTTCATTATTTCTACAACCTGAGTGCATTTGCAAATTAATTGATGTGTGGGAGGAAAGGCATCTGCTATTGTAGAAGACCTTAACTGTTGCAGCAAAACTAGAAATAAACTGGTTAGCTGTAGTGAGCTGCTATGCTGTTGCAGGTGTTGAAGCCTCTAAAGCGGCATCTTGTCCATTTTTCTTCTGTCTTTGATATTATTTTTTTGAAAAACAAACCAAACTGCTCACTGAATTGTGAACGTGGAAACAAGCGGCATGATAAAGATAATACCGTATATAATTATATAGGGGTAGTTAGCAAGTAGTTTCATATTTCTTGCTGGCTCAGCACCAAAAGAGAGTTTTAATTAGGCCTGTAATGAATGACTGGGAGTGTTTTAAAGGCTATTAATCTTGTGGTGTAATTGAGTTAGTTATTATTACAAGCTCCCATGAAAATAATATGAAGTGTAATCCATTTGTTTTACTCCTAAAGATATTGCTCAGGTCCCCCGGCTTCATCTGAAGTATTCCTACTGGAAGTCTTCAACACTGACAGGGAAAACTGTAAAACAGCTTTATGCGCTATTCCACCAAACGTTTGTTTGGTGCATCATCCTGTTCCCGGTCTTGGGCTCTCTGAGCTGCTGCTTTACCTGTAAACTGCGGGTAACTGCTTGCAGTGGAGTGTGTCTGTTTTAGTTTTCATTGCACAGTGGAGTATTTCCTTGTTTTTCTGATTTCTGATCGGTTAGCTTACCCGAGCGCGGCAGATGAGAGTAAGAATATGTGATTTATTTTCAGAAATAAAGATTACTGCAGCTTTCGAACTGTTACTCTTTGTGCTATGGTAAAAAAATGTGTAGCAAAAGAGGTGTTTTTGCAAAAGCATATGGCCTTTACACTAGTTCCGACTACAGCAAGTTTTGGATTTGGTTGTAAAACATCTCTGTGCTTTTTGCACTCTCTAGTCAGAGTGTGACATCTTCAACAGATGGACAGATAAACTTCCCATAATCCATGTCTTTCCTTTCAGAAGAGGAGATGAGATTCTTATTTGTAAAAGTTGTTCAGGAAAACCTCATCTGTGTAAGTCTGTTGTATGCTTAGATGTCGGGGTGTGAAAATTTGATGGATATGCAGCTAAGCACTGGAGTTACTGATATTTTTGGGGCAGTCTTTTCGCAGATGCAGAGTCAGCCCTGCTTTTGTACGTACTTCAAGCCTTATTAGAGCATTTGCTTTATCTATTTTCAGAACCGTGTGCTTAATCGTGGGACAAGCATGTTGCTCAAATCACCTTCTCTCTGTTTTGGCTGATATACTGTCTTGTTTGCTTTTTATAACCCTGCATTATCAGGTTTGTTTTGGTTTAGTATTCTTAAATTCTGCAATCAAGAGTTGTTTCCAACCTTAATTAACCCTGCTGGGATGGTAGAACTGCCTTTTTTTCTTTCAGTAACTTTGCTGGTGACACTTCTATATTTTCCATCCTCTTGACTATTACAGATTTTGTAAATAGTTTAGAAATGCCAGCTTGTGATGTATGGGCCTCTTTAACATTTCTATGATTTATGTGCACTGTGCTGAAAAAAAGCAGAGGAAGCATATTATTCTGGAAGAAATGTTGCCAGTCTTCAGTTTTTTCAGTCTTAGTTAAAAGCTACACTTTTATCAATCAAACCTGATAGATTCTTTTTTCATTCCTAAAAACATTCATAACTTAACTCTTTGAAGTCTAAGGAAATAATTTGACTAAGACTTATAAATGTCTACCTATCTTTTGGATGTCTAACTTGAAATATCTTTTAAACTGATTTTTCAGAAGTTGGCTTTTTCATGCATTACAGCTTGGTCATCTAAAAGTAGAGACATTCAAAAGTCACGAAGGGTAGGGGTTTATTTATTTTTTTTAAATAAAATTTGGCCATATGTTGCTGTTATCAAAAGTGCATTGCACAAACTGATGTAGTAGAACACATTTTGGTCTCTAGCAGTATGGAGTAAGGTGATTTCTCTGCCTTGTGTACAAATGACAAGGATTGCAGATCTATGATTATCCAGCTGCTCATTTAAGTGTCCTAATGAAATGCAGAGAGCTAATTTTTCTGAAGTCTGGTGTTCTCTTTCAGACAAAATTCCTGAAAGTCCATGTTGTTAAGCCATAAATGGCTATTCTGAAGGGTTTAAAAAAAAAAAAAAGTAATTGAGTTTTAGTTTAGAGTTCTTAGTTAATGCATAATGTTGTTTTAGCTGGAGAAAATTTTCAGTGAAACTTCTCACAGAAGGAAGAGCTCTCTGCTGCTGGCCATTGGCAGGATTACTCTGTCTCTCAAAAGTCAATGTGAGGTTGAAGACAGCATTCAGATACATATCATTAATTTTTGAACACAGAAGACTTGAGTTAAGGGCAGAAAAGCTCTTTTTTAATTGCATTGTGGGTGGAAAAAAAGTTTCAGGTTTTGTTGACCATTGCATTTCAGCATTCTGCTTGCAAGTACAGTGGTTGTGGTCATCTTCTCCAACAAGTATTCCAGAGATGTCCATTCAGTGTTGAATGCAATATGTTTTAAAGGGGAAAATTATGTGTTTCTTTTTGATACCGATGCTCTAGAATGCAGCTGATCTCAAACTTCCAGGCACCTATGGTGATTCTAGGGTTTGTCTGTGCAAAAATCTGTGGTGTTACAAGGGAAGGTGAGAATTTAAACCTATTTCTCTAACCACTTGTAACAGTGACCTGTATTGGTTGCTCTTATTTGTGTATGAATGCTTTCTGTTGGTTACTTTATACTGTCTTGGAAGGAATATAAATTAATCCGATCATGAATATTCTGAAGCTATAGTAGGAATGTTCATATAGGGAAACAGGCCGCATACATTCTGTTCCAGATCTAACTGTCCTGCTTCAAGCTTTAATTGGTTGTCCTTGCTAGCGGGCTGGAAATTAGCATTCCCAGCAGCATTGCTTCAGGATGCCTGCTAAATGTAAAGAAAGAGGATATTAGCAAAAGTAACCATTTAAGGAAGAATTCTCTCCTAATTTGGCAAGTTCAGCTCAAACAGTTTAAGCCGTATTCATGCAACCCCTTCTGCTGGCACGATAGTGGGATAACCTCTAGTAGAAGAGAGTGGTGATGTCTGGTATAGCTTTGCAGAGTGTATCTGTCTGTCCATGGCATACCTGCATCAGGGTGAACTGTATGCTGGAGTTCGGATCTTTGAGTACAACTTCCCCTTCCGGAAGGCCACAGGAGACTGAGTAAAGCCAGGTTTCCGTGTGCTGGCAGAAAGACCCAATGCTAGGCTAATAGCTATGGTCGGACACTCTGTATAGGTATTTGCTAGTCTAAATATATTGTGCATTTTAATTATTGTGCGAGTGACCAAAGCTAAGGAAAGGCATTTAACAGAAGTTAAAATAATTAAATTTAATGAGTTTTAGAAAAATAAGTAATTTAGCAGCACAAGTACCAGCCGGGGTCATTACTGCTACGTTGCTTATCCACTAATGGATTTCCCTCTCATCTGTTACTTGACTGTCTTTCTCCCCTTTGTCTGGTGGCGCAACTGGACTAGTTGGATTTACATAAGCTGCACCTTGTAGACATTTTATTGGAGAAGAGTATTCATTTCTTTATTCATCTGAAAAAGTAGTTTGTTTGCTATAGTGGTAAAGCCCAACCACAGTGCTGCAAATCATGGCATGCTGCTAGACAATTTGAAGAGTGTTTCTGAACCTGATTCCAGCCTTTTATTCTACCACTCAGTTTTAAAGTGTCTTCACATTTCTTATATAAGCACCTGAGCATCCCCTGTCACCGAGGCAGCAGGCCATTCTTTATACTGACATAGCTGCCACCTGAGCCCCTGACACGAAAGATTTAGTCTAGGGCTTTAGAAAATATTAATTTTAGTGTGAGAGCAGTGTCTTCAGTTCAAAGTTCTGGTGGCTGTTTAAGGGAGCACAGCAGCACGGGGGGAAGATACTAATTGTGTCCTTATTCAGTCTTGAGTTTTAATGATGACTTTTCCCTGCTACAGATTATTTGCCCTATGCAAAGATGATACTTTTGTCAAAAAGGAATTTGTATTTTCTGTCAAATACTGATCAAGTGCACTTCTTGGGTTTTAGACTTTAATGAAGACCATTAAATGAACAGACAAGTGTGAATATATCACAAAGAGCGACAGTAAGACCATTTCCATATTAGTGGACAACCTCTGTACCAACTACACTACCCTTGAGCTCATAGTTACTTGAAAATACTACTGTTCGTTACTGCACGTGGTTTTATTTTGTCATTTAGATGCAGAATGTAATGTAATAATTTTACTCTGCTTTTTGTGATTCTGTTTTGTGCCTGGGTTGTAGTTGTGTATCCAGTAAAGTGCCAGTTCGTTAAGTTATCTTTCAGGAAATACATGCGTTCAAGCCCTTCAGAGCACCCAGAAGTATTTATAAACATCTTAAGCATAAAATACAGTTATTCTTCTGAAGAGGTAAATACGGTAGCGTGTAGCCCCAGATTATGATTACTCTGCCTCTTTATCCATTTCAAATACTAGATCTCTTTAAACCTCAGAGCCTGTTGGCTGTGTAGTGCTCCTTTGTGTTGACATTATCCAAAAAGCAGGAGTATGTCACTGATGTAACTATTAAATGGATTCCAAAATACTTAAAAAAAACCAAAACAAACAAACAAAAAAAAAAAACCCAGAAAACAAACCCCAAACAACCAAAAAGCCCAAACCAACCAACCAACCGAAAAAACCTGGAGGAGGAATAGTGGCTTTTGCAGAGACTTAGAACTGCACAGATAATTCCATTGGCAACAAGGTTGCAGATGCTGAAGTTTTGACCAGTTCTTTGAAGGAAGTACCGCCAGATTTGCTATCTCTGCATAGTAAAAAGCCAAAGACTTGCAAGCAGTTTTGGAGTGAGGGAACATTGATGCAGTCATTCATCAGCAGAACTTCAATGTTTTCGAAAGAAAAGTATGGGAAGAACACACTTTAAGGCTGAAATCTGACACTAATTAAAACAGTGCTCTCAGCAAAAATAAGAATTCAAAGACAATGGAATAAAAGAGGTAGTGAAGACAAGACATTAAAAGAAACAGGGATACATATCAATGCATTTCCTACTATTGAGTCTTTATATATACACGTATAAATGTCTAAACTTGTTTTTCAACTCCCTAGCCTTGGGAGGGAGGAGGAGAGACCTAAGGGAAAAAAGCAAGATTGCCTGTGCAGGGGCATGTGCATGTAACGTCCTCAGAATGCTCCACATCTCCTGGTTTATTGACCAGGGGGAGGTAATGGCGCTGTGCATCTCAATGCAATGCAAATAAGAGCCGTTGCACGTGAAAGGTTTTTAACAGAAGTGCGAGCTCATTAGTTTCATAGTTTAGTCGGATCAGGCTGTTTAGGAAGATTCCGTAACTTTTGTACAGGGACTTAAAAAAGAATGGAATTGGGATAGCCTTTGTTCCCATCAGGGAAAGGTATTTGTTGCTTAAATATTCTTGTAAACTGGAAAGTGTTTGGGGGACATAAGTGCTTTGAAAAAATAGAGCACAGTGTCCTAATTAAATTGTGAACTAGAGCAAAGGCACAATGACTAGCTTTCCTATTAATTGAAAAGCCTGCAACCCAGTTCCACAAGAGGAAGACCACTGAGTAAACAAATTGGAGCTTGCTCTTTTGGTTTATTGATGCTGTTTTGGCCAAGTCAAGAATTCAGCTATCCTAAAATGATCAAACATTGTTTGGAGAAAAAGAGAATTTCCAAACTGGCCTCATTATCTGAGAGAAGCTTAAAAATATCAATTAAGGTAGTTTAATTTCTCTCTTGCCTACTTTAGTCTGCAGAGATGAAACTGTGGGAGTGTCCTGCTAGCTAGCTCATTGCTCTTTTCAAAAGAACGACTAGAGTTTTATCATAATAGACAAATCCCTTGTTAGCTGCAAGGGAGAAATAATTTAATGATGAGGGGCAAAGTACTGTGCATCTTAAAAGAAGGCACATGTGCATGCTTTCACCAGTATTACAGTGAAGTCAGACAATTCCGTGGTGGATGAGTATCTGTCAGCCGCTTCTGTAAAACTCAGTTTCTTGGAGGAGTGGAAATAAACTTTTTTTTATATTACCTATATCTGAGAAAATACTTTTCTGTTGATGTATGTGGTCTGTAAGTATTTACATGAGAATGAAAAAAATATCACAACAGGGTAATGTGATCACAAAGGAAAGTCATTCTTCTAATTTCACTTTTTAAATAAAACGTATTGGTGCTTAAAAAGCTTTAAATAGTGGTAATATGTAAATTTAATGTGCAACTATGAGTTGACATGATCAATTGTAAATGCTGATGTCAACTTGATTGGTTTTTTCTTATCCCCGCCCCTGATTCATACCTTCTTCCTACCCAACCAATTTTTGCAACTTTAAATGGCCTTGTAAGTAAGTGGAGTGTAATGACTTGTTAGGTCAGCAGTCAGCACATGCAAAATCTCCAGCCCGTGAATTATGTAAACAAAAGACCTTTAGACCCAGCATGATTCTAATGATGAAGGTTTAATTTTAAAAGTTTTAAATTAGCACTGTGTCCATGTTTGTCGTTTCATAACATACAGCATAGAGTAATCCTATAGGCCAAAATATAATCTGTCACGATACGATCAGTACACTTCTGTTGAACAAAGGTGCCTTACTGCATTGTTTTGGTTTGAGCCCTTTGGCTGTAGCAGCAGTTCTCTGTCTGCTCCAAACCTGAAAGATCATCTGCAGAAGACTGTGATCTTTCAGGGGGCTGGAGGGGTTCTTTTTTGTTTGTTTTGATTGTTTTAGGGGGTGTGTTGCCTCGTTTCTGATAAGAAGAGAGAGACCAGGGTAGAAGAAATAAAAGATACTAAGTGATTAACTTTTTAAAAAATAGTCGTGTTTTCGGAACTAAATCCAGTCTGTATTTCTCTAATATACATCCTCTGTTTAAATAGTTCATGTGAAAGCCAAAGACATCGTATGTGAATGAAGAAATTGCCCTCTTTATGATTACAACTGTGAGAAAAGTGACCCCAAAGTGCTATCCCTGTTATGATGTATTTCACTTTGTGAGGAAGAATGAGAACTGTTAATATATGAATGTAGTTTTCATATACTCAGGAACGCTGTGAAAATGTGGATTATGGCACCTGTAAAACATTAGTGATAATCTTTTCTAGAAAATATAGGCCATGTTGCCATTAACATAGAAATATAATGAATCTCAAAACCAATGAAATTTAAAAATAATTCAAGTTTTAGTTTTATTTACCTTCAGGTAAAGCTTTTGTATGGATTGAAGTGTTATTTTCAGTACTTTTCCTACATCCTTGAGAACTAGAGTCTCCTTTGATTTTAAAATGTGGAATTCACACATCTACTTGGAACCACAGTTTTAAGAAAAATATCAGCTATCATGAGACTCGTCATAAAACTGTACAAGTTGGCACTGGTGTATATCCTAGCTGCTAAGTGTTATAAATTGATTTTTTTGTTGTTGTTTTTTATTTCTTAGTTTTCTGAAATAGATTTTATGTTTCATCTGCATGTATAGGGGAAAAAAGATCAATATTATTGAAATTTTACGGAGGAATATTTCATTAGGAAGTAAAGAGCTTAGCTGCACATAAACCAGTTGGAATTCCCCAAAGCTGAAAGACATGGATGCTTGCTGTAATAAAGCTTCTGAATGATGGGGAATCCCTTAGCGACTGATAAAGAAATGATTTGCAATACTACCTAGTGCTGCACCAATATTCAAGTTCAGTGAGTATGTAACATATTTTGTGGATAAAGCTATTGCTGTTTACCATTCTGCTGGTTTAAATGAGCACAGTTGTCAAAAGCAGATGGAAGGTTGTTGGGAAAACACGTAGAAAAGGCAGTCGTGACCATCCACAAGTGCCCAACTTTTGGCTGCATTGGGTCGCAGGGTCTCATAGACCTGCATGGAGCACCCCTCTGTAGACACGAACTGAAACACACAACAGCTCTGCTGGGTCAAACCAAAGGCTCGTGCAGCCCCATATCTCATCTCCAGCAGTAGCTATAAGCACATGCCTGTTGTTCTCCCCAGTGTTCTTCCGGCCATCAGGAGTCTCTGGCTCAGGGACTTCTTGAGCTAAATGTAGTTTCTGTGTGTTTATTAACCCTTAAATGGTTTGTGTCCCATAAGCTCATCTTGGTTTCCCTGCACGAGCCTTTTAGCACCCATAACATCCTCTGACAGTACACTTCATGTGGCTTCCCTAAGGTGAAGATAATATGTTCGGAAATGGCATTCTTTTGTTAGTAACCAAAAATTTTGAGGGGACTGGTACATTTTTAGCTGAGATTTGCTGTCATGGCCGATGCTGGCAGACAAAGGTGTTTATTTTGCAAGAGGAAAAATGAATGATGTGGCACGTCTGTTATCCACCAGGACCATTGAATCTCCCGGCTGTAGTTTTGATGCTAGTGGTACTGCTTTGGCACTATTTTCAGTCTTGCTTCTGTTCCTCAGAACAAACGATTAAGAAATAATTTCCCAATCTCTTCACTTAACACCCCTCTGCCCCCAAAAAGGAATGCATTCTGTGCAATACAGTATGTGATACTTTAATAATGTATAAATCAAGTTGGACAGAAGCTGCCTGTCAGTTTTATTAACTTTGACCTTTTCTCCCATTATAAGGATGGTTTGGTAAATATTTAATGGCCCTTATAGATTTTGACAGTTGGATCTGCATTCCTGGGAGCAAAGGCAGATTATAAAGAAATACTTATAATTAGTAAAAATAGCTTAATCACTGGGAGAGAGCCTTCAAGGACAGAATTGTTTTTTAGAATATATTTATTTTTAATTCCTTTTTCTTTTATGCCTGACCACTAAATGTCAGACTAGCCAGGAGGTTATGAAATGTTTTTAAAAGGTTGCATTTAAAATTCATCTATGATTAGCACCTGTGATTACCTCCGTCTCTGAGCAAGTGTCCAAATGATGTTGTTTACTTGAAATACCTGTCAGCATCATTCTGTGCACTGAACATAAGTGAATGGTGTCAACAGCACAAAATGGCTGAAGGAGGGCTGTTCGCAATGAGATGCAAGAAGAAAAGGGAAAAGCGTGTTCCTGGAGTCAGAGGGGTCTTCTGCCAGAGCTGTCTTTCCCTTTAATTCCCTGCATATTGCATTCACTGCAAATTCTGGAAGTGAAGATTGAAAACTAAGCCCCTGACACTTTGAAACATTGCCTTTCAAACATGTACTGTCCATTGCTCTCATTGATTTCCCCCCCGCCCCCGCCCGCTTCAGAATCTGTCGGAGAAAAACAAATTTGAGCAAAATTCATTGGTCTAAGCGGAGCTATTGGGGCAATACAATCCCCCCCTTCCCTGGCAGAGCACGGTTCTCTTCCCATTAGGAATGCGATGTGTCTTCATGTTGTGCCACAGCCGAGATCACGTGGCAAAGCGGCCAAGTAAATCAGGAGCCTGTTAAAAAGCCTTATGGATGCTCTGAGCACTGACATTTGAGTCAAATTGGCTCACGGGATAGCTTCACTCATTTTAATAGCCATTTTGGAGTAGATCACTTTACCAAGCTTTGTTTCCCTCATTTTTCAGTCGGTATCCTGCAGAGTAGCTTTGACTAAGACCACTTTATTTTCTGAACATTTGTAAGTCATAGGTTCCTAACTGTAACCTTTTTTATATGCAGATCATGGAAATAGAGTTGTTAATTTATTAAACAGTTCTCCTTTTTCAGAACAAATCTTTAGATAATGAGCACATTGATGTGAGGACTGGAATGATGAAGGAAATTGCATTTGTCTGACACTGAATCTTGAGCTTTTTTTCCACCCTCTTCTCTTAAAAAATGGGGAACTAAGAATGTAAATTGAAAGTGTTTACAGGCGAGCTTGTAACTTGTTGCACTTGAAGCTGGTTTCAGGACTGACACAGCACTGTAGCTGTTCTTAAATCTGCGAGCAATGGGAATGCGCTCAAAATCTTGCAGATTCACGTTGTGTCCTTCATAAATTGGTCTTTCGTTGGCAAATAAAACAAAAGGTTAGAGGAGAAAGCTCCTGAATGTGAATCTTTCTGTTGCAATGCTATGGAGATGTACTAGCATGTATTTTAGAGGCTAGGTTTTTCTTTACAGTGGTAGAAACTTTGTGAATGTTTTGTGGCTTTATGTTTAAGAGAAAAAGGGGTGTTATTTCTAAAAAGTTGCTTTATGTAGTGAAAGGGTTGCATCTTTCTTCCTCCTATCTCCTTCCAAAAAGTAAGAATGCTTGATTCCTTGAGAGGAGAAACAGTGTTAACATTTAAAGGCAAGCCCAAATTTCAGGAGAGTTAGGACTTGAGGGGATTGGTCATCTTACTTGCCCTATAGTGTGATTTCCTTGTAATATTTATTTCACATCAGACTTTTTTAATATGCTTTTGTTCATCATCTTCCATCCAAGCAATATATATATGAAATACCATACGTTAACTTAGTGACTGGCTGTAATTTGAATCAGATGGTACAGATAGTAGAGGTCTGACATAGACAGAGTACTGAAATGGTGTGTATTTTAATATATATGTTTTTTATTATGCAGTTGCAGTACCATGCCGGGCTAGCATCTGGCCTTTTGAATCAGCAGTCTTTGAAACGTTCAGCCAACCAGATGGGAGTATCTGCAAAACGTAGACCAAAAGCCCAGCCAACAACCCTTGTCTTACCTCCTCAGTAAGTAATGGAATATTTTGAAGAGTTTGCATGGTGGGGGGATTTTTTTTTTGAAACATTTTATTGTAATTATTATTTTTTAAAAATCATTATATTAGCAGCTTAGTGCTTGCATTTTTGATTCATACAAGATTAATTATTCTTGTTGAAAGGGTGGGGTACCCTATGGAAACAATATTTTGCTGCTTTTGTTCATGGAGACACTGTGACAACAGAAAAGTTGCAAGGTTCTGCTTTGTAGCTGGTCATAAATGTTTTTGCAACACAAGATTGTCATTGAGGAATGATGTTCCCCTGATTAGTATGACTTGGAGCTTCAAGTAGGACCTTTCTGAAGGTCCTGAAAGGCTGAAGCCAAAAAGTCTTTGGTGTGAGTACTTTCTCGACAAACTCTCTTTGAGTCCATCTGTTCACCATATGTTAATTTTGCATTGGATCTAAACCTCTTTTACAGGTGACAAGCAATTATGAGGACACTTAGAAACTGTTTGAGGACACAGAGTATCAACACTTCAGGCAGTCTGTGTACTGATGCCAAAAACACAGAGATGTCCACAACTAAGCTTATAAATTAATAAACTGCTTGAAATATTTAGTTACATATAAGAAAATGATTATTATGTAGAAAATGAAGTGCTAAGCAATTATTCATTGTACTGAGTATCCTTGTAGTTTGTGGAAGCTGCCTGCTTTTTTCACAGAACAAGAGTCACTGGTGTATAAACACTATGCTACTAAAAACTTCATAGTTGTAATAAAAAAGTCCCTGTTGTCACCAAAGTCCACAGGCCTAAGTTGATGAAGGAATCAAAGGAATTTTAGTGTTTTTTCCTTATATGAAATGAGGAAAAAAAAAGCGGAGTCAACAGAGCTTTCCCCTTGTATATTAACTTTAAAGGGCTGCTAATTCAAGAATCCAATTGTCAGACAAAGAAGAATGATTAGAAGGGCAGCTCTAGCAGAACTACAGGTTTGAAAACCAGATGTTTTTTTTCTTATATCTGTGAAAGAACAGGGGTATGTTGTGACAAACTGGCTAATAGAGTTTCTTCCTTTGTTAGGGTATCAGGTTTATCCGGAGCTTACAATTGGAATTCTTCAAGAAGTCTGTAAACTAGAGTACTGTGATGCCAGTTTTTATTCAGAGGTCTTAAAATATTTTGGTGTTATGTTTATGGTTTTGTTCATTTTTGTTTGTTTGGATTTTGTTTGGTTTTTGGTTGGTTGGTTTTTTGTTTGTGTGGTTTTTTTGGGGTTTTTTTGTTTGTTTGGTTTGGTTTGGTTTTGCTTTTTTTTTAATAAATTATGGCTTCTCCAGTTACTAGAAATACATATGGTGAGACAGAAAGAGCTAGCTTCCATTTCTGCTTAGAAAAGTCTGTACTTGAACAGTTGCAGCTGTATAAATCTTAGTATGAGTATGCAATGTACACATTTAAAAGTATTGTATGTCTTTATCTGCAGGTGATTTTTCCTTCAGTGGTGCATTTAGCTAGAATTTGCAGATAGAATGAAATTTTAGTGTGGTAACTAAACTTTAGCTAGTAGTTGAATTATGTTTCAGTACATTATTGCCACTTCAAGCATTATTTACAGGGAAAACATGTTTATGCTGAGCTGGCCCTTTATCTGTCCCTGGTTTCCTCCTCTCTGGCTTCTCTTTGACCTTTCCATATTTGTCCTTATTTGCTGTCTTGGTGTGTCTTAAGAAGAGAATAATAGTTATATTAAATCAAATCAAATACCTGTTGAGCTCAATATCATGTCTCCAACACAGGGCAGAAGCGGATTATGAAAAGACTTATGCAAATAGGCTTATGAAAAGTATTAAAAAAAAAAAACAGCAAATGGATTTTAATGTCTTGATTTTGCTGTAGTTTCGTGCAAATAATGATGAATCATGCTGTGATTTTTTTTTTCTTTCTCTTCGTTCCCTCTAAAAGGCAAAAGAAGAAAACATCCAGGTGCAAAACTGCGTATCTCGTTGAAAGGCATACTGCATACTAACTTTCCCATGGCAATTCAGGGAGATTTTTTTTTAGCTTTATTGATTAGTCAGGGAAGGGGTAACTATTTCATTGTCTTTTTTTGCTTTGATGTATGCTATTAAAATTAAGTTCAGTGACAAGTCTTCGGGCTGAGTAACAATGTGCTGTGAGTCAAGTATATATTAAATGTTGTTCAGAGCAACTATATTATTGAGAGATTTTCTTAAATGCAAGTGGTTAAAACAGGCTAGATGCCAAAGTGTCATTTTAGGATAGTAGATTGGAGCAAATAGCAGTACTGCCTTTTCGGCCAGCAAAGGAATGCAGGAAACAACTGTTGCTCAGGAGGTAACATAGGTGATGATTTGGAAAAAGAATCTTCTAAAAACTGTTTTATTTTTATGCAGATTTTGCATATGGATAGTTTGATATTAAACTATTGATATTAAATTGGAAGTGAGAAGCTCTAGTTTTTCACTAGTAGATATCTGAAACAGCAGTAGCCATTCTGAATTAAGAAGTTATTTTTAAAAATTGAAGGTCTTTGTCCTATGCAACCACTACCAGTAAAATTTTCATTTTCTCACTGTTTTTATTATCTGAGGGCTTCTACGGGTGCTGAACAGTTTTGGAGAGAGGCCTTTTAGTGTTCAGTTTTGCTTTTCAGTATTGGTTTTCACTGACTCTGAAAGTGCAGAAAGGAATACTAGATTGATATGTGTCTTATTTCTAGCCAAATGTATCAGTATGAGAAAATGACTAACTGCTGGCTTCTTTCTCTCCCTGCTTTGTCCCTACTTCTGTCTACTATTAACAAGACATCTTCCTGTACTTGCTAATAGATGCATTCCCTCACATGCTTCTCATCTGGCTGTTCGTTCCTTCCTTCTGTTAAAGAATCTCAAAGCAGTGTTTGCTGAAGTGCTGAAAGCTGTCAGCTCCTTCCAAGTGACTAGGAAAGCATATATATGCAACCCTTCCGAAAACCAGGATGGCTGCTTCTGGTTAGAAATAAATAAATATGATAAGAAATGGTGGCTCTTAGGTTTTTTTCTTTTGTCTTGAAATGTAGTAATTGACGCCATTAATCTGGTATTATTCTGCTTGGCACCACATCTCAAAAGCAAACTCCCAGTTATGAAGTTGGGTCCACGACCCCGCGGGAGCCGAGCGCTGTGCCCCAAAGAGTCTGGAGTGGCTGAGAGCAGTGCGCCCACAGAGGTAGTTCCTGCAAGTGGACCACCCTGCTGAGAGCCCAACAGACACTGGGATGTCACTGTCTAGCTGAAAAATGTCAGCAGTGAGTTACTGTGAGGTGAGGAGCAAGAAAGAAAAGGGGAAGCACAGGATGTTGACTATATTCTTGCAGTTATGTTCATTGGCACACACAAGAGGGTCAGTTAGTTTTAATGGGAATTTTTAGGGGTCTCAGCTGAAAACCTTGTGACTTTGATAGCTCTGTTGTGTGGGGCTTTCTCATTGCTCCCAGATTAACCATCTGTCTTCTCTGTCTGGAAGGAAATTGCCAGAACAAGAACTCGCTCACCACAAAAGGTACCAAGACTCTTGCCCTTTGTGGTGCTCTTTAGGGTCATTTGTTGTGACATTTGCGGGTTTGGGAAAATAAGCACACTGTAAACAAGTGGAAGTCTGGGTCTTGTTTGACAACTTCAGGCTCAATGGACAGAGAGGCTTGAGTAAAAGAGTCCAGTTTTTTGTTTTAGGGCTCTTTAACTTGTCTTGTAAATCTTTTGTGCTCTGATGTATGCCCTAACCTGACAGTGAAAACATTGTTATAGATTGAGTAAAAATTTCTGAGTTTGTACTCTATTGCTGGGAGCAGACTAGCAAAATTACTTTTCTTTTAAATTAAAAAAAAAAAAAAAAAATAAAAAAAGACAGTGCTGCCCATGATATTGTTCTAGATAAAAGAGCAACAAAAAGCTGTGAAGATAATCTTTCTTCTAGGAGATAATAAGGACTTGAGGATAGAGTGCTGGGCAGAGACTCAGGAGGGCCAGGTTGTTACTGCCACTTGTCCTGGGTGAGATGGAGGAGGTCTCTATTCTGCTGGAATCCATCTGGATTTTTCTTCTAGAGAAGTTGGATGTAGTTAAATAAGTTCGTACTTGCTCCATCCTTTGGAGCTACATTAGCAAAAGATGCTCTTTAGTGAGTGGTCTCCGTTAAAAGCTTCCTTTACTGGCTCAGCAGGGCTCTGTTCATCTGGATTTGGAAAATAAATTTACCAATATCCCAAACTCCATGTTTACTGTAGCTTGATTCAATACCAGCATAGTCAAAGTGTTGTTCTTCCATAGCATTAATGCCCTATCAGTTTTAAGGGTTCTGTCATATAAGTAGTACTGTAAAGGTTCTGTTGTATTTGTTCAAGAGCTTTCTTCAGGACACAAGTTGAGTCTTGAGGAAGGAATGTAATTTAAAATAGTCAGTGATGTAGTAGTCCAAAAAAAGTTGCTATTTTTAACGGTTAACTGAAAGGTATTTGTATATATATAAACTTTACACCCAGTCATCAGATGTGCCGGAATAAATTATTTGGAACTTAACTTGTGTAATTTATCATTTTTACATTAAGAAGAATCCTGATGAGCCTTTTGCCAAGAGTTTTTGGAGGAAAATGGTTTTGGGGTTTTTTTGTTTGTTTGTTTTTTTAGCAGTTTGTTTTATAAACAGCATCTAATTGCTTCCTAGATTGGGGACTTTCATTATGAAAGAAAGGGGCAGATTATTCTAGAAATAATGGCAAAGCTTGCTTCAGCCAATAAATGTTTGTAGGTTTTGTATTTTTTAAGACTCTGTGTAAATTATGCTTGTTTAGTCTGACCTCACTGTGTTATAGCAGTCTGAAATCCCAGCCTGGGATTCATACTTTGAAACCAAGAATCCAATGTACCAGTTAGGTGTGACACCTGTTATATAAGCTGTGGGGAATTTGTCTATTTAACATGCAAGTGTTGTTATTGCAATAATCCCATTCAGTAATACGAGCTGTATTCTAACATTTGGGCCTCTGCTTAGAAGCATTCAAGAGTAGAAGAGCGAAGTGTGTGGCTGTATTTTCCGTTTTGAGAAAAGTCATCAGAAGTTCTTTGTGCAGTTCTAAAATTCTTCTTTCCCCCTACTGGCAAAGCTGCATTAAGTATCAATATTCATTAAATACCACAGAGATGATAATGTAATAAAGCAATAATCCTCAGGCCTGCATCTGTATTTCTCTCCAGAAGAGCTGAGGTTGAGAATATAATTAAAGATTAAAACTCTGTTTGCATTCTGGAACATGGAGATATCTTTTTGTACATGATGGGGAATTGTATTAATAAGGAAGAGATCAGTTTCCAATAACTTTCAATACTAGGAGCTCATTTAATATCCCTGTTCATGTTTAAGTTTCTCATGGTATTCCTTTAGCTTGACTTTAGCAAGAAAGTGCAACAGGAACTGTAAAAGAACATGTTGCTGAAATACGTGACCCTTTTGCTCCACAAATTAATCCCTTTTTATATGAAGAAAAAAGATTAAAAATCAGTTCTTTATATTGTAAGACAATAATATTTACATGAATAAGTTTAATTACTTCACAGCCATGTACCATGTAGATCAAACATTAATTTTAGTATTTGGTATCTTGTGCACAGTTTGGACCACATTGTTGTACTGTTTTCTTTTTATTTTAGTAAATTGGTGAACACCTGTTCTGCAGATGTTTTGTGAAGCTGTTTTAGTGTAAGTTGCAGCGTATTGCTGTACAGTGAGGTTGCATTTATCCTTAACTGGTACACTGATTTCAGTGTGTTCAGAGTTCATGTGCACATTTTGCAGGATCTTTTCATACTCAAGTTTCTAATATTTCACCTGGTTCAACTAAACAGAAAGTTTCTTTAAAACTTTCTATATTGTATTTCATCAGCTTGTTAAATAACTCTTACTTTTCCTTGAAGAATCTTAGCCAATTGGTTCTTTGCTCTTTTATTTTTTTTCTCCTGCCCATGTATATGGTTTTGTTGTATATGGTCAATCTTTGTTACGTACTACTTTGTCTTGCTTTTTAATAAGCTTCATAATTTTGCACAGAGGGTCGAAAATATTGGCTTCCCCCCCCCCCCCCCCCCCCCTCAGATATTGGTGTTTTAACTACCAAAGCTAATCTAGCTCGGTAGAGTACTAGTTCTTAGTAACAGCTGGTGAAAAGGATTGTGCTCATTAAACAGGTGGTTTTGTGAGCATTTGTCCATTCCCTAGAGGGAAATCAATCTAGATTATAAAATCCATGCTGTGCGTTGCGTTCTTTTCTAAATGTAATGGTGGTGGAGTGGTATGATGTAACGATGCTGTCGCATGGTATGCATTCCCTTAAAATTTTTCAAGAGAGTACAAATAGTGTATATGTAGTACTTAGTTTTTAAAGGAAGACTACAGAAGAATATGAACCCATTCAAACTGCATTCAAACCCATTCAAAGTGCCTGCAACACTGCTTCAGAGAATAGCAACATCCCCAAGTGAATTTTTCAAAACAATGTAGAATATATAGAGAATAATGAGCAAACAGGAAACCATTATTTTGACAGTTTTGTTACAGGAAGATAAGTGCTGAGAAATTCAGATCATAATGAATTTTAGCAGCTATTGAAAATATGATAGTTTTAATTATTTTAAGATACAGACATGTTTTGGGTTTTTCTTCAGGTTTCCCTTCTGCCTACCAAGCAGGGATGCCAACAGTTGCTTTTGGACAAGTTGTTTTGGGGAAATGGGACTGGACCCTGTTAGAGAAAGAGTACACCTTTCGTTTTTAGGTTTAGTGAGACCTTTGGGTACTTCTAGTTTCCTTAAATACATTAAATATTAAAGTTGTATCCTAGGGCATGGGAGGAAAAGTTATAATTATATAATCCTAATTTCCTCATTTTCTTCTCAACAGTGTTTACCCACCACTGAAAGCTCAGAAACCTGGTTGCCTCGATTACTACAAAGTACATTGCCACCACAGTATTAGAAATTCTGATTTAAGTTACCCTTAAACTCAGTGGCAACATCTGATAGACAGCGTGGACCTGATCTGGTTCTTTTCAGATTCAGTAGCCAGGACACTGATCCCAAAGCTGGGGAAGCATCTGCCATGATTGAACCCATACCATATTACAAATTACAAAGGAAAATTCCTAGGTGATAACACATCATTAAACTTTATTGGACTGAGTTTTATCAAGAGAACAGCTGTGCATGTGGGTATCACGTTGTTCTTTCTGGTTTTCAAACATAACACAAGCGAGTTAACTAGTCCTTGTCATTTGGATGAAAGGTGAGTCCAAGCTTTTAAAGAGTTGATTTTTTTTTTCCTAATGGCCCATGTCAACAGCAGTGACAAGCGGTTCGTAGAGCTCAGTGGCCAGCTGTTATCAGGTGCGGAGTGGTGATGGGCCTGCCGTTGTTTTATCCTGGTTTTTTGTGTGGTTTTTTTAAATACAGGGGGGAGAAGCAGTCTGCTATTAAATGTAATAGCAATCTGTTTCTTTTAGTTATGTGGTATTTATTGCTTAACACTCAATATAATTTAACTGGAAAGAAAAAAATCCAAAGTACTGTTTTGATTCTTGAGGGGCTTTATTAGACAACTCCAACGAGATCAAATCCAATAACTTACCAGGGATATAACATTGATTAGTCATCTTACTATTTGTAGCCAAAGATACTTTACCAAGCTCTGCTCCAAAAAAGAGAGAAGGGGGTAATCCAGTTGAACTTTCGATTTCAGTGTAAGAGATAAATTGTAAAATAAGGTACTGTTGATTTGTTTTGTGTTTCTGCTTTGTGTTCACTAGATAACTCGCGTTATCTATCGTGTTAACTTTGGAGCCGTGCATGTGTTTTGTAACCTGTTTAGATACCAGAGATACAGAAGGTGGGCAGATGATTCCACCAGCACCCCCGCCTTTCTTTCTTTCCCTGTTCAGTCTGTGGGGCTCTTGAGGTCAGTTAGTTGTCCTTTTCTGTGCTTTATTAAGGATGTATGCAGTTTTTTTAGTTAGGGACAATTTTGAATAGTGGACCAACACAGATTTAATGAGAATCTGAAATCTGAGGAAAAAATGTGATCTGCTTTTAAAATTTGTAGATGATAAAAATATACTATAGCACTCAGCCCTGCAACGGAGAGCTGCTGGGACCCATAGCCCACTTCTGCATCTCTGTCTTCTAAACTTTTGTGGGGCATATTGTAATACAATATAAATCCAGTTGTCTTTTACACTGTAAACTTGGTCACTCCAACAGTATTAAGCCAGCATTCAGAGAATAGGAGAAAACCTCTTAGAGTGTTAATATATTTTGGATTTTCATTTATGTTTATCTCCGATCAGTAAAGGTGTTGGAGCCCCAGATAGAGCTGTATGACTGGAGGAGTTGGCTAGCATCCCAACTAGACCCTTATACTGGTAAGAGGGAGCGGTTCCATAATAAACTGTTGTGGTTTTTAGCAGATCTGGTCCCGGTACGTGTGATGTGACGGGTGGTGGAGTGAGGAGGTGCGTCCCTGCTCTTTGCCCTCCTGCAGTAGTCGGTAGGTGGGTCATAGGGTGACTTCCGTAGAAGCTCGCAAAGTGTTGCCAGAGGTCTAGTAGTCATCTGGACACACTCCGCATTGCCACTACTTGGGTACAGCATGACTTTGTGTGGAAGTTCTTTGGGTTTTGTTCTGTGTGTTTTGTAACAGCTGCCATTCCTGAGTCTGGTGATGCTTGGTAACTCAGTACTGAGTCAACACCTTCACTGTTCTATGCATTTTTAGAAATGATTCTTTAAAAAATTTTAATCTTGATCTAATCTCCTAATGTGTTGGCATATCCGACAGCAGGGGTTTCTGTAATAATCTTCTTTGTTTTGTTATACCAGATCAAAGCTTTTTTTGGCTATAGTTACATGCTGAATTTCATTTCATTCCATTAAGGGCTATACAGCTGCATATTTTCTTACAAAGTAATTACAAAAAACCAGCAGGCATTGATCAACACAGGTTGTCCAAAGAAAAGATTTTGACTAAAACCAAATGATCCTTATGATATTCATTAACAGGATAATAATTTCTGTCCATACAAGTAAAAGAGACAAGGATCCTGGATGTTGCTTTCGCCCTAGTAAATTGCTGAAATGTGCATTAGTTGGGTTGTAAAACTTTACAGTGTATTTTAATACCAAGGAAAAATTTTCTAATCAGCCACTGTGGAAAAAGAGTGCATGTAATTTAAGATTTCATCATTTCTTTACAGTGTATAGAGCTTTGCTTACTAGTGTGTTGTGAGCTGTTATGGACTGATAGCCTTAGCTCAAATGTCTTTGTAGTGACCACCTCTGTGAACATCTCTGCCTTGAAGACATTAACGAAAAGAGGCCTGGGACTGATTGCTGTTGATATTTTTGGTGTCCTATCCCGCAAACAGGATTGCTCCGAGTGTGATGTGCAGCCCTGTGTGAGTGAGCACAGTGATTTGAAATAGTTCCCATCTACTTTGCTGAAGATGAGCTGGAACACTGTATAGTTGGGAGATGAAAACGCTGTATCTCTTTGGAAACTTTGGGCTGTGTACCGGCCTTGATCTGCACATTCATTTTCCAGAATATGCACAGATCCGGAGCAGTGTGTAGCCCTTAGTGAATGTCAGTGTTACTGGGGATTGCAGCTCTCTTGTAAAAGAGCAAATTTCTGACTCTTTGATGTATGTTTGCCTTAAAGGTAATGTTTGTGTGAGAACCATGCCATTGAAAGGTAGCAATTAATTAAAAGTTGTTCCATAGTCCCAACCGTTAGAAGATGCCCTTGCAGCATTTAGAGCAGAACACTAATATTACACTGTAGGGAATCCCTATACTTTCAGTAAAAAACAAAGTTAAAGATGAAGATTTTAATGTGAAATTAAAGTCTGCAAATACTAGTTTAACTTGTTTCTGTGTCAAAAAAAAAAAAAAGGAACACATGACCAGTGGTTGGACTAATTAGACAGTGAAGAACAAGCTAGATAAGAGAGGAAATTTGTATGAACTTAATAATGATATCAAAGCTTTTGCTAAAGCTGTGATTTTATCATATGATTGCTTTACCCCCCCCTTTTTTTGTCAGCTTGACTATCTTGGGGAGGGGGATTCGAGGCTGCTTTTACTGCAGCAGACAATCAATCTGGAAAGAATAAATTAAAACTGCTACTTGCCAGATTCAGAAACGCATTACAGCAAGTGTTTCCATCTGCATTGGTTGTATAGTCCCTTGTCAAAGATGATGAGCGAAAAAAGCAGAGCCATAATAAGGTGGAGGTCTCTCTCTTTTGGTGGCTTAGCAAGAATGGCATTATTGCATAATCATAGTGTATAATGTGATGCGATACGAACGTATTGTGAATGTATTTATTAATGACATTTATTTCTGTACCTCTGCATGATTCCAAGTAGCCTTTAGCTATTTGAGAGGAAAACTAAACAGCTATACTGTGAGGGGGGATGAAAGTACTTTCAAATGTGAAACCTGTCCTATTAAGGAGAAGGAAGCTCCAGGTGAATCACAGTAAGAAACTTTGAAACATAAGTCGTACCTGAAAAAAAGCCCCCTGTAGTTTTGACAGTAACTCTACAAAAAGGGAAAGTTTTCCCAAGTAATGAACTGCAGATGGGGATTTACCTGGGGATGGAAGTGGCTGTTCCCTTCCCTGAGGAGCACAGGAGATGGTGGGCTGGCCGTGCCGCAGCGCTGCCTCGAGCGACTGTATTCAGCACCCATCAACTGACCCAGCTTTTGAGTTTGAGAAAGACAGTTAAATGCCCTTTCTAACTGGAAAAGATACAGAGTAGGAGAACTGCTTTGCTCTGCTTTCGTTACTTCATGTGAAAAATAACTTATTACTTTTTAATTTCACTTTAGGGCATTCTCTGGGTATTCTTATGTTTACAAGGAACCCTATGGATGGGTTAAATGAAAAAAGCTTGGGTAGCGCAGTCTAGCTGATGACTTCATAGAGTTTTCCTCTAAACATAATCTTCATTTGTAATGATTTGAAGTATTTTGATACAATTATTTTGCTTGTCCAATTTTCCCAACTGCCAGTGGAAAAAACAAATAAAATGCAACCATTAGAAGTTTCACTGGGTGAAGTGGCTTGTTTTTTCATCCCTTTATGGATGCTGCTCTACTCTTATTTTCATTCCTGATGATTTAATTTTGCTGTATGGGTTTTTCCTAATAAAGTCTTAGCACTGTCTTTGTAATTTCAGTAATGTTACTCAGTAGTACGTGTATGTAATTTTGAAAACAAGTGTATTAACAGTGTAACACACATTTCTAATTAGGCATAGATACATTTGCCTCATTATTTTAGCCTATTTCCCTGATTCGTACTTTTGCATCGGTAACACAGGGAGTAAAACACTGTGGACAGGGAAGACCTTGTTAACATTGGCAGGCTTAGTTTTGACTTTTTTCTGTGGCTGCATGAAATGTCTTTATTGTCTATGAGTCATGGCCAGGGGAATCCTGTATGAAGTCCTCTAATTTTAGCAGCCAAAAGCATCTCCATGCAGCAATTTTTGCATTGAAATGAAAATATTTGTGTGTATTTTTCAGGATTGTTCTTACAATTTTTATTTTGGGAAAGAAAATAATAGTTTGGTACAGAGATCAGAGTAAAGTAGTTAATCGCTTACTTAACCTTTGCGAAGTTTACCTGGACACCTTGAAAGAAATGAAATAAAGATTACATTCTGTGTATGATCATTGTGCTCCAATATTGCCTATAACACTTTGTTTCCATCCCTCACAGAATAATAGTATTGTGGAATAGTGTTCAGCCTTTCATTCTGTACCACATATGTTCAAAACCACTTAAGGATACAGAGATTCCTGAATAAGTTGTTGCAGAGCAAATTACGGATTTTTTTTTTTTAGTTGCTCTATGCCTCGGTTTCCCCACGTGAACTGCGTGAATTGTATCATCTGGGAACTGTGCAGGAGTGCTGAGAGTGACTTGAGTAATATTTGTACAAAGCTGGGATAAGAGAAGGCATTAACTACAAAGCAGATGCTTTCATCCAGGGGAAGAGTCTGGTTTTTTGTCTTTTACTGTCAGTTGTTCAAGATGGGTTAATTTTTTACAAAATTCAAAGTCCAGGAGTGACACGTGAAGAATGAGTGACCGTATCATCCCTGCTTGCAAGACCTAATAGGAGGAGGAAGCTCTAACTATCTACTGTCAGCATTTGTTCTGATAAATGAATGGAGATGTATTATTCTGTATCCTCTGTGTTCTTGCCTTTAGGTGTTCATTTCAGTGATGGAAGACAAAGTGCAGACACATGAAATAATTACCCAGCAAGCTTGGCTGGAGCCTGTCAGTCTGTGTCAAGCTCCCTAGACTTCTTGAACCTCTGAATTGTTGAGCGCTTTTGCTGATTGTTGCATTCAGTGTTTGGTGTTAAAATCAAATGTGCTCTAGAAGTGACAAAAATGCCCTACTGTTTTGATGTATTTTAAGTCAAAATTTAATAGCTGTGTCCAAAATATAAAACTGAGCTCCCCTCAAGCCAAAACCCAGGCTTTTCTACTTTCCTATTTTACATGCAGAACCTTCTTTCATTTTGGCTTTTGCATTTTGACAGTTGCTCAGCAAAGATGATGTTTTTGCTCATGACAAATTTGTATGCGCCTTGTAGACAGGTCTTATAAAAGAGCCTTTTGTGAAGGACTGAAAGACAAATCAAACCTGGATCTAAACTGGGGCTAATCAGCTACACGGCAGACTCCTCGTTTGAAGAGTCCTAGTCATATCTAACAGTACTTTACCTTTATTATAAATAATACCTAATTTGAAACATTTATTGCCTTTTAACTTTTTTTATCATTCAATTTTAAATTCAAGTTACGAAAAGAGGGTATTAGGCTGATTAGCCAAATGTTGCTGAGGTGTATTGTTAGCAAGTAACCCACAAATTTGAAAGTTTAGGAAATAATTCCTGGTTGATAATCATTGGTTTGGTGTTTCAGTTACTGAAGTGTGATCTGTCCACTGAGCGCACTGAATAGGCTCCGTAGTTGTAATTCCTCCAACTGTTCTCCTGTGTGTTTATTCTTCAGGTACCGCCTCTGCTAACCCTCTGCCTGCTGCAGCTTTTTGTATTTTCTAGTCAAGTAGGCATTAATGGAAAAGTCTGCTGTGCCAGTGAGTGCTCCTGTCTCTCAACTCTGAATTTTCTTTGATTTCTAGTTGGAGATTGAGTTGGAAGGGACCTCGGGAGGTCATCTAGTCCAGCTTCCCGTTCAAAGACGGTCTCTTGTCACACTAGATCAGATTAGCTGTGAGGTTGCCTGGCTGAATCCTGAAAACCTCCAGGGATGGAAGACTGACTACACTTGTAGCTATCATCAAAGGAGTTCACCTGCTTCTAGAGGTCCAGTTAGTGCTGTTCTTGTTTATACAAGTCTGCTGAAACCCCATATCTTGAAAATGATCCTGTTCTAAGGAGGGTTTGAGGGAAGGTGGCTGATGGAGAGAGAAAGCAGATATTTTTGGAGAATCTACCTTAAGTAGTAATGTAGATTATAGTAGTCTGTTTAAAAAACAGTGAGAATCAGGTGAGTTAACTAAAAGGAGGGCTACAAGGAGGATTGCTTGTGTTTTAAAATAATATTTGTATGATTTTATTTTTATTTAAAATTTGGCTTAAAAGCAGTTTACATGTTGATGCTTGCATGATCCTTTCTACTTTGAAAGTTGCTCTTCATTTAGACAAACGGTTACTTCTTCAACAATGTGATTTTTACAGCATAACAGATAATAAGCAAATTTTAATGGTATCTAATCTTAGGTATTTCTAAGGAAGTGAAACAAATTTCTTGACAGACCAATGGTGGCTCTTGTATGCCATTTGTAAAATGAGGTTGTGGAACAGAAAATGCCAGGTAGAACTATTTTAACATGTGATTATCCTTTTAAAATATAAATTTATTTTCAGTGCAAAGATAGCGACTTGTAACACCACAGACAGAAAATCAGTTACAATTTTTGTTAGTACAGCTAAAATATTATCTGCTGCTACTAATTTCTTTTTGTTGTTCCACAATTGCTGTCTTCCTTCTGTTTTTTATTACGTCATCAATGGGGATAGAAATTCTGATATTGAAGCCTGAGTGTTGTAGTATCCTTCTTTCTATCCTTCTATGTACTTTTGCATCTCTCTGCAGTACCATGGTTGAATCACCTATTTCTGTGCTTGTGTGTATTTAAGCCACTTAATTTTTATTGTTTCTTAGGCATCATCCTCCACCAGCAAGCTCTTATGCAAGTGAACCACTGTTTGGTTTTGCTATTAATTGTTTTGTTAAAATGTAACTGGACCTTAAAGAACTGCATTTTGCAAATCTCCCAAACACCTTGTGCTGAAGTCCTCCACACATCTTAAAATGCTGGTGTAAACAAGCTACATAGAGGGACCTGGTTGTTGGATGGTGCTTAGTTTTCAGGTTGTTTTGAATATTTTCTTATCTGTTAACTTGTTCTGTTTGGTTGTTTCAGAGAATTTCAGGAAAGAGGTTTTCTCTCTCACGTAAGGTCTGTCCAAATAGTTGACTCCCTTCATTATCAAATCCTAAATAAGTAGTTCATTTCCATCTCCTGAGTGTGAAGGATAGGATATATTAAGAAAAATTCAACTCTGATTTGAGCATAGAGCCTCTCCAGATGTGTCAGTTACCACCGATGCACTGTGGCATGCGAGGGAGGATAGCAAGTGCTCCTTGATTGCTCTGTGATACTGTGAGATGTATGTACACACATTGTTTTTAAGGGAATGTTTTAGGGGTTGGGGTTTGGGTTTGGTTTTTTTTAAGCCCTTGAGTAAAATGAGCCCTATGTTTTGTTTGCCCATGTTTTCTGCCTTTTGCTGTTGCTGACTTCTCACTAGTTGCAGCTTACGAAGAAGTCTGTTTTCAGTGTAATGGGATGGGTTGCAGAAAGACAGTCAAAGCAGCAAACCTCTCGGTAGTGCAGCTGAGGATGTAGCTATAACGACATCTGATTTGTTTTCAGTCAGTCTTTTTCGGCTTTCCCATCTTCATGCTTCCTTTTCAGAGATGTTGTGCAACGTTGGTCTCGTGTCTTTTGCCAAGTAGTTATATGATATTGTCTCTTTTTTAAAAATACCTATAAAATGAAGAATGTGTTTGACTTATTAGATCGATGCAATCGTATTTTGTGTTTGTGTTTTGAATCTACAGAAAACTTGATTGCAGTTAGGCAAAAAGTGAAGAATAATGAAATGATTAGACAGAAGTCAAATAGAGACATGCATATCAGTGCAGTGAATACTGAATGCAAAGTGAGCATGAATGGAAAGCTCCCTTGAAACATTTGCAAAATCACTGATGTTTGGAAATATAACTGCAGGACAATCTTTTGAGGTGATAGATATCATTTGATAATATTTTCTCTCTTTCTGTAGGGCATCAGCTTCAACTGTTTGACTCTCAGTAGCTACATGTTAGCTAATTAATCATACAATTTGCTGTCATGTTACTGGGTGAACCTGTATCCTGGCAGCAGCATGAATTTGAGATCAGGGTTTCCTAATGATTGAAATAGCTGTAATAGCCCTGGCCCTCATGGTTGACTTCAGCTTTCCTCAGGTTGCTTTTTAGAAAAATCTTTGATATAAGGTTACTCAAAAGTTCTGTCTGCTAATACAGATAGTTTGCAGATGTATGTATTAACATCGCTGAGTCCCATTATCTTCTTTATACAATATATTTTTAATTAAAACACCATACTACAGTAATACATTGGTATATTGTACATGTGTTTGATATCAAACTATTCTGTAGCATCTACTCTGTGATGAAGCAGAGATTTTTGTTTTTAATGGGTTATGGTTTTTTGTTTATGCTATCATCAGACCTTTTCGTAGGAAAACAGAGCTTTCTGTTGGATGGAATACTTCAGAGGATTTGCCTAGAGAGTTTTCAATCAAAAAATTATTGAACTTTTATCCTAAGAAACCTTTGAGCTGGACAGTGTAACTGTATAATGTGAACAGCCGTCTCAAGAAAAGGAAAAATATAAACAGTAAGTTTAAAACAAAAAAACCCAAAAGTAACCTTGCCTTAAACTACACTGTCATTTATCTGCATATTTAAAATTTTGTCTGTGTGCAGGGAATGCCTTTAGTCAGTGTAAAAATCTAATTAAATCTTCTCATGGTAGTGATTCATAGCTGACCCTCTCTTTATTGGAGCATCTTATTAGAATAATAAACCACTCCCTGCTGAGAGACACTGTCATTGACAGACAGGCGAGACACTGGCTGCTGATTAGAAAAGGTTGATCGGGCTGGTATTGTCTTCAAAGTCTGCATTTTATTGTCCCTTCTGTAGCCCAACTTTTGAGATGCTGTTTGGCAGAGTCCAAGTTCTTGCTTGTGACCCTGGACAGTCCCATCCGGTGTTGGATTATTTCATGCCACTCATTTATGTGACAGAGAGCAGTCTTTTTTTCTCTTCTCTTTAATTAAGGACTATGAGTGCATAGAGACTTTTTTTTTTTAATCTGTACCTATTTACTATTAGAAATTACCTGACAATTTGAATTTCTTTACTTTGGGTAACCAACTTGACATTCCTCTTAAAGGAACTAGCTTTTTACAAGTTTTGAGTCCAATATTTGTGAAGTAGATGCTCAGAATTAGGGAAACATACCTAGGAACAAAGCTAGGCAGTGTTAATAATCATGTTTGTATTTACCTAAGGAGATCTTCATTCCTTGTTTTTCACTTAAGCGGTTTTCTCTGTTAGTATACTTACATAAACAGAATTGTATTATTTTTTAATAGGCTGAACATGTCTCCCTGATAGCACTGGACACAGTAGTTCTAAAGCGGTTATTCTACTTCAGATGTATTTGGCATAAAAGCTGGTTTATGTTTTACTTCTTTAGGGAAGCTCTGCAGGTAACATAAAGTGATGCAGGTATAAGGATATACTTATGAACAGAACTGTATTTGCTCACTGTGGTGGTGCTTTGGCTTTAGTCCAGGTTTCAACCCTGAGAAGTACTTTAAACTCTGCTCTGCCTGTTCCGCGCAGTGGAGGAACACAGGCAAAGCAGCGACTCCAGTGTTTGAAAAGCCACAGTGAACATAAAGCCTGTCTGATCTCCGCTGTGGTTGCATGCTGATCCTTGTGTGCGAGGGGGAATAAGATCAGAGGAGAAAGAACCTGATTACAAGAGTGGGAAAATAGCCAAAAAGGTGTAGCAAATTTCTGCAGTCACTTTGCTGAGGTGTCTGGACTGTATTTGGCAAGCCCAGAGTAACTGCCATAAGTGCTTTCCTTTAACCAGCTCTGGTGTTTACTTCTGCTAGTGGTGGTGATGTTTAAAGAGAGTATTTTTTCAGAGAATTTGCTGAAGGGAATTATTGACTTGCAGTGGAAGCCACGCACTTCATTTCCATGAGCCCTGTAAAAATCCCAACCTAAGGAACAGCTTTTCATGTTGGAGGAAGAAATGATGAAAGTGTGTTTTTTAGAAAATAGTATTTTGAAGGGCTTCTCTCTCCAAAATGTTTGTACTGGGACAGTCCTGAGTTTAGAAATGTCTGATTGTACTTGTTCTGTGCAGTTTTAGTGCTGGAGTGTAAAGATGACCTTGAAGGAATCTTTTGATAAACCTCTGAGTTTTCAGACAGATTTTTCATCTCTAGTATCACAGGCAGATTGCAATACTTGGTCAGAGCATAATCCTGAAGAGAAAAAAATCAGGACTAATTATGAAATTCCCTCAAGAAAACTTAAAGTAGGTGATCACAAAAGTTGAAATTGGTATTTGGTAGGAGTTTGTGTAATAAATTGCACTGGGCTGTACAAGCAATCATTTGTTACAGTATTTAATCTTTTCTGGTTTTTTCTTCACCTTTACGTCCCTATTAATTACAGAAGAACAAATTGATCTTAAGTGTCCTTAAAGGCTGCTGTCAAGTATCCGAAGTACCCTTAGAACTAGTGCTATTAAGATTTGTCTGTTTTTACCACAGTTTATAATTTAATAAAGCACTAGATCTTGAAGTGGATGCTCTTTTTGAGTGGCTGCTTGAAGTTTGTTGGTGAGGCCTAAAATCTGGGTCTTTACTTCCTAGTCCTATGTATTCCAACATCTTGTTCTATAAGAATAATATATAATTCTAATGGAAGAAATTAGAAATGTAATAATACATCACTGTGAGGACTTGAATGAAATGACAGAGGCCATACTTTTAATGCCTTCATGTCTGTGATGGGGTTTTTTTGGTTGTGCTTTTTCTCTTGCCTAGTTTGCTCCTTCAGGCTGAGATGTTAGCATGGTGACAAGCTTTTGAAATCAGCTTGCAAAATACAACAAGAGCCCAGTGCAGATTCTAAGGTAATAGACAGCACTGCGTCTTAGCTTGGATCTGTAGGAATTAAACCATTTTGCATTTTGACTGTCTTATCCCAGTAGCTTCTAACAGGCCATGAAACATTAGCTATGATAGAGTCAATAACTGTACAACACAACACACCCTACATGCATTAAATACTGAAATAAATAATGAAGCTCTGGTACGCATGCTGGTGCCTGCATTAGATGCTTACGTGGGAGAGACAATAAGCTATTGTATTTTTAGCTGAAGTTAAAAGAAACACACATTATAGATGAGATGGGTTTTCAGAGTACTGAGCTATTGCGAATTTAAAGAATGTTTTAAAACCACATCATACTGACTGCAAACCATCAGAGTGTGATTCAAGTAGGGGGCACTTTTCAGAAAAGCAGAAAACGTCAGGGCTTTGATAACTTAACGGGTAGAAACACAACCTGTCTTATGAAATGGTCCGCTCTGCTCTGCTCTTTTGATACGTTAGCCATTCCCCAGAGCGTTATATCCTTAATCCTCCCTTTCTCCCATCCTCTGGAACTTCTGTTGCCTTCACTAAGTTGTGGGACTTGGTGTGCGTAACATAAATGATTACTAAGATCTCCTCCTTCCAGCAGTGCTAGTTATATGGTCAAGCATAGTGTATAAAAAGGTCTAACTGTGCAAAACATAGTATGTTTCCTATTCATCAATCTCTCCACCCAAAGGTAAAATCTAGCTGGTTTTGATAGGTATGGAATACGTAATAGATATCATGCATCATCTGTTGCTTTTCATAAAAGGAGGTAAGTACTGTAATTTCTGCTCTGTTGAGGGAGAAATAAAGCACAAAGAAAGCAAGAAAACTTTGCTATTGAAGTAATTCTTCAATAGCAGAGGTGAAAATAACGTTATAAAATACTGAATTCTGGCTTTAGAAGGCTGAATTCAGGAGTGACAGCGTGGAGTAAGGTGCAGCATCAGGATCCCATCAGGCAGCCAGTCCACACAATGGGACCTTTCCCATCTGCGGGGAGCCCCATTTACTTTGTTTGGGAGTCTGGCTGGGCAGGTGGGCTGATAACTGTCATCTTGTCTAGAAGCAGGACTGAACTTGATGCGTTATTTTGAGGCCTTTGTCAAAGCACCGTCTGGTGTTTACTGAACATCAGCATGTCACAGTTTAATCCTCTCTCCCTCGCTGCATGATTGACTAGTGAGTGCCGGAGAGGTGGTTTCACCTTACAGTGCAGACCCAAGCAACCTTGGATGAGCTCTGCTGCACCACAGGTGGTGGAGAGGGTGGGGATTATCCATCTCTCAAACCTCATCGGGGGGAACCATGTGTAGTTTGTGCAAACTTTTTTTTTCTTTTTTTTTAAAGGCCAGCTGGATCTCTTGGCTTGAGTTTCTCCTGAGCACTTTTGGCACAGCTTTATAGTGTGGAAACATGTATGTGCGTGTGCAAATTTAGGCTAACAGGTGGAGCATAAATTGCTTGACAAGTTAGGAGTAATTCAAGAACCATCTTTGTAGGTAAACACTGATGTAATAATTCTGATTCTCATCCAAGCCCCTGAAAATTACTGTTGTTAGCATTTATTGTTGGGCTGTGGAGCAACATCTAGTTTCATGAAGAAGTGGAAATATAAACAATACATATGTGCCATGAAGTATTGCTTCTGGAATTCTATTACTAGTGATGCTGCATAGTTAGGGAGGGCTGTTTTTCCTCTCGAGGTATGTGTAAAGGAGTTACTGTTTTCCATAAAGCACAGACTAGTAACAGGCTCAGACAAGATCCTGGTGATGACTGTAAAGTAGATGCATGCTTGTTTTGTTACCCAGCTTTCACACATTCTAATATCTATATTCCTCTCTTGATTACTGCTGTGAATTAAAGGCATTTTGAAGAGCGTTCCACATAAGTATAAAGAAAGCTATTTCAACAATATGATAAAATACCTATGGGAATTTGACTGCAAGGTCTGTAGTTGTAACTTAAAGTTTTCATTATTAAAGTTATGCTTTTTAAGGTGGTGCACTGGAATTTGATATTGTGAACAGATGTCTTTTTGCTCTGTCTTAAAAAACAAACTATGCACTGACAAAATGTGTGTTTTCAGAGTGCGTTAAGGAGGTATTCGTATTTAACTTACATGTGCAGATGTCCGGAGTCTGTTTGATTCAGGGCCAGGTTTGCATTTCGTAAGCATTCAGCATGAGAACCTGTGTGCATTCGTAGCATCACTGTCAGCTCATACCTTTGAGGACTTTCCTCGCAGGTTGACACCACATTGCTTATCAATAGATTCACAGTAGCACTGAAGAATTCAGAATTGTGTTTGTTGAATAAACAATACAGTATAAGTAACACATTTTAGCATAAAACAATTTTTTACTGTTGTAATAGAATGACCCCAGCGTACAGTATTCCTGGCCCAAGCTGCATGGTCCCAGCAGGAATTGTGCTGGCACACAGTGTGTGCAGCCACACCAGGGAGCTGAATCATGAAACCGGTTTAGATTTAAACTAATACATTTTTCTTTTTCTTTTTCTTTTTTTTTTAAAGCCAGATCAGTTGTGTGATCCAGCTCTCCCAGCACAGCACAGTTGAGGGGGCTGTACACTGCAGTGTGCGGGAGGGGATGTGTCAGTGCCTTATGGCAGTATTGGTGCTGAAGACTGAAAATTGTTGAATCACAGCCTCAGGTTTCTAAATGTCTTTGCAAATCCAACCCTTAAACACTCTGTCTTGGCTTCTAGAGAACTGTCCAAACGGCTTCACATGCATCCTTAAGTGCTGTACCAGGTTTGGCCTTTTGTGAGTGAGAAGTGCAGATGGTTAAGTGTTTGATACAGCTATATGTGCATATGCTTTTGAAGCAGACCACCCTGTGTTTATATGTAAACACTTCTAGACTATTTAGGCACATAACTTAATCTTTTGCATCCACTCAATAATAAAACATAATTCCTCTATGACCAAAATAACATCCCTAGCAAAGTTGAAAACAAGCTGACTTGCAAGAATAAATGGAAACCTGCCTTCTTTCAGGTTTGCAGTTGAATCTTCCAGTGCTTTCAAATGCGTGTTGTCTCACTTCTCCACTGCAGGGTTGGGCATGAATCTTAGTGAATTTGTTCCTTAGGACCTTTGTCCAAGGTCTCTTAGCAAATTTGTTCCTTACAGTCTGTGCATTCTGGCTTGCTTCTTCCCACACCTGTGATTTCATATTGCCAAGACACTCCAGTGCTGAAACTCCCTCATGCTGATGATATGTTATAGCCCCACGACAGAAGAGCCATGTATAACTGGAGAGACTCAGGTTTGCCCCTTCTGCCCTCAACTTACC
This sequence comes from Morus bassanus, assembly GCA_031468815.1. Classification (NCBI taxonomy): domain Eukaryota; kingdom Metazoa; phylum Chordata; class Aves; order Suliformes; family Sulidae; genus Morus; species Morus bassanus. The sequence continues at coordinate 5,698,028 of CM062586.1, forward strand.
TCATGGTAGATAGAAGTCAGTTAGTTATTTGAAAGAGGTAACATTTTTGCTTTATAACATATCATGAATACAGATTTCACAGCAGGAACGGAGGCATTGAAGGAGTAGCAGAAGACCGAGTTAGTGTGCAGATGAGAAGGGAACAGAAGGAAACAAGATGAGCCAGGAGGAGCCTGGCTGGAGTCTTCCAGCAACAGAAACTTGGAAACTGGGTGAGAAGAGAGAGGAAAGCACTGAAGCAGTGTGTTCGGAAAGGACAAGAGGACAGTGTTAACAACTCTGAGAGGAGACAGCCTGGCAAGGAAGTTTATAGCTGGAGAAGTTGGTCAAAACAAGCAAGTGATTTTTAGGACTGGAGCCAGGAAACATGAGCTTTTTTATAGAGGTTCTAGAGAACAGAGGAGCAAGAGCCTAAATTAACAATAAAAAACCCCAACAAAACCTCTGGAATTTGGGGAAAGAGGCAGAGACTTCCAGGATTGATGTACTGATGTCACGGATTGTGCCAGCTGTCTAATTTAGTCTTGAGTCTTGAAGTCGCTTTCTCAGCGTGAGAGCTGTTGAATTTCTTTTCACGCTCTTCATTGCCTATCCAAGCAGGAAGTGTCTTCTCACAAAAGCTGGCAGAGGTCACTGTTTTAATAACTGTTGTTAATTGATGCTTCTGAAAAGCCTTCTATCAACTTGAATTTGCTACCTGCAGAGACTTGCTCAGCAGGTAGCTGACTCAAATTAAAACTGTAATTCATTGATTAATAAATCACACTGGAATCGTGACTACCTTGTATGTTTTAAAATATACTATTTCTCTAATCAGGTCGCCTGAAAACTATTTAATCTCTGTATAAAATCTACAGTATTTAAAATCCTGCCCCTGCTAAAAGCTATCGAGCCCGGTTCTGCAAAAAATAGCTGTTCCATAGGTCTTAGTAGAGTGCAGGCATGCTCTTTGTACAATGCCTTCATTAGCGGAAACTGCATATGCTAGCAAGAGTCTGCAGGGCCAGCCCATGCTTCTGAAATATCAGACATGTGAAAAGAAATTATTAGCTGTGTTGAAAATAGTAACTGGGGAAAAAAACCCCAAAAACTGGGAGCAAGTAAATACTGTGCTAGTAAGTGAGAGAATGTGTGGAGAGTTTCCCCTATTGCTGTCCAGAATATCGTGAATCCAGATTCAACAGAGTTGTAGAGTTTCTCTTCATGTCATACGTGGTGTTTTCCACTGACTGTATAGGAAAGATTACACTCTTATATTACAAACGTGGAGGGTTTTTTCCCCTTCCCCCTCCCCTTCTCTGTCTCCCCAAGACCATTTAGCAAAATTTTCTTTCTTCCGAAAGACCTCCTCAGAAAAGTATTATTAATACCTATATTTCTAATCTTTAAATTGTTGTATTGAGTGGAAAAAATGAACAGCATGCAAGTTAAACATTGTGTGGGATAAATACTATTTAAATCTTGTCTAAGCTGTTAAACATCACACTAACATTGGATCACTGGATCTAATCCAGTAAAAATTAAAAAAAAAAAAAAAAAAACTAAAAAGAGAGGTCACGTTAGAGAACTAAACCATCTGTCCGGAGTGGAATTGAAAGACATTTATAATGAACTACTTTTCTATATTACTGTCTTTTGGGGGGCCTTTGTGTGAATCAGATGTTACCAGACCATTCATTGACAAAGGTGGTTCCTCAATTATTTCTACCTTGTCAACCCGATGTTTTAGTAGGGAACCTCTCATTTAGTATTTTGCATAACTAGTAAGTCCCTTATAAACAGTATTTTCTAACTGGCTTCAAAAGTGTCTTCTGTCCCAGGCATTGTTTCTCTAATACAGACTGAAGGACTTATGTATACGCTTCTTGGCAAAATGGTAGAGAGATTTTCGAAGAATATTTCTGTTGCTTTATTCTGGGGTTGATTTTTCTGCATGTTCATAATAAGACTTCATTTGGAGCATAAAATTTTGAATTAATTTTAGTCTTTGCTAATGTTCATGAAGTAGATTGTTGTGTTTTGACTTCTGTGGTATTAATGTAGCATTTTTGTAGAAAAAGTATTCTACTACATTAAAATTAAAATAACAATTGATAGTGTTAATAGCCTTGGAGAGCATCTGATGTCAGGTCTGATCTTACTGGCTGGTTCTGTTGCACATTCAGATGCATACCCCTGAATGATACTGTTTATCATTTTTAAAATAAAGATTTTCTGTCAAAAATATAATTTTAAAACCTCCTTAAAAATTATGAATCTGTGTCATGAAGGAGAGAAGGATGAGAAAAAAATAAGAGAGGGAAGTTGGTACAAACCTGCTATTAAAGCTTCTTTAAAAATCCTCCCTCTGACCCGTAAAATTATATTAGCAAAATTGCTTTAGTATTTGATAGGATTTAATGATCGGAAGTCCTGTTGGTCAAGTCTGTTGTTCTTTTCTGACTAGGGTGCAGACAGGTCTGGATTAGGATGCAGGTATTGATGAGGTTACTTGAAGCTTTTTTGAATAGAATGAGACTAACTTAGGATGTTGCAATTATAAGGGGTTAATGTATGGTCTTTTGAGGCCTAGAAGAATAAGAAAGATGAAATTCTGTCTATAGAGAGTTTAAATCCTGTGCTGTAATTAAATGTGTAGATGACTGGGTATGATCTTTTGCAGTCGTTTGTGATCTGTTTTCAGACCTTTTTGAGCATCCTTTGTATGATAGAGAAGCTATCGGGAGGGAGTTTGTCTAGATGCTCTATTCAACCCCTTGAAGGTGGAATAATGCCTGTTCCTGGACAAGAGGGGAAGCTACTACCGTAAAATTTCAGCTTGTATTTAATTTTGAGAAGTCCATGATTTTTTTTTCTTAAGATTAAGATACGTCAAATGTTTGAGCAAATCTATTTCCATTTGCTTTTCGCTGCTTTGCGTTATTTCTCCTGGGTTTGTAAATGCTTGTTCCAACCAGCATCTTTTGTAAGTAGGAGAAAACTGAGATATACGTTAGAAGTTAGAAGTGCTCATTGGCAAAGTAAAATTAGATTTTTCTCCATCCTTAACTGCTGCATTTCTCTGAGACTGTGTAAGAGGTTCTGTAACATAAATAGGAACTATCGTCTTTTTGAGCTAAAACTGATTGGACAGAGATGCGTAAGTTGTGACTCTGCTTATTTTGGCACTAAATTAATGTATTTCAGTTCTGTAAAATAAGTTCCAGACAGCAGTTTTTTCTCTGACCCTCTTTCCAGACAGCCTCAGGAGTGCACTTTATCTTGTCTTTATCATATGTTCTTCAGTTTTCTCTAAAGTCGTCACCAGTTACACTTTTACATTACTTTGCTGCATCTGATTTATCATATCCATCCCTTTGCAAGATGTTTTACCAGATGTCCTCTCTGAAGGGCATATCTATAGAAGAATTTTGCCTTAGATTAGGTTCTTTGTCATTTTATATTTGAGGCCACCATGTAGGCAGGCTAATTTAGTAATTATATATGCATCTTTGAAGAATCCTTCTGTTCTGATGAGTCCTGAGGAAACCCTGATGTCTACTTGAAAAAAGGCAAAGGGGCAAAACAATGATATGTACATCAATGCTCTTTTATCGTATTATTCTTGGATTTTTTTCTCACACCCTCTTGAATGAGAAGAGAAGAAAAAGGCTACCTGTGTGGATGGTCCTGGTAGAGTTGCTGAGCCTTGCCAAAGTAAAACATTATATTTCCGTAAGTGTGTGTTTTTAGTTTTCTTTTTTTGACAACTGACTTAGGAAGAGTGGTACAAAATTAACAGGCTTCTAAGCCCAAGGTATCTTAGTAACTCATCTTTAAGTTCTTTCAGGAGCTGGTTAATACAAATTAAAATATTTCGGTTTTGCTGTATGTGTGATTTCACGTAAAGGGAAGACTCTTCACAAGCTCCCTGTGAATTCCCTGTTCTGCCTTATATTGCTCAGGTAGTAGAAGGTGACAGGTGGGGTTGAGTCAAGTTTTAAGGCACACAGTAAAGACAATTTTTACATTTAAAAAATAATCAGATCTAAGAAAGAGTTGAAGAATTGGTTACATCCAACCAGCCTGGATCACATTTTTGAAGGATAAATGTACATGTCACCTGGGGCTTTTTGGAAGGACCCAAGCAGATTAAATGCCCAAGTCCAGCTGTTGTTGATATGATTTAAAATTACTTGAATTTCCCTTCCTTAATGCGTATAGACTGTGCCAGTGTGTAAACAGCCCTTGTTTTATGCAGCTTCATATTTTGACTGTTTTTAACTTCTTATTACCCAAAGTTTGGAAAATTAGAAAACTTTAAGTTATGCAATAACCTGCATCATAGTGTGCAAGGCTATAAGACACGTTCCTAACCACATACTTAACAAGAGACACAGAATCTCTCCTTGCCTGTTTCTCAGTCAGTCATCTCTCTTCACGCACAAGCGATAGCTTAGTTTATTTGCGGAGCCTGGAGTAATTGCATTTACGAAACAATATAAACTCTAATGCTGTATAAAAAAAGTATGGGATTCAGTAATGTTTAAAATTAGTTACGTGCGTACTGTTGATGTGTAGCTTACTCATCCTGAAGCACTGTCTTACGTGTCTCCTCTTTCACCAGCTAAGGAAGTTCTTGGTTTATGGATGTTTTGACTTTGCTTATCAGCAAGCAAGCTGTTAATGAGTCACTCAAGTGAACGGGGAAACTTTTTTCTGCAAAAGAAGTGTGGATTAAGATTGTTATGCAAAATTTTCATAGCTAATTCCATTCTTTTGTTATTTTTTAAAGTGGGCTGACTTTACCAGCTGTGTAAGTATAGCTTTCTTGATTTTATTTTCTTTTTTTTTTTGATAATTTTTAATCCCTTGCAAAATACGAATTGGAGCATAGCACCTCATTGGTTTTTGGGCGGGGTAGCAACTGCCATTGAACTGAATGACTTTGAAGAGCAAGAAATCAACATTTTTTTGCCTTTATTTAAGCAGGTTAAAGGGAACTAATTAGATTTTTCAGTTTTACTGCTAATCTAACTGGGGCAACCAATTTTTCCAAAATGTTTTTTTCAGAGCACGTAGGTGGGCTAGCATGAAAACAGTTTTATCAATAAATTCATTCATGGATCTGATCAAGTTGCAGAGTTTGTAGATGCGTGCGGTAACAAGGCAGCGGTGCCGCTCCCTTCTTCTGCCTACTTCAGGAGAACTGAAAGTAGTATGGGAGGACAGGTTAGGGCATAGATGATACAGATTGTCTTGTAAACTCTGCTAAAGGAAACACTGTGCATTTTAACGTGTCCAGAGGAATGGCCGAAGGATGTGAGAGATGCCCATGGGATGGGGCGATGCATCCTGGGAAACAAGGTCTCTGGAAGGAAGTTTTCACTGTAAATGGATGTCAGCTCTTAATACGATACCAGGGAGCCAAAACAAATGTATGCCGCCTCGCTTTGGTCTGCATAAGCAGAGGGATTATACCCAGCAGAAAGGATGTTATTTTACCGCTGTGTTTGATCACCCCAGAGAAACTCCTGGAATGTACTAGCCAATTTCAGAGTCACCAGTGCATGAAATAACTTGGGACCATTAAAAAAAAAAAACAAAAACAAAAAACAAAACAAAACAACCAAACCTCTAAGAATTGGTTGAAGACTTTGAGAAAAACTCTACTTGTTTAGTTTATCAAAGAAAGGGTAAGGAGGTGACAATGTATGAATTCCTACACTGGAATAATGTATCCTTTGACCCTCTGAGGCAAAAGTATGGAAATATGATGGCAAGAGTTTGAGGCTGACAGATTTGGACTAAAACTTAAGTGAGTGCATGTTTTTAAGGGCAGAGTAATTAATTTTCGAAACAACTTACACAGGACTGTGGTATGTTTCCTCTTGTCACTAACTTTTTGAGTTATGCTTGCATGTGTTTTTGAAGAATATGCAGGTATCAAAGAGAAATTAATTCAGGAAAGTCCTGTGGACATTGTTAAAAAGGAGTAATAATCTGAGTCTGTGGCAAGGAGCGTGTGTGTTAATTCTGTTGTTTTGGTTTGTTTGGTAGATATGTTGATGACGTGATCAATCGCATTGATAGGATGTTCCCTGAAATGTCTATCCAGCTATCCCGGCCAAATGGAACCTCAGCAATGCTTCTGGTAAGTTGGATCATTTAATCCCCTGAGATGGATTTCTTAAGGGATTTAATTACTGTTCCTAAAATGCAGATTATTAAAGACTTTTTTTTTTTTTCCAGAAACATACTGTTCTTCATTTGTCACAGCAGTGTAGGATCTTTCTTGCTCTTAGGCAAATGAGTGATAAAAAGAATTTCACCTTTAAACGAAGTATCTATTACTTTTTATTGTTAAATGTGATTGTAGAAATATGAGCTGAAACTCAAATATTCCCTGCATTTTTCAGCAGTCTTGGCAATGAGTGAGTCCTAATCATGATAATTAAGAAGGAAAAGAGTGGTCAGAGGAAGAAAAGGAGGAGGAAACCAATATGATTTAAATTCGTTCAAATTGTTCTTGGGTCAGTGAATTTCTGTTATATGATCAAGTCAAGAATATGCCTTTGAAGTAAATGAGCAGTAAAGCCTGGATTAGAGATAAACAAGTCCGATACATTCGACTTATTTCTGCCTGACCAAGCAAGATTTCATTCCAGAAGAAGCTATTGTTCACATGAATTTTCACAGGCAGCTGTTGTGCTTATAGCAAGAGAAGTCTTTAAAGCTTTTACTGTAAGACAGCAATAAGACAGCAACATGGAAGTAGAGTCTATAGCATAGCACCTCTAGCTTTTCCTCTAGTAGGGTGAAAGGCAGAAGTCACATCTTTTGCCAAATTTTAAATAAAACTAGAAAATATACTGAATACACAGGTGGAGAACTGAGACCAGATCAGTCTTTTCCATCTCAGATTTCTCATGGCACTTTGTTGTGGTTTAGCCCCGGTCAGCAACTAAGCACCACACAGCCGCTCGCTCACTCCCCCACCCTCGTGGGATGGGGGAGAGAATCGGAAGGGCCAAAGTAAGAAAACTCGTGGGTTGAGATAGGAACAGTTTAATAATTAGAATAAAACAGCAATAATACTAATATAATGAAAAGGAAAATAATGAGCGAGAGAGAGATGAAACACTGGAAGAAGAGGGAAAAAAAAACCAAAAAAAACCCCAAAACTGAACAACAAGTGCTGCAACCGCTCACCACCCGCCGACCGACGCTGCCGGTCCCCGAGCCGCGATCGCTGCCTCCCCCGGCCAATTTCCCCCAGTTAATATACTGGGCATGACGTCACATGATATGGAATACCCTTTGGCCAATTCGAATCAGCTCTCCTGGTTGTATCCCCTCCCCTCCCGGCTTCTTGTGCACCTGGCAGAGCATGGGAAGCTGGAAAGTCCTTGACTAGTGTAAACACTACCCAGCAACAACTAAAACACCAGGGTGTTATCAACATTATTTACATACCAAGTTTAAAACACAGCACTATGCTAGCTACAGTGAAGAAAATCAACTACCCCAGCTAAAACCATGACACACTTCCTCTTATTTTTTCCTTTCTCACGTATGCTGTTACAAAAGGGTTGGGTGTAGTGTACATGAGTGTATTTCTCGTTTTCTAGCAAATGGCAAAATGAATCTGAAAATCAGATATTTTGTCAAAACAAAATTGTTGAGTCAATGTAAGTCAATGTTAGGGTCACTCCTTAGATTTTATATTGGTTTTAGAGTTTGTTGACTTTAAAACACTATTATGGTTAGATTTTTGCCTGTATTTTTCAAAGGTTCTGTTAATTTCTCTATGGTAAGTATAGCTGTGATTATGTTTAGTTTTAATTAATCAACTATCTAACATCCCATTATTAACTTTCTTTGAACAGCCCCAAATTTGCAAGAGATTAACTGAGTCAGAGGTTAAAATAAACAGCTGGCATTAAAACATTTAATCTGCAATTGTTGGATTCACCAAGTGGAACAATATATTCCAGAAAGAATTGAATTAATTAGTGCAGTCTTAGCTATAAGAGCTATAAAGAGCTATAAGTCTTGGAAGCTTTTGCATTTCCTCTTAAGCTGACTTTATATTTAACTATTTTGTTCTAGAAAAATCTCTGGCTTTACTTCCTTACTTTGAAACCCTTTGCATTCTCTTAGAGCCCCTCTTTGCATATAGTAGGGACCTTCCACTTCTACTGGCTTTTTGAGGTCAGAAAATAGATGATGCTTTTCAGGACTCAGGCACAATTAGGAGATCAGGTGAATTATCCTGGATACGACTGATAAGGAATAAGGTAGGGTGGTAACTGTAGAAGAAGCCTGTTCCACAAGCAGTAGTAATTTAGTGAATTCCATGTTGCAGTTGCTCTTTAAATCAAGGATATTAGTTGCTACAAGATAGCAGCCCTGTATTGAACCAGTGGTATGCATATTTTCCTTGGATCAGAGATCAAAAAGATTGTTTTTAAAGTATTTTTGTATGTGATTGTGTGATGGGTTTATAATTTTTTTCTTTTAGGCAGGTTTTCCCTCTTTTCCATCTGTCTCAGTTGATGTTGCCAATATGGCACTTTCCATCTGGCCCTGACTGCTACAAAAGCTTTTGCTGTTTTCAGCCACAAATCATTCAGTGAAAGGTGCTGCAGGATGGGCAGTGTGAAGAGCACCTCCCCCAGAAGAAGGGAGGTTTTTTCAGTACTTGTGATTTCTCACTCTGAACTTATCCCAAGTTAGATTTGGAGTTGCTCCCTTGCAGCAGCATGGTTTACCACAATACCAAAGGATTCAGATAATGCTTATTTTATGTAAAAATATTTCACAACCATGCTGTTTGCCCAGAGTTAATTAACTAACTGTATAATCTCAACGATTTTCATCCTTGGACTGTTCATGTCGTACCTGTCGTTGCTTTTGAAGGTCTTTGACCCAGAGGTCTAGTTGTTGTATTAAAGCATCTTTAAACACAATCATTCCATTTACCAGAAAAAAACAGGTATCCATCTTCAAAGGCACTGGTAAGCACTATAAATATTTTAAGAATGGCAAATGATTGGAAGGAGATGGGGAAGAAGGGGAAGGGATTGCCTGTGAGATTCTTTGAAACTTCAGAATAGCTGGAGACTTTGCCAAACAAATCATCTTTAGAAAAAAGACCTAATACAGAAAGTTTGAGCCCCAGACTCTACAACTTCACGTGCACATGGAAATCAATTCATGTCCTTAGCGGTAGAGGTGGGACTTTCATGGTCTAAGATTCATCCAGTGTTTCAAGAGGAATAATTAGCAGCTGCATGAGCCTGCTGGTCAAACTCTTCCGGCGAGTAACCTTTGTGTTAAGCTGGGTTGTCCCTCACCAGGGTACAGCTTTCACATAAGCCAAGAACTTTAAGCAAAGAGAAAAATAAACTATTCCTGAGAGCATAAATGCTGTGACTTGAAAGGTTGCTACCTCCTAGTCCTTTGAGGTTACTGTTTCATCCAGACAATAAGGAGGTTTTTTATACTTTAGATTTATACACAGCAATTGTACCTCATTAGTCTGGATTTATGCTACACAGACCAAACACATAAATAATTGAAACCTTTCAGAGCTGTGTGAAATCCTCAACTGATTTTAAAAGCAGTTTATCATGGCATTTCAAGGTGCTGTTTAATCCCAATCTTCACTCGTGATTTTTCAATTAATCTTTTAATTGCACTATGCATAAAAAAGACTAAACATAGAATTATATCAGCTTTAATAAGTGTTATGCAAAATTAATTTCCAGCAGCAGCAGAGGGAACCACGGACTCCTTAAGGTTTTTGTGAGTTTTTGTTGGTCAAATGACAAGAACTGTAAACTGATAAACCTCATCTCGTATGTTAAGAAAACATGAATTGATTTTTAATTAATTAAAAATACCTAGATTTTTGCTTATTTTGAATGATTAGTTGTATTCCTAGATATAGGTTATTTTTTTCCTAATACAATAACTCGATGGTGTGATTATTATATGATGGTTTCACACACTTTGTTTCCGTTATCAAATATCAGAATATTTTTTTTCAGTGTGAAACAATTCCTGGTACAATTCATTCATTCATTAATATCAGAATTATTTTAGAAGACAGTAAACATTAGCCCTACTTTTCCAGTTGACTTCCTTAGGGTCATGTACCAAGCCAGTCCTAGTCAGGTGTAGAAAATTATCTTCTTGTCTTCATCTGGGAACTACTTTGTCTTTAGAATCATTTGTCTCCCCAGTGTTTGTAATGCTATATAAAAGCACTACTGTAGAAGTTCCAAACACTGGGTAAATATTTTTACATGGAATTGAATAGTTTTCTGTAATTTGAGCTGTTTCTAAAGGATAATATACATATAACTACCTTCCAATTTGAAAAATTGAATTGCTTCTGCCAAACCAAAGCTCATGGCAGAAATCATGATTTCTTCTTTTCATATTATCTACAAATTTTCGACAATAAATTAATTTTATAAATTTATACTGATGCCTAGATTTTTACTAGATCTTTCATATAGAAATATGAAACATGTTTTTATACAATTTTATTCATTCTCCATAAAGTCAGACACATTTGCATATCAACTTTCAAGTCTTGTTCCAAGCATTTTGAACAGGCTGATTCTATGGAAGTGGGCTGTATTAATTGCAAATAGGCTAGACATCTGTTCACTAAAACTGAATAATTCCTTGTGTCTCATTTTTGTTTATCAGTGTTTTACATAAAATCATTATTATTTTCTGTTGGAAAAATGGATTCTGAAACTTATTATTTTCCCATTAAGAATGGCCACCAAACTGATCTTTGTTCAGGAGACCCTGATCTTGAAGAACTGGGGAGGGAGGGGGGAATTTGCTAAGTGGTTTGAAATTAGTATTAATATCATACTTGATCGGAAACAATTTAATGCTGTTGTTTTCAAAACAATCTCTTTTTCTTCAAAATGCTTAGCAGTGCAATTGATCCGCCTTACCAGTCTGGTGGCTCGTTAGGAAACTAGTGCAAAGTAGACACTGGTTAGAGGTAGGCAGGTCTGTGGTAGGGGTATAGGTTTGATGGTCATGTTTGGTGGCTTAGGCACCTAATTTTAGGTACCTACGATGAACATCAATTTAGGGATTTACTCTCTTGGAGACACTAGCTAGGTTTTGGTCTTTGATGGAGGTACTGGGATGTTTAAGGATCTCGTGTGAGCTGGATCTTGAGGAATCTCTTCTGAGCTTACAGGGGGACTGTTGTTACTGTGGTGGCTTCACAGTTTGTCTCTTGAGAACCCACATTTAAAAAGCATAAAGCGAGCATTTGAGGTCACATATGTGGAGGAAGAATGTCTTGAATCAGCAAAGTATGTGAGCAAGGGGTGGCAAGTAAATTGTAAATTATTCTCTGTCTAATATAAGAATGAGGAAGATGAGGAAGGGTCTTTAGATGGGAAAGTGAGCAAGAATAGAAAAAGTAGAGGAAGACCAGCCAGAAATTTCCTCAGCTTTGCTCCCTCCGCAGGATTACTGTACCCCAGGGTTGCTGTCCAGTCCCAAAGGCTCACAGGTCTCTGATATTCCCATAGATTTATATTCCGCAAGATCAGACATCGTTTTCATCCCTGTAAAATTCCTGGTGTGCTATAATTTAGAATGGAAAAAGAGGTGGAATCCATTCATCATCCATAGCAGTGCTGGACTAGTGACCCTTCCCGAAGTGTGACTAGCCACTGGCAAAATCTGTCCTTTAACATTTGAACAATATTCTCTGCTGGTTTGTTCACTTTATTAAGAGAATATGCCACATTACCGGGGGAGAGGATCACCAGCTCATCCCTAATATGGCAAAATCATTTAAAGTCCTTCATTTATGTTGACTTTTTATCATGCACTATTGCAATTAGGTTAGATTAATGAAAGGTAAATTCTAGCCCTTACATAAAAAAAGAAATCCTTGTAAAGAACCTAATTAGTATGTTTGTTTATTTAGACTCTAATGGCTTAATTGCATCTTATCTTGCTATTTACAAATAGGCATCATTAAAAAATAATGAGCATGTGAGGGAAAGTGCAGCATTCATACCAGCAGCAGACAAGACATAAGAAAAAAAAAAAACCTAGGTGAAAGTCTGGGTGGGTTTTTTTACTTTATTTTTAATATAAAACCTTATGTTTTAGTTGAGATATATATATATACGCACCATATATATATGGTTTCCAGGCATTGTACTGATTAGTAAGATAGATACACAAGCGGGAGGACAAGCTTATGGCTGGGTATATGGCAAGGAGCAGGTGCCTGGCCTTGTTGGAAGTATGTACAGCTTGGTTACATCTCAGGTTTAGGGTTGTCTTAGTGTTTTCTAAGGTGAATAAAAAATGCATACAAACTTGTGCTCCTTTTATACAACCAGGGAGGTACCCATGTTAACTGAAAATAATGTTTTCTTTCTTTTAGCTCTGCATTGCAGAGCATCTGCAGCTCAAATCAGCAGCAAATTCCCTGGGATGCTGAGAGGAAATCTGGAGCTTTGGGAATTTTTTGCAAAGTGTTGGAGCTTGGCGTTGTCAGCATACATATTCCTAATATCAAACTTCTAAATAAATTTGAAGGAAGAATGTTTGTTAAGGCATTTTTAGAAATTATTTACAAAAGGGCTTTTCATTTGGTATCAGTTTCCGTGAGGAGGCAGAATTAAAGGGGGGGATTTCAAGCTATTTCCTCCAGGCGGAGTTCTGGCATGGTAAATTAATTTTGATCCTTTTCATTTCGTAAACTAATTTTGACCCCAGTTCTGACTTATTTGGAGAGGTACTTATTTCTTTTCCAATCATAAGTGATGTTAAATGGGAACTTTTTTAGCAGTCTTAGAAGAAATTATCTGAGCCATTCTCACTCATTATTCTGTTTCCCCCTCCCCCTTTCTTGGCATACAGTGTCTGTCATATGCTCTTTGAGAATTATCTTGGTGATAGACAAAATATTTTTAAAACTGGGATATTTCAAGAAGATTTTTATTTTATATATCTTTGTCAGAAAAGCTGCATAATATTGCAGATTTCAATCAGCTGGAGCTTGCCATTTTAGGAAGCAGGGGATATATGAATAACTTAACTGTCTGAATTTAGTATACTTTAGTTAAAAGGCAGTTAGAAATACATTGTTATTACACAGACCAAAACAGAAGCTACAGAAGTATTTAACTTGCAACTGCTCCATTTTCAGCTCACAGAACTGTGGGGCATATTTTTTTCATTCATATTAATTGAATTTTAAAGTGACCTTGTACATGTATTGATTTGAATTAAAATTTTCTACATCAAGGACGAGTTGGCATATATCCTTCAGGCAAAATATTAAAAAGCCAAGTGCTGTCTTAACAGGATATCGACAGAAGTTGTTGAAATTTAATAGGAAAAGATGGCTTAGAAAGGAAATTCTTGCCTTTTTACCACAATTGAAAGGTATCTTTCCTGTATAATGAAAGAAGTTTCTTTCGGTTGATATCTGTGGAAATGCAGGGACATTTTAGTACCCATTAAACAGGGACCATCTGGGTGAGTCTTGACCTCCAGAAGGAGAGACCTGGACTACTAGAGCTTAGAGCAGAACTATCAAATTAGTTTTTTACCAGAGCCATTAGTTTTTTATTACCTCCTTTCAGGTGATCTGTAGGGACACAGTTGTATGACTATAGGTGTAAATTACATTCCATACATAGATCTTTTCTGAACATGGACTCCACTTAGCTAAGTTGAGCAGGCATTGAAAGAAAATGGTTTGCTGGAAAACATGATTTGTAAAATATGGTTGAGGTGAACAAAAACATTAAGTTCTGAAAACAGTTACCAGTCTTGATTATTAGAGGAAAAAATAAAGGATATCCCATTTATTTTGTACAGTACGGAATGTGCTTTACCCTGATAATAGCTGTGGAGCATACTTTTGGCTTCCAAATCTAACAGCATCCTCCAGTCTAGTGACAGGCTGTTGTTCATTCTTTGTACTACTAGCCTCATTCTTTCAGTGCTGTTAAAATGATGAACCATAATTTCTCTGAGCTACGTGTAGTTTTACGAAATTTCTGCGTCTGTCAGACTTAACCAATGATACAGTCCTGCAAAAATCATCTGAAAGTCCCAAACTGTCTTCCAGCCAGTGTAAAATCTACAGGAATCCCATGTGAAAACAATAGCGGCACAAAATAGGAAAGTTTTTCTGTTTCACTCTAAGAGCTAATTCCGACAACCTAGCACTAACCCAGCCAAAGTTGCAGTGTATTCGATCATTCGTTATTACCATGATGCCTGGGTGCCCCTACTCCTGGAGAAGGACCCCCTTGCACAAACCATTGTTTAAGTTGAGATTGCAAGAGTAGTGCCTTCCTCAGGGAGCTCGCAGTCTTAGGTACCCATCTAAGGATGGTTCTACACAGCTCCTTACACATGTGGGAGACAGCATAACCCTGCTTGTTCGACATTCAAGCCAGTGGGTGATTGAGGCTACTGTCCTGGACCAGTCTGCAGAATTTGACCTTTCAGTATTCCATGATGGATGATAGCTGGGGTCTGGGTAGCCGTGGCAGATTCTCAAGGTGTGGAGTGAATCATTGGAAGGGTATGAAAACAGATGACCTGGGGAATGGCAGTGAGCTAATGCAGAAGCATTTTGAAAGCATTTGTGCAGGTAAATCTTGCAGAGAGGTTTGAGGCCAGCAATAAGTATATTCAAGCAAGCTGGAGTGCCAAACATGGGGGTTTTCAGCTTGTTACGTTCCACTGTTCACTCTGAGGATTTTCAGGAACATCCCACACAGGCTTCAGATGCACTTCATCCAATTTTTTTTCCCCCTGGCAGCAATGTGAGATATCATGAATGCAGAACGTAAGGGAAGAGGAGAGAAGTGAGCATCCACTAAGGCGTGTGAAGACAACAGAGACAGAAAATATTATACATAAAGCTGGGTCTGGGTGTTTGTAGGGCAGCCTTTTTGCTCTTCGATTAAGATTTCTTTTCTTTTTGTTCAAAATTTCTTCATTTCCTCCTTTCAATTTTACTGTATATTGTTGATGCCTAGTGTGAAGTTATGAGTCAGTTCTCTCAGCAGACCTATATCCTAGCAAAGTGCCAGTCTTACTAAGGTAGAAAAATAAAAAACTGTTAACTCCAGGTGTGCCGACAAATTTTTTCAAAATGACTCCATTTCCTCATCTTAGCAATTAGGACAAAACTGTCTTTCTGATTCTAGTGGATGATCAGCATCATAGATTGGGGCACCTCTGGGTCATGGTATTTTTAACTTAATTGTTACAGTGGTAGGTGCTGAAATAACTCTGCCGATTTCCTTTATTTGCAGACCAGCTAGGTCTTATTACAGAGCATCCCAGCAAGGTACTACATTTAGACCCAAATTCACAGTCCCTGCTATCATGATATGGTTGCCTGAGAACACTAGGCAGCTCCATACATGGTCAGAAAATCCCAATCTATTGTAAGAAGGTAGGAACCAGAAAAATCTATTCACAGTATGTGCATGGCTCAGGCCTTGGTACAAGTTCCCCTACTAAGCCTGTAAGATTTTTCTTCAGAAACTTACCCATTCTTCTGACCTGCTTTCTCTCTTCATGTTCATGCAAAATTATACCTAGCAGCCTGTCTTCTTGAAGTCTATCATTGACTCTTTTTTCCCTTCTTGTTTCCCTGTCCTCTCTCCTGCTGTCAGCTTGTTCTTCCCTGTTGTTTGGACTCTTCTATGCTAGAGTTGCTCTCTCCCATGTCCCTTGCCAAAGAATTGTCATCAGTTCTTCTCAGGATTTGTAACTCTGTCCTGCTATACAGTGATATAATAAGCAGCATTTAGAGTAGTTCGGGTAACTGTTCTGCAAAGTCCTGTATCGTTATCTCCTTCCTACTGCCATTTCCCCTCCTAACCCTCCTTCAGCAGCATGGTCCCTGCATCAGCTTTGAGATGGAGTCTTTGTGCCAGATTTTCTGTCTTCCTCCTTGGGGGGAAAATCATTTTGGCACTTCAGAGTTGATTTGCCTGTTAAGTCTCTTAGTTAGTCAGCATCAGGCTGAGGTTACTCCTGTAAAACAAGGTGGTAGTTAGGAGTCATTAGCAGGAGTTAAAAAGGAAAAACATGTAACAAATCAATAACGATGCATATTGACTGATTTCTTTGGGTGTGGATTTGTCTGCTGAGGTTAGGAGTGAAAACACAATTATTCTAGCCTCTGTTAATCTATACTGGAGGAAATGTTGGAACACAGACAGTGGAAAATGAGCCACTGCTGGTTGGGAAGTATTGAAATGAACTAGTTGTTTCTTTTTTATCTCAGTTTTATGCTTTTGTGGGTGAGGAAGAACTCTAATAATCTCTGTATAACAAACCACGATGACAGAATTATTGTTAGACACACATCTTAACAATATTGAAGTGCAAGTTCATCTTTGAAATATAAATTGATTTTTAGATTAAAATGCCTTCATTATTGCATTTTTGTCAATAATATAATTTAGTCTTATTTCTGTTGTTATACTCTGACTGACCCTCTATATTTTCCATGGTACTAGTTTTATTCTTTACCTTTACCGCTTTCACAGAAGAAAATTAAACCTTTGAAAATGTAACATTTTTACTTTTTAGCTGTAGTTTCCTTTTAAATAATTTTACATTTTTATTGGACGTAAAATGTTTTCCATCAAACTCATGGCATGTTTTTAAAAGCTAGCATTAGAAGAGTCCGGTTCTTCTTTCAAATTATTTTTCTCTAAGTGGACTTCTATTGGAGAGCGTCAAATACATCGAAAATAATCACATTTGCTCATTGTTTTTGACAAGTTATTGAGTTGTGGTGTTAATAAAATTGAGAGAGTTGCTTGGCAGTGTCATGTCTACACAAGGGAATTCTGTGAATTCATACATTTTCAGTTGCAAATGAATGTTTGTTTGTTCTACACTTTATAGTCTATCTCTCATAACACACACAGTGGTTTTAGATCTCTTACTTCGGTCTGTCTATAAAATATTGAAAACTGAAATTGCATCAACTTAAGCTGTTAACTTGCTAGTCTTGTGAATTCAGACACCATCGACTCTCCTTCAGCTTGTTTTTGTCCTCTTATTCTTGACAGGTTACCTTAGGAAAAGTGTTAAAAGTGATAGTGGTAATGCGGAGCCTCTTCATTGACCGGACAATAGTAAAAGGGTACAATGAAAATGTCTATACTGAAGATGGCAAGGTAGGTTATTGTATTTCCAGCAACATTAAATTTTATTTTTACCTGGTATTTAAATGACAGGGAACAGGAATCCCATCACAAGTATGCTAGAAACATAAAACTGTCAGAAGACTCTGGATGTTTTGCAGAATGCTCCGATTTAAATTGATCATGCTTTGCTTGGATTTTTCATACCCAAATGTCTGACTTCTTTCTAAGCTCTGAAGCCCTTGCTTGAATTTCGAATTTATCACCTTAGACCCCAGCTGCCTCGTTAATAGTGTCTACTGAGAAAACATTTTTTCAGTGTACCAGCACATCAGTAGCCCAAGGTTCAGATTTCTCTTTTCTGAGAGCCATTGGGAAATCTTGGGCTAGTTTTGTGCTCAACTTGATAAACACAACTGTGAGAATCACTGGTAGGTAGTCCTCAATAATTTGCTTGTCAGTAATAGCGCAGCTTGAACAGCAGCTATTAAAGCAAGTGTTACCTGTTTCCACGAGTGATTTGTTTTATGAACAATTCACCCTGCTTGAACCCTCAAATTTCGTCTGACTGCACACCCTCCATATGGCTCTCTTTAGCGCATCAGAGATGTTAATGGGACCTGACGGCCTTCAGCTCAGCTTGTTTCGCTTTTCAGGGTGGAATGGTCTCTCTTACCGAGACATCCGCCAGGACTCGCCTTTGCCAGTAACAGTACTAAATACCTCCATGTTTCACATTTTCTCTCTGGAGCTTTCTCTTCTGATTATGAAGCCTATTAAAATAAAAAGTTCATTATATCAAGATGAGTACTTGGCACCCATAGGCCATGTTATAATGAAGTGAGACTTTTTTCCCTTTCAAAAGTGATAACTGTGTTTTAGCACACAGAAGCACGTTGTCTACTGACCCAGAGTTCAGCAGCTCGGAGTCTGAACCTCTGTTGTCTAGAAGAGGCCAGGAGCTGATCTGCTGAAGGAAATAGTACAGCTGTATTTCCCAGGTGGGATATTCTCGCTCGAAGGGCGGAGGATTGGCCTAAGAAGTAGTAAAATAAAAATTGCCTGATTTTGATTTGCATTATTCAAATATGCAGGTTTAAATACCACTTTGCCGCAGAAGCGGCCACACTATACTCCCTGTATATTAGCATATAAATACAGACTTATAGCACCAGCCCCTCTTCACCCCATGTTCTGCTTGGAAGTGAAATGATAGTCTGCTTGAAGAGCACTGTCAGTGCTTGATGGATTCCTGTGTCACACTTCATTTGGGTGTGCTCATTTTCTCTGATGAATCCAGTTTCCTTTTGAAGCTCCCTTGAAATGTAATAATGCTATATATGCTGAAAAGCTAAGTAGAAGAGTTCTTTTCTGAACCTCAGCATCTGGCGTTGGGCTTCTGTTTAGCTCAAGGTTAGCTCTCTTGAGAGCTGTATACCATTTCTCTGTCATCGTTTGCTGCGAGGGGGAGAGCCGGCCTCACCAAGGCCAGCTTTAGGCACGGGGCGCTAACCTTTGTCTGCTGTCAGCGGGGAGCAGTTCAGCTTCTCCAGAGCATCAGTGCTAACACCTGGCTTATTTTCTTGCTTTAAGCCAGTCTGCAGGGGAGTCTGTTTTCTACCGATTTAGCTTTCTGTGTCCAAAGTTAGCCTATGTAACTGCTCCCACGAGGCCACATGAACCTGTGACCTTTATGTGGCTGTTTGCTATTCCATTGGGCCATCCCAGGGCTTTCACAAACCTGAAGGTCTGAGTTTTAGGTATAAATAGGAATATTTCATTTGACTGTTGTGGTTTAACTCCAGCCAGCAACTAAGCACCCCACAGACACTCACTCACTCCTCCCTGGTGGGATTGGGGAGAGAATTGGAAGGGTAAGAGTGAGAAAACTTGTGGGTTGAGATAAAGACAGTTTAACAGGGAAAGCAAAAGCCGTGAAGAAAGCAAAGCAAACCAAGGAATTCATTCAGTCCTTCCCACGGGCAGGCAGGTGCTCAGCCATCTCCAGGGAAGCAGGGCTCCGTCACGCCTAACGGTGACTTGGGAAGACAAACGCCATCACTCCCGACGTCCCCCCTTCCTCCTCCGTCCCCAGCTCTATGTGCTGAGCATGAGGCCACATGGTGTGGGACATCCCTGGGGTCAGTTGGGGTCACTGTCCTGGCTGTGTCCCCTCCCAACCCCTTGTGCCCCCCCAGCCCCTCGCTGCTGGGGTGGGGTGAGGAGCAGAAAAGGCCTTGGCTCTGGGCAAGCCCTGCTCAGCAGGAAGGAAAACATCCCTGGGTTATCAACGCTGTTTACAGCACAAATCCAAACCATAGCCCCGTACTAGCTACAACGAAGAAAATTAACTCTATCCCAGCCAAAACCAGCACACTGATTCAAGTAGCATTGGAGTTGCAGCCACTTAAGTCATGAGTAAATTTGGCTTGGAAGATTGAATAAATGCGTAGCTTGCTAGTTTTGCCAACTGGAGCACATATTGACAAACAGTGAGCTCCCTCTTTTTCACTAATTAACTACGCTGGTAATTGGAGAATAAGAATAAGATTGTGCTCTTGCAATGATTCGCTTTACTTATTGTGCCTTCTGGGAATGAGCGATTACAGTCAATTGCAAACATAGTCCATTCCAATTCCTTCTCTGTCACAACAGATGCTGTTGCAAAAGTACTCCAGAGAGGTTTCACTGTACTATTGTAGCTTCTCGGTTTCTGGCCTGATGAGGGGAAAAATACACTAGTGTTCAGAAGAGACACAGAAGAGTATGAAAAAGGAGATCAGCAAGTATCTTCTTTATTAAAAAACAAAAATACAGAGAACTCTCAGGATCACAGTAGGAGGTGATCGTTTTTTCCAGTGAGCAGTTTACACAGTAATTGCTGATTTGGGCAGTTGCTTATGTATTCCTAAGAAGCATTTAATATTTGTAAACAGTACAGATAAGAATAACTAGGTGGTATCATAACAGTATGGCAATTTTGAAGCTCCTGTCTTTTCTGTAAGCCATGTTGAAGAAGGAACACTGGATAAGTCATTGTGCTTCTTTACACTTAAATAGCTGAATGAGGGTCTGTTGAGTCATCCTCCTAATTGCGCAAGTCAGAAGGTCCTTTTCACTAATAAAAGTGAAATTTGGGGGGGCTTTCTGCAAGTAGAGCGGGGTTTGCGGCAACAAAATATATTCAACAGTACTCAACAAAAGCAGAAATGGCCATCATCGGGAGACTGAATGATTACACAGGCAATAAGTGAAAAATAGACTGTGCACAGAAGAGGCCACTGATTTGCTTGCGGATCAGGGGAGTCATCATTTATCTCTGAAAGTACAACTGTTTTAGCAAATTTTGCATTACTGGAAAGCAAAAGGGAAGACATGAGTGCAAACAGCAGAGATGTTGATAATTATTCTGGTCCATTAGTCAGGCAAGTCTAGAAAAAACCCAAATATTGGTGTTTCTCATAGTTGTGGAACCGTGCACAGTGGCATACTAGCAGTTACACAGGAAAGCTGACAAGGCATTATCCAGGTTGCTTTAGCTTGCTGTGTGCTTGTATGTAGTGCTATGTAGGTTGACAGGTACTTAGGAGAAAGCTTCACATGGTTTCTGCTGTACTGAAGTCTAGTTAAATTAGGTACTCCCTCCTACAGATTTAAATACTTTCAAAATTAAGGCGAAAAAATAGCAGTCTAAAGCTTGCAGTGAGTAAAATAAGACACTACATTCTGGGGTTTTATTTTCAAGCTTTGCTTATACAGATGAAGAATCATTGCATTTCTTAAATGCTTCATGTACTTCTCTCGTGAATTATTCACAAAGCCTGCAGAATATGTCTTTGCCAAGTTGCCAGCTGCATAACTTAGACATTTTTGGTGACACTTTGCAAAAACAATAGGTGAGATCTGGCAGCCTCTGTCATGTCAGGGGTTCTCAATGCTGATCGCTCTGCAGTCTCTCTTGCTTACTGTACTAACCCATTGCGTCCACCACATACTGATGCATTTTAATTAGCCCCGTGGTTTTAGTGATGGCACCGTGCCACCCTTAATTTCAAACCCTGACATACTCATTGTGCGCTGGAATTTAACCATGGATAGTAATTAATTACTGGTGTTGCCCTGATTCCCGAATAAATGAAGCTGTGCAGCTCACCCTTGCAGGGCAGGCTTATTGTCAGCTAAGCCATTAGTAGCCCTGGTCTGCCAATAAAAATAAAAACGTATTGGGATTTTTTGGCATAGTAATCCTCAGCTTTTCTTTGGATGCAAAGACCAAGTAACACCTTGACAGGTGTATTTAGAGTGGGTACTTAACATCGCTGCCTAGCCAAATTCCTCTTTTTGCATCCCTTAGACTTAACTAAAGAAACATAAGTGTCTCTGTTGAATTATCATGTTGAGGAACTTGGGTTATGTTAATGCTATGGCTTCATTAATTACCCCATATCAATAAGAAAAGGCAGCTTTTAGCCTCCTAGCATAAGAGAGGAAAAGAAATAGTAGTATCAAAGGAGAGCTTCAAAGACAGGCAGAGCTGTCTCTCGGGTAATTTCTGATCCCTACATTCTTTCCACTTCAAAGCTGGATGTGTGTGTGTTTGGGTGAAGTGGGGGTTGAATCCGATTTCTCTAATAAGTGTTGGCACTGGACCTGTTTGATATTAGATGCAGGGAACATTCTGATTTGTTATCGCCTTTGAAATCGTTCAGACGACCTTCAGAAAATGGCCTCTTGTTACTTATGCTGGGGGTGGGTGGGGAGAGTGGGGCATTGGGAAAAAAAGCCCCAGTTTAATTCACATGCAGAGGATGCCCTGAAATTGTGCTTTCAGCAGTTTTTTTAGTTACAAATGTGTGTCTTGATTGAAAGTGAAAAGTTGAAGAGTAATAGACCTATAACAATGCATTCTTTAATCCGCCTCTGCCTTCATCCTCAGTTTCAGGGGGAAAGGTGGGCAGTCATTTAGGATGTATGCATGTGGTTTGGGGGGGTTTGGTAGCTTTTCCTTTTTTCTTTTTTTTTTTCTTTTCTTTTTTTAACTTGGTTAACATCATGTCTGTAAGACACGCATTCATTACTTTTTCAGCTTTTCAGTCTTCCTGCCAACTAATGAAGATTCAGAACCTGTTGGACTTATTTTAATGCATCATCTGAAGTGGACTTTTGTTTTTTTGAGTCTAACTAGAGAGGATCACATACTTGGTTTGATCACTAGAGATTAGCAAAACCATATATACATTCCAATTATAGCAACTCTCTCTGCAGTCAAAGAAAGCCTTAAATTACATGAAAACAGTTTTTTAAAAATATACATTAATTTTTTATTTTCAAATGTAGACTTTTCTCATATGGAAATGCGATGCTTCCTTCCCAACAAACACAGGGTCTATTATTACACTGTAAATCAAGCTCAGGTCCAAGTCCAGGCTGAACTGCCGCTTGTGGACTCTAGAGTATGAGTGGTGTTGGTGTTCACACAGGTTCTTGATCGCACCCTAAGAGCCAGTAAATGTACAAAGGTTTGTAGGTACATGCCTGAGGGTACTTCTGTCTTCACCTGCCCTGGAAAAGGCATCAAGACATCAGCTGCCTTCTGTCCCACGGCAAGGTCAGCAGTACTAAACCATGAAACATCTGTCCTGAAGTGATTTTTAAATTCTTTAACATTGGCTCCTGTCGAGACTGCGGACTGGGGATTCAGAACTCCTGAATGCTAAAAGTTCCCATTCTGTACCAGTATTTAGAATTGGGCCACTTAACAGTATTACTCCTGAAAGAACGGGAACTTTTAGCATTCTGAACCTTTTTAGCTATGTGAATTAATTACTTGGGTTCAGTATCCTTCCCCCTGTCCTTCATCACCCCCCTCTAGTGTGTTTTACTCACTTCATATGACTTCCTTCATTTCAGACTCTAATTTTTGTGCCTTTTAGAAGACTTGTAAATTCAGCTAGAGCTTATGGGCACTAACCTAGGACAGAATTAAAACAATCAGGTGTACTTGAATAGTAGAGGAGATGAACCCCCATTGTGGGAAGGTGTGTTTGACCGTATTATCAAGCACTAGAGGAACTTCATAAATTCACTCAAAAAAATTACTTTCTTTTGGCTAGGCCGAGATTTCTGAGGTTAATGCTGTAGCAAACACCTTTTCTGTGACAGGTTTTTTGCATATAGAATTTTTGAGTACAGTGGCATCTGTAGAAAAAAAGTGATTTGCAAGTCTGGGATTGAAGGCATTTCCTCTTGTTTTTCCCTGCTGCTTTTCCTTGACAGAGTACAAGATATTCCACAGGGCTGGACTAAAAGAGCGTTAGCATGTCAGTTGAAGTTGTTTAATGTGTGAGCCATTTGGTTGTTTAACAAGGACAGCCTTACCTTCTGGTTTCTGGGGTTAATAAAACTTATTTCAATTTTGTTCTTTTCGTTTGTCTATAGTTGAGCACACATTTAAGTCATGGATATGTGCAGTTATCTACAACCCTAAATCTCTTTTAGTGTGATTTTTGTCTGCAAATGTAAATGCAGTTTCCTAAGGGATGTTTTATTTAGCCCCAGTAGACTAGTGCTTTGGTTTAATTCAGCTAAACGTTCTTTGTGTCATTTGTAACTGAATCACTTATTCAGACACAAGACAAGCATAAGCTTGGTAAAAATGCCCTCATTTTAGAAGCAGACTGAAGTTGATGAATATTTGCATAGATCAGCCACAACCCCATACAAATGAAGAATTTGCTTTTTTTTTAAAGATAACACATTAATTCAACAGGTTTTGTGTATATAATTTTTTTTATTGAAACTGTGATGAACGATGTTCATTATTCATTGTAATACAGATGAAATCTTATATTATTAATTCCCTTTCTTGGATTGCAACAGGTGAAGACAGTTGGTCAAAATAGTGAACTGAGAAATACGTCTCCATAGTTCTGTTTGCCTGCTCTTTTAATTTGAACAGCTGCTTAGCTTCTTTTTCTCCATAATCACATGTGGTAATATATAACTCTTTTTTTTTTCCCTACTGTAGCTTGATATATGGTCTAAATCCAACTATCAAGTTTTTCAGAAGGTAAGACTCATATCATTTCTCTCTATGTAATGTGTATAGGAGATATGTGGAGTTTATTTTAAATATCTAGGTCCTTATGTAAAGGAATTCAGAACTTACTCCTTTGTCATCACAACTTGCAAGTAACAAACAACAATCTGTAATAATGGGAAACTGTGAGTAGAAAAGGAGATCACTTCTGCTATTTAATTTGGATTCATTTCCCATCACAATTCCAGTCCATGGTTTGGAATAGGAAATTGAAGATTCTGCTACTCTAGCCTTAAAATTTCATGAGGAATCTTCAAGTACTCTTTTTTCAGTTTAAATCTTTTGGGGGAGGGGAAGGACTGTTTCAGGTTCATTTGGATTTTGTTTTGTTTTTTTCATTGGTTTTGGTTTTCTCCCTTTCCTGGGGGCTTGAGTTCAATAAATCAGTAGAACTCACGTTCCAAAATTAGTTCGGAAACTTTTTCTGTGGCATTATTTTGCCTGCTTCTCTTCCCATGATGGTGTAAGCGAAAGGAATAACTTCGTGAAATGAATGCTGTTCCAGAAAGTAAGAAAAGACTGATGAGAGAATGGGAGCAGTAAGCATAAAAGTACTAAGAAGGTTAAAGTGTATTTTGGAAAGATCTATATCTTGCTATTTTCCAGGCAGGGAAGAGAATATTTCTCTTTGAAGGCCTTTTGTCAAAATGCTGTATGTTCAGATTGATCTGGGTTTGAATTCCCGTTTCCTTACCTTCAAGCCACCGTTCAAGGAGCTTGAGTCTCCAGCTAGTTCGCTAGTTTCCTTTCATCTGCTTTTGTAGTTTGTGTAACAAATTGGGGGTCAGGGACTCAAAAGGGCATAAAAGCAGGGGTCAAAAGTATGGCATATTGGCTGTATTTGTGCATCTTCCTACCAAGATTTCAGATGCAGTCAGAAGGGAAGACGTTTGACCTATGATATTAACCTGCTAGAGATCAAAGGACAGCTTTTGGGGAGGTTAGTTGCTCTCCCTCTCTGCCTAGGATTAAAGCAAAATTTTGCTGCAGTTGATTCTTTACCCCAGAGATTAGTGGATTAAATATTCTTTCTTTTTTTTTTCTTGCTCCTCAAAAATATTTAGTGTCAACTAGGGTAATAGAGCGGGAAGTAAAACTGCGTATATCTTGTTTATCAGTATGCTTTAAAGTGATTTATGCAATGGAATAAATTTTAGGTTCTGTAATCATCTCAATTTTCCCATGTGTGTGTTTGGTTGTAAACTCATTTGGGCATAAGATTGTCTTCCTGGATGTTTTGGTTTAGAATAACTTGGAAGGGTTAAGTCATATTGCCATAATTTGTGCTAACTGATAATAAATCATATGGGGTTTATGATATAATTTTTAATTGTCTATATGCAAGATAACAGAGTAGAGTAAATGTACAGTCTGCTTAGAAGTCCAAGTTAAGGACTTGGGGAGCATAAATACGTAAATTTCTCTTCAGGTCCAGGTGATGGCCTTCAGACCAGAAGTTGAAGAGGTCAGTGAGAAAATGTGAAATGCCCCTCTTACTGCTGCCTGTGTGGCTGCATTATGGATTATTAAGAATCTTTATTCTCTTCCTAATTCTTTAAAATGATGTGATGCAGCCTGAATATTAAGTTCCCATTCTCCAGTTCCCTCTGTGTAAATAATACCAAATGCATTTATATTTACCAAAAAAAGAGAAGGAAAAGACTGCAGGAGAAAGTGTTGCCTGTGACCAGTTGAACAGCTGTCTGCATTTTTATGGTAGTTTTATACATTTTGTTCCCAGCTCTGTCACTGTGTTACCTTGGGCAACATAACCTCTCTTTGGATCAGTTTTCTGCATCCCTTAGGCTGAGGTAATACTTGCTGGCTTCACAGGAGCTATTGCTGAATTGGTTGCACGGTACTCTCAGATTCTTGCACGAAAAATGTGATAAAAATGAAGGTGATGGTACTTTCTAATCAATACATTCTGTACTATTGAGCTGATAGTTAAAGAAGTTAAGGCTAGGACCTAAGTCAAGTTTTCAAACAGATGATAGAAAATGCTGTGGTTCAGCATAGTAAGTTTTCTCTCTGTGGAGTTGTGCTTGATTTGGTTTTCTCTTTATTCTCTGAAGCTGCGCTTTCATCCATTTATAATACCCAAGAATAGTGATGTCGCAGTAGCAAAATGAAGGAAGTAGATAAAATAGTGTTAGAGGAACCATGGTACTCTGTTACTAGTGTAGGATCTGTACTGCAGGATCTTCAGAACAAACATTTTCATGCCATTAGAAAATCCTCAGTAAATGTGTCAGAGCATATCTGAATGTTCCTGAAACGTGTTTCTCATGGCAGTCACCAGTAACATGATGTGGAAGTGCTGTGCTGTGAAGGGAAAATACGGATGAGTGACTGCTCCCACCAAGGAGGCTGGGTAGCCCTTTCAGCTCTATTGCCTTTAATACTGTAAAATCAATCATCCCTCTGAAGGGCAGGGCCGTTTCTCTTTAAAAGCTAGACCAAGCTCTCCAACTCTGTCTTCAATGATAATATAACAACATCTGGAGCTCACAAGATACCTGCCAGTGGTAGCTGCAGGCCTGTCAAATTCTCACAGGGTTGCAGCATGACTTTCTAGGTTAAGGACCAGGGACCTCTGATCTTCAATCCAACCCTGTCAAACAAAGCTAAATTTGTCCTGACTTTTTGTTTGCAGACGTTGGCTGTGTCAGCAAGCCTTTTCTCTCTCCTTCTTATTAGGCAGGATACCCGAGTGCGTATAATTTGATGGGGGACGGCTCCCAGAGGGCCCATTACTGTTAAAGTGTACAGTCATTTTCAAAGTTCCCTGGAGACTCCTTGAATCTGGTCCTGGGGTGAATAAACTTTATAGGCATTGAATCCACCAGCAGGGTTAGGTTCCGAGAATGGAGCTGGGAAATAAGAGAGGGAAGGCTGAAAGGGCAAAAGCACAAGGAGCAAAGAAAAGGTTTTTCAGACTTCCATTTTGGTCTGACATTTAAACTCCACAGGAGCGGCAACTGTTTTGATCTTAAACCTCCTTATTTTAACACCTTGTATCTCTTGATCCACTAGCGCAAGAGGAAGAACAAAACAGGAAATAAGGAAATATTTTGGGGCTTAAATCTTGGTGGGAAGAAGAGTGTACATGAGGGCTGCATAATTCCATGTTGTTGTGCAGAGGATTAAAAAAAATGTAGAGAATGGTGCAATATTCATAACTTTGCATTCAAAATAGAGGCAAAAATATAGAACAGTGGAACTGCTATGAGTAGATCAAAATGGGAGATGGTGTCAAACATTAGCTGTTTCATTTAGTGAGCTGCTCACTCAAGAGCAGCATAGCTGGTTTTGCTGCGTAATATGATCAGTTTGCCTGTTTAAGTCATATGCATAGACTTTCAATCCATATATTTTGTTCTGATCTCAGAGTCCCATTCTTATTTCCACCTAAATGGTCTACCAGTTTTAGCATGCCATGAACTGTTTTTGTTTTGGCTTCATATGCTTCTTCCCAATGCATGTTTTAACCTAAACTTGGAGAAGCTGTTTTTGCCTGTCCAGCTGTTTGTGAGCTGTGTGATCCCAAAGTGGTGGAACTGGGGAGCACAATTTTCACCACTACAAGGGCACATAAGTATTGTAATGTATGAAGATGTATTCTTGTCAATAATCTCAAAATAAAATCACATGCAGGATGAATGCATGCATGAGACAAATACTGGGCTATTGATGATGTCTGCTCAAGGAGAGGAGATGGACTGTTCCAGGGTCACCTGCATGATTGCTCCTGTGCATGATCAGTGCTTGGCCCTGTTCAAAGACCTGCTTAGGCGAAATAAATCTCTATGACCCAGTCCAAATAAGCAGAACAAGCGAAATAAAAACTTAAACACTCTGTGAGCTCTGAAAACAAGTGATAAATCCTACGCTTCAGAAGAGTGTGCTTTACTGAATTGGGAATGGGGAGGGGTGTGTGAAGGATTTGTGTGGAGTTCATCGGTGCCTGTTTGTAGAAGCACCATCTATCATCCTTCCGAGTGCCTCTCGGGCACCAGGTTCTGTGCACCGGATTCCCTCCAGAGAGCCTCAAACGTGGTCCTGGAGAGAAGATTGAGTAATGGGAATCCTTGGAAATGAACAAAGGCCCTCGTGCAGTTTTCCACACTATAAAAGGTCTAAACGCTAATAAAATAACTTCCTTTTTTTTTTTTTCTTTTAGTGCTGTGATCATCCTCCAGAACTCATTGTTACAGGCTACTGTTAAGGCCATGAACTTAGCAGGGTTTAAAAAAAAAATTAAAAAATCTTTCAGGGGATTTAGAGAATCCCTTTATATTAGATGGAGTTGTCAGTGCCATACTTGAGGGAATAAACCAATAAGTAAGTGGTAAGGAAAGTTATGACTCTTAAAGGAAGTTTTGCCCCTACTTTTGAAAAGCATATTTACTGGCAGTGAGATAAAATGCTAGGAGAGAGAGACAGCTTCTGTAATTTAGTTGTGTGATGTTTGTATTTCTGTGTTTTAGTTTTTATGCCAGGTATAGCTTCATACATCTATGGAACATACCTGGTCTATGGTGGAGCAAAGCTATACCATAGGTCTTTGCTTTTGTGCTTCTTACTCCAGTTAGAAGAAGCACTTGTTCAGCTTTTCAACCTGTGGATTGTAGAATGCTTTTTTTTTTTTTCTTTTAATGAATTTTCAGCTTTGGGAATGCTGACTGGTGTTGGCTCGGTTGAGACAAATAACAGGGATTTTGTTTTCCGCTCATCGCTGGGTGTTGGTCTCATGAGCTATTTATAACTCCACCGAGCAGGCAAGCTGAGCAGTCGGCAGCGAGGGGCAAGTCAGGAGTCCACGTCTCCCCGCGATGCCGCAGAGCAGAGCAGTGGCGTGGGCTCAGCAGGTGGTTTCTCGCATTGGGCTGGTACCCAGACAGCCCTGCTCGCCTGCTGGGGCCTGGTTGTTCGCCAAGAGTGACAAGTACGTAGGATTTCATTTGCACAAAGTCACAATGAAGATTAGGTTTGATCCAGTATCAGTCTGTTTTGTATTCCTGACGTATACAGTGCCCTAGACAAGGGAGCAGAGATGCATTTAAAAGTACATGGTTATAGTCAACTTGAATTTGGAAGTGAAAAGGAGAGGAAAAAAAAAAAATAAAGTCGCAGGTGATACAATTAACTATTAACAAGAAGGAAAGTTTTCTTGTTCAAAATTGAGTGTCCGTGCCAGAATTTTTTTTCCCCCATGTAACTGAAGTCTCTTCTGCTCTGTCTCAAAGTGCTTAGTTAAACAATAGCTGTTTTATTTAGCAAAATTGTGCTTCAGGAGATTGCCTTGTCTTGCCTTTTTTTCAGACAAAAATTCCAAGTGCTTTTCAATATATGAATCGTGAAATATTGAGCTTTTCTGCAAGATCTCTTGAAAATCTATTTCAAGGTCCAGAGCAACAGCTATCCCAAATCAATGTGTGCTCTTCTGAATATGTTCCCATATAAAAAGAGGTAGAGAAATTAGAAAGTGACCAATAACTTAGATAACAGTAGGTAAGGTAGAGCAATAAAAGTGAAGTTAATAAAATAAAACCCTGAAATGTACAAAATGTCATCCTACACCCAGAATAAATTAGTTTGTGATTCCAGCTTGGCTGGAAAAAGAAGTGTGTCCCTTAAGTGAGCTGGCGCATATGCAGTTTGCTTTGCTTTGCTTTGGTGTGAAATTGTATTGCCATTAGTAAAGCTGGTATTGATCATCTCCCCCCGCCCCACACCCCCCACTTTTTTCCCTCCTCTTTTTTAATCTTGGCCAGTCTGTGCTTTCTGTCATCATCTCTGTTATCTTGGCGGGGTTTAATTCTTCCTTCACTCCCATGCACTGGCCAGTTTATCATTTGCCCAGCTCTTTTCTCTTCTGTTTGACATCATGGTCTTTGCTGGGGTGTGGGGGTGGGGGTCATCCCCTACTCCTCTTCCTCAGATTTGACACCCACTTTGTTTGTTTTTAGAAGCACTTTATCAGCGCTTGCTTATGGTAGAAATTGCCTCTTTTTTGTTTGGAAAACATTATTAGTGTTCTAGCAGGACTGGGATGGCTTTTATCTCCCTCTGGAATCTCATTAGCTTTACATTACAATAGGAACAGCATATGTGCAACTTTGCCAAAGTGGCCAGTCAATTTAAATTTGTTAATAGCAGTATTTTTTTTAAGCAACTTTCTTCAGTGCCAAGAGAAAACAACTTTGTTGTTCAGGAAACAAAAATACAGTTTGTTAGAAGTAGAAATACAGCAGAAGGAGAGCGGCTGCTCATAAATATCTTCAGAACTTTCTATTCTTTGACATGTCTGGTACTATCCTATAAAAGCACCATCTTAAAAGAAAAAAATTCATGTAGCTACTAGGGCTTGGATTACAGTCATTTCTGAACGCTACATGAGATTTGTTTAAAAGAAATGACTGATTTGAGTAATGCAGTGCTATTGATGCACTGTTAATCACATTATTTCTATTTTTTTTAATATGGTAACATATTAAATGGCTTAAGCAGGTTGAGGTCCATTTTGTGAATATTTTTGCAAACTCGCCAGAATGTGCACGGTCCCAAAAGTTTTCCCTTCCAAATGTCAGAATCTCATGTCCATATTCGTGCTGAATGGAGCTGCTTTTGGAGTTAGGCATGTGCACGAATGATGGGGAGCAGAATCTGTTTCTAAAATTGTAGTATAACTTAAAACTGGATTTAGTGTAGGGCAGACTGATTTCATGTAGTGTTCTGCGGAGGAAGTTTGTATGGTGTGAATTAGAGCCTGTCTATACATGGATTTATTTGGGAATATATCTTTTACAGATTCACCTACCTGAATAGCTTCAAGCATAAGCCTCTCTTTCTCCAGGGAAAGTTTTGAG
Organism: Morus bassanus; assembly: GCA_031468815.1. Classification (NCBI taxonomy): domain Eukaryota; kingdom Metazoa; phylum Chordata; class Aves; order Suliformes; family Sulidae; genus Morus; species Morus bassanus. Next base: position 5,729,182 of record CM062586.1, read on the forward strand.
CGCTTCAGCACAATTCACATTGCTGAATTAGACTAAATAGAAATTAGGAACAAGTGGAGTTAGCTGGGAATAGCAATTGTAATTTCAGTTCACACTTTATCTTACTCAAAATTTACTATAGTTTATAGACAAACCCTGAGAAGAGCACTACTCCTCCATGTTAAAACTAGAAAAATGCAATTTAATCACTGACTAGACAATCACGTGGTTTGTTGGGTGCTTTGATATTACTGGTGAGGACAGTTAATAAATTTCCAAGTTACAAGATGTGAAAGTTCTCATGGTTGTGTTGTCTTGAGTTCTTTAATAGTCTAGCCCAAAGAATTTTGCCAACAATTTCTGCATTAAGCCTCGAACTTCTGAGAAGCCAGCTGTTGACTGTGCTAATAATTTAGGAAGCTGACAGGCTGCATACTCTTGGTGAATTGTATCATAGCTGTCAGAAAGTGCCCCCTTCCTGAATAATTTAAAAATGATAGTGATTTAAAAAAAACAATTATCAAAGCATTGGTTGGTTTTCCTGATTTTTATTTTCTTTCATTATTCTTGTTAGTATAAATATACATTTTATATGTATTCTGTCTAGCTGTAATTCCCAGATGTAAGATACCATTATGGCTCTGTCTGGGAAATTAAAAAGCTTTCTGTCAGAAATCTTTTACTAATGTAAGTATTTATAAACCATAATCGTATTAATTGATTCCTGGTTTCAGAGGAAATGAAACTGAGAGCTTGATTCCTGCTCGTTCAACGTAAGCAACCTGAAATAGGACCACAGGAGTTAAATATTTCAAGTTTTCCCATTAAAAAATGAAGTGTACTCATTTTTCTGTAAAAAAAAAAAAAAAAAAAAATCAGGGTATTTTATCCCATTGGGAGGGGGACAGGGGGAGTGATTTTGGTTTTGGGTTGGTTTGGGGGTTTTTTGTTTGGAGTTTTTTTTTTATGTTTTCTTCACTAAAACAAACCAAAACCAAAACCTTGGGGCTTTTTTTGAAGTCTAACCTCTGTTCTTATAAGTTAGTCTTCCAGAACTATTTAATTTAGCTACATTATTGACAATGTTTTTTCTTTTGTTGAGCAAATCATCATAGAGTAAGGGAATATATTATCTAAAAAGAAAAATGACCAAAGAAAAAAATGGGAACATTTGAAAAGAAAACTGAAATGCTTTCCTCTGATATGATTTATTTAGTGACTGCTTGTTTATGATTTCACAGAATACATGGGATTTCGATCACAGAAGCACAGATTCTGCTCTTATGCTAATTTGAAAGTTAGGCAAATTATTTGCTATGGATGTTTTTATTTTATATGGAACAGAAGATTCTCCCCCCACCCCCCCTTTCTTACAGCTGGGTTGGTATTCCAAAGTGGGAAGCGAAGCATGTTAGTTTAGTATTGTTCCATGCAGCATAGAGCTTGACACCTTCCTCATCACTTGGCTCACATTCGCTACCAGTCTAGATTCTTTTACCAACACTATTAGCTTTTATCATGTTTATGAACTTCCAAAGGTGTGTTTGATTTTACTGTATGCATACGAAGTTATTTATCATGATTGCTTCAGCTGATTCTTGTATGAAGTTGTGTCATGGTTTTAGCTGGGGTAGTTGATTTTCTTCACTGTAGCTAGCATAGTGCTGTGTTTTAAACTTGGTATGTAAATAATGTTGATAACACCCTGGTGTTTTAGTTGTTGCTGGGTAGTGTTTACACTAGTCAAGGACTTTCCAGCTTCCCATGCTCTGCCAGGTGCACAAGAAGCCGGGAGGGGAGGGGATACAACCAGGAGAGCTGATTCGAATTGGCCAAAGGGTATTCCATGTCATGTGACGTCATGCCCAGTATATTAACTGGGGGAAATTGGCTGGGGGAGGCAGTGATCGCGGCTCGGGGACCGGCAGCGTCGGTCGGCGGGTGGTGAGCGGTTGCAGCACTTGTTGTTTAGTTTTGGGGGTTTTTTTTGTTTTTTTTTTTTTTTTTCCCTCTTCTTCCAGTGTTTCATCTCTCTCTCGCTCATTATTTTCCTTTTCATTATATTAGTATTATTGCTGTTTTATTCTAATTATTAAACTGTTCTTATCTCAACCCATGAGTTTTCTTACTTTGGCCCTTCCGATTCTCTCCCCCATCCCACGAGGGTGGGGGAGTGAGCGAGCGGCTGTGTGGTGCTTAGTTGCTGACCGGGGCTAAACCACAACAAGTTGGCAGAGGGAATGGAAGCTAGCTGTCAAAAGCTACCCCAAATTACTTTGAGAATGTCTCCACAGTCATGTAATCCTTGGTTTGCTACTTCCCCATGGAATTTATACTGTTTTCCTGCAGATTAACACTGCTTGGTCTGAAATACAGAATAAATAAATGTATACTTTCCTTTTGTCTGGTATAGGTGACAGATCATGCGACCACTGCTCTATTGCACTACCAGCTGCCTCAAATGCCAGATGTGGTAGTCAGATCTTTCATGGTAAGTGTATTGGAAAATCCATTTTTCCAGATAGACTTCAGCATGCTTACAGTGATTGGCATTAGGCAGTTCTGATGAAGTTGTAATTCCCCCTATTTAAAAAGCTAGACAGTAGAGAATGACTGTAATTCTTTGTATCTGATACTTGGACAAGGATGAAGAGCTCATTCTCATTACCCTGGGATAATTGGTGTTGGAAGACTGAGCTGTGAATGGTACTTCTGTCACAGGTCTCAGTATTTGCTTGATGATTTCTATTTGCAAAGCTACTCTGGGTCGTCTCTAAAGACAGGAGGGAAAATTCTCTCAACCAAAATCTTTGCTATGGCCCAGCCCTTTCACACTGTTCATACTGTGCAAGGAGTTGAGTTCCGTATGTAGAAAGTCTGCTCCACGGGAAGTTCCCCAGTACGAGGGAACTCCCAGGTAGCGTGTTCCAGCTGAGGCAGCTTGCTTGTCAGCTTGCCTGATATGGGAAGTGATGAGAGTTATTTGGAGAATGATGAGAGGGAGGAACGTGATCGGGAAGAGTCCATTTTACCGTATCCACTTTCAGCCCCATCTTTGTTCCTAAGGAATTGCGTGTACTCGCCAGTGCAACAGCAGGTGGTTTTGGGAATTGAGGAGATGCTTACTGAAGTATTCCACTGTTTTCTTACTGAATAAAATTAATCAAATACTGCTCTACCTTGATATGCAGATTTAACTTTATCACCTTTAATTCTCCTTGTATTTAGAATTTTATTTGTGAAACAAACTTGTATATAAGCAGCCCTGTTAATCAGAGGGTGAGAACAAGGGTTTATGATTCAAAATTCCTTCTACCAAGATGAATTTTGGCAGTGGAGACTCTTGCTGTTCTCTCTGCTGCAGTGTCCCAAAGGAGACCTTTGGGAGAGTTTTCTCCGCTCTTCAGACTTTTACCTTCACTTAACTTCCATTACGTTACCCCTTCACCTGGAGCAACGTAACTGAGACTTTTAAAAACAAACATCTAATTTTGCCATTCACAATCTTCAGGTGTGTACAGTAGCATTAGGTCTTTAATTTCCACTGTGTTATTTCAGATCAGTCAGACTCCATTACCTGCTGTGCTGGTTTGTTTATTTAATAAAAAGGCCACTAAGGTGAGAGATTTGCAAAGATCTCTTCTCTTGGAGTGCATCTTAAAATAATAGGTTTTGAAAGGTGAAAGCAACTCTTCCTGGTCAAATCCATGTTTCAACATGTTTCTGAAAATTAATGTTTAATAGAATGGGTAGCACGTTTGTTTAAGCCATGGTCCTGCCTTATTGATTTGATAAAACACTACTAAAACTTTTAACAAAGCAAAACCAGATGTACACCAGAAGTGTCAATATGTTGTTCCTTTCACATGTCAGTTGTGCAATCCACATGACAGGATGTAGTGAAGCCTTAATTTTCTGACAGGAAAGAAGAATGCATTTGGGTTTTGGTTTGGTTTTTTATTTTTTCTTTCAACAGATGTCTCAAGTGCACAATTTAACTTCATTTACCTATTTTTGCATTATGGCTCAGAAAATTCGATTTCTCTGTAGTGCAAACAAAGCCCATCCAAGCTGAAGTAAATAACAGCAATTTACTTGTAGTGTTCTGTTGCCCTTGTCCCCATATTTACTGCCAAACCCAGAGAAGATCTACTTCTTTTGGAGGAGAGTTATTGACGGCCAAAGGCTCGGTTGCTATAGAGAAGGCTCTGATGAAGATGGAAGGATTTGTTTCAATAAACTCGGCTGACCTCTTCTTCAGAGAACAATTTTCTCTTATCGGTGTAATTCAATAGGACTTTAAATGACAAGATTCATGTGCATCCTTCACAGTATAAATCTGCTGGTCTAGGTGTTTTTTAGTTGTGTATCTCCTTGAGTTGGGAATTGAGTTATGTAATGCTCATTGCTATGTATGACAATGGGAACAATCCACTTTAGAGGCAGGAACTTTACCTAGGAACACCTGAGCTTACTCTGTGTTGTTCAGCGCTAGCCTTTTGTATATATATTTATCAGTGTAATCAGATTTTAAAAGATACAGTATTTTTATGACCCATGAGTATTGATCTTAAAATTGCATTAGAGAGGAAGTTAGTTATCTTGCTGTGAAAGTCCTTATATCTTCAGCTATGAAGAGCTCAGACCGTTGCAGTATGATTGCAGCAGGGGTGTGATAGATGATCATAGGAAGAGACAATCCAATATTCAGTTGAAGAAGGTACCCATCAAGAACAATTATATTCCAGTAAAAATATGAGGAGCGTTACAATACTTGCCTTCCATCGTGATTCTCTAGCTGCGAATACCTCCTGCTCAGAGTGCATGAATTTCTATTAGAAAATTTGCTTAAGTGACTAAAAAAGCAAAAGATGATTAATAAAGTGGGAATTCAGCTATGCTGTGACCTTGTAATCTTCGGCATGTTTCTGTTTATAAAATCACTGTGTATCTCACTGGGGCCTCGCCAAAGTACATTCTCTGTCCTTGCTATCACTGTTTGACAAGAATGATGACAAAGGGGAACATCCATATCCAGTTTTCTCAATTTCTCTCTCTTTTCCTTTTAGACCTGGTTAAGAAGTTACATAAAGCTGTTCCAGGCTCCATGCCAGCGCTGCGGAAAGTTTCTGCAGGATGGCCTGCCACCCACATGGAGGGATTTCCGAACACTTGAAGCTTTTCATGACACTTGCAGGCAATAGTAGCCCAGCTCAGCCTTTGATACGTGAACAATCTGTTGGGCTCGGAAGAGAGCTGATGGTTTAATAGGTGGTTCCATTTCTGAACCTTTCATCCTGTACTAAGTAGTGAGGTTGCGCTAATACATTTGACTATTAAAAGACATCAGTCTGCAAGGTACACGTGAGACTAATGTATTTTGAAGAGGATGGTAAGAAGCCGTGTGTGATCACTTGATGCTTCTGAGCTGAAATGATCTATGTGGGGAGATGTGACAGTAATAATCATTATTCTAAACCTTAATAAAAATATCTGTGTACAGTTTGTGTTTTGTGACAGAATTTGCGATGTTGAAGGCATTTATAAGCTTGAAATAAATTTTATATTCCAGAATTTGTGCTATTTATTTCATTATTTGATCAACAAAATCCTTGGTTTTGGTGTGGATTTTTCAACGCTGCTCTTTTGTTTAGAAAAACTGGAAACATTTAAACATGCGTGCTGATATGATGGTGGGGTTTGTTGTTGTTGCAAGGCTGCTTATCTGAGTGTTGGTCTTTTTCGGGAAGAGATTGTGGCGTTGATTAAACATGGGATTTCAAAGGCATGTGGCAGCTTGGAAGATGCAGTGTACTTTCTAAGGCAGGGGGAAACAGATGCTTCCCTTTACTAAAATTGTAATGATAAACATTAACAAAATCTGCATGTATTAAGTGGTTAGAAAACACGTGATGAGCAGTGGCAGTGTGTATAATTTGTCATGTTTTAGGACTGAAAGTAGTAAAATAATTCAGCCCTAAAGCACAGCTTCTGCAGCACAGGCACATACAGCATGTTTCCTAAATGATTTAAAATTTACATGCAACGCGCCAGCGAAGGGTAGGATCCCTCCCAGTAATTGTTGCACTTGGAATGGATGGGAGCGTTGAGCTCCTCTGAGCCCCAGCCATTTTTGCTTCACCCAAAGACCAGAAAGGTCTCCCTGGTGCTGTCCCAGCTGAATGCTTACCGGCCCGGGGCTGCATTGGGTTAAGTGTCTTCTCTGGTATTTTCTTGTAGGACGGTACATTTCATCTGTCATCTCCTGATAGGCGATTTGATTAATTCAACTGTCATTCCCGCTAGTGCACCCTTGCTTCCTTTACAAGCCTCAAAGGCTTTGGTAATAAGCTTGCTTTTGGGAGCTGGTAAGGGGAGGTCTGGAGGAGCTTTGTCACTCGGTTAATTTTCAAATAAATTGACATTAAGGTATAGAGCTGCAAAATAATTTTTGAGGTTCCTTCTGCCTGTGTGAAAAGCTTCTGGGGCAGAAAGAAAAGACGCCCTTCTCGGAGGCTGTGGTGGTAGCAAGGCTTGGTTTGGTTTCCAGCAAGGAATGTTGAGTGAAGTTTAATAAAAAGAAGGGGGCAGAGGGAACAAAAATCCAGGGCAGGAAGAGGAGGGTCTCTTTTTTTTTTTTTATTTTGCCGCTGATGGAAATAAGGTGTTCAGAGATTTTTCAAGCACTTGTTTTAATTTGAACCTATGTATGAAATAGCCTGTCTCCTAGCTGTGGAAACTGAACAATGAAGAAACTTGAGTATCACCCTGTTACTTGTGTGACACTAAACTCACTGTGTTTGCTGGTAACATAAAAGACTGAGCTCCCAAAGACAACAGCTCCTTCCTGCGAGGACAGCATGTGATGTGGGAATTTCAGCTTTCTCGGTGTAGAAATCCATGCAAGACCGGCTCGTATAAAAGAGAAAGAAACCTGAAAGAAAATACATGTTTATGACTTCCTTTGGAGGCACAACACTGTGTATGAAGAACGAGTGTACATTTGTTTGAGAACGTTGGTAAGTAACATTTTCTTTTTTTCAACTTCTTTTTTTTTTTCCCTTCTCCCCACCACCGAACAGATCCATGGCCATCGCAGTGGGATAATGGCCGTTTCAAATCCAGCTGCAGTTGAATTACCTAATGAAAACTTGTCATGCTATTATTTGACCCAAGTAGCCTTGTCGGTACAAAGATCACCCAAGACAGAACAATGTGTGCATCTGAGATGAGAGAGAGCCTTGTAAATAAGCAGCCCTGCTATCCGTCCCGTTACTGTACTAATTAGAAGGCCTGGGTTTCTGATAGTGTAAGCATATTTTTTTTTTTTTAATGAAAAGGTCATAATATGGTATCCATCCTCCTTTAGGCACTGCTGTCTGCTCCATTTTGTTTATACTTAAATAATGGTGTAGAAAGCAAATCCTGAAGTTCACAAAAGTATTGTATGTGTAATCATGTCTTGGCGCTTGGAGGTAATTAGTTGCAGAAAACAGCATCAGCCAGTCTGTGTGTTAATTGAGCCTGAAATTTTAAACCTGTAATTGGCGAGCCTGATGGAGAGTCATAAAATTCACTGTGGGTACCTCAGTACAAAACTAATTGTCTTACAGAAGAGTGATGCAAACCTGTTTGTCACGTTCCTTCCCCCAGAAAACTGCAGGAGGAGGGAACCTTCCCCCCTCGCAGAGGCCCTGGGACAAACAGTGATTTCTGTCCCTGTAAGCCTTGAAGTGCAACAGGTTGGAATATTTCCATTTTGGGGAGCGGAATTCAGCTGTCTTAATTCTTCTAAAGTTCATGAGTTTCAGCAGTTTGGATACAGTATGTACTTGTCTCTGCTCATTGTCCTGGAGGTGTGAATGCTGGGTGGCCAGGGCCTGATTATCATGGAGATGTGGGTTTCCAAGCCAAGCAGAAGCTCCCTCCGAGCTTTGAATGTGAGGAGTAAAAACAGGGAGGTCGCTTCTAACTAAAAAGCCATTCTCACAATGCAGTTTTGGTGTTCTTCCTCAGCTTTGTAGCTTGGTTACTGGACATTATTATTTTTCTTTTCTACCCTTAGTTAAAAGGGATGGGTGAAAAAAAGCAGTTAAAGTGCAGGATGAGTGACCTTGCTTTTTTTTTTTTTTTTTTTTTTTGCCGTTGGAGTTTCTCACAGCTTTTAAAACAGCTCAGATCTTTAAGGCAAACAGCAAGGACCACAGTCCCTGAAGAGTGGTTGGCTCTCACCTCTTCTAGAGCATCTTCTAGAACTGCATTGCTCCTGATAGTTATTTCTGCAAGGCAAGCGCCGCTGCAGAATCGGTGGCAGCCAAATTTGAGAGAGAGTAAAGGAAACTAATCTACATGCAGAAACAACAGTGCTGCTTTTAGTGGCTCGGGTTGTATGTGTGTTAGAGCTGCATCGTTCCAGCATTGTTGTTTACAGCGCAATGATATATTAATCTCAGCCAACTGCAGGAGAAGTGCGTTGCCTCACCCTGGTTAGTATCGCCCTGGTATCACTTACCCGACTCAGAACACGCGGTCTTCTCTTGCATCCTGATGTGAAGAAATCCCGTTTTATTTTCCCACGTGCAAACCCCACCTACTGTGCTTCTGGCGCTTGCAAGTGCTAAAGGTTACAAAATCCATCTTTTTGCTAAGAAAGCAACTTAATTAATGTGAAAGTTTCTCTCGTGAAGGGAACCCGCAGCTGATACGCAGTGCGTATTGCAGCCAGCTCCCCTCTTCCCTCCCAGCACCCCTCCCCAAACCACTTTAATTTCTCTGCCAATATTGGACAAATGTAACGGGCTGACTTTTTAATTTTCTACTCCCAGGTCTCCCTTGTCCCCTCATGCATTTTTCATCACAGCTCATGGCTCCCTCCCTGCCTGCCCTGTGAACAATATTGATCGACTGATTAAGCCATCAAGCCATGGCAAACAACTTTAATTTTCTAACCAAAGCCTTTTATTTCTCTTCCCTTTCTTGTATATTTGTTACCTTCTTATGAAGTTTTTAATGTCTACTTGTAAACAAATACATTTTTTTAATTAGTCCCTCGGTTAATTGGGAGCTATGCACCACCGAGAGCAATCCACATCAAAATATTAACCCATAAAATGTAAAAAGAGGGAGTGGGAAATGTGAGGTACAGTCCCCTGTTTCAAAGCCAGAATCATTCCTGCCCAAGCTTTTGGAGAAGGGCTTAAAGAAGAGCTACAGTGCTTGTCTCTTCTCTTTGGTCTCTCCCGATAGCTTTAAATTTTACTGAGAAGAGAGGAAGCCCACCGCAGCAGTACAGCACTCCTGGTCGTACCTACAGCACTCGGGCTCTGGGTACCAGGCTGTGCTTTTGCAAGTTCTTGGACGACAAATTAACGTTCTCAGCTAAACCCACTGAAGGCTCATCAGGTTTCGTACATACCGCTGCCTGCATGCTCTGAAAACCATAAGAGTTCCTGCAAGTGTACGTGAGACCCAGTTTGTCTTGTAGAACGTTTTGAAGTGACGATGATGATAAACTGAAAGGAGGTTCATCTGACCTGAATCCCAGGGCTGGCAGGTGGGTAAAAGCATCTTTCTTGCAAACTCAGTACATGTGGTTTCAGTGAGGTTTGTCAGAATCGCTCTGTGGGTTTGCAAATTGCTTTTCAAGGTAAAAATGCAGCTTAAATATCAGGATATTTGTCTCTTGCTGGAAGCCTTAGAGCTCTGCATTGTGCAGTGATGCTGCAATCCTGTCTTAGGAGCTGGTTCTTTAGGTAGCACTGAGCCGTGAGAACACAAATGGTGAACTGTAGCATGTGTCGAGGATCCTCATTTCGAGCGTTGGCTCGACTGCTTGTTCTGATGTCTCCAGATCTGTGAATTACGAAGACGAGCAAAACCTTCCAAAGGAACCAGGCCACTGTCGATGGAGGGTTTTTGTAAAGGCAGTGCCAGGACCAGGCATCTTTACCCCCCTGTAACTGCCCTGTGACTAGTCTTTGTGCTAGTATTTAGCTGGGAACTGACTGCTCCTTGCTCTGTACCAATACACACAGAGAGCCGAGCCCCTGGAGGTGGGAGATGTGGCTCCACGTGCTTACAGCGAAGTGGTTAAGCGGGAGGCTCAGTTGTCTGATTCAATAGCTGTTACCCACCGCTGCGTGGAAACCTGAAACGTTTCTATTGCCGTCCGCACCTCTGCCCGTATGACCTCAGTACGGATTCGTGCTATGGATTTAGTTCAAATACACACAATAGGGTGACAGATCAACCTCACAGCTGGCTCTTAATGCAGGTTTCATCAGTGAGTTTAGCACCTTAATCCATGTCCCGGACTCCGTTCCCCAGTTCCACGTGGGCACTGGCTGCTCCATCGGGTTTGAACCTCACAGCCTGGGCCGAAGTCTCCAATTCCCCTGGTTTATCATGAATGCACCATTGCCAGGCAGGGCTTTTGTTCTCCTAAGCTCACCTGGTGTCCTTCAGAAGAGATTTTCTGCAAGTAAACAGGGGAATTGTCGCTTCGGCTGTGTTCCTTTACATCTTGCCCGAGGTCATTCGTTGGTCGGAAGCAGCCGGAGTAGGGATGGAGCTGGCTTTTTTGTGAGCAACAGCCCGGGAACAAAGCTGGCTTGGTTGTTGGGGTTTGTGTCACCTCTCTTGCTTTGAGGGACTCTGATTTCAACATCAGATAATCAGTTCCTCTAAAGACATGTTTGTGTCATTAACTTGTTAGAATTTTTGAGGTTGTCTTTTTTCCTCCCCTTTTAAAATCAAGTGATCAAAAAAAAGCTATCTCCAGATGTGCTCCTTGTTAACATGAGGAGAGCGATGAGCCCTCTGGGAGGTCAGGGGTGGATGCCTTTGCAACAACTGGGGTTTTTTTTTATCATCTGGCATTTTATTCTCTGTAAAACTCAACAGTGGCACTAATACCTGATTACCAGGTTTGTGTCATAAAAATGAAAGGGGATTTAAAAAAATGAAGTATAGGAATGCAAATGGTCTTTTATTGTACATTGAATTGTGAGAACTCAGGGACAGCTGAGCATTTCTCGTTTTATTTACTTTTTTATGTTAATAAGGAGGCTAATTTAAAATAAGAGTCCTTGTAGCTGGTAATAGAGAGGTTTGTGCTGATCAGAAAGTTGCTCTGAAAACCAGAGGGATCAAGGACAGAGGTGTTTTGTTATTCAGGTGCTGAGACTGGACATGTTGGGTTTAAAGATGCCTGTGTGCACCACGCTGGGGTCTGTCGTTCAACATCTCCAACAAGTTCTTGCAAATCAGCTGAGGAATATTTCCAGAAAACAACAAATATGTGAAAAATATTAATGGTGAGATAATTTCAGATTCATGAGAACAAATATTTGCATTGAGAACGTGATTATAAGAGTTACACTCGTGAAACAGCAATGCAGACTGGGATTTATGTACCCAATTAAAATTAACCCTTGGTACCAACATTTCAGCTATTGAGTTTTCACAACAAGCTGCTCATTCGGCGTCCGCAGGTGAAGCATTATTAGCAGGAAATTTCAGCATAGCCTTGGTATAAAAATAAAAGAGATAGCGGGGAGAAGCAGCCTGTGCTTGTGCAGCACTGCCATGCCCTTGTCTCTCACCATCTGCACTTCCTGCATGCATTTTGGTTTTATTAAGGTATTTTTAGCCCTTTCTCTTTCCTTATAGCCTCGCTACTGTTGACGATCCCTCTTTAAAATGCTGCAAAGAAAGCAGGAGCCTTTTTTTAAAGGCGCTGAAGTCCCATCAGCCAGGGCTCAGGAATGACAATGGGGCTGTGGCTTCCCCTTGGTTCAGAACAATCTATAGAGCAGCTACAGGGAGAGGTGACCTGTGGACACCGTTCATTTTCTGCCAGATAAAAAAGTTAGCCAACAGTCGTCCGTTCCTATGGCTGAAGAGGCTGGAACCCGCCGGGGGACCTGAAGGAAAGCGAAATGTCAGATGAGAATGGCAACTCAGGGAACCTCTGCTGAGGGGCCGGTTGTTGTCTGCATCCCGCTGGAGAGAATAAAGCTGGTCCCCGGGCAGGGATGAAAGAGCCTGTCCAGCCCCTGGGGTCAGGGTGAGCTGGAGGCAGGTGAGGTCTCAAAATGCTGGATTTGAGCAAGAATTGCTAAAACAGGACCTTACAGGAGGCTTAATTACATTTTGTTTTCTTTCTCTGAGTTTTTACCCAGTTCTTGCCTAAATCCTGCTCTCGTGATAAATTCTTCCTGAGCCAAGAGGTGACTCTGTTCTGACAAAACGCTCATGCACTTCCAAAACCCTTCTTCCTAAATTTCCCAAAACCTGGTTTTCTGACTCAGATGTGCCCCCAGCGAGGGGAAGGGAGAGAAACCATACCGGTCCTTCACGTAAGGGTCTGTTCTGCTCAGGCACCGTGTGAATTCACCTCTGAGTTTTGGATGACAATTCGCCCTCTCTAACTATAGAGAGGAGTGACTGATGCTGATGTACGACATGCTCATAATCTTACCCTCCCACTCAATTCAATTTCCTCGACTGCACATGGTTTTGAGGCAACAGCCATGGAAGATTACAGTCAAATTAGACTCTTTGTATTAAATATTTTTCTCCTACTGAAAAACATGAGGAAATTAAACTGAGAGTATTTAACAAAACATGCCAAAAAGTAAAGCTGCTAAGCTCTTAAGATTTTTCTTTTTGTTTTTACTGGGCTCCTCACTATACTCACATAATTACAGACATCCATGAAATTAAAACTGCAAATTGCTGATGTAAGAGAGTGGAGAAGCTGTGCTATGAAACATTTAAAATTACTGCCATGTGACATTTTTCCATCCTTAAAGGAGCAGTGGGTGATCAATAAGGAAGAAAAGTCCTGCTCAAACTCTGCTGCTGCCTGTGTTAATTTCATTGGGAAATTAGAGGTGCGCTCTCAGATATTGCAGCTGATACCAGTCAAGTTTGCAAGTGTGCAGGGGATACTGCCCTCTGCAAGAAAGGAATTCACATACTTGCTCAAGACGCATTAAAACTGTACGTTTTCTTCACAAATTTAGGTCTAATCCTTGGGTATAGTGCCATGTTTGACATCTCAGTTTCCAAACCAATTTGTTTGCTGCTGTTAATAATTCTTTTGGTTGTTTTACTGTTAATGGATTGTTACAAAATGCAGCAGAAAGATTAGTATTTATTTTTCATCTAAGAACATTTTTAAAGGATTTTCTTGAGGATGAGGGAAGGGGGGTGGTTCACCACTACTTAAAAAGCAGTCAAACATGGACTTTTTCCTAGCAGGCTCCGAACTAGGAAAGAGCTGAGTTGTCTCTTTTTTAATACAAGCCACCTTATAGCACAAGGTAGAGAAATCGATACATCTCCATCCAGGTTATGAGAAGCACTGAAAATATTTATCATTAAATAGTGGTGATATAAAGAAAAAGTAACACCTTCAGCTGTTGAGATTAAAAGTGGATGTACTTTATTTTTCCCAAGGATAGCGCCTCAGAGCTCTGTGCAAGCACTGTGTGTGAACACTGCTCGTCAGAGACACGGCAAGGAAAAAGGAAAGCTTCCAAAGGGCGTTCAGAAGGCAAAGTAATTAAATAAAAAAAAAAGCCAGGCAGAAACAAAAAACCCCCACCTCTAAGTCAGTGATTTGTAAGGTGCATTTTAAATTGGTGCTGCCGACCAAAACTCTCTCTTGAAAGACTGTTATCATGAAGTAACGTGGTTTTGGTCTGGTTTAATGCCATTTCAGTTCCGTTGTTTTACCAGATCTAGATAAAGCTGTTCCTTTCTAGGCTCCTATTCCAAAGAAATAACTTACGCATTCAGATCCCTGGCATTTTGTCCTCTTCCTCCGTTATTTCGAGGAAGCTGCAAAAAAAATGGGGTTTATTTGCTATTCTTTCTTATTGCACTCAAGGCCATCAGTGCTGAGAAGAATCTCCTGGCTTGTAGCGTTCTTCAACATGAGTTCAGAAGTGGGTTTTGGCACATGGGCTCCGCGCCGTCCTCCAAGTCTGTGCTTAGATTTCAGCAGCTTTCCCCCTGTGCACAGTGTCTGTAGGACGAGAACGATTTCATCACAACAAGCAATGCTGGTTTTTTATTGGTCATGGAAAACTGGATTTCTTTAAAATGTAAATTTTGAAAATAGTTATATTTTTATCTTTCATCCCTGAGGTATCACAGGCTTTACAAGCCCTTTTTAATCCTGGATTGATTGATATCAGTGGGAGTTTTCCACTGGCTTCAATAGATCTTGGACTGGTCCCAGGGTGCAGCAATGCAACGATCTCTGGGAGGGAATGCAGCAGCTGTTAAACCTCGTGAGGTGATGCTCTAGGACAAGCAGAGATGCTTTATCAGGCTGAATAAAACAGAGGTAGCTCGTGGGTAGGCACCTGTGAACCCCTGAAGCAGTAAGAGATCAGAGCTGGGTCTGGGCAAAGAGCCTGGATCCCACTGTCGATTTAATAACTCCTCCAGGGGTGTCTCTGAGCACAGGACGCGCTGGGGGACAGAGGCTCAGCAGAAGGGGGGGTGCCTAGGGCCTCTGGGACAGCACAGGGCATAGGGACACCGGCAAGGTGTCGTGCTCCAAGGGGTGTCCGCGGGGTCTGGGATTAGCAACGCTGGATGAGAAGGGATGAACTGTTTGATGCTCATCTCACAGTTGCATTGCGTGGGAAGAGGAAATGAAGCCTGGTATTGCTCGGGGAGAAAGAGAGGGAAGAGGGGGGTCCAGACTTCAAGAAGAGGGCTGGGAGGGTCACTCCATGGGGAGACCCGACAGCCCTCGCGTCGCCCCGTGTGCAGCACTGGGGCAGGGGAGGTGTCAGGTCCCCAGTACAGGCTAGAGGTGCACTGGACTGTCCTCTTTGCCAACCACTGTTTGTAAGAAGGTGTTTTTCCCACCAGGATTTAATTATATCCCATCAAGTATATCCACATGGTGTTTACACAGCTAGTTAAAGGAACAATGCCATTGTGTGTGGGGCACGTACTTGTATTTGCTCAGGGACCTGCTTATAGAAATATCCTAATATGTGGTGTAATCATAAATCACATCACTTTTTTGTAACGTGCTTGATCAATCTGTGCTGCAGCTTCCCCTGCTCCCCCCATTCATAATGATCTGCCCATCTGTGGTGAAAGATTAATAGTAGCCAGTTGGAGAACATTAAGATGACATTATCTGGAAAGAGAGCAAACACCATTTGAATTAAGGGTTGTAATGGGATTGACATTCCCAGTTTCTGTGGGAAAAGGTGACTAACTGCTTGTGCCCGTGGAAAAGCCCCTGATGCACAGATTGGCATTAAACCTGGCCCGCAGCAAAGCATGGGCACTTGTGTTTTGCTCAGAGAGGTGGTGGTTCAGCCTCAGGGCCAGAATGGCACTGAAGGGGCCAAATGGTGGCACAGCTCCATGAAATGCTGAAGATTATCAAGTGCATCACCCCAGGGTTTCTGAACACCAGGATATCAGACCTGTGGGACTAACAGCTACCTTCCCACACACAGCCCTGCGTGAAAAGCTAATAGATTTTCTTTTAAAGATCTAAAAGCCAAGGGGTGAGACCCCAAGAGATGATTTAAAGCAACCATCCTCCTTTCACACTCTTTCAAGAAGCTCAGCGCAAGAAGCAGCCGAACCCGCCACAACCTTCTCTGCTCTCCTTAGCTCCCTCGTCATTTCCCAGCTCTTCTTTGAGGACTTTTGCACAAAGGTAACTCCACAACATGCAGATGTCCTCTACTTGTCCTGCTCTGAACAATTCAGCTTTTTCTCCCAAGCTCAGTGCTAAAAATACTTTAAATTTAAACCCTGGGCTGGCTTTTTCCACCGATTCATTCCCCTCCTGCGTCCTCCTTCCCAGGCAATTTCCCCCCACAGCCGAGCTGGCTCTTTTATCCCAGTGGAAACTTGGTATTGATCTCGCCACTTTACAAAGGGAGGGGAAACACAGCCCCTTTCATCTACTCCTTGCATAGACTGATCCCCTTGTCCGGTTTGCGTTTGATGGTGGGAGAATTTTAATCCAGAAAGACTGGAAATCTTTACCTGATCAAAGGCTCCCTGCACGGCAAGGGCTGGAGCTGCAGCAAGCAGGCGGAAAAATAAGGAAGCAAAAGGGATGCCTGACCTGGGAACTGGTCTCAGGTGTTTCTGGGGATGTAATTGCAAAACAAGCTCAGCCGAGCGTCGTGTGGCATAAACCCTCGCACGGGACGGGCAGCTGCTATCTCCTCAAATGAAATTCAAACTCTTGTGTGTTTGTTTTAATTTCTCCCCTCCCTTCCACTTCTTCATTAACTCAGTCATTTTTGAGCCTGAACACCCAAGCTGTAAATCTGTGGCCATTTAGCAGGTGAGGTGAACTGTGAAAAGCAGATTTGCACAATTTGCAGATTGCTTGTTGAGGTGAGAGCTAATGCTGCTGACTCACAAGCTGATCTGATGCTGTTGGCAATTCCTCCCCTGTCTCCAGCTATTTCTATCCAGCCCTTCACCCCTCTCAGGTTTTGGCAGCATCCAAAGTTTATTCCAAGAACAGAAGTTTTCTGGATCCAGCAAAGCTACCGTTTTTTCCCCAAATGGTGCAAATACACCATTGTCTCTTCCAGACCCTGGCCCCAAAGCTGCATTTTAGTGGTCTCAGCTTAGACTAGCAATTAGTATTCAGGCAGGAGAGCCGGCTGCTGGTGGGAGCGGGAGGGATGCCTCTGCTCGATCTTTATTCAAAATCCAAAAGGCGTGTTTGCTCTCTGGGTTTGGGTTGCTGCAGTGCCAGGGGAGCCGGCTCTGGCTGAGCTGCAGAGGACCTCTCAGGCACTCCAAGGCTCTGCTGGTTTTTAGCATTTTGGGATAATTTCTGAGCTCAGGCTCTCGCCCAGCCTGGGAGGGCCAGAAAATCCTCCCGGCTCGGGGCTGGCGCTGGCAGTGCTCACCCAGGGCAAACCTCGCCGGCGCCGGCTGGCTGAGCGGCAGCGGGCACCTCCCTTCATGCCTGCTTGGTTTTCTCTCCCCATCACAGCCACCTCTTCTCAGTCCTTGTCTCCTCTGCACGCTGACATAAAACTGCCTCCAGGTACGAGCTTTGTGGTGGTTTCCATTGATCACTTGGAAATCTGTTCCAGTGGCAGTGGCTGGGCAGGGAACAAGGGTTTCCCTGCACCCAGCATCTCTGCTGCCAGCCCATCAGCTCCAGGGCCTCCCAGATGGGGGAAAACCACTTGTTTTTCCAGCCCAAGGGCCTTTAGTCTGGGCTTTGTGCAGAAATGGGGATCATTTTTTTAATCCCACTTCTTACTGTGGTTTGCATCCTTCTCTGAGAGGATAACAAGCTCTGGAAGTTTAGCAACATCTCCCAGGGTGAAGCCTGCACCCACTCTGCCCCAGGGCTGGGATTTGTTGGGGGAAGGGGCTGAGGGATGTGATGCTCTCAAGGAGCAGGTTTTTGCCATCCCTCCCTGGTTGGTCACACCACGGTGTCGTCAGCAGCCGCAAAAGAGCTGCCACAAGACAAACGTCTCGTGAGCCCCGTCCTCATGCTGTCCAGGGAAAGGCAGTGATAGATTAATCTGAACAAAGATTAATCAATAATTTATGCTGGTGTTTTCACTCACCTGGGGCTTAGACAGACTTTGATATGATTTGATGGGGTCGGACCCACCTTGCTTTAATTAAACGTGATGGTGAAAATTAAAAGGAAAACCTATTAGCTACTGGAACTGAAATCAATCTGTGATCAGTAACGAGAGACTGATTAAAGAGGTGATGCCCAGGAACGAAAGGACAGATTCAGCAGACGCTTTCTGAAGGCCAGATTAGCGGGACATATTGAATGTAAATACACCTATTGGCGTTTTGTCATGGTGTGGCCTTTAGCGAGCAAGCTGTTTGTATGTGGTGATAAATGGCTTTGCACCAGGGAAGGTGCTGCAGGAATACAGGGCTGCACTGGATGCTCTCCTGGAGCTTCATGGGGGTATTGGCTGGGGACAGCGTGGAGGGGGGGACCCTTCTCCAGCAGAACAGCTGAGCCCCGTGCACCCACCACCTCTCGCTGTGTGGGGTACAGGAAGGTTAAGGCAGCGGGAAATGCAGTTTGCCTGGGTTTTTGGCAGTCGGTTGCCTGCCAGCAGGCTTGGGCAAAGGCAAACTCGTGTAGAACCCCAGGCATGGCAGGGGACAGGGGCTGGGTGCAGCCTGTGCCTGCTCTTTCCTTTCTCTCCAGCTGCCGAGCTGCGGTTGGGCTTTGCAGAAGTGGACCTGCAGTGGCACCGCAAAACACGCTCCAGACTGAGAGCGGGAGGGAGGATAAGGATGGACCCAGAGCTTTGCAGGGGCTAATTAAGCAGCATTGCATCCACCCTGGGAAACGGAGATGCTCTAGGAGGAGAGGTGCTGTAGGAAGGAGGTTGAGATGGGTGCTCTGACAGCACAAGGCTTGGGGTTGGGAAGACAGACCAAAACCAGCGCTTTCAGGAGGACACGTCTTCCCCCTGAGAATGGGGCAAGGCTTTGGGGACCCCCAAGTGAATTAGGGCTGGTTGGTGGAGCTCACGGGAAAGAGCAGTTCTGGGAGCAGACACTGCGCTGCGTTCTTCACTGCTGTCAGCAGAGTTGTAAAATGTCCTGAAAATCAGAAATGATGGCAGGGAGGGATGCTTTCCTCCAGTGAAGCTCTCGCCTATTCTCAGAGCAACCAGGCAAGGCACTGAGTTAGCACATTGGGGTGCTTTGCTGCGGCCCATTGGGCTGCAGGTTCGTGAGCGGCTCTGCTGTCCTGCCCCCGCCACCCTGGCACCAGCATTGCCTTGCACTGTTCCCCCTGCAAACCCTCCCATGGGAGCCAGCGTTGCCGGGGCCTCGCCAGGGCAGTGAGCGAAGAGCCTGGCCTCCATGTGCTCCCGGTCACAATCTGAAGCCTGGAGCATTCCTGCATGCAGGGTGGTTGCCCATCGTTGGTTGCAAGGCTAGGTTTTTCCTCTGAAAAGCAAAGAGAAAAATAAGCTGAAACATTTCCTCTCTCTCCATCTCACCCTCGACTCTGTTCTGCACCAGACAGCGGGGACGAGCAGTGGTTTTCCAGTCCCCACGTGCCCCTATCCTCTGCTCTCCTCCGCATCTGCAGCTCCATGAAAGACACCTGCAGAGCCCTGAAGAGACAAGGGACTGGGGATGGGGTCAGGGCTGGTTCCTTCCCTCGGCTGCTGCAATTGCTCTTTTTTAACTTCCCTGTCACTTTGCAGAGGGAAATAGCTGGCAGGGAGGCAGGTGCTGGCTGCAGCGAGAGGTACAGGGTTTTAAGAGTTTCAGAGGCTGCAGGCAGGAGATGGAGTCGCTGCAGGCAAGGCAGAGTCGGGAATGAAGCGCCCTCGATTAGTGCCGTGCTGGTGGAAATAGGCTGGATTTGGTGGTAAGGTGGAGAAGCCTCCCTGGGAACAAGGTGACTTGTGTGCCTTAAAATAAGCTTTTGCCATCAATTATTAATACGCAGGGTCTTGGAAGGAGCTCAGAAACGGGGCGTGTGCGCGGGGCTCCTGGCAGCGCAGGCACCGCGGCCGCACAGGGATGGGGACGGGGAGGGAAGGGAAGGGGGCGAGGTGCGGCGTGCGAGCCGATGGACCCGCTGGCCGCTCGGGGGGGGCTGGAAGCCGCTTCCTCCCCTGCCTGCCTTGTTGGGGCTTTGATTCCTCGCTGACAGCATGCTGAAGGATTGATCTGAGCGGGGATAAATAATTCATGAGCTTTTTTTTTTTTTTGAGCAGCTGTGAATTTTGAGATGTGAGCTCTGCACAGCAGACGCTGTTGGGACTAAAAGAACAGTTTGAGGAGAAAGCTGTATATTTTTGTTGTTGTTGTTGACTGTTGCCGTTTATAATTTCTAATCTCTTTTCTTTTTCTTTTTTTTTTTTTAATTATTCCCCCCCACACATACACAGGCCTGTTTTGTTCCTCTGGCTCTCAGCAGGTGGCTGTGGCAGAGGCAGCATCCCACCGCGAGTGGATGGCTCCACCAGCCAAGCTGTGCCAGCTGACGTCTGGGGAGGCTCAGTGGGGGCTGAGGACTTTTCCTTGGTGGTGTTTGGGCATGGGGCAGGGGCGTGTTGCTAGAAAAGCTGGACTGCAAACCCCCTGGGAGCATCTGCCTGGCTGCCCCAAGGGCCACTCCAGGCTGCCAAAACTGCCTCCGGCCCCTGGGCTAAACCCTTCTGACAACATACGGGTGCTTTAACCAGTGTTTAATGTTTTCTAGGTTATCTGGTAGCATTTGTTAGCTGGATCTTTACCAACTGCTTAAAATCAACTGTGCAAAGCTGCGAATGTCGTAAGGAGAAAAGCTTCCAGCTTAACCCCACTGATCAACACTCGCTGCGAAGCTGGATGCTGTAAAACCGCACTGAACACCCACGCGCTGACTCCAGGAGATCCCAGGAAGGGAAAATGTGGTTCAAAAGATTTCATAAAGAAAAATCAATGATAAAAATATTCTGTTGCAAGTCACCCAGAAGTTGTAGACTCGGATTCCTGCGTCGGTTTGCAGCTGTGTTCACGGCGGCGGTGGAGGCAGGCGGTGCAGGGACGCACCCTTCAGCTGCATCTGAATCTGGGGGGGACCTGGTAATGCTAATACAAATCAGTGCAAAAAAATCTTCACTGTAGAAAAGTTTATTTAGGAAAATGAGAACAAGAGGCAGCCCCTGCACCACTGAGGTATGTATGAAGCCATCTGAAAGCCCTTGAAGACAGCATGCACCACTGCTGCTGTCAGCCTGCCATGGAGAGGAGGAGGGAGGTGAGATGGGAGCTCTTTGCCTTCCTCCCCTGCGAATCTCCCCAAAGCGTGCTGTCTGAGCCCAGAAAGCCCCTTTCTGGTGAGCAGGGTTTGCAGCTGGGCAAGGCAGGGCTGGGGGCTTCTGCAGCACTGTGGGGAGAGAAGAGCCAAGACCAGAGACGTGTCCATCACAGTCCCTCATGCTCAGCACGGCCGAGGTCTTCTCCAGGGGTGCGGGGAGAGGCCCTCGCTCTGCCCCAGGAAGGTGCTGGGGTTGGGGCCGGACCCTTGGTGGCTCCACAGGCCCCTGTTTTGTGGCTTTCCCTCCAGGGTGGGATTTTCTTTGTCAGTCCAAACAGCTCTTGTTTGCCAGAACATCAAAACCGGTGCAAAATGTTTATCGGGATATTCCCACGTTGCAGGGAGGAAGGTGTGTTGGCAGGTTTTGCACCACTTCACACAACTCATCCAGGTTTTCATTCATTTGCTGTAGAGCAAGAAGACAGGATGAAGTCTGCTCCACATTGTACCCAGGAGAAGATTCACAGGGACTTTGGGGTCACCTTTCCCAGCAAGTCCTGCAGGTCCTCAGCTCTCAGGAGCTGATGGGCTTCTCACTGCTGCATCTCCTGAGAGGGGAGAGGATGCTCACGTCAATACAGGCACTTTGGGCTAAGTCTCATCAGTGATAAGGAGTTTCAGGGTGATGGAAATTATTCATGAGCTTGTGCTGAATTAGACGAGGAGTTGATGAATGGGAGGTTGGGTTTTGTGTCAAAATGTTTCTTCATTACACTTAAAAAATGGAGTATCTTGACTCTCTGTTTTGAAATGATGTTAACTAAATTTGGCTAACACTAACTTCCTAATGAGGGACAACACCTAAACAGCGTGAGACGTTAGGGTTGGTGGCAAAACAGTTTCAGTATTTTTTTCATTTGCTTATTTTGACAGAGGAAGGAAAGAGGAAGCTGGGGGGGGGGGGGGGCAATTTTTTTCTTTCCTGAAGGCCACAGCAGTTTTTATAACTCTGCCTATTGCTGGGCACATGGAGGCAGTAGGGGGCAGGGAAGCAATTCCTGCTATTTAATTCTTAGCCTGTTACATACAGGAGAAGGAAGATGTTTAAACAACGGTAACTTATCTCCACCATGCTGAGCGCACAAGGACTTTTCTGGCTTCCCCTCTGCAGCGCGGCGAGTGTGTCTGCCATCCCGGCACCTTTCTGTAGACCCTGGCTTCCCCTCACTGGCGAGCAAAGCAACACAGAAGCTGCCCATGTTGGACACACGGATGGTTAATTAGCTAATTAATTAATTAGTCTCTGGGATCCAGCTGCGAACTCAATTTAGCTGGGTTTCACTTCTCTCTTTGGTTGCTTAATGATGTTCAGGACAACTTTTTCTTTGGACCGGGAGATGGACCTGCAGCAGTGAAAACTTTTTATGTCAAGAGCTTGATCTGCTCAGTCACACCCGCCTGCCACAAAGGAGGCACAGCTGCGCCGAGAGAGAAGGAGATAAACACTTGAAGCACGGGATGAAGGAGGCTTCAAACATCTCTGCTGCCTGCAAAACAGATTTCTGTTTCCAACTCCCTTTCTGAAAGCCACAAAGATCACAGGGAGATGCTCAAAACAGGTGGAAATCTGTGGCGAGACATTACTTATTCATAAAATAATGTGTAATCATTCCTGTAAAGCGTTGGGGTTGGAAGGGTCACTGTAATTCAGATGAATCCTGCTTACTCATTTCCATTTCAGGGGCGGTGGAGCCTGGCGCCGAGTGGGACGAGGCTCCTCCAGCGCTGGAGGGGAGCAGGGGCACTTGCATTTCTTGCAGTTGGAAAAACACAGGGAAAACTCGGGAATGTTTTTTTTTCTTGGAAAAAGCTGCTTGAAACATGGTGCCTGTTGATCAGGTGAAGAGCTGAGCAGCCTCCCGCTCTGTCCCACTGCAGAGAGGCAAAGCGAGCACCTTGTCTCCAAGCTGTATCCATGGGGTCTGCGCAGCATCGCTCGGTGCTACCTCCATGCTAGCTGCGTGACCAGGATGCCTCAGATGTTCCTCCTCAGGGCTTGACAGCCAAAAAGTGGGAGGGAGCAGGGCTCGGTCCCACGTTTCCCGGGGTGCCTGTAGGAGCTGAGAGAAGCTGCGGGATGCACACCGTCTCTGGGTGCACTCTTCTCCCCCCCACTACTGCTGCAAGTGCCGGGGTGACAATCACTGGCTGCTGCATCCATCCCACGGGCAGCTGCAATTCCTGCACTCTGGCTCTTCCTCACTCAAGTTACTCCTCTTCAAAAATGGTGGCATGAAAGCCAGTGGGAAACGAGACATCTTGTGAAAAGGGGAAACCTGTTTCACTAATCAATAGGAAATCAAATGCTCCTCGCTAGAGCACTGCAGTGCAATTACAGTTATGAGATTCACGGGTAGTTATCACATCGCTGCTAATTAATTTGCTGTGTTAGAGTATCCGGCAAAGGGCTGAACACGGACTGCCAGCAATAATTCACCCAGCGTAGAAAATGATCCGTAATGAGAATTGATGGACAGCATTGACGTGGAGCACTTCATCCCATGTGGGAATACCGCTGCATCCAAGGTTGGAGCTGGCAGCTTCACTGCAGCAACTTCCCAAATGGCAGCAAGGAAGCAAGGAAACCCCTTTTTCACCAAATCTGTGCTGATTATTTGGGAAACCAAAAAGTATTTGCTCTTAGCACCTTTTACTTTGACAGCCGATGGTGCTGCTGTCAGTCAGACACGGGCACCTCCATCCTGCAGACAGCGAAGGCACAGTGGTGAAGGCGGGATCCCCACATTCCCCCAGCACAGCAAGGGCAGAGGGTTGTGCGGGACCCCACATGCTCCCAGCATTGCCCAGCCCATGCCCGTTCCTGGAGTGGTCACCTGAGATGGGCGCTGGGTCTCCATGCCTGAATGCCATCTCCTGGGGACAACTGCCCTGCACAAGGTCACCCGTGCTGCACACATGGGTCCTCGAGCATCCCGGGTCCTCGTAACTCTCACTGCACGTCAGATTTTTAAAACAAAAAAATAGGAGACAACTGGTCCTGGATGCTCAAAGGATGTCTGAGAACAGACTTTCCCAACAATCCTGCTCTTGCACACGTGGCCATGACCTCTCTGGGGCTCCCGTCCTGGCTGGGACCCTTGGGCTGGCTGCTGGCACTGACTTCTCCTGAGCGGCCCCGGGCGCTTAACGGGACCTTGGAAAAATGCCCAGTCTGCTCCTGCCCAATGCCAGGGTTTCATTAGCTTGCAGTCACAGATTAGGGCTGGTGCTGTGTGTTTGATTGCATTTCTAATGCTCCTGCCCTCTCTGGGGTCAGGAATCCCTTCTCCACCTGAGAGCAGAGGATGTACAGGGACTCTTGTGCAAATTGGTCCAGAGAAGAGCCTAAAAGTCCCAGAAGGGACCTAGGTGCTTCCAGGGATGGGGCTGGAGCTTGGCTCGGGGTGGACGTCACCCTGGGGCATTGGGCAGCAGCTACTCCAGGTCTCTGGATGAAGCTGCTCCTTCCACCCACTCCCAGAGGCTCATCCTTGGTCCTTTGGTCAAACTGAAATACTTTCCTTGTCCCCTCGGATGCTGATAGCAGAGCTGTGCCATACCACAGCCCAGGTCTTCAGGGCAAACCCAGACTTTCCTACAAAGCCAGGCGCTGGGGGATCTCCATGCCCTCGGTGCGACCCACCACCCTTTTTGTACCAGGCTGGACCAGGCTCATTGCTGCATGTTGCCATCTGACCAGGGGTAAGTCATTCACAAGGTGGGTCCTGGGAAGGTTTGTAGAATCATAGAATGTCCTGAGTTGGAAGGAACCCAGGGTCCAGACTGGATGTGGCCTCAGGAGGGGAACCCGGGCTCCTCTACCCTTCTTTTGTGTACAAAATTTAGGAAGAAAAAAAAAAAAAACAACCCACCTAACAAATCAAACCAAACCAGTTCTTCAGCTTCATTTGGATGGAGGCCTAAAACACAGTCTGGCGAGGCCTCGCACAGCACAGATGGAAATCCTATATGGGGCTACTGACTCAACAGCACTTAAAAAAAAAATAAAACTGTTAGTCAATGTTCAAAAGGGCTGGAGCTCCCAAAGAAACCATCCCATAGGTGATGCTCCGCCTGGGCACTGCTACGGGGAGGGGACCGCACCCCAGGAGCTGCATCCCCCTGCCGTGCTCCCAGGGCCGGTGGGTGTCGAGCGCTCGAAGCCTCAGCGGGGCAATGAGGTGGATGTTATCGACTGGGGTTTTCACCTTCGCCTCCCCCTCTCCTGTTTACTGATTTCCCATTCCTCCTCGGCACACTGTGCTTCTTAATCCATCCAGGTCACAGCCCGCTCGAGCGGGGCCAGCCACGAGGTCAGCACTAACAATATGCTAATAAGGCTGGGGCAATCAATTCCCCCTAATCAGGCAATCGATCCCCACTGCAGGTGTTTCTGATCTCAGGCTGTGCAGGAGCACTATCCGATTTTAATGTGGAGGGTCTCTTTGAAGCCGCTTGTCACAGGAGGACCAGACTTGGAAGAGACTTATAGGGCTTATAATAAAAAAAAAAAAAAAAAAAAAAAATTAAAACAAAGGTTTGAGGATTAGAGCATCCTTCTGAATCCAAGTGTTGCTTTCTGGTCTGGTAATGAATAAAAGCTTGTTGGCAGCACTGGGTCGGGGCACACAGGGGTCTGGTCCAGGTGGAGGGGATGGGGATGCTGCAGCATCCAGACCCCGGGGCGGGGAAGGCTCTTCCCCGCTCGCGTTCATGCCATCGACGAGGTCTCACAGATGTGGCATTTTGTGCCTGCCCACGTGCACCCTCATGTCCGCCCTGGCAATTCCCGTATCTCTCTCGGCAGCAGCTCCAGCACCTTCCTCACAGGAGATGTCCCATGTGCAGGTCCATTCCTCCCCTGTGGGGCACGCCGTCTCTCAGGATATTGGGAAAACAACATCAGCACTGCCAAAGCAGAGCTTTCTCCAAAGGGACACTAGAAAGGTAAGAGGTTTTCGGGGATTTCTCTGCCACTGCTGGTCTGGCAGATCCTCGAGCGTGGAGGTGCTCAGAGGGACGGACACAGCCCGTCCTGCACCCGCTGCAGCGCGCAGGGGATGCACAAGGTTAACATCAGCAGGACAGATCCTAGATGCCCTCCTTGGTCATTGCCTTTTTCCTGCAAGAAGAGCAGCATTTACTTTCCCCTTCCCTCCTGTTTCTTCCATGGTCGGTGAAATGGGATCGTTTGCTCCCAGCCCTCCCTGCCATGGGGGCACCTTCGCCAGCATGAAGTTTTCGGGAGCTTTCACACCACTGCTGTCTCCGCCGCCGCATTTGAAGTGATGGGGAGAGGCTGTCCAGGATCGGCTCTGCTGCACGGACATGAAGGCAAGTAGCGAAGCCTCTTCTACAGTATAATTTCCTCTTATTAGTCATGCAGCTTTGGGATGTTTACATGCTGCTTTGATTTGGTTGAGGCAATTGCTTTTAAGGGCTGATTATTTATGGATCTATAGTACACAGTGCCAGCAGGAATAAATTTCCTCATCTAAATCAGTTATTTTCCTAGCACCACGCACTCCCCTCGAAATGGATGCACCCACCCCCTCACCACCCAGCCCGGCGTGCGGCGGCGGGCGCCCACCAGCCGGCACAGCCCGGTGCAGCTCCCACCGCCGCCTCCAGCTGCTCCACCGCACTGGCTCACCCGGCTGGGGTTTCCCACATGCTCCTCCCCGCTGGGGTTTGCTGGAGGTGCCTGCCACAAAACAGTGGTTTTTAAGTCTCCTGTATCCCATAGCAGCCATAAGCAGATGCAGAAGAGCGAGCAGGAATAGGTCAGGGTGTTTGATTCCCCCATAATATTTTGTGTTTGAGCCCTCTAATAGTTTTTTTAGTGTCAACTGTTTTTCACTCAGGGACTTTCCTGAGCCTGGTGTGGTTTGCCCCCATCTCTTTGAGCTCCTCATCCACTCTCCTTTTGAGCATACATGAGGGTTTTTTGCCACCTGCATCACCCCTGGGTAAAGATTTTAGCAGCTCAGCTGACCCCCACATGGGAAAACCCATTTAAATGCCTCTAGTCCTTGGACTGGGAAAGCCTCTCCTTACAAAGGAGAATTAAAATCCCCCTGTGTTGCCCAAATCCTCCCCTCTGCACCTGGAAAAGGAGGCGGCGATGGGAAGGCATTTCTGCTGCCTGCAAACCCTGCACGTGCTTCGCAGTTGTTGGGTTTCAGTGTCTCATTGCATCTGAAAAGGCTGGAATTAAAGTTGCATGTGTGTAATGTTGTATGGTCCCAGCGTGGGTGTGTGGATGTGCAACCATCCCAGCCCTCCAGTGCACGGCTTTAGTGGGAAACACTCTTACACTGAATCCAAACTGCTCCTCCATGGCTCCGCGGTGATGCACAGCTCTTGGCACAGCCCTGCTCAGCCAAGCAAAGCAGGGATGGTGGCAGGGATGGACCTGTTCCTTAGCCCCAGCCAGGACTGCCAGCATTGCCACCTGGCAGGCTCGTTGGGTTAATCAGATGTATTGGGGTTTACGCTTTTGCTTTGGGCAAACCCCTCTCTCCAAAACAGCCCTGCCCCGAATTAACCTGGGCTGTGCTCAGTGCCCTCCGTGGATCCGTGCAGACGAGTTAACTGGGGCTCAGATCCAATATTCTCACTTGGTCATGCCCAGTTACTCCAAGGGAAGTAAAATAAGGATCAAAAGAGCAAGAAATGCACTTAAAAAATGACCAGCATCTCTGAAGTGACAGCGCCTGGGGGCAGAAAGACCAAACCAGTCTCTGGGAGGAAAAAGCACTGGCAGCATTGAAAAGAGATTGGGTGCAGGGGATGGCCGGGGGTCCCACAAACAAGATGATTGAGGAGCCGCTCGCTTGAATAATGCAGCCGGTGGCAGAGATGGAGACGGCTCTCAGGGCCCATTAGGAAGTCATCGGTATTGCCCACGGTGCGGCCATGTCAGCGCCCGGCGCTCGGGCTCGCCAGCAGCGTTTGCCCTGTGTTGCCCCTTTTTTCCCTAACCTACCTGTCAGCCCCAATATTGTTGTTAATTAGAGCGTACGCCCAGAGTCAGCTAATGCAGCATGAGCGGCTGGCTGGCCTGTCGTTAGCCGTGCTCGTGGTAGAGGCCAGGGCTGATCTGATTACGTATCCTGGCATTCTCACCGGCTCAGCCCGCACCAAGGGTCACGCTCGCGCCTGCTGTGCTTGGGTACCGGTAACCATCAGCTGCTCTGGGTCTGCCGGCATTACAGAGCGGCTCCTGCCAGCACTGCCTCTGCTGAGTCAGCAGGTTCCTCGCTCCAGCTGAGTCAGCAAAAAGCACCATCCCACCCACCCACCCATGCCGGGCTGTGCCCCGGGGAAGACCGGCGCTGTCAGAGTTGTTCCCCCAGGCACGTCCCCAGCAAACAAAGCAGCAGGTGCGATATTACATTTCTATCAGTTTGATGCCATCTGCAGCCAGACGCTGATCCCAGCGTAACGCCAGCACAGAGGTGACCAGACAGGCAGACAAGGGCAGGTCAGTGACTTGCATGGTGACATTACAGCAGTTTTGGTCCCGTAATCACAGCCCTGCGGCTGGATTTACTGCTGCCTTGCTGGGGTCTGTGGTCCCCTGGCCGCAGACCCGGTGGGTGCCATCCAGCAGCTGTAGGGCTTCACAGGCCAAAGCCACCTCCCTGGGTGGGGCGCAGGGGTTCCCCAAACATGGGGGTGTCACTACAGCCTTTGAACTTTCCCAGCCCACTGGGCTCGCCAGCACAGAGCCGCATCCCCAGCGCAGCCTCTGCCGTGGCTGGAGAGTTGATGGGGCATTTGGGATGCTGAGCACCATCACCTCCCTTCCAGCAGCCCCTGCACCAACCCCTCCTTGTGTCCATCCCATCCCACTTCCCTCCAGCATCCTTCTCCCAGGACTGGTGTGTCCCTGGTCCTGGCTGCAGCCTGTCACTGTCACCAGTTAGAGCCCAGACTTGGCATCACCTGTCTCAAGGTCAGGAAGAGCTTTGGGGTTATCTCTCTGCTCTCCCCAGGCTTTGCTTTCCCACCAGCATGCTCACTTCATCAGCAAGAAAACTGTCTTTTCTTAACACTTATTAAGCCCTAATTTTCATCTTATTCATTACTACCAAGTCATTAAGCTGGCAAGGAATTAAATGAGGTGAAATGAAAAGAATTGAAAGAAGACTGAAGGGTTTGGGGAGGTTGTTTTTTTTTTTAAAAAGAGACCAGAAAATAATCTCCCAGGATTAAGCAGGTGAGAGCAACTAACCCTGCAGAAGAGCACGTAAGACTTAGAGACGAGGTTTCTAATTAAGAAGAGGCACTGAAGGACCCCGAGGGATGTCCATCTGCCTCTCCCTGCCCGCTGAGGTGACAGCGAGGACAGCCGAGCACCGGTGGCTCCTGGACACCAAAGCAGCCCCTCCTTAGCATCTCTGCTCAAATAAAAGATGCTGCAGCAAGAAATGGGGAGCCCAGTGGACATTTGCAAGGCTTCCAAAAATACTCTCTGCCAAAGTCACTGCTGTCAGTGCCAGACTAAGGCCCTGAGCTGATACATACATATATATATAGAGAGAGAGGGGGGTGTGTATTTAGGAATATTATTTAATATATCAATATGTTAAATATAAACATACTAAGTTATTAATATGTTTAGAGTATGTATTTAAATGTATGTCTGTATATATAAAGCCATTGCTTTCAGAAAACAACCTTCAACCTGCCTTATTGACCAGCCCTTGCTGGGGGTTTTCTCCAAGGATGGCTCCCCATCAGCCGTGCTGAGTGTGCTTCTGGTATTTATGAAATGCTTTGAAGTCAAATGTGGTGAGTGTCTGTCTGTCTGCCCCGTCCTCCTCTCCTTGCAGTTGATCTCCCGCTGCCCGCATGCCCCCAGGGCTCCTGGCACAGCCGGGTACAGCCCTGGGGCATCTCCTTGCTCTGGGTTGGGGTTTGGGTTTCCCTGGTGAGCACCTGGGAGGTGCTTGCAGCCCAGCTTTGGGGCAACCTGAGCTTCTCCGTGGGTGACCTGAGCACCCCATCCCTCAAGGAGCTCATTTCATCCCCGTTCCCAAACCCATCGCCCACCCAGGCTCTCCATCTACCGGGCAAACCAGAGGGATCAGCTGCCACCGAGGCATGTGGCTTTTTTATTTTTTATTGTTGTTTCCTCAGACTGAACAAAAATTACAGTTATACAGAACAATGTCAGACCTGCCAAAGGAATCCCAAATCTCTGGTGACTTCATTAGTGCCAGTGCCTCCAGTCAGCAAAGTCACAGGGCTTTATTAGCGCACGGTGGGTTTTCTTCTCTTGCCCTTGCACATGCAGAAAGCTCATTAGTGGGGAAGACGGAGTACTTAAGAGTCCCGTTAAGCTTCCATCCCAACTGGTTTCGTGTCCTTCTTTCCTGATATGCTGCCCCATCACCTCTGGTTTTACTGGTGGAGCAAGCAAGGCCCTGCCACAACCACAGGAATTTGGGACCCAGCATCCCTCCAGCACCGCAGCGCTCATGTCCTGCCAGGGACTTGGGTCACCCCCTGCTCCTCCTGCCCAGCCACGGGGACCCCGCTGATGTCTCCAGCCCCATGTTCGGGCTGTGCTTGCATTACTCATCAGCAGACATGCACCGAGCTGGCCGGCCTCTGCTAGTGCCATCCCTGCCGGGACTGTCCCTGTTCTCAGGCAACGGGAGGCAAGGAGACCACAAGATAAAGGTGTGTGCAGCACAACTCTCTTCCTGGCCTGAGCTGGTGTTACTGGTTTTAAACCCACCTGGGCAGGAAGGTCTGAGTTCCTGGAGTCCTGATTTACCCAGTATGTATCGAGCTGGCGTTTGTTTCTGCCCGGCCGGTTACAGCCCTACTTCACATTCAACACGTCCCTGGTTGCATTGCGACCCTGCCAGTCTCCCATTCATTTTGATGCATTCAGGATCGTAAGAGGCTGTTATTTTATGATGGATTAACGACGCTGTATTTGCTTTTAGCCTGTTTTATGGTGCCCCGAGTGCCTTGGCTATAACTCTTCTGTTTATTTGTTTTATTATCCCGACAAGCTGCTCATGGAGATTACTGCGAAAACACCCACTTTCCCCACCGCGTGTTCCTCCGGAGAGGCTGGAGGAGATCTCCCATGCCAAGTGAGGCACAGGCCTACGGCTCAGCCTGCCCGTGCCATGGGAACGCTGCTTTGAGGCTGGGCTTTGCCAGTCGGGTGAGCTGGGTGCAAGGCAGGGGGCTGCCTGGGGAGAGAGGGACAGAGGGGTGCGGGAAGCCAAAGTTGCTGTAATTCAGTGTCTTTCTCAATGCATCCACCCACTCGCATGCAGGGCATGGCGGGGACACCACCCTGGAGCAAGAGGAGCTGCAGCAAGGAGCCAAGGGCTTAGGAAAGGAGGTGCGGAGCCATTGCCGCTGCAGGGGATCACATCCAACTCTCCTTCATCCTCAGTGCTGGGGCCCTTCTCCATCCTTGCCTGGGTACACACGTGCTGCTAGGCACCCCTGTGCTGCTCCTGAGACAAGTTGTGCATGTGGGTAAGGTTTGCCTGTGGCAAACACAGGCTCAGGGCTCTCCCCGCCTTTGGGGATGACATTAGGGGTAGCCCCAGCCCTCTCCCACCTCCTCTCTCCTCCCCAGACAGCTCCAGCAGCCTCTCCTCGCCTCTCCTCTCCTCTCCGTCTCCTCTCCAGGGGCTCGTATATTTGTGGTGAGGTACCCGAGTGCTAATAACTCACATTAGCACCTTTGGCTGATGGATGTCAGCGCCAAGGGCCAGATTCCATTTCAGCTGAAAGCCCGGCTACTAATTTCCAGTAGCAAAGATCAACCAGGAGCTTCGGGGATTAGAGCAGTGGGTGGAGGGGAAAACGAGAAATGAAAGAGGAAGATAAACATAAAAGTAATACAAAACAAATAGCTGGCAGTCACTCCATTAAATCAGACGTTTTTAAAAGGAAATATTAAAATATTAACTATGTAATTAAGTATTTATTAATTAAAAAGGAAGCCAAGATGCATTAACGAGCAAAGGCCTAATC
Organism: Morus bassanus; assembly: GCA_031468815.1. NCBI lineage: Eukaryota > Metazoa > Chordata > Aves > Suliformes > Sulidae > Morus > Morus bassanus. The sequence continues at coordinate 5,761,022 of CM062586.1, forward strand.
GTGCAAATTCTTGTTTAGCTCAGCTGTGAATTCAATGGACCTTGTGTCTGGCTTCACAGGGCTTTGGGCTCAGGTCTATCGAAGGGATGGGGAAGCAGATTCCTGTTGAAGTTAGAAGGAGCAAAATCACTTCAACGTTTCCACTTCCCTGCCCTCCCGAGGTCAGAGCTGCCCACGGCGGCTCTTCCTGCGGCTCCTTCTTGCAGAGCCCCACAGCTGCCCCGGGGACCTCGGCCAGCAGCGGGGCAGCAGGCGAGGGCAGGGGCGATGGCTCCCCGGGCTGTGCGTTACTGCCATTCCTCCAAGTTTTTGGCAATTCCTACTTTTATGACATCCGAGCATGCCAGGACCCATGAGCTGTTGTCCTTGACCTCCCAAACCACAGGAGCTGGGTATGGAGGTGAATCACTAAGTCATGGACTGGGGTGTCTTAGCAGGTGGTTTGAGGGAGACCTCAGTGTCCCCCTGCGAGGAGCTGGTGCCACCGGAGCTGTGACTTGTGCAGCGATGCTGTAGCCGGCACTGGGGGTCACACTGAGCTCTCCCAGCCCTGTCCCGGGGAGCATGAGCTGTCTGGTGCCTCTGACAAACTCATCTGTCATGGAGTGAGGGCCATCGGCTGTGAGACACCGCAGAAGGGAGAGAATTAAAAGACGGAGAGAGAAAGAGCAATCAATACATTATTTAACAGTGGGAATGCAAATGACAAAAAATTAATGAGGCCTCTCCCCCCGCCCTGCACCCCTCCCCCAGCCCTCCTTTGCTGTAAGATTGCTGACAAATTCTCTGGAAAATATCAAAACAGCCAGAGGGTGTAACCTGCCAGAGTGATGCACCATTATCTATTATTGATGGAAACCTTGACAAGTTCCCTTTAAAAAAGGAGAGAGAAAGGGGGGGGGGGGGGGGGGGGAATTGCATCTAATCTTTGTTTTAAAGCTACAGTTGCTCATTTTCTCTTCCCCGAGGGCAGTCAAGCGACAGAAGTTGTCACCGTGGTGTCACCGTGGGGTGATGCTCCCTGAGACCCAGCATGGCTGGGTGCCTTTGGGCTGGGCTGGGCCTGGTGGGGAATTGGCACTGGGGGTACCAGCACATGTACGGAGGAAGAATATTTGTTTCTCCCCCTGATACCCCTGTAAAGAGTCTTTTAAGTCTCATTTAAAGATGAAATAGGGCTGAGCTGGCAGAGATGGCACTGGGGATTGTGTCTGGGGAGGAGAGAAGTTGGGGGCCTGGGGTAGAAGGGAGGGAGCAGACGATCAAAGCAAGACACTCAGTAAATCCAGGAGGAGAGACCAGCTGCGGGACAGGAGGAGGAGGAATTCCTGGTAGAAAAAGTGACTAGGGGAAAAAAATATCCAGCAAGTCCCTGAAGCATATCAAAAGCAGTCCTGAGCAGCAGAGAGGCGAGAGACCACGGGAGCCAGCACAGAACCACTATCAAACACACTGGCGAGTGACACACTGCAGGGATTAATACTTTATAAATATCATTGGCCTCCTGACAGGCTCCTGTATAATCCTCTTCTTTGGCCTCTCACAGCAAACCAGCAAAATGCTCCAAACAAAGCAGGTGAGCAGGTGGTCCCCACTGCTCCCATTACCCCATCGCCTGGAGCCAGATGTGACCTGCCCCTCCTCCCGCCGGTGCCACCATCCCCCTCGCTATGCAGGAGGCATTTGAGCTGTTTTAGCTGCAGACCCCACTGTCCCCATGTCGCCCTGGGGATGCTGTTTGCTGCAGGGCAGTGGGGCAAGCTGATGCTGCAGGAGCCCCCCAGCATGCCAGCATCCTTCCCTCCATACCTGAGTCGTCCTCGAGTAGCCATCTGGCCCTGAATTTATAATCTGTTTTCCTTTTTCTGCAGCGCTTATATTTACATACCTTGCTGCCAACTGGATATGCAGCTCTAGGGAGGGAAAGCTGGCGGTGCATTGCACACACATGCAGGAGCCGTGGGCTCTCAGCTGAGCTGCTGTACATGTGCCCATGTTTCATCGTGCCTCAGTTTCCCAAGGCAGACATGAGAGAGTCACAGGCACTCACTTTGAGATCCAGGGATGAAGGGCACGCCATAGGTGCCAAGTATTATTATTCACTGTTGCTTTTTTAATAGGTCCTCAAATGTATTTCTCTCATCTCACAGCCAAGTCCCTCAAGGACGCTTACGGGATTTATTCCAGGCAGATGCTGAAATCCAGCTCCTGTTTCCCCATCAGTAGCTCTGGGCCTGTCCTCGGGCTATTTAACATGAGGCTGTTGGAGGTGTAGGAATTACCCCCGGAGGTTTGTTTCCCCACCCCGTGTCCTGTCTTCAGCAGAGGCCATGCTGGCGACCTGAAAGGTACAAAATCCTGGACACGACAGTTTGTACCTTATTCAGTTTAACCCAGGAAAACACCGGTGTAGTTCTGGTTTATGCCCACTGGTGGTGTGGATCCTGCTAAACTCCACATTCCCATGAAACCTCGTGGCAGGGAGTCCTGCAGTTCTGCCTGTTGGTATTCCTTGCTCTTGGTTTGAAAGGTATCGTCCTCTAATTGCATTGAATATCTCTTGTTTTGGTGCTGCAGGGGCAAATCTGAGTTCCCAGGCACCCTCTCTACACCAGCTATTTCTTTGTATGCCTCTGCCATGCCCTCCTTATCTTCACCTCTATCCCATCCCCTCTTCTTCTTAAACTAATTAGGCCTAAATCTTTTTAATCTCTTCTCATGGATTATTGATACTATTTGTTGCTCTTCTTTGGATCTTTTCCATTTCTGCTTTATCTTTGCTGAGGTGGTAGGGTGATGAGAGCAGACTCCCACTGAAGGTGAAGTTTATAAAGTCACAGCAACATTTGCAGGTTTGTTGCCTCTCCCGGAGTTGTCCAAACCCACTGGCTTTCGGGAAGGGACTGCTTCTGCTCATTGCATTGCACGTTCCTGGTCCTGCCTGCAGCAATCCCCAGGCTGCTTCCCCGAGAGCTTATCTCAGTAAGACCCCATCCACCAGCAGAAGGATCTGTGTTTTTCTCCCTGTCTGTTTGCGTTGGAGTTGTCACAGTAGGTGAGATCCACAGTTGTGTTGCCCAGCCCCTGCTCTTTTCTGAGTTCTCCCTAGCATTGCTCAGCTGTCGCTTGGTCTCACATAGCTATTTTGAGTCCCCCACAGGTCTTGCCGCTGCACGGTCCAGAGCCGCTCTGGACCCTCCGGACACAGAAGCGATGCCACTGCTCCGCACAATGCCTTAGCAGCATCCCTGCGTAACAGGGAGCGTTCCCTCTCCTCAGCTTGCTCCCGCCAGGCCTCCGCTGAGCCTCAGCTCTCTCCCAGCACATCCGCAGCCTCTTGTGTTTGCAAATCCAAACTCACTGAGGGGGATGCAGGCAGCGCACAGGCTCCCATTTAAATGGGGAGGTGGCCCAGTTTGTACAAAATTATTTGGGCCCTTGGGAGACCTGGTAAGCCAGGGGGTGGCAAGCAGTGCTCCCCACTGCCTGCGCTGTGGGTCCCGCTGTTGGGGTGTCTAAGGGGAATAATTCCCTTTGCCAAGAGGTTGTACCCATTTATCATGCTCACCTGGATACTTTATTAGTTAAATCAGTTCGTTTTCTCATTACTGGAAAGTGACTGGTCTATGATTCCCTGGTTTTATCCCTTGGGTCTCCTTCAGGTTGGGGTTTGGCTTCTACTGCTTTTCCAGCTTGCTGGGGGGCCTAATGGGAGGTTTATTTTCTTCCTGTCACAGTCGCAAGGATATAGGTCTTAATGTCCATCTGAAATGTGCTGCACGCTGGGTTTTCTGCCATCCAGACTGCAGCTGTATCAGTTTTATCAGAAATGGAGCTAAACCCCAGCTGCCTTTAAGCTGTGGAGAAAACAGAATTTGGCGCTGTGGTAATAGAAATGAAAGTTGAATGACCTGCAGGAGTGCAGGGGCTGCTCTTGCTGAGGAGCTCATCCATGCCTCTTCTTCCAGGCAGGAGATGGCAGGAGTACCCCAGCCAGCTGCGCACACCCACCACCTCCCCACCGGCCCACGCTCTCACCCCACACAGGGCTCCAGCCCAGCGGATGCGGGCCAGCCCGGAGAGCTGGGAGGCTGGGGCTGATCACAGCTCCCTGGGCAGACTGGCTGCTTCAAGGGGCTCCAGTTAGATGTGCAGAGATAGACGGGGAGAATTCAGGTTTTTGAGCTTTGTGCCTTTTCCCCAGTGCCCTGGAGCTTCCTTGGTTAATGGAGACAGGACTCTGACTGAGATTTCAACCCCTCCATCTCACCACACTTTTACGTTCTCTTCTTATTCCTCAGTTAAATCCAGCCACCCCTAAGCACACAGGAGACATCCCCCTAATATCCCAGCCTGCAGGGAAGCACTGAAGACCAAAAGAAGCAAAACAAGGTAACGAAACTGGTAACAGCAATTGGAGAGGCGATTGCCGAGGTGGAGCTGCCAAACAGTTGAGAAGCTCCAGCTCCTGCAGTGGGTCCCCTCAGGCCAGGTAGGCTGACACAGCTGACGAGGAAATCAGCCATTTGTGGAGCTGCAGGTCACCCCTGGGCCAGCTGCGGGGGGACACAGAGCAGCCGCCACAGTCACCATGGTGCTGGAAATGTCATGTCCAGCCAGAGCATTAGTTTGGCTTTTCCATTGTCTGTTCTGCTAAAGAAAGCTTTGTTGGCAAATGGACTTCATGGGAAGTTTATCTCCCTGCTGCTAACTCTGTGGAAAAAAAAAAAAAAAGGCGATAATAAAAAGAATCCGACATAAATTCCCAGGCAGAATCAGGAGGTCAAATTTAAAAAAAAAAAAAAAAAGAAAAGGAAGGAGGAAAAAACTACTCTAAACAACCCAGCAGCACTGGCTTGATGACGAAGAGAAGCGCTCTGGGCTGAGAAATAATGGTTTCAAGTTTGCATCATTATCAGGGCTACGTGCCCCACATCTACAATGCTCCCTGGGAGCAAGCTGGGACTTGTGCGGCATAATGGAAGCGGCACGGGGGTGGGCCAGTCCCCCCTTCAGGGACAGAACAGCTGAAATAGAGACTTGCACGAGACGTTGCAGCTCATCACCCTGCACGCTTCTGAGAGGGACCTCAGAGGGGCTGGGTGAGACTCACTAGTTCATCTTTGTACCAGCTGCCAGGCCGGCAGCTGTGACCATAAATGAGGTCCAGAGCAGTCTGTGCCTTTCTTGCCTGACTGCAAATGTGAAAGGACCCTTTGTAAAAGGGGAAACTGAGGCACAGAGAGGCCCACCTGCCCCAAGTTAGCTTTCTACACTGAAAGCGATGCCCTTCCACAAGCAATCGCGGCTCCTCTCTCCAGCACACATCCTCTGTGCCGGTGCCACTCACTGCTCAGAGGGAGCACGGCATTTCCCAAGCCTGGATCCTTTGCTCTCATGCAGTCTTCAGGACTCAGCACATCTCAATCTTGACCTGCCACAGCCTCTTTTATTCAGTGCTGGGCTCCCCAGGCGGGTTTGCCAACACGGCTCATTCCTGCCCTGCAAGACCTCTGCTATTTCAAACTACGACCCTCTGCATCTCACCCAGGTCCCTCAGGTCTCTCTGCCCCATCCTTCCAGGTCTGTGTGTCTGCTGTCAGCTGTACGAACCGTATGGTGCTTCAGTAATGTGGGCAGGTGACACTTTGGCTTAGGCACAAGGTCTCCCCACCCGGGACTGGCAGCAAGAGGAAATCAGAGCTGGGCTGTCACATCTGATTACATTTTTCTCTGGGTGACCTCTGTTTCCATAACACAATTTTTATTATTTGACTTTGGAATATTGATTTTGATTTCCTTTTTTGATTCATTTTGGTTTCACTCTTTCCTGCAGGGAGTGATCTGGGTCACCTTCAAGTTCTGCTTGCTCTGTAGTGTGAGGCAGGAAGGGTCACTTGTCCATGGAAAATGACCTGGAAGAAAAGCAAGGTTTTAAAGAGTGCTTGTGTATGGAGTGGTCACGTGGAGGAGGGCTGGGTTTGCATATGATGCTCTGCATTGGGCCCCTCCATCCTGTCCCTCCTGAATACCCCCAGCCTATGTGGTCACTTGTCTCCCTCTCTAGGAGTCCTTCATGGAGACGGACATGAGCTGCACTGCGATGAAGCAGGTCTGGAGGTGGAGTTCCTCTGATCTTTGTGGGCAGCAAGACCAGCAGGACCAGCTTCTGATCAAAAGGGAGGGTTTGCCACAGAAGTGCGTCCATCTCCTTGTGTCCCATCTTCAGCAGTGACCCATAACGATGCTTCAGATGAAGGAAAAAGTCAGTTGTACCAGGCAGAGTCCAAGGTAAATTTCCCACAGAGCCGATGTGCCCGGCAGCCTGTGCCATGATACAACAAATTTCCCTCTCCTCTGCTCGCTCAGTGCACAGATGTTGGTCGGGGTTTGTAAGAGCTGGTGGCTGCTGGCTGTCAGCAAACACACAGGTGCTGTTTTCAGTGGGTTGAGTTACTTCTTTTTCAGTTTTGCTGCCAGTGGACCGCTGCAACACAGGGAAATGCCGCCCAGCCCATTCCCCTTGCAACAACAGCAGCTGGTGGTCTGAGAAAAATCTCCACATTTTCTTTTCCTTTTTTGTTTTTTCATTTAATTCTGTAGTTCCAGCTACAGTGCCTGTCTATGGGCTCTGTGATGCAGAGTGGCACTTGCTGATATGCAAGCCATCCTTCTGGGATGGACTTGGGACCGTCTGTGTCTCTGGGAAGATGCCCTCAGGGTTTGCAAGTGGAAAGGACTGCCCAGGATATACTGCCCAGGATGTCCCCTGAGAGCAAAGAGGGGTCTTCCCACCTTTCCGTGCCTCAGCAGCACAGACTCCAGAGCCAGAAGGTAACCCACAGCATACGAGTCAGGACAAGCTCCAGAGTCCCTGCTCAGAGCTGCTTTTGCTCTTCAGGGACAGCAAGGATGGACACATGATTTGGTCAGCGAAGTCAGCAGCTGAGATCCAACCATGCACAGCAAAGATCTTTATTGAATTACGTGCCACTATCTCAATAAACCCCAAGAGGATGAGGTATTGATGTGAACCTCTGTGTGTGGTGAGGTGAAAGAACAGCCAGACATCTGACCATTATGGGAGTGCTGACAGAAACACCTTGGGGTACCAGACAGCTTGTTAGCCTCTCCCTTCGGTGTTAGCCAATATATATTTTGTGGTGATTCACACACTTATTTTTCCACTGTGAAATATAGTCCCCAGTAGAGGGATAAGATTAAGCCAGAGAAAGAACCTTTATAGCCTTTTCTCCTTTCTTCCTCATCCTCCTAATTACTTTAAATGTACAAGGGGGTTGTCAAAAGTTGTTAATCTCTCTCTCTTTCTCTCTGTTTTTCTTTTTAATAATCCCAGGGCCTGAAGTTCTTCTCAGCCTTCCTCCTCAAATCCACCTTGTCGTCCTTCAGCAGCATGAGGCTGAAAAATTGTTTCCTATTTACTTACTTTCAGAAAAGGCTGAGAGGGACATCAAAAAGCTTCACTTGAAGCTGCTACTTTAAGGTATCTGAAAGTGCAATTTATTTATTTTTTGGTTAAACCACCTAGCCCCAGTCACCTAAGCATCTTGGGGTCTCTGCCCTCCTGCATGCATGGCTGTCTGCGTTTTACAGATGGGGAGCCCTGAAACAGTGAACGACACATCTCAAGCAGCCAAAGAATCTGTCAGCCTTGGACTCCTGAAGCCAGCGAGGAGTCCGAGGCAGGGGGTCTGCGGCTGCAGAACTCTGCCTTGGCAGGGGCACAAGCTCACGGGGCTCGTGGGGATTTGGGCTGAGATTTTCCATATTTGATTTTGGTGCTTCATTCCTTTCGGAGATTTGTCTGGGGAACAAAAAAAAAAAAAAAAACCAAAAACCACAAAACCCAAAACAAACCCCAAACCAAAAGTCTGTGACCAAGCAGGGAAAGGACCAAGGTGTTCCAGGGTTGGGGTGTCCCACCTGCAGAGGGGGATGAGCCCCCTCACTGCCCACTCCGGTCTCTCCCTGCCTCCTGGTCCCCCTTTTCTGTGCTCAGATGCAGGAAGGACTCGGAGGTCAGCGTGCGCCTGTGAGCATCCTCACGGCTGCTTCCTCCGGATAACGACTGCCGGGAATTTTACCTCCTCCTTGCACCGGAGCGTTTGCTTGGCTCAGGCTTGCGGCGAGCGCAGGGGGTGTCAGCGCGGTGCCCCCCCTCCAGCCCCATGTGCCGGCATATGCTGCCCTCTAGAGTCAGCACCCAAACTTCCCTTTTTTTAAAGGAAAAAACCTGGTAGAGAGCAAGTCCTGTCAATCATGTGTCAGAGTGGCTGAACCAGAGAAAATTCCCCCACCCCCCACCCGGGGCTCGGCAGCGTGGGGGTGCAGGATGAGACCCCACGGGAGGGACCAGCTCGCACAGCCGTGGACTGCAGCGAGGCGGGGGGGTCCGAAGGGGAAACCACATCTCCGTGTGTCCCATCTGCCCAGACCACCAGCTTTTCGAATCACAGCTTGTCTCTCACTCTAGCATGTAGCACCCCAGGGTCCGTCCCGCAGCTGGGCCCACCAGCCAGGGACTGTTAGCTGTTGCACCAAAAAAAACCCCTGCAAAACACTAAGGCTGCCTCAGGGAGGTGAAAGTGGAGATGTACCCAAAATCAGGGTCTCACATTTGTGCTTTTTTGCTGATATAAAGTTTGATGCAGCCCACATCACGTATATATTTTTTCAGGGGCCTGGTACAGAAGCTCTGTCCTTACCTACTTCAGATCACAGCACCGGCCCGTTCTGCATCACTCCTCTGAATCTCTCATCCAGAGCCTGTCACCTATGACCATGCTCCTTCCCTGAACAATTCCTCTCCCCCCATATACTGGCATCTCACTACTATTTTTTCCTGCCACTGAAGACATCAGATGAGTTGCATCCATTAACAGGAGGTGAGAATCTTGGCCTTTTGCTTTAGTTCGCTTGCACTAAATTTTTTTTCATCTCTTCCCAGTTGCAAAGCTTCCCACCAGGAGGGCAGAGCGTGTGTGGTGGCAAGGGCACATCAGGTCACTCTAGTGTATCTGTCACTCAGGGATCCTCACGCATATTGAATAAGGTCTTTACAGAGAGTTGGTTGTGTCTTAACCAAATTGCAGCCCCACTGATCAGCATTATCGAGGCCAATGCTAGTCCAGAAGCCATCGTGCAAGAAGGTAGTTGGCTAAACTGCATTTCCCCACGTAATCCCAGTTATTCCCTGCTACTAAAACCCACTTGGACAGCTGTGTTTGGGGGTGAATGGCTGCTATCTCCTGGCATTTCTGCAGGGACAGACACTGCATCACCCCAGCCCCAGCCCCACAAGTCGGAGGAGATCGGGAGAGCAAAGGCTGGGGTGGGAGGAAGCCGCCTGGGCAAGGTGAAGGGCACTAGAGGGCAGGAGAGCTCTTTTCTAATGCACGTCTCAATAGTTTTATTGGCACTTGCACAATTTCCCCTGTTCAGTGGGTCAGTTGTAAAATTCAGTGACTCATTGCAGGAAATGACTCTGTGGGGCTGCAGTTTATATCTGTTGGCCTTCCCTAGCTGCTGTCAGCACAGGAGGACAAGGCTGGAGCAGTCTCAGTTGGAGGGGTTTGCACGTGGAGACTGACTGCCTGCCGATTGTTGCTTGCAGGTTTGCTGCCAGGTAGTTTCTTCCAGCAAAGAAGCATTTGGGGAAGGAGGTTCCTGTTGTTGCCCCCTGTCATGGTTTTAGCTGGGATAGTTGATTTTCTTCACTGTAGCTAGTATAGTGCTGTGTTTTAGACTTGGTATGTAAATAATGTTGATAACACCCTGGTGTTTTGGTTGTTGCTGGGTAGTGTTTACACTAGTCAAGGACTTTCCAGCTTCCCATGCTCTGCCAGGTGCACAAGAAGCCGGGAGGGGAGGGGATACAACCAGGAGAGCTGATTCGAATTGGCCAAAGGGTATTCCATATTATGTGACATCATGCCCAGTATATTAACTGGAGGGAATTGGCCGGGGGAGGCAGCGATCGCGGCTCGGGGACCGGCAGCGTCAGTCGGCGGGTGGTGAGCGGTTGCGGCACTTGTTGTTTAGTTTTGGGTTTTTTGGTTTTTTTTTCCTTCTTCTTCCAGTGTTTCATCTCTCTCTCGCTCAGTATTTTCCTTTTCATTATATTAGTATTATTGCTGTTTTATTCTAATTATTAAACTGTTCCTATCTCAACCCATGAGTTTTCTTACTTTGGCCCTTCCGATTCTCTCCCCCATCCCACGAGGGTGGGGGAGTGAGCGAGCAGCTGTGTGGTGCTTAGTTGGTGACCGGGGCTAAACCACAACAGTCCTTTTCAATTCTTTCTGGGGTGCCATGTCGCCATAAAACTTGTTTTTCAAGGCCCAGGATAGTGTTCCGGGCGGTGGCATGGGGCACAGGGTATGTTTCCAGCCATCCGGTGGTTGCTTCCACCATTGTAAGCACATGGCGTTTGCCTTGGCGGGTTTGTGGCAGTGTGATATAATCAATCTGCCAGGCCTCCCCATATTTATACTTCAGCCATCGTCCTCCATACCACAGAGGTTTTACCCGCTTGGCTTGCTTGATTGCAGCGCATGTTTCACACTCATGGATGACCTGTGCAATAGTGTCCATGGTCAAGTCCACCCCTCGGTCACGAGCCCATCTGTATGTTGCATCTCTTCCTTGATGGCCTGAGGTGTCATGGGCCCACCGAGCTATAAATAGTTCACCTTTATGTTGCCAGTCTAGGTCTACCCCTTGCATGCCTCTTGCTGCCAGGTGAGCCTTAGCAGTGCACTCTCATCTGATAGCAATGCAGGTATCCACATCGGTACCAAGACCCAACACATTCTTCTCCTCTTCTTCTTTCTGACATAGCATTGCCGTGTGAAAAATTGGCTCTTTGCAGAATACTTCAGTATTGCTCCCTCTTGAAGGTAACCAGCTACCGTCATCCCCCTTCGTCTCTCTCCCCAGCCTGCAGCAAGAAACATCTCTGGAGGATAGCAGGCTGCTCTGTACCAGCATGAAAAGTCACGTCTCTCTTCACAGCTCTCCTCCCGCTCTCCTGGCCTCGGCTCTGTCCATAACAGCATATGCACACTGATGCAGTCAGCTCTGGGGTGGTTTTTTTTTTTTTTTTTTTCCCCAGCCAACTCAATGAGATATTTAGAAGCATCAGGTTTTCCCGGCGTTGTGAGTTACATCTTAATGCAGAAAGCACAAGAGAAACTCCAGCATCCCCCAAAGGCAATACATCATGGGCAGAACAGGGCTTTTTATATCATAGACTATGAAAAAACCTTCCAATTTAGTAGCTGTTCTGTTCATATCGCACATTATTGCACACACGCTCCTTCTTCCTTGTCCAAGTTTGAAAACAGAGGGTGTAAGAATAGCAGCTTCTTACTTCATCTGTCTGCTTCCTGTGTATGCTCACAGTTGAGTCTGCTCACATTAGCATCACCCGCTCCACTCCTAGTTACTATTGCTCACTAATACAAGTGAGTCAGCACAGCTCAGCGTGGCTACAAGACAGCCGCTTTTTTCACCTGTGTAAGTGAAAGAATCTGTCCCCAATTTTTTTTTTTTTTTTTTTTTTTTTTTAGATTTATTAAACAAATGCACGCAGGAACTCTCCACAAGACTCTCAAAAAAAAATTTGAGAAAAACGCATACTCTCCCTCTTAGAGATTTCCTCCTAGAGCTTGTGCCCAGACCCAGGTGTGTGAGATGTTTAAACAAGCTGATGAAGTCACTTTAAAAGTTGCATATAGTGCTTACAAAAGTTGCAGCCTCATGAATGATTTATTTGATAGAAGGGGAAGTAAACAGCCTCTGACAGCTCACCAGGCTTCAGAGACTTATTGGCCCAGAGCACAGGGCACTACCTGCAAGTCAAAGTACTGCTGTGATGTTTGTCCCCAATTAAGTTGTAGAAATGAGTTAATTTTCAAATAGGACCATAATCCTTTTATTGTTGCCTTGGGCCATCCCTACCAGCTCTGCTGTTGCTTCCCGCTAGAGGGAACCCACTTCTCCCCAGGGAGCTGCCACCGCTTCCTGGGTTCAAATTAAAACAAACACATAGGTCAGGGCGGCAAACGCAGAGCTACGGGCGCAGGGCAGCTGGGAGCTGGAGCGCAGCACTCGAACGCAGAGCTATGGGCGCAGCACTCGAACACAGAGCTATGGGCACAGGGCAGCTGGGAGCTGGAGCGCAGCACTCGAACGCAGAGCTATGGGCACAGGGCAGCTGGGAGCTGGAGCGCAGCGCTCGAACGCAGAGCTATGGGCGCAGCACTCGAACACAGAGCTATGGACGCAGGGCAGCTGGGAGCTGGAGCGCAGCACTCGAACGCAGAGCTATGGGCGCAGCACTCGAATGCAGAGCTATGGGCACAGGGCAGCTGGGAGCTGGAGCGCAGCGCTCGAACGCAGAGCTATGGGCACAGGGCAGCTGGGAGCTGGAGCGAAGCACTCAAATGCAGAGCTATGGGCACAGGGCAGCTGGGAGCTGGAGCGCAGCACTCGAATGCAGAGCTATGGGCACAGGGCAGCTGGGAGCTGGAGCGCAGCACTTGTCTGTGGCTCCCGCAGGGCCTCCAGCAGCGGCGGTGGGTGACCCGGGGTTTCTTAGAATGATAGAATCATAGAATGTCCTGGGTTGGAAGGGACCCACAAGGACCATCGAGTCCTGTCCCTGCACAGGACAACCCCAGAGTTCACACCATGTCTCTGAGGGCCTTGTCCAAGTGCTTCTTCAATATCACCAGGCTTGGCGCCGTGCCTGCCTCCCTGGGGAGCCTGTTCCAGAGCTCCACCACCCCCTGGGTGAAGAACCTTTTCCTAATATCCAACCTAAACCTCCCCTGGCACATCTTCCTGCCATTCCCTCGGGTCCTGTTGTTGGTCACCAGAGAGAAGAGACCAGCATCTGCCCCTCCTCGTCCCCTTGTGAGGAAGCTGCAGACCACGGTTTGGGTCAGCTGGGACTGCCGAGCATGCTGGGGCTGGGGTATTTACAGGGTGCTGTGAGGATGCTCTGTGGCGGCAGCACCGGTGTCTAGTCCGAGTTAAAATCATATCGGGGTTTGCAGAAATCCCACCCTCATTCCCCTTTGGTTAATTGTAATTTCGCTGCCGACTCCTCTAGAAGAAAGATTCTGGCCTAGTAGCAAATTTGGCAAAACGCAGCGCGCCTGCGAGGCCCGACGCGTTTCTGAGGGGCCGGAGGCAGCGGCGGGACGTGCCCTGGGCAGCGCAGGACGGCGGGGCCCTGCTCTTCCCAAACCCGCCTCCGCAGGGTTGCATTTTGGGGGGAAACCCCCCAAGAGGCCCGGGGCTGCCCCCAGGGATGTCTCCTTCCTTCGGGTTTCCCCCGTCCCCTCGGCGGAGGCCCGGGGAGAGGAGCTGGGCCCGCAGCCGCCCCTCTGGTGCCGAGCGTCCCCGCCAGCCGCCCGGGGCTCCGCGACACCTCCGGGGACACGGGCGAGGGTTTCCCTGAGGGCGCTGCCCACGGCTGCCAGCACCCTGCCTGTCCCCTGTCAGCGCTCCCGGGGGGGGACCGAGGGCACCGCCCGCCGCCGGTGCCACCGCCGGCTCCTGACAGGCCGGCGCGCGGGGCGGTACCGGTACGCGGGGCGCTGCCGGTCCCGCCCGGCCGTTCCCCGGCGCCGGTTCCCCGGCGCTGCCGGCAGGCGGCGCTGCGGCCCGGCTGCGCGTGCGGCGGGAGCCCCCGGGCCGCCTCTTCCCTTCGCGGCCCGGCGGAGCGGGCGGGGGGCGGGCGCTGCCTCCGCCGCCGCCGCCGCCGCCTCCTCCGAGCTCCACAGGCCGCCGCCGCAGCGCCTCTCCCGGATCGCGGCCGGCCTGGCCGGTAGCAGGGCGGGAGGCGGCGGCGGCTGGCACCCCCTCCCCTCCCCGCCGCGCCGCGGCCGCCCGGCCGGCTACCTGCGCTGGCCGGGGCCTGAGCGCCGAGCCCGGCTCCGACATGTCCGGCAAGATCGAGAAAGCAGGTGAGCGGGCCGGGGGCGGGGGGCGGCCGCGGGAGGCCCGAGGGGAACCCGCCGGGGCGGCCGCGCTCGCCGGCCTCCCCTCAGCGCCGCCCCGCCGCCGCGGCCCTCCGGAGCTGCCGGGGCCGCGGGCCTGGCGCGGCCCGGCGGGGCCGGGGGAGGCGGGCAGGGCCCCCCCGCCACCGGAGGGCTTCGGCGCCCCGGGCCGGCGGGAGGCTCCTGTCAGGGCGGCGCGGGGCCGGGCCCGGGGAGCGGCGGGGGGATGCTCTGCCCGGCGCCCCCGCCGCCGGGGGCTGGTCCGGGGGCTGCCCGGGCGCCGGTCGGGTCAGGCTTTTTGTCTTCTCCTCTGCTTTTTCCTTCCCCCCCCTCCCCTTTTTTCCCTTTTATTTTATTTTCCCGCACCCCTGCCGTCCTTTCCATGTAGCAAAGCATCAGCAAAGCCGGGGCGCTGCAATGCTTTGGGGCCTACACGCAACGATTAATTGCAACTTCTCCAACTTTCCTCTTCTGGTGTTTGTGCAAGATCAGAAAAGATGAGTCTGTGGGCAAAATGTCAGAGGGAACTTGCTCATTTTTTCCTATCTCTTGCAAAGCTCTCCCCTCAGCCTGGGGTGCTCGCCTAGAGCCAGAGCCGGGGGAGGCTGCTGAGATCCCTTCTGCTCTCACAAGGAAACGCTCGAGCACGGATCATATTGTCTCTCTGTGCTTCTGGAGTCGTGTCTGGTTCTCAGTTGTCACTTTAGATGGTTGAATGCCCCTGTTTTTCTGTGTAGCGGGAGTAGTACGTTTAAAGATTCAATTAGTGTTTAGCAAATCAAGCAGTGAAGTTATTTAGTTTAATTATGTCGCATTTAATTAGCAGAGAAAAATCAATGCTGTTTTGTATTTTTTTATTGTAAGGAATAGCTAGGCAGTTTCCTACTGGGGAACGTAGGGTAGCAGTCTGAGTCAGGATGTGCAAAGTACAGCGCTCAGGCTTTCCAGGACAGCAGCCACCGATTTAGGAAAGATTCCTGATTCAAAGGAGTAAAGTTGGTAGCAGTGCTTTCTGGTTTTGATCACTCGATCCCAGTTTGTTCTGGCTTCTGCGCTGCACTGTATACGAGTATGTTCTCCTGTGATATGGGTTCTGGAGCAGCCTCCAGGGACAAGCAGACTGGCTGCCTGGCAGCCGGCTTTTAAGTGCAGTACGTAGGCATGTTTCCAGCTCTTAGCGCTAAGTTACTGTCTACCAAGTGTGCATCACATCACGGGACAAATGTTATTCCAGAAATATCACAGGTTAATCTGATGCACGATCCCTTCCATAGAATTGCAACATAACGCTTTGCTTTGGGATTCTGCCTATGTCTTTTCAATGCTTCCTGGTGTATCGCTGCAACTGTTTGTCGGGGAAGCGGGGAACTGAGTAAGGACGGTGTTAGCAGCACATATAGACCTGGGGCAGCTCTAAAATAATTGCCACTTGTTTATGCTGGAGGTGATTTTGGCTTGGGATTTTAGTAACTGCTGATAGCGCTATAGATAGTAATTACAGATGTATAAATAAGTGATCACGTTTTGTTTATTCGCGTGCAGTAAATAACCCTGTGAGAATAGTAAATATAACTCCACACCAGCGAAGCAGCGTGAAGAGTTCAAACGCGGGAAGATGACTCTGTAGACACACACAAACGCAGTGTGGTTCCATAAACAATAGAACAGAAAGGCCAAAAATACCATACAAAAATCTTACGCTGCGCAACCTAGAGACCCGACCTTGCAACACACTGAACTCCCATTGAAGAGCTCAAGACATCATGCAGGATCCATCCCCAGGTCAGTGCTGTAAATGTACAGTTTTGAAGATGCAATGGGTGAAGCCTTGATGCGGAGGCATTCTTTCTAGTGGGTGTGTATCGTAGTGATGATTTGCTGAACAAGAGAAACTGTAAATCTGGGAAACTGTCCTCTTTCAAGTGCTTGTACTTTCATTTCTTTAAGAAGGGTATTTAAAAAAAAAAAAATTAAATCCAGTCCAAATGTAAACTGGAGAAGAGACGGGGAAGGGGAGGGAAGGAGGGCTGGAAGCCAGCTGTTTCTCTACAGTACAGTCTTGATCACTGTTTCTGAGTGTTTGAACTTCTGATTGACACAAACAGTTCTGTTAATAGCATCACCGAATAAACACAGTCAGTAATACCTCGGTAATTCTGGGATAATATTTGTCAAAATATATACAGTAGCAGAACAAAGGATACAGAGTCATGAAACAAATGCTATGAGGTCTAAGGTCTGCGTATTTGTGTACATTTGAATTTGTTTTTTTCTTATGGGAACGGAAATGCATGCAAAAGCCATTATGTTGTAAATAAAATAGGCTGTTGCCTGATAACAAGCCATCTTGACAAACTTTGGAATTGGCCTGGGCTTTGGTTTGACGCTCGTGTTCATCTAGTCAGGCTGCTGGGAAAAGAAGTGTTACCTTATAGGGTTAGATCCCTAGAGATCTTAGATACATCTGCTCCTTGGGTCCTTAAATGAAACACCTTGTCGGCACTTAATAAAAAACAATAATAAATGATTAGAGGTAACAGCTACCATCCTCTCCACCAAGAAGAGCAGACAAGGCTCCCTCTGGAGCCTCTCTGTGCTGTTGTTTAATCAACAGAAGGGTCACTGTAGAGCGATTCAGAGCACTGCTTTGGAGTCAAGGGGAGCCATCTGGTAATGTAGAGTAAGACGGCATATTTTGTTTTCACTAGTTTTAGACCGCCGGTTTTTGTTAGGCTCCGGCCAGGAGACTTTCAGATACTTTTTGGAAGCAGAATCCCCATTGACTTGAAGAGAAGGAATGGCATCCCGTGTTGGGTTTTCGTTACTGTAGAACTGTGACTTTTTGTCTTCACTTTCAGGAAATATTTGCTCTCACCCCAGTTAGTCTTACAGTTTTGCTCTAAAATGCAAAATAGGGATGCCAAGAAAGAGTGGAGAAGGTCACAGATTCTGCTTGGGTTTCCTGTTACCACGGCAATACATGAATTCCTCTATTTATTTACCTGAAGAATGACATGCTCCAGGGAGTTGGACTATTCTGCATCATTCAGAGAGAATAAGGGAGCAGTTAGACACCATCAGATCTAAAACATAAGCTCTTCCACGACGCAGGTCCATTCAAGAATGTCCTTTATTAAAACCAAAGAACATATGGGTGCCATACTTCGAAGGTTTATTCTACTTGATGTTTTCAGTCTTCATCTTGTAATTCCTTGCAGGGTTTTCATATCCCATGTAAGCTTGCTTTTTGAATAGCTGTCTGCTAAAGGTTGTTTGAGATAACTGTTTCAAGCATTAGCTACCTGGGGTGCAGTCAGGTATCTTTATTCTGCTCAGGACTCAACTGGATGTATTTATTCCCAGCAGACTGAAAATGCTGTTGTCTTCACCTTTTACTCATAAGCATTTGCCTGATAAGCAAATTCATCTCTGAATTCTCCTCCTTTAGTATTGGTGGTATAAACATCTAGGCGTAATCCCAGGAGAGCTCTGTTCTTAAGGAAAATGGCAAAATAGAAGAAACAATTCAGGAAGCCAGATTATTCCCATCTTTATAGGAACTGTATGTTTGTTCAGAGTCCTCCACGCCAATTTACATGATTCTGAATTGTGCATCTGTGAATGTTTTTCTGTGAACATGAAGTTTCCCAGGGATCTTACTTTTGGGGAGGATATATTTTGAACTGTAACCATCTCTTGGATCATTCTATAGAAATTATCCTGCATATTTTTTACACCTGTACAGTTTTCTGCAGTTTCTCTTTGTCTAAGGTATTTTCACGTGAGTTACTAGGCAGAACTCTTTCTCGGTTCAGTTGTGTGTTCACCACTGTACCATGTTCTTCACTATAAGTGAGGGCTTTCAGGTTAGAAGTTTTGCAGTTGACCAGTGTAAGTGCTGCTCTACTGGTGGTTTTCAAATGAAGTAAAAATTCTCTGTGAAATGTCTTGTCCTGGAATCTGAAAATTAAACTCTTCTAAAGACTCACTTCACAACCATAAAGGCAATTCAGTTCCAAGTCCTCTTTACTTGGACCTACTGCATACTGTATGCCCCTCGGATAGTGATATTGCACGTGTGGTTTATTGTAACTTGTTTAAAAAGCATCAACAATTCACTCTAGTTTTGTGATCTAATAGATCGACTATTTAGCGTTTCCTACAAAATGGCACAAAGAGCAGAATTTTGCAGGTTTTTTTATAAGTCAGCATAGGCTTGACAGGTGTTTTGTTGCATAGCTTCAAGATTGGAGTGTTCAGAAATGTGGCCTGTGGGATAACTGCTGCAAGATTGAGATGGTCATAGCAGTTGTAAGAAGGAAGTGGACAAGGAGTGGAGAAAAAAGACAGCTGAAGTCTACTGGAATGTGAAGCAGCTGGGTTGTGCCTTAGTGAAAAAGCAGAAACTGGAAACAATTGCTAAATTTATTTTCAGTGCAAGCAATCGTTTTCCTTGAACCGCAATGACTAAATATATCTATTGGTGTGATTTTTATGTGGTGGTAACTCTTACTGGCTCTTGCTAACCTCCTGGCAAGCAGAGAGGAGTGGAAGTTCGCTGTCAGTCAAGATTGTAACACAAATGTCCCTCATCCAGGTCCATTGCTTCACTTCCAGAGAACGTCTCCTATTTGTAAGAGACCTGTAATCTATCAGTGTGGCTTTACTTGTTGCAATGTATTGCATGAGTGGAAGAAACCGGTTATCTGTTCCTAGGGAAGGGAGTGTATCTCTATCTGCTTTTTAAGGTTTCCTTGGGGTTTTGTTCATATTTTTGGAGGTTTTGAATTGCAGTTGATACCTCAGCTGATATTCTAATAACTCTATTTGTAAGTGCATCTGTGCTATACTAGAAAGACTCTGATGCAAAAGTGTGGGTCTTTTTTAAAAAATATGTTAACTCCTTATTTATTCTGAAGTTGAAAACCTGTGGGTAGGATTGGCAAAATAAGCTTTGCTGCTGACTTACAAATCCTTTGAAAGGAGAGCATTTGATTCCGAAGCTTACAGCATCTTAACTGCAAGTGGAGGAACATGAAGTGTTAACTTTCTAGACTTTATTTTAAAGAAACTAGAGAGATGTTGTACCTTTTCCTGGCAGAGGCATTTGATGGCTAATCAGATTTAATTCAAGCACTCAATTATTATGTGCATTACGGGAGATGTCTAGGTAGTTCTCGGGCTACTGAGAGGCGACAGCTGGAATTGTTAGTTATCATAGCATCTAATTTGGAAGATCCTTGTACCCCAGCAAAGGTAAGATGATAGAGAGCATCTCCTGTGTTTGTGCCAGATAAAACTCCAGAAAGTATGTAGTATGTTAAAACCAACAAATTACATGTCAGAGCTACAGGTAAGGTGATTTAATAGCTGCCTTCCTTTCTCCTGCTCCTCACCACACCCATCATTTTGTATAGTTTGGATATAAGTAGAGGATACAACTTGTTCCATTTTCCAAGGCAAATCATCCAACATTTTTCTGCTGAAACAAGAGACCTGGAGTTTTGGGGTCTTTTGCCAGTTTGCAAAGCTATTGACCTCTGTGTACTGTTGGTTAGCAGTGAAATGAACCCTTCCAGTCTGTATTCTTCCTATGGAGACTTTACATTATCTGGAGAAAATTCTGTGCATGGAGAGGAATCCTTCAGCTTCTCCAATTTGTGACAGAATAGGCTTTTCTCTCTGAAAACAACTGAAAATTTACTGTTCTGTAAGTCCCTGAATATTTGGGAAATTCTGCTTTGGTGTTACAGCTGTCTTTTTTTCTTTATTAACATTAGCAAACTATAGAATTCAGCCCTTGTCATAGAAGCAGTATGGAAGGAGTATTAAAATCACGTGGCTATTGCAAGAATATTATCTTCATTATTTGTCAGTTTTGTTTAAATAACCAAAGCTTGGCTTTCATGGTATACAGTTGAGAAATATTGGAGAACATAATAGGACAAGGGGATGGTAATAGAGATCATTGTATCATTCTCAGTGCTTTAGTAGAGATTAGAGGAAAAGGGAGAGCTAGGTGGAGGAAAACTAGATTTATTCACCTTTGCAAGTTTGAATTTGCAGCCCCAGAACTCCAAGGTGTATAAAAAGGTGGCCAGAGAAGGAAAAAGGGACATCACAAGTGGAGGTGTTGATGGAATGGTTGGAAAGACCAGAGAAGGAGCAAGAGGACATGCAAGCCCTGGATGTTAGAAGAGGAGGGAATGGAGGGCTAAGTTGTGTGCAAGTAGAACAGATAGGAAAAGACAGACGGATGACAAAAAGGGAAAGCTGACAAGGAGGAGGCTCCCGGCGGCTTTCATGGGAGTCTGTTCCAAGGCAAAGAGACAGAAGATGAATTTCAGCAATCCAGAAAAGCTGCAGGAATCCTGCAGGTTGGGACGTGCTGCCAAAGGAATGTTTTGCAGTTCTGCTCTTCACGTTACTGCAGCCTGACAAATTTACAGCTCCATTACCTGACCCATAGCATCCACTCTCAAAAATACATTTCCGATCTCTTCTTGTGGTGCGTGACATTGGTGCTGATAGAGGAAACAATTTAATCTTTGTGAGAGAGAAATGATGTCCCCACATATTCTGTGAAGCAACCTGAGAAAGCTGATGGATCAGATTATTGGTCTACTTCTGTTTGCGTTGTATATTTCAGTTAAAGCTCTTCAGCTTTGAAACAGTCTCTTGATGTTAAACCTCTCTGCTGGTTTAGTTGCTACCACAGCTCACCTCCTCTGAGGTTCGTAAGATAATGTTTTCATGTTGACAGCAAGGAAGAAGTGAATAGAAACAAGTATAAGAAAAAGGTGGTGTGTATCAGAGTGTTCACTTACTCAGTGTTGTGAGGGATACGATATCAATGGTATT
This sequence comes from Morus bassanus, assembly GCA_031468815.1. Lineage (NCBI taxonomy): Eukaryota > Metazoa > Chordata > Aves > Suliformes > Sulidae > Morus > Morus bassanus. Next base: position 5,781,913 of record CM062586.1, read on the forward strand.
CGGGAGAATCAGTTCTCCTACACTTGCTTTCTATTTTATCATATTTAGGGAAGTAACCTGAAGGATTTGAGAATTGGCAAGAGTTGTATGGAGATTCTAAGTCTTTGCTAGCATTTTGGTTTCACGTTTCTTTCATTTTTTTCATTCCCCTTTCATACCACTCTGAGAGAGGGTCGACTGAGCATGGGTGGCACCTGAAGAAGAGATTTCTTAATTATGGGGCTGTGGCTCTTTGAATTAAGCAAAGGCATGTTTTGCATTATCTTACTTTACCTGGGTGACGGTCTCTGCTGTTTTGTGTAGAGCTTTTCTGGTGTCACGAAAATACTGTGCATTTTGTGATTCAAGTTAACGTCTTGGTATGGCCATCAGTGCCTCTAAGGAAATATGAATTCATTATTCTGCTGAGGGAGAAAGGTTAAAGCTTGCTTGCACTCTCATGCTCTCATTCTTTCTCTCTGAAGGCTTCATGTGGGGATGCCTTTTGTTGCATACTTAACATATTCATTGAATCAGTCCCATTTATATTCTAAACAAGATCTTTAATGTCATCCCTCACATGTACAAAAATCTTGGGTTTTGAAAGAAAATAGATGAGAATTTTCTTTTTAGGCTTCTGGAAAGAAAGGAAAAAATGAATAAAGGTTAAAATCAAAGAATAGTTACCCATAGCTGGTAAAGTTGGAGTAAGGAGATGCTGCAACTTGGTTGGTTCATTAAACCTTGATGGAATTTTACCAACAGACTGAATATGCAGTTCTGTATCTGTTAAACTGTAGTTTGCAGGTAGTCTTTAATAATTAAAAAGGGAGCAAGAGGAGTGTGTTCACAATGTACAGCATGCGTTGTTTTATCCCCTACCTTTTGATGTTTTTATTGTGCTTCTCAGTCTACCAATCTGTCCTGTTCATACTGCCCAAGAGGTGGTAAAATAGCCTCAGGAATTAATTCCATATTTAGAAAGTTTCCTTTACGAACCAAACATCATGTAATAAAGGGCACCCAGGGAAATCAATATTTTATTTCTGGTTGCATAGTACGTTCCAACCAATTCTAGATTGCAGGGCTCAGTGAATCTGTCTGATGGTGGCCTTCAGTTAGCAGGACAGTACTGTTTAAAGCACAGTTTTCCTTGGGTGATACATAACCCTTTCATTTTGTGCTCTAACTATATTAACTTAAGTTTGTCAGTTTGAGTATGGGGAGATAAAGTGCGGGTGGTTCCCATCCACTTTTTGCTTAACAATGCAACCTTGCATGTCATTGTTGGGAGTCATGTGTGCTGCAACTTTCATACACAAAGAAAATAAATATCCCTATCTGGATATATTTTTTCCATCTTATTTTTTTTAAGTGTATGTTTTCTGCTTTTCTAATTAGAGGAAGCTTTAAACTGAATTATATATAAGAACAGTAAGTTTGAGGAACTAGGGAGATCTACCAACAGATTTAGTTAGAGCTTATCTGTGAATTTACAGGGACTTACAGAAAATGTGGAGCACTGGGTTGTGCAGGAGGTGGTTCATCTGTATAAATATCCTTGCAAAGGTCACATGAAATCATATGTTAAGTCTGATGCCAGATTTTTGGTGGAGTATGGTAGAGGTGGTGCAGAGATTGAGTTTACTCTTTTACTGCTTGGAATTCCTTCTCCGGAGCTACTGTATGGGAGAAATTTGCAGTACCCAAAAACCATTATGCATCTGAAAGTCACATGGCTTTTTTAAAAAAAAAAAAAAAAAATATCTTGTATCTTTATGAGCAATACCTGGGAGAACGTAACGGACAGAAACTGAGGTGGGGTTTTTCTCTGTTTTCAGCTTAGTGTTTCTGGTTGCTCTGTGAATAGCTGTTTGCTCTTTGTCACTGGAAACCATGGCACCTCTGCTCTGTCAGTCTGGTCTGTTGTAGTTTACAGGAGAAACACTTTGGGAAGTTGTAGAACCACCCTGTTAAAACATTCTAATGAATATAAGAAATGGTATTTAAAGTATGTTGTTTACAGTGAGCTGGCTCTCTCAAATATGGCCAATTTTGTGGTATTCAGGTAAACAGTGTCTCTTTAAAGAACCACCACTGAGTCTGGATGTGTAACTTGGCGTGTCTGCTCAGAGGTAAGCTTGCTTCTTATGTCTGTACCTCTCTTACGTAATCTGTAGTGTCTTTTCATAAGGAAATAGTGATGGTGATCCATCCTCTGTTAGAACTCTTGGATCTCTTGGCCAATTTCAGTCAAACTTTGCAGAGGAATCGATATTAGAAATTTATATAAATTTCTGCACATTTTCTGTAGAAGGCTGAGCAGAATGAAGAGACCACAAATACTACCTTCATTATGGCAAAAGGGAAAATGTAGCTGTCCCATACTCCGTTTGGCCATCCAGTGTCAACTGGTACACACGTCATTTCAGAATCACTAACACGTGCTGCTTCTTGTTCAGAGGTGTGACAAGGGAGATGAAAGGAAGCTGGATTTCTTGTTTTGGAAGAAGAATAGATAGAGTTTCACTAGTTTTGCTGCTCATAGAAAAAGACTTCTTTTTTTAAATAAGACCTGGATGATGTAGTTTGCTGTTTGATGATTTAACTAAGGTTATGATCTTATGCTCGTTCAGTTGCATAAGCATTTTGTCAGTCTAAACTTGTCTCATATTAGTTTATCTTGCACTGTAAAATTCACAGGCATGAGATAAATCTGACTGTATTTTGAAAAAATACGAGAAAATTGTGCAGTGAGCTACTCTAGTTTAGCCTCAGCTGGATTAATTGATGCAACCTTCATGTATAGGCAAGGTCTAAGCATGAACAATATAAATTCTTTATTGCCTAGAAACGTCTCCTTATTTCTCCACTAAACTTCTTGCACTGCCTCACTTATATTAATTGAAAACTGATTGTGTCATTTAAGATTTTGCCTCTAAATTTATGAAGGTAGATAAATACATAGAGATTTATGGTGGTTTGAGAATATCCTTGCTCAGAATTAGTCAATTTTGTGAAGCTGGTTCAAAATTGCACCTATACTGAAACAGATACAATTTTGGGTATACAAAGTCTAAAATATTGTTTATTTATATGTCATTTTTGTTCTAGTAATTTCTAGTCCCTCGTAGATTCCAGCAGTTCTCAAAAGGATTTAATAGTGGTTATATTGGTTTGGAAATGCCCATCTTTCAGCAGAGACTATAGGAAAAGCCTGTGGTGACAGTGACTAGTGCAGACCGTAATGCCTAGCATTTACCCAGCTAAGTTTGGGGAGATAAATCCCAGCCCTGGGCAGATTTCTGTCCTGTTGGGAAGCTGTTCAAGGAGATTTTAGATATTGCTTGATACTGTAGTTAATGTGGAGTTGAATGCATTGATTTAGCCAACTGCTTGCTTGATGCATCTTTGGTTGAGGCAGAGCTGAGGAAGGCATTTCTTCACTGCCACCCTTGCTTTGGCACGCCTCTGTCTTGCAGCGCTAAAGCAAACATGCCGTTTGGCCATGGTGTTTGTCCCTCAGACTGCACGACTCTCTGGGGAGGAAACCAGGGCTAGGAGAAGACCCCTTGCCTCTGAAAAAATCCCACCTCGCATGCAAGTCACTGCCGAGAGAACTAACGAAAGAACCTGCATACCACAAAGGGGATGCCTGCAAGAGCTCACTTAATATTAACCCCGCTGCTGGTGGTGGGTCTGTGAGCTGGCAACATTTTTTATCTAATTTGCTACTAGCTCCCAGAGATGAAACAGACACAAGACCTTTTAAAGTTGAATTTATTTGCTTTCTCTTGTGCTGCTCTGCCCAGGGAGACACAGGGTATCGTGTTCCGTCAGCTGATGATTTGGCATCAGGCTGAAAGGTAAAAAAACTGATTAAAAAAAAAGTTTTCCTTTGCTGCTAGAACAAAGACTACTTGAATTGTGAACTGGTTGGCCTGGAATGGGGAATGCCAAGGAAAAGCAAAATCCTTTGGAAAAAAGCAAATATGTGTGCCTTCTGGGGACAGTTCAGAGGCGCCAGTCGGGGGCAGGGAAGGGTGGGTGGCTGTTAAAAGCCAAAGTATTGTAGTTAAAATGGCAGGGTAAATGAATCCTTAAAAACTGTGTAAAGAGAGAATTTGGTTCTCATTACCGTCTGTGTATACTTCCAGGTAGACTTTAAACAAAGATGGTTTTGCTCCTGTCTGTCTCGGGTGAAAGCACTTGTATAAATTCTTTAAATATGCATTGGCAGCTCTTACTCTTAGGTTTTATCCTGAATTACAGCCTTGTTCATTAGACCTCAAATCTGAGGTGTACATTTCACTGTAATACTTCTAGGGCTCCCTGGGGACGTCAGGTATACCACAAGTGATACACAGGAGAACCTCTCCAAGCTTCCATTTGGCTGGCAGCCTTGGGGGTGCCAAGGTCCAAGGGACCAAAACCATCGTTCAGAGCAGATATTGGTGTAACTCATGTCACTGCCTGGGCTTGGCAGGATTGATGCGGCTTTTTATTATGTGCAGCAGCGCAAGGAAAAGCTACTTACCTGGCAGTTGACCACAATTATCTGTGTTCAGGGTTACCACACGGATGTGTATTTTATACTTTTTGTTCTGGCTGAAGTTAACATGATAAAGAAGGGAAATCTAAGGAAACATCTGAGGGATTATTTCTGACAGGTGGGCAGATCAGTTTATCTATAAATCCTGAGAGACCCTGGCAACAAGGTGTGTTACAGTGTTAGTAACAACAAAAACTATGTTAGAAGGTTGTTGATTGCTTATGTCATTGTTTTGATACTTCTTGAGTTCTGTAAGTGCTTAGGGCTGGTATAAATAATACCATCTAAGGTTACAGCCATTGGTCATCCAGGCTGTTGGAGCTCCATTGGCAATATGCAAAAAAAATTCCCCCGTCAAGTGAAAGCGTAACTGATTCTGAAGTCGTGCCCAGCGTGCATGTGCTATTAATGTGAATGTTGATCGGGGTCCTGATCTGAGTCTGGCATCCAAAGTTGATAATTCATGCAAAACACCATTCTCGGCAACGTTACCAGTGCTGTGGCTTGTCCTGTGGGGAGAGCTAACAGGCTGTGGGTTTTATTATTACTATTATTTTCATTTGTTTTTATCATTTAATACTTCTCAGATGAGGTACTTCACATCTAAAAGCTTTGGCAACCTAGTATGCTAAGTTTCAAATATTATCATAATGGGGAAAAAAAAAACCCCATGCTAGAAATATTAGTAGTATACATTTAATGGAATTGTTATTTAAAGCTCTCATATCTAGAAAAGTAACACTGGTTTATGTTGATGCTGCACACTATGATCTTAACCTTTGGGATGATAACAAAGCACAAAAACTGACTCCTCCTGCAATCCCGTGCCCTTGAAGGAGTCATTTAGTTAAATTCCTTACTATTTTTGCAGCTGTGGTTGTGGTTTATTAACTGATGCTGCCTTGAAGAAGAGCCCGTGTCTGCAGCAGGGTTTTCATTACTCATCTGTCAATACTTCCAGAGTAAAACAAATGGGTCTGGGTAGAGAGATTCCTGCTCTTCTGTGTAAATGGTTTCTTTTTCTCCATCCCTGCTATTTTACCCAAGGAGAGGATATAGAACAGTTTTGATGCAGTACATGGTTATACTATATTGGATAGGAGGGTCTGGCCTGCTTTGTCTGTCAGGGTTATTTTAAGCCATGATGTTTAGATTTTATTAAATGAATCAGAGGGAATTAAAAACATCTTTCTTTCCCAAAATATTTTCACTTGTACAGCTGTAAAATGCCCTTTATCCTGAGTCATATCAGCTGAAGAATCTCCACAATTTCTCCTTTGCAGCGGGTAAAGTGTGATTTTTGGCCAGTTCAACAATTTGTTTGTCAGGAGAAATTATGTTGAGTTTTGTTTGGGTTTGGTTCTGTTTTTACATAGTCCTCAAAATTGAAAATTAGATAAACCAAAATTATTACATTGCAGTGTTTACTGATGCAAACTGCAGGTTTTGCACTAATTGCCTTGGCTTCTGGGTGAAAGGCAGGAGGCAACTTATCTGCCTGGATTTTTCGGGTTTTTTTGCATGATAATTGCAAATGAAGGACACATCTTATTTTGAAGCCCCTGCAGAACAGGGATCTCTGCTCTGAAGGATGGAGATGTAAATGTATTTCACGCTGGTACGTAGTATGGGCAAGTGAATAGAACTGACGCCTTTTGTAGCAATCAATACGGAATGCTTTGCTGGAACAGGGCAGAGCTGTAGCAAAAGGATGAGCTGTAATAAGTAGGGGAGAAGGACTTGCAGAACCCAGGGTATTAACTCACTTGACCACATGCTTCTCTTGAGTTTCACGCTTGACTGTGACAAGTATTGAACAGAATAGCAGCCAGGCTAGTGAGCAGGTGTGCTTAAGAGCCAAAAGTCAGTGCTGATGACTTACGTGTATTTTGGGGAAAATACCGGAGTCCTTATGCCCTTTTCATTTTCTGCCTTCTGGTTTTGCTTTGGTTTTATCCTACTTTATAAAATCACGGTGGAGAAAAACCACACACAGCGGTTCCCTGTGCAGGAAGATGTAAAGAGCTAAGGCCCAGCCCAGTAAAGGGGTTTCGTAACTTGAAGCCTGGCTTTGTGCCTCTACCTTGGCTGTGTGAGGTGTTGGCAGGTAAATAGGTGCCAGTTTCCTTAGCGCAGACCTGCCTTTTGTCATGGAGTTGCAATCAAATGTATTTTTGTGACTCTTCTGTGTTACTGTGGCCTCCAGTGAGAGTGGAGGGAACCAAAACCTCTGCCAGCCTGAGCTCTTGACTAGCTGCAAGCACGAGGACCTAGTTTGGAGATAAAAACTGATTAGTGGATAAACCCCCCGGAATTAATAACGTCAGCCTTAAAAGATGAATTGCAGATGGTTTTGGATGAGAGAGATCAGGTTTAAAAAGTAATTCTTTCAGTAACCTGAATCTACTGACCTTAGGTGGCATCGCAGGAATCATTTCAGCCGAGTAAGAATGGAAGGAGAGGCTTGCCTGTGGTGTGTGGCCAGTGCTTCCTGCGTTGGTCTGAAACCTGAGGCCCCAGTGTTACATCTTTCTGTTGGTTTGAAAGGTCTTTCACTCTACAAGGTCAAGGAAAGCCTCCGAAATGCAGAGGAGAGCCATTGTAAACTCCCCAAGTGAGAAGGATTAGTATCTAATACAACTTCTTAAACAATTTTCCGACTGGCTGCGCATCTTTACCCATCTTTCACCTTTGCAAAGGTAACCTGTGTTTGCCCAGCTTTGACTGGAACGCTTGCAAAAAAACCAAAACTGAAATATGAAACCAAGTTAAGGACTATATGAGCAAGCTATGTCAATAAAGACTATCATTTTGTGTAGCTGAGCAGCTTATCAAATTACTCCAGTGAGAGTCTCCTTACAAATGCTTTTGTATTTTATCTGTTGACTCATCCATCTCAACACTTACAGTAACATTTCAGTACTGTCTTATAAAGCCTATGATTGAAACAAGACTGTTGTTGGGCTGGTTAATCAACAGATGCAATTAATACAATGATGTTTGTCTTGACACCCTGTCTCACTGTGGCGGCATTGTAAGCGGCACTGTTATGCGAGGAGATCTCTGTGGTTGAGGACTCACTGTACAGGCAGATCACTCAACATTTGTATTCCGCGTAAAGTCAACATTTAAAGAGTTTCAGACCTCTCCTTAGCTCGCAAACGGTCTCACTGGTGCTACAATCAATGTTAAAAAAAGGTTAAATGATAATCTGCAGCACTTCTGATTTATTTAAGTTTTATAAAATGCTGGGATTTTATTCTGTTACAGAGCACCAGAAGTGTAAAAGGAAAGCTCAGATGGATTTTCGTCTTGTGTGAGTCTGGGAAGGTGTTGAAGGAAATACGATCTGGACTCAGATATTTATTCTTTTAGTAGAACAATGTCAGTCCCAGTCCAGTGCTTCTCAGATGTGTTTTACCCTGGGAACTTGTATAAAACGTCTTCCCTTTCAGCTATTTCATTTTTAGCTGTATAGAGGGTGTAACCATTGTTTAAGGGAGTGTCGGTGGCATGTAGCCAGTTGATATCTAAACCCTATCATGAATTGTTTTAAAGAGAGTATGATTTTCTGTACTGAGATATATTGATGACTTTTTTCAAGGCAGGAAGTACATGCTGACTCCAGCAGTTGCCAGAGCAGCTGTTCATTATGAGTAAGCCATATGAAAAATCTTGTGAAAACCTTAATATCAGTAGGAAGCAGCGCGAGCTTAAATGATCAGCACCAAAGTGTGGTTAAGCTGTGTCAAGAACTGCTTTCATATTTTCATTTGCTCAGAATTTTATATTGGAAAAAGTTTCTGGTTCTTATGGAATCAAACTCTGTAGGATAGTTTACAGAGAGGTATTTAACTTCAGGCCAGTTAATATTTGTAAAGGCTTGTCTAGACACTCCCCAGACTCTTGCTCCAGGGTACAAATTTATTTGATTTATCCCATGTTGAGTTGATGTAGCAGTTTGTCTCTGTAAGTAGGCATCTCAACTGGCTCCACGGCTTTTAGCATTTCCTAGCATTGTAGCACCAATGTTACTTAGACCAGGTTTCTACCAAGGCCTGTGTTAGACAGGGCACACACTTGAAATGCAGTCCTCTCCATGTCCTGAGTTTCCTAATTGGTAAGTTGGGGCTTTTTTGTTATAGTCTTTCTCTGGTTTTAATCACAGAGCTGACTTTTGTCGAGACTGATAGGTAGATTTCCATAGCTTTCCACCAAAAGGTTTGTTTTGAATTAATAGGCATTTCAGTGAATCTCTGTAGTTGACATTTTCTGGAAGAAGAAATTATTATTTTGGTCCAAAAACCTCTGAGCCATGCCAGCTGTGAGCAGCAGAGGAGGTGCTGGGCTCCAGTGGGCTCTTCCTGGGTACGGATGGCTGTAGCAGAACTGCTGACCTTTGGCTTACAAAAAAAAGAGTAAGCAAGAAGTACTGTGCTCCAAATGTGAACCTGTCTGCAGAGATAAGCCGCTGAAGGGGAAAACCGTTTCACATACAGCTCATGCACTGTACAAGTGAACCCAATGTAATAGTTTCCTAGCTGAGCTTCTGAGATACTTCCAACCCAAGTCCAGTTACTTCCTTCGTTCTACATTTGAGCTCTGCATTTGAATTGCTTTTCATTTTGTATTGTTCCTTGTTGTCTTTGATACCAGGATATGATTTCTTTTTTGTCACTTCTCGCTGCCCTTTGTTTCTCTCAGCTTACAATTTTTTTATGCATACGCTCATGTTGCTTGTAGTGCATCCTGTCTAAGAGCCTGTGTCGGAAGGTTTTGATTCAGCAGGGTTGTCCTGGAGATGTATAGGGATGTGCCAGCAAATAGCGGTACGTATGTCACAGCAAAGGAACACACATACGCATCTTGCCCAAGCAGTAGAGCTTCCCTTGCCATTCTTGAGCCATGGCTCATGAGGGTGGTAGCAATGGGAAATGTGGGGTGTTCTGGCTTATTTTAAAAACAAGATTCTATTTCCCTTGATGCAATATTTCCATGAATCAAAAAGGAAAATGTGTAATGCTTAGTCTTTATCTAGAGCTTTACATTTTTAGAGCATTGTGCAAGCATTTATTCTGTACTTCTGACTTCAAGATGGGTGGTGATGGAAAGTGCTGTCTGTAGTGAGGTGAGAATAGTGACTTTTGCCCTTGTTTCATTTACTGGTATGATTTAACTTGTTACTTTGGTCAGATGATGTCTACTTCTCCAGAAGCTTCTGTGGGCTTTTCAGTTTATCGCTGGAGCTGTTCACCCTGTGAGTGGGTTGTTAGTTCATGATTTTAAGACATTTGACATTGCATTAGGTAGTGAGAGTGGAAGACTGTAGTGCTGTGTAGTGGTGGCATCTCTCCATTTGTGGGAAGATGCAGGTAATATTGTGTGCAGAGAGCATGCCACCTAGAGGAATGGAGCCGGCCGGCAAGGCTGTAGCCATGATTTGCTGTCAAAATTTAGGTGGCTGTGCGAATGGCTATGTTGAGACCTTCTCCAAGCTGTGCCCTTTGTGGCCCTGCCTCTCGTACCTTCACCAAGTCAAGTGTGAGAAGGTCCGTGCACAGCTAGCTTTCCATAAACTCTTCTCAACAAACATTTCTCAACTTCTCACATGAGACTACTGTTCATGATTTAGCCTCCTGGTTATGTTGATCCTAATCTTTCACAGAGGCTCAAGAATCTGAAATTAAGTTGCGGATCTCACCTCATATTCTCCGGGAATTAGGGTGAGGAGTCTAGTACAAGGTGTGATTTGATGGGCTAACACTCTCCAAGCTCTGTGCTTTTTTTGGCTTGTATGTTGCAATTTTTTTTGCGGGAGACTAATAAATTTCCCAGAAGATTATCCTAATTTCCAGAGTCTCAAAGTCTGAGTTGTAATTAAGCACTTAATTTGATGAGGGTTTTTAAATGTGTTGCTAGTCTACTGGCAGCTTGGGGAAATGCTTCTATCTTCAGCCCGTCTTCCCTTGTGTAGGTTCAAGCTCAGAAAGCTGGTATATATTTAGAACCAGCTGAACTGTAGCCTGCCAGACAGGCCTCAGAAAATTGCTCCAAATCTATGCTTTCTGGGTAGGTTAAAGCCAAATTTGAAAGAAGCCTGGCTTTTTTGAAGAAGTTGAAGTTAGGGTAGTGGCAATATTTTGTTAACAAACAGGCAGTGGGAAATTTTAATAATACATTTTATTGCTTACAATTGCATTGACTTACCCCACTGCCACAAATGACAGTAATTAGTATGTCCGACAGGGAAGCTATTATCTTATTTCTTAATCTTCCAGAGACTCATGATCTGTGGGAAGTCTGATGAATGATCTAGGGAAGTGATTGTGCCCCTGTACTCGGCACTGGTGAGGCCGCACCTTGAATCCTGTGTTCAGTTTTGGGCCCCTCAGGACAAGAAGGACATTGAGGTGCTGGAGCGTGTCCAGTGAAGGGCAACGAAGCTGGGGAAGGGTCTGGAGAACAAGTGTGATGGGGAGCGGCTGAGGGAGCTGGGGGTGTTTAGTCTGGAGAAGAGGAGGCTGAGGGGAGACCTTATTGCTCTCTACAACTACCTGAAAGGAGGCTGTAGTGAGGTGGGGGTTGGTTTGCCAAGTTACTAGTGATAGTGGCCTCAAGGTGTGTCAGGGGAGGTTTGATTGGATATTAAGAACAATTTCTTTACTGAAAGAGTGGTCAGGAATTGGACCAGGCTGCCCAGAGAGGTGGTGGAGTCACCATCCCTGGAGGAGTTAAAAAAACGTGTAGACGTGGCACTTGGGGACATGGTTTAGGAGGCCTGGGGGTGTTGGATTGATGGTTGGACTTGATGATCCTAGAGGTCTTTTCCAACCTTAATGATTCTATGATTCTATGATCATCCAGAGAGTCGGCGAGTTCTATTGTCAGATCAGAACATGGCTTGACCAGAGGGTATCGCCTCTTTAGGACAGAAATTTCTTTTTGATCCACATTAGCTAATATGTGGCACAGTAAGGTCATAACCAATGACTTGGGCTCATAGGATTTAATACACAAATAATAATGACTGAGTAGAGTTTTTTTCTTTCGTGCTATTTGAGGTTACGGCTTCTAGTTGTCTCTGATTAAGTTTGTGTCTTCTGCTAAAGTTTCTCTCTCTGCTGTTTAGGTAAAACATCTTTTCTACCCCTCTCTCCTGTGCTTCAACTTTTATGCTTAAAACCTCAGGAACAGTCTTGGAGACTTTCTTAACGCTGTGCCTTTGACTTGACCCCCCTGTATTTCCATCAAGACATTAGGATGGCCTTCCCATTTCCTTCTATTCTCAGTTTAAATTTTCCTGTTATGGGAGTACTAAACAAAAAAAATTGAAATGCAATTAGTCATATGTTAAAATAACCAGACTAAAGCCAGCAGGAAGAGGATTCTCTCAGTGTCAGTTTATGAGGCCGTGTGTTAGTATGCCATTTCGGCTGCAGCCGGATCTCTTGCGTGTATTGACCACTCAGGCATTTAACAGACCTGTTCTGTGGCCCCCCATGTCTCTCTCCTTAACATGTGTCCCTCTTTGCTGATAACTTTCTGGCCTCCAGGCTACTGACAGCTGTTGTCCACTTGCTGCTAATTAAGAAAGCAGCATGAGTGATGGGAATGTGGATTGGAGAGATTGAACCTCCCTCTCCGTAGCAAAGCGTTTCAACCTGATTAAAAAGACTCTGACTGACGACTGATCGGCCTCTTTTTTCCTTCCCTGTCTGTTGAGCCTCTCTGTAGATAGCCTCTTTGCTATCAAAACTTGCATGCTGGGCACTGTCTGTGTCTCCGTATTTTTTAGATCCCGTAACAATAAACAATGTCAGAACAGATTTACCATTGAAATAGTGGGCACGTGTGAAATTTAAGCCACTATAAAGCCATATATTTGACATGCAAAGCGTTGTGTACATCTGTGCTCTTATGTTGAAATTCAAATGTAGGTCGTATTTTTTAAATAAAATGACACATACTTTGTTGAAAATTTAGAACTAGCTATAAGAATCAAGATCATCATGAATTAACAGCACTTACGTGGATGTACTGATGATTTCAAAGATTTTCCTTCTTTGTTTAAGGATTTTCCTTGTTTGTTTTGTTTCCTTGTTTGGTTTCCTTGTTTTGTTTTTCCTTGTTTTGCATCAGGTCCCAGTGGGTGACCTTTTGTATGATATGGTTACGCTGTGATTTTTATGATCCATCAAGAGAATGAGCTTGAACTCTGGTATTCCCTTTCTGGCCTGTGCTTCTGTGAAGGTAAAATGATAGACCGAGATTAAGATAATACAAGATTGCTGTGTTAAAACACAACCAGAAGATATGAATTCAAGGAAAAGTGATGGTAATTTGGTAGAAGAAGCCTCCTCCTGTAACACTGATGCTCTCTGGAGTTGTTTACCCCCAGGAATATTATGACTCTCTGTATTTCAGATTAGACCTTCGAAATTCAATCTGAATTCTTATCTGCAATAAGTGGGCTCTGCATAGCCCCTAGCATGCTTTGAAGGCAGTGTCATTTGCTCTCATATCTGGAATATAATTTCTCTTCTTCCCGCTGTGATTTTTCTGACGCTTGGCTGTTACCTTTTACCTTGGAGGTGATTGATTCTTGATACAGTAATTCAGCACAATCAGATCTTCTCTTTAAAAGCACTGTGTGTATATATAGGAGTAAAATATTTATTTCAATAAAGAAAAAAAATCACTGCCAGACTTGGCTCCTTAGGCATGTGAAAATACTTTAACAAACCATGTCTTCTACAGTATAATTGAACAGTAGGAACATGTCTAGGGAGAGGAGGGTGTACTTTTGACTGTATTTACTGGTGTTCACCTTGTATGCCCATCACTTTGCTGCGTGATCACTTTCTGAAAGAAGCCCTGGAGCATTTGACTTCAGCTTTTCAAATAAAGAAGTGTTTTATATTTGTTTGAAGTTGATCAAGAGCTGTTCTATGGTCAGTGTCATCATATATTCAGCTAAACACTTTCAGTACTAAAATGGTAGGAAATGCAAAATGTAGTGTGCTTATAACTAGCAGAACTAGGCAGACTCTTTGGGATATGGGTGGTTCAGAGTGTGAAAGTGCTATAATGTCCTTGGGCAGCTTTTTGTTTTCACATGAAAAGAGCAGATGCTGACATGGTGCAAATAGAAGAGAAATCCCATCACTAGATTGGTCCCTAGTCCCCAAGCTGTACTCTGTAAATAAAGTGATTTATGGGTATTATAGATGAAAACGGTGTTTCTTTTTTTCCTCCAAGCAAAATATTATTTCCAAATAGATCATCTCATTATTGGAGTCTGGTTTGGCTAGTAATTTTATAAAATAAGCCTGGTAGACTTAAAGTTAGAAAATGAATGGGATGATTTCTCTACTAGTAAGAATGTATGGAGACTCCAAATCCTCGTCTATCTTGCTGTGGGTGACAATTAAGAATATGAGGGAATGGTTTCTTGGTTTGAAATGTTGAAAGCAACTGTAAGCATTCGTACTGTTACATCTGGAGAACTTGTTAGGGATGGTAAGATTGGTTATGCTGGGTCATTTGCTGTGAATATTGGTCATTTCTTTCACAGTAATCTGATTATTGCTTGGACAGCTTTGCCAAACTGTTTACTATCTGCTGCCTGTTGATGGGCGGTGTGTTTCAAGCCAATTATAGGAATATTATGTGGCTCCAGGATCACGGTTAGACCGTTTGTCCTTTAATGCCACTCACAGTGACATTAAGAATTGAGCTGTCGTCATCCAGGTAGGTCCTCTGCCAATATTGACATGTTTTTGCATCTGTTCTGCATTAGCTTTTCATGTGACTGATGTCAAGTGTCACTTGCTCTGAATCCCCACCTCCTACCCATTTGTGCCATGAATTTGTGGCTGTGTGAAATGAAAAACGATCACACAGTCATTTTAGAGATGCAGAGCTGGCAGGTTTGACATTAAAGGGGCAAAAGAAACATTCTGCAAATTCCTATGTAAAAACTAGATGCCTGTTTGGTGCTAGGTTAGGCTTTGTTAAGACTATTGTCTAAATGTAAGCCTAGAGCTTTGCTACCAGGTCTACAGTTGACTCCCCTTCTACTGGGTTTGTGAATGACAAAGTATTTCAGTGGAGCTGGCACTTCTTTGTTGGGTTGTTTTGCAAATGCAGACCCGATTCTTAACAGGAGAGCACAAAACAGGAATTTCTGCTTTACAATGGAAAATGTTGGGTTTACATTGTTGGAGGAGCAGGTTTAGTTCCTCTGCTTTCCTGATTCCTTATAGTACCGCAGGAGTGTCCTTTAAAGAAATAAAAATGACAAAATAAACCACTCCTACAACAGGGAAAAAAGAAATACAGGCAAACAATTTTGAGAAAATGCCGCTGGATTGTAGGGAGACTGACTACAAGAAAAATCTCCTCCTTGGAGGTTTGTCATCTACTTCTGTTTGACAAAGCTGGACTTCATGTGAGAAACAGCTTCCCATATACATGAAAATTATCCCTAAATATTTCCCTTTATTGGCAGTTTGGCTTCTAACTAGCTAAAACCACTTGGCAAATGGACAGCCTTATTCCAAAGTAAAACTGTGTAGGGAATTAATTGGGAATATTGTGTATGTTTCCAACCTTCACCTTGATTTGAATCAACTTTCCTGAATGGAAAAGCCCTCTCATTTATAAAGTCTGAGCTATCAGGTTCTTGTGGCTTTGAATGTTGGTACGTTTTATCATGATAAGTTACTGGTGTATTATAGTTTCAAGCGATCTCCCTAAAAGTATAGATTTGTACCGCTGCCAGAAAACCATCTCAGTTCTTCACCTGTTTTCTGCCAAGGAATGGCAAATTAACTTGACTGTGCTTGAAGTATTGAAGTATTTTTATATATATTTCTTAATTCTCTTTTATAAGGGATTTGAATCCCTGTGGAAAATGTCTTCTGTGAGGGGCATCCTTCACAGTTTCCATATGAGTGGGTTCAGTTTCATAATTTAACATTGGGGCTGCTATATAGTGTGTTGGGTTTTTATCAAAGAGCAGCAATCAAGCCATTATGGGTTGTGTGTAATATCAGGATAGACGTAGAAATGGTATTGTTTAAAGTCATGTAGATTGTAGGAGCCTTCTGCAGAGGAACTCAGGACTCTTAACACATTTTAATGAAGCAGGTTTTCCCAAGTTAAATGCCTTTTCCAAGATTTGTTTTAGACATCTTCATGTTTTGCACACTTTGCAATAGGTACATAGCTGGTTTCCCGGTTAACGAAGAATGATGGCACATCTAGTGTATTCAGACTTTCCTGACTGCAGAGCTGCCAAAAATGAAGCAGGAGAGATATCTTCCATCTGTCATTCTTCTACTGGAATCAGCAGTTTAGAAGTAGATGTAGCTGAGAGTTTATTTGCTGAGCTTCAGAGTAGAGTTCATGAGTACACAGAAAAGAAAAAAGGCAAAATTTGTTTGTTTGGGGAGGGAGGCAAATTGATTTTGTTGTGTAAACTTGTAAATAGAGTAGAAAGGAAAGGGAAGTTTCCCGAAAACACATGCTGAAATAAATTAAGTCGAAGCTCTGATTGGAAATCTCCTTGTGAAGCCATACAGGGCGTCATGGGAGAGTGCTCCTTGTGGGGAGCAGATGTTTGCTGAGGTCCTGCAGTCAATGGCTGCAGTGTTCAACTCCTCTCAAGCCCCTCCCACAACTCAGGGCTCTTTCAGCCGAGCAGCACCCCATCTCCTCTTCTTCCTCCTTTTTTTTCGTTTCCCCTCCCCCACCCCACCCCATGAGTTTTCAGATAAGAGTAGAGAAACAGAATGGTCCTTGGGGCCACCAGTCTGCCCCTTTTTTTTGTTACTGCAGAGTCTCATAGACACATACTCTCCTAGGCATAAGTCTTTTTTAGCTTGTGTGATATTAGATAGCAATTACAAAGCTATGGTTTGTAACTAGGCTGCCACAAAGCTTAGTACTAGATGCTTCTTATACTGCAAAATAACATTAATAAACATGGATCATATGTACAAAGTCAGTTCTGTGTTTGCAACATTATAGGTGGTTGTTCATTAGCTGAAAGATGGTTTAGAGCGTTTCTTGTTGCTTTACTGCGGTGTAATTTTTTTGACTCATCAGCTGGTCCCAGTTGAAGCCTCTCAAAATCCAACAGGGATGAAGTTTGTGCAGAGTGGTTGTGCATTACCAGTTGATAATATTAAGCACAGAAGGTCTGGGAGGTATTTACCCTTCTAATAATGGCACCAAAGCTATTTTTATAACCATGCCTTTATGTCTTTCTGAACCCAACTGCTATGACATACTAAATCCGCTACAGAAATCAGTAGGTTATTGAATGTTTTTCACAGTGAAAGAGCATAAAGTTAATCACACTGAAGCTTTGACAAAGCAGCAGGCTTAGCGTGACCGAAGAGGCAGTACTCTCTGGACGTGATGGAGCGCAGCCTGGCCCGACCCACAGCCCTCCCGGGGCTGCCAGACCCAGCGCCGCGCGTCCTGAGGCCTCGTGGAGCTGAAGTTTCTCATTACAGACTAGTTGCAGTTTTCCAAACGGACCTCCTAAGCTCCCAAAGTATTGCTCAATGTACCACGAGCTGAAATTAGTATCCATTTACCTTTCAGGGCTGGATGGCAGGACCGCCACGCGATTGCACACTGTGTTGCAGAGACTTAAATAGCTTTGGCGGTTGTGGTTTTGCTGCTCTGTCAAAACCAAATTAAATATAAATAATGTACAAAATTATTTGTTATTTATAGAATCCTAAGGTCTCTCTGCCACAGAATCTGGGCACAGGGTTTTAAAACATGCTTTTTCAGATGGAGTGGATTGTGGTCTTTGAATGCATTCATGTGCCTCCCTGGCAGGTGAGGCTCTTGGGCAAGATCTCACTTTTGAAACCTGATGCCATGCTCTGCATGGGATGCGATACGATAAGGGAGTGGGCTGTTAGTAAAAACCTCACTCGAGTAGCTGTTAATTCACCAAGATTTATTCAGTGATAAAAGAGTTGTTTCAGCAGGATTGTAAAGAGATGCTGAGATAAGGTTCAACTTTGTTTCTGGTAAAATATAGTCTCAGATTAGTTCCCTTTAGCTATCGCCCTGTTGTATGTTAGCATTGAAGGTGTTTCTTCTTGACATGCAGGCCAGCTTCCTGTATCAGTAAACTGGAAGCTCATTAAAAAATAGAAACTGATTCTTAGTAGGGCCCACTTTTGGTAGTTTCCATAAAAGATGACAGTAGCTGTTTAAATACAGATAGCCAGGGTGATAGAAGAAATAATGTTGCATGCCTGCAAAGAAATAAACTCCAAAGAAATCAGGCTCAGCTATACCCTTAAGTGGGTTTCCAAATTGTCACTGCATTAGGCTATCTAATAGTCCGAAATAGCTGGGGAATAGCTGCTTTTTCTTCAGCATTAAATTAACAAGTAAAATTCTAGCAACTGTTTCCATGCTACTGAAGCCGCAAGTCTTCAGTAGGTGTGGTTGTGTTAGACAGCATGGATTCCTTCAGATTCCCTTCGTGTTTCTGGTGACACTCGTACAGATCTGCTAGGATTTGCCTCTGTAGAAGTTTATTGTTCTATATCTTTTCAAAGATTTTGTATGTTTGTTTTAAAGTTGGGATTTGCTGAGAAGATGGGGGAGAACTGCAGATGTTTGTAGCAGTATGCCTTCTTGAAACCTGTTGTCTGTAGGAGCAGTGTTACCAGGCGATTTTAATTCGGGCACGAGGAGATAGGATAAAGTAGAGAGTTGTCACAAACAATTGTTTATTGCTAAAGTAACTTTTAATGTTTATGTGCAGTAGAGTGAAAGAGAGATGTCCCCCTTAGACTCTGTAAGCTGCCTCATGTTTCCTGTCATGATGGTCTAGGGATGTGCTAATCCTACAGCTAACAAAAAGGAGGGCTTGTATTTCCTCTCCCTCCTGGGCTGTTCAGTTCAATTAACATCTCATTTTCCCCTTGCTGGAGGCACTGATGTTTCAAATTGTGCTTATAGAAGACTAAAATTTCCTACTGCCTGTAGGCAGGCAATAAAGCTGGTGGTTTGGTTGCAGATCCTATCAGGTATAGAATAGGGTATGGAATTGAGGATATGGCCTGCAGCTTCTTAACCCTTTACGCAAGCAGCACAACAATAATGTAAAAGCAGTGTCTGACCTGATTACATCAGAAATTTCACACCTGCGGTGCCGCTGTATCACTTTGCACACATGCTTGTCTGTGTATGTGGAGATAGAGAGCTGGCCCTTTGGGGCAGCAGTATAGTAGTACTTCAAAGTTTAGTGATTTGCATAGCCCTCCTGTGATGCCTTGTTTTATTGAATAAGCAATATTAGGGAAGTTTACACTGGTATCGCAGTGTCTCTGTAGGAGATAGTGCTGGCCTGATTCCTGAAATTCATTTTTCTTTCTCTTGCAGAGATGTGAGCCTCCAGCATGGTGCACTGGAGTTGTGCAGACATGTTTAATCTTACCAAACTGAATATCTGCTTTTCAGCATCTGAGCCCCGAGGATATGGTGCTAGTCAGAACAGTGAGAAATGAGGCTTCCTTGCAGAGCAGTTAGCTCATCTCTTAACATGCATGGAAAAGAGCTTACATCACACCCTCACCTGGACTGTTGCCCTTAATCTATGGCACTTGCTAAAGAAGGAAATAAAATTGAGCATGTTTAAGCAAATGCTTTCCATGTTTTGATCTTATTTCTTGTGCTCAGCTCAGATGAGTGTGGGCGGTGGCTTTTGGGCAGGGTATAAGGTTCCTCCCAAGCCTACTAGAAAAGAGGGGTTAGCTTTGCAATTCAGACTGAATGTGCAAAGAGTCTGTAATCAGAGGTCAAAAATAAAGATGACTATAATTAGTAATGTCCAAAGCAACTGGAAATTGTGTCAGGCAGATCTGCGCCAGCTTCTCTTTTTTCCATTGCCTAATGAATGAGAGCTGAGGTTACTCTCCGAGGATGAAAGAGGGCTGGGTTTTTCCCATTCAAAACTGGTGCTGTGGGGCAGATGCAAAGTCAAGACTCTCATTTACAACCTTGTTTTTCAGCTATTGAACCTGTAGGCAGGTTGTGAGCAATTAGGCTTTTCCCTAAAGCATCTAAAATAATACGTTTCTGCTTGCCGTCCTTCAGAGTGCCAGTGACGACATTCTGTCACCTTGGAGATGGATAAACAGCTTCAGCAACATCGGGTTATAATCTTTCAGGTCTGAGTTTCAAAGCTGACAGCCATACGACTGAAACCCAGGTCTAGTAAAGGTTTTTCAATGTGGGAAGAGTCTAAATGTGCTCAAGTAAATGAGAGGAGGAGAGAAAGAGTTTAAGCGGAGCTTAGTGACAAGGCTTTTTGCTTGGCCGTGGCAGCAGTGTGAATGAAATGAATTAGCTTTGGCTCGCATGCTCCCTACAGCCTGGAGTGACTCAGGTAGTGCGCATGCATACTTGTGCCTTCAAGGCTTTATTTTTAGATGTCTGAATCACTGTCATGACTGTACCCTCATAAAGCCACTAGATGAGTGGGGATGCCCACAGACCCCATATTAAGTCATGTTCGGTGAACAGAGATTCAACAGATTTCCTCGCAACCGTTGCAATTTCTGTGCTCAGAGCTTTTTGCCGAAGTAATGCAGAGGCTATACCTTGTAGCTGGATTATTTTTTTCCATTTAAAATTAAATGTTTAGTTAAAAGCCTTGGTGGTTTTTATGTGCAGAGCACGGTGAGCGTGGACCACAGCAGTCATGTTGATGTTGGATGCTACTTGACTCTCTCTTGTTTTAGTGCTGCTGGCACAGGGGGAGTTACAAGTCATGTTACCAGTGTTGTAATCCCATTAGTTCTCTCAGGCTTGCAGGGCTGTGCAAAATCAGTACTTAGATGGGAAATTACCAGAGACTCACCAGATGCCACACAAAGGTTTGCTAGTAATTTGGTAAATGGCAGCATTTCTACGGGTGAGTTGATATGGGACCAATCTGCTGGAGTGGCTTTCTTTCAGATAAAACAGAGCAAAAGTCCTGTCTGCTGCTTATCAATAAGTTACAGTATTTTTTTCAAAAATCTCAAAGCCAGCTTTGGTCTGCTGGAGGAAGCTGAACTTGGGTAGCAAAGTTCTACTCCCTTAAATCCCTTTTTCAATTAATTGTACCTTTTTCCTTTTTTTCCCCCCCCAGTAAATCAGTTGGGTGGCTTCGCTGCAGTTTTCAGCAGCTAAAGGCTTCCTGGTTTATGTGTCTGCATGCAAGGAGATTTCTCTCTCCTGAAATGCTTTAGACTTAGAGAGGACTAGGACGGAACCTTGTCAGCTGCCCTGAACTTGCTGCTTGGTCTGTTGCATCTTCCTCACAGCCTGAAGACTTGCTTCCAAATATGAAGCTGGAAGGAAGAAGAGCCTTAGTACTAATGCACCATAAAATTAATGTTGTTGACTGACACAATCCTTTTTGCTGCAGTTGGGAGACGTGGCTGAATTGATAAGTTGCCTTCTGTGTCTCCCAATTCCCTTGCAAACACTGTGAGCTCTTTCCACATGAGGTTGCTGCAGCTGGAGATGCCTCATTCATGGTTGCTTAGAAAGAAGAAAAAAAAAAAATCAAAATAAAAATGTGCTCTCTGACAAATAAAAATGTTTTGCTTCCTCTGGAGGCCCCAGAGGGCGGCATAAAAAATAATGAAGCCTGTGAGTCAGTGAGCATTGCCTGGCCAGCTGAGAGGGAACTGAGCCTCCCTTTTCCATAGAAGTTTGTGTGCTGTCATTGCACATCATTAATGCTCGCTGGTTTATGCTCATTCACTGTAATGTTGCCAAAAAAGAAAAAGGGCAGTTGGTCTTTCCGCTCCCAAAAGCTGGCTGCTTCGAAGGTGACGTGATGTTAAAGGAAAAGTTTCTTTAGCGCTCAAGAATGATTGTTTGATTCTGGAGCTGCCCTTCCTCCACTGTTTTCCTCTAAAACCTGGCAGCTCTCCTAGCAATCGGATTCCCCGGAGAGGGACTTGGAGCAGCTTACAAACAGCTCCACCTAAGGTACAAAGGTTAGGGTGGGCAAACTTCCTGATTGACACTGGACCCTCCCTTTTTTTTTTTCCTTTCTGGATCCCCTACCGGGTCTTTTTTTGTTTCTGAATAAATTCTCTTTGCTTCAGTCTCTGGGGGTAATGGCAAAGTTGAGAAAAGTAAACTCACGGACATGGAGGCAGTAGGTCTGAGGCTTCTGTAGCACCCATTATGCAGCAGTGATATGCTCAGAAGGTTAAAAAGAATATTTTAATTCTGTTCTGTCACGTTCTGTCTTTTCTGTATTCAGGATCCCAGTTCATCCTTTTGAGAACATACAGCATTGCACAAGTGCTGCATATCAGCATTTTTAGTCTTCTAAACATCCTCAGGAACTTCTGGAGAAAGAGGGCGAGAAATGTAGCAGAAGGCTGTTTGCTGCGTAATGCAAGAGCTGAGTTACACTGCGGGTGCGAAAGGGCTGAGAATGTATCTGGGGTTCTCCTCATCTGTTTCTTCAACCCTCCTTGAGAGCCTAGTGCTTCCTCTCCATCCTCATAGCTACACACTGGCAGGCTTGAACGTTTTGTCACAAGAAAGACAGAGATGTCCTCCACCACAGAATTATTTAAAATTATTTTTAAAAGTGCCCCTGCGGTATAGCTTTCTGTTGCCTACAGCCCACTGGTGAGCTTCACATTGTGCCTCCTGCGTCAGCTCTGCCCGTTCTTCTGCGGAGGAACTTGGCTGTTGGGAGAGGCTGTTTGAGCTTCAGGTTAGAGCAACATTTCTGCAAAGCTCAAGGCTTCAATTTTCTGTCAATCAGTGTTATTTTAATGTTTGCATTACAGGAGAGGCCAAAAGCTTTAGCCAGGGCAAAGCCCCCACAGATCTGTGTACTTAAAAGTGTGTAGTAGATAACAGCCCTTGCCTTAAGGCAAAGGGAGAGGGTGGAAGGAGGATGGTTGGGAATTCTAGTAATAGACATAAAATCTTGAAAGATCTGTGCTTCCCAGCAAGCTTCATGATTACTGTGGGAAGCTCTCGTGCCCATCTGTCTGTCCTGAATCGCCTGTTCTCCTGTGCTTCTGACAGCAGAATTGGGTCTAGAGGAGCCAGAGCTGTAGCCCCAGCCCCGTAGCCTCTTGCTGGGTAGCACATTGCAGCACCAAATGGACAGATTCAGCGGAAGGGTCATTTTGAACCATAGCTTGTTATTTTTCCCTTTTGCTTCAGAACTCTTAAAGTCCCTGTCAGCTAGAATTTAGCTGAAGCCTTGCAACTTGCCTTTTGCCTTCCACAAATGATGGAGCTGAGCCCAAGGGAACAAATGCCGTTTTAATGGGCATCGTTGTGTAACTCATTACATAAGTCACCTCTGCCTTCAAAGGACTCGTGGCATAAATGGCAGGAGCAGTTGATTAAAAATGTGCACAATAGCTTCATTATGACATGGGGAGAGATGTCCGCTGTTATTTTTAATCTGATGGCTTTTAAATATGTGCATCCAGCAGAGACCCAAATGGCCTTTGAAAAGGGAACCATTTGTGGGATAAGATTTTTAGACTCCACTTCGTTCTTTCTAACGAGCCGCAAGAGTCAGTTCAAGCTGGAAAATGAACTATAACCCTTTTTGTTAAGGCTTTGTCTCCTCTAAAGCTGCTGGGTTTTGGTGTGTGAACACTCAGAGTGAGGGAAGCTGAAGGGTTTAGGTTTTCAGGTGAAGGAAAGAAAACATACTGTATTCTAAAGTTTGGGTTTTTTATTAAAAGTCTATTTCCAATCTGTTTGGTATGATCCAAGCCCTAGCCAAGTTGAAAAGTTAAACTGCCTATCCCTCCTGCCCAGGCTGGAGCCTGCCTGCCATTGAGCTGTGCCATAGTGACAAAAACATGACCAGAAGGTCCAGAAGCAGACGGGGGGTTATTTCTCATCTCTGAAGCCTCCCATGTGCTGGTTTTGCGCGGCCGGCGAGGAGGGCCCAGCAGCTGGAAAGTCTGCTGTGGCTGAGCTGTAAAAGGCTGAACTTTCACTTTGACTTTAAAGTAAATAATTTGCTGCTGGGTTATGTTGGTGGAATTCACCAGCATGAGTGTGTTTCAACTTAATTTCTGGCGTTCATTTGAACCCAAGTGGAAAGTGACCGTTTGACTACGGCTGCCGTGGACATTGGGCTTTGACTTGCCGGCTTTCTCCTAAGCAGCCTAGTTTCTTCGCCCACAAGCACATAAGCTGATTTATCTGCCTTCCCTTGTGCCTCTTAATCCGCTGTCATTTAAAATCTGGAGTTTTTTCCTCACCAGATTTAGCTTTCTGTCAGCAAACTGGCAGGCAGCACCGCTTTGCTGGAGCTGGTGGAGCTGCCGGGGGACGAGGCAGCTCCTGGCTGGCCATGGCCTCCCCGGCCTGGGGGGCTCGAGAGGTGCCGAAAAAACCCTCCAGCTACACCTGGCAGTGGGGTTGCTTGGAGCAGGCGCATAACGTGAGCTTTCTCGTGTTGTGTGTGTGGTCGGACCCCAGACGCGTGCCGGCCGGGGGGAGATGAGCTAGAGAGCTGAGCAGGGCCATGACTCAACGGCTGGAGCGCGTTCAAGCACAATGGAGCAGGAGCCTCATTAATAGGGGGATGGAATTAGCAGTGAAGTGAGTGACGTATTAAAACTTCCAGTCAGAAATCAAGAAGCTCAAATCCATAGTAAAGTAATTTTGAAGGGATTTTTTTTTTCCAGTTGTGTGCAGCAACAGAGCATCCAGACATGAAATATGAGGGGATGGAAAGTCGGCAGTTCCTTTGAGACAGAAACACTTTGATACAACAGTAGTGGTTTTTTCCGCCTTCCAGCTGAAATCACTCCATCGAGTTTTTTTACCCTCTTTTCCCATTCATCTTAGAAATATTTGGAAACTGCATAGAAGTAAGTATGGGGTACCCTCGGGCAGACCAGAAAGGAGAAAGAGAAGTTCAGAAAGCCGGTGCTGAGACTCCAGTTAAACACTGCTGGTTATTCATCAGTAAGAGGCAAGGGTAATATGATAGAACAATTTCCAGCGGGCAGACTACCAAGCTCAGGAACAACCTCAATGCTGCATTAAGGGCTTTGGTTACTGTAGACAGGCAGGAAGGAGCAGAGGGACAGGAGAAGTGTTTTGAGCAATGCCATGGCTCTGTTTTCTCCTTCTCTCTGTATGTTATCAAATTATTTGATCTGTAAGGGCCTGCTATGCTGTTTGAACTTTTTAAGTGGACAGACATAGGTCATGTTAGATATTTAAATTAGGGTATATTGTAAAGAAAGTGACTTTCTCAAAGCAGACCAGTGCTATGGTAACCAGTCTAGGAAGTCTTGCTCAGCTGTTCTGTTTGCAGGCGGGTTTCATCTTCATCTGTAAAAGCTTAGGTAACTTACACCTTTGAGCTAGAATACCTTCCTATTTAAGTGTAACTTCTCTTTTATACCACTTCATCCAGATTCATTAAAATGCAAATTCTGTTTATAATGCTTGAATGATGTAGCTGCTTGAAAACCATAAAGCCCGTCGTGCTGAATAATGTCTGTTGGCATTCACTGAATATAATCACAGTAGCTCCACCGCTTGATTCATGAATATGGGGAGAGGGACGAGGGCCTGCAGTTTGATGGAGATGCTGTACTGGAGTCACCGACCCATCCTCTGCTCTGTTTAGACAAGTTGCTTCACTGCTTCACCTTTGTGCCTGCTTCCCATCTGCGGAGTAAGGTTAAGACCTAACTGTTTAAGGATGAGGAAGATATGCTTGGAACAAGAAAAGAGCTATTTTAAGTGCTAAGTGTAATTGAGTGTAAGAGAATATTGGTTTGTGACTCATTTGTTTAACTGCAAATGCATCAGAAACTTATGAGCAGATGAGATCTGGAAAATGCTTGTTGTAGATGGAAAGACATGGTAGTAAAATGCTGCATTAATTTGTGATCTTCAAAGTAGGACTTAGCAGGGCTGTTCAAATAACGTTTA
Organism: Morus bassanus; assembly: GCA_031468815.1. NCBI lineage: Eukaryota > Metazoa > Chordata > Aves > Suliformes > Sulidae > Morus > Morus bassanus. Next base: position 5,807,435 of record CM062586.1, read on the forward strand.
TTATTTTTGCAAATGTCAGCTGGTTTACTTCATTAGTACTATTTTAAGAAGTTCCTATTCTGCTCCAGCCACTTGCTCCTGTCCTCGCCCTGTAGGTCTGTGTCCCCTCGGAGCACAGCATGCAAATGATTCAGTGTTTGAAGCGACAGAAGGGTAAAGAGAGCGAAGGGCAATGGTTAGGCTGGTGGTGGTGGTGAAGGGAGTCTGCTGTCAGCAGAAGAGAAACTTTCTCTGCTGACAAGACATCTCCTTTTAGAAGTTCCAGACCGTACACACACATTGGTTCAGCTGTTCGTGCGCTTGCCCCGTAAAGATGGGTAGAGATGTCTGGTGGGAAGGAGAAAAGGAAATTGTAGTCTCCTGAAGTCTTTCTCCCTTCCAAATTTCTTGCCACTACAAGGCAAAATTATCACCATAAATAACCAGGGTTTTTGTAGGTATTGAACATTTTCTTACTTAGACTAGCAGTTTGGATCTCACTGCAGCCCATGGAGGAGCCAGACGCAATTTGTTGCTGCTACCAATTTTCCCCTGTAGATTAATTATTATAATTGTTTGCCCATTCTTGAAAAAAATAAATTCAGACCCATGACTTCTCTTGGCAAGCATGCATACACAAGCACATGCAGAAATTCTCATATGGTGTACGAAATAAATATGAATTATTTGCGGGGGAGGGGAGTGCAAGAGCATTATCATGGAAGCCAGGAGCTGTTTTCAGTGGTGACCTTCAGCACCCTGTGGAGCCAGAGAGGTTTTAAAGGTTTGGAGATCCCCATGTGGATGTAAAACAATGACGTAAATTGTTGCTAAGTTAGGGTGCCAGCTGCTGTAAGTGATTCTTCAGAGGCCAACTGATCTGTCTGGATTTATCTGCAGTGACCAAGGTTTTTAGTGCCTCCCTCCTCAGTGCATTAAACAGGACTTCATGATACAAAGAAAATCCTGTAAATGGAGAGCAGGTCTGCAGCCAGACTAGATTAGAATCGGTACTGATGCACCTTCTACTAATAGGACGCCTGTAAAATTTTGATCTAGAGGACTTAACTAACCAGAGTTGTGGCTCTGGTGAAGGTGTTAGTAGCAGGGTCTTAACATGCTATCAGGAAACCAAGGTTAAAGGGAGGCAGCCCTTATGGGGAGGCAAACACAGGTTCCTTCCCTTGAGTTGTGGTTAGGTAATTTCTGAGTATGAGGGGCGGCGTTTGCGCTGCAGTGTGGTATTTAGCTTCTGGGTGCTAGATTTGACTCAGCGGCCTTTTCTGTTTGCAGTCTGCATGCTAACAAGGTGGTGCAGTGCTGCATGCATGGGACTGTGTCGTTTTGACTCATTACAGCCAGCGCAGTCAATTCCCAAATAATCTAAAAGAAAAATTAAACATACAGCAAAACTGCTTACTTTTCTTGATAATGTAGTTAAAGACAAGTTCGATATCTTCTGATGAATTATCTGGGTCACTGGAGAGCAATTCAGACCTTCATTTATTAAAGTGCTCTTTGCTCAAAATACATTCTAAATTGCTCTCTAAAAGGCAGCTTAGTTTTATTTAGCTTCATGGCTAAACAGATAAAAATACATTTTAACAGTAAGTCTGCACATGGCATGATTGCAAACCTTTGAGACTTCTGCTTTTAGATATTAAAAAAGCCATGGAAATACAATTTTTAAAAGGGTTGAGCAGTTCTGTAATTAAGCTTCTGCAAGAATGCCCCAGTATTGAAGTGGTTCCTCTGTTCTCTGGTTTGTCTGGTGCATTTGAAGTGAAACCCATTGCAAATGACCAGGGCTGGCATTTTTGTTCAGATTATCCATGGAGCCACATTCAAGGGTGATGCTGCCAAGCGGGTAGAGGTAGGGATGAGCAGCCTGGGAAGGGCATTACATCAGATTGTTTTCCTTTCCTGAAGCAGCTACCAGTCCTGGGTACCAGGCAGAACCCTGCCCGCACACCCACAGTGGCTGCTGACCCCCAGCCAAGACACGGGCAGGAGCTCTGCTCTGCCAGAGGTCTGTGAACAAGTCACTTCATCCCCTTGACTCAGTTGCTCATCTGCAAAAAAGGGATGACGATTACCTCCTTTGTAAAGTACTTTGGGATCTGCTGGAGATAAGTGCTTTTAAGAGAGGTGTTTTTCCTGTTCTCTCCAAGGCACAGGGCAGTAGCAATCCCACTGTTCCTGCCTTTGCACTGCAGAGTTGCTGCCTCCGAAGGGAAGCAGGAAATGATTGTGATGTTGCGGTTGGAAACATAATAGAGAGCCACATTTTTTTTTTTTTTCTTATCCTGTTCCACTCAATAAATTTACATGGTTGCAGTGTTTTTCATAGGCTGGTCTTCCAGATAATGCTGTAACACAACTTCCTTGGTTTCAACAAATTTACCCTAATCCAGTAATGCATTTCTGTGTCTTTCTAGATTCTGAGCGTTCCCATCTCTCCTCGTTCACTATGAAGTTGAAGGGCAAGTTTCATTCACCAAAAATAAAGAGAACCCCTTCAAAGAAAGGAAAGCAAGCTGACCTGACAGTGAAAACACCAGAGAAGTCAGCGAACAAAGTAAGCAGACAAAGGACATGTTCTGTTAGTCTTGCTGGTTTCTTGCTTGCTGGTACGCAGTTTATCAAAATCCGCAGCCCCGCTTTCAGTGCATGACTTTGACCTCTGCAGAATTCTGCAGATTTTTCAGGTATTCTCAGGGTTACTTTTTGGTTAGTTATAAACTGTGCTATGTAGTATAAAATAAGAGCAACAAAGGCATGTACTTCCCTTTGGAGAGCCTGAGGAGAGCTCCTTCCATAAGCATTTAAATATCTCATTATGGAATGTAGTTTATGGCCTGACACATCCTCCCCACATGCACACCCTATGGTTATGCTTACAGCTTCCAAATAACTGCCTGGTTTTGGGGTGTGATCCTTTTAAAAACCCCAAAACCCAGGCAAGCAAATCCTTGAAGCTGGTCCAAAGATGTGCTCAATCTCTGACGGCATCAGCAGGGAGAGTCAAACAGATGCGTTCAGGCGGCTGCTGATTCCAGCACACCGTTCCTCAGACCCAACATACTTCAAGTCCTCTAATTGCTGAGGTCACCACTCTCTCCCAGCAAAAACCTATCAAAGTGTTATCTCCTCTGCTGTTGTGACCTGATTATGTAGACTGGAGACTATCTCTGTGACAGTACTGTTGCAGTCAGTTTTCAAGTATAAATCTAAGCCAAAAGTTAAGAACAGTGGAGGTTATTTGTGATAATTCAAAATCTTTCCCAGTTGTTGAAAGTCTCATCGAATGTGCAGCACCAGACATGAAAACTTTTTTAGATTATCTCTGCTGGGGGTTGTTGTAGTGTTATTGAGAGCAGTCAGCAAGATACAGTTATCTTATGCTGTGTGATGTGCTTAACACCCAGAGAAGTCGCTGCAGGGCTTCCTAGCCCTATTCTGCACCATCAGGTGGAAGATGATGAGGCTTTTATTTCCCAGGCTGTAGGTTTTTTTCCCCAGGAGGCTACGGATATGCTTTCTAGGGAGCCAAGCACCTTGTATTGCTGACTGCTACTAAAAAATAAAATAAATGTGAGAGTACTCCTTGAAAGCTTTTAATTCCAACGATGTTTCAGGATGGTATATTGAGATAATTTAGAGGCCTTCCTTTAAATTGATACGTGACTGTCATGGTTTTAGCTGGGATAGTTGATTTTCTTCACTGTAGCTAGCATAGTGCTGTGTTTTAGACTTGGTATGTAAATAATGTTGATAACACCCTGGTGTTTTAGTTGTTGCTGGGTAGTGCTTACACTAGTCAAGGACTTTCCAGCTTCCCATGCTCTGCCAGGTGCACAAGAAGCCGGGAGGGGAGGGGATACAACCAGGAGAGCTGATTCGAATTGGCCAAAGGGTATTCCATATCATGTGACGTCATGCCCAGTATATTAACTGGAGGGAATTGGCTGGGGGAGGCAGCGATCGCGGCTCGGGGACCGGCAGCGTCGGTCAGCGGGTGGTGAGCGGTTGCAGCACTTGTTGTTCAGTTTTGGGTTTTGTTTTTTTTTTTTTTTTTTGGTTTTTTTTTCCCTCTTCTTCCAGTGTTTCATCTCTCTCTCGCTCAGTATTTTCCTTTTCATTATATTAGTATTATTGCTGTTTTATTCTAATTATTAAACTGTTCTTATCTCAACCCACGAGTTTTCTTACTTTGGCCCTTCCGATTCTCTCCCCCATCCCACAAGGGTGGGGGAGTGAGCGAGCGGCTGTGTGGTGCTTAGTTGCTGACCGGGGCTAAACCACAACAGTCCTTTTTGGCGCCCAACGTGGGGCACGAAGGGTTTGAGATAATAACAGTTGCTGGTCACAGCATTGATTCATCTGTTCTCGATATTAGTAGTCAGACCTACACCATGCTGATTTTGAAGTACATGTTAAAGATTGGCATTGGGTTTTGTAGTTTGCTGTGCTCTGCAGTGGTTAGAGATGTTTTGCCTAGGAGATTTGTTATTAAAACACTGGCCTTGAGTTTTATCGGTTATTTGGGTCTTGCATGGAAGCCGTTACTGTACTTCGGGTACCACCTCATGGAGACAATTAGCAATTATACCTCCTCTTCTGAAAGGTTCTTTATGGAGGAAATACAGAATGGCACCTTAGCTACCGTCTTCTGTAATGTCTCCTCCTTCATTACAACAACTTTTCAGTATCTTGAACATCCTTGGGTAGTTAAGATATATCTGTTGATATTCCTATGGCAGATTGTTTCGGTTTTGTCTAAGGTTAATAAGCAATTCAAGAATATCATCCAGAGATCTACTCCAAGGCTCGATAATTATGGGTGGCAGGGTATGTGGGATAGTATGGGCAAATGCCTGAGACGGTGGGCACCTCCAGTGTTTTGGGACTTCACCCCTGAACAAGTGCAGAATCCTGAAAAATTAGTAGAATATTTGGAGGAAGTATGTTGTCACCCTAGCAATTCCAGAGAGATACAAATCATTGCAATGTGTTGGGGCCTGGCCCATGCCTACCGAGCCCTGTTCAACAGTATTCAGTACCACCAAGGGAAAATGACAGGCCCTGCGGCTACTCCAAGCCCAGCGACAAGCACTGTGGCCCCTCAAACCCCCACAACAGGCGCTGCAGCAGCTCCAAGCCCGACGACAGGCACTGTGGCCACTCAAACCCCCACAACAGGCGCTGCAGCAGCTCCAAGCCCGACGACAGGCACTGTGGCCACTCAAACCCCCACAACAGGCACTGCGGCTGCTCCAAGCCCGATGACAGGCACTGTGACCACTCAAACACCCATGACGGACACTGAAGCTGAATCGGAGAATCAACCCATGCCAGTATCAGTTGCCCCTATACAAAAGAAGAAATCTTTAAAGAGAAAGTCAACTCGTATAGAAAAGGATGACGGAGAAGTAGGACCATCACAGGGAGAGGAGAAGGAAGAGGAAGAACTCGTACAAGAGATGGAAACTACCCGATCCCTATCCTTAAGTGAGCTGCGAGATATACGAAAAGATTTCGGCCGTCATGTAGGTGAGCATGTTGTCACCTGGCTGCTCCGATGCTGGGATAACGGGGCCAGTAGCCTGGAATTAGAGGGTAAGGAAGCCAAACAACTGGGATCCCTTTCTAGGGACGGGGGCATTGACAAAGCAATTGGAAAAGGGACACAAGGCCTCAGCCTCTGGAGGCGACTCCTGTCTGCTCTGAAAGAAAGGTATCCCTTCAAGGAAGATGTTCTATATCGCCCTGGAAAATGGACCACCATGGAGAAAGGTATCCAGTACCTGAGAGAATTAGCTGTGCTTGAGGTGATTTATGGTGACCTGGGTAGTGAACAGTCATCCAAAGATCCAGGTGAAGCCCAGTGCACACAACCCATGTGGCGGAAGTTTGTACGGAGCGCACCATCATCCCATGTAAACTCCCTGGCAGTAATGTCCTGGAAAGATGAAGAGGCACCAACGGTAGGGGATGTGATTGATAAACTCAGGGATTATGAAGCACATGTCTCTTCCTCCCTCATCTCAGCTGTGGAGAAATTGTTGTCCCGGGAGTTCCAGCAATTCAAAGAAGATATGTCCTACTCCCTACCTGTATGGACCAGTATCTCGGCCATTAGGAGTAAGTGTCCTTCTGCTCAAGAGAGAAGATACACACCACGGGGCACCCTATGGTTTTACCTGCGTGACCATGGAGAGGACATGAGGAAGTGGGATGGAAAACCTACCTCGACCCTGGAGGCACGGGTACGTGAGTTGCAAGGAAAAACAACCACTCAAGGGGGGACCTCCAGGAGAGTTGCTGCTCCAGTTTCCAGTAGGCAGTTCCCCAGACAGAGGAGTAGAAGCGCTGATTCTATCTGTGATCTTAATAGAGAGACTTCTGATTCCCGTTCACAAGATCTGGAGTGGGAAACCCGCAATTGGAATTAGAGGGGCCCTGCCTCCAGCCAGGTGGAGGAAAGGGGACAACCGGGTTTACTGGACTGTGTGGATCCGATGGCCTGGCACATCTGACCCACAGGAGTATAAGGCTCTAGTGGACACCGGTGCACAGTGCACCCTAATGCCATCAAACTATGTAGGGGCAGAACCCATCTGTATTGCTGGAGTGACAGGGGGATCCCAAGAGCTAACTGTATTGGAGGCTGAAGTGAGCCTAACTGGGAATGAGTGGCAAAAGCACCCCATTGTGACTGGCCCAGAGGCTCCGTGCATCCTTGGCATAGACTACCTCAGGAGAGGGTATTTCAAGGACCCAAAAGGGTACAGGTGGGCTTTTGGTATAGCTGCCTTGGAGACGGAGGAAATTAAACAGCTGTCTACTTTGCCCGGTCTTTCGAAGGACCCTTCTGTTGTGGGGTTGCTGAAGGTCAAAGAACAACAGGTGCCAATTGCCACCACAACAGTGCACCGGCGGCAATACCGCACCAACCGAGACTCCCTGATTCCTATCCGTGAGCTCATTCAGCGACTGGAGAGCCAAGGAGTGATCAGTAAGACCCGTTCACCCTTTAACAGTCCCAAATGGCCAGTGCTCTATCTTTATACTGACTCATGGATGGTGGCAAATGCCCTGTGGGGGTGGTTACAGCAATGGAAGCAGAACAACTGGCAGCGCAGAGGCAAACCCATCTGGGCTGCTGCATTGTGGCAAGATATTGCTGCCCGGGTGGAGAACCTGGTTGTGAAGGTACGTCATGTGGATGCTCATGTCCCCAAGAGTCGGGCCACTGAAGAACATCAGAACAACCAACAGGTGGATCAGGCTGCTAAGATTGAAGTGGCTCAAGTAGATCTAGACTGGCAACATAAAGGTGAACTATTTATAGCTCGGTGGGCCCACGACACCTCAGGCCATCAAGGAAGAGATGCAACATACAGATGGGCTCGTGACCGAGGGGTGGACTTGACCATGGACACTATTGCACAGGTCATCCATGAGTGTGAAACATGCGCTGCAATCAAGCAAGCCAAGCGGATAAAACCTCTGTGGTATGGAGGACGATGGCTGAAGTATAAATATGGGGAGGCCTGGCAGATTGATTATATCACACTGCCACAAACCCGCCAAGGCAAACGCCATGTGCTTACAATAGTGGAAGCAACCACCGGATGGCTGGAAACATATCCTGTGCCCCATGCCACCGCCCGGAACACTATCCTGGGCCTTGAAAAACAAGTTTTATGGCGACATGGCACCCCAGAAAGAATTGAGTCAGACAACGGGACTCATTTCCGAAATAACCTCATAGACACCTGGGCCAAAGAGCATGGCATTGAGTGGGTGTATCACATCCCCTATCATGCACCAGCCTCTGGGAAAATTGAACGATACAATGGACTGTTAAAGACTACACTGAGAGCAATGGGGGGTGGGACATTCAAACACTGGGCTACACATTTAGCAAAAGCCACCTGGTTAGTCAACACTAGGGGATCTGCCAATCGAGCTGGGCCTGCCCAGTCAGGACTCTTACATACTGTGGAAGGGGATAAAGACCCTGTAGTGCATGTAAAAAATATGCTGGGGAAAACCGTCTGGGTTATTCCTGTCTCAGGCAAAGGCAAACCCATTCGTGGGATTGCTTTTGCTCGAGGAGCTGGGTGCACTTGGTGGGTAATGCGGGAGGATGGAGGAGTTCGATGTGTGCCTCAAGGGGATTTGATTTTGGGTGAAAATAGCCAATGAACTGAACGGTATGCTGTTAATTGCTATATGATATTGTATGTCATCACTCCTATGGTTGTTATATGCTGTATCAATGGTATCATAGTAAGAATTTCCAAAATTAATGAAGAATGAACTTTGATTGAACCAAGCAACGTGTAGCGGTGGTGGAACAAAGACTGGCTTCAGCATGCAACAATCCAACACCACGCAGACCATCTCCCCAGCCTTGAAAGACTGTTACGATAGATGGAGCCCAAAGTTATGGACTGAATGAACTCAATGGACATGTGTGGACCCTCTACAGATGTTCTACAGGGATGGTCCATAGACTACGGGAATGATAAATGATATCTACGTATGTCATCAAAGGATGGGGAGGCGGGTGGTGGTTATTGAGGTCATATTGGATAGTATGAGACCTGAGCATGATGTAAATGGTATGGAATAAGGGGTGGATACTGTCATGGTTTTAGCTGGGATAGTTGATTTTTCTTCACTGTAGCTGGTATAGTGCTGTGTTTTAGACTTGGTATGTAAATAATGTTGATAACACCCTGGTGTTTTAGTTGTTGCTGGGTAGTGTTTACACTAGTCAAGGACTTTCCAGCTTCCCATGCTCTGCCAGGTGCACAAGAAGCCGGGAGGGGAGGGGATACAACCAGGAGAGCTGATTCGAATTGGCCAAAGGGTATTCCATGTCATGTGACGTCATGCCCAGTATATTAACTGGGGGAAATTGGCTGGGGGAGGCAGCGATCGTGGCTCGGGGACCGGCAGCGTCGGTCGGCGGGTGGTGAGCGGTTGCAGCACTTGTTTAGTTTTGGGGTTTGTTTTTTTTTTTTTTTTTTTTTTTCCCTCTTCTTCCAGTGTTTCATCTCTCTCTCGCTCAGTATTTTCCTTTTCATTATATTAGTATTATTGCTGTTTTATTCTAATTATTAAACTGTTCTTATCTCAACCCACGAGTTTTCTTACTTTGGCCCTTCCGATTCTCTCCCCCATCCCACAAGGGTGGGGGAGTGAGCGAGCGGCTGTGTGGTGCTTAGTTGCTGACCGGGGCTAAACCACAACAGTGACCACATATTAAATTAACTAGAAAATGAAGAGCCCTTTTCAAAATGCTATTCTATAGCAAATATATATTAACATGTTAATAATAGGTGAGGTTTTTGCTTTTGCTTTTCTTTTCTCTAAAAAACAGTGCAAGAAGATTTACTGATAAGGCATGCTGAACATGTAAAACCTTTTTTTATGTACAGTTTGGGATTTTTGTATTGGGAAACAAAACACTTGCAGTAATTTTTATTATTGTACATGATTATTTAAGCTGTATACATTTTTATACTGTGAAATACTGTTGGTCTCTGGCTCATTGCTTATCTATTTTAATAGCTACTGTCCAGCTATCCAATTATTTGGATGTAGTCAGCTCGTTAGCTTTGTGGGAGGGAGTGGAGAAGAGAATATGCCTGGATTGCCACCAGGAATACAGACATCAGTTGACAAACAGGAGATTTTCTGTCAGAAGACACACTTGATAAACCAAATATCATCCTTTCCTCCCTCTTAAGTACTTAAGATGCTATTTTTATACTCTTGAAGTAGATAATCACTGTAGAGCAGAAATAGCAATACCAAAAATTAATGTAAAACCACTATGTGTAATCTGAAGGTTACGGTTGACCCATGGAGACATCTTCTTCTGCTCTTCCCCTTTATACCTAGATGTGGGCAGCGTAGGGGAGTTTTATTCAGAGCCTCCTTTTGTCCCCTGGACCCTGTCTTTGATTCTTATCTTAGGGCATATTGTAGGAACAGTAGTGTCCTTCAACACTATATGCAAAGTTATAATAGGTTTTTCACTGCCAAAATGCAGAAGAAAAAGAGACTGTTCCAGCTTTTGTAATCAGCGGTATTCTGTACAGCTCGCTGTAACCCTTTCTGGGTCAGCTGTATCTCATAGATGCATTTGTAATGATTATTTAAGGGAAAAATTCAAAAATCATGCAAAAATACCTATATGTGGCAGGCAGGCAGGGGAGTGGAGAGGAGGTGCTATTTTGCCTGAATGTTAAGTTTATCTCATTTAATGCCTAAAAGGGAAATGGGTGAATCAAGTGGTCCTGCCACTCTAGCAGCTCCCACAGTTACCGATCTGCTCTCTTGCTGGGGTAAGGTAACTGCTGGGGCAAGTTCACCTCTGTTGAGAAATAGTCTTCTGAGATGCGGACACTGGAGTGTATTAATATCCATCCATCCCACCAGGTGATTATTCCTTTTTTTCTAGATTTCTTGCTGTTGTTCTCAGGCCTCAGTGGGAAAAGCACTGAACACCAGAAACTTCAGCGTTGTAGCAACAACTGACATTTATATATCTGAGCTCTGCAGCAGAACCTGCAATCCTATGTAGGCTGTATAGGTTTTCTTTGGGTGTGTTTGTGTGCATGTGCGTACACACATATATATGATACCTCTGGACCTCAGAAATGGATTCATTAAAAGTGCTCTTATGGGACTGTTACTCTCAAAGAGCTAACAGGGAAGTTGCAAATAAAGGGCTGTGTCCCAAATAGTATCTGGTGGCTGGATTTGCATACCTTGATGTGCTCAGCGGAAGGATTTGTGTTTCCACTTATCATTCTCAGCCCTGAACTCCCAGAGTCTAGCCCATCCCTCCTCTGCGCCAGGAGAGTGTTTAAGCTATTAAGTCGCAAGCCTTTCTACAGGAAACAGTTGTTGAATGAAGTACATAAACAGCCATCAGAGCAGGAACTGCAATCCACATTTTTTCACTTCTGTTTGAGAGCTCTGACCACTGGGCCATAGTCATACTTGCTCGGGGAATATACATACTCTCTCATCCCCGAAATGTGTGATCATTTCATATGAAGTGCAAAACCTTCATGGGAGGGACTGAGCCTCTCCACATCCTGGAGTAAACTGTGTAGTGGTGAGGTCACATGCCTGAAAAATGGGAAATGTCATTTTTGACATCAGCGAGTTGCCAGGATGCTCCTCAGCAAGGGAGTTCGGGGTGCTGTGGGCTGCAGAGCAGAACTTGAGGTGCCTGGCAAGCAATATTGTTGAACAGTGGAAGCAGCAGCAGAGTTTGGGCACTTCCCAGATGAGATGGAAAATGACAGGGTGGTTTGCAGATCTTGGATTGGGACTTCTAAAGTTGGAGCTAGATGGGACTTGGGACTCTAATCCTTTTACGCAATTGGCCCCAAATTGCTAACCAGTGCTGCCTATAAATTGTTCTTCCTAAAACCTTTTGGGCTGCTGGCCTGATTTTGCAGAAAAGCAGCAGTTTAACAGCTGACAAGAGTATAGGGAGCACACAATGCCCATAGGTCATTAATTCTTGAAGCTGAATTTACTGAGGAGATAATGGATGAAATCTGACTCTGCTAAGCTCTCCGCTCCTTTTCTAGCAGTGTTCAGTAGTTAATTTAAATCTCGCTTAGGAGCTACTTGTGGCATTAAAAGTCCTCCAGGCATACTCTGGTAAACTTTAAAAAAATATCCCTGTCCAGAACGCCATTAAGATATCATGTATCACTTCTGAATTTCCTCTTCTACTGTTGGTGGTGGCACGGAAGTTGGTGACCACAACTCAGCTTTATTCCAATGAATTGTTCCGTTCTGCAACATTCATTCACCGATGCCAAAACTTAGCTTTCACAGTCTGTCCCCGTGGAAAGCGTGTGAGTTCCCTTGTTGCAGCAGCATCACAAAATGACTTGGGTTGGAGTCTGATCAGAATGGAGTTTTTTATTTGGGAACAGAGAAACAAGACTATTGCCCACTTTCATCCAAGTAGGCATACTGGAGTCAGCAGAATTACTCAGAATAATAAGTGTGAACATTGCATATGTCATTGAAACTATCAGGGATGGGCACAAAAATGGAGGCATCTTGTTTGGATTGTTCTGGAGTTTGGCAGTTTTTCTGATTGTGGTTTGTTTTTCTCTTTCCCTTTGGCTGATCCACTGCATTTACTGATTGAAGAGATCTTTTGATAGTGAGATGTGCTTAAGGTAAAAGGATTTTGATTGCCTCAGAGGGGCAACTCTTTAAAACCAGTAGTTGTTGCTTCCTTTCTTGCATTACCATCACTATCTGCACGTGGTATATTTTTTTCTGTCACCCTCCCAGATGAACTTGTTGGTTTCAAAGCAGTGCCCTTCACATCATCAGTAGTGTTAATCTCGGCCTAAAACTGATCTAGATTAGCCTTCAGTTTGGAATGCATGTAATTCGGAAAGTTCACGTGTGGGTGCAATTTTGCACTGACTAGTCTTTTGAAAGAGTAGTAATTCAATTTAAAAGTGTTTGTGGTAGAAGGGGTTTTCTCCAGTCCTCATGGAATGTACCTCATTCAGTGTTGCTGTACTTCAGGTAAGTCAAAGTAACCTTGCCCTTAAAAAAACTGAGGTTTTAACGTATCTCTCCTTTTTTTCTCCTCTTCAGAATGTATCATGGCTAGAGGAGAAGGAGAAGGAGGTCGTCAGTGCATTGCGCTACTTTAAGACTATTGTGGACAAAATGGCAATTGATAAGAAAGTATTAGAGATGCTGCCAGGCTCGGCAAGTAAAGTGCTGGAAGCCATCCTGCCCTTGGTGCAAACCGATCCACGCATCCAGCAAAGGTAGGTTTGCTTCTTGGGTTTTGGGACTCTGACAGACCAGCTTCTTCCCTTCTTGTGTCTGAAGAATCACATCGCACAGGAGACAGGGAATGCTGCAGTGGCTAATGAAGTGACTGCTATTTTTACTAATTATGTGGTAGTTTTCAAACATAATTTAAAAGCAGATTCCCTGCTGCAAAGAAGCCCGTGCTGTGGAAAGATAAAGCAAATAAGAATGGTTTCAGAGAGGAGGAAGAGCTGATTCTTAGCATAAACTTGGAAATTTATCTAGCGGGAGATTCTCCTCAGATGCTACACAGTTTTCTGCAGTCCATGATGGTATCCCAAAAGCTAACAAATCCAATAGCTTTTACCTGAAAAAGAGTTCATCTTCAGAGTAATCCCTCTCTGTGTTCAGTTTATCCACCCTGATACTACAGAAGTCTGAGCCTGCACTCTTAACTGCTGTTTTTGATTTTACTGGATCAGATACAGAACAGAACTAAACAGATGTACTTCAGTAGATTAACCAGACCAAGTTCATTCCTGTGTGCTCTGAACAGATTATTTGTTTTATGTTTTAACAGATTAATGTGTATTATGTTTTAACCAGTTAGCCAGTGGGTTTGAAGCCAGAAAAGAAGCAGAAATTTGCCACAGCAAAGCTCAACATGGATTATAAGACTTTGTGGAGTTGCCAAGCCATAGAGATATAGCTGCAGTTCATCCCATAGATGCTGGAGCAATCGATTTACACAAAACAAGCAAACACTGTTGAATAATACAGAAAGAACAAAACTAGCACAGACAGAGAAAAGCACAAAACTAGGCAGAGAAAAACAGCTGTTTGGTTCCTGAAATCCTCTAGTTTTTGTGCTGTTCCTATTTGTTTTCCCATTAATTATCTCCAAAATTTTTGTTTCAAGATGCTTATTTCAATTTTAGTGCAAGAAAGGTTTGTAGTGCGCTCAAGACAGCAGTAAGGTGCCAAATGTTTTGCAAACAGAGATGCTTAGCTGTGTTTGGCCCTAATGCGTAGGCCAGGGTTGTATCTGACAGTACAAATGGAAGGAAGCCATGGGTGAGTATCAGAGCTGTGGCTGGGACAGGAGAGATCCAATTTAGGTTAGATCTGTAGAACTGCAAAGAGCAATAGCTGTTAGAATGAGAACATTCATCAGGCTTCTGGGTACAGACACGAAAGTTTCTTCAGTTGCTATCAGGTTTCCCACAGCCATTAAATTCCTGACAAGCACCTGCTTTCACTTAATAAAAGAAAGAATGAACTTTCCCCTTACACCAGGAGAACATGTAAGATGTCAGCAAATATTTTTAGGATAGAACATGTCATCTTTATAGTCGCTTGCTTTGATTTGTGTATCCACTGGGTGTTCTCTGGGTGATCTTTCCTTCCAAGAATATATTTGGAAATAAATATCAACTAAGTGGTCTTCAGCAGCAGCAGTATTTCAGACCATTCTATTCTTCAAATTCCTTATACCCTCTCTCTTAGTAGTGAACTAATGCAACCTTGACAATTGGATATCCGTATTTACCCATATAAGCAGAATTTTTGTAGTCAGTCCTTGACATAGCGATAAGTCTCTATTTCTGGAAACAGTATGTATTACAGCACAGATCCCATATGTGTGTTCTGCCTTGTTGAGTCTCACAGGAAAAAAAGGGGGACCTGGCATTCCTAAAAAGTTGTGTCCTTTTGCGCCTACCTATGCACTTTATTTCTTTGGAGTAGTGGCAGGACAGAAAGGCATGATTTTGATAGCAAATCTCCCTCAAGAAGAGTGAGCAAGACTTGTGTCAGTGTGGAAGAAAGCCCTACAATTATTGTTGGACTTCTTTTTGCTTTAGGGGAAGCATTTGCATCAAGGAAAAAAGTAATTAAATCTAGCACAAAATGGGCTTTCAATTACCGCCTCCTTAGAAGGAAGCAGACTGAAGATTAATGGCAAAGAAATCAAAGCCTTAGAAAGAGATGGGGGAGGGCCCTATTTAGGAAATATCTCCTACCAAGCTAATTTCATTTGAAATTAGAACAAATGGCAAGCAGCATGCTTTAAAAAAAAAAAAGAACAACCCAGCTAAACAAAAAAGTGCTTGCTGTTGTTTGTATCCCTTTGGTTGTAACTTAACAATAGTTCTTTCCCCAGTCCTGCAAACTTCATTCACTTAAATAATCTCAATGAAGCTTGTGGGCTTGATTCTCTTCTCACAGATAATGAAATTACTGGAGTTAAGCCAGTGTAAAATGGATAGCAAAGAGAAATGGGGAGATCTGGAACACTGGTATCAGTAATGATTGCAAGATTACACCTTCTCTTATCTGTTTATGGTTTTGATGCAGTTTGAAATTGATTTAACTTTACAAAGAATTGTTGAAGCATTGCCATCAGCAGTACTGTTAACACACCTTGTTTAGTAATGAAGTAAGTGTTTTCAGAATGGCCAGGAAAATGCCTGTGAGCACTGTTGTTACAGTTAACTTTTATTTAGAATTGTCATTCTTCCAAAATTCTTTTTTTTCCCCCTTCAGAACAATAGCTTTAATTCTGTTTCTCATTAAAAACAAAACAAAGCAACACCCTTCCTATTCCAAACCTGAAACTCATTCAGTTCAATTTCTGTGAAGAAGCAGGTTTTACTTACATGTTTTCAGGCATTATAAACAGTGAGGAAATGATTTGTAAAGGAATGAATACAGTCAGCTCTCAATTATCCAAGCCATTTTTGGGGAGAGTTAATAAGGAAGAAGGAGAGCGTACATAAAACTGAAATAATATAACTTAAATACAGGACTTAAATATTTACCTTTGAAGTTAAGGCATAGGATGAAGCTGTAAATTAAAATGGAAAGCATATTCTTTTTAGTATTGCTATGTTAATGTGCAGCCCAGATAATTCATTCTGTTAACTGAGAATGAACTGTTGATTGTTTGTACCTTCATACTGTCATCCCATTTGGTGCTGGAGAACAGGAGAGCAACTGCAGCGGAGGAGAAACCTGGGCTTTGTCACCTGCTAAACACAAATTCTGAATGTCAGAGAGAAAAGGAGAACAATCACATTTTAAACAGTGTGAAATGCACTTTAAATC
This sequence comes from Morus bassanus, assembly GCA_031468815.1. NCBI lineage: Eukaryota > Metazoa > Chordata > Aves > Suliformes > Sulidae > Morus > Morus bassanus. Next base: position 5,823,353 of record CM062586.1, read on the forward strand.
AAGCACTCTCGTAACATTTTATAGTATCTTCATAATTTCATGTTGTTCTTTTTTCTCAACTATTTCCTCTCCTGCCATCCAGTTCCGCCATCTCGTCCTGCTATAGCCGGGTGTACCAGAGTCTGGCTAATCTAATTCGCTGGTCTGATCAAGTGATGCTGGAGGGTGTGAATTCAGAAGACAAGGAGATGGTGACAACAGTGAAGGATGTCATAAAAGCTGTTCTGGATGGAGTCAAGGTACATGAAACAAATATTGTAAATTATATTGTATAAACTATATAATAAGGTATTTTAGAAGAGCTGTAGTTGAAAGAGGTTTTTGAGTGCGGGTAAAATATAAAGATCCTGTTCTTGCCTTCAGTAAACTACCTCTTAAATCAACTGCTCCACAAGTGAAATGATCCTGCTCAGTGCGCTGGTTAAAGACTAGCACAAATGGTTTGGCTGTTAGTGTGCACTTCTGAAATGCTCACCCTGGCATTTGGATGAATTGGAAGAAACAATAAATCTTTATTGAGCATTGTATTAAATTTTCAGCAAGTCATTCCCAGTCTCCCAGTCTCCCATGCAGATTACAAGGCAGAGTTTGCATATTTTCTGTCTAGGCAAAATATAATGGAAATGCTTCCTGCCAATGCCCACAGAGAATCAAAGACTCCGGCTCCATCTTTTAACATAAATTTCAAGGCATTCGTCAGTGATACATCACCGCTTTCAGCAGTCGGATTAGGGTGTGGAGCAGGTGATGAGCTAAGCTCAGTTTTCTGGAGATTAGTTTTACATAACTAATGGAGACGTTTAACAGAAACCTTTGTATCCTTTGTGAGACTTGCTTATAGCATTCCCTCCCTGCCCCACCCAGGGCAAGCTGTTGGCTTCCCTTCTACTTCCCAGTAAGCTTTTGGCACCCATTATTTCTGTTTCCCAGGCTTGTCTCTGGGCTGATGGCCGCGGAGGCTGTTCATTCAGTTGCCCTAACACTGCAGTTAAAAGTTTGCTTGACCTGGGCTCAGGGCACCAGTGGAGAGACCATCATATCTCCTGGGAACCTTATTTTGCAAACCGTAGCGAAAGTTCAGCCTCTTTCAACAGCAGGGCTGAATCTAAAGGGGAATATTTAGATCAAGTACAAAAGGAAAGTTGGGGTAGAGTTTTAAGAACTGCAGCAGGTGTTTCACCTGGATTAGTGTATCAGGAACAGGCATCTTTCACTGTGCTCAAACTCAGCTTAGTTTTTATTAACTGGAGCTGAATGCAGAAGTGAAGTGGATCTCCCAAGTTTTGGCTATCACATTTTCAGGAGTCTCGGTGTGGTGTTTGCATGCTCTGAATATCTCTTTAATGTTGCTCAAACACAGATACTAAAAGCTACTATTACTTATCAAGCCTTTTAAACAATTATCTTTGAAACAAAACATTCCCATCGCCTAAAGAAGGCAGATTTTCCAGGGTTATTTTGCACAATATGCCCTTTAACTTTAAGCTCCAGATTTGAAAAGTAAAGCCAATCTTAAATTTGCACAGCAGGATGGAGGAGTTGTTCAGTGTAAAGTCTCAGCTGCTGTTAGTGTTGGAATTCAGCAGCAATTTGCAGTATGTGAAAATCTGCGCTTTGGTATCTGAACTGTAATACCCCAGCAAATAGCGAGGCAGTTCATTCTGTTATCACTTAATGAATCTGCAGAGTCCTGTGGAGAGCTGTGTTATCACCAGGTCCAGGATAGAGTTGTGTAGTCGCATTGCATGAGACTTGGACACCCACTGTCCTTTCACTTCAAGCAATATTTAAACCCCCAGTACCTGTTGCTTTCCAGCCAAAGTAGCGTGCCCGTGCGGATGGGTGGAAGGTCTCAGATGCCTGCTCTGCCCGTGCTTTGAGCCAGCCTAGGGAGCGATGCAGGCATGTCCATACAGTGCTAAGCTTGAGCTATTAAGCCCCGCTGAGCGGCATGGCTATATCAGTCTCTGCTTTGTTGTTAGACTAAAAGTTATTTTGGCCTTCCAGTTGGAGCTGGCTTATGTCTGGTCAGCTTGGAGCATGGTTAGAGCAGATGTGTGGCTGTCTGGGTGGATGCGAATGTGTCTGCCTATCAACAGGTCAGCATTTGGAAGCAGTGTGCACTCATCTCCTACTGCACAGCCAGGAACAAGGTTTATTTTAGAAGGGCCAAGCCAGCTTTCAGATCTGGAAGCAGAACTGAGAAGTTGGACACTTCTCTGCTGTGGAGAGCCTTTTTGTTTTTCTGGCAGATACGCGAGATCCACTTCCACATTTCAGTGCTTACTTCCCCCGTTGTTTTCAGAATTGAGCATAAAGGAGTCGCTTGTTCACTTGTGTTACTTGCTGGTTAGATCTCAGGTTTTAGTGCCTTGCTAGGCGTACATAAAAAGAAAAAAAATCCTTGTTTTGATTATGTAACTTCTTAAAAATCCATCTCATTTTGGAACTTCCAGCTTGCTGAAGTAGCATAAGTTTGTAGAGAGGCCTTAATTATCTCTAATTACTGCTGCAGGAATCTCTTCACTTGCTGATAAGGAATAGCATAATGTGCATCTGGCTTGGTTTCGTCCTGATTACCTCTGTGTGTACACTGAAGATCTTGGCTTGACTTTTCAAACACTAGTTCTGATTTTGGTGTTAGTAGAGAGGAGAAAAAGTCAGGGTCCAGGGAATCTGGTGGTATTTGTTAAATTTTAGAGGAAGAAGGGATCCTCTCATGTATTGTCAATGATATGTTGTCTTGGTGTCCCTGGTGGGAGGTTATTTTGGTTGGTTTTTTTTTTTTTTTTTTTTTGTTGTTTTGTTTTGTTTTTTCCACAGCAGCAATGGTTTGAATCATTCTAAAGATACTTTTGAGCCTGAATGGATTGTTTTTCTCCCCTGTTATAACCTACATTCCTATGTGGTGGACAAGCATGTGCCCATTATGACTGGCAAAATAGGGAACCTGAGTGCTTCAGCCCTGAGTGTCAGGGGCCCATCAGCGCTGCTGCGGCACAGCTGCCACCGCCGCAGTCTGCAACCCTGGCCTTGGTTTGATTTAAGCTGTTAAACGTGGTAAAGAAAGGTGAGGAAAAGGAGACATTACATTTTCCCTTCCATAGCCCTTTCAGCAGGATGTTTAAGGAGTATTTTGGCTTTTGGTTTGAATGCCCATACATTTTATTTCCCTTATTGTGCTCTTACGCATTGTGTGGAGTCACTGTTCTTGCTGGCGAGTACCCGATAGCCCCACGGGGTCTGATGCTGAGTCCGTTGAAGTGCATGGAAGTCTCCAGAAACCTCTTCTGCAGGGGAAGTTTGTCCAGAGGGCAGGAAGGTGGCAATCAGTTGTGTTATCACTCGCTCCTGACGGTGACTTGGAGCATGGTGCCCGCTGCAGCCAGAAGAGTCAAACGGTGTCACTGTGTGATTTCCAAATAGTCTGATTTACAGAAAAGCTTTGTTTGGGGTTGGTAGGCTCCCAGGTCCTACGGTTGTTTTTCCTAGTGATGTTCTGTAAACTTTAAAGGGGAATTTCTAAAATCTAAATGGAATAGCAAGTTTTTAATTAAAGATTGTTTATCCTGAAAGAGAGGATGAAACAGAGGAAAGTACATTTTTAAAAAATAGTTTCTGTTGAGAAACTGGGGACATTCAGCAGAGAAGTCTGAGGTCATTTCAGTGTCCATGTTACCACCGTAGTAGTTCTGTGATTGAAGGGCCTTAATTACTTTACTTTTTTATATGCTGTGTCACGAACATTACCACAGTGGAGCTGATAGATTGTCAAAAGCCCTGTCGGTCTGTTGGTCCTTGTTGTGGAGTATTTCCCCACTGGGAGATGTGGCCCTCCTTGGAGGTGGGAGCTGGCCAGGCTGGTCGGCTGTGGTCGACTTCGTGCTGTGCTTTTTCTCATCAGGGCACTTCTCAGAACACGCTGTTCCTTGTCAGGGCTCTTGTCTGTCCCAGACAGGAACATCTTCATAGCATTAGCCAGCATGGACATCTGCACGTGCCCTTTTTGTGCTCTCTCTTCCTTCCCCATGTGTGGGATTTTCCAGGATGACTGGAAAGCTGACTGTTTTGTTGTGTTTTTTGTTGACATGGTGTGAATTATTTTTGAGCACAAGCTCACACCAAGAGTTTAAGTAGAACATCGAAACCAGTATCAGCTGTGGTGGACACTTGGACTATGTTTGCCGTCCTTTGCAGTGCAGTACTTTATTCCTCTTGTTGTTCATGTGTTGACCCATAGAAGTTCAGCTTTAAATAGGGCCTTATATAAAAATATTAAGAACTAGAATATGTCTCTTCCTCAGAAGGATGATGACGATGACATTCCAGTTGCAGTTATTGCATTGAGAGAGCAATGACAGTTGTTTCCGAGCTCAACAGGCATGGACGTGAGATAATAATGGAATGATGACACTGTACTTCAGGCTGCTTTAAAAAAAAAAAAAACTTAAAAAATTGATCCCATATAGTTTCCTTTGCATAATATGCTGGGAAGCCAATACTGTCAGGAAGCAGTGCCAGTTTTCCAGCCTGCCTGTAAGAGGGCATGTGTTTGTATCTGTGAGCAGTAGATCTATTTGTCAGCCTCAGACATCCATAAAATGTTCTCTCCATCTTTCTGGCTTGAGTGATTGTTGTTTTGACTGCTGGCAGACTCGTAGTTCAGGATTATCATGTCCTCTTTATCCAGAGCCTTATCTGCCTGTAACAGATAGACTACAGTAGTTCCTTGAATGACTAAGACTTCCATTGCTAACATGTTAAAAGATGGCTTCAGGGGAAGCAGGCCTTTTGATAAAGGTGTTCACTATTTAATTTGTTGTTGGGCATCTTACAGAAAACTTTCTTTTTGAAATAAATACATACTTGTTAGAAAATATAAAGCAATTATTTAATTATTTTACTGGCTAGGTGAAGTACTCCACTGTGTAAAACTTTTCCATACTTATATTTATGTATGTAAAGTCAATTTGTCATTATCTAGGGACTTGTGGGGACTGGACACATTTTTCACGGTAGAATAAGGAGGAGGCACAGCAAAAAGACATATGTGTGGGTTTGTGCAGAATCCCCACAGGGCCAGGGTTTATGAACTTAAATATAGCTAAACTACTGCTGGGTGCAGGCTGCTCTTTAGAAGCAGTGCTGCATCATTTGTACGGCTCTGTACCAGACTTACAGCCAGCTCAGCTCTCTCTGTGTCCGTGCCATCATTAATCCATAACCTGGGTAACCAAGAGTTTACTGCAGTAGCATCCCTTTCTGTCCTAGAATGTTTGAGTGCAGCATTTAGCAAATAATGATTATTCTCTTTTTCTTCTCTCCTATCCTTCCATCAGGAGCTGGTTAGACTCACGATTGAAAAGCAGGAGCATCCCTCTCCCACAAGCCCAGTTAAACCCAGTTTACCAGCATGTAAATCTGACAGGTGGGTCACTGACAAGGATTTCTTCTGTGTGCAGGACTAATATAGCAGGGATAATTTCTGGCTACTGATAGTTGAATTAAAGCATTCAGTTATCCTTCACAGAGGGTAGCATAGTGTTCTTTATGTAGCCTCGTCCATAACAGTGGGACCACTTAAAGAGAACAGTATGCTATGATAGGATAGATCCCAAAATCTGGCAATGAAACACTGCTTGGCCGTGACATGTGCACATGGTATTCTGCATATACATGGAATTCCACCTGCAGATGCAAATTCTGCCTTCTGCTGTAGGTACCTCTCATATTGCATGATTTAAAATCTGCATTAATCTGTCAGCATGCTGTATTCCAACTGTGTTTTATGATCTACAATCTGTATTTCGCTTGTTGCAGCCCATCAGAACTTCCCCTTACAGACCGAGAAATGGAGATCCTCAACAAAACAACTAATATGACTCAATCCAATGAGCTACTGACTGACTCCATGGATGAAGAAGTTGCACCTCCTAAACCCCCTCTGCCTAGCATTCGTGTGGCAGAAAACAGGTAATACTGGCCAACCAGCTGACTGAAGAATACCAGTGGCTTTTACCAGCAGCTTGTTTTTTAAACAATCTTGCAAAATGTGCACAAGAGAGGTCATGAGGAAGGTTAGTGATGCCTCTGAATTTCCAGTCCTCCAGAGTAATTCTTCCCTGCTCCTGGACTCTGTTTATAACTTTGTGTCCTCTGTCTTGTTTTGAGCAATGCCCTTCATTATCTGTGCTTTCCTTTCCTTATTTTTATGCGAGGATAGTGCCATGCCCTGAGATCCATACATGAGAGGCATCACATAAATGCCTAAGAACCTTATTTAAAACTATGTGAATACCACACTGTACAGCAGTGTCTTGTGCTGTTGTATCCAACGGGAAATGTTCTGTTAACCTCAGCTGGCAGTTACCAATCTGTCCTGCACATTCAGGTTGTTCTGCATTTCTTATCAGCTAAGAGTGAAAGGAGCCAATAGTGCATGAAAAAAATCTTTTACTTGGTTGTTCTTACCCTGTTCTGCGATTAACCACATGAAAGTTTCTATGTTCTATTTTAAGAAGGAAGAGAAAACCCCCAATTTACAGGTTTTTGGTCTGTGTGTATGATGTTTTTCTTCTCTAGTACTAGTGCTAATGGATGGTGTGAAAAATACGTGTCATGTGCTAATTTGAAAATGTGGTGTCGAGGGCTGTGGCTGGCAAAAAGAATCACATTTCTATGTATTCTATGAATTCTCATGGGTTACATAAAAATGCCCTGGTATGTTCCAGAAACAGAATATGTGTGCTCTTGGGAACCTCGCAGTCTTGACGATTACCGGAATTATGTGTCATCAGAAGCAAAAACTAAAAGTACAGTGGTTAAAATCTCAGTAGTTACTGCTAATATGTGTATCTGACACAGATTCATGCAAGCCATGGGCCCTCACAGTATACATAGTGAGAGCAGCGCTGACTGTCTTGTTCCCTGAAGTTCACCAGGAGAGCAAAAGGGCAGAAATAGAATTTTCCTGACTGTAAATTTTTGAAACTTTGAATATTTTTCAAACCTGTAAGTTTTGAGGAGGAGAGACTTCTGTAAGTGCAAACAGTATTTGGGTCAACCAAAACATTTAATTTGGATTTTCACCACTTTTATTAAGAAATAATTACAGTGCTAATTAGCTCCATTAAAAATAATTTTTAAAACAGCAATTGTTTTTGTTTGAGAAATACCAACTCTTTTCCAACCTTAAAAAATAAATCACTGAACAGGACCTTACCTGTGAGAGTATTCTTAAATTGTTATTTGTTAGTGGATACACTTTGCTGAATAGCTCCTGGCCAGCTTTGGACAAGAACCTGTGATCTTTGAGCCTGGTGAGTCAAAGGCTTTCTGGAAAACAAGCTCGTGAAGCCTCTAAAAGTCTTTTTGCTGGAAGAGTAATGGAGACATCAATGCCTGTTTTGTCTTGCAGCCCTCCACCAGCATTGCCCCCTAAAAAACGGCAGTCGGCACCTTCCCCAACCAGAGTGGCAGTTGTGGCCCCCATGAGTCGAGCCACCAGTGGGTCCAGTTTACCTGTTGGAATCAACAGACAGGTAATGACGTAACCCCTTTGCGAAAGCCAAGGGAAATGTGCTGTGAACAGTAGCAAAAGCTCAGAGAGATGCTGTGACCTGCAGCTGTGCAGTTCCCTGCACGCCTCTGCTCATTCCTGTGCAGGAGAGCTCTGGAGCGAGAGTTTTAGTGGCAGGAACACCAGTATAATAAATAATGTGAACAAATGTGAACAGCTTAATTTTTTTTACAGTGCTGTTGGATTTAATTAACAAATTGCTACAAACTTTGTTGCCTTGAGCTGTAGCAGAGCGTGAAGATGTGAGCTGCTGAGTGTTGCCATGTTGAATAGATTGGGGTGCAGAGTGGTGGGCTGAGCTTACTGAGATCTTGCCAAGGTTTACTTATGGGCCAAGGGAGCATGTGGCATATGGAGATCAGAAGTCTGTCTTCCTCCAGTCACAATTTAAAACGTCTTTTAACCCAAGCAGTAGTTTGAGCAACTGCTTTGGGGAAACTTGTAAATTTTCTGGTAGAAAAATGGAAAACTTGGGACTGTGTGTGTTAATTATATTCCATTGCTTGTGCTAGTCTGGGCTTTATGAGGTTGTAAATGTCTGGGTTTGCTTTACACATTCAGGAACTTACTAACTCAGCAGTGAGGACCTGAATCATGTTAAATTGCACCAAAATCAAATCTTGTCCTCGTCCCCAAAGCCTCAGCTCTGGCTTAGGGAGCCTCTGCAGTCATTTGGCTGACCCAGAAAAAGCTGTGGCAGTTCTTCAGTTACTAGTACAATCACACTTAGCTTGTTTTGCAGGAGCGGGGATAACTTGAGGGGTTCACTTGCAGGTTGATAAGCTTGAGGTAATTTCTGAAATAGAAATGTAGGCATAGGCACAGAAAGGTGTATCTCACGCTTACTTTCCCCTCGCGTGCACCTAAGCTAACCAAATATTTGCTAAAGCCCCAGTTATTTAGTGAGAAATCTTGCAGTCTGGTTACCTAGTATCAGTGTCTTGACAAGTGGTCATCAGATGTGTGTAGTGGTGAGGAGCTTGGTCATTTTCTCAGCATCTTGTGAAGCCCACTGTGGGTCACAGCACGCCCTGCCCGGGAGCATGAGCACACAGAGCTCCCTGGTGTAGGCCCTTTACCAAATCAGAGGTTTTCTGTGGTCCTGACAAGCTTGTCTGACTAGAGAGGGCTAGCAGTGCCGATCCTCTCCCCTCCTGGTGTTCTTCACGCAGCTGTAAGGTGTTTGTCCCTCGAGCTGCATCTTTCTTGCTAGTGAGCTGCCAAGAATGACAGTGATTTTGTTTTTTTTGTTTCAGGATTTTGATGTTGACTGCTATGCCCAGAGAAGGTTGTCGGGTGGAAGCCACTCCTATGGGGGGGAATCTCCTCGCCTCTCACCGTGCAGCAGCATTGGCAAACTCAGCAAGTCTGACGAACAGCTCTCTTCTCTGGACCGCGACAGTGGCCAGTGCTCCCGCAACACAAGCTGTGAAACATTAGGTAAGCGGAGGGTTGTCCAGGGCTACTGGAGGAACCCCCACCACTCTCATTCAGGAGCTGTCATAGCTGTGATGCAGAAGTAAATGGATTGTGCTTGCAACTGTCATCGTGCAGTTGCTGCAGGCAGTTCTGTGCAGAATTATATTCTGTCGGATAGGAAAAAGCCCAGGGGAATGTGTTTCCCTAGCTATAGATGATTGTGTTCAAACTCAATTCAGCTCTCAAGTGGCATGTTTTGTTGATTTCAGCCTTGTCTGAGGACGTCAGTAGGAAATGACAGTCCTGGTAGACTAAAGCCATGTTGCTTCTGCATACTAGGAAAGAAAATAAAAATATAAATATAAATATGAAACATAAATAATCTCCACAATGATCTTTGTTATTTGTTTGCTAGTGTAAAGAAATAAGAGTTTTATTAAGGCTGGACGTTACAGAAGGTGTAGCAAGATGGTCCCTGCTGCAAGGAAGTACCCCTCTGATTAAATGAACCGATTAATTAACTGATGGAATGGGAGGGGCAGAACTGAGAAGGGCTAAACAGTAAAAGAGAGGAACTAATGCATCATTCTCCTGTCCCCTCTGTTTAACCAGATCAATCGGATCACTATGATCCGGACTATGAATTCCTGCAGCAGGACCTCTCCAACGCTGATCAGATACCTCAGCAGGTGCCAGGTATCCTCAGCCCATTGCCAGAGTCCTTGGGTGAGTCTGGCTCCCCTTTCCATGGACATGCTTTCCAGCTCCCGCAGGGCAGCTCTCCTCCACTGGAATTCTGCAGCCTCTCAGGAGCAGCACAGCCAACAGAGACTCCTCCAGCTTTACCAGAAAAGAAGAGGAGGAGCGCAGCCTCTCAGACTTCAGATAACTCAGGCTGCAGGGTGTCCTATGAGAGGCACCCTTCCCAATATGATAACATCTCGGAGGATGACATGCAGAACGCAGCGTCTGTACCCTTCGCGCCATTTGCTGCTGTTTTGCCTTTCCAGCAAGGAAACTCTTCAGCACCAGTTGAATTCATCGCTGACTTTGCTGCTCCAGATTCTAACAGTGACCCAGAGAAGCCACCACCTCTACCAGAGAAGAAAAACAAAAACAGTAAGCAAGTTCTTGTGTTTGGGTTTTACTTTTACCTTTCCCTTTCCTTGCAGTTGTTGTACTTCTGATGACCACTAAGTAATGGTGACCCCAAGGTAATGCCCTTGCTTACGTGAGGCTGAGTGTCAAAATCAGTTAGTCAGTGTCAAAGGCATGGGAGGGAAGTGTCAGTCCTTTGGTGGGCAGGGAGCGACTCTTGGAGCCAGGAACGATCCAGGCCCAGGGGAGCTGGCATCACATAGCATCTTCATTACTATAGTGAGACCATTTTACTTCTTTGTTTACCTGAGGGTGAATCTTTGAAGCACACTGCCTTGCAGATCTTCCTGGTTTATCCTCCCTTTTTATGTCCATTCCTTCCCCCTGCCCCCATTTTATAAATGTTTTCTCACTGCAGAAAAGAATTGGGTCCTCTCCAAGAGCTCCGAGAAAGGGCTGCTCTTCTGTCCAAAACCGAGCATTGCCAGAGCAGTTATTTGGCAATAGGAACATAGTCACCCACATAGCTGTGCAAGACAACGCTATTAACCTAGTGTCCAGTACTGGTGTTTTGCTATGGGACCTCATTTCCTTTAGAATTTCCCACATTGTTAAAATGAGCAGCCTCTAAATGCGAAGGCTCGCCATCCCCAGCCAGACTCCTGGCACACCAGTACTGACTGCGACTCAAGCTGATGACCTTATTCTGATTTCCTTAATGTTCATGGCTTGAAGACATGTGAAACCTCTTGCCAAAAAAGCAGCCCTACTGATCTGCCAAGGAAGGCTGTGGACTACATAGTGAGATCCAGCACATGTTAGTTTTCTAGTCACTGGCTTGCTTTGCAGTTGTATGTTGCATGAGGAGGTAGCGTATACAAGATCTGGATCAACAGCTTTACATTGTATGGCTGGCAGCCCAAGCAAATAGCTGATTCGAAAGTGCTGAGTTGGCCTTCTGACTAATTTCTGCAGTTCGTAGTCTTTTCGCTGAGAACAAGGTGGAAGTGAGATCGGTGTGTCATGTGGCAGGGTCAGTATTTTGCCTGTTGCTATGGTAGTTTACTGTGCCAGTCACTTTTTAAAAAAAAAAAGTGTGTTGGTTAAAAGCATTTTCATTATCCCTAAATGACCTGTCCACATTTGTAACCCTCTGGGATTTTAATCAGACCGCTAAGCTTGACCCACCTGAAAGCGAGGGTCTTGTAGTTCAGTGTCCCAATACATAGGAAATCACTTTTGTTTCTCTCTGGTAAACAAGCAGTTAAAAGATACTGAAAGCAGCTAAAAAGGAGCTGAGATGTTTGCCTGTAGAAACCAGAAAGGAAATAAATGCTGGCACAGGGCATAGCCGGGGTTGTTTTGTTATGGCTCCTGCTGTTCAAAATACTCGCCTGCAGTGCCATCTGCAAGCGGGTGTGATACAGAGGCTACTTACTGTAGGATCAGGTCCTTGTGGGCTGTGCATATTAATAACAAGGGCTGGGTCCAGGTGGTTTTGCACCATGCAGACTGGGGTGGATGCAGGGAAATGCACCTCTGTACACGTAGGCAGCTTTAGTAGACGGAGATGCCTGCGTGAATCTTGGGTAGGAGGCAATTTGACAGTTGAGAGAGAGACCTTTGTTTTCTGTTATCATATGACATGTCAAGGAGTTACTTAAAAACAATTTCAAAAAGCTATCTCCTCCATTATTGCCCATGCACCCTTTTAACCTCAATACCAAGGCTGCCTTTGTGAATTTTCTTTGATGTTAGAATAGAGCTAATTGTCATCTGTCATCTGGCACCATCAGGAGCTCCTGGAGTATTGATCAGATTGCATTGTTAGGAAAGGTAGAAGCTGTTATCTAACGTGTTGTCAGGTCTGATGGTTTGATAAAGCATCCTTGCTGCAAAGCTTGTAGTAGTATTTGGGCTATTACCTGACTGCTGCGGATTTTTTAATTGCATTCATGTGACACTGAGAACTTGTTTTAGATTGTCTTTACTCCACAGTATATCACACCACAGATCTGTGGTTGTTAGTTTTACTTTTATTTTCAACATTAAAAGGGCAGTAAAACATTACTCAGGCTGTATGGTAGCACCCAGGATTTTTTTGCCTGCAGGCTGGTGTATGTAGATACTCTTGTGTAATCACATAGGTGAGGCAGTGCTGCTTCCACAACCCCAGCACACTCCTGGGATCCAGAGGAGGTGCATGGATTTATTAAAAAGATCTAGAGCTCTCACAGATGGAACTTGGTTGTAGTCTCTGTTGTGGGTCATCTTTTGGTAGTTGGCAGGAAATGTTGCAGCAGAGACTTTAATGGTCTTTTCTGCATGGGTACAGCAGACCCTGCTAGGGTTAACCGCGTGTATTGCTGTGAGCTGTGCTCAGAGGGACCTCCAAGAGTTGACTTCTGTATAATTTAAACAGAGTAGCAATAAGCCTTTTAGTCTGGCATGAATTATTGTTATTTTACTGTGCTGTAAGAGTACATGTTACTGTGCTAAGGGCAAATTACTCCAGAGTTCTGCTTGCGCACCAGCATCGTGCTCCTGCTGTACACGGAGCAGCTTCTGCCATGAAGAGCCCAGAGTCAGAAATAACATGATCCTCCCCCCAAACAGCTTGCAAACTGGAAGCGAGGCACTTATTCATGTTTCCCTCTGTGTCAGTGGGAACAAAATGCAGCCTGGTGCCCTGTAAGCAGCTGGTATTTAACTGCAGAAACCATGCTGAGGGCAGCCTGGGCTTAGCCAGCGGATAATGCGAGCTCTTTGAAAAACAGCTCTCCTCCCAGAGGTGACAGCAAAGACTGGCTTATTTGACCTTGACTTCTCCAGTGAGTTGATGTGCGGTATAGCTTAAGAATTTCCATTATTTTGGCTCTTGCCCATGTACACAAATCTGCGCTGCTTGTTCGGGGCCAGTCGTAACACAGGCTGCTGACACAGCGCCAGGAGTTGGGTTAGACCTTCAGTGAGTCCTCCTCTTCAGGTACGACTATGCCTCACCTATACTGCAGATGTGCCTTATTGCTGATCATCTTCTAGCAATTCCTTGCAGCTTCCAGGACCAGCAGCGGCACGGCAAGCTGGCTCGGGTGCTGTGGGTACACTCTGAGCAATACCTGTGACTTCTTCCATGTGCACAGAACTGGTGTGTGATAGAAATCCCTGAGCAGCTTTAGTTCCTTCAGAAATGACAGCTGAGGCACTGCAAGCAGATTGCTGGGAAGGTGTTCCTAGCCTCAAGCTGAGATTTTTTTTTTGTTTTGTTTTTTTATTGTTTCAAATATTTTCTGTCTGGGTTCAGAACTGACATAAGCTGGGCATGGTACTGGGATGGGAGAGGTTTCTCTCTCACGCCTCCCTTCTCTCCCAGGGTGCTGCCTTGAGACTGTGTCACTCCACCCCGGCTGTTCACCGTGGAGGTTGCAGTCCCCATCCCTCCCTCTGCACAGAGTCGCTGCAGGGCGTGCAGCCTGATCTGAGCTGGTGATGTAATTTCCCATCTGCTTTTTAAATTTCTGCCTTGTTAAATACCACAGCAGAGAGGGGAAGGGATGGAGGGAGAGGGGAGAGAAGACCCTTTGCAAACGGCAGTCTCAGGAGTCGTCCTGCTCCCGTACTCTCCTGTTCAAAATTGGCAGCATTTTAGTGATGCCCATTTTAATTTGCGCTCTGCAGTCTCTACTCCTGAGCCAGGTTCATATTTCACCATCCCAACTGTTTTTCGCTTCACCTGAAAACAGAGAAGAAGACAAGGTAGAAGCAGAGACGTGCTCACCCGCCCTGGACTAGTTGTAACAAGCAAGGCAGGGGAGCTGCCATGGTGATGGGATGCATTAGCCTCATAAAGAGCTGAGATAAAAGAGCTCTTCATTATTCCCTTGCAGATTGAGTTAAGGCTCTCAACAGCATTCAGACTTACTACTTTGAGTTATAGTAATTTAATTTTACGCAAGTGTCTAATGTGATACCCTTTTTGCCAACACTTCCCGAGTTGTAGTGTCATACAGATGGCTGAACCCAGAAACTCACAGCTATTGATCCTGAGTGTTGTCTTCCGATCTGGGTGTTCAGTGAAGCACTGTTTTTGTAGGTAACCCCACATGAAGGGTTCATCTGAATTTAGCAATGTCAGCCGCATTATACCAGGACTGCCAAGCCTGATTTCTTGGCTTTTGTCCTGCTCAGTTGATGAGCTCTCAGAATATGCTCTTTTCCCTCAAGCTCTTGTCCTCTACACTTCTCCAAGGAGTCTTGATCCTTAGTTCATTTTTGCTGCTAGAGAAATATCTTTCATAAGCCTTCTTTAGACCTTATCCTTTAAAGTTGTTGTATGACGCCAAGGCATTTTTCAGGGCACGGGTATTAATAGGAGTACCTTAGTCAACTGAATCACTGCTATTTGAAAACAGTATTTTAGCAATTCTGTATTTTCTACACCAAGACTCCTTCACCATGATTTCAAATAAGAGAATATTGCCAGAACATGCTTCTTTTCACTGTTAGGCTGAAATTCACGTGCATGAGCAAATTTGATCTTGGCTTTAACATGAGTGCCGACACCAGCAGATGAGGGGACACAAACACAAACCAACATGCATGTGTGTGCAGTTTGAAACCTCTGCCACACTCCCATCAAAAAGGAGAGGTCTGCACCAGCAAGGGTGGTGACTTACATCTGTGAAGTGGTGGTGGGAAGGCAGGAGGGTGGCTGCGGGAGCAAGAGGAGCAAGGCTCGGGTAACAGGGGGTATTGGAGGTCAGAATTTCAGCAGCCTTGGCAGAGCTGTGCAGGAGCTGGCAGTACTGCGGGACACGAACAGGTTGTCCACTGGCAGCACCGTGTGGGGTCACAGGATGGGGACAGCAGGTGTTACCGGTTGGGATTGAAATCCATCAGCTGAGGTTTCCTGCGCTCTGATTGCCACAACCTTCCCCTCCGCCTTTATTCTATTTTTTGGAGGAGGGATGCCATTCTGTGGGAAGGGGCAGCTGTGTTAGCTCCATTTCTAAATGGAGTTTAAAATATTAGAGGAAATCTGAAAAAAGGTGCAAAAGACAGGTGCAAAGCGACTCCTTCCTGCCAACACAGTTGCACGGCTGCATCCTGTTTGAAATAAGCTGGCCCGTAGATCTGCATTGGCAGGTGAACAGAGGCTTTGCCTTGCACCTAGTGTGGGAACCGGCTTCACGATGTGCAAATACTGCATTGTGGTCATTGTATTTATAGCTTTCACTGAAGTCATCCATTCATTTCAGCTGTACAACTGAAATGCCAGCAGAAGCTGAATAATTGCCACCTAATGACCAGATATACAAAAACTGACAACTGCTTGTTTAGCAGGAAGAAGGGAGGAATGATCACAGAGTATCTTGTGCATGACAGCACGTTTACAAAAAGGCCTTGGTTAGTCCTTTTTATGACACTTAAATACATCTATTGCTCCTGTTCTCAGGTATATAGAAGAGAGTTTATTTATTTTACATTCATTAAGTATACTTCTGATCCTTAAAAAGTCTGGGGTTTTGTAGTCTTTCTATGACACTAGGTGTCATTCTCCCCCTCCAACACTAAAATATTGCAGCAGTAACTAATCCTCTGTCAGAGCTGCATAGGCAGGCCTGCGTGGGTTTTTTCATAGATTTTGGAAGGATATTTTACAGATGGAAAGGTCCTCTGAATGAGATTTGATCTCATTTAATATTTCCATTGAACCACATCTCAGAAAAGCTTTTGAATCAGTTGGATTCAAGAATTGGAGATGATAAGATGCTTTGAAAACTGATGGGAGTGAAGAGTGTTGGATTTGAGCTAAGGAGGTAGGAAGGCATGGTCAGTGGCACTTCTAAAAGGTAAGTCTCTTGTGCCAGCATTGGCAGTGGCAATAATAAAGAGAGATACACCCAGTCTCGCAGGTAGGTGTTTTCCAGTAACAGTTTTATCAGCTTGCTAGAATGGAAAAAGGCTGTAGCCTCCTCGTTCTAGAAATCTTGCTGACTACAGGTGTGAGACTTATTATAGGCACAAGAATTATTACAGATTTATTGTCAAGGTTGCGTCTTTGTACAAGGTGATCTGTGCCTCCTAGAAAGCAGACTGAAGTTATTCTTGTTTGTTGGCGACTTTTGGCATTAGCTGTTGAGGAATATTCTCAAAATTGCCATGGGTTACATGAGGAAAGGGATCTGGGCTAAGAGTCAGTGAATCAGACTTCTCAAGTAGCTGTTTGGAGACCTCACTGGTTCCTTAAACCGTTGTCAGATGTGTTTGTAGCCTGTGATTATGTTTGTTGTGTGCTGGCTTGCAGGATGGGATATTCATATCTTTTCCTGCAAGGTGGATGGCAACTGACTGTGTAAGCTATCTGTGAACAGGGCATGGATGCCTTGCTGCTCCCGGCCTGCAGCAAAGCCCGATTAAGAGTGGCATGGCCTTACTCTTACTTGATTTTGAGAATGCCTGCTTGTTGCATCTGCAGCATGCGGACCAGGAGCAGTGATGTGACCTTTTTTTGCAGTGATGGCGTATATGCAGTTTGTGGAAGACTACTCAGAGCCTCAGCCGTCCGTGTTCTACCAGACCCCTCAAAACGAGCACATCTACCAGCAGAAGAACAAGCACCTCATGGAAGTCTATGGGTTCAATGACTCCTTTACCAGCTTAGACGCCTCTCAAGATCTGGCACCTCCTCCTGCTCTCCCACCGAAACAGCGGCAGCTGGTGAGTGACATCTGCAGTGCCCTCCCCAGCAGGGCACACCAGCCTCCCAGGAGCAGCTCTGTTCTTGTTACTCCTGTTTCTGACAGGCTGCAGTGGTGGGAGGATGTCTTGTTGGTGTTACCACATCGTGCTCCTTGTCATCTTGTTAACGAGTTTTTAGGCATTTTGCATCATCTACTTTGAGCTCCTTTCTAACCCCACGTTCAGACTGTTCCCATAAGCTCTGAAAGTCCTAAAATGCCCTAAAAATGAAATGTTAGTCTTCCATACGGCATGGCTGAATCTATGCCAGACTACAGGCTTGTGTAACAACAACTGCTTTGAAGATTTTGACACGCTGGGCAACACGATTTTCAAGAGATTGCTGCACTGTTGTTCCCAATGCTGTTTTGAAACTGTTGTCAAGGATGCCACTAATAATAACCATTTAAACATAATAACTGCTTTTATGGCTCAGTCTTTGCCAGAGCCGCAGAACTTCGGTATAGCCATTATTTAACTCGTGCATGTTTTCTCTATGTTAGTCCCCTTGTGTGATTCAGGATTTTACCTGTTCTTCAGTGTTCTGCTGGCCCTCCCAGACTCCCAACCCAAAAAGGCACATCCACACGTGTATGTATGTTGGGTGGTGGGTTTAACAGTATACCGAGTGCCATTTTCCATGTGGGGGATGAAATTCTGGCCTCAGTGATGGCAGCAGCAGTTTTGTTTCCAACCTCAGTGGAGCTGGGATTTTGGCCTAGTTCTTTTTAAGGGTCTTCCTTTCTTTTCTCTCTCTCTTTTTTTTTTTTAACTCTAACCGTAGGGGGGTTGTTTATATTAATTATCCGATTTGCTCTATTTAAAAAAAAGAAAAGCATCTTTTGTGCTGATGTAGCTAACTTAAATTGGCCATGGCTTTAACAAAACAGGAGGAAATGTGGGAACAGAGCCCTGGTCTTACCATTATAAGGGCGACTGTTGCAATATTTCTTCATGTTATCTATGCTGAAGTTTGACTGTCCCAGGGTGTTGCTTTTTAATGAAATGGGAAAAACAACTGAGAACTCTAATTTGGGAATTTGCATAACTACATTCCTGTGATGCAGGTAGGAGTCCTAAAAAGATAAAATAACATTTCCAGCTAAGCTTAACTGAGTATTATGCATTATTGCTTTGTGGGGATGAGACCTTAAATGCCCGTGTCCTATCTGCTTTGCAGTGACACTGAAGAGTCTACAGGACTCCTCTCTGAAGGATCAGGCAGTTCTCCAGAGTCTGTGGTCCCCTTGTCAGTGTGATCCTTGCACTGTCACTTGTACCCTGTAGTCCCTTGCCCTACCTCCTCCTTCTAGAGGTGGCTACACTCTGGTGATAGTTTCCAGTGGTGACTTGGTCAACACGGTCATGAGAAAGGGCATGTAAAGCACAGATTCACTGTAGCCATTGTGCAGAAGGGAAATTCTGCTCCTATTCTGAATTTGTCAGCTGAAGCAAAGCATTTCTTTGCTGCCCTTTAATCATAATCTGGGCAGCCAAGTCATCACTGGTTTGCCTACTAGCCATTCTTGTAGCCTTGCAAGCTGATACCTTCAAGGTGTTGCTTGCAGTTCCCCTGAAGCAAAGGTTTCTTCAAGTGCAGCCTCCCACGCTTGCCTTCATCTCTCTGTTGGGAAAGTGGTGCAAGCAGACAACGGCTTATTCAACAGTCATTGTAAAAGCCACCAGACTCCTGTTCCTCTGCTCCTGCTGCCGTGAGAGTTTCTGAAACAGCAAATCACACGGGCATCAGCTGCTCTAGCAGTAGGCACATTTTGCTGGATGGACTCCTCTATAAAATAATTAGGAAGTCTTTTCTTGTGAGCTTTGGGTCTTATTTATGAAACAGTTGTACATTATATTCAAAAAGTCAGAGCTGAGAAAATCTAGATATACCTTAGCCTCCCTCACACTCCTTACTACAGTAGAATTTAGGAGAAATTCCTTAATACTATTTGTTACTTACAGTGTAATATCTCCCTCTTGTGCAAATGATATATCGGATTGGACTGAAAAATGGCTGGACATTACCGTTATCCACTTGTCTCAGCAGTACCAGTGAGAGCCCATAGATCACGCT
This sequence comes from Morus bassanus, assembly GCA_031468815.1. NCBI lineage: Eukaryota > Metazoa > Chordata > Aves > Suliformes > Sulidae > Morus > Morus bassanus. The sequence continues at coordinate 5,842,267 of CM062586.1, forward strand.
GGAAAGACCAAGTTCCCAGTCTGCAGGTTACCACAAAAATGTAGTAATCTGCAAGAGTTGGCTGCTTAACAGCTAGAGGCAAGAACCGGTTCCTCCTTTGGGCATCTACCCGTCACACCATGGGGAAAAAAGGGCAGCAAGGAACAGCTTGCCTCTCCCTGCAGCAGCTGTCCATGGGTGAACTGGAAGGGAGAGGCAGGAGTTTATTTTCAAGGGATTTGTGAGACAAAGAAGATTTGAACTGTGATTTTTGTCATGCCTCTTGAGCTCAAGAAAGGCATATTGCTGTGTCTGGCTCTGATGAACTGTATGAATAGCTGTTTGTTTAGCAAGCCATTATATGCATTGTTTTACAGTTAGCATTTCTTATCCTTTATTCATAGCCTCTTCTGTGCTCTCTTTCTTTGTGTCTTCTGTCTCTTGCTTTCTTCCCCCTCTTCAGCAGGCCTCCTATGCTGCCTCTTCTTTCTCTTCTGTCTCCTACTGTGTCCAGCAAACTAAAGTGCCCTTCACCCCCGAGGACACCGGTGCCACTCAGGGCCTCACTATGTCAGTCTCTAACTCCTTTCTCAACCGGCACAGCTCCTTTCCTGTGCATTCGGTGAGTTGCTCTCTGCACTTTAACACGTGTGTATTTGTGTCAGTGGAACGCGTGTGTACAAACTCTGCAAACTTATGCTCTCGGTTGCAGGTAAAGGTGAAGGTTCTTTTGGGGGCTTTTGAACTCATGTAGTAATCAGCCAGGTGAGAAACACTGTGTGTAAATCCTACTAAATGAAGCACGGGGGAGGTGTGGCTTTCATTACTTTATATACACGTCGGTATTGACATTTTTGGCAAGGGGCTGATGAAGGGGAGCTGGCCTGTGTGCCCAGGCACACTGCTTTGACCTACATGTTCCCCAGGCTGCACATTGGAGCTGCAGAGTCTTTTTGTTCCATTGCATAATGTCAGTGACGTTGATGAGTCGATTAAAGGCTGCTGTGAGTCTGGCCTTTGGAGAAATAACAAGATGCTGTCCCCAAAATACATGGATTTAGTGAGATGTATGGAACAGTGGCTGCAGCTCCTTAATTTTTTTTTCTAGAAAATGGCCTCTACCAGATCTTTCATCTAATATTTGATTGTCTGCTTCCCTTCACATCTCCATGGTCCCAGACAAGCTCAGTAAGCTTGTATGATATGCTGACAAATGAGCAGGGTTTTCTCTCCTACAGCACTTGCAAGCAGTCTGAAAAGAGAGCGGCGGGAAGAGATGAGAATAACTTCAATCTAAATAAGAATAGTCTTAGAGCATTGCTTAAATCTGTGATCAGCTGCTTAAATTAAATGGTAGTAATAACAAAGTATTAATATAATGAAATTAAATCTAACCATGGGATTCCCCCAGCTCATCAGTATGGGGCTCATTTGCATGTAAAACTATGTAGTTATGCTCTGATTGCCATGTGATGACAACTGAGAATAGACAGTTTTTTAAGTGTGACCTGGATGTTTAGTAAATTAGACTTCTTCCAGAGAAGCAATCATCAGACAAGACTTGAGAAAATTCAGAAGTGTACAATTAGCTTAATATTAAATGTTTGAAAATGGTATTCTCCCACTGTGCCATTGCTATCTTCCTGTTTCAACACTTACTCATTCTCTAAAACTCAGCGATAATTGTTGATCTGAAGAAGAAGAAAGTATTTAAGTACTTTACAAGTAGTGCTACTTCACAAGCAGTGAATTAGAGCTTTTGGCTTCCACTTGTGTGAAAGAGAGCAGTATCATAGTTTTGCTGCACCGGTGACAAGGCTGAGGTACGGAAAGGTTAGTGCTTGCATGAATTTGTGGTAAACAGTTTTAAAATTTGAAGTAATGCAAAAGTTCTGAATTGTACAGCTCTCTTGTTTGATAGTGATCCTTGCAAGCAAAACACAGAGCTGTAAGACTAGGTAAAAGCACTTGACTATTTTTGTTTTAATTGAGAGGCTATAAATATGATACTATAATGTTCTAAAAATATGTGGGCACTTTCATTTAAAAAAAGTGTCCTGGTTGGGTTAAATGGTTACTACCTACTTAATTGTTCTGGCCTGTTCTCATCTTGCTTTGAACTACATTATTGTGAGTATATCATTTTATGAAATGTTAAAACTTCATTAAAAAATCCTTACTCATTTTTGCAGGGATTTGGTGAGGGGAAAATAAATGGCTGGAGCATGAGGAACAATGAGAACAATTAGGCAGTGCACTGTCAAATGCACAAAGGAAATAAGCTGAATTAAAAATGGTGATTTATCCATTAATGCCTTTAAATTATGATAATCTCATAGTTGCTCATGACTTTAGCTGGTCTATTTTTTCACAGGCAAAAATGAGATTTTTCACTATGACAGTGTCTCTTTGTCTCCGAGCTGCAAAATACCGATGTCCTTACATGCATCATAGCTGACCCATGTAATACCATAACCATGGTTTATCCCATTTTCCCTATCCCTAATAAGACAGAGATGAGAAACAGCTGTCAAGGTTTGGATCATTCCCAGGGTGACACCGTGCATTTCAGCACTAAGAAGGACCAGAGCCCCTCTTGCAATCTGCTCCCAAGTATTGGCTGGAAAGACGGTGCAGCGTCACGCGAGGCATGCCGCGAGCTGCACCATCAACACTTTTAAGCACATAGCTCTGCCTCTTTTATCCTCTTTATAATTTTTAACTCTCTTGCCAAAGAAAGGCCACTCAAGTGAGCACTGCGGTGAACAAAAAACCTCTTGAAAAATGAGCCGTAGCTTTCCACCAGCCCCAGCACAGGAGTTAATGCTAGGGAGAGCACACCTTTCGCATACCAGCCAGCTGAGGAGTTGGCCTCCTGTGTACCCAGATACAAGTGGTGATTATCGAATCTCTTAAAATGATATGTCTCCTACATTAATCGTTATCCGTTCCATACAGGAAGCAAAAACCTCCTTAGATCAATACCAGGAAGTCAGAGCTGATAAATGAAATGGCTGTCCATTGACCCAATGTGAGCAATGCATTGCAGGTTTCCCAAGCGTAGCCAATTTCCAGAAAGTGCCCCGTGCTTTTTTCCTTCCCTGGAGGCTGGCCTGGGGTGGACAGCAGGAGTCAATCCCAGAGGGAAGACCTGGCCCTGTACCCATCTGTTCACATGCAGGCAGAGGAAAGCTGAGCCTACACCATGTTTTGTATGTTAGCCCATCAGCTCTGTGCTCCCGGTGAAGGACTAGCACCTTACTACTGATTTAAGGGGCTTAAAAAGACTGTTTTCAGACAGTGTTTTGAAGCAAAAAAGAGGTGAAGTTGTTCAGAGCATCTTTACTCTTCTGATTTTTAGTGTATGAATTTATTTTCTAGAACCCTGACTTTTTTCTTTCCAATCAGCGCTGCAGATGCTGCTACAGTCCAGAAGCCGCTACTGCTCTGTCAACCCACTAATCGCGCTTTTCCCTTCTTTGCAGGAAATTGTGTCAGAGGTAATAGCTTTTACTGGATAGAGGCAGATCTTGAGCAACTGGATCAAACCTCGTAGGTTTGGCAAGTTGAGCCTGTTTTTTAACCGAGTCTGATTCGCGTCTAGCCTCTGTGCCAGCAAGGGTCGTGTTTGTAGCATGGGCTGATATTTTAAGGGATGGCAGCATCATATTCCCCATCCCATGTACAGCTAAGCCGTTAAATCCCATATCAGGGGGACAACTGGATTGTACTGTCAAGAGCCATTTTAGGGATTCCCATCTCTTTTGAAAGGGCTTTCTGTTGCTAAACAGTGGGGAAGGAGGGATGCAGTAATAAATCATCCTCCTTGGTAATTGTTGAAAGTGTTTTTTCTCTAGCTGATCACCTCCCTCCCTTCTTCTTGTGAAGACAGAGATACTGTCCTTTGGTTTATTAACGCCTTGTGCTGTTTGACTGGAAGTGGGTGGGCAGGTATCTGAACGGCAGGAATCAAATCTTGAAATCTCGTTACTTCCTGGCAGCTGGGGAACTCTGTGCTGATAGAGGAAGTCAGTCCAGTGACAAGCTCTACTGCTATCCATCCACATATTTTCCAGCAAAGACTGCAGAAAGTCGGTTACAACTAGGAAGCTTTTCCTCGCTGAAACAAGGAACGCAGTTGTTTCTCCGAGGGTTGTACGTGCCATTAGTGGAAATTTGGCTGCATCCTGCACTATGGAGAAATAACCGCCCTTTCTCAAAATGCTGTTTTTTCTTATGTTTTCTTTTTAATTAAGAAACATTTCCAGCAATTTTCCAGAAACCAAATTGGCTGTTGGATTCCAGCAGAAGGCGCAAGTGATTTCCTTATGAAAGCTCCAGTTCAGTGTTTCTGTTGTCACTTGTTCCCACCATTCTTGAGCAAATTGAACAAGCGCACAGAAAATTCACAGCAACTGTTTTTCTTTCTTGTGTGTGTGCTAATGTATGTTCAGGAAAAGGAGGGTCAGATAAGTGTTTAAAGACGCGCGCCATGCAGACATGTGCTTCGCATGTTTTCCCTGCCTTGTTCCTGTTTGTGTAGCTCACTTCCAACTCACTCTGCAACACACGCCGCAGCTCTGGCTCTCAGCAGAGGCCGAGCTGTTTTGATGCATATGGTGGTCCAGTGGTGGAAGCCAGGGTCAAACTGGGACTGGGAGATCATAGCGTGTGAGTTCGTTTCTGTCCTAAGCAGGGTTTGGCTCCTTAGTTTGGAGCAGAAGGAAGGGGAAAAAAAGATATGCATCCATTTAACCAGCTGCTGAGGTCTAGGTATTGTTTTGCCTTTCCTGTTTAGCGTTCCTTCTGCGTTTGTGTTCATTTCCACTGCCCATGGCAGGCCTGGATGGTGGTGTTGATAGTGCTGTTGCATGCTGGCATCACTGAATCCTGCTTCTGAGAACCACTTCCTCCAGTGGTTTATACATTTTTCTTGCAGTTGGAGAACTACTTGTCTCGGTGCAGGTCTCTCTAAACAGTCCCCTATTGACTTCATAGTTCACGTTTTTTGTGTGACTAACTTTTTAGGAGCCTTGTCTTTGTCTTCAGGCTCTGCCTTTTAAAGATCTGCTTGCTAGATATGGTGGTGTTATCTATAAGCTAAACAAGAGTTGATGCTATAGGTGGGATCAGATTCAATTCTCCCGATAGTTTCAAAAGAGAGGTGCGTGATAGCATGGTTAATAAATCTTACAAATGTTTTCTTCCCCCCATCCCACCCCCTTATTTTTTTGTTGCAAAGATGTACAAGAATCCCTCTCATTTAAGGACAAGTTTGGATTTTGTATTTTCTTGTGCAGAAGCTGGGAGACCCTTTCCCAAGGGAACAGCAAGCCCCATCCATCCATCTGCTATGCTAACCGTCACTTAAAAACACGGAGGTCAGCTGTGCAGCCAGGTCAGAGGCTTTGCTGAGAAACATTCAAGCATGAGGAGTTGCTGCCTTTCCTGTGGCAGTGCTTGAAGCCATTCTGTTGGCAGCTTGTGTTTCCAGCCATTCATTGTAGGAGCATTTCCTTCCTCATTAGCAAAAGTACCTGGAAGCCCAGCATTGTGTCATGAGATAGGAAGTCTTTTCCAATAGTTGTCTATGCAATTATATTCCGAGGGTGTAGCAGTTTTGTACAGCACCCCGTATTTTGTGAACATAGTTCTCTACTGTTAGAATTTGGGCATCCAGTTCTGGCACGTTGCCCACATTGCTCTCTTAATAGCATTAACAGAGGAGATCTAAAAGATTGATCCTTTCCTCTGATAGCTTCATGTTTTGGAAATCTGATGCTCTATCTGATCTGGGAGTGTCTGGCAGGGTCGCAGATTAATTTGGCAGAAGTAGTCTGTAGGGTAACTGAGAAGGCTGTGCTTAAAAGGTAAAGACTGTGTCTGCTGATGATGCAGATGCTCTGACAGCCATATAATTGAATTCAACTTTGAATTTAGGATGGAGGCTGCTGTTACTCACAACCAGTGACTCCCTGCATATAAACACCCTGTTTCCCTGTTACTTGTGGTCAGCCATGCCTAGTGAACGTAGAGTGTCACTCGTGAAGTAAGTTTTCTCTTAGAGTGCTTATCCCCTGCCATTTAAGCCAAATATACGGTCGTAATGTCATTGACCTTTGGGACATCCTGTAACACTGCTGCTGATGATGGAAAGCTCTTCTAAAATATTGACTGTTGCAAAAAATCAAAAGCAGCGAAACATTGAAAACATTGAAAGATGCCATCTCTGGAAGGACCTCTGTGTCATGGTGTGTGGTAAACATTCAGGTCCAGGCATGTTAGCTTCCTGCAGTTCCCAGGAGACGAGATTGCTCCAAGCTCAAAGCATGCTTTGTGGAAATACTTCCTGTGTGGCAGATAGGTGGTTTTGGTTTTTTTTTTAAATCCACTTTACTGGTGAGAGGAGAGGGATCTCCCTCTTCTCCCTGTGCTGGCCATTTGCCATCGTAGGTCAGCATCACTCATGCTGGGAGACCATCTTCTGGTCCTGTGGTGGGAGCCTGGCAGCATGGCTGGAGTTTGGATAGAGGAGAGCATCCTTTCTCAAAGGATCCAGTCGCACCTTGCTTTCTAGCTTTCCCAGAGATTACTTTGAAGCACTTCACTTAAAGCAAAGCCATGGAGTAGGAGGTTGTGTCAGTACAGCCATAACCAAGGCCTTACTGACCCTGCAAGAAACCTCTAAGAAGCAGATTAAAACAAGCACTGATTTGTTTCCAAGATAAACTCTTGCCTATGATTTCTAGGGGGAAGGACTAGAGAATGACTAGTTCGCTTGTGACAGTTATGTTGAATGGACTGTCCCCTCCCAAAAAAAGTATGTCCTTTAAAGGATGACAGGGCTTCCAAGAGGTGTACAACACCCAAACCCTGTGGAAGCTGTTGCAGCAATTCCTGCTGCAGCTGCTGTCTGGGCTGGGTCAGACTGGGGAGCAGCAGGAATGGGTGCCATATGGACATCATCTCCACCGCAGGGTGTTTTTTTCCCCTTTAAAAGTATGCTTCATTCTTGGCTCTTGTCCCAGCACGGCTGCATAGCTGGAATTCCAGAGCTGCTTGCAGGCTCCAGAGGAAGGAGGGGGCTCCCTGGCTTGCTTTCTACAAGATGCAACTTTACAACAAGATTGGAAGGCGAGAGCAGCGTGGCTAATTAATGCCAGCACACCAAAGGCTTCTCTGCACTGTTCCCTTTGTTAACAACATGCTGAGAGCATGTCTGCCTCGTTAAATGATTGTTCATAGATCACATAATGAAGATTAATGCATTTGCCTGGATACCTGGGCCTTAAACCGGCATTTTCAACACATCTCATGCCAAGATATTGTTTTGAAAGGTGTATTGATGAGGCCGAGGAGAGATGAATGTATAGTGATTGTCAGTGGTAATGTATCTGCATTCAAACTTCTAAAATTTATGCAATGTTACTTTACATTTAGGTCTAAATTGCCTTTGAATTGGGATTAATGTCTCTGAAACTATGCAAGGCAGAAGCTGTGCAAATGTTCCTGCCCCAGAAGCAGTAATTCATCTCCCCAGGCTGCTAGCTCAGCCTGCAGGCAGTGTACCAGGCAGCATCTCAGCTGCTGAGCCTCCCGGCTGGCATTTGGCCTGAACTAACCCTGCCAGCACCATCACACAGCATGAGAACTTCGCAGGATGCTGCCTGTCCCAGAGTGACTTGATTGAGGACAGCAATTTCCTTTCACTGGTGCCCTGCATGAGCTCCACCGCTGCTTTGCAAAAGCCTGGCTTTTTCTCTGGGTTCGGCGGGTCAGAGACAAAAACCCTTGGGACTCCTCGGTGGAAGATGTCCATCAACTACAAAGTGAAGGATAGCATATGCCACCTGTCTCATGTGGGTGCAGGAAGCCCAGCTCTAGGGGAGCTGGCACATAGGTTCTGTTTGAGCAAGTTATTTCCTTTGCTGGAACAGAGGATCTTGTTATGGGGACAGCAGTTTGTTGAGTGCCTTCTTGAGCCATTGCAGCAGTGGTTGGTAGGAGTACATGTTCTCCATCTGTTTTGCTCCTTTTCTTTTTTTGGGGTCTAGCCTGGGACTTGGGGCGATAGTTGGCATATTAGCACTGGTGAGATCATGAAATACCAGGGAGACGGGGCAGGCATAATGAATGTGCTGAGCCAAGATGATGTCATGAGCCTGGCGTCTTACGAGGGATTTAGTGTTTTGTGCCATGCAAGTGAAAATGAATAAATGTAGAGCATTTATCCAAGCAGAAAGTAAATACAGAGATTAGACTTGTCATTGTTACTGAGGCAGCACCAAAAGCTGACAGTGGCCCTGGAGCCAGGGCTGCTCATCCGGAAAGAAACGGGCAGGAAGAGAGAGGAGCCTGCCCTAGAGCCAGTCTCCTTTTAGCCACAGGCATGTGGTAGGGATTTGCATTTTAATTATTTTTCAGTAGTCTTTTAAGCTCTCTTTCTAAAGCATCTCCCTCTGCTCCTCCGTATTATGGCCTGCAATTTGTTTTGGGCCCCGAGAATGCACCCAGAGCACTGCCGGACTCCATGCACAGCGGAGGGCAACCACTCGAGGATTAAGGTGGTGGAAGGTAAAGTCTAGCCATTGACCTTTACGTTTCCTTTCCTTTGTAGTGGAAGAGCTTTTTTTTGCCCAGGCTTCTGGCCCAAGGCTGTTCTCAGTTTAGATTTTTAAGCTCACATCTTTCCTGGTAGAAAAAAATACCACTGCTGAACTGGATGCTGCTGCTGCGGCTCAGGTGACAGACTAAGCTTTGCTTTTTATCCCCCGCTCAACTCTCCTTAGAAAATGTACCCTGAATTCTCCAATTTGTGCCTTTTGTTTCCCCTTCTCCTTTTTACATCACAGCAGTGTCACTTTTCAGTCTGATTTGAGCAAGTTGTGTCTCTGCTTCTTGAGAGCTCTGTAACGCACCATCCTTCTGCGGCAGATCACTCACAAGCAACTGCCACAGCTTCGTTTCAGTGTGGGTTTTGGGTTTTTGGGGTTTTTTTTGGGTGATGTGATTCTTCCTTTGGTTCACTTGGCTACAACACAGACCTTGCTAGTGGTTGAGCTCTACAGGTTTTAAAATAAACTCCTCTCCAGCAGGTTTAGCGTTATTGGGTTTTGGTTGGTTGGTTTTTTTTTTTCCTTTTGATGGGTGTCAGCTTTGTTTTGGACTTACCCTGATGGCAAATCTTAGTAGCACCAGATGTTAAAAGACAGAGGGTTGCTCTTGTTTTTCTTGGCACAATATGTTCCCACTGCACCCTGTTTAATATTATCTGAACAGTAATCTGATTATTAGGAGAGATAGTGACATAAAGCTTTACGCAGATGATCTCTTTTCATCTCTTCAGCTGACTCTTCAAGGCACTCCATTAAAGGATCGGTTTGATAAGGAATTCATCGCTCCTGAGGGCAATTATCATTTTTGCTCCCTATGTTTCTCAAATGGGAAGGAGTAGCAGTGTAATCTCCTTTATCCTTCAGTGTAACTTTGAAGACAGTATCCAGCCACTCCTCCCTGGGAGCTGTGTGTTCTGGAACAGACTTGACACAGTAGCTGTTAAATTACAGGGCTGGAGCAAACGGCATCTTAATTTGGATCCTGTGGAAAATCCCAGAAAAGCAATAAGCACTTGGAGTACTTTTCTCTATCTAGATATTTCTAGCATGCTCACAGTTGTGGTTTCTGTATGCCTTTGCATCCTTTCATCCACTCGAGGGATATTCAGGCTGCACTTTGTCATTAACAGTACTGAGATATCCAGGCTTTCTCCATCCCTAGCAAAGGCTGGATACCTGCAGGTAAACACCCAGATGCCCGCCTTCCCCTCTGTGAGATGAGCAGCCCAGCTGCTGTTTGTGCAAGAACTTGCCTCTCCGTGAAAAAACTGGCTGACGTGTCGCAGGTAGCGATTCCTGCTCTAGCGTGTGGATGATAAAATGGTGCTGCCTCTGTCAGAGAGGTGCCTGTGTTAGAAATGCCTTGTGCTGTCACTGCTACGCTACTGCTGATCTAATTACTTTTTCTTTTGTCTGTCTCTTTCCTTTCCCCATCTTCCTTGTTTTTGTGTTGTATGTCTCTGCGTCCTGTAGTACAAATCTGTGTTTAGGTCCTACTCCCAGGACTTTGTGCCTCACAACCAAGTCTCCATACCTCCTTTCCTCTCTTCTACCTCCTCCTCCTGCTCCACCCCACCTTTTCCGCCCGTCCATCCATCTCAGAGCTCTGTCCTAGCTGTGCCTGCCGCAGCCAGCCAGTCACCCAGCACTGTGGATGTGCCAAACTCCTCTTCTCAGGAGAGCAGCTTTAACGGGAATGCTCCTGTCTGCCTTCCTTCTGAAACCTCTTTCACTGATTCTCTTCAGACGCCTTCGGTGAGACTATTCAAAGAGCTAATGCACCTTAACACAGGGCTGGGTTTTGATTTGTTTGGTTTTTGTTTTGGTTTGGTTTGGGGTTTTTTTTTTTTTTTCTTTTTTTAAGAAAATGTCTCTTGTGTTAATACATGCTTAATGTGATCTGGTTTCCAAACGTGTGTGAATTGCAGAGAGGTAATTTCGTATAAAAATGGTGGCTAGAAAAAGTTAACAACCTCAGCAGGTTTGAGAAAACGTTAGCAAATATGTGGGAAACACGGAGTGTCAAATGCTGGTGAAGGGGAGAAGAGAAGTTGCTGTAGCCTCCTGCAGTTGTAATACAAAGATGAGGAAGGTAAAGGTGTGTTTTGTGAAGTTGGTGGTTTCTAAACACGGGCTCCTAATAGTGGTTCGCATCCTGCAGTTGCTGCCATGGCAGGATTTGGCGATTGCTGCCCTGCTCCATCCGAAGTCACTGGAGAGCCCCAGGAGCAGTGGGTGCAGTCCAGCTCTGTCTCTCCTGTGCATAAACCTGTTGCTCTCTCCAGGCTCCTGCTCTTTCCATTTACCAGCAGCCCTAGCTGTGCGCTTGATGGCAGTGCACGTTGGTGCCAAGCATCGCGTGTTGGTGAAGTTAGACTAACACAGTTCCCACACTGATACAGCACTACTAGTTTAAGGTCCGAGATCAGTTTTGCAGATCACTTGGCAGGTTTGTGCATTACAGCTACTTTTTTAAATACCTCGTTTTCAAGGCAGTTCCTCTTTTGTTTGCTGCAAAGCCTAGAGTTGTTGGGGTTAGAGCTGTCAGCACAGTGCATGGTAGTGCTGCCTCTTCACAAAGTTTGGAAGAGGGACACACATTGCAGAGTAAATGATCAGGTTTCCACACTTTGGACCTGACCTTGCTGTTGCATCTTCCTTGCTTTAGGTCCTTGTTACAGCCCAGAAGCCCTCAAATTTGGTTTAGTTGGGCATGATGGCTCTAGTCTGTGCTTGTAGCATAGTTTGGGAGACACATTTGATACCCTCTGGGCTGCAGGGCTGATCTGTGTTCAGCAGCAGGACTACAGCGTGGGTAGGACAGGCACTTGTGTGTCAAGCTCTGAATGCTCAGGTTCCGTAACCTTGAAATCTGCACGTGCATATTGCCCCTTCGCAGTCTCACTTGGAGTCCATGGGAGCTCTTGCAAAGCAGTGCCTGCTGCTGTCCTGCTGCAGCTCAGGGCCTTTGGGATGGTCCTCAAGAACCAGAAAATAATTACCTCCAGGAAGGTCCAGCCTCGGTGGCTGGGTTGGCTGCTGAGCCAGAGGAAGGGCTCCCAGTTAGGTGGCAGCAGCCGCCAAGAGCACTTCTCCTCCCAGCCTGTGGGCGCGTTCACTCACTAACGTTAAGTGCTGGCGGGAGGCACCATCACATATTTCCTTTCATCCTGTCTCCCTTAGAGTGAAAACGCCAGTGAGGAGGCTGGTGAGGGTGAATACGTCAATCTGTATTCCTCTGGCCAGAGCAACGGGGAACTCCCTCGCTCTGAAGGAGTAAGTAACCTGGAGAGGGCCGGACACCGGGAAGGGGCTGCCTGGTGCATGCTGATTTCATGCCAGGGCTGACGCGCTTGGCACCGGCCTCTTCTGCACACCGTGGAGCTCCTGTGTCCTTCCTGCTGCCCTGGCTCCCTTGCTGGCTGTCCCTCTGCTTGCCCACTCCTGGCTTGCAGGCTTGGGTGGCCTCCCGGTCTGGGTGGAGAGCAGGCAATGCTTTCAGGGTCGCGGTGAGCCCTGGCAGGAGGTAGGGACGGCTTTTCCTGCCGTGCTGTTTCGTTTGTGCTTCGCTGTCTGTTTGGAGCTGCTTGCGTGAGGTTCCCTTCCAGAAAGCTGCACCCCGACCAGCGCCATCCTGGGGCCATGTCTATTCTTGTAACTGCTTTGGCTTCCCTTTTTTAATACAGAAAGCCATGTGCTCTAAATTTTTTCTTTTCCTTCACCGTTTAGATACAAAGTAAGTGATTGATTTAGCATTGTAATCACACGCTGTTTCTTCCTTTACTCAAGCCTCGTATCTGAGATATTTCCTAGAGGAGACAGGGCGTTTTCCATTGCAGGGAGGTACCGTCTTCCTGTTGGGTCATAGGAAACAGCGGCAGAGGTCGGTAGCGATCTTTTTGCCTGCCCTCGTCTTGGAAAGCACATCTCCTACAGGATGTCTCTGAGACCTTTATCCATGCTGGTATTAAATACATCAAGAGATAGTGCTCCCATCCCTTCCCTTCAAGAGACACATCTAGCCAGGCCCATCCTTTTGGGCAGCTGCGAACTGGTTCTCAACTTTGAAGCAAAGGGCTTTACAGATACAGTCTGGAAAAATTCAGCAGACACCAAGAAACCTCAACTCACCAGTGCATTTTCCAGACCGAATGGGTAGCGTGTAGGTGGTTTCAGTCAAGTCTGTTCAGTAGGTTGAATTTCCAAGTTTCAGTCTGCATGATATTAAATAATTCTGAACTCCAACATGGTTAGATTAATATTCCCATTTGCTATTCACGGGTATTTTTCTCCTTAATAAATGGCTGGATCTTTGCTTTGAGCTCTCTACCTGCTGTTCCATGCCGCAGGTTCAGATGGTTCTGCTTTTTTACATTAGCCTCATTTCCACAGCCATGAATGTGAAGTAGAAATGTTGCGTCATTGCATAACCTTTTCTGATGGGAGAGAAGGGAGGTAGGAACAGCAGTGTGCATCCACCCCCTAAGACAGGCTGGGTTTGGGGGCTCTGACTGGGAGGGGAACTGAAACTGGAGAGCTTAGAGCTGGCTGTGTCCCTTTTGATTAAAGCACATGGCAAGTGTGTTTCAACAGTAAGAGCTGGAGGTAAAAAAATAAGGTCGTTAGAGGGTTAAAATCCAAGGCAACAGCTGACTTGTGTTGTAACTTTCAGCATCATTTCACAATGTTAAAAGCAAACAGTACTAATTACACTAGTCTCCAGAGATGGTCCCAAATTTCCTGTCTAATTAACTTCTGTGTTTTCCTGGCATTTGGCGTTAACTTGCATCAATCTTTAACCGCTCTGTAGGAATTTACAGTAAAGGGCCATTTAGAGGCAGTCAGACTGTAAATGCAAGGCTAGCTGTGGTGTAGGACCCCATGTCATAACGAAAAACTTCCTTCTCTTCGCAGGAATCTCCCCCTGTCAAAGACAGCCACTCCAAAGACTCCACTTCAAACAGCAGTGCCATGGGGAAGGAAGGCAAAGATGGTGCTGAAAGGTGAGCCTGACTCCCCTGGTACTCCTGCTTCCCATCCTTGAAGGGTACGGAGTCTCTCCAACGCCCTGTTAGCCCTTTCCTCTATCAAACTGTCCTTGGGGCTGCCAGTTCTGCCCTCAACTGTCTCGATCTTCTCTAAACTTTAAGCCCACTTTTTTTGCACAACTGGTAAGCGGTGAGATCCTGCCAAACACGAAGGATCCCGGCAAGATGTTGTTACTTAACTCAGGGAGCCTGTAGGGATTAATGCAGCCTCCGTTAGCCACCCTAAGTCCATCTAATTGGCAATCCTGTCACTGACACTGGCTGTTCCCTTCTGCTTCTGGGGAAACGTGCAAAAAAAGTCTGTATCACTGCTGGGAAATAGTCTTCCAGAGGGGAATTTCTTCCTAACCCTGCTAGTTAGAGGCTGGCTGAGGCCCCGAAGCGGGAGGCTTTATATCCCTTCTAATGCTCTTAGCTATCATTTGTCTATGTAAATGAAGAGGTGCAGGCTGTAACAGATGGGCTTCAGGAGGAGAGGAGTGAGTGCTTCCCTGCTGCTTGAGATTTCTCTTCAACTGCATTTCTAAAGCAAAAATAGAGAGCAGCATTGTTTTGTGTGTGACAATCAACTTCCCTCCCCCATTTTCCTGCAGTTGGTTTGAGAGTTTTAATCCCTGCAGTGAAGGAGACAATGCAAGTGTGCTCTGCAGAGCTCACTATCTGCTGAAGGTACTGCCTGGTGCAGGGATTTTGGCCTGTGCCTGGGGAAAGCTATAAAGAACATGCGTAGGTTGTTTTGGTTTTGTATTTTTTAGGAATACAGGCGCAGGGGGCATGTGTCCAGGCACAGGAGTACCAGCCTTTGGGGTAGGAATACTAGAGTTGTGGATGTACACCAAAAAGTGGTCAGAGCTTTCTGCTCTACCTTCCTGCAAAAAGAGAGCCTGTCATCTCCCACTGTAGCAGCACAATGGGTCATGAGCTGACTCAGATATATACATGTAGAGTATGCTCAGTCTCTATACATTTGAGAAAGGGCTTAGATTTGTGTGCACTAGAAATTTGGTGGATTAAGGAGACATGGAAGCGTGTACTTATGCAGGGCATAGTAAAATCCTGTCTGCCAGAAATGGAGGCAGACAAGCGTTCAGGTCCTTAAGGTTCATCTTTCTGTTTTTCAAGAGATGCACAAAGCAACAGAATTAGAGCTAGACATTTGGGCTTGTTTGCAAAAGATTTACCTCCAGTCTGTCTGTGTACTTACTGTCATTTAATGAAGGTTCGTACACTGAGAGCTCAGGTGGACCCAGCATCTCCTCCCCAGGATGGGCAAATGACACTGATAGGTATTTGCCTTTTTCTTTTTTTTTTTTTTTTACAGACAGCAGCAGTCACCGGATGCTTTGGAATCATCACAGTTGGAGGAAGAGGTAGATGAGCTATCCCTTATCGACCACAGTGAAATTATGGCTAGATTAACACTGAAGCAAGAGGTACGTGCAGTCAGGGTTTGCTTTCATACTCTTTGGTTTTTGAAATCTGATTCTCTGTGTGCACAAGCAAGGCATCAGCTTCTATTTGATAGGAAAAACTAGGTTGCAGCAGAAGTGGTATGCAGCTTTATGTGTGCAGGCTGTTGTGAAAGTATGAGATGCTGGTACAGGCAGGGAGCATCAGCAATGAATGAGGGTTTAACAACATGTGAGATGTCTCTCTAAAAACCAGCTCATCTTGTGCCCTTTTCCCAGTCTGCTCCTTTCCACTCTTCAGCATGCTGCAGTCTGAAATAAAGCACCTGAAAGCTTGAGCGCAGTAAATCTGGGTGTGGGTTTATGGTGTTGGCCTTTCAATCTGAAGGCAGGCTTAGCAGATTTCCCAAGCAGGTCACTGTATTACTGATGTGGAAGAGCAGCCAAAGTAACTGTTCCTGTGTTTGAGAAATGGCTTTGTTTCTAGCCTTGGGTGCACTCCCAGACAGCTTTGCTCACTATGCTCTTGAACCAAGCTGTCTTTGACATGCAGCTTGAGGGAATATGCAGGCTTTTGAAGCTTTCAGACTGTCAGGGGGCTAGTCTGAAAAACAGAGAGAATGTATCATTTACTGGCACTTTAGGAGCGTTCTTTGGTCAGCTGAGATGTGCAGGAGAGAGTGAGAAGCTATTACTCATTCCTTAAGTAGGATTTCATGAGTCTTGCCAGAGGGTCACCTGAAAAATTCTCATCTTAGACGTAGCTGCTCCATGGCTATAATCCATGTTTTTTTCAGTGTTTTGCATATTGAAATGACAAAGACATTGCTAAGGGAAGCCAGACACGACTCCAGTCTCCTCTGCAGGAGTATTTCCTTTAAAAACAATTAAAAATCAGTGATTTCTGAACATTTGGGACTAGCAGATCTGTGTCAACCCTCAACTTCTCTTTGTTCTTTCTTTTCTTTACCGTCTACATGTTTGAAACGTTATAGAACTGCCACTGCGAGCCGTTTCCTGCAGCGTGGGAACCACTGGCTGAGTGATAGATCAGTTTTGCATATTTTTAGTTGTGAATTGCAGTAGCTAGAAGAAAGATGTTTTTAGAGAGTGGTAAGGCAGGGGTCAGGCAGTTAGCAGGACTGTTTTCTGCTCCCAGTTATTGAATCGCTTCAGGTGACCTCCAGCCAAATAGTTCCAAATTAGGGAATTAACTTGCTAGGTTTTGATGTTGCAGGAGCATGCAAGTTGAATGCATGACCTCTCACCCCACAGCCGCTGTGGTACGTGATCCCGCACTTTGAGACAGTTCACACAGTGTTACTTCTCTGTTAATGGTCTTCTGGGAGCATTTGGGAGTCTGGGACATTTCTGTTCATTCTTCTGTGGACAGAAGGTTCAGCTTTCACTGAGCCTCACAGCCTGGCCTTAAGGAGTCAGAGATCCCGAGTGAGCATCAGCCCAGATCCTCATCTGGGGCAGCAGATGCTTTATTCAAATTCCAGGATTAGCCCAGCACTGAAGACCATGTCCCAGCTTGTGCTGTGAGCAGTGCCAGGAACATTGCGTACTCTGCCAGTTGTTGAACCCCAGAGATGGTAAACCAGGCCGAAGGGAGCTTGGGCCATGCCTAACGTGTTTTTGTTATCATTGCAGGGAGATGATGGGCCAGATGTTCGTGGTGGATCTGGAGACATTTTGTTAGTGCATGCAACAGAAACCGACAGGAAAGGTACAGTGGATGCACCAAAACAGAGCTGTGGAGCACAGCCTGGCATGGCCTTTTGCTGCTTGTCTTCTGCGTCTCAGTAGTGTGCGCAGTCGCAATGCGACTGCAGGCAGCTGGGCCAGGGTGGAGGAGACAGCATTCGTGATCTTCTGAGTTGGGGGCTGGGGGGGGATTGTGCTTATCTTTGGTGAAACGCTGGTAAGCTGGATAAGCGCCTGTTCGTTCCGTTTAGCAGCAGGGATGGTTTTAACTCCTCATAGCCCTTGCCCAGATCTGGAAGGCGAGGCACGCCAGTGGAGTTGGTGACAGTGCTGTGTTGGTGTCTCCATACCTGCCAAGGTGAGCCACTGCCTTCTGCGAGTGCAGGCATGATCAGCTGGTTGTGGCATGGATCCTGTTTTCAGAGGTTGCCCTTTGAACTTCAGGGCAGTGGTGATGTAGGATTTGCTGGAGTGACTGTTGCATCAAAGTAGGAGAGGAGGGACGTCGGTTTGGGTCTAATGCAGTACCCATGGGCATTGGGCAAGCTGTCCAGGTGCTGGTCTGCTGACACCCCTTATTTTCAACTTACTGTGTCACTTCCTAGTCCAACTCTGTACTGCTTGCGTGCTGGTAGTCACCCAGACCAGTTCAGAGAGGGAATCCACAGTACAAGAAAGGAGATATGGGGGAGGAAAGGGGAGGTTAGCAACCCTTAGCTCTAGAGTTGTTAAAACCCCGCTTTATCTCTCCAAACCCAGTCACCACCCACATGAAGCAGCTCCTTCCCAAGACCTGTGGCAAAGACAGCCTTTGCAGTGTTTCTAGAGAGTGATTTTGAACCTGCCAAACACATTTGTGCTAATGGCCTTAACCAGAATTGATCTCCTTATCTCCTGGGTTGCAAGGCAAAATGCGCTAACCCGCTGAACCACTCAGCACTCATATTTTAGAGGTTTGATAGTTAAGGGGAAATATCTTTCATGTGCATTTTTAAATGGTAGGGGTTTTACTGTAGCATAAGGTGTTTACAATTACTTACCAGCACTGTTCAGCTAGCAAGAAAATTCTTCCCCTGACAGCTATGTTTCCGTATTTACATTGGGCATCAAATCCAGGCAGAAAGGACCAAAGTTAGGAACACGCTAGAGAGGAGGAGGCAACTGATTGGCACCAAGGCTAGATATGTATTTTTTAAAAAAATAGTCTAAATGAGATGGTGGAAATACCCCTTATAAAAATGCTGAAACTGGGATAGCGAAGCTCTGATTTACTCCTGCTGTTCTCAGGGACAAGCATGGCATTGGAAGAACTTCCCTACTGTTCCTGTTGAAAGACAGCTACTTGGTAAAGGGATGTGTGCTAGACCTCCAGTTTGTGAATGGGGAGCTCTGAGGGTGCTGCAAGCAGTGAGGTGAAAGCTGTGGAGAACCTCTCAAGACTAGGAAAAGCTAGAGCAGGATTTTAAATGCACAGCAGTGCGGATGGGGAGGGCGGCTGGGTGGAGGGAGCTCTCTGCACGGCACGTTTCTCAGCATAGTCACAGAGCTCAGCCTCACAGGCTCTGCCAAGCCGCTGTGCTGAACAGAGCACGAAGGAATTTGTGCTATGCTAACCCGATGTTTGGGTGACTGAGAGGGTTAATGAATTAAGCTTACAATGAGAAGAATTCAGGGCTTGTAAATCAATCAGCCAAACGGCACAGAGGGGTATAGTTAAGAGGCTTTCCTTTAAAGATGAATTTCTTGGCAGCTTCAAGTGCCAGAGCAGACCAGCTGTATTACCTCACGTTGCCTTTTGGGCAGATGGGAACCCAGAATAAATGTAACTCCACGCCCTGTTGCATGATGCCTCTTGTCCCTTTGAGTTTTCTAAAAGAGCTAAATGGAATAAGGGATAAAGAGAGACTTGTGGTCTTTAGGAATAAAATCCATGGTCAGTTAAGTGCTCACAGCCACACGCGCTTGCTGTGAGTGCAGGATTACAGCTGGTCGAGGCCTAGGACTCACCCCTGACATGGCCACCCAGCCTCTGGCTTTAGAGCTTATGTTTGATTGTTTTTAACCAAAAGGCAGCAGCGCTCTCTGATTTAAGAGCAGGAGGAAGCAGCATCTCTGTGAGGCTCCTGCCAAGAGAAACACCGCAGGTAGAGAGGCACTACTATCACGCCGTGCCCTGCTCTTTCCCACCCTCCACGCGCAATGGATGGATGTTACAGCGGATGGGTGTGGGGTGATCCCTGTCCTGGCTGAAACAAGCTTTGCATGTACAGCCTAGCCTGGGCAGGCACGGCAGAAGCTTCTTCTCCCCATCTGTGCTAACGAGGCTGCCAGCAGTTGCAGTGCACCGGGCAGGGGCAGTGTGCCATCCCACTGCACATTCTGCCTGCAGTGCTGTGTGGGTTTATACCAGGGCTAATAAGTTTCCAGTTTGACCACTGCTGTCCACAGTGGCCAAGCCTTGCCTGGGACTGCGAGTGTACTGCAGTCTTGACCTGAAATCTTCTTTCCCATTTGCGGTTTCTGCTTTTTCAAATTCCCTCCTTTGTTCCCATGATGATGGCCAAAGCCTTTGCAGTTCTGGGTCCTGTAGCACTCGCTGCTGCAGATCAATAAAACAAAAGCTGTCTGCGTGCACCACATCAGAGTCTGTATTGTGGCAGGGTCACGGTCATGGTAGCATCAGTTTTTGCTGTGCAATTTACTCTTCTTTTGGCTGAAAATAATCTTATATTTACACAGTCCTGGGGCAGATTTCCTGGAACGTAGCAAGGGCAGAGGGTATGCAGCACCGTATCATCATGTCGAAACACGCGTGTTCCTGATCGGGAGGGAAGAGTGACCATGTCTTTCTGCAGGGCTCTGTGCTGCCTAAGCAGTAAAGACAGAGAACAGGCACCCACCTCTCACCATCAGATCTTCTCTTTAAAGTATCCCCAAGGTCTAACCTACATTTTTCCTTGACCCGTTATTGAAAGTTCCTGTCCCACAAACAGGTGTTTTTCACTGACCCCTTTGGTGGTCACATAAGTGAAGCAGCAAGCCTGAGCGCTGCAAATGGGAGCCAGGCCAGCGGGGACAGGGCAGTTTCATTGTGCTCTTGTGCCGTAGGGTCCATCTGCTGGTCAGAAACAATAGCACAGCATTTCTGTAAAGTCCATTCATGTCAAAATGTGTCCATGTCCTCTTCCTGTAAGACCGGATTCAACCTTACAAGAAGCTTCCTTTTTTTGAAAGCAGCGTTGACTGAGGCCTTCTTGTCTTTCTCTGTAGATCTGGTGCTGTACTGTGAAGCCTTTCTGACTACATACAGAACATTTATTACCCCTGAAGAGCTCATCAAGAAGCTGCAGTACAGATATCCTTTTGCAGGAGTGGCAGTTCACCCCCACCAGGAATCAGATTCAAGCAGTCATCGTGGAGGGTGTTGGTGGCAAGTTGTTTGGTCAAAAGCCTGCTGACACCGTGGTCAGCAATAGACTTGCCCTGGAGCTGTCCCAGGCAGGACTTCCTTCACCTGTGCACACTGCAAATGGGAAATGCTGCTGGGCAGGTCCAGGCAGGGTGGAGTACTGGACCTGAGAGTAGTCTCCTGAGGGCCCTGGCAGCAGAGAAGAGCAGTTCAGGTTTTCTGTACATCAGCGGGGAATTGGTCGTTTGTTTGGGACATCTCATTTGTAGAATGGGGATCACGCTGCCTTCTGGAGTGGCCACGGGGATTGCCAGCTTGGGCAGGTGTAGTTTAATACTAGAGATAACTAAACCATCAAGACCTATTTCTTTCTTATACAAGAAATGCAGTTACAGAAGATAATGTCCTCTTGGCCTCCCCGTTCTGAACTGAGCTTGTAACTGCTAACAAGGCAAGGGCCCCTGTGTGGCAGGGTGAGCGTTAGCATTTCTGGCAGAGTATGGAAAAGGCTTCTTGTTGAGCACGCTGCCTGCAGGTACTTCCCCTTGGCTCTGTTCCCGTGGCTCCCTTCACTGTCAGCTGAGCAGGTCGGTGTCTCGGTTCAGGCAGTGCAAAGGCCTGGTGGGCTTTAGTCCTGTACACGCACGTCAAAGGGAGCCTGACGTCACCCTGTCCTGCGTCGCAGCTCATCACTGCCATCTGCAGCAGAGCTGCTGCTCCCCTTGCTCCTGCTGGGATCAGCGTGACCAAGGACACAGCAAATCTCACTGCAGAGCGGTTGTCAGTGAAAATACTGGCTGCGCCATTACTGCAGGCCCTTGTCAATACTTGACTTACTGATAACCTTTTTCTCTTTCCCTTTGTCCACTTGGCGGAAGCTTTTTCAACCTGTGCTGTCTCCCCTGCCACCATTCTCCTTGCAGCAAATTGGACAGTGAGGAGGGTAGAGGTGACATCTGAGATCTGTTGAGACCAGATGTCACAGACCAGTGGGGAAGGTCACAGTAGAGGAGTGCTGCTCATTAAATTCCACCTTAGAGAGAACAGTTTCAGGGTACACCTGCTCTTCTAGCATCAGTTCTGCAAGGTGTAAGTACCTTCTCACACCTCTGCTACCTGCATCTGGTGGCAGCTTATTACCATGTTAATTAGAGCCATATTGGTGTCCTTTATCTCCTGGAAACTGAACACCAGTTTCAGTGAAGACAGAATAGTAGCTGTTGTAATGTTCCTCAAGGCAGCTGTTAGTTGCACTGA
Source organism: Morus bassanus (assembly GCA_031468815.1). NCBI lineage: Eukaryota > Metazoa > Chordata > Aves > Suliformes > Sulidae > Morus > Morus bassanus. Next base: position 5,863,694 of record CM062586.1, read on the forward strand.
TGCTGGTCTGACCACACTAAGTTGATTCTTTAATTTGCAACCACATATGAGAAGTTTTGCCACTTCCCAGACACGTTTAAGAAGCGAGTCAGTAAGAACACCTTCTTCGTGCTGGTGAGAGTGGTGGATGAGCTGTGGTGAGTTGTCGTCTTCATTTCGGGATGGGAGATGCGGGGTCAGTAACAGCACAGAAGTCTGGCAGTTATGAAGATGTGCTGTTTAATCCTCATCTATGATGACAGCTGAAATCCCCTACCCTGACCTATAGTGCTGAACCCTCTTGTTGAGCAGGTTCTCGGCATGTCCGATCTCTGTCAGTGATTTTAAAATAACTAGTAAAAGGGGAATCTGTAAGAAAGGAAGAGCTGGGAAGGGGAGGAATTTCAGTCACTCAGTTCTGCTTGTGGGGAAGAGCAACAAGGGTCGGTACAGATACAAACTTTTTAGCTCAGAGTCATAGTTCTGATGCCTTCCCTGGGTTTTCCATCTTTCTCTCAGCTTAGTGGAGTTGACGGAGGAAATTCTTAAGCTGCTGATGGACCTGGTCTTCCGACTGGTCTGCAATGGGGAGCTAAGCCTCGCCAGAGTGTTACGCAAGAATATCCTTGATAAAGTGGATCAAAAGAAAATGCTGAGCTACGCCAATTCCATCAAACCTCTTGCAGCCCGTGGGGTGGCAGCCAGGTGAGGAAAGATGCACATAACTCTATCTTGGTCCTTTGAGAGACAGGGCATGCCTTTCTTGTGGACACAAGAGTTTTGTCAGTCCAAAATATAAGAAAGAGAAGAAAACAAGTCACATTTTCCGAGCCTTTAGACTTCTTCATTGTTTCCTACAGGCCAGGAACCCTGCATGATTTCCACAGTCATGAAATAGCCGAGCAGCTGACCCTCCTAGATGCCGAACTCTTCTATAAAATTGAGGTACAGGAGATGAGGATGGGGTAAGGGCAGTGGGAGGGATTCGAACATATACCCTCTGCAATCTCTGGTATTCCCTGCCAGCTCTCCAAGCACACCTGTTGCACTGTATGAGACAGCTGAACTTGTGTCAACGAGTGGCTGTGAACACAGGCTGCGACTGGGAGTCTTGAGGCAGAAATCCCATTTTAATGTGTGGTATTTTCCCACCCCTTTCCTCTTCTTCCTCGGCAGATCCCAGAAGTTTTGCTTTGGGCAAAGGAACAAAATGAAGAGAAGAGCCCCAACCTGACACAGTTCACAGAGCACTTTAATAACATGTCCTACTGGTAAGGAGCCCAGAACAACTGTGGCACTGAACTGTGTTTAGCCTCCAGTGCCCTACGAATATTCCAAATATTCCTTGCAGAGTTGGGTTCCCTTGTTACAAGTGGGATAACATATATTTTGGCGAGGAAATAGATGCAGGGCACTCCTCAAAGACCCCAGAGCACATGAGAAAGAAAATCAGGAGGGTTGTGGAGGGCACTGTAACCCATAGGAGTTATTGTCAGTGCCATTGAGCCCTTCAAACGAACATTCCCCTTGCAAATAAATACACTCTGTGGCGGGTTATTGCAGTCATCCTTGAAATTGTTCTATCTTTGTTGTGAATTAGAGTGCTCCATTTAAGTTGGAGGTATCATGAACTTCTTAGTTCATGTCAGCCCATCCTTATCAGTTATCAGTTTTTTAAATGAAACAAGAAGAAATCTGAGATCTGCTTAAGTGTGTTTGTCCTTTTTTTTTCTGTCTGTTCTTCCAGGGTCCGTTCAATAATTATGCTACAAGAGAAAGGCCAGGACCGAGAGAGGCTGCTCCTTAAATTTATAAAGATTATGAAGGTATCAGCTTGGTTCTTGCTGTGAATCATATACACTGATCCTTAAAGGAGCAGGGGAGTGGGACCTTCTGGTTGGTAGAGCTGTTTGATGCTAGAAGGGTTTTCAGATCTCTAGAGTAACTGCAATATTCTCCCTCTTCACAGCACTTACGAAAGCTGAATAATTTTAATTCCTATCTGGCCATTCTTTCTGCACTGGATTCTGCACCCATCCGAAGGCTGGAGTGGCAGAAACAAACGTCAGAGGTGAGGAGCAGCAAGGGCTGTCATCTTCAGGGGAAAAAGAGAATTGTTACGGTATGAAACAGCTGGGTGGTTTTAACAGCTCAGCAATGTCCCAGGGTGGGGGGATGGCAGATTACGCTCTCCAACGCGTATAATGCCACAGTGCTGGAAGACTGCAGCGTGGCTGGGCATTCTGACAGCTGCAGGAGTGCCAGAGCAGTCACGGGTGAGAACAGCCTCCTCCTCCTCCTCCTCCCTGCAAATTGAAGGCTTGGTGAGGCTGAAGGCAGTGAGGCTCTATGTATATGCACTCCGGGTCAGGCTGAGTAAATCAGTTGGAGGCTGTTTGCAGGATGGCATTAACTCCCTGGCCTGCATGGCTCTCTGTGGAGAGGTTACAAAGGAAATGGGTTTGCAGCAGTGGTGTCACCGTTGGCTTTGTGTTCCACCAGGGCCTGGCAGAGTACTGCACGCTGATTGACAGCTCCTCGTCCTTCCGTGCCTACCGAGCAGCTCTGGCTGACGTGGAGCCTCCCTGCATACCTTACCTGTGAGTTGGTAGTTTCTTTCCTCTGCCGTTACTTCTGCACATTCAGATGGTTCCTTCAAGGATTTCTCAGCAGCTTCCGCTCAGCTCAGCACTCGCCTTTTGCCCTACTTCTAGAATAAGATGGCAATGTGCCACATCAACCCACACACCCTCCCTGGAGCAATTTGTCCTGTAGCAGAGGAAAGCAGGGTGGCAGCTGTCTCTTTGTAAAGGCGGCTTTTGTGAATTGACTACGGCAAAGGAAAGATCAAGTGCCCGGATCTTTAGTTGATGCTTTTTAACTATATTTTCTTTGGGGTCTGTGTGCAGAAAGACAGATATTCCCATGAGGTGCAATGGATCCCACATCTTCAAGCTGCTGCTTGCTCCTCTGCAACAGCTCTGGTTCTGCTGGCTGGAAGAGCTGATAAATGAGGAGTCGGCCTTGTCAAACATGCTGCTTCATCCTGTTTCTAGATGAAAGGTTGAAGCCATTGCCCTTCTCCATAAGGGCCTTCTGGTCTAGATACCAGGTTTGCCCTGTAAAACTTCTGGTCTTGCTTTCTTCCATGGAAAGAGTTCTGCAGGAGGAGGTTGCACAGGTACTCGGCATCTCATCTAGCAGGGGACCACAGCAGGCCTGTGCGGAGACATGGCTGAGCAGAGGCAGAGGGAGGAAGGGAGCGCAGACCCCTTTGATAGCAAAACCTCAACTTGAGGGAAACCCTCTTGCATAAAACTGGAAGGAAGGTTTAACCCCTGGCAGACACTTCCCATTGCAACCTTCTTCCAGCCTGGTCCTTCTTTTCATGAAGGGTGAAAGAGCAACCTCAGGACCCTTAGTGTGACATGAGTGCCTCGCCTCAGAGGTCCCTCAGCTGTGCATGGTGGGCACCTTGCACCTGAACACCTTTGGATCTGCTGCTGGGGGGGACGTTTCCCTCTAGTTTAAAGTTGCAATGCTGATGGTGGCAGCAGCAGGAGGCTGTTAGATTGCCTGTGGCTGCCTTTTGGCTGGCTGTCCTGCCCCTGTGTGACTAACCTCTGTATTGTTTGCCTACTCCCTGGCCTGCTGCCCCTTTCTCTCTTTCAGAGGCCTGATTCTGCAGGACCTGACCTTTGTTCATCTGGGAAACCCTGATTACATTGACAGCAAAGTGAACTTTTCCAAGCGCTGGCAGCAGTTTAACATCCTGGACAGCATGAGGTGCTTCCAACAAGTGTAAGTGCAGCAACAGGAGGGTCAGAGCTGGCTTCGAGGCACCACGGTGGGGATTGCTCTGGGGGGTCGTGGCTGGGGCACGGGAGCCCCCATGGAAGGGGAAGGGAGTCTAAGGTCAAAGCATCGTGATGGAGATGTAAGGAGACCTGGGAATGACAGGGCTCTGGTCATGGTCTCCTTCGCTCTCTAGGTTAGCTATGACTAAAAGTTGTGAAGACATTTTTCCTATATTAATTTTGAGATCCAGTGCAGTAAAGTTTTGCCACCACTCTTTCAGACAATGGTTTTTCCTCCAGGTTTCACTGTTGCTGGTTCCTATGTTCTCTAGGTCATGGGAGGGTTTTCTTCAATGCTGTCTGCTGATTTCAATGTGATGGGGTCTGGGTTTTTTTCCCCAATTCAGTGATGGGCACGATGGTTTTTCCCCTTTTTGGTGTCACACCACAGTCACGAGTATTGCACTCAGGTAATGCAGACACCACAGCGCTAGATGTCCCTTAGAGCAGGGCAGGGGTGGCTTGAAGTTGGGAGAGGTCCCCAGGTAGCCCTTGTTTAACTGCCACCCTACTTTGTGGTTTTCCAGACATTACGACATCAAAAGAAACGATGACATAGTGTCATTCTTCAACGATTTCAGCGACCACCTGGCTGAGGAGGCCTTGTGGGAACTGTCCCTCAAAATCAAACCTCGGAACATTACGAGGCGGAAAACAGACCGAGAAGAGAAAACCTAGGAGGAGGGGTTGTGCGAGCGAGGAGAATTGCTCCGCAGACGCACCGAGGGCAGCTATGAGACTGGAGTTCAGTGTTTGTACCTGTTACTGGATGACGCACCCTCCCTCCCAGCTGGCAGCGATCCCTGGGTGTGTGAATGTCGCGCTCTCGCAGCAGGCGAGGTGACCGCACGCGTCAGCCGCAAAGGGCAGAGATCAGCCAGTGCTCGCTGCACTCGCCCTCCTCCTCCCGTCCCTCTGTGCCATGAATCAGCTTTAAACCCGGGGAGAGAGCTTTGTGGAAGGAGAGTTCCATGCAAGCGTGTTCCTGGTTTGCTGGCCGATTGCATCCGGGAATACCCGGGCTTTTGCTTTCATCCACGAAGGAGGGTCAGCAAGAGCTCAGCACTCACAAACTTGTCTCCAGAGTGGTGTTCAGCAGGCAACAGCCGTGGAAGCCAAGGGTTTGAGTCTCCCCTGCAATGCCACCTCGAAACGTGTTTGTCCCTAGGAGATGAGGATGAGAGTCTCCCGCTGCCTGCCAGAGGAGCTCTGCTTTCAGAGAGCTGCTTGTGTTTACAGGGGTCTTCGGTTTACCCCAGATCTCTCGCGCCTTCTTCATGGGAGGAAGGCACTGGTCGTAGATACGGAAGAGGCACTGAAAATGTGGGCAGGGACCCGCCATCTCCAGTCATCGTATCCCCCTCCTCCTCTCAGATCTCGTTATTTAAGCGACAGTAATCCCTCCGAACCCTGGAAATATGGACTACCCAAGGTACTGTGGTTCACTTGTCCTGTGAACCCGTATCTGTTAGCGATGGTACTAGCTTTTGCACAGTAAAGGCCGTAGTATATGAGTCTGTAAATATTAGTATTTAGAATCCACTGAGGATTTTTTGATGCATGTTTGAATACCGATGGGTTTATAGGAAAACAAGAAAAGTGCAAAACAGTGTGTATAAAATTCACAGCCAGTGACAATGTCGTTCCAAGTGCTGGAAGAAAGGCTCGGGGCAGCCGCGTGGGCGCTGGCTGCGGAGCAGGTGCGGGAGCCGGGCAAAGGAGCCAGCGGGTCCGTTTCTGGGGTTGGAAATGGGAACTGGGAAGAAGCCCTGTGCCCGACCGAGCCGCCCCAGCCCCTCCACCCCACTCCTCTCTCCTCTCACTGTTGCCAAATGTTTTTTTCAGGGGGTCCCCATCTGGCTGACCCTTGGTGCTGTGCTTTGTGATCCGCGCTTTGGCAAGAGCCCCGGCAGGTCCCCGACCCCAGTCCTGCCGTGCTGGAGCCAGCAGGGCAGGGGCAGCCCGGCATGGAGGAGTGAAGGGGGGGTCTCATTTCCCACACACGCAGCGTTAACCCCTGTCTGTTTGGTGTGCCTTATTCAGCCCCTCTGTCCCCTCACCGTGTCCCGTCCCCCCCTGGGGCATCCTCACCAGTGCAGCCCCAGCTAGGCCATTTCACATCCCTCCTCTCTGTCCTCATCCGATGGTTTACAGCGTGGATCGTGGGTTTGAGCATATGCTGTAGGTTTTAGCAGCTTTGCAAGGCCTTTCACAGCACCATGTCGCATGGTCACAGGTTTTTACAGAGTTCTGTCTAACAAAATCCTGCGGTTTTAGAGCAGCAGCTCACAAGGAATGCAGACGGGGTGTTTTGCAGAGCATCCTTAACTTATTTCTCAATAGCAGCTCCGTGTTTGCTAAAGCCTCTGTTTATTCTGGGTGAATCAGAGTTGCAAGCACTTCCTTCTACAAAGTGACTTCAAAGTCTTAGCCAGGTCCCTGCAGATGGCAGCTCTGCCTGACGGGCGGCAGGAGGGAGTGACAGTGGCGTTGCCCCGTTCAGAGGATTGTACCCAGCTCCATTATTTTCCTGAAGATTTAGGCAGCAGACTCACACAGCAGCCAAATGCTGAAGCGCAGAGGGACCGCCCTGCCTGTGAGGGCATCTTCTGGGGGAGGAGAGCCTGGGGTCCAACACCGGTCCATGCTGCACAACCCCAGAGTGGGAGGAGCGGGGATCTTCCTGTGCTGAAAAGTGGCATCTGAGCCAGAACACTTCAAAACCAGTTTATTTTTATGGCAGTAAGGGCATTGGTGCCGTGTGGTGTGTCTGGTCGAGGCTTTGCAATCCCCGAAGGCTTCCCAGCCTTCCACGCAGGAAATAATGCTTGTATTTTCCTTTGTAAATGAGATTTTTTTAAATAACTCTGACATGGCAAGACTGTGAAAAGGCAAATAACACCCTGTGTCTGGCGCAGGCTTCCCCCCGGCCGGCTCCGAGCACCTCCTTCGGACGGTGTGCTGTGGCCTAGGCTGTTTCTAGGAGTGTCATGTGTGGTGGTAGCTCTAAAACCGCAGCCCATCGCTCTGCTTTCCGCGTGCGGCTCTGGGGGTGCAGCGTTCGTGGCTGGGGTTCGATGCCACGGAGGGACAGGAGGGTGCACCTCGTCGTCAGCCCTGCCGGGATGCTCACCTCCTCTCGCTGGCAAGTGGGAGCTGTTTCCAGGTTCTTCCCTATGCTTGAAACCACAAGCCCTCTTAGTGCCAAAGGGGGGGGTCTCGCTCTCCACCCTCCGCTGGCTTCCCCGAAAGCCGGAGCCTCAGCCGGTGGCGGGGGGATGAGAGGTCTGCGCGCCCGCAGCACCTCGTCCAGCACGGTGGGGCCGAGCCCCCTCCCGCATTTCCTCTCCCCCTTCTCCCCTTTGCAGCCATCTACAGCCAAGCGGGATGTCCTGACCTCAGCTCCTGGCTCGTGTCCCAGCCTCAGGCCAGGCTCGCTGGGCTGGAGGGACCCTAAAGAAGGGTCTCCTTGCCCAGAGCAGCTTCAGGTTTGGTGACCAGAGACACCCCCCCCTCCGCCCCCAGGAGCAGCAGCCCTGGGGAGCAGAAGCCCAGAACAGCAGCCGTTTGCAAGATCGGCCATGAGCGTGTTCGTGTGTCTTGCAGGCAGCATCCTCGAGGCCGTCAGCTCTCTTTTGGGGGGAGGGAGGGATCTCAATCCCCTCTCCTTGTGGGGCAGGGCGCGGGAAGGAGCGATGCCCCCAGACACCAGCCCTGTGCCCCCTCCCAGGCCCCTCCCCACCCCCAGCTGTTATATATTCACCACTAACACAGTCCTGATGGTGGCATCTTCCTGCAAACATTTCAGACCTGTAACTTTTATATAAAAGACAAATAAACACCAATAACAAACCCGCCTCATGATCCTGTTTACAGTGCATGCAGCAGTCCGTGGATTAAAGTGACAATCGAATCCACTTCTGCCTCTCGTGTGGCCTCGTGTTTTCTCACATGCCCCTCGGGGTTCTCCTCTGCCCTTGGCCCTTTTCCCTTTTATTTTTCCACTATAAATCTCTTCCTTACCTCCCAGCAAGATGGTCTCACCCCAGTACAAGCCCTACACTGGGAGGGGGATATCTGCTCCTGTCACCTTCCTCCGGGCACCGATGTCCCCTGTGCTGGGGAGTTTCCGCTCCCCAAAACACATGCTGGCAGGCATGTGCCCAGCCCATGCAGCGGCCGCGGGCCGGGCGGCCGAGGGCTATAAATAGCCCCTGCGGCGGCCCGGGCGGCTGAGCACGCTCCCGCACTATTTCAGTCCTGGATGGGGTTCAAAATTCCTCTGGAAATAATCAGCATCGGCCAGCTCAGGAGGAGGATGCCTAGACCCTGACCGAGCACATACCGCCCGCTCGCTGGCCGGGGCTGGACCGCGGTGCCGCATCCCACCGGCCCGGCAAAGTGCGAGAGTGCTGCGGGGTCTGTCGCAGCCACCAGCATGGCAGCGAGCAGCGCCAGGGCCTGGCGCGGGCCACACTTACATCCCCGCTCAGCTCATGGGAGCAGCCTGCGGAAGACCCAGCGGCCCGTCCTCCCCTTCCCCGCGGCAGCTCTGCGAGTGGCACCCCCGGACCTGGGGCCGCTGCATCCCCGGCACGGCCGCGCGTGGGCTCCCCTTCCCCGGGGTCTCCCCGGGGTCCTGCTTGGGCTGGAGCCCTGGCACCCGCACGCTTTTGGAGGAAACCCTGATTTGACTGATTACAGGAGAACTTGCCCTGAATTCTGTGGTGGACAAAAGCTGCGGGGCGGTCCTTGGTGTGCAGAGAAAACAGCAGCTTTGGCTACACCTGTATTTTATTTCAATCTGGAAGTAGCAAGAAGGTGGTGATACAGCACGTGTGTGTATTTGTGTGTGCAAAATTACCATAGAAGCTAAATATGTGGTTTTATACCTTCTCACATTATTAATTACCGGTGAGGGCTTCCCACACCCAGAGCAGCAGCTGCCAGCGGAGCGGCTGCACGCCTTGGCCTCTCGGTTATGCCTTGGCCGTGTGCTTTGTCTCCAGCCCCGGCTCTGCAAGACGCTCACCCTGTGACAGAGTCCCATTTTGCATCTGCAAGTGACAGCCTGCGGTAACGGGATTCAACATCCCGCAGCAGAGCCTGATCCTGTATGTGGTGCTGCTGCTCTGACAAGGCTCCTTGCCCAGAGCCGGCTCCGGCGGGGCATGGCACGGCATCGCTTCGGTCTGCATTTGTCCTGCCCGCGCCGCGGTTCGCGGGGCTGAGAGCGGGCGGGCAAAGGCGTATGTGGCTCCGAAGCGGCTCCTCACCCCGCCAGGAAGGACAGACGCTGCCCCTCGGCCCCGATAACTCTTTGTGGTCACCCATCGATAACATTTTGTGGTTGCCCGTTTCCCGCGGCAGCCCCGGCGATGCCACGCGGGACCTGTGGCCGCTCTACCTGCCCATAGAGAGCTGCAAGGAGCCCCCGGCACACGCCGTGTCCCTGGGGCTCAGGGCCCCGTCATACGTATAGGGCTACCAGGACATAGATGACCCAGCTGATGGAGGCGAACAACCCGAAGAGGAGGCTGAAGAGGACCAGCGACTGGGCCTTTTTGGATGCCACGTTCGCCTGGGCCGTGTCCCCGCGGCTGAGCGCAGCCCGGGTCTGGCACACAAGGAGAAGGGAGGGGTTAGAAGCGCTGGGAGGGGGGGGTTCAAGGCGCCAGGTGGGTTTGGTGTAAATCAGGACTGCGTCATCCTTACCTCGTGGGAGTAGACGAGGGCGATGACCCCAGTCAGCAGGCAGCAGAAGATGGTCACCAGCACCGACTCCACCAGGTAGTCCTTGGGCAGGCGCTGCCCGTGGCTGGTGGGTGACGGCCCCGTGCTCGGCTGCCCGTTGTACTGCGACATGGGGAGGGGTGGTTAGAGCTGCACGCCCCCTCCCTGTGCCCCCCACCCCCCCCCCCAGGTTGTGGTGCTTGAGCATTGCTCGAGGTGCTGCTTGGGACCCCACAAACCCAGGAGGAGGGATAAGGGGTGACCCCACTGTGGAGCGGGGCAGGAACACGTCGGGGCGGGGGGGGGGGGGGGGGGGGGGGGTACGTACGGTGGCGTAGGGCAGGGGTGCGGGGGGGAAGGGCTCCGGCCCCCGTCCTGGCTGGTAGATGACTGGCACTTGCTGGGAGAAGCCGGCCGAGAATGGCGGGTAGAGGAGATGAACGCTCTTGGGGTCCGGGGGCGAGTAGGGTGGCGGGTCCCCCTCGAAGGCCGTGTTGGTGACCGCCACCACCACCACCGTGGGCCCGTCCCCGCGGCCCGTGGGGGGGTCCCAGCGGGTGCCGGAGCTGGGCACCCCCCCGGCCGCCCCGCAGCCCCGGGCCCCCGCCGGCACGTCGCCCTCCATCCCGCGGAGTCGCCTGCGGGGACAGGGAGGCCGTGGGCTGCCCCGCTGTCCCCCCACCCCGCGGGCGATGGCCGGCGGCGGTGCGGGGCCGTGATGGGCCGGGGACAGCCTCGGCCCACCGACCCCAAACGTGTGAGTCCGTGCCGTCGTCCCCCCCCCCCCCCCCGCCTTTGCCCCGAGTTAGGGCTCGGCCGGGCCGCCTGCGGGAGCGGGTGAGCGGACACCACCCCCCAACCCCCCGCCTTTGCCACCCCTCTGCCCCGCGGGAGCCCCAAGCCCCCCCCGTCCCCTGCGCCACCCCCATGTCCCCCCCCCCCCGCCGTCCCCACTCACGTCGGCGCCCGCGGGGTCCCACCTGCCGGACGCTCGGGGCCTGGGTCGCCCCCCCCGGCCCCCGCACGGCCCCGCACCGGGAGCGCGGCGCGGCGGGACGGGCGCGGGGCCGGGCGCGTTAATCATTGACCGGGTGTTTGCCCAGGGCCCTGCGCGGGCGGGGGCCGCTCCCGGCACCGCCACCCCGGCCCCGCGCTCGGGGGGGCTCGGGACGGGACGGGACGGGACGGGACGGGTGTCCCCATTCCCCGCCCCCCCCCGGGACCCCGGGGCAGCACAGCGGGGCGCCCGCCGTGCCGTGGGGCTGCGCGGCGGGGCGGTTGGGCAGGAACGGGGCGAGCTCGGGTGGGCGGTTACGGGTATTTAAACACCTTTTTTTTTTTTTTTTTTTTTTTTTTTTTTGGTGTATAAATGCATGATTTGTCTTTATTTTAAAATACTATGTTTACATGTAGAAAGTGCTGTCTATATATTCTGGCTACATCTATTTATATATACAAAATGCATATAAAAATACGTACCTTAGCTACACCTATTAATATTTGTGTGTATGCACATGCGTACATATATGTCTCCCCATACCCACAGTGCCTGTGCGTGCACGCACACCCCCCCCAACCCCCTATGTGAGCTATAGGCGCCTGTATCACGGTATCGCCGCCGGCACCGGGCACCGCCCCGGGGGGCTGAGGCCGGACGCGCTCAGCGCACGTGTCCCCGCCGCCGCTGGCCCCGCCCCCGGCCCCGCCCCCGGCCCCGCCCCCGGCCCCGCCCCACACCTCCCGTCGCCCCCCGCGGCCGCCCCGCCCGCGCGCCATGGCCTCCGCCGGCGGCGCCGAGCCGGAGCGGCCGCACCCGCACCCGCGGCCCTTCCTCATCGGCGTCAGCGGCGGCACCGCCAGCGGCAAGGTGAGACCCGGGGCGCGGGCGGCGGGCTCCGGCGGCGCGTCCCTCCCCCGGCTCCGGCACCGGCCGCCGCCGGCCCGGGACGGGGTCGGGCTCGGTGCCGCCGGCTCTGCCTGAGCCTGAGCCTGAGCCTGAGCCTCAGCCTCAGCCTGAGCCTGAGCCTGAGCCTGAGCCTGAGCTCCGCCCCCCCCGGCCCTATCTGAGCCCGAGCCCGAGCCTGAGTCTGAGCCTGAGCACGAGCCCCCCTCCCCGGCTCTGCCTGAGCCTGAGCTCCGCCCCCCCCGGTCCTACCTGAGCCCGAGCCCGAGCCCGAGCCCGAGCCTGAGCTCCGCCCCCCCCCCCCCCCGGCCCTATCTGAGCTTGAGCCTGAGTCTGAGCCTGAGCGCGAGCCCCCCTCCCCGGCTTTGCCTGAGCCTGAGCTCCGCCCCCCCCGGTCCTACCTGAGCCCGAGCCCGAGCCCGAGCCCGAGCCTGAGCTCCGCCCCCCCCCCCCCCCCGGCCCTATCTGAGCTTGAGCCTGAGTCTGAGCCTGAGCGCGAGCCCCCCTCCCCGGCTTTGCCTGAGCCTGAGCTCCGCCCCTCCCCGGCCCTACCTGAGCCCGAGCCTGAGCCTGAGCCTGAGCACCAGCCCCCCTCCCCAGCTCTGCCTGAGCCTGAGCTCCGCCCCCCCCGGGCCCTACCTGAGCCCGAGCCCGAGTCTGAGTCTGAGCCTGAGCCCGAGCCCCTCTCCTCGGCTCTGCCTGAGCCTGAACTCCGCCTCCCCAGCCCTACCTGAGCCCGAGCCTGAGCCTGAGCCCGAGCCACCCACGCTTCCCCCCCACCCCCGGCTCTGCCTGAGCCTGAGCCCCGCCTAGTCCCCCCGAGCCCTCCCCCGGCTCTGCCTGAGCCCCCCCTGCTCAGTCCACAGTCTGCGAGAAGATCATGGAGCTGCTGGGGCAGAACGAGGTGGACCGCCGGCAGCGGAAGGTCCTCATCCTCAGCCAGGACAGCTTCTACAAGGTGCTGACCGCCGACCAGCAGGCCAAGGCGCTGAAGGGGCAGTACAACTTCGACCACCCGGGTGAGGCGGCTCGCCGTAACCCTGCCTTCTGGCTGAAGCCCTTTTTCCCCATCTCAAGCGTGGCTGAGTTAGAGGTCGGAGACTCGCCGGGGCTTATGGAAAGGGCTTGTAGAAAACGACAAGTGTTGGATAACAGAAACGCTCTCTTCCCCACCGAAATGTCTGTTTATCTTTCACGTGCCCACACTGCTATTGTGAAAGCCGCGCTGCTGCAGGTGGTTACAGATGTTTTAGGGCCCCTTTGCAGAGAGCGATGCTGGGGAGTTGGAGAGCATCCCGGCTTGCGCGGTGCTCTGTCTCCTCATCCTTGGCTGTTGAGAGAACCATTCCCCATCATTCCCCAAATCCTTTCCTGGTATTTCTTGTCCATGCCAACAGCTGCTCCCCTTGCTCAGGGGGGTGCTTTGGATTGCAAACGGGACAATGATCTGCCCTTGGCTGAAGCCTAGAGCCCGCTGTGGGATAAGGAAAAGCAGCAAAGATGTCTGAGGTTTTCGAAATTAGTCTTAACTAACGGACTAAAAGAGTTGCACAAAATTATACAATTACCAAGCGGTTTGCCAAAATTATACAATTACCAGCTTCACATTTGGGTTCTTAATTTCACTGTATTGTAGTTGCTTATAAACAGCAAATTCTCTCTTCCTTATCTCTGTAACCAAGTACAGCAATTCTAGTTTGGGAGGGCGGCGTTGGGTTGCTGCTGGTAGGAAAGAGTAAGCCGTTAAGTTCCTTTTTTTCCCTGGTGTAACACTGGCCAGAGAGTTTTTCCTTCAGGTCTAGAAAATCTGAGCAGAACACTGGATATAGCAGCATCTGAACTCCTTCCTCTTTAAACCTTCCTCTTGCAGACGCTTTTGATAATGACTTGATGCATACAACCCTGAAAAATATTGTTGAGGGCAAAACGGTTGAGGTACCAACCTACGACTTTGTGACCCATTCTCGGTAGGTTTCAGTTTGTGTGAAGCCTTGGGGCGTGTACGTGGATGTCTCCAGCTGGGCCTGGGGACCGACTGCTTGGCTGCCGTGCGAGACCCATTTAACGCGTGCTCTGGGTGTCTCTTCCTGGCAGGCTTGCAGAGACGACGGTGGTCTATCCCGCTGATGTTGTTCTCTTCGAGGGGATCCTGGTTTTCTACAGTCAAGACATTCGGGACATGTTCCACCTCCGGCTCTTCGTCGACACGGATTCTGACGTCCGGCTGTCCCGCAGAGGTAATGCTCTGCCGTCACGGACAGCGTCAGCCAGCTCGTGTTCCTTATCTCTCCTATGCCATGTGGTAAAACTCATGGGTTTTCTCTTCCCATCCCAGTTCTGCGAGATATGAAACGTGGGAGGGACCTTGAGCAGATCCTTACCCAGTACACTACGTTCGTCAAGCCTGCCTTTGAGGAGTTCTGCTTACCGGTACTAAATGTTTCACTGATTTGACTTGTGGTTTTTGGGGGGAGAGAAGCGGCAGGGGTGCCTGGGGATTAGCTGCACTGTAGATGCAGCAGTGGTGGCTCTTGATATTCATACTTCACGAGTCCCACGCTCTCCTCTCTGCCTCATGTATTTAACCATTACAAGCTGCGCGTTTAAGGAACTTAAATGGTTGGTCCCTTCTGCTTGCAAAGCACCATGGAAATCCCTGGAGGCTGTGTGCATTTTCTCACAGCTCACTGCCATGGCTATTTTAGCGTGGGTCCCTTTGACTGAAACACTCCCACTCTGCGTTTATTCTTAAGCCTTGCAGGAGGAAAGAAGAGCTTGGTTTCCAACGGACTCAACAGGAAACACTGGTGAAAACCTGAGGCAGACCATTATAGTGTCTGCTTGCTACGCCATGTAATGCGGGGCCAATTTAGGTGCTCACATAATCAAATTAATTTGTAAAAAAACCCCTTTGAGAACAAAATCCTGTATGTGGATTAAATAAGATGGAAAAGGCTAGCTCAGGCACCTCTTGCTCTAGATCGAAGCAATTCTGGGCTTGTAAAAGTACTCATTACAAATGCTGAATTTGCCAGCCTTTTAATAAGTAGGGGAGGAGGGGGGGAAAGCAGGGGCTCTGTGGTGGTAAAGATCAATAAAATGTCATCAGAGGCAGGAAGGAATTTCACATGCACATTGGGTACCTTGGCTCTCGTCAGAGATTTAGCAATGGCTTGTGAAATGGTGATTAGAACCAGCTCTTAGCAAACACACCTCAGCCTCGAAGGGGGTGACCCATTTGAAGGCAGGGTACTCTTCAGAAGTGAGTACTCCACACTCGACCTACTGCTTCTACCTGGTGCAAAGGGACAGTTAAGAACAATCCCGACCTTAAATCCAGTGCACATTAGCCAGTATGACTTCTCAATTCATTTAGGTGTTACCATGACTGAGAGCTTTAACTTGCAGCCCCGGGGCACAGAAACCCCTCTATCTTTGCCCCCAGCTTTCTGGTGTTTGGTAGCTTCTTCCTAGAATAAAGCTGACTTTTCCCATTAACTGTCTCCACCACCGTTGCTGTTTTGCAGACAAAGAAGTATGCAGATGTGATCATCCCCCGAGGAGTTGACAACATGGGTAAAAGGGAGTTCAGTTCTCTGTCCGATTTCTCTGGGGAGACCGCTTTTGGGGTTGAGAAGAGGCACACCACTGCCTTGTTCGCATGCTCCGAAGGAAAGGGGTTTTGCTGGAGGGCTGTATGGGAGGGAGCTGCTCACAGCCTGACCGGGACGATCAGCTGCTCAGCCTGTGGAGCGCTGGGAAAAGCGACGCGTGATCGGTGATGCAGAGCAGGACACCAGTGTTAAAGCTGGTGCTGCAATTGCTGGTTTCTGTTGAGGTCTGACCTCACTGCAGAGGGCAGGCGTAGTTTCATTTCAGTGCTTCTTGTTAAAACTTGAGCTGAACAGGGCTGGATGCTCCATGTTTTCTAAATAGATGGGCCAAAAAAGCCCTCGTGTCCTATATTTCCCGTTCTTCTCTGCAGTTGCTATAAACCTCATAGTGCAGCACATTCAAGACATCCTAAACGGAGACATCTGCAAGTGGCAGCGAGGAGCAATGAACGGACACGGTCGGACCTACAAGCGCCCGTTCCCTGAACAAACAGAGAGCAGCAGCGTGCTAGCGGCCGGCAAACGCTCCCACCTGGAGTCCAGCAGCCGTCCACACTAACCTGTCAGCAGCTGAAGGATTTGCCTCTGGTCCAGACCAACACTGAAGACAACTTTGGGAAAGGACTTCAACAGAATGGTTGGTGAAGTGCCCCGTAAATCATCCTAGCAGCGGAGGGGATACTGGTGCGAAACTTCTCGCAGAGGGGAGAGTTGGCCCCTCTCCCCTCCCAAACCCCTCACTTCTCTCCCTGCAATGTTGGAGTTATGTTACTTGATGAACTGGTTAAAGGCAGTGCTACTTGCCTTTTTTTAATGTTCAAAATGAGATCTAATGCTGAAGTCTCCCCTGAAAATTAAGTGCTACCAGGTGATTAGCAAGATACCCCATTTCCCTGATGATGATCTTCCTTAGCAGGAAAATTATCTGCCTGGTTTTTTTTTTTGTTTCTTTGTTTGTTTGTTTTTCAAAAGAAAAGACAGTCTCTTTAGCCAAGATTAGCTCACACCCTGTTAATTTTAACAAGCAGGTGCAGTCCTTGCTCTCCTCCACCTTGTTGGCACCTTGAGTTCTGCATTGCTCTCCTGCTGGCCAGCCTCCTTTTTAGCCTGTAGTAGCATGTGGGGGGCAGAAGGAGTGACCTGCAGCAGAATCTCTCCCCTGAGATAGAGACGAAATGAAGACTGTCTGGGACAAATGGGAACTTGCAGTTCATCGGGGGGGACAGGCCCAAGAAGTTGTGTGATGCTGGTTCCCTAATTTATTCCTTTCTAGGCCTGTAACACTGTATGATTATTTTTTTGTACCCAAATAGTCTCCTTTACCACAGTTACTGAGTGTGTGAGCTCCAACTGGATTGAGTTGCTCATGGAAACAGAAACCTGACCTTGGCAGTATTAGTGTCTTTTAGGGCATTTCTGTACCGCTGGTTGCAGATTCTGCTGGACAGAATCCATCCACGTCCAGAGCTGGGTGGTAAGATCAGCAAGGGGAAAGCTGTGAATGGCAAGAGCCTCCTTCTGATGGCACAAACAGCTCTGGACATGCTTCTACCCTCGAACAGGGTCAAAGCACTTGCCTTGCACTCAGGCAGTTTAAACTCAAGAATGTTGGGGTTTTGTTTTTTTTTTTTTTAAAAAGAGCAGACAAGAGGCTGGAAGTATAAACAGTGACATCCCTGTTTCTGTAGCTTACCCCAGGTAAGTGATACCGCAGCAACATGACGTTTCTGGAAAAAAATTCTGAAATGAATGGCCAGTTGGGCCTTTGAAAAATGTCCGTGTGGTATCCTTCTTGAATGTGGACTTAGGGTGTGATTTTAAGGGGCGGGAGGGGAATATTAAGAGGAACTTTTTCATATATTTGCTGGTTTTCTAAAACCAGGGTCTGGCTGTGGGTGTGTTACTTTGGCTAATAAACAAATGACCGAACAGTGAGCAGAAGTGACCATTTTATATAATATTTGTGCTACTTGCACTACACCAGCACAAAGGTACAGAAAAGAACGCTTCTGGAGCTGCTCTTAGACTCAGCAGTTCTTTTTCCCCCTTAACTCAGAATTGTTAGCTTTAGTTCTGTAATGGCTGAAGCTTGGCGGGGGGGGGGGAAGAACCTAAAAAACATGCACTCTGCACTGTCATCCCTGTAGTTTTTTTTTAACACTGGAAATCGGTAAAGGTTTGTTATCTGTAAGCAATCTCTGCAGGTCAGTGGTATGCTTCTGTACTGCTGAGGAGAAAGCCATTCATTTCATAACTGCTGCTGGGTGCTGTTTAGCTCAGGGTGACAGAGTTAGACTATGAGCTACTGCACTGAAGCATTAGCCATTGGGGCTGATTTAAGTAGGAGTAAAATAGTCACTAAAACCTACTTTGAATGACTGTGGTGTTTGATCATACCTTCCTGTGGGGTCGGGGTGGAGCTAAAAGCAGCCTCCACTAGCATGTGCTAGAGCAGTAAAAAAACCACCCTGGGCTGTCTAGGACTGGTGTTCTTAGTCAGCTTTGAGCTGTCTTGCAAGATCCTGCTGCTGCAGCCACATGAAAAAAAGAAAAAAAAAAAAAAAATCAACTGTGGGGTAGGTACTACAACCCTTATTATATTACAAATTCCCTACTGAGCCATCCCAGTCCTTTGCTTGCACCTCCTCCTACCCTGTGAATTCTTCTGCTGGTGCAAGCCAGGGCATGGGCTGAGTTAAAAGGCTTTTTTTTTTTTTTTTTTTTTACCCTGAGCCCATGTGTACAAGTTAGAGCAGGTTTCTTTGTTAGCATGATCAGTTCTACCTTGCTCAGAGTTCCTCTTCCTATGAGCTTTGAGGTGTAACACTGCAGCCCAGTAAATACAGTACTGCCATTGCTGGTAACAGGCCACAGGCTTCATCTGAGCACCACAAGGCCAAAGGATTCTTCTGGCTTTGGCCGACTTCTTGGCCTGCCTGAAGCTTTGTTTTAGCTTGTTTAGCTGTAACAGCAATTTTTTTTAATGTCTATTTGTTTTATTTTTGCTTAGCTTCATAAAAATTATGGTTATTCCAAATGATTATACACAGATAATAGTAACAAGTCATTATTCTATGCAGAATGAGCTATTTATAAACTTAGCTTAATGCTGTAATGTAATGAAATAGGGATGAGAGCAGAGCATTGACAGTGTGGGCAAATAATGCATTGTTGAGGAATATAGTCATGGGACGATGCTGAAGACCACAGGGACAGTTACTGATAGTTAAAGATGTGTAAACTTTGGAGCTGGGAAAAATCCGGTTTTTAGGAGTAACAAAGAAAACAGAAAAGTATCCAATAGGTTGGAAAGTATCCATTTACAGTAACTTGTTGTAACATGGAATTGCAGACCAAGATGCTAGGGAACATATAAAATAGCCCTAAGTGCAATGTAGTGCAAGAAGGAAGAAACCACTAATGTCATACTCCCAGGAAAGAGGAAGAGGAAACCCTTACAGCATACTCTTCCCAGCAAAGGACCTGGGATGCTGTTGACTGAGGTCAGCAACCTTCAGACCCTGAGGGGCCATGGAAAGGTGACTGTAACTGGGGTAGAGATTGTGAATTATGTTCATAACAGCTATACTACTGTTGAGACCTTTTTTTTGTAACAGAATTCTTTTATTTTCTTTTTCTGTAATAATCAGATCTGGACTACCATCAGTTATTTGATCAGACTGTTAAGATTTCGATTATACTAACAATAAATTCTTGGCTTTGCATAAAAGGCATTTCCTTTTGCCTGTAACAAGATTGTAGTTGTTACTGTTTTCGGATAAGGATGTTCCAGCTGTCCTTCCAGCGCAACTCCTTGAGTTCAGCAACAGACAGCGAGGGCTCCCCATAGGTCACAGGGCTGAATGTGCAATAGACGCGGTAAACCGAAGAGAACCACGCTACGATCAATGCACTGAACATGCTCTTGAGAAGCAGCGATCTGGGATGAGAGAGGGAAAGAGCAGTCAAGTTCCAGCAAGGCTGGCCAAACGCTTCATCCAAAAGGAAGACCTACATATGGCCTGTCTCCTCTAAAGGCAAATGCCAGAGTATGGCCACTGCTGGAAAAATCACTGCTTTCCCGGCAGCAGCTTGCCAAGGTGGCAACCCTAGAGGAAAAGAACTGTGTCCCTTCTCCTGCCTGTCTGTTTATCTATCTATCTGTTAAAACCCAGTACCTGCAGAGATGATCGCTGAGGTGCTGTAATACGATGGGAATCAGGAGAATCTGGAATGTGAGGGCAGGCAGGTAGTGGTACAGGAAAAGTGTTTTCTCCATCAGGAAGAAGGGCAGGTAATTCACAGCCCAGCCTCCAACACAGATCCCCCCAGCCGATACCCACAGCTGCCATTTGTCTGCGGGAGACAGGAGATATCTCAAAGCAGGGTGCCTGGAAACCTGAAGTCTCTAAGAGGTTGCCTGCATGGTTTGGTTTTTTCCCCCCACTCTCTAGTTTGTGCTAATACAACCTTTAACTTGACCACACTCAACTGAGGGAAATTTTGTCGCACTTTGATGAAGTACCCATCAGGACAGATTACAGCCAACATGAAGCAGCTACACAGCATGACAACAAAATGTACTGCCAGAAAGGTAGGCGTAAAACGGCCCGGCCACACAGAGGAGATGGTACCTCTGTTGGAATGAACACATCTAAAATAAACCCCTCCCCACACAGCCAGTACCTACCTCTTTTAAATCATGACAAAAGGGCTCAGTAGAATCCAAATCTAATGCCTGGAGATTTCTTACAGCCAGGGAATGACTCAAATATTATGCTGGCTACTGTATTGTCTCATGAGGTGATGGTCACATCGTGGTGACCATAATCAGTCTCTTCATGGGCTACTCTAGAAGTTTCTGTCTCCCAAATAAAAATTTCAGGGTTAGGGGGCAGGAAAAAGTGCTGGCATAGCCAAGCACATAATTGCAAAGAAAAAAAAAAATGCCTTTGGATCTACCAAAGTGTAGCAGAACAAGAGACAACCCCCCCACCTCGACACACGCATGCACACACACACAATGGAATCAGACCTTCAGGAATGTCGTAAATCTTTCTCCGTCGTCGTATCAAGTACCACAGGGACAGGCACATGTAGACCACAGCAGCAATGTTAGCTGAAGCCCAGGTGACAATATTCCCAAGGAGGTGGATCTGGGCCTGAAGGATAGAAGATGATCTAAGCCAGAAGCAGGAACGTGCTGTAGTTCTTTTAGGTAAGTTTAAATATGACTTACACGTACTTGCTAAATTAAACATCAGAATGTGCCTGGCTAGTAACCTGATCTTTCCTGGAACAAAGCTAGTTGATAAACTTTGCTGCTTTAAGACTCTTTTGTAATGTGAGACATTTAAAAGATGCTCTTAGAGATGAACTCATCTTCATAACTGGAACCAATAATAGAAACTATTAAACTGCAGTTTTCCTTTACAAAAAAGAAAATGTGCAAGAAGACATGATTTAATTAAAAGCAACTACTGTCAAAGCTGTATCACATGCCAAAAAAAAAACCAAACCAAAACCCAACCCTCAGGGAAAATATATTCTCAATACAGGAAGTGCCCATCCAGGAGCAGCTCCTTGGCTGGAACCGCTGCCCTGCTCTCTCTCACACTCAAGGAGCTCACAGCTGAACTGAACTCTGCTTTCTTCACCAGGTTCACATTTACTTCTACTGCTCGTACTTACGCCAGAGGTTGGGTGGAGCCAGTAGGCAATATTTGTGTCCATTGTGATCCAGTCAAGAGCAGAGGAGCTGTACTTATGTTCTGTGTCTTCATTTTTTAATGTGAGTATTTTCCACTAGGAAAAAAGTAAACAGAAGGCTTTCAGAACTGGAATAATGACTGGGATAGCAGGCATGGGTAAACAGCTCCAGACATAAGATGGTAAGTTCTTAACCTGGGAGTGGACTAAGATTTTGCATATCTCACACTGGATATTGATCAATAGTTTTGTTCTTATATAATGCACTTTCCATAGTGAATTTCTGCAGCGTTAGTAAGGGGCATTGACAGTACTGCCTGCATACACAACACATTGCAGTTCAGCTTCAGACAGCTTCTGGGTGCCCAATTCATCTTCCTCCCCTTCCTTTTTTCACACAATCACTTGGGTATTCATTACCGAGCTGCAGTTGTGCAGTTCTCTGACGCCCTTCTAAGTGCCTTCAGAAATATTTTTTTTCCAGCAAGGAAGCCAAACTACTCCATCAGCGAGGAATAAACAATGAGTCCTCAGGCTCCGAGTTTGCAGAAATGCTCAGGTTCCTGCTCTGCAGCAGAAGGAAAAATGATGGGAGTAAGAAGACCCTCACCTGCAATTCTGTGAACTTTGCCATGAAGCTGAGGTTTTTACTTATGTCCATCTGTGTGGGAGAGTGGAGTTCCGCTTCCCTCTCTTTTTGCTCTTGGCCTGGAAGAAAACAGCATAGCTCAGAAATAATCACATAATAGGTAGGAAGCTAGAAAGGGCAGAGAGCACATATGATATACCCCTGGCTCCTCAGACTCCTGGGAGCCCTTCTCCAATACATAGTCCAAGTACGAGAGTGCTCTAAGGGGATTTGTAAGGATTCTGACGTCATGGTAGAGCCAGAGCCTGCTAAACACATGTATACACGATACCACCTTCCTGTCAACAGGAAGCCTCCCCCAGTCACAGAAATCTGCTTTGAGAACATGGCTCAGACAGGCATACTTTTCCCATATCTGTGCTCTTCCACATTCCACACCATGCTCTGGTGGTAGCCTTTGGACAGCTTCTCTCCAACCACCTCCAGCTGCCGGTATCCCCACTCGGGTAAAGATGCTCCACTGAGCTGAAAGGGAAAGATGACTGTAAACTTACAGTCCTGCCAATGTGAACTTCCAGATGGCAGTTCCTAGGCCCTG
Source organism: Morus bassanus (assembly GCA_031468815.1). Lineage (NCBI taxonomy): Eukaryota > Metazoa > Chordata > Aves > Suliformes > Sulidae > Morus > Morus bassanus. The sequence goes on from CM062586.1 coordinate 5,885,676, forward strand.
CCTGAGCAGTGGATCACAGCAAGGAACTGCTAGAAAGTATGTAAAGAGGCACCATGCAATACTGTCTCAAGAAATGCTACTGCCATAAAGTCAGGGATTCTGGAAAACTCTGTGAAGAGAGCCTTAAATATTCCAGCCACTGTCACATACTACACATAGACTCAGCATCAATTTCTGAGGCAGTATCTAAGGCCCAGTTGTGAACAGTGGCCACAACCTCCTGAGAAGCAGGACAGCTCTGTGTGCTGGAAAGGAGTGAAGTATGAGCATGGCTACCTTGAAACACACGCTGCCCTTTTATCACTTTGAGCAAGTTTATTGTTTCCATTTATTTACTTATTTGGTTATTTGTTTTAGTGGTTTAGGTATTTTGGAGCAGAGAGATTAATAGTTTATGAGATTACAAGAGCTGCATGGAGGAAAAGCGATAGGCAAATAAACATAAATCCACTCACCTTTAGCACTGCAGAGGTGTTCACGTGAACAAACCTCACTTCTGACAGAATTGTCTTCCACACATCTGTGTCAGACTCCCGATTTACAATTTCCTGTGACAGAAAGATGTCTTTTAATTGCCATGTTGTCTCAGCTGTTTCTGCTGGAACATGATGAGCTATTCCCTTCCCTTTGACCACTCACCACTCTCCAGAGGTTCTGTGCTGGCATGGAGATGTTATAATCAATATAGCAGGAAACTTCTTGGGAATGAGGGCTAAGAGGGGCAGCAACATCATGCCTAGAAAACAAGTAAAGTAAGATCCTCCAACACCTTTCCTAAATTCATATAAAAAGCAAACCCAAAAAGGTATTGAATTGGCTTAGACCAGATTCAGTAATAAAGCAAATTCAGTAATAAAGCAAAAGCAAGTAACCCATTTACACAGTTTACTCTGAAAGAGAACACTCCCCACTACCAAGAGCTGCCAGGAACGGGCTCAGAGGAAGCCAATACAGATGCATGCTATGCCAGGCTGAAGAACAAGCACTGATTGTGACAAACAGAGATGCTGTTCACTGGGGTTTCCAATAATGAACAAATTAGGTTTGGAAGGGACACAGCAAAAACCCAAGCTCAGAATAACTCCCCTCCCAAACTGAGTGATAATCAAGTACACGCAGACGCCCTTCGGGAAGCAGTCAGGAGGCAATTTCATACTGCACTCTTTGCAAAACAGGCAAGAATCCAGGGCAAGCAGCCACAGCACACTGACTGCTCCAACACGTCTTCCTAACTTACAGAGCACAACCTTCATGCAGGAGTGTGCCACCGAAGTCAGTGGAGCTGGTAGATGACTTTGGGTTAACCGTCACACAAAATACTAAATATCTGCACCTGCCTGGAGTGGAGACCGTGAAGGGGCAAGGATGAAGACTCACCAAGGGGACTACGTATTTAGGAATCTGCAGAACTATCGTGAATTGTGAACATGGGTGAGACCACCGCTAGCCCCTCTAAAGGCCCCTAGTAGAGACGACCAGAAACAGCCAGCGGCCACTGAAGAGTTTGTGATTGGTATCAAACCCCACTGCCAAGTCAACTGCAAACAATAAATAAGCATACAGCATACTTTTTCTGGGCCATGGGATGCCTCATGTAACTAACCGTATGAGGTCCATCCTAGCCCCACCGTTTTAAGAATCCATGAATAGCAGGCAGTTTATAGCACACCTGAATGCAAGGGTCACTGTGCTTTAACCCCTCAACAGTTATTCTGACAGACAACAAAGCAGAAAGAGTCAGCAGGCTCAGCAGAGCAGAGGCTGAGGAAAGGACTTACGTGTTGAGGTACCGAGTCGTGATGCCATGGACCAGCTGCACGATGTGTCCGTGCCTGACAGGACGGGGTGGGTTACTCACCACCAGCTGCTGCCTGGTGGAGTGACACCCAAGAGGAAGTGGTTACATTCTGCTTTCTATATAATGCAACCTCGTCGTGATCAAACTGTTAGGTCAAGAAGCTGCAGGCAGGGACAGACATTTAGGCAGTAAGATAAGAAATTCAAGCAATCTATAGATTGTACCAGAATGGAAAAAAAGCTCATCAAGGCAAAGGTGAGTTAAGGGCAGAATGACTCAGAGGATCGGTAATGGGATACTGACACCCCAGCCATTAGTCAGTGATCTGAATCCCGGTCAGTCAGGAGCGAGTTCAGATTATTCCCACCACACAGCTGTTTGGTGGCTTCTGTGAAATGAGCAAGTGCTTCAGTGAGGTCTGACAGGTGTTCTTACTACAACTGATGTCGCTTTTGACGGAATTACAAGAGAGATCAATGGCTATCTCCACCCTGAAGACCAAACTCTCATCTTGCTTCTGGACAGGGCCAAGGCATGCTTTGGCAAGGGGAACGCTGCAGATCACCTCACGGCTGCCTGCATTTTACTGTTCTACAGAAGGCCTTCATATCCTCCAGGGCTCGCAGAAGTCTTGAGTTTGAAGAATTTTAAGAAGATACTGGGTTTCTGTGGTTCTGGTAGAGCCCCAGCTTGAGAGTTCTTTTCTATGGACAAACCTTCCCAGTGTGGATATGATTTATAATGGCACACAGTCCTTCTAGTAGGACTGTTTATACAGTTCCCAGAGCAACATAAGAAACCTACAAAAGCAACTTTTTCATCAGTATGAAATGATATCACACAAGGGCTTTTACTGGCAAAACTACAAGAACAAAGAGTCCTGCTCCTCACTGACAGGTACAATGGCAAAACATTTCAGCACGAACCAGGCCTCGCAGGCACAGGCACCCACTTGGAATCCCTCCCCACGTGGCAGATTCTACATCCCACACTTTAAATACAAAGAAATACTCGTTCCGCAAGAGTGATTTCTACTCTCTTCTGAGACCCATTCAAGTTTGATAAAACTCATCAAGGCACTCTAATGCCATGGCTCACACACTTCAAAAAGCAGAACTTCCCTTTCATGCAAAGCACCTGAAGAGTTCCCACTGGTCTCATGAGTCTTTAAAGTTCCCCTTGTGCACAGCACAGCACACGTTCTCGCAGGAGCTGTTCAGACAGAATTTCGGAGTCCTCAATAATGCTTTTACCATATTGAGGAGGATCGTGCAAACAGCTGCCCTTATCAACTCTGCAGCTGACATTACTTGCTCAGGATCACACGTGGCCTCTATGCCCATAAGCAGAGAATAGTTATGTCCAATCCAAGCTATGCCCTCGTTAGGTTTTGGAAGCATATAGAAGCTATGCTTACAGCAGCTTGGCATTTAAATCTCTTGCATACTCACATTCCAGGATCTTTGACAATCCACCAGTTATTCACATCCTTGAAGGGGTAGCAGGTCACCTGCTGTTGATGGGAACTACCTCGGCCATTCTCATACCTGTACAGAAGGTTAAAAAATCCCACAGGTGTGTAACAGTACATTTCTGTGCTCAACAGAGTCATAGCAATACAAAACCAGCACCGGATCACTGGCTCTATTCCTACAGAGCACAGAGAATCTGTGCATCTGCAGTGTGCTCTGAAGGATTAATGAAGAGATTGCCAGGGCCCAAACTGAGATTCTTGGACTGGCAGGTGAAGAACCAGAGCATACTTTCACCCTAACAGTACAGACCCAACCAGATTCCTCACCTGATGGGATAAGTATTCGTGTGAGAATGGAGCCAACACTGCATGGGCTTGCCCAACACGTTCCGCAGAGTAATCTGAGAGCCATAGGCCACCTCTAAGGGCTGACCCTGAGTGATACGAGCCAGCCCACCCTGAGAAGCATAATAATAGGATAAGTGGAAAGAAGAAGAAACAACCCAGAGACTGTTTAAATTCTGTGAAGAGTCACTAGCCATTTTAACATAGCAGTATCTTAGCACAATGCCTTCTCATTTGGTTGTATCTACAAAAATCAAGTCTTGCAGCATGATACTCAGCAGACAGTAAATACACCAATGCCTGAAAGACTACAGGGCCTTAGGGAATATCCCTAAAGCCATGTTATTCTAAAAGACAGACTAAGCACTCTTCTACAGAAAATCATACTATCATCCTATAGTATACAATATCATCACTTAAGAGTTCAGTACTGTATGTACTTCTGTGGAGATTCCTGTAGGAAGGGACAAATCTTCAGCAGAAGAGTGAACATATTGTTATTTCACTGGGAAAAGCTTTTCATCCGTTATTCGGATTTCAGTCATTATTGCTTCAGCAGCAAAGTAGTTAAATGACATAAAAGGAAAAAATATGCAGGATCAAAGGAACAAGAATGCACACATTTCTTCTAATAGTGAACACAAGACAGATTTCCTCCTGTTCCCCCCTAATAAATCAGCTTCTTGACCACATTTCCTTTACCTCCAAACTGGCTTGGAAAGCACTTGTCATAATCTGGTCATGAGGCCCAGAGCGATACAGCAAAGTCAAGTGAACGTAGAAGAAGGACAGGTACATTGCCACTGGGATGATGACAAGGGCCAGTCCCCTAGCTAGAAAATGGCATATCAAGGAAACCTGGAAGAACACAGAGAACTCAATGGTTTCATGCTCCAGATATTAAAAATATTAAAAATACCAGTGCATTTGGCTTGTTTTGTCTTTTTTAATTTTCCCCAACCACCCTCATTTAGCTATAACTTCATGGACAGCTGGATAATTTCCTCTGAGGATTTGAACTGGAGCCAGGAGGTATGTGAAACAGTATAGGTTTTGAGCCACAAATCACCAAGACATGGATAAGAGCAGAAAAGCCAGCTATGCACGCATGCTTTTCTTAAACTTAACTCCATCTTTCCCAGCAACTCGGCTGGGAAACTCTTCTATGACAGGAGGGTTTGCAGCCTACAGCGAGGGATTTTAGTACAAAAACCAGCTACAGACAGCATCGTTATCTGTGGGTTTGCAAGGCTCCTAGCTGGCTCCTGTACTGAAAAGTTACCCATAATATATTTTGCACGTTGTGCTACCTACGTTTGACAAGTTCTGGTCTCCTATCATTTGCCAGAAGTGGAGTCCTGCGATGGCTAAGAGCAGCATATAGGTAAACAGGCCCATATATTTCACTCTGAGAAGAAAGTGCAGAAAAAATGAACATGGTTAAAAACTACAGTTGCCTAATACAAGACGTAAACATTCAAACTTTCTCTTGAATAGGATGCATTGAAGTCCAAGGACTTAGATCCATGACAAGTTTGGTACAACAACATAAATAAGCCTCAAGGCCTTGACACCAGAAGATACCATTTGTTTGCCAATTACAGTAAATAACCGCAGTGACAGAGAACCTTCTCGATAACAAGGTGGCAGATCACAAAGCACAGAGTCCCTAAATTCAGACTTACTGAAGCTTGAGGCAACCAGGAGGGAGGGGTGAAATGCTGATGCCAATTTATAACATAAAACCATCTCTGAGAAATGCATTTTGTTCTTCCCAGGACAGTACCCTCTAATGCCTGGTATTGCGCACTGTGAGTTGACATCCTCTCCATGGAAATGATCTAACTCACTAAAAACTCCTGGAGATGTCTGCCCAGAGCAGCACCAAGGATCAGCCTTCAAAACCCAAAGCCCCACTGATACCTCAGATGGCAGGCAGGAGAGTCAGCTCTCTAAAACAAAGTAAGATGTCATCACTTACCCAACTGCACAAGAACAAGCTACTCCAGTCAACAGAAGCCAAAACCACCAGCTTCCAGAGGAGAAACTTAAATAAAAGGACAAAGGAAAGGATGTTACAGTGACATCTGGGCACCTTCTTAGGATCCTGAATTCAGGTAATTTAACTTGAAAAAGCTTGCAGGACTCCATTATTCCTTATTCTACTCAGAGGTATCTCATTCTGAACCTCCCATGCCACCAACTCTCAGCCCTGACCTACAGGGTGTTGTCAAATGTACTTCTCTCTATCCTGAAAAGCAAAACTGAATGCTACCTGCCTTCTGATACTACAGATAAAAGAAAGGTATTAAATCAATTGCTGGGCTCAGTTTAAAGATAAGTTTACTTTACTAAAGATTATTGTATCCTCTGCAAGGATCAGAGAACATGTGAAGTCACAAGAAAAGAGAAAAAGATCTCTAAATTCAGTGCCTGTAAACAGTAACAAAGGAGCGTTAAGTAACCTGTTATCATCAGTGTTTCTGTGCACAGAGGGAAACCTAGTAAAAAATCTGGGTGGCAAAGGAGCGCTCCCAAGGGATTTTATTTTTATCGTAAAATGAAAAAGACAACCTTGCTACCAGTTAAAACAGTCTAACACTGCTCAGAAGAGAAAACTTCTGGGGCAGTCATATGAAAGGTCAAAGCATTGGATTTTACAGACAGTTGAAGTGAGTTGCAGAACGGTGAAGTGACTTACAGAAAAAACACACATGGTCTGTGACAAAAAAAGTCTCACCACAAGAACATCCCAAAGGATGGGAGACAATCCAGCTTTACCTGTGCCTTTGCAAATTGTAGAACTTCAGGTAGGACAAAACTGCAAGTAGGATAAAAAAAATCAATATTGATTCCAGGAGCATGAACCTTGACTGAGTGATCAGAGAGTTCTCTGTTGGAAAAGAGAGAGAGACACAAAATTAGAAAAACTTATCTATAGGCAAGTGCTACCTCAGACGTTATCCAACAGAAGGATCTGCCCCTTTAAGGACAGCCAATTCACTTGCGATCTTACTGACTGTAACAGGGAGGTGTTGGGTTTAAAGAGACAAAACCTTCCAGCAGGAGCAAAGTACACAGCCATAACTGTCTCCAAGGACAAAGAGGTGGGCAAGTAGTACAGTCTGGCAGGAGGCAGATAAAGGTGCTGTGCTTGCCTACAAAGGCAAAGAAAATCAATGCTGGGAAATCCAGAGAGGTGCTTCTCAAGGCAAAGAGAGTCAAGGCAGTGACCCCAGCAGGCAACAAGCATGATGACAAATCTTCAAGAAAGGGAGCTGCGAAGAGCTGCTTTGTGCAGGATTCCCTGAGCCAGAATCAGAGCAGCCGGTAGCTAGGAGAGGTTTCTCTTATCAGACTGCTAAAAGGCTGCTGAGAGGCTCTTTCCCTTTCAGGCAGCTGCCAGCAGACCCCCGGAGGAAAAAAACCAACTGAGTTATACACACCAGAACAGTGTCAAATCATAGTGCTAAGGACACAGACTGGTTTGCTGCAGTCTGGAGATGAAGAAATTTGATGAGCTCTGACTGTAAGTAGGGTTGTCCTGCTGTTAAAAACCAGTATGTTGTAACTCATCCTGTAAGCCTCTGAGGAAGAGAGTACAGGCCTCCTTGGATACAAGAAATGTGGTTTTCTGTGAGGCTGTTAAGGCTGCCCACTTAGCTTAATAATGAAATGCACTTGTATAAAGCCTCAGCCTATAATGGCAGCCTGCTGCAGAGCTGTAAGGCTGGAGGGGGCCGGAGAGGCTCAGCAGAGACCAATACAGGCCAGGGCTGAAAGTGGGCTCCAACGTGTTGTTAGCATCCTGTGAGGAGATGCTACTCCAGCCTTTTATGTGCCCTAAAAATTCACAAGGGGAAAATGGACCCTTCTCCCCCTGTATGAGGAATGGGGCCCAGGGGAATAATCTTACCTAAGAGAATCAGAAGAGCAGCTCCAAGTGCCGCACAATGGGAAAACTGCAGCTCTACCAAAATCTGGTATGCTAAAGGCACATAGAGAGCACCAGCCAGTGCTGGCAGGAGTCGCAAGGACCAAACAGGAACATTCGTGCTGTATTCTGAAATAGGAGGCAACAGTGATGCATAAATTTGGAAACTATTAATTGCAGAGAAGACAGATCAAAACAGAACTCCTCATGACTACAATGAGTTGTTGAATCTAACTCCTACTCTTAGTAATTTACTGTCCGTCTTGTAATCCTTAAACTGTTTTAACTGACTTAAAAAAATCTGTGCTATGGAATCATAATGCCTTAAACTTCTGTTAGAGACCTGCAGAAGACTTATTTAAGAGAAGTGAAGGTTTCAGATAAAGCATTATTTCCACTAGTCAGGCAAAAGGAATCTGTCAGCTGAACTACTGCTTATTTTCTCAGAAGAACAAGACAGTTAAAATCAGCTCTTACCAGCTCCAATCCTGTTCCATAAGAAGTTTCCATCAAATCCTCCTAAGTAACCTACAACATAAGCAACAATTCAGAATTTCCAGTCTCAAAACAAGTATAAAAACTGGTGCTAAATTGGTACTGGAACCGTTTCCCAAACACATAGCTTTTCCACACATGAAAGCCCTCTTTCCCAAAAGGGACCTCTTCCGTACTGTTTCGCCTGCAGCAGTCCTTGATAATGTGCAGAGGCACAAAGAATATGAATTGGGAACAACAGATTCTCAGTGACAAAGTTACATGTATATTTAATCTCTCCTTCCCATACAGACACTTTTATGTTGTGCATATCTCAGCTACAGAAGGAAACTCAGGCCTGAAAGTCTGCTTGTTGCCTACTATTTCTAGTCACTAGCAGTTCTCATCTTACCTTTCTCTTTATCCAAAGGATTAGATAATAATGAGGTAATGGATCCACGACTCCATCACCTCCCCAGTACTTATGCAACAGCCCCCTAACAATACTAAATAACGGAAATCCTTATTCTCTCTACATCAGAATCTCTCAGCTCTCTTGTGCTTTTCCCCAATAACAGGATCTGACAACTTGCTTCTAACCAGCACTTCTCTCTTCCACAGAAACAGGCAACGGACACTTCCCAATTCCAGGAGATGCCCTACCTCCCAAAGCTAGCAGCATATGGCCAAAGGGTGGGCCGCTGTCATCCACAAAGAAGATTCTCTTCATGTAGAGGGAAACAAATTGGCCGTAATAAACTTCATCAAAACTGAAACACAAGAGGCAGAAACATGTCAATTCTAACTGGAAGTATCCTGCAGGTTATAGGGATGCTAGGGAAGGAAACACTGATTTCTTGGCAAAAGGCTAAGAATACAATGAAGCACAGTGGCTTCCCCCCCAGGAGTTTCTATTAGGGAAACACCCTCACCTTATTTACAGAGGCTGACATCAGGCCAGCTCTGCTCTTCCACTACTGCATTCTTACCACGAGTGTTTAAAAAACAAAAGTTTGTGTCATTCAAGTAGGAAATAAACTATTTTACTCACACTACAGCCCGTGGATAGGAAAGTCCCCAAAGACGGCTTATTAATCCCATCACAGTCAGTGCTACGAGATTCACATTTATCTCTGCAGTAACCACAGCTGGGTTCTTCAGAAATCCCAACATCCTGTCAAAGGTCTGTCCAAACCTCCGAGAGCAAACAGAAAAGAGCAGCAGTCACCCTTTAGCTCAAAGCTACATGAAGATCATTTGACAGAAAGCATACTCCACTACTTTCTGCTACAGTCAGCTCACGGTAACTGGTCTTCCAAAGTTCTCTCGCTTTCCGCATTTATGTGTTTTCTGCTGTATCTACAGGATTAACTATAAAAATGAAGTTACTAAACTAACACACTTAACTTTTCATCTGCCCTGTTTCTACATGCGTATGGTTCTCTATCATCTATAAACTTTGCTTATTCTTACACTGGTTCTGCAGAAACGCAATAGCTTAATTCAAGCCTATATTCTGCTTTGTGCTAAGCAAACCTCACAGCCCAAATTCTGATGCTAGTGATAGGCAAACCACATGCTCAGGCACCAGGCAGCTCAGGTAGCTTTTAAAAAAAGAAAAAAAAGAGTTACTTCCTTGCAAACTGAGCATATTTCTGGGGCGGGGCAGGGGGTAGAACCCGCAAACATCCTCTGTCTTAAAAAGCTAGCTATTGGAGCACAGGTGTCGGTGCTGTAGGGCTCTAGCGCAGCCTAGGGGGGAGCGCTGCAGGAAGCAGGACTGAACTCTACTCCTCTAGGCAGAGCTGCTAAAAGCTAGGTCAGAAAATAGTAAAGAATCAGCATTGTATCTCCTCACCTCAATATGACTGAAAGTTACTGGAATAAATCCGTCTGCGTGGCTTTGATCAGGGGAGAAGCAAGATGCGAGCACATCACCACCATCAAAGTGCAGTGCCACCGGGTCCTTGTTTCTCACTGCCTACAAAACACAAGTGCTGTTCAGCTACACGTTGCTCTGTGCAACAGACATTTGTAAAAAGCCCCCTTGCAAAGCCGTGCTCTCCACTGGCACCGGGCTCAGTACACCACTGCCCCACCTGCCCTGGGACAAGGGCAGGCCATCACCTGCACTCTGCCATCACCTCACAGGCCCTGGCACCCCAAGGAACACCCTGATAGGGAGGACCCTGCTTCTCCCTGCAGCACAGGCATGCCTTCAGCCCTAGGGCAGGACTGCAGCACTACCTCCCACCCCAGAACTCATGCGCTTCCTCAGGGAACCATTAAGCCCTCTACCAGGCTTTGCATCCCCTTCCATGAGCCTTATGAGGGGTAGGAAGACCACTAACCGCCCCCCAAGCCTTGTTCCCCCTGTGAGCTCTATGGGGCGCAGCAAGACCGCTGCCCCCACACCCAGGCCTCACCTTTGAGGCTTATAGTGCCAAGGGGATCCACCAGCCCCCCCGTCTCCAGCTCTGTACCCCCCTTGAGCAGTTTTTGGGGCGGCACAGGACCGCTAACCCGCCACCAGGCCTCCCACCCTCCCCCCGAAGCTTATGGCAGCAGCGGGGCCGCCAGCCACCCCCCGCCAGGCCTCGTACCCCGCCTTGAGCCTGGGGGGGGGGTGTCAGCGGCGACACTAACCCCGCCATCAGGCCTCGGCCCACCCCCCGTGAGCCGTAAGGGGGGGGGGCGCAGGGCCGCCAGCCCCGGGGGAAGGACTGGGACCGGGACCCCCGGCCCTGAGGAGACGGCGGCCCCCCCGCGCGCCGGGGGGTGGAGGGGGGAGGCGGGACCATCCCCCGCGCCGCGCCCCACCCCCTACCTCGCGGCGCCGGATGTGGCGTCAGACGCACGCAGCGCCGCGAGGGCGGGGAAAGGGAAGCGCTCCGTCCTGTTGCTATGGCAACGCCCGCCTGGGCCGACCGGGCCCTGCCATCTCGGCCCTGCGGGGACCCGGGCCCGCCAAAGCCCGCGGGGCCGGGCCACAACCCCAGCGCGACACCGGCCTGCCACCTACCTACCACCACCGAGGGCACGGGAGCACCCCAAAAACCCTGTGTCCCCGCCCCAGCATGGCCACCCACACCTGTGCTTTGGCCGCCTCCATTCAAGAGGAAAAAAAAAAAAGAAATTATATATATATGCGCACAAAGTCTTTAACCAAAAGAACCACAGAAGGGACTTGGGAATTTGAGAAAAGCATAATCTGCTTTATTTTTTTTTTTTTATTTAAATAAGGAGAATTCTTTCATATGGAAAGAGCTAATACAATCACATATTTGAAAGGAGAAACAATAGGTACTGAAACAAGGAAAAAGGGCAATAAAGAGTGTGCCGCAACTGGCCTGGTGATTCCGTGATTCGAGTTCCGGTCCAAGTAAAAGTTTCCAAAAAATATAAACAGGTTGCACGTTACACAATTATCCATCGTCTGCCCTTTCAAATATCTGGTCTACATGAAAAGACAAAGAGAGGAAAGGCCAAAAAAAATTTACTATACAGGTCATGAGGTTAAAAGCTTTAAGGAGTACAATATCCCCTCGAGAAACAACAAATGCAATTTATACAGAACCAGAGGAAGGATTCCAGCTAAGGACAACGCTTCAAGACATGCTAAGGGGTGAGCGCCTCACTGCTGCTGCTGTGATTCCCAGGGGAACGGTCACTGTTGTGGCTCCGACATCTTGCAGAGCCGGGACAAGCCATGAAACCCAAGGGGGTGTCTATGGCCGCTAGGAAAATCTGGTGGTCTTTGGATTAAAACGAACAACAACAAAAAATAGTAGTTGGACTGCTGCTGCCTCTTCACAGCCAGCAGTTCCACTGTTTCAGCAAAACGCACCTTTTCTGTCGATGGGCCACAACTAAGTATCCCGATGCCTGTTGTAAATTAATTCTTATTCACAAATGCATCTTTCTTGCAAGGAAACTGGGCTGCTGTATGTCAAAAATAACTCGTGCTACAAGGAATTAACCTGCGCTTAACCAGTCAGAAGCAAAACAGAAGGTTAACAAAATGCAACAGAACAAGATCTTGGCATGCAGTGGTGCTCACCTGAAAGTGAATATAGTAGCCTGCAAAAAGGTGAGACATAGCAAAAATGCTAGGCTCGTTTTTTAATATATATCTATAAATACACAGGAACCACAGGGCAGCTTGTAGCTTTGCAGCATTCTTGCAAGGAAACTGTTAAATGGAGTGCCTCTGCATGAACACAAACACGTATGGAGTTCAACGGGCTGCAAACACATTCAGAGTTACTGACCGCTATACAGCTGCCACATGGCAGAGCCAGGAACGAATTATGGAAGATCAACGATAATACCTGTTTCACTGGTGACTGTGCTGCTTCCACTTGTCATTTAAAAATACACTGGAGTGCCTTTTTTTCCCCCCTTCCTTTTTTTCTTCCCTAACCTACCCTTTTTTTGGGGGTGGAGGTGGGGGGTGGTGGTGGTATATTTTTCTTTAAATTAAGAGCTAAAAGCAGGCTGAACTGGAGAGGAAAGCAGCACTGAATGCAGCTGCTAGGCCATGAATCACTGCGTATAGAAGAACTGGTTACACGTGCTTCAGACCTGCAGCTGAACAAAAAGCAGCAAAGTCAGCCTCTGAATATTTCTGCTTCACCCATTGTTACTGAAAATATGGATTCCACCTCTCCCTCCCACTGCGCCTTTCCTAGCAGAAGGAGCCTGCAATTTGGTAGCTGATTTCAAGTCAAAGCAAAAGCAACTTACAAAGGAATATAAATCATTAGGGCCTGACCCTTCAGCAGTGGACATGGCAAGCAGAATTATCCCCCTATAAACCATATCCACGTTCTGTACATCTCCATTCTCCTCCTCCCCAAGCCGAATTGTATCAGCATACCAGCACCCTTGGCATTTCTGCACCTTGAGGATCAGAGACTTTCCTTTTGACTCAAAAGCACCACAAACTGCACTAAACTTGTACTAGCTTTAAACAAACAAACAAAAAGATATGCCAGAGAAGAAGGATATTGCACCTTAGAAATTTGGGCTCTAAAACTGCTTTCCATCACACAAAACTCCATTAAGTGAAAGAGAGTCTTGCCAACTGCAGCTGACAGTCACGCAAAGGTGAGGAATGGAATGAAGCTCACATGCATTTCTTGGCCTTTCCTGCACAGAATAATTCAGACATAATATATAAATAGAGCAGTGAAACAATTACTTTTTCACCTAGACCTACAACATCAAATACGTATAAATAAATTCTAGTGTTTTATTCTGTTGGGGGAAGGAATGGAGGGGATAAAAGAGAAAGAAGGGTAACCTTTTTCAACAGGAAGTATTGTAGTTCTGATGGCATTTACACCAGAGGGACTGCAATAACTTGTATCTAGCAATAACCCAGTTTCTCCAACACATTTGACCATTTTAAAGTCATATAGGTGGGAGGAAAGAGGTTAGTGTCTTTGTAAAGCTTAGGTAGTGTGTCCAGGGTAGGAAAGAGGTGAGAAGAGCGGGGCTCGGATAAGTCTCTTTAGCCATTACAGTTAGATTCTGGGCTGGTATTAGCTAGGGCCAGCTGGGCAGAAGGGTAAGAAAAAAAAATAAAAAAAAAAAAGAAAAACCAGACAATTGTGTTGTTCATGATATTCCAAGGAAGAAAGTAGAAAGGGGGGTGGGATGACCTACTGATGGAGCAATCTTTGGAAAATGTTGGGAGCAGGACTAGCAGACGAGGATGCAGGTCTGGGAAATGTCTGAAGGCTGGGGAAATATTTGTCGCTAAATCTCAAACCCTGTACTTTAAGGAGGATGCTAGAGAGATGCTGGCACACTCTGCTCTGAAGTTAAAAATCCATAAAACATGAGGGGAAAAAAAAAGCTTTTATTTTTCTTAAAGTACCATCCTATCCCTTTCCCCTTCGGGTTCGCTGCCATGGTCAATGGGGACACCTGTGGAGAGGGGACATTACTATGTCTAAGTTAGCTTAGGCTTCTAAGCTCTTTAAAGCTACTGTATAAAATTCTTATTTATACCTAGCTTAAAACTTCAAATGCATCCCTAGAAAGTTATGAAGGATCTTTCCCAGAAAGGGGGGAAAAAAAAAGCAAACGAAGAAACAGGAACACATTTCAGATCCCTTCCCAAATACATTCTTTGTTCAAAATATCTTCTTTGGAACCACCAACAAATGACTTGCTGCCACCTAGCAGAGGCAGACAACACAGCCAGTTAGCAAGCTATCATCTCCTGCAAAAATGAAGTTTTCTTTCCCTCACTTCAGAGTGACCAGCCTACTTTACATTTGAAAGAGCTAAACAACAGAAACCAAGTTAGCTGAAAGTAGTTGAGTTTACTTAAGACTACCGTCAGCTGAAGGACTCCAAGTACTTTCAGGAACTTGCAAGTCCGTCCTACAATCTACACACACACACGTGCGCGCGTGCGCACGCGCGCATAAACCAAAACCAAACACCCCAAAGAAATAAAAACCCAACCCCCTCCCACTGGGACCTTCCTTTCATAGATCATCAAATATTGGTAAGAAAGTGTAAAGTGATGACACCTTATATACACTATATGCAACTGCATCAAAATTAAAGAACCCTTTGCTGTTCATCTGGGGAAGGACAGTAAAAGGATGATTCCAGACTGCCTCTGTAACCATGCACTTCCAACACACAAAAAGGGAGGTTCCAAGTGTGCTAAAATGGCTGCCTTGCAGAGGGGCTCCCTTACCGATGCGTTTCTATGCAAATTTTACAAAAGGCCATGAGTTAGAGGAACAGAAAGCAAGACCTAGGGAAAAGGGAGAAGAGCAAAGCTTAGGAGAGCAGCCCGAAGGGATGAACACAATAGAGAACAAGTCTCAGGAGACATGAAAAATTAGAGTGGCCAAGATAGCGAGCATAAGAGAGCATCACAACTACAAAAAGTAGTCCATACAGATGCGTTGGCTCTAGCCAACTCTTCTGACCCATTTGCGGTGAGGAGATTTTTCTTAACAGGTTTTACATTTTGTAAATCACAGAATCACAGAATGATGAAATCTATGATTTGCATTTTGTTGTGTGTTTGGCAGTCACTAAAAAAATCCCAAACCCACAAAAAAAACCCCTAGATCCAGATGAGCTTGCAACAGAAATTTGGTGGGTTTTTTTTCCTTAAAACGAAAATGCCACACATTTTGTTGTGCACAAGGCACCCCAAAGCTAGAATTAAAGTGGTGCAAGTTTCAAGATTAATGCACTGATCTACTATATACCTTTAGTACACATTTACTCCTAATGCAAGCACTGCTTCTAGCTTAAAACAAAAATACTGAAAAATTAATGAATGCCGTAATTGTCCTGTTTTTTTAATCAAATAATCTGAAAGGCTAAATCATCTGGGGAAAATATATCCAAACAAATTCAATTTAGAAGAGTCATGATTCTCAACATAGCACAGAACTGTATATAAACCTAAGCAGAGTTTTGTCAGAACATAATTTTAAGCTGAAGGGAATTCTTTTCTGGAAGGAATGAGGAAAGCAGAAAGAAAGCGGGGCAGGGGAGAATGAGAGAACATATAAAAGTTCTGCTATAAACAAAGATATAGCTTTTTTTTTGTAAAAACCTCAGCTGCCTTTAAAATGAAAAACCTCAAACTAACCCCTCTCCCCCAGTTGCCACTCTGCTGAGACAGAAGTAGGGAAGGAGAAGGATGGGCTTTGCCAAGTGAGCGGTCATAGCTACCTGTGGATGAGGCATGGCGGGGAAAAAAGAAAAAAAAATGGCTCGAGCCACTTAAAAGTCACATGGTTGGTTTGTTTTAAAGCAAGCAGGTCAATGTCAGATCCACTGTTTCAAACTGCTTTGTTGGGAGAGGGGCTTGGATGATGTTGCTGTAGTCAGTCAGTGTGGGGCAGGGAGTAAATCTGGTGAGATTTTCAGGAGATCCAGTGGGGTCCAGTCTAAGCTGCAGTGCCTCTCAGGCAGCAGGACCAGCTGGGCATCAGAGGTGCTCCTAGGCCTTGCTTTCCTCCACTTTGACTGCCTGAGGTTTGATCGCTCCTGTGCGCACCGGCTTCATCTGGTTTGTGGAGGCCGTTTCTTGCAGCTTTACTGCTCCCAGGCTGGCTTTATTTTCATCCACCCGCTGCTTTGCCTTTTGACATACAAAAACCAAAGCATTAGCTAGCAGAGAGACCTCTAGGGCAGATATAAAAAACAAACTGTGACCATCATTCATGGAAGACATCAAATTTGCTCCAAAAATCAGGTGTTTCTTCTATTCTGTCACACTTTATGTGTGAGGCGTTTTAGAACAGTAAGGATCTCAAAGTGTCTCACATGTCCGGCAATGCAAATAACCCATAAAAACTCAAACGAACAAACAACATGGACACTGTAAAACAGGTAATCCTCTAATCTCTCCTGACTTTCAAATCACACAGCATTACTTTTGGTCTCTGTATAACACCCACCCACCCTCCCGCTCTCCCTGCAGGGAAAATAACAGCTCCCACATACAGCCTCAGTAAACAGGCCATTCTGCCACTCCTCTTAAGTCCAAGGCACAAGCATGACAGTATAGAAGAGCAGGTACTCTTGGGTCAAACGAAGTACTGAGGTACACTACCTGTTGTACATAGTGTCCTTGCACAGAGCCCATACTAACTGCTGGTCCAGTCGGCTTCCCGCTTGGGCTGGCAGAGCTAGGCCTGGAAATCGAAGAGTCGACAACATTCATGGAGTAAATTCTACAATGGAATGAGAACCTTATTCATGTGTGAAAGTAAAAAGACAGCAGAAAGCAGCAGTAGACAGGGACTGTGCTGTGCAGATCAATGAGCTCCCCAGCCCAAAGACAACACACGGATTGGTTAGGAGAAAAAAAAAATAAAGTAACTGCATGTCTCAGAAGGCTCAATGACCTTCAGCTTTGGTATTTCTAGACATTAGCATCTCTCATCTTGAGGGGACCATGCTGGAAACTAAAACGTTTATTCAATGATCCTCAAATTTTCCACCTTAACAATGAACACACAAAAGCACACACCAATTCCAATTTCTCTTTCAGACTCAGTAAACAAATTACTTTATGCATTTCTACAAGCACAGAGGGCCAAGACAGATACACACTGGCCCACACCCAAAAATGAAAGCCATGATCGTGGATTTTGATACAAGTATTGGGACATTCTACACGTGAAAACCCAAGTGAATCTTGTATAGGGATGATGCATGCACCATGTCACTGCAAACGGGGAACACGTTCTGACTACAGAGGCTAAGTTCTGTAAACATTTTACCTGTACGTATGTGGTGATGGTACAGACCCTCCAGAGGACATATTCTGTTTACCATCGGAGAAATGAAACCCTTTCATTTCCATTTGGGAGGACTACAGAGGAAAATAAGTGAGAGAGAGTATCATCTTTGCATTCACAAATCACTCATTACTTCACATAAACACTTAAGCCAAATCTTTGCCCTTCTACCCATCGTGCCCATTAAAAGAAGAAACATTTTTCAGGTGAAGAAAGTGAGGCTTGTAAGTGAAATAATCTGCTTGTATTAAAACAACAAGCCAGCAGCACAAGCAAACACAGAACCTGGAAGTTAACTGCTGTGCTCTCTCTCCCCTATTTTAGACAAACTTATGATATGAATCCATCAAACCAGACATGACATTAATATACCTACTCAAATGGACAAGCTTCACAACACTGTGAAATATCTGGGCAGTATTCCAACTGTGTCTGGAGCTCACCACCCCTCAAGCACTCTGGGGAAACCTGTGTAAACATGTAATAAAACTGGAGACTCCAAACTGGATCAAGACAGGATGTGGCTCCCTGGAAACAGAATGATGACCAGCAGCAAAACCTGAAAATCTGCTGGCCTGCGCTTTGGAGATGAGGGGAAAAGGGCTCCTTCAATTTAACACCAATCCTTGGCTTTGATATTTAAGGATCCCAAACAAGCCAGTCTCCCCTTTAACAAGCAAGATCAAGGAGCAAAACTTCAATGCAGGAGGGGTTAATGAAAGCCAAGATGAGCACAGAGGAGTTAATCCTTACCTCCCTGCTGGTAGCAAGAACAGAAGGCTGGGATCCAGGAGGAAGGATTCTTCGGGGAGCTCCTACAGGCAGGTTTTGCCCCTGAGGAAGCTGGATGGACTGTGGTAGAATCAGGGGCTGCTGGCCAGAGCCATAGCGGGGCAGAGGAAGCTGGGAGCCAGGCACAGGCATTGTTAGCTGTGTGATAAGGACATGTAGTTACTCAATGGCAATAACAGTCTTGTGTTTGACACATTGTCTCCTAATACCCTGGAAGCACAGCATTGCTAAAAGGAAGCTCAAAAACAGTGCAGTTTGTCACAGAACAAACACAAATCAATGGAACAGAGGGACTTACACACAGAAACGCACATTCGTTCTGGTAGTGTTGCCAACACCCTATCATGCTTTTAACATGGCACTGATTTAATGTAACTGCATTCAGACACAGGGCTTCCCTCCTTGCCTAGAACCTTCAAGTCTTCCTCATGGTCGCTGCATTTTCTCTTGATATGATGGCAATGTCAGACAGCTCAGTGTCAGGCATTTTGTTTGCAGCTTTGATGCCCAAACCAGAAAGTCTGCTACGCTTTCATGCCAAAGCATTTTGGGGACTGAACCTCTAGAAAAAGTGATGGTGACCTCAGCTCTATGTTCCGCAGTGAGATTCAAAGTGATGATGGTAATAGTCACGAGTAATTCAAAAAAATGCAGCTCAGGACTCAAGAGCCTCCTGTTCCCTCTGATTCATCTGTCAGTTCTCACAATTGCTGGATTTGGGAGGTTCTATGACAACACTTTGTAATAAATATTAAAAAAACAAATCTAAAGGCAGGCAAAAGAGACCAAGTTACTGCTTATGACGGACAAAGCATTTCTTCAGATATTTACTTTGCCGGTATTCTCTGTATTTTCCTCAGCTAAGTTACTTTCAGGATTAACTCTTTATGTCAGTCATGACATAAAAATCCCACTTTAAACAAAAAAATAAACTTTAACATGTTGCACAAAATAAACATAAGATGACTTTAATAAAAGTATCAAACTTCTCCAGAGAATCAAAACACACATGTCCACAGATACATCTATGCTCACAGTAGGATTCAGTGTCTTTATCTGAACCATGCTTTACAAAAACTTTTTCACACAATGGAATTCTTGTTAAGATGCTGCCAAGCAGGTCAGCAGAAGTTGTAAATAAGACCTGGATAACAAATGAATTGAGAAGGTAGATGAGGTTTTAATAAAAGGTTCTAGTTACCCTGGAAGCTGAGTTAAATCTGGAGACAGCTGGGATTTGGCTCTCAGAAGAGCTACTTTTAGGAAAACTATTGCATCATGGCCTCCTATGCGTGAAGCACTGCAAGGTTTGATCTGCATGAAATGTCTACATTGAGGGCGAGGACTTCCTAATTACAAGATGACATCTCAGCAGGGACAGACAAGTAATTAGCAAGAATCTCATTAAATAAGGCACTGCATGTTTGAAACAAAGGTTCACAGAACAGAGTCTCTTGGGGAAATCATTTGACTCTTTACAAAGACCTTAGTTCACACAAACACATGACTCAGCACAAATACTAGTTTCAACCCAGTCTCAAAAACAAGTGGCTGTGAAAAAGCCTGTACAAGGGAGTGGCTTGCAAGCCCTGCTCCTAACCTGTGTAAGCTGAGAGTCCATCATCTGGGAAGCTCCCATACCAGCTGCCTGGTTTATCTGGCCTTCGTAAACCAGCGTCTGGCTTCCATTCATGGGCTGATAGGGGGACCCAGACTGGGTTTTCACCACCTCCAAGGGCTGCATGCCTGGGAAGGCGGAATATGGAGGCTTCAGAGCAGTGCCTCCTGTCAGGACCATGGTGCTGGGTTGAGACAGACTGGGGTGCATATACACCTGAGACCTGGAGAAGAAAAATATGCTCAAGTCATTACACAGAAAACCTTTGGAGACTATAGACACGTATACCATATCTGGCCTGCAATCAGCAAGCAGTTCTCAGACTCTACTAAACTGACAGCGTAGAAATAAGCTGTGATGCCGCCTTCCATTTTAGTTACAGGGGTTTTTACTTCCACTTTTAAGCCCTTACAACCATGTCCTTGTGTTGCAGGAATATTCAACAGAATTACACTGAGTCCTGTCCAAAGTTTACGTATCAGTATCCTGCACAATAAACTCTGGATTAGTAGTAAGGGAGGATTCAGGTTATAAGAAGTCTGCAGCAGTTTTGCAAAGCAGAAAAGAATCAGAAGTTACAGATTCAAACAGCTCTGGCAAAATAAGGGTTTTTTTTAAACCTCAGTGTCTAGGTTTTTGAGGCCTCGAAGGACTATTCTCGTCATTCATTCTCATCTCACATAGGAAAGGGGGTACAGAGTATGATTCCCACAGCCAGCCCAACTCTGAAGTGGATGTCTCATTCCTTCAATTCTAGTAAGCAGCTCCTGTAGCCACGTACTGTTGCTGTTACACCTGTATTTGATGTCCTAATTTGAATCTTACAATTTTTTCCTCCAACAAAGTGCAGGCATTTATTCTGTTCTTGTCTTGTAGTTTGTATCTAATAAAAAGGGTTGTTTAATTTCCCTATGCAGGCACTCAGCTCTGATCAAGCTGTCTCTTCGTCCTCTCCCCAGTAGTAAGCCAAGTCGTGAAAGCTGTAAGCTCTGGGTGTCTCACTACGTCTGCTTCCCAGCCCACAAACCTCTTCTTTCTACATCAAGATTTGCCTCATCATTTGAGAGGGCAGGTAGAGCAACTGAATGTAATTTTCCAAGGATGGTCCTACAAAGAAACATGCTACAGAGAGCCTTATGTGCCCCAGTATCCTTGCTCTCCATCCTGGCAACGTTACTAGGGGAAGGAAGCAGGATGTCAACAAAGCGGGAGGAGAAAACGCGTGTGGAGTAGTATCTGATCAATGTACATGGCCATCAGGAACGTAGGAGTTCAGTCCACAAGGAAATGAAAAACTGGAAGCAGTTACCTGAAGGGCTGTATGGAGCTGTACATTTCCTGGGACTGGGACACAGGCAGACCACCCCTCAGCCCAAGCTGAGCTTGGGCCTGTAAGGATGTGTGGAGGGAAATGGGAATCTGTTGAGCAGCAGCAGCCTGCAAAAGAAATTAAGATGATTGAGAGGTACAAGAGGAGCCAGAAACTCTCCCAGGCTGTTAAAAATCCATCCGTTTCCTCCGTGAGTCAATCTGCCATAACAATTACCTACACTGTGCCATTACCCAGCCTCTGCATCATTCCACAGAACAGCAGCACACTGGCAGAGGAAGATGCTGCATAGGCACCCAAGAGGGAAGACCAATGCCTGCAAGAGGCGAGGCATTTGATGGACATGAGGAGACCAACGTGCTCCACACACAGAACAGGCACTAACAATCCCAGTTCTCACTTACCTGCACTCTTACCTTGAAGGAGCTTTCCCCAACCCTATCAACAGCTTATCTACTAAGGCTAGTGAAATTGCTCATCAGTACTGACTGGCTGTGGAATTTACTGAAAGTCACTTTACCTCACACAGATGCCTCAGCATCTGCTTCAGTTAAACCCAGTCCAAAGGCACTGGTACAAAAGGGGAAAAACCCCTCAATTCCCTCCCTTCAGTTTCACTAACCTGTGACGCCCACTGAAGCCGCATTCAAGGAACCTAAAGGGAGCCACATCTACGCTCCTTTGGGCTATCAGAGAGATAAATGACTCCTGGTTTCTTAAATGCCACCCTGAAGACTCCTTGAGAAACCACTAGCTAGTTGTATTTCTCCCTTACCTGTTGGTAGCTTTGCTGCTGAGGTATCGTCTGAGGGACTAGGCGGGGCTGACTTGCAAACACATGGCCATCCAGATACAGGGGTGGAATATGGTTACCTAAATATCAGAGAAGGCAGGCTGTAAATTCAAGGTACAGGGGAGATACAGGCACAGTACACTGCAGAGACCTGCAGGTCAAGACTGTTTCCTACATCTCAGCAACCAGCTCAGTAAGTCAACAGAAACATAGCACCCATTCAGAAGAGCCTGTAAAGCTCCTAAGTCCACATACCAAAGCCAGCAGCCCACTTACAGTAGCAGGTTTGATGAGAATTAATCATACCTTTCTGTAAGAGGCTAAATGTAAACCCAGGTTTCCCACCTCCACAAAAAAGTCAGAGACATTAACAGTTCAGGAATCGGTGAGCCGTACTCCAAACTGTACCTAAACACTAGAAACCCGCTCTGCTATCATCTCATCTTTGCAGCTAAGAGGGACAGAAAGAACAAACACGTTGTTTGAGACCTTCACACAAGAGATCCAAAAGCCATATTCACCCCAAGGGTGGCACCAATTAGAAAGTGCTGTGCCACTCCTGCAGTTCTGTGCAGATCTGAACCATGGGATTTGCAAGCAAAATTAGGCAGGGGTGGGGAGGGAAAATCACCTGACTTGGTGATTCCAAGTGGAAGCTAGTAACAGAGTCACTACAGTGGCCCACTTGCTCTCACTTCTGCCCAGCGTATTGCATTCCATTCTTGAATTGAGGAATGCAAAGGATAGCGCATGCATGACAGGTCCTTTGGGACCCAGGAGTCAGAGAATCCAAGTACATTTTGTTTTTCCAGATGCTATCCCTAATTACACTAACATGACTGAGCTTAAGCTTTCTCTCTGTAACTCAAGGATAGCCAACACCTTCGCACGTCCCAGAGTTTTGCAAACTGTAAGCAAGTTGTTATTACACACAAAGAGCAGAAGGTGCTCAGAACCTGTGACAAAATAGAAAAGCCTTAAATGGCAAAATTAGCAGAGGAATGGTTGATATTGAGACTGCTGAAGTCTCTCTCAGCCATAGGTTTCTTCCCTTCTATTCTATTGAGCACACAGAGAAGGGTAAGTAGGATCTATTGAGACATCACAGAGACTTGCTGCTACACAGTGAAAGTTGTCCTTGTGCTAAGTTTATACCAGTCACGCTCAAGTAACGTTCTCCAAAGTGGGGAGACGGTCCCTCTTTCTGTCTTGACTGAATTGTTGTTAAGAATCTGTTAAATACCAGCCAGTCAGTTACTTTACATGGAAGTCCTTCTCACCATGCTCTCACCTACTAGAATCAGAGGATGATTCCTAGATACCAACCAGACAATGCAAATACTGCTGCCGCAGTTTGCAGATACCTGGAATAGATGCAGAAGGTGCTACAGACGCCACAGGCATAGGAGGCATAGAAACTCCACCAAAAGAGCTGTAGCTGACACCATTGGAAGCTCCAACACTGGAAGGAGGCTGGATGCCTGAACCTGCGCCTCCTGGGGAGTTCTGTTCTGGTAAACTAGGAGAGTTTTCCCAAGCTTTACGAGCAGACTCCATCTACGGAAATGAAGGACAATAACTACAGACAGTTCAAACGGGGAGGACAATACTGAAGCCTAGAGTTGCTCATCTATGACCTATTAGTTCAAACTCAATCTAGTCTAGTCACAGTGGAAAGCTGACAGGTCTCAGGTCAGGGGGTTTCATACCGATTCCCAATGGGCAAGCATCCTTCACACACACTCAATCCCTCTTGGTATTTGTTGAGTTTTTTGTGTTTGGGGTGGTGGCGTTTTCTGTTCTGGTTTATTTGGGGTAGTTTTGCTGTTATTGTTTGTATGTTTGGGTTTTGGTTTGTTTTTTTCCTTCTTTAATCCATCAGGCACCTAGGATCCCTGATCAGCCATCTTACCCAGCTACTGAAATAGTAAGAAAGCTCTTTTGCACTTGTTCTAAAATAGGTGAGGACTTCAGCATCCAGGACTGTTGAAACACACACCCTTTCCACCCATGCTGAACAGCATATATGCACAGCTTTTACAGAAGCTAATTAAAGATTTAGCAGTAACTAACAAAAACACTCAGGGAAAGATCTTTCCATCCTCACTACACTGGCCATGGACACATGGCATCCACACCTAGGACAAACACACATACCAGCTTGCTTACCTTAAGAGTAAGGTCTGCAGTGGGGAAGGACATTGGGTTCAGGCCAATGCACCGCTGGAGGTGATGATCCCTTCGCAGAATGGGAATGGACTGCGTTAACCCTGCCTGAGGGGAGATTCGTAAATGGTGAATACTTTATCAACTCTTATGAGAATGTCATGAGCTACCAAGGCTGACAGAGCCTCAGCTGGCAGCTCTCGTAACTAGACCTCAAAGGATTCAATCCTCAGTGGTGCTGCAGGAGTTAAGTACCACAATCAACCGTGATCCAATCTGATGTTGGAATAAATGAAGCTTTGGTGATGTGCAATGACACCCTCTATGTCAAGTTAAACCAGCTTCCACTTAAGCATCAATTTGACCCAGTAACTTCAATTTGCAGAAGAGCTCTCCCTCCTGTCCCATATTTGGAACCTACCTAAATTTCAGACAAATCCTGTTTCTGAAAGAGCACTTGTGAAAAGAAACACCCTTTAAGACAAACCTCCAAAATCAAACAGCCTACAAACTTGAAGACATTTCAAAAGCAGTTTTGTGAGTTTCTCACATTGCTGTCCGCAGCTGAGCTACAAGCTGGGCTTTCAGTGTGCTCAGTCTTTCACATATAATCATGAAATACCCAGATGGCTGGAATAAGCTAGGAAACATCCAAAAGGACCTGACTAACAAGTTTCAGTTCTCTGCCTTGCTGTGGCAGATGAGACCTGAGGAAGCTGGCAGTCCAGGCCTAAAAACGCCACTATCTGCATCACGTCCACTACCAGCTCTCTTTTGTGTCTTATGGGAGAATGGTGATCTCAGAGGTCTGCAATACTTCTTGCTTTACACAGGTCACTGAATGATAATGGAGTTGCTCCCTGTGTCACTTCCGAGATAGTGATGCTTATTTTATCAAGGTACCTTGAGGGCACAGATTTCCATTATGGATTTTAGTCACGCGTGCTGCCTAAGCATTAAGCGTGAAGTCAACTGCAAAGAAATATGCTTGCTCTTTTTGGAAGCATCTGAGGTTTAACTAAGGAGCATCTCCAATGAATCAATGCAAAAGAAAAACCAAATACTTACATTACTGGCCAAGGCATCCTGCAATTTGGTGACAGGGTTAGCTGCAGTGCCAGAGGCAGAACCAGGTGGCAAGCTGAAGTCAGAGTCCTGAAAAATCAAAACACACAAGATTCAAATCCAGGTCTGAGGGCCACCCATCTGCTTCTCATGGTTAATGACTTTAGCCTGAATCATGACACTACAAACTAAAAGACTGTCCTCCAGTAAGCCTTGCTGGAAGAGAACAAAAAGACTTCTCAGCACTCAGCAGCAGGCAACCCCCAGAGGCACACAAAGGTTTAGATGGCCATAATTTTGTCCCTCACCTCTGTTACCACCCCAGCTGGTCCCTGGGACAATATTTCCAATATTACGTGTTTGCCAAGACGTCTTGAGTACCTGGTTTGTGTCAGTAATGAAATCTAAGGCAAATCTACAGCTGGAAGCTTCCGCTAAGTAATCCTTCTGCCTCAAAGCACCTTTCATATCTCAACAAGCTCAAATCACCAAGAAGATAAAATTAAATTCAATCCTCACTTTAGGATTTACTCCAAATTCAATGGGTGGCACAGGAAGTACAGAATCCACGTGAATTTCCACCCCATTAACAGGGGGAATATTCCCTTCCAGCCGTTCCGTTCCCTCCGAACCCTTTCTGTTTTTCAGGGAGCGTTCGTTGCCGATTGGTCCAGGCTTGTGTTCCTTGTTCTGTCCTGAGCCTTGATCTGAATCCTTAACAGGAAAGCAGAGAGGCTGAGACACAAAGACTGAATAACCCAATCTCAAGCCTTAAAAATGCTATCAAGAACAACACAACCACTTCACAAGGTCTCTCACTATGTGCTCTGGCTTGGCTGCAAATCCAGATTACCTTTTTATCAGATTGCTTCTGCACTTGCTCCTTCTGGCAGTCAGGCTTTGGGTCCACCAGGCCAGCCCCATTCATCTCCTCTGGTTTGAGGGTGCCATATGGAGAACTGCGCTGAGAGGAGGTAGCGGAGGATTCCCGAGACTCCGCGCTCAAGTCAATGCCACTATCCCCCTGGCTGCCTTTAAAACCCTGCTATGCAAAGCACGAAATGTGTTAAAGCCCCGGACTCCGACCCAGCTCCACAAAGGAGGAAAAAAATCCCAGAAAACAGCAAGACCATGTCCCCTTTTCAAATCACATTCTTGGTTAAATGCAAAGGATTTGGGCCTGACCTGCAGCATCTCTTGGCTGCTGCTTCAGCTCTACGCAACCCTAAGACAGGTTAACCAATGCACCAACCAGACTATGGCTTCTGAATAAGGAAAAAGTGTCCCACAGAGCAACTAGGCTGAGATTGCCAAACTCATTTCACTTGTGACTCAAACCAGATTTGAACTCTGGTCTCCAGAGGTGAAGTATCTAGGAACCTCCTCCACCCTCTCTATTAAGGCTACAGCTACACACTCCTCACAGGCATGAGGCACACAAAAACATGACCTACAGAATTCCACCATCCTCAACCACGCTCTGCATCCAGTTAGGAGCATAACCCGGGAACAGCTCTACCAGACAGTTACTCCAGATTTATACCTACATGGAACACCAAGCAGCACTTGGCCCTCTAGGACAAGATTTGAGCAGCATCAAGCTCAAATTAGAACTGCAAAGAGACAGTTTAAAATTGCACAAGCAGAGCTGAGAGTCGCTAAGCACAGATGGAGCAATGAGAAGCGTAAGCCACCTACGTTAATATTTTATACACACAATACCTGAATGGCACATTAGGTGCCACTTACCTCAGTCGTGCTAGATTCAGTACCATTAAAGGTATTTACAGGCTTGCTCCAGGAATCACTGCCAGGAGACTGAACGGAAAGAGCTGGAAGAGAACAGAGGCCAGGGTTCAGCTGCTTGAAACACAACTGTGAACAAACCTTGCACACTGTGCATGTTACACTATTAACTTTCCATTTCTAGGCATGAGGATATTTTCACCACCTCAGAAAGCCAGTGCTGTCCATTCAGCTGAGACATAACACAGCACAGAGAAGACAGGGTATGGAGAGCAAGGGTAGAGAGTAGGGAAGAGGTTTCTAAGGCAACATGAAAACAACAGAAAGGCAGGTATAGAAACAAGGGAGGCATTAGCTATTCGGGGTTTTAGAGGATGAGAAAACAGAGGAAGGCAAATTAAGAAACCAGCTAGAGTAGATCCAGCCCAACAGGCTAGAAAATACTACGTAGGATCTTGATGTTACAAGACAACCCAAGAAACAGATTAGGAGACTGACATGGTCAAACAGGAGGCAGATAGTTGTACAGTACAGCTTTGAAGAGATGCTACTCCAGACGTCTGCTAGCTCCCCTCCTACTTCCAGCACCAGACAAGAGAAGGTTCTCTCTCCTTACGCACGGACACCCTGTCCTTCCTGCACACACCAGAGGATTCCCCAGCTATGTGAAACACTCCAGGACAGACAGACCCAAACTTACCTGGGCTGTTGCTCTCCCAGATCTCTGTGCCCAGGCTGTTTCCAGAAACCGTTACATCACTTTGCTCCAAGCACAAGCTGTTCTGCTTCTTAGCAAATCGAGGAGGAATGCGAGACTGAAGGACGCGGGCCTTAGCTGGCGCCTGAGAGAGAAAAGGCACAGGCCATAAGACCTGTCACTGCGCTGGGCTAACACAGTCTGCTCCTGGCAAGTTCAAACCCTGGATTTCTAAATGCTGCAGTGTGAAAAGGCCCCAACTCATGTAACAGAACCATACGAAGTAGTTCGGACTCCCTCCCTGCTCTTTTTTTTTTTTTTTTAAAGAAAAACAGACCCTGTGGCTACTGGGACATTCCCCCAGTCTAACAAGGCAATGAAAAAAGCTGTCTTCAGCAGCATGAGATTTTTTCTTTTGCGGGGGTGGGTGGATTGGATACAAAGCAAAGCAAAATTTAACTACGACAGACCCGCTCTGCTTAATTCTTCTCTTTTACTCCAGCTAAAGCAAGATCAATTAATAATTTCACAATACAGAGATGGCTCTTTCACAGAGCCATGATCTGAATATAAAGAGAAGCACATCTCTGCAACTGCAAGACCTTTCCCACTGCACATTCACACGTTGTCTTCAGCTTAATTTTAAAGATGCCAAGCAACCCAGCTTTTATAACTTTGCTTGTGAGACTCTCTGAACCTACCACAAAGCCCTCCCTGCCAGGAAGCATTTCCCAACAATGTTTTTCATTTGCATTTCATCCTCCAGATTTCACTAAGTCTCCCTTTCATGTCAAAATATTCTCTTACCCCCTAGAATCTGCAATCTTCCAGTACCTGTAGACAAATGCCCCCCTCCTAAACATTACTTAACTAAGCTATCCACACTGCAATCTTAAATCTTTTCTTGTAAATCAACTCCTTTATGCTATTATGAACACAAAATTGTCAAGAGCTTCTTCCAGTTTGTTAGTTTCTTTCTGATCAGGTGCCCAGACACAAACATAACACCTCCGGCAAGGAAGCTACCGCATCCTGTCCTAGCAAGAACACATTGTTGACACAGCAGGAGTGCAGCGGTCCTCCGCTGCTCACTGCTGCCCAATATCCACCAATTACAGCCAGCAACTGGCTTTGGATGGAAAAGTTGCTTTGGATGAAGATCACTTTAAAAAAACCTCCTTAACTCACAATGAGCAATTCTGCTAGAAAACAAGGTCAGAAATCTAACCACCCTTTCCAGACCGATGACCCCTGCCCATCAGAGCCAAAATATGTTTCCAGGGCCTAATACAGGATTTGTACTCCTGGGGCCAACTGCATGTTTTTCTGCTCATCCAAACACTTTTTGGGGCCCTGTTCCTCTGACTGCAGTCCAAACAATGTATCAGATTAAGCTTTTTCTGCCTCCCATTCCTCACCTGAGCAGCCTGTTCCTTCTTCCTTCGCTCCTCTTCCAGCAAACGACGCTGCTTTTTAGTAAGAACCTCAATGAAGCCTTCACCTGCCATAGAACCTACTTCATTCTCTTCTGCTGTGTTTGACACCCGATTATCGATGATGGTACCTGAAGAAAGCATATACGGGGGGAAAAAAACAGTGCATGTGTGTATGCATATAAAGCTTTATAATTGCAATAATTTAAAGAGTGCATTCCGGATAGGATCCATGCTACAGGCAAACAAGTTCAGCCAGCAGCACTGCAGCTAAGCTTTGAAAACTAAGCTGTGGTAATCTGCTGACATCTACCAGTCACTTTGTCCTGCAGGGCTTTGCTCTCCTCTGCCTCAAGGCGAGCATGCTCCAGCTGGGAGAGCTTGGGAACATGAGCCATGTAATAACTCGACTAACTTTAGGCGTAGTATCAGTTGAAACAAATCTCACACCTTTCCAAATATTAGCAAGGACAAAGCAAGCACAGGTACTTTTGAAAACACACCCATCACCTCTGGATATAAAACCTCAGTTCTACGAATGGCAAAAAGCCGAGTCATGGCCTAATGCCAATGGCTTCAGAGATACTCATTTCTTGCCTCCCTGCCATGAGCTCAGACTCAAATTCCCCACTCTGGATGCTCTTTCAACTTCCTTCGCACTTCGTAAGGTAGTTTGGGCTTGAAATTTAACATCTTAGGAATATGGAAATATTCTCCCTAAAACCTAACTTGCTACAGAAGAAACATTAGAGACACTGTCAGATCTGGCTGAAAGTTCGGGTTTAAAATTTGAAACCATTTTTGTCTTCCATGTTTTCCCTATTTAAATACACCAGAATTTTCTTGTTTGTGTAAATAAATAGAAAAAAATCTAACCTGATATTTAAAATTACACTGGATTGAATCAGTTTGGCTTGAAGTCAGCCACACTGTCTCATCCCTTTAAAGAAACAAATGCATTAAGACACTCACTTCCATAACTCAGTTCAAACTGTGACAAGGCCTCTCCCTTCTCACTTGCTCTTTGCGCAGTGGATTTGGGCTCCTTCTCTGGCTTTTTACCCGGCCCCTCAGCACCCTCTGAGTTTGAATGGGAGGCCCTATCCAAGCTGTAAATGGAGTGGCTGCTCCCACCACTGGTGTTGCCAAGGCCCCCTCCTTCTTCTGGAGACCTACAAGGAAAGAAGGGAAAGGAACCAGATTTGTCACTAGAAGATGAGTAGAAATAGCAAGAAGAAAACATACGGGCTATATTTTCTTTACCAGTTTTCTAATCGCACCTCATCCTTCCCCAGCCTTTGCTCAACTGAAGCAGACGTTAAATTCCGAGCACACAGCCCATTACAAGAATGTTACTGGGAAAGCGGTATGGAAACAGAACAGTATCTGTGCTCATGAGTCAACCAACACGCTGCCCCTGCAACAAATCTAATACCCTAGCTTGTCCCTATGAGGGCTCTGTGCTTCTGTACAGCGTCTCCTACCCTCCTATGACACTGCGCTAACAGGTCCCCTGCTCCTCTTTGCAATTAACATACATTTCTTGGCAAGCATCAGGTGAGGGGAAGGGAGATGGGGAAAGGCTGATGACACTGAGAAAAAACACAGATATAATTTTCCCGGTTTGTTTCTCCCAGAATTTTTTTGCCCATTTGACCACCATCCAAACATTAGTCCCAAGCATTCAACTCACAAGAGGCATGGTTAAAGGAGACGGGGAGAAAAAATATCTTCCCCCTTTCCTTACTTTCCCTTTCTACCAGCATGCATCTGTCCAGACATCAGCTCTCCTCTCCCTTATTTCCATATATATTACTATTAGTTACTACATCCAGGAGTTGGGGGAGATGGATCACAAGAGGACAGAAAACAAGGAACAAGTTGCCTATTTATCAATGCTTTAAACCCAGTACAATGCAGCTGCACAAGACGTTCTCCTATTCCTGTTCAAGGAAAAGGGTAACAAGGGAGCTGTCAATCTAGCCCAGGACCAAGGCCCACCTAACCCAGCATCAGATTTTTCCCAAGATGCAAGGAAACACTTAATCCCTAGCATCGGAGTTGTCTTAAAATACTCTCAGGAGGAACTCCTCCCACCAGGCTAGGAACACACAACACTACTTGCCATTCATCACTGGTCTCCACTAATGTCTAAGAAAATAATTGCTCAGGCAAAGCTAGGACTGGCAATGTCACACATTGCACTCATGCCACAACCATGCTACTGGGAATCCAGGTGCTCAACCTGCACAGCTCACAACAACTTATCCCAGGAGAACCCAACCCTCAATCCTGTGCTCTGCTACACTCCAGTGGGGACCCATGATAGGAGAGGAAGGACACAATACATTTGGAGTTAAGGACCAGGATTTCCTTCATTATCTTTCATGCCTCTAGCAAGAGGCAGTCCAGAGAGCGGAGAGCTATCTTGGCCCGAAACTAAGGTAAAGAAGAGCAGCACATGTCATGCCCACAGTGTCTCAGCAACTTCCATAAACCTGGATTCCCAGCATAGAAGCAAAGGCATCAATCGGTTGTAAAATAGACAATGAAGAAACTCTTGGTTGTCATATGGCTGGATAAACGGTGCTAGAAGTCACCTGCACTAGATGAAAAGAAACACAGCCAATAGCTCCTCACCCACAGTCCAGCCCTTCTCCACTCCTCCAATATCTGCAAGTCAGATGACAGATATCTGTATGCCAGAATGCAACTTTACCTTTTGCTTTTTATCAGTGTCCCGTTCTGCTGGCTCTCATATCTGGAAGCTGCTCCTACACCAGTCCTGACAGACTGTTCCGCAAACCCTGCTGGCTCAGCCTTACGGCTCTGCCTGTCAACAAGCGGCCTTTGGCTTGAGAAGCTCCTCTTCGCTAGCTCCCTCTTCTCTCCCAAGCTCCCACTCCCAAGGCCACCCTCCAGCTGGCCTTCACTCTCTGCAACTCCATCTCGCCTCTCCCGCCGCTCGCTGAAGTCACTGCTTTCAGATGCTGTTTCCCACTCCTCGTTGGCATGGTCTGATGAGTTCTGGTAGGGCAGCTCAGGAGACCGTCTGCCCGAGATGCTGCTCTTCTCTGCAGTGGTCAGCTTGGGTCTTCCAGGCCACTGGCTGGGCAGCAGGTTGGGGCCTCCCTCCTCAGGGTTCCACTGGCTGACCGATTCCCTCTCTTGCCTGAGGCGCCTGAATCGCGGGGGCTTGTCTTGGCGGGGTGGACGCCGCCTCCTGAATGGCCTGTTCTCTATGTTCTCCTGATCCGCTGAGTAATCCTCCTGGAAAAAGTGTCTTTTGTCATCCAGATGACTCTCATCAAAAACCCGGCTGGAGAAGGAATCCACGTGTTTATAAGAATCCTGAATGTAGTCCCTGTCAGACTGCTGCCTGCTCCCAAAAGTGTCCGATGGAGAGGTGTGGCTGTACTCCTGCCACCCTGCTCCCCCACTCCTGCCTTGCCACTGGGTGGGCTCCTTACCCATGAAACCCCTTCGCCCATAGCCAGAGTTGCTCAGTCTCGGTGGCAGTGATCTCCCAAAAGCTCTCGGAGCCCTCATCTTAGGATCCAGACTACTGTGTTCATCTGAATAGATTTTGTTGGACCTCCAAGACTCTTTGAAGTCTCCCTTTTTCAAATCACTGTCCTCCCGGTCTAGCACAGAGCCTTCATTACTGTTTTCCGAGCCCCTCTGTCGGCGACGCTTGGGGAGCTCCTCGTATTCTGACCCTTCACTGTGTGTCTCGCTTGCAATCCGGCGCCTTGGCTTGCCTCTGGGGAAGTCCTCTGGCTGGTTGAACTCCCGAAGCCCTCGCCCTCGACTGCTCCGCTGGTTGTTATAGACTCCCCTGCTGCCCACAACAGTTCCTCGGCCTCTGAAAGTGAACTCTCTGAAGCCTCTCCCCCGCCCACGCCCTTGACCTCTCCCACCGAAGGCTTGTTCCTCATCAATGAAGATCCAGTTGTTTCTTTTTGTGGGAGGGAGATCACCGGACTCTCTGGATAGTTTGCTCTCCCAGGTTCTTTCTGGCTTCTCTTCCTCCTCTTCTTCCTCTTCTTCCTCTTGGGATTTCTCAGCCTCTCGGGCAAGGCTGGCTTGGGAAGAACCTTTGTCATCCAGCAGGTAACGCGTGGAGTTGAGTAAGGCTGTAGAATCATCTGACTCATTTTCTACTTTCTGAACAGCCGCCTTCTCCTTCAGTGGGCGCAAGGTGTCCTCTCCCTCCAGTTTAACCTTCTCCATCTCCTTCTCCTTCTCTTCCACCTTGAGGGCTTTCAGGACTGGTTTTTTAATTGGGCCTGATCGCCGTGTCCTCCCCATTTGCTCCTGGTGCTGACCACTGGTGTTCCGGCTCTCAGGTGCCCATTCTGTTGTCTCTTCAGTGGGCTGTTTGGTATTAGCTCCTTCTTTCTTCCACGGGTCAGCACTGAATGACTGCTCATCCCTGGGCACTTCTTCAGCAACTTCTGCTGCAGTCTCTGCAGGTTTCTGATGGTGGCTGATATCCCAGCCATTATATTCAGGCTTCTTCTCTGCTTGGATAAAGTCAGGCTCTAGGGGCGAACACCTCAAGTTTGCATGGCGGTTGCCAGAAGGACAGGTTTCCTGCACGGTCTCCTGATGCTGAAACAAGAGATCTTGGCCTATCCTCTGAGAAGACAGGCAGCTGTCAAAGTCTGCTTGGGCCTTCTTGTCAAAAGCATTCAAGTACTCCTCCCCTCTCTCCTCAAAGAGATCTCGCTGGGTGCTCAGACTCTCCGGCCTTCCAGGAGAAGCAGAGTAACCGTCATTCCTGAGAAACAAACAAACAAACAAACGAAAGTCAGCTAATGCAGAGCACAGCACATCTCCAAGGGCCCAGGCTGGGCACAAGAGGTGGAAACAAAGAAATAAATTGGGGTTTGTTCTAAATCATGAGGCAATGAGCCTATAAATACCTGAATGCTGGGCAGATCTGCTGTGGCCCCAGGCTGCACTGCCTGGTTTGTCAGATCAATGGATGGTAAAGAAAGCAGTTCCTATGATGGGCAGCAAACTTAAGAAATAAAGGGAGATTCAGCCTCCAACATATGTGGAGATTTGAAAACAAGGAATTGATTTGAGAAAGTCCCAAACAATTAGGAGACAAACCAGAAAGTATCAGAATTTTTGACTCATTGTTTTCTGTACCTACCCATGTAGGTGACAGGTGCCTCTCTCCTACTGAACAGGCTCCAGGCTGGTCAGCCTTGACTGGCATCAGATAGAAAACTCTGAATAGCTCAGTCTGTAAGCACCTCCACAACACGAACACTCAAGAGTGTAAGGGTGCTACCAGATCAGCACCGTGGCCTGTTCAGAGAGACCTTTTGGGTCAACTCTACGCCTGCTTTTCAGTAGAAGATGACTTATGGCAGCACCTCCCATCACAGCATGCATGAGGGCAGGGGAGTTCTGCACTCACCTGGCATGCAGCCCCTCCACGGTCATGTTGTCAGCCTGTTTTTGATGTGACAGGGAGTACCCTTTGCTCTGCAGAGATGTGTAGCTCTCCTGGCCCCACACTGGCACAGGGTCCAAGGGAGCAGTTTTCCTTTCCGCCTGCCCTGCCTGACAGTTCTGATCTTCAGACCGACAGCTGCTCACACCAATGGAGTCCTGCTGAATCATGGGCTTCATAATTCCTGGTCATGACAGAGTTCATACCATTAACACTAGGATCTCACAGCCAAGAAGAATTAACAATCCATAGCTAGTCTGACTCCCCATCCTTCCAGGGCAACAGGTGACTGCAGCCATGGAAACCTTTCTGGCAGAGGGGAGCCTGTGCTTGGGAAATACACAGCTGGGAAATACACCTGGAGTGATACAAGAAGGTGACACACCTTTCAGAGCCCAGCCTGCACAGAACACTACACATCATCACTAGCTTGGAAGCAAGCAGGTGTGTGAAAACAAACTACAAACTCAAGGGAATGATTTATCCTGATGTTTATGCTCACACCTCTGAAGATCAGTAACAAGGTAGGAAGGTTCTAGGAGCACACAGCTCAGGAACTACAGGATTTCTCCATCCCATTTTTTGAAGGGGGTCTATTAAGTTTTCACATGATTACAGTAACTCCAGAACTGATCCTTCTCCTCCAGGGAGCATGATCTGCTTTTACACCCGCTAAGGCTCCAAAGCTGTTAGGGAGGATCTCCCATTGCAGTGCAGGGGATGGACAGGCAGGTGTCCTCCCTCCCAACCTCCTCTGTTTTCTCATCCCTAGAGAAGGTCAGTCACAGCCAGCCAGGACACGAAGTCCGGTCAGAGGTAAAGCGGGTGAAGCACAGCAACCTCCCAGATAGGGACCAACTCACCAGCCATGATAAAGGGAAACACTGAAAACACCTTACCTGAAGGGTGAAGGGCTGAAGGGTAGAAATCCACAGGGGTGCGACTCTGGGCCATGCGAGGGTCCATATAAGAGGGCATCATCATCCAGCGAGGATCAAAGCCAAGCATCTGGGGATGCGGTGGGTAGAATGTCCTTTGGGGATGGGAATGGGATGGCGGAGGATAGACTTGCTGCTGCTGCTGCCAGTGCTGCATCTTGTACAGCTGCTCCTGCAGGGAAGAAGGATGGGCCATTTAATATGAATGGTCACGGTGCCAGGAATCACACTTGCAAACTGGCCAGACGAAGGAAAACACATTCCGATCAGATAGGCAGGTAGAGCAGGTGAGGGCAATTCACTACCAACTGGGAACATGGCAGTTCTTATTCTCCAAATACCCAGAACAGCCGGAACATGTTGCAGCCAGAAGTGCAGCCAGAATCTCACATTCCTATGGGCCACGCTGCATGGCCAAATGCAAGGGATCAGCTTCAAGACTGGAGTTCACATATTCTCAACGCTTCTGTGAGATACAGGACAGCTTCCTGTCAAACATAATTTCCTAATTGGAACCAAACACTTTAGAAGATGTTGCTCTTCGGATGAAATGCAATTATAAGTTACTTAGTGTGCAGATATATTAGTTCTACTCACGTTAGCCAAACGTTAAATAAGAACAACCTAAATTCAATTAAGAGAGCTATAAATATTTTATAGTATTTCCTGTGTATCCTCCAGAGATGGGCTGACACCATCTTCCACATGGCCAGTCCACCTTCCTTTAGCTGAAGACTGTCATGATGCTCATCTGATTTGACATTTAACTTTTGCTAAAGGTCCAAGAAGAACCTGTATTTGAAGGGAGCTTTGTGTACCGAATAAAGCTTTCAAAAGGTAAACAGCTCCAATTAACATGAAATACGTCTATTTACCTGTCAAACTTTCCACCATCTTTTCTTTTTCTTACTAAGCTTACAGTGTCAGATACTGTAACTGTTTGTAAAAAAAAAAAAGCCAATCCCCTAGCGCTGAGCAAGAGAGACACCCTTAAATCTGAACCTGACACATCATTATGGCAAGAGAGAAACTCAGATAAATGCAAAGATTATATCTGAGCTATCTAGTGTTCCAGTACCTCGGAGAAAATATTTCATTAATGATACCAACACTATCTTTTATTTTGTTCTTTTCACTGAACCATTGCTACCAAAGCAGCAATACAAGTCAGCCAAGATACAAACTGCCTCATATATACTAACAACACAGAGGATAAGAGAAAATAAAATGAAAATTTCATGTTCTTCCAGTAGCAGTGACCTGCGGTATTATTAGCATGACAGAAAAGACATCCAATTATTTTTACTTTAAGAGCATTTCTTTTAAACAGTGACATTAGCAGCATTTGCTGCTGTACATTTGGATCATGCAAATGTCAACTGCCCAGTAACAAGCACGGGGAGCATCCATAAAAGAGCAATTACTGAGCTTCCAAGCAAAAGCCAATTGTGAGCTCTTCACTAAGGTCTGCAGCAGCGTTGATTATATCACATTTCAAGTGGTTATTCTATGAAGAATGGCAATTAACTCTGCATTATCTCAAGCCTTGTTATTCTGTCCCTTGCTTTGACTCTGCTGCCCTAAGGAGGCTCACTGCATCTGGAAGAAGAGCTGAACAGTACGTATGGCACATACAGCACCGTAAGGCCAGGCAAGATGCAAGACATATAAAGCAGTCCAGGCTGGTCTCTCAGAGCCCCAGAAGAGATTTTTCAATGAAACAATTAAGACCAAACATATTTATGGTGCCAAGAAAATACTGATTTGAAAGAGCCTCACAGAAAAAAGGCTGGGTAGGTAGAAGATAAGAGTAGATGTAGAGAACCACCTCTCTGCAAAGGCAGGAGGCAGAACGAGAAGCGTGCCGCTTTACAACTCTCACATGCAGCCCAGAAGCAGAGTCCAACCACCTGCCAACCTAAGTGCAGTTTGCCCCAGCGAGCAAATGGCTGCCCATACCTAAGATGCTAAGGGAACAGTTAAGTGCAACGTCAAATGGAAGCAGCTGATCCCCAAAGCTTTTCCTTTCCCTTGGCCTGTACATTCAGCTCCCTGTCACCGTAGCAGTGCTGAAGAACAGCAGCTCTCATCTTGTGCCAGGGAATAAGAACAGATGTTCACCAGGTTCATTGCCAGCCAAAGGCATCAGAGACTTCACTGGGTCAGGCCTACAGCAAGTATCAAGGTAGCCACTGCTGCTCTCCTGACTTTGGACACGGGAAGGGGAACATTCCCAGCTTCTGCATGCATACATTTGCAAACCAGAGCTCTGCTACAAACCAGGTAGTCTTAAGACTTCACATTGTCAGAAGACACCCCAGACAACCGTGCAAGACAAGTCAACATTTCTGACAGCAGTGTCTATTCTTCTCCCAGGCAAGTGACAAACCTGGCCTGCCCATACCTCTCTGCAGCCACAGAAAGCCCTAACCACAACATCTCCAGCATCACAGGATGCACACAAAACTCATGTAACCTATACAGAGCCCTTTTACCCCATCAGACAGGATACATCTGTGATCAAAAGTACTGAAAAAGGCCAGGGTAAAACTCCCATTTATCACCTACCAGCCCAAAGACAGTTGGTTAGTTGGTGCTGACTGTGTTGAGAACCAAGCAAACACAACGGTTTGGTGGGGGTCCAAAGGAAGAGGGGCGGGAGTGTCACACCTATTACCTGCTGCTGTTGCTGCTGCTGCCTCTGGAATCGTGGGGGAAGAGACTTCTGGTATTTGTTGAATTCCTGTGCTGGGGAGGGAGCTTCTCTGAGCTCTTCCTCACTGCTGCTTTGGGCTGCTGCTGCTGGGGCAGGAGTCTCCTCTTCCAGATAGCCAACAGAGACATCCTGTGTGTGAAACTCAGGGGTTGCTGCAGAGAAGAAAATAAGCCTTGAAGAGCCCTGCTCATGACAGGGCTTGTGAGTACACCACCACACCACAACATACATGGGTGTGGGCACGTCCTGACTGCGTTACGTGCTTGAACTTTGTTACAATCATATATAGCACATCACACACCATCTCCCTGATTTGCCTTGACAGCTCTAGAGGGCTTTGTCCATCTTGTTTTAGTGATAAATTCCAAGATCCTCCTCTGCCATCAGCCTTCTGCTTAAGCACGGGGAGAAAAAAGTCCATTTCCCCTGTTACTCCTTAAACCTGCCAGCACTTACTGATAATGGATTTTCTGATCTGTGGCCCATGAGCACTTTCTGAATATCACCATCCAATCATGAGAAGATCAAGAGGCCTGTTCCAACAAGGTCTCTGCTAGCACATCTGACTGAGCTTAAAGGCAACCAAAGAAGTTTGCACTTGTTTTCACAGGATTTTTTTTAAAATGAACCTTCATCACCAATCCAAAATACTCTGCAGAATACATAAAGCAGCTGATCTCTGAGGTGCAACTGAAGTAAGCACCCTCCGAATGCTCTCTCCCAGGAACTCCCTCACACTTCAGGTAAGAGATCGGCACAATAGCAAAGATGCAGTTTTTACAAAGTGAGGTAAGCAATGTTTCTTTACCTCTACGGAAAGCATGACCATTCTCTTGCACAGCATTTTTATCTGTGCTTGGGGGTCGCAGGTCTTCATTCTCTGTGTGTTTCTGGGTCTCCCCACTCTTCTGAGCCAGTTTGCATTTCTGATCAAGCTGCTTCAGCTTTGCAGCGCACGCTGCCAGACGCTCCTCCCTGGCTCGCCGCTCCTCCTCCTCCCGTCGCCTCCTGGCTCTTTCAACAGCCTCAGAGATCTCAGAGTGCACAAACTTCTGTCTCAGTGGCACCTTTTCTTCTTTGTCCTCAAGGGACTGCTGTCTGAGAATACTTCCCAGTGTGGGCTTCTGCCAAAGGAAAAACATTCCTCAATAAGCATGGCCCAAACATCTCCCGTATCTTGAGCTTTGAATCCCATGCTGAGAAAATCCCCTCCTGAATCCCTCCCCTCTATCCTCATGCACACAAATCCCCCCTTTGGTGGGGAGTTATTGCTATCTGGTTCAAGATCTCCATTTTCTCACTGTCTAACAACCTCACTGCTCTGGACCAGCTTCAATTTCTCTAGTGGGAGTGCTATGCAGATTGATTTCTCTCTAGCTAGATATAAACAAAGAACTGAGAAATTCATCAGTATCCTGCTTTCAATAAAACGTCAAACTAGCCTCTTAAGGACAGTGCTGCGTTGCATCCAGCAGCACAAGCCCACTCACATGAGTTCAACCTACCTGGTATTCAGATGCAGAGCTCCAGCCATTCAGCTTCCTCGGAGGTTGCTGTGAATCCTGCACTTTCCGGACTGACCGGGACAAGCCAACTGAGTCGCCCCAATTCTTTCCTTCCTCCAAGGTGTGTTTGACATCTGCACTGTCTGCAGAGCTCAGGGACAACTGTCGCTGCCTTCTGGGATCCCAGCTGTTCCTGTCATAAAACAGTTTTGCTATTACATTTGCTACTTGCTTCAAAAAGCACTTGCAGTCTTATCAAGTGGCAAAGGCAACTGATTAACAGAAAGGAAAGATCAAAAAACCCACCAGAACAAGCAACGTGCCTTGCCTCTTAAGGTGCGTAAGGATTAACACTATTGTGCAGCAGAACAGAGTGAGGCACAGGCAGGGGAGGAGGAACAAAGCCTGGCCTCCTGGCACTCAGCTTCAAGACCCACTCAAATGATGGCCAGTGGAATCAACAAAGTCACAGTATGAATCATGGGATCAAGCCTCAACATTTAGAACAGGTTTTTAAAAGACCACGGTACTGTTTACTTTTATTGAAACAACTGTAGGTGCCAACACAGCCACTTCTTACCACTTTTGTCTTCCATCTTTAAGAGTTTCTTCCTCTTCCTCATCTTCACTAAACTTTAGTTTCTCAGAGTAATCCACTTCATCATGAATGCCTACAAAGGCAGGATTGGAGAAGGGATATATAAGAGGAAAGAAACAGGTCCCTTGTCCCTATAAAGCTTATGCCTTCTCTGACACTAAACCAGAAAATGCACAGGCTTGGCATGAACTACTTGGAAAATGGAATCTCCACCACAGGTACTGGAAATGACACGAATAGTGTGGACCCACATTGCTGAACAGCTGGGCTCCCAGAAGAGGAGCAGCAAGCAGTCTGGGCATAGAGGCTGCAGATGAGGAGACAGCCATCAAGCTAGACTGTGTGTAATTGGATACTGAATGGCATGACTGAAAAGGTAGGAGTAACTGTTCTTCCCAGCAGCCATACTGCTATCCTCCTGCTGTTCGGTGTTTTCAGCTTTTAGGAGTCTTCAGATCCGGTTCCTTGAGTACAGTGTGATGGAAGGATCAGAAGGATCCATTGTGTCATCATTTACACCAACAGCAATTTCACAACTACACAGACAACTCTTTGCTTCCCCTCTTTCCTTCTGTTCCGGCTATTTCATGCTTCAGGGAGGAGTAACTACTTTGCTTCACCTCCTAAGTTGCTGCCTGAAGCTAGAGAATGGAAGCACTTTACCTGCCCATCCATCATCCGCATCAGTGTCTAGTTCATCCAGCCCCTTTAGGTTCTCTGCATTGATAATGGTGGGCCGAGGTGCTCTCTCTACTTGCTGCCGAACTGGACGTGTTGGGCGAGACAGGCTGAGCCTGTTCTCTTTTCTACAGGGAAATGCAAAGAAATGGTTAGAAAGAGCAAAGAGTAAAGAAAAGAACGTAGAGCTGAGTTTGTAACAGTGAATCAGTCCTTTTCTACCATGCACTTACATACAAGGGCTCCAAGTTTCTCTCCCCGTCCAGCTAAGTTTCTTTCCCTTGTCTACCTGGTACCCACTTCATAAGGCTTACAAATCAGAGCTGCAACTCTTCCAGCCCAGGATCACACACAACTACTTCTCACATCCACCTGCTCTTCAGACACACAGTGCTTGCAGTCCTGCAACATTTCAGATGCTGCTGGAGCTGCAGCAAAGCACTGCTGCTTTGGGTAAAAATCAGGTTTCCTCCGTGGCTGCCTGCAGCTTCACCCACGCAACTGGATCCCTGGCCCAAATTCTTGCATAGTTTAAGGTTCATGTCACAGACTGAACCTGCCTCTCAAGTGGGACAGTCATGGCAGCCTTACCCATCCTGGTCATTCATCTGGTATTGTCTGAAAGGTACCCGGGGCTCAAGCCGAAGCTGAGGAAGGGGGAAAGACCCTCGGTCCAGCGATGCAGGGGTCTCAGATGGTTGTTGTGGACACATCTGAAACAAGGCAAAGCAGAATAGTCCGTTTTTTCTCCTTGCCACAGGAAGGCTTAGGTTACATTAGGTTACAACATGAACACAGTAGCTGCATCCAAACAAAGGGAAAACAAACATTTCACATCTGGCTGCCTAACAGGCTACGTACTAATGGTTACCCGCTCCAGCTCTAGATGGAAAGCAGCAACTTTTCCTTGGGCTGAGCAAGGCTGTGCTACACTATTCTAGCACAAAAGGGTAAATGCACAACAGGGCAAACTAAAAACAGGTCAAGAGAAGGATCCCTGAGCAAGCCCTGGGAACCAACCGAGAGCCCAGAAAACAGGTATCTCGGCTGACTTCTTCAACCCACACACGTTACAAGAAGCAAGGACGTTACACAGCTGCAGGGAAAGGGCAACTTACAAAAGCAGGTAGCATGTCATGGTATGTAGGTGGTTGGTAGACATTTCCCATGAACTGTGAAGCCCCTTTGCGGACAGGCTGAGCTGGGCGGAGAGACGGCTCCTTCGGATCGCTGGCACTCACTGAGGAGGGGGCTCCGTCTCCAGTACTAGAGGTTTTGCTGCCCAGCTCAGCAGGGGAGGCGGTCAGAGATGTGGCAGAGGTTATGTTCCTCCCACCGCCCTCCCTCCAACTGGTGACATCTGGAAAGGAGGTAAGAATTACGTTAACATTTGTAAATGCAGATGGTCACTCTGCCAAAAACTCTCAAAACTCAAATACTCTGGTCAAACCCTAATTACACTGAGCATGTAGAAAAACATCATGGACCAAGGAAAATTTTCAAAGGTGTTTATTTTCCTAAGAGAGGAGCAGTATCAGCCATTACTAAGCAATTGCCGCACCCGCGGTGTCCTTATTTGTAAAAAAGACTAAACTCCAACTGACTCTGCTCCCCATCTCCACAGTCCTTATCCTGCAGAATTAAGGCCAATTAGATCACGCACAAACACTCAAAGAGAAGCCACATTACAC
This sequence comes from Morus bassanus, assembly GCA_031468815.1. Classification (NCBI taxonomy): domain Eukaryota; kingdom Metazoa; phylum Chordata; class Aves; order Suliformes; family Sulidae; genus Morus; species Morus bassanus. Next base: position 5,928,233 of record CM062586.1, read on the forward strand.
TACCCACTCATTTCACTTGTGACTCTCCCTTAGCCCAGGGGGAAGGGGCCTGCTTTGCAACATCACACAGCAATTTTTATGAAACAATGTAGTAGACAACAGTCCATAATTGGCTGGCTGGACCATGGAACTCAGCATCTGCTAAGCAGCTTGACACATGGGAGTTCATAAAAAGATAAAAGGAAATGTAGGGATGGAATATCTGATACTACTGTGAACTGGCACCCCCCCCTGCCCAAAACACAGTCTACGGGGTTATGAGCTGGGATATGGCAGAAAGATACAATCATTCACTTACTCTGGGGGCGGAGGCTTGGTCCTGGCCCATACGACGGATCTAAGGCGCCCTTTTCTTTGCCAACCTTGTCCTGCTCGCCAGCTGCTTTCAGCGTCGGAAATTCCTCGGGAGAGAAGGATAACAGTCGGCTTGAGGCCCTTGAACCTGTCAGACAAATAAGTGTGGGACTCAGAGAAGATCTTTCCACTCTTTCAATTCCCTTACGAGATCAGCCTGGAAACATGTTTCCTGAGAATCTGGGCCTCCAGCATATTTAAACCCAAATTACTATCGTACCAGCACCTCAGCTCACATCCAAAACACTCTCAGACACTGTCACCAACACAACAACACATGTCCTCACCCAGTACTCCCACACTCTTAACTTGGAATCTTCATTTAAGTTCTCATGTTCAACGAAGTTGGAGTGAACTTTCTCAGCTTCCAATTATTTTTTTAAAGTACAAAATTCAGACTGAGGCAGATATATAAATCCTGCAAGAACCCTTATACATGACACCCTGTAATCAAATATTTGACATTTCTATTCAGACTCCTTCTGCTTGGATCTCACTCTACCTGGGAAGTCTATTGTTAAGATTTCTGGCAATATACTCAGTAAAAGACCACAGATAAGGACCGAGTGCTGTTTGCTATACCCCACTCTCCTCCCTGCTGCAGCATTTTTTAAGATGCAGATCACTGGCCAGATCAGGCCAGGTTCATTTTTTGTCATTGGCAAAATGTCTTGCTGAGTCATCAGCCACCCTAGAACGACAGCTTTCTGTCCATTCTAAAGATCTGCCAGTGACTGGAAAACAAAACACAGCAATTCTCCTAAACCTGTTGGCAAGACAACACTGAATAGAAGGAAACTGTCAGCATTATTGCACTACTAAACATTTAAAAAATTGCTCTTTTGAGAACTGTTTCTTGGTGTTACTTGGCTAATGCTCTTTTTAAAAAGGGCATTTCAGAATTACCATGTTAGAAGTATCAGCAAGGAGTACTGCTGACCTGACAAAAGTGTCTCATCTATCTTTATCCCTCCTTGCCCTAAAGAGTCAAGAAGGATTGGCTTCTTTAACTTCTTTAAGTTATTTTCACTTTCTGGAACTTGCACACTGCACAAGACCTCCCATCTGAAGATTTCCAGGAAAGACACTGCAACTGCTGCATGTAACATCTTCAAATATTTTGGACAGATGAGAATACATAAGAAGGACATTTCTCAAATACACCGCAAAATACCTGATATGTGCCGAGAGTTCTGATTTCTACTGCATTATTCTACTGAACTAGAACGGACATGAGAATATTAACAACATGTAAGTGTCCTTCAGGGGAGACTTCCACCCCACAGGTAAGGCTGCATAATTAATGACTGTTAATGTGAAGGCATTAACAATCTGCACTCTAACCCTTGGCAGCATCACACAGATAAAAGTTTGCTGTATCTTTTCTCTCTCCAAATGCCCCTTATACAGATGACACAGGCATGAAGCAGTTCATAATTAATTTACTAGACCATGTTTCTTCAGGATACACCCTCCAAAAAAGAGGTTACAGCAGTAATACCTAGAAGAGAGCAAAAATCAAAAGACTTTCCTCTTTGTCGATAATATTAGAAACTGCTGTATTAGCTTAGAAGGAAAAGCAATTGTTCAATGCCACTAGAGAAGAGGTGCGAGGATGGCACGGCCTAAGAAGTCCTTTCAGCCAGATTTCTGATGCTTCTGTGGTTCAATTACCTTCTAATTAAGCTGCTCTTAGTCACATAAGCAACTCTTTCCTTGGGTTAAGAATTCTATATTGCTAAGTGTGACCTAGAATGAGTTTTCAAAAAATCTTTAAGAACATTGTTAGATGATCAGATTTCAAAACAACTGTACAGGAGGTCCACATGGCAACAGTCTCAAAAAAGTACCAATTAACCAACCAAGACACAGTCTTTGCACTGGCCACCAACCTCAGGCAAGCACAAGTCTCTGCTTTAACATTTAGCCTTTGAGAAACACCCTCTCATTAAGGGACTCATTTAATTTAGCATAAGCTAAATCTGCAGCTGTCTCAATTCTTTCAGATCTCTCTGCAATTCCACTCGACAACTGAATGTTTCCAGGTCTGTTCACATTAAAACACAGGAACTGAGCTGTTACTCTCACTACAGTTTTAATGGTAGTACTCAGTGCAGCTGGAAACTCCTGTGTGGAAAGGGATGCATCTGAAGACAACTGAATTCCCAATCTATGTTAACACTGCTTCAGGATCCTCAGTCAAGCAGAAGCCATTAGCAGCTCAGTTACTCAGGGAGACTTAACAGAAAGGCCTGAGCCAAGATGTAAGCAAGTGCACCCTGCAACAGCTTCAGTGCCACTTCCACCCACTGACGCTGCACTACCCTCGGACAAAGGATGCTGTGTGCAGCCTCCCTGAGTATTATCATTCCAGCCTCACTCTTGACCACCTAAATAGGTGAAGCTCCCCATGCTACTAGCCATGGAGATGCCTGCATTTCCAGTCTCCGATGTCCTCTCTTTTCCTTTCTTCTTTTCTTCTAAACCAATCCCTCCCCTCTTCTATCCTGCTTTCTGCACCTTTATTACACATTATTCTGGGATGATGAAAGATGCTTACAAGGGGGCAAATGCTTCCCTTCCTCTTCAAAACATTCATCTCCCAGAACTCCCTGCTGCTTCCCAAGTCCATTTTGGTTCAAGGTGACAATGAGACACATACTGTGTTTGCACTGGCAGACCTGAACAGATGCAGTTGCATCATTCCAGCCAACACACTACACAGATTGAAAACAAGACTCATATGGCCTCACTGCACTGTAACCAAGACAGCTGTGTCCCATTCTGCACTGGTCTAGACAGGGAGGCAGGAAGAAATGGAGTCCACCCCATCTCATGCCTGTCTGGGAGAAGCAGGCACATACCCAGCTCCATTTCTATTTATCATACTCACCACCTTCTTGTCCTGCTGGCTTTCCATTCAGCTGTGCCCATGACTTTGGTCCACCTGGCACTGAATTTGTACCCTGAAAACAAAACACAACCACCCCCCCAAGGCCCACACATCAGTAAAGTCTCATGACTGTTTCTCATTTCCTGGCTGGCACCTGCTACAGTTCAGACCCCAGGATCACCCAGATGTCACTGGATACCACAGGTCTCCCCAGCTTCTTTGTTGGGGCTGAAGGTAGCTGCTCCCCACTCCAGTGTACTATGACACTACAGCAAAAATCCTCTTCTCTGCCCTGCCTCTCATCTCTCCTCCACTCACCTTCACCAACTATTTCCTCAAACCATTCCTCTTGCTTTCCTCCCTCTAATCAAGCTCTCCCTTTGTTGTGTTGCATTTTCCCAAATGGTCCCTCTTAGTCTTCTAAATTTGTTCCATGCTACACCTCAGCTTGAAGGCTACCCTACTTTCTCATCCATTAACCACTCTTCTCCTCTTTAAAAACATAAAACCTGTTCTGATATCCCTGAACCTCAAGGGCTGGGAAATTTTTTTAAATTAAAAGCGTGAAATCTGCAGCACAGAGGGGCCAGGTCCCTGCACTCTCTGAGGAAGCTTTCTTACTTGCCAGTAGATTTTTCAGGTCCTGACACTGGCTACTTCTCCCACATGACCAGATCTCTTCTTATCAAGTCTCATCAGGCTGGGAGCAAGAGCTGGATCTGTTGTCACCAAGCGACACTTAAACTATTTTACTTTGGGTCTAATTCAAAAGTGCTAACCAGCCATCCCACATTCCAGCCATTCTTTCGAGATTGAAGCTAGACTTTCTGCACATACTTGAAAGGTACAGAGGTAACGTGCACAGAATTATACTCTAACTGCAGCACAGCATTCCTGGGGCAGAGTAACTTGGAGTCAAGACAGTCAAGTCTACAAGAACTGATTATACTGGAGCTGTTCTGTAAATTGTGGGCTGCTGATTCTTACTTGTGCAAGACAACACAGACAATTAAAGAAAACCCTCAAGCTGTCTGGGGACAGGGGAAGCAGGGTGGCAGTCACAGGGACCGCTTGCACCTACCTCCTGACTGATTGACTGTGTCGGCTTCTGTAAATTGGAGACAGATTTCTGCAAACCCTGCTGCGGCAGCGACTCCTGCAGCTGTGCAGCCGTCGCACTGGAACTGAGAAGAGACAGCAGAGGTGAGATCAAAGGCGAAGGAAGACAAGAAGACAGACAAACAACTCTGGCAATATGGCAGTTGCTGAAAGATCAAGCTAACATTGGCTCTACGCTGGCATGGACAACAGGGAACTGATCAGTGGAAGGCCAACACACAGCGCAGCGGTGCACAACTGCTGCTGCTTGCCTGACAAAACTTAGCAAAGAATAGTTCTACCCACCTCTTTTGGTCTGGCTGATCCTGCTTGTTTGCCCATCCTGTACCGTCCTTGGGTACTATAATGATGTTGGGGTCGTTTCCTTTGTTTTCAGACTTCAAGCTAGGCAAGTTTGCAGGAGGTGGCATGCGCCGGGCAGCAGCAACTTTCCCGAGACTCTGTAAGCCATGTCTAGGAATAACTAGTGAGAAAGAAACAACAGCAGGTCATAGAGGGCTATATCCTGCCAGATAAGTAACCTTAATTAGCATACTGCAGCTGGGTGCAGTCCCTATGGAACTGTACGACAAGCAGCACCTCTGCTATGTCAACATACAGGTCATTTCCCACAGGACCACAGCGAAGCAGCTGTCTGTTGTAGCAGCTGGCTAACAGGCAGCCTCCTATAACAGTTGGGAGGGAGAGAGAAATAATTCTCCCTGACAGAAAATGCCCACAGAGTCTTTTAGCTACCTGTGCAGATACTCCTCTTTCATTTCACCAAGGAGAAGCAGCATCGCCCTTTCACAGCTTGGGGAAATGGCCATCCAAGTCCACCTCTTAGACAGACTGGTAATCTAACCCAGGAGTCCTGAGGTCTAGATTTTCCAGCTCTACCCACCCGATCACATTTTTTAAGGTGGTATTTTATTTTCTTTGGTTTTCTACTCCCACACCAAATCCAGAGCTAGTCCAGGCAATGTTTCAATTTTTTTGACCCCACCATCTACTTTTGGTCACGTCTCCACTGCAAAACCAACTCAGGTTCTTCCCCAGAGGCCTTCAGTCCTTGACTCTCACCTCACACAAGGTCTGACCAACTTAAGGCACTTCAGTCAGCTTAACTGCCCTGTCTTGGTATAGCCTAAGGCCCCCATAAGGCTTTGACTCAAGTCTGCAACCTGACCACTTTGCAGCAAGGACACAGGCTAAACCAAAGGGCCAACAGTCCCCCAGCTGTTTTGCCATAATTCCTCCATGTCTCTACAATAACAGCAGCACAAAGAACCGCAGACATTTTCCTTGAAGTCCTAATGAAATACAGGCTTAGACACCAGCACAAACAGCTCTGCAACGCAGCTGCTTCCCACTGGGCATCCTACCCACAGGGCCAACAAGCTGAATTAGCTCTGCAACACCACTCTTGGAAGGCACCAAAAGGAGCTTTCTGAAGGCATTTCTTACCTGTAGTTCTGATAGCTTCTATTGACTTTCCTTTATACTTATCAAACAGGCTGAGAGTCGAGTACTTGCTTTTCCCATCCTTTCCCTTGGTTATTTGCCCCAAACGATCGGACATTGCGATGAAATGTCATCTAGTAAGGAAATTTCTCTGCGCCGCTCCCGATCTGCCTTTTAATGGAAGAGAACCAAGGAAATACCATCAAATGGATTATTTAGCCAGAGACAAGTAAAAAATAAAACACACATAACTGCTAGAACCGCAGATATTCAGTGAGCAGACACACTAAGTTACAAGGTTTTAATCCCCTCCTCTTTAGTCACAAGAAGCTTGTGGGATTTAAGATTCATTAACAATGAAAAGAACCGCAGGAACACACTTCTCAAAGCATCTTTTTTTTTTCTGCCACTCCAGTGCTGAAAGAAGTGAGCTTCTTTTAAGTATGAGAATACAAGAGAGGGCGGTCAATATAGTCTTCACTTTACAAGAATAAGTCTAACAACAAGCAGCTGTGCACAAGGATTCCTAAACATAAATGACAGAAAAGCACTGTTCTTATACCTCACTGGAATTTAACATTGGGTTTCCCACTGAAGCAATGGTAGCCGGGTTTGTAACATTTAGGATTACAGTTCCACACTGGCCACAGTTTATGACTCATACCAGCAATTAATGCTTTGAAAGCATCACCTGAAGGCAAGAGAGTTATTTCTTCAAATTCCCTTTTCCCATCTGCTGGCCGAAAGAGAGTAAAGGAGTCCAGAAAAAACCTGCTCAAATATAACAGGTTCAGGCTCTCGAACCTGTGGGTTCAGCAGTTCTACTATGAATCCTGAAAACAATTTTTTAATAAAGATTACATTTTCTGTGTTGCTGGCACCTTCAACACCATTTTTAGCTACAAATATACTTTTCACAGTGGATGTGGATTGTTAATTTTTCGCTCTGATCTTTGCTGGCACAACATGCTGTGATTAACACCCTTCATGCAGGCTGTCTCTTTACTTTCACTTTTTGGCTCTTGGAGCCTAGGACAAAGCTGAAACACAGCGAACGCACACACTGTAGGTCAACTTTTATGTCAGAAAAGAAACTTTGCTTACTTTCAACAGACCCTTCTTTCATTTTTTCAAGCATAATTCTCTGTTCTAAATTTTCTCAAATATAGGAGCTGAATCTAACCTTTTCATGCATAATTTAGATTTCCAGATTTCTTGTTGTAAAGCCTCCACTTGAAGCCTAAAACTGCTGGCAGTTTTATTACACCATCTGTTAGGTCCCATCTTAGGGCTGCAACTCTGTGTTGGAAAAATCAAACGCTATATATACTGGACCTTCCCACACATCACCCTTTCTGAAACTCATCCAGCTGAAAACATGTTTCAAATGCAGGCAGAAATCACTCTTTCTGAAAGAAACTGTATCTGACCAGAGGCTACAACTTCCACCAGCAATGCCTTATCAAACATGATTTCCAGGTAAGAGGATTAGTCCATCACGCACTACGTACAAAATAAAGCACAGATGACAAACGTGTTGGATACAGCCAGTTTGAGAATGCACTGCGATCTGCAACTAGCCGAGTAAAACCCATCTAAACGCTGCTGCCAGGGGGTAAGTTTCTGACCAATAAACCTGGCACCATGCAGCATTCGTTCTTGCATTGCAGGATTTAAATTGAGCCTGGCAGGAGCAAGAAGCCGTGTGCTAGGTAGGCAGCAAGCAGCACCATCGGGGATAGAGGAAGAAAAGTATTTTCTGTCACTCAGTAACAGCATCCACAGGATGCTCAGGAAAAACACCAGGCTCCGCAAGAAGCCCCACACAGCCACCTTTGCTGGACCACCACCACACAGGGCTGCAGCACGAAGGCTTGCGGGGGCAACAGGGCTGGCCAGCATTCTTGAGGCACCTTTTCCTGCAGAACAGCACACAGATCTTTGGCTGGAGATGCTCGATCTTTGCTCAGATGGTCACCGTGTGCCAAAGAAAACAATAGCTCCTCCCTCACTTGCCCATTTCCACTGCGTTTTATTAGTAGGACAGACATAAAAGAGAAAGGGAGAAAAAACACTGATTAGCACAGACTTGGCAGGAAAGTAGAAGCTGGACTAAGAAGAACGACCTGTTTGAACTGGTAGAGTTGTGGGGAGCCCCGGACCAGAGCAAATAACAGAGGGTGCTGCACACCAGCCCTCAGCTGCACTAACAAGAGCACAGCCACCTGCTTTTTCAGGTATATTGAGCCTTGCAGAGGGAGCCTGGCTCAGGGTCTATCCAGACAACGTCAATCCTGTAACCAACCTCACACAATCCCAAGCAATAAAATTCACTTTGAGGTTTAGAGAACTTAAACCAGGCAAAATTAGTAGGCATTGGGGGGGGGGGGGAAGAACTACCACATCAGGTTCAGGAGTTAGCCAGTTAACAGAAAATCAGAAAATCCCCGAGTTCCTGAAAGTCAGCATGCAAACAGCACGCAGGGTAACACTGCCAAAGAGAAACCCTGACAACCAGTTATGTAACTGGGTCTCAGCTGCCTCTTGATTACATCTTCTATCATTAAAAGGATGCAGAAGGAACAAACAACCACTTCAGAGCAGAGGAGCTGGGGACATGTCGGGCTAAAGCTCCTTGTCAAACTTTCTGGGACGGCCACAACTGCTGTCTGGATAAGTGAAATTTACTTTGAATTCCTTCAACACTTTGAAGCTGAAAACATGAAACACAGCTTTGTTTGTGCATTATGTGTGTGCTCCAAAGGGGAAAAGAAGTCCATGGAGAGGTGAGGCACTTTCCATACAGTCACTGTGCAAAGAGGCTGCAGAGGCGCTGAGCCCTCTCGGAGCCATCCCGCAGGCAGGACCGTGGTGCCTGTCCCTCCTGACAGCAGCTAGGTGCAGAGCTGAGCTAGTTCAAGGGTGTATTGGCCAGGGGGATTGCTCGGCACCCAGGTCACCCACAGCACTTTGGAAAGGCCACAGAGCCTCCCAAGGCTGTCACGACACTGGACTATTTTCCCACCACACAGTCAAGCAGGGGATCCAGGCAGGGATCACCAAGGCCTTCCAGTCTTGCAGACTGAAGCCATTTCTGATGAAAATAAAGTTCATTAAGAATTGAACCGCCAGCCTGCATGCTTATTCTGAGGAGAGCAAGAACCAGAAGGCACATGCCGATGCTGACAACTGAAAACTGACAGTCTCGGCAAGCTTCTGACCTGTGCTCAGGGTCCCCGTGTCCAATAGTTGACCCTGAAGAAAGCATTATTCTGTTACAGAGAGGGGAAAAAAAATATCAATCACCAGCATTTCTGCAAGGTTTCTTTCTGGGTTTATAGAGGTCTTTGGGGGAAGGTTGGCTATCAGTTTTAGCATGGAGCTTAGCTCTTCCTGTTCTCAGGACTAGCAAGGTCTCCTGTAATATCCAGGGACAGCACTGGAGTGCAAAATACTGAGCGTCTCGGAGGAATCAGAAAGCACTGCAGTATGACCAGTTACACTAGAGACCCCAGGGTACAAATAACTGCACGAGAATCGCCTCCTGGGCGGAGAGCTCAGCTACCCAGGAGCTTCATGTCCACATGATGTTTGTTGCCCTGGATTTCATATGTGGGCACTGACGCCGTCTAGCTGCCTTTTAAAGGGGTACGTTCTAATGAGAGCAAGTGACATTTTAAGTGCCAGAGTACACAAGTCTTGGAGATACAGGAGGGATCTAGTGAGCATGGGGAGCCTGTACTGCAAAATGAGCCATGTGAAAACCTTGAGTTACTGGCACTGGTAACAACTGGAAACCCCTGAGCAGAAAACACAGCCAAAGGAGAGACTCCTGACAAACGGGATTGTCTGCAAAGCTCTTTGTAAAATCTATGTATGAAGGAGGCTGGGCTGCTGGTGTTTTATTCACAAGACTTCAATGGAGCTTGAATATCTGGAAGTTAGCCAGCCTTAATTGAGCAGGGCAAACAGATTTATGAAAGGTAACACACACACTAGAAGGAATCACTTCAGCTACTCGCACACCACTGAGCTCTACACTGAGCACAATCACTTGGGCAAAGGACCCAAGACCAATGCAGACCTTCACTCCTTGCTCACTTCACAGCAGCAGTCACAAACACAAAACAAAGCAACAGGATAGAGATTAACAGTGAAAAGGCTTTTATCCAGAAGCAGGAAGATTTTTGACCTGAAATTTTATACAAATTGTTCAGAAACTCACAGGTTGCAAAAGCCAAACTGTACTTTCAGAAAAGAGAAGTGATTGGAGTTGATGTTCAACTGAAATCTATTGTGGTTTCTAATGTTACCGGTAATGTGAAACCTTTTAAAAAACATAGTATAGTTTTACAGATTAGTGATGTTCACTCTTCTTTAAATACACACGGTCAATTTTGCTGGTGCTTCTCATAGCTAAACATTTATCTATCAACAGGGAGATACCAGTACTTCTCCTGGAACACATCCCACCAAGAATCACCTATCTGTGAAACGCTCACCACCTGCCTCAGCGATGAAAGACACCCCTGGCTGCCCTTGGAAGAGCTCTGGTGAAACAGCGTGACCAGCTGCCCTAGGGGCTTGGTGCCAGATGCACTTATATCCTGTAGAAGCCCTGTTTGGGCCAGGCAGGGATCGTCAGCCTAGCAGAGAAGGGACCAGACGAGCATTCAGTTGCAGGAGAGACTGCTTAGTAAGGAGGGGAGCAACAGGAGAATATCAGCATTGAAGTACAAAGTCAATAGGATCAACGCAGAAGAGCTGTGCAGCAGTCAGAGGCTGTAGCAAGAGTCTGGGCCACAAGAGGCCCCTTGCTGTCATTCTGCTGCGCCGTTTGCAAAGGGAGCTGCTTTGATTTCTTGGTACACCTGAAAAAGGGCCTGCTGAGATCCTGAATGTGGCACCAAGTCCTGCCAGACAGGGAGAAGCAAGCCAGCAGTCTGCAGTGCAGACAAAAGATAGACACCCCGTAGCAAAGACAGGCCCTGATTCACAAGGGGGGACCCTCCTTGCTTAGCTGAACAGGTATATTTGGCAGTACCAGTTCTTTTAAGTCTGCACAATTCCAGCTTCTCTCTGCATCTCCCATGAACCTTATCTCCTTGTAAAAACAGGGAATGGGAGACCAGGATCACATCTCCCATGATTTATTGCAGAGGTATGCTGCTAGCTGAGTAATACTGTTGGAGGCTGTCTGCCAGAAGACTTGCCCGCTGGCCAGGCCCATCATCAGGCCTCTAAGCCAAGCCACCCTGGATTTGAGACATGCAGCAGGATCATGAAGAGGAGGCAGAGTCTTCTAGACAGTGTATCTATCATTAACTCTGTGGCGTGGAGCTGTACAGGCAGAGATAAAACATGATAACAGGGGGAGCAGAAAGGGCATGCCCTGTAAGACGACCTGACCTCATTTTCTCAGTTGTCTTCACCAAGCTCATCTGCTGCTCCCTGTTACAAATGTACCAATAGGTTAGGAATCACAACTGCTGTTACCGAACCACTGCGCTGTTCTAGAGAAAAACAGATCTCCATAATCTCAGGTTTGGCCTGTGAAATACAGAAGGCCTCACCTCTGCTAAACAGCTTTCCCAGTGCTGGGAAGGCAGGCAGCTGAGAAAGGCAGCCAGAAAGGGTGGATTTGTAATTTACTGTAAAACAGATAAAGCAGACTGGAGTCTGGAGAAGAGCTCAATTGTATTTACACAAAAACATTAATGAGTTCTGTGGTCCCTTCTGTAAGGGCTGGACAGACAATGCCACACCCTGAAAAGGAGGCCTGACCTCCAGTAATTGAGGACACAGACAAAGATAAGAAACACTTCATCCTGAGGATGCAAGACTATGGCATGGAGAAAAAAAAAAAGACAGCCAGAAAGCTGGTCCACAGCCCACAGAAAGTACTTACAAGATCCTGTGCTCATGAAACTCCCCCTCATTTTCAAGCAGCAGAAAACCCAAGGTGTGCAGTAAATTCTTTTCCTGAAAGGAGTGTCTGTCTACAGTAACCCTCTAGAGAAACAGCCTGTTTTCTGCCCGTCTGCCCCATCATGCTGTAGAGAAGAAACTGACCCCATGGTGCCAGCTTGTCGGGAAGGAATAACTGTATCTCCAACCCAAGAGGAAGCGCTGCAGGGCTTTCATACCCCTCAGAATCAGGAATTGATTACTGCAGGAAGGCAGCAAGGTATCTTACAAAGCACCAGCTACCAACATAACACTTGTTGCCCTCTCATCCAGGCCATAAAGGTGGTAAATGAGACAAGTCCCAGCACAAACTGACTCTGATGCCCTATCTATAAACCTTGCCAGGCCCAGAAGCCATGACTTCCTGTAGGCACATCTGCAGCAAGACACAATAGAAATAAAGGAGCATTTCTTTGCTGTTTCATGTTTCGGAGGCAAAACCCACAGAGTACAGAGCAGCTCAGTTCAGCGAGAACTACCTGTGGCTTCAACAAATCCAGACTTCAACCGCTCTAGTACAAGGGGAAAGGGAAGTGACCTAGTGATCTCAACGAGCTGCCTGCGCAAAGGAGGGCTCATATTTAAATGCAAATCTTTACCCTTAAGAGTTGTACTTACACTCAGGCTCCTCCACAACCAAGGCCCACAGCTGAAGCATGCTACCTACAGCTTCCAAAGTGATTTTGCCTTCCATTGTGCTCTGCTCAGGTTCCTCTGAGAGCTGAATGTCTGGGAGAATACAGATACAACATCCTGTTGCCTCAATGCCAAAGCAAGGAGGCTGATCACGAGCAAGCAATTTAAATCCAAATACAAAAGAAATCCCTGCCATAATGCTCTGTTGGCAAAACCTATTCAGAAAGCTCCTGGCAACATTCACCTAACTGTAAGTTAAACTGGGCATTTAGGTATCTGAGCAACAACAACAGACTGCGAATAGCTCACAGGGATCTCCTGATGGGTAACAGGGCCCGTACTGTCAGTCCTATTTTACAGGCTGGGTAACCAAGGCGGAGAAACAGTTTGCTCAAGTAACACTGTAGGCGGTGTCAGAGGTCCCAGAGCTCAGGTTTCTGCCCCAGCCACCCAAACCTGCACTGCCAGGACCCTCAAAGAAAATGCAGTTCTTGATCACAAAGGAGCAAGTTGTAAAGAAGAGTCAAAGGAGGAGGGAATGCATTGCAGCAGCATCTGCCACATCTAGGACAACCTCTTCCAGTGGAAGAGGCTTTCCACTGGTACAGAAAGGGGATCCAATCCTGCGCACTGCTTCAGAGAAGCCCACGAGGACAGGAGGCTCCCACACAGCGTGAACTGTTCTCAGGCCATTGCACCAGGTCTTAGGACTGACAGCTCAAGGCAAAGACGCTTCCATCACTAACAACTAATCCGAACACCACTGCACTTTAAGGTTGTGAAAATCCCTTAGTCCTGACACTTCTGCCAGACAGATTTTTAAAAGTCATCACAACGATGATACCCATATAACCGAGGTGAGGTACAGCAAGAGTGGCATAGGTGAAACACTTGTGCTGCCAGCTCCAGAACCCAAATGTCAGACATAGCCCACCTTGGAGAGCCCTACATAGCCAGGGCAAGGACAAGCGGAAGGACTGCGATCAACTGCTGCCAGAGAACAGATGCATTCTGAGGCGTGAACAGAGAAATTATTCCAGTGAAGTCGCAAACATTTCACAAATCCTTTACCAGGTCCCAAGCTCAGCAACTTACTCCGTCTCTCAGCAGTGAGCACAGGTTTTATAGCAAACAAGCAGAGAGGAAATCAGAGATGTCACAGCTCCAAGAGATGAAATCAGGGAAAAGCTGGCAGTCTTTAGGGTTAACAGTTCTTCTTTCAGGAACAGACAGAGCTCTTTCCGCACAAATGCCATCAGCTGTTGAGTAAGCAGCTCTGTTTTCTCTGCAGTCTCAGGAAAGATCATGCTGGAATGGGGAGGTGGGTGTTTACCTTGTGCCAATGAGCCTCACTACCAGATCTGGGCTTTGGTAACACCTCTCCGCACTCTCAGGCGGTCTGCTGACTTCACAGCCTCAGCTCCCATTCAGATTATGCACAAAATGTTATATTTGTGAAGAGAGAGACTAGAGGTAAAACCCAATTATATTAATCAGCAGGCAGTAAATGCCAATCCTCCACTGCACACGCAAGGGAGAGATGCCTGTACACCCCTGCTGAGCAGATCCCTCAAGTCCTGTTCCTCCCCAAGGCGCTGATGGGAGCTCCTCTGGCAGGCTCCTTTGCAGCCAGGCGGGCCAGCACCAACGCACACACTGCAGGCTACAAAGCTGCCCTGGCAAGAGCTGAATAGATCTTTCTCTGTCAGATTTCTCTGATTTCCCACAGCCATCAAGACTGATGCAGCTGGTTCAAACCATTAATAAGACTGCAAGCAGTTCAGACAAGCCTGCAGTTTATAAACACTGCAGATGCTGAAGCTTCCAAGGAAGTATTCCTCCAGGTTCCCCAACTTTAACAACACTAGAGCAATGCAGCATTGCACAGCAACCTTTCTTAGAGGAAGCCTATTCATAGGACCCATTTGCACTACCAGTGAATGCCAAGGATGCTAACAGGAACTGGATGGCAAAAGGACACAGGTACAAAGTGGTAAGAAACCCAACATGTTACATGTGGTGTGGTTCAGTACTCGAAAGAAAGGAGCTTTATGTAGCTTTAGCTTTTCTGGAGAGCTAAGCAACTCAGACTATGCACGAGACATCTGGACTACGCCAAGCCGGACAGGAAGTGAAAACATTTCACAGATGCTTTAATTTACATAGATATTTGCAGTGCATAACTGACAAGGTGTGTAAGCGTCATCAGTTCTATTTTCCAGATAGGACAGTGATACTGCAGAACTCTGCAGCCATGCTGAGTGGCAGAGCAAGAAACAGACCCTTCATCTCCCATTTTCTGGGGCTGGAAACCACCCTTTGAATCACAGTGCCTTCCTAATGCTGTGGGGCCAGGAGCAGCGTGAAGCCCTGCTCCAGAGGAGTTCTGGAGGAACAGGTCTGCATTCCAGGATGGAGAACGCTGCAAACACCTCCTAAATGAACCACCCTGTACACTGCTTTCACTGCAACAGGATCACAGGCATCGCTAAAGGCAACATCTTGCTCAGATGCAGAACACTAACACCGTAATAACAATCAGATCATGTGAATCCACCCCAAACGACGGTTCGTGAAGTTTCAATTGCTAGGTGGGAGCTTGATTCTTTGGTTATTTCAGAAAAAGATAAAACCATACTTCATACTATTCCAGCCATGAAGAAGCGTTTCTTGAGCATGTCCCTACTCCCCTGCCTGCTTCACAGCCCACTCCAAACTCTGAACAAGAACACTCAAGGCTTTTGTACAGGCTCCCAACCCACGTACAGGTAGGAACAGCTGAAGAACCTACCCCACAGCAGAAATCTCCCCCCCGCCCCCAAAAAATCACTACATTCCCACACAAGAAGTGCCTGGGGGAGGCAAAGTCCCAGTGCAAGCTCTTCACACCTGTCTCTACTCACTCCTTGCAGCACCATCACTACAATTCCTGTCCAAAACGTCCCAACAGCTACCCAAGAAGGATTCATCTTCCAACAGGGTGAAAACTCTGCAAATACTATACAGTTTACTCCTCTTAAGTGCTACTCACCTGAAATTCAAAGGCTACTGAAGATGCTCCCTACAGTTAACTGAAGCCCTGTGGACATTTGAAGTACTACAGTCCAACAGAGCCAGATCCTAGGGTGCTGTTAGCAAGTCCTCGCCTTCTTCCTGGTATTTTTCCTGTATTTCTTTGCACTTAAGCCTGGCTCACCTTCACATCCTCTTTCACTTTTGCATGTTTCAAATCTGGCAGTAACCTCTTCCCTTTCACTCAAGGTATGATTGTTTTCACCAGTCCTCCACAAATTAATACCCATAGTCTCTTAAAGATATAACAGTGAGCTTTCTTGCCCCTTTCAATTTACCAGCACGTTCCTGAAAATGCAAGTGTTCAGAACCAAAAGAGAGAGACTGTATTTTGGCTGTAAGTACAATGACCCCCTGCAGAACAGCACATACACCTTTTAAAACCTCAGAACCAGTTTCTGTCCTCACAGACCCTACAGCACTGCAAGTCAAGCAGCTTCACAATGAACCAATGCCACAGGTAAAGACAGAACAACCCAGGGCTACTACACCAGCCAGCAGTCCACTTCAGTTATGGTCCCAATGCTCCCAGACCAAAAAAAAGGAATCAGGATTTACAGCTACACATATCCGATCAGCTTTGCTCCGAAATAAACGGCTCATAAGCTCAAACTTCCCAGTTACTTCTGTGCAGGAAGCACATGCGCACACAGAGAACATCCTGAATACTAGTACAAGTTAATAACCAAAAATGAGCCCGAGCTATGTTTCAGTGAGGCCTAACATAATACAATCTCCTGCTTTAGCCCCATTTTTCCCTCCTGTGGGAAAGAACTCTTTAACCAAACCAGATGGGTTTTGCACATATCTGCAAAACCCCCTTCAGAAGGTGCTTTCCAGAAGCACTTTCGTAACAAAGTCACTTAACTTCAGCAGTTAGAAAAAGATGTTCTGCAAAGGAGAGAGCTGCACCTCCCCAGCCTTCACCTGTTCACTGTGCTCTCACCTCATTGTCTGATACCTGACAGACTCACAGTTGTATTTCTTCTGTTCCAAATGACAAACTAGTGATAGGGAGCTGTGAAATTATCGACCTATTAGGAGAATGAGTCAGTGCCACATGAAAAACAAAACCCACTTACAAGGCATGATTAGCTGAAGAGCAAAGCACTCATTGCCAAGTTGCAGAATAAATGAGGAATCTAGTAAAGAGAAGCAGGGATGACCAGAGGTCCAGCCCTTGGAATAAACCCACTCCCTCCTTCCCCTAAAGTTACCATCCCGTATTCAGTAAGTTTCTCCTGTTCATATTGCTTCTATTCCTACAACAAGAAAATACACAATCACAAGTGGAAATGCCCCCTACAGCAAAATCTCTTTGTACAGACTATCATCATAAAAGAAAAAATAAAATGGCTTTCCACCATTTTTCAATGCAGCAGCACTTAAGAAAGTTAGCCCGGCCCACCCTTAAATACTTTCAATTACTTAGGTAAGTACAACGAAGGCCTTGAGCAACCAACACTTTTGAATCTTAAATAGGCAAGTAATTCCGTAATGGATAATATAACAGGCTCTGTACTGTACAGCTCAGGCAAACTGGAGGCACCACCAGACATGCCAAAACCATGGTCCTGATTTTTCCCAGTTACACCGCTGCGATACCCTGCAGATGAGGAGGATGTAGTACAGGAATCGGGTGCTATGCGAAAGCATCAGTGCCGCACACACGAGGACTGAGGATTGTTTGTCTTTATACCATCGCTCAGTCAGATACCACGGCACGCTGCGTCAGGCAAGACTAATATGGACTCTAATGCCACCCCTACTCTTAGAAGGAGGTTGTACAAGTAAATAAGCCTTTGAAGTTAGGTTTTACACAAAGCTTTAATAAAAGGCTTTATTAAATTGTCACTATAAAGTTAAATCATTTTAATAAAAATTCTTTAGGAACATTACTCATATTTATTAAAACTAAAATACTTTTAAACCCTGCGCCTCCTTTACAGCATTTGTACGGACTACTTACTCTTCCAGCTTCAGCCAGTTGGCCGAGTTTCACTTTTAAGCTCTCATGCACATACAGAAAAAGAAAAAAAACCCCACAGTTCATCAAAAAATACACTGTAAGACCAAATAAAAAAATTCTCAGAATTTAGGAAAAACAAGGCACCAAGGCACTATATAATGACAACTTTGGAAACCTATATAAAGCTCGTGTTTTTACTACTTTTTTTTTTTTTTAAAAAAAAGGAAAGGTATCTGCTCAAGTCATGTGGAAATATATTTTCTTATCAGTGAAGACTGCTGAAAGCATCCAAAACCATGTGACATCTAGTCTACTCAAGCCACGCAGAAAAGCAAACCAGACCAACAAATAAAAAAAAAAAAGGAATCAACTTATATTCAACGTACACATCAAATTAAGCACAAAATCAAAATACAGCTAACAGCAGCTGTGCTCATACTGGCCTGAGGAAACATATAATTAAAAAAAAAACAACTACTAAATAAAAACTCCTCAACCCCCCCCCGAGCAATCTCAAGCAGTATTTGTGATTTGTCTGAGTATGATTTTTAATCTGAACATTTTAAACTGTAAAAAAGTACCAGCCCATTTCAAAGAGGTCATATAGGAGAGGTCTCATTTATCATACCGCAAAAATAGACTCTGCTAACTAGGAAGAACCTCTTAGGCCACAGTCCTGAAAGATGTCGCATCGTCTATAATGAACCTATAAAGATCTCTGGGACCCCCAGATGCGCTCCTGATGAAACCCAGGCCCATTTATAATACTTCATCTTAAGTGAAAAATGCAGAGAGATATTTCAACTTTTCAGACAGAGATCATCCCGAAACCACCACTTTCCATCCCCTCTTTAAATTCCACTTTCAGAATATGGTCTCAGCCTCCCTCCTCCCCCCTACCTCTTCCAGGTGACTTTATTCCCCAGTCCCTGGCCCAGAGCGCTAGCTTTTAGGACGCTGGGGTTTAACTACACCAGTGCCAACTGCATGTGCAAAAGGCATGGAAAAGGCAGGTCCAAAGGTTACGTCCTTCCCAGTTTACATCTGAGAAATCTACTCATCAGGAGCCAATTCTCCAAACGTAGGCTCTCCGAGGCAGGGACCAGCTATTTATGTCTCATGAAAAGGCCCATTCCAGTGGAGGCCCCATGTGCATCTGCAAGACAAGGCTTAACACAAACAAAACTTCCACTATAAGCCTTGATTCAGTCCTGGAAGGGGCAGGATGCCTTTCCCCTAAGCAGACTAAAGCAGATGATGTAGACACTGAAATGTGCTTACAATTAACACCTGCTCCTGCAAAGAAACAGAATTACTAAAGCCCTAAACATTTATATTTATTACATGTTATCGCCCCAAACAGCACTAACATCAATATACAAATATCTCACGAGGTACTCGAAGGAGTATCTCGCCCTTTGCGCCTTCAGAAGGCAAAACCAAAACAAAACAACTTTCCTAACAAAACCCCCAACTCCCAGCTCATTCAAACCCTCTCGGCCAGCTCCGACTTTGGGGATAAGGGGGTTGTTCGTAACAACCTTAACGAAAAACCCTCCTAGTTCACAACCAACACTACAAAACAAACCACCCCCCGGCTGGAGACGCACAGCACATGTGTCCCAGGACCCGCATTTGGGTTTCCCCAGCTTACAGCACGTTGCTCCCACACAGAGATGAAAAACTCCTTCCTAAACAGAAAAAAAACACCAAAAAAAAAAAAAAAAAAAAAAACCAAACAAAAAAACCCAAACAAACAAACAAAAAAAAAAAAACCCAAAACCAAACCATCTTTTCAAAACCAACCGAACAAGCTCTCCCAGCACCAAAGCGCACAAACTCCGTCCTTGTCCCCCCCCGCCCCGAGCCGCATTTCAGCCTTCGGCCTCAGCAACCCTTTTGTAGGCTCCGGCATCACAACAAACCGACCGAGCCTTCTGGATGCCACCCCCCCCCCTTGTTTTGCTGAGACACACACACACACGGCGCGACAAAAATATCTTTGTGTCACACTCCAGACGATGAAGAAAAACAACCTGCCTTTGCGGCGGGGAGCCCCTCGCCCCCTCCTGCACCCCGCCGGGGAGCGGGGCGGGGGGGGGCGGCCCTCCCCCGCCGCACACACGGACACCCGCCCCGCAGGCCTCCCCCAGCCCGGGGGCGGGAGCCCGGACAGGGGGCCCCGAGCCCGGCGGGTCCCCGCCAGCTCCCCCGGGCTTCACGGCGGCCCTCACCGGGGATGGGGCCGGGCCCCGCGGCTGCCCCCGGCGTCTCCATCCCCGCGGGGTGGGGTTGGGGGGGGTCGATCTGCACAATAAACACAGGCGGCTTCAACAGCCCGAGGCGGGGGGTCCCCCCGGCCCCCCACCGCCAGCCCCCCGGGACACGCCGGGGCTGCACCGCCGCCTGCTCCCCCCCGCCGCGCCGGGCGGCCGCGGGGTGCCGCAGCCGCAGGCATCCGCTGGCTCCGGCTCCATTTTAGGGCTGCCTCGTCCCACCTTCCCTCTCCCTCCCCTTCCTCCTCCTCCCCCCTGGGCCCCACTCACCGCCCCAAATATCCGCGGCCGCCGCCGCCGCCGGCTCCCGATACCCACCTGTGGTGGTGGCGGGGAGCCGGGAGTGCCTGGGGAGCCGGGTGCGGAGGGACGATGGGCGCGGGGCGCGGCGGATGGCGGCGGATTGCGCGGCGGCGGCGGCGGGATGCGGGGCGATACGGGTTCTCGCTGCCGCTCCCTCCTCCTCCTCCTCCTCCTCCTCCTCCCCCGGCCCGGCCTGTCAATCCCGCGCGGGAGGGCGCCGCGCCGCCGCCCTCCGCACAGCGCCGCCTGCAGGGCCCCGCCGGCGCCGCAGGGGCGGCCCAAGATGGAGGGGAGGTGCTGAGGGACGAGGGCGGGCGAAAGGGGCAGAGCCGCGGCCATGGCGGCCGCCGCCCGCAGCGGCCCTTCCCTCCACCCCACACGCCCGGAGCAGGCGCCCGGCCGGCCCCGAGGGACGTGCTTTTTCCCTCAGAGCCCCCAGGGCGGGCTGAGGCGGAGGGCGCCGTGCCTGGCGGGGTGCCCGGCCCCTCACGAAGGCAGCATGAGGGGTGGCGGGCGGCAAAGCCCCCAAACGCAGCCCGGCTCCTGTCAGCCCGCGAGGGGCCACGCTCGGGCCCCTCGGTGCTGAAGGAGACCCCCGAGCTCATCGCCGTAGGGTTCATCCCCCTACAGCCGCCCCGGCTCACACCACCCGTGCTGGGGAGGCCGCCTCCAGCCCCCTTGGCTTTTCCCTCACGTTTTTGCCTCCTGGCTCTGGTGACCCTGGTTAGGGCTGCGGGGCAATGCCAAGGCCACGGGGATGTCTGTCTGGCAGCAGCAGGACCAGAAAATCTCAGTGAAGGCTGCCTGGTGCTCCTCCCTGGTTTCGTGGGCAGCGGGTTCAAAGGCAACGTGGAGAAACTGCCCCTTGGAAGGACTTCAGTCCAGAAATACCTTTTAATTTGTTCTCTCATTAATGATGATGGAAATGAATGCAGTAGAGCAAGGCAGTCAATCCTGCCCCAAAAGACTCTACTGAGCCGTAAAATACAAGTAGCCTCACGAGGCAAACGCGGTCCCTGCTCAGGCCAAAAAGAGCTTCAGGTCAACGTGATGGGAGCAGCGCTCCTGGCAAGAAATTGGCACTAAAGATATTGTTGTAGAAGTTGCTACGAAGTGAAGTTCCTCTGCCCCGGGGATCTTTTATAGCTTGGGAGATGCGGTCTCCTCAAGGAGAGACCGTTCTCCCTTTAATTCTCCTTCCCTGTCCTGTAACAAACTCACATGGGTGTCTGTCAGGGTGACATTTTGCAGCGAAAGGCCAGACTGCGGGTATGCATGCATTTATTTCTTAGAGACTGTCCAGCAGGTCACAAAAATGACACGTACACACAGACATATATATATGTGAGTGTGTATGTGTATAATATATATGTGGGACAAGCACCTGGGCATTTGCTGGCCTCTTGCAAGTGCACTCTAACTTATTCATGGACCACCAGTCAAGTGCTGCCATCCAGCACGTCCTTGCCCACGAAGGGAAGGTGTCTTTAGAAGGATTTTGCAGCACATTTCCCTGGTGCAGCCAATGCCTCAGGAGGAACGGTCCCCACCTCTCCCCAGGTTACAGGAACAGCGTTAAGGCCTGGCACCTGGATCGCTGCTCATGGGAGATGTGTCTGATGTCAGACAGACATCAAGAGTAATGCAGAGGGAGGAAATGCATGAACAGCTTTCTGGACCATATGTGATGTTCCTACAGTTGATCTGCACTGCTATTGAAGTTGCCAGGCACTGAGCTACCAAGAGACGCACCAGCACTGCTGAAAACCATCATCTGGCTGTCAGATCCCCTCCTTTTCTGGATATCAAAGTATTACACTCTACTCCTGCCCCTTTGGTATCTCATCTCATCTTTCCTGCAGCATGCTTTTTCTGTCTACAGACAGCAGGCCAATGCCCTCCGCTTCTTTCCTTATAGCCACTTGCATGGAGGAGTCCACCCTCCTTCCTGACATTAGCAAACTCCTACTCACACCAACTCACCAGGCAGCCAGGGCACTAGTCTGGTATGTTTAGTTTTTCTTTCTCCATCGGTCAGACAACTACGCGCACACACCCAAAAACAAATAGCTCTTCTAACTTGCTTCCTGTCCATGCAAACCTCGCTGTCCTCCCTGAGAGAACCTACAGGTCAGCCCCAGTCAGTTCCAAAGAGGGCCTCTGATTTGGGCTGCTGCTTTTCACATTCAGCCACCCTACTCTGCAGCACCATGCTGTTTCACAGCCCACGTCAGCTGAGGAGGAAGAGGAGAGTGAACCATCTTGTGCTGTATGCTGTTGATGCACAATAACAACAAGCACCCAAAGGCATTAATGTTGCCCTTCAGGAGACCGGGCAGTGTGGGATCCCCTCGCTTTCAGTGACTCATGCAGCTACCTACATCCCAAACCATCAGCAGGTGATTCATGCAGGCTTCTCCAGGTCAGCGTTATACACACCTGCTGCTGTAATAAGCAGTTCTCTGAAGGTCTCTTGTGCATCTCCAAGGCAACAATTCAAGGCCAAGGGAACAGATGCACCAATTAAAGAAAAAACTAATGCAACCCGTTGTGGAGATCAAAAGGCCAAAGTAAACAAATGAGAGACGCTTCAACATTCATTACCAGGTGTGTACACTGCAGCCCCCACAAACTCATGGCTTTTCCACCTGTGCCCAGCAGCATGCCAAGGCCAACTCTATGGAGCTCTGCAAGTCTCACGGCTCAGGACTGCATTGGGGCTGGGCTTCTCTTCTCTGTTCAGAGCTGGGCATGATCAGAATAGTGAAAGGACATAGTCTGTTCCTACCACCAAAGGGAAGAGCGTGACTCCACTACATCCTGGTCCATGGGGACACCATCAGACCTTGGCATAAAGTGATGAATTCCTGTGCTGCTCTTCAAAGGACCTGTGCCATCTTGCACCTGCCTGCGTATAAACCAAAACAACTGGTGTAAGGTGAGAGCTGGTGGGATTAGACCCACAACAGGCTGTGAGGGAGGAGTGTCGATAGCAAAGAGAGATTTGGGCAGACACTGGTGAACAAGTTTTACTTGAAGTTCAATGCACAGCTCTACGCAGGATCCGTTCTGGAAGGACTGCTCACCCACTCTGATTTTTGACCTGTTCCAGAGAGCTGAGCAAATTATCCCCTGAACAAGAGAGTCAAACTCTCTTACAGCAGGAAGAATTCTGCTTCTTCTTCCCAGGATTAATTACAAGTCAGAGCAGAAACCCTGCTGAGTGCTTCATCCTTCCACTAATGAAGAATCCTGTCAAATAGAAAATAACCATTGCAGAGGGCTTACAGCCCTAGTACAGAACTTGCATCTACAGAAGTGTCTCATGGTCTAAGTCTTTCTAGAAATAATGTAATTGCTGTTATATTCTACAGCTTCCACAAAAACTTGCTCTGAATCTATAAATCCCTGACCATGGCTTGCATCATGCAGGGTGATTTACAGTGGAGCAAACTGAAGGCTAAATGCTGCTGTGTCATTTTGGTATCACTTTGCTCAGCTGTAAATGGCAGCCTGCAGCACAAGACAGGGCCTTACTGCCCTCGCAGTCATTCACAAAAGTCCACAATCCCTTTGGAAAAAGCAAAGTGATCCTGCTCTGTTCCCCGTCCAGAGGCCATTCAGCACACACAAAGTACGCATTTACCTTACTCGGTCAGGTCACGGTCCTTCTAGCTTTCCATCTATCTCAGACAGCAGCCTACACCACCTGCTACAGAAGGAACACTCAGTGGACAGTTGTGGACTGACCTGTCCACAGGAGAATATGCTTTCTGATCCCATGAGGTAGGAACTGGTTTATGCCCTGAAGTATGAAAATCCATTTCAAATTCAGTTGTGTCTAGATCAAGAATGCCTCATGCCTGCACTGACTTCATTAGCTCATCTGAGACAGCTACAGGGAAACTGAAGCCTGCAACTAAGTGCACAGGGCCTTAGGACCCAAAACCGCATCAGCAAGAACAACAATGGAGTTGAGCTGTCATATATGAGAGATGGGAGAGAAGACACAAGTAGCTCTGTTCTGTTTGAGGTCTAGCTTTCAAAGCATTTCCTTATATTTGGATAACACAGCATCACACATGGGATTATAGAGAACTGCCAAACGGACATTGGGTCTCAAATATAAAAGGTTTAATTATTTCCCCTCTTATTTAAGACCTAATGCCAATAGAGATGTTTTCATAAAACTGTTTCTGAGAAGGATAAAGAGGTGTTCTGATGAGAGAAGAAGCTGGAGCCTCTCACCTCTCTAAGCTGAAATAGAGTATGAAATACTGGGAATGGGCAAAGAGTATGAAAATCCAGGAATCTTGGCCTTTACTCCAAAGTGGGTTAAATGTGATCAGGGAAAGCAAAGACTGCAACACTACGCTCACTCTAACTCACACTAACACGTGGCATGATCCCCTCTGCTTTCAGTATCTGGCATCATGCAATGCAATTATGATAGCTCTGCTTTCAGGCAGTTTGTGGAGTTTCTTAGGGTTTTTTTTCCCCAGCACTAGCTGACCAGTTCACAGGGTGTCAAATCCATCTCTGGCCTTGAGATTGCTGAACCGTTATATGTACAAAGATTGACTTTACAAGTGGGTATGAAAAAACATGCTTTAGTTAAGATGATCCCATTCTCACTCTCCATCAAATCTCACTTATCAAGGCAGGACAGAGCCTCCAGTTCCTTCCTACTGCAGGGGAGACTGGGTGCCCCCAGCTGTGGTCTTATTTGCTATTTCTCCCCCCCTCCAATTTCCCCGATAAGAGCAGATTCAAGTAGTTAGTTACCACTTCTTGTAGCTGCTGGATCAGGTAGAGGCTGTTCTTTTTCTTTAATGCTTTGTGGCCCATGGGAGTCGCAGGCTCTGTATAAAAATGAGATGCCATGAAGCATTTCTGTTTGCCAGACTATTGTTTGTCCTTTTAAAGTCTGCAGACCCACGCCATTCTTCGTGAGCGAATGCTGGCTGCCTGAAGGACAAACCAAGATGCCTATTTAAGGCACTAAAAAGGGAAATCATTTAAAACAGAGCTGAGTAAAGGAAGAAACTATTCTTCCAATGAGCAGTGAATTGCTTTCAGCTGGCTTTAGCATTGAGCTTTGCCTGCAATGAGAACCAAATACCAGTTGCCTGATACTGCAAGTATCTTGGAGGCGCTTCATCAGCCATGACTTCAGTTTTTCCTTGTGTGTAACTGCAAAACAAGACTACTGCTTCTGCTCGTCCTGGCTTGGTGATTTTTCCTTTGGCTGTGCTGTTCAGAAGCTAACAAGGCTGTTCTTAGGGCAGCTTTTAAAGCCCAAACTCTCTCTTACTACATCCACTTGGAAGCCCTTGCACAGCCTTGGTTGTCTAAATAGCAAGAGGTTCAAGAAAAATTGAAGAAGCACCATGCATCTTTCTCACAATGTGAGAGTTTGCGTTCTTTAAAAGACTCCAAAGATTGTTGGTGACACGCTGAGTTTTCAGCACACTCAGAAAGGAGGAGAAAACAGGGAGACATAGGTGCAAGTGCTGAAGTTTTGCCAAGCAAAGACCTGTTTTTTCAATGCAACATTCGCTTCCAGAACACACAGAAACCCACTGTTAGGAGCATCTGCTTTTCTAGTTATCACCTTTCTTTGCTCTGTCAAAGCTCCCTTTTTCAAAGAGGTTAGAGAAAAAAAAAAAATCAAGACAAATAAGGGAATCCAGTTAATTGACCCAGGGTCCTAGAAGGCATATCTCAAAACACAAGGAATATTTCTGAGAAAGGCAACGCATGCCTTTGTTAGATCAGCCTGTCTGACTTTTATGACAATTCATAGGCAGATCACCAGATTACACAAATATGTATCAGTCTTATTTTGCTCCACATCTGAAGATCAACAGTTGTACCAAACAACACTAGAGCCAAACCTCTGCAGAGCTGATCTGGATATTTTAGCAACAAACTCCACTCTTTTCGAAAATGCCATTTCAATCACTCTAGTACATCCAGTCATGAAAACCGCAGACTACTTTGGGGACAAACTCAGCCAAATATTTGAGGCTAGAGTTAGCCACAAGACCTACACGGACAAAGAGGGGGAAACCTCCCCAAAATGGAAAACAAAGATAGGCAAATCCATACTTCCCCCAAATTTATGGAAGGGGTTTTGAAGTACTTTAAAGTAACTGATTTTGCAATGCCTAATATTCAGTCCAGATTTAAATTAACACATAATTGTTTCCTGTCTTGAAGCTCTCATAATGACCACAGATGCGGCAGGAATGTAAGTTCACGGACACGTTTGTGTTCACGGTTCCAACCTTCAATCACAACCATCTGATTTCTCTGCTCCATGTGTTGCGAGACAGCTGTTGTTTCACAGTTCAAAAATATCTCACTTCACCCCACCAAAGGGAACTATCAGCTGCTTCTGAATGCGATGAAGCTGATGAGGATAAGTGATTTTGGTAGAACTGCAACCCCTGATGAAGCAAGCAGACTCTCGCTGTCCCTGACAAGCATGGCTTTGATCTGCAATGGGAGGATCACAGCCAGGCTAGTGTGTGAATCCTGCACACGTGCAGAGACAGAAATGGTAACTTGTGATTAACAGGGGCTGCAGGATTCACTTCCAGAGCCCCCAGGCAAAGGCCATTGTTTGGAACGTCTCCAGAGTTGCAGCATTCCCTTTTTCTTGGAGAATTTATGAAATAATGCTACACTTTAATGAGTGGTTTTTCTCATTACTAGATTTGTCCCTTCTGTCTCATGAGATCACACAAAGTCCCTTTTGAGTTCAGTCTCTTCTTTAATTATTAACACAATTCCTAAATATTTCATAGAATAGAATCATAGAATTGTTTAGGTTGGAAAAGACCTCTAAGATTATGAAGTCCAGCCGTTAACCCAGCACTGCCAAGCCCAACCATGTCCCTAAGCACCACGTCTACACGTCTTTTAAATACCTCCAGGGATGGTGACTCAGCCACTTCCCTGGGCAGCCTGGTCCAATGCTTGGCAACCCTTTCAGTGAAGAAGTTTTTCCTAATATCCAATCTAAACCTCCCCTGATGCAACTTGAGGCCATTTCCTCTTCTCCTATTGCTTGTTACTTGGGAGAAGAGACCAACCCCCACCTCACTACAGCCTCCTTTCAGGTAGTTGCAGAGAGCGATAAGGTCTCCCCTCAGCCTCCTCTTCTCCAGACTAAACACCCCCAGCTCCCTCAGCCGCTCCTCATCACACTTGTTCTCCAGACCCTTCCCCAGCTCCGTTGCCCTTCACTGGACACGCTCCAGCACCTCAATGTCCTTCTTGTCCTGAGGGGCCCAAAACTGAACACAGGATTCGAGGTGTGGCCTCACCCGTGCCGAGCACAGGGGCACGGTCACTGCCCTGCTCCTGCTGGCCACACTATTGCTGATACAAGCCAGGAGGCTGTTGGCCTCCTTGGCCACCTGGGCACACTGCTGGCTCACATTCAGCCAGCTGTCAGCCAGCACCCCCAGGTCCTTCTCCACCAGGCAGCTTTCCAGCCACTCTTCCCCAAGCCTGCAGCGTTGCATGGGGTTGTTCTGACCCAAGTGCAGGACCCAGCACTTGGCCTTGTTAAACCTCATACAGTTGACCTTGGCCCATCGACCCCGCCTGTCCAGATCCCTCTGCAGAGCCTTCCTGCCCTCAAGCAGATCAACACTCCTGCCCATCTTGGTGTCATCTGCAAACTTACTGAGGGTGCACTCGATCCCCACGTCCAGATCATTGATAAAGATATTAAATAGAACCGGCCCCAACCCTGAGCCCTGGGGAACACCGCTTGTGACCAACTGCCAACTGGTTTTAGCTCTGTTCACCACAACTCTCTGGGCCTGGCCGTCCAGCCAGTGTTTTTGCACTATCTCTGCTGAGGAAAATACAGCTTCAGTCCAAAAAGACCCAGCCACGGAAGGCACTTAATTCCCGATGCCCTGCTGGGGAGTCCTTTGGGAACAGCTGCAGGGCACGGGGTGTAACTTCCCACGGAGCTTTCACTTGGCGTGGGGCAAAACGCACGGGGCACAGCTCCCCACGGAAATAACACGGGCGCAGAGTGTAGCACGGCCCAGGACACAGCTCGCCAAGGGGCAGCAGCCCCGCGGCTCCCGGAGGCTGCTCGGGGCCGGGATCCCGGGCGGCTGCGACATCCTCCCGCGTCCCCACTAGAGGGAGCGACAAATCCAGCCTGGGAGCCGGCGGCGGGTGGGCTCCGGCCGGGGAGCGCCCAGAGCTGCATCCGCGGGCAGGGCTCTGGCAGCAGCCAGCCCCGGCCCCTGCATCCCTCCCCGGAGAGCAAAAGGCCTGTGTTGGGCGGGGGAAACAGCTCAGCTTACCTGCGGTGGTCCCACACACACAGCTGGTACTCAGAGAGGAGGCCAAGGCGTCGAGTAGATGCTCCGCTGCGTGAGAGCAGGTTTTTGCCTGTTGCGGTGGACTGAAACCCCTTCACTTGCTGCAGGGCCACCATGTGGGGGAAGGACATGGGGGGAGAGGAGGTGATGGGAAATGGGGGAGAGAAAGCCGGTGGGGATAGGAGAAGAGGGGAGAGCCCTGGGAGGGAAATAAGGAAAGAGAAGCAACAGGGAGAAAAGGGAAGGGGCCACACTGATGAAATAAGTCCATGTTGCTGAGAAGTTCCCTTTTCTATCCACATGGCCTCACAGTGGGATGTGGCAAGATGAAGACAGCCGCATCAATGATGGGGAGCCCAGGTGCACCATCTTGGGACATGAACAGAGCCAAGGTGCTGGTACAGGTGGGGAAGTCAGTGCTGCCCCCCCCCCCCCGGCTCCCATCCCCATCCCCAGCTCTGGCCCCCAACAAGGACAGGGACAAGTCTGTATGGTGGGCTCAGCAGGAGAGCAAGAGAAAAGGGCCAAGGATGTGGGAGAAGGAGGAGGCTAGAAGAGGAATAAACCATGGATGGAGCCAGCAGGGCTCTGGGAGCTTCCCCAGGGCTCAAAGAGCCCCAGCTCTGCCCATGAGCTGCAGGGCTAGAGAAGACACAGCCTTCTTGGGGAGAAAGCAGAGAAGTTTGGGGCACTACTCCTAGTGCCAGGAGATATACAATGGTGAGAGCAAAGCCTTGACTTCCCCATCAGGGTGTTGCAGAGTGGGTTCCCAGCAGGGATGGCTGCAGCACATGGAGGCCTATGAGCAGAGAAGGAAGAACTGGAGCAGGAGAGAAGGAAGGAAGGGAGAAGGGGAAGGAATCAATGCCCCAGCTGTAGCCAGGGCTGCCCCAGGCCTAGAGGGCAGCTCCTGCTTTGCTGTTTAAAACCTGCCCAGGGAATGCTAATGAACCTGGCTAATGAGCACCAGCTGTGGTTTATCCTCATACCAAATCACCTTGCGTGTTTGCTGAGCCCCCTGGGGCTGGGGCTTGCTTTTATAATGTGGTGGGGATGTTGGTATGCTACAGCCCACCTAGGCAGGAGGAGACCTAGGCAACTCTGGTCTGTGTGCCCCAGGGCTTGCAGTGACCCTCAGTGCTCTGAGACCACTCAGTGCACAGGGAACCCCAGAAGGCTGCCTGCAGCTTGTGTGCTCCCCCTGGAATAGCCCAAACCCAGATTGCATCATCACTGCAGTTTTGCTGAATGTGCTAGTCTTTCCCCCCAGGTCCCATGCATACCTGGAGGGTCTCTGAGGCACCTTTGGCTCCTCTGCTTCACCCTGGCAATCCTGGGAAGAAGCACAGGCAAAGGCTGTGACCAAAGAAGAGGTTCAGCAGCGACAGATGGAAACCCAGTGGTCGGCAGACCCCTTTCTGTCCAAAAGGATGTGGTGCCAAGTGCCACCAGGGTCTGCAGCAGCCTGGGGACACCCAGTATGTCCCAGCCCGGGGAAGGGGCAGGCAGCAGTACTGATGCTGCGGTCCAGGAAGCCCAACTCACCTGCCCTGCAGTCTGGACCAGAGCTGATTTTAGGTTCAAGAAAACAGAGGACCTGCGACGAGGGTGTGATGAGGCTAATTTCAGCAGCACCAGGAACCTCTCCTGTGCTGGTGGGAGGTGCAGGGGCTCAGGGTCTCTCCAGGTCCCTCCACAAGCCTCACACCACTTCTGCCCAGCCCCGAGGGTGGTGATGAGGTGCGGGGGCCGGCAGGAAGGAGCCCCTGACCTTGCCCAGGGTGTGCATCTCGCCTCGCCGTGGAGAGACAGGCGATGCCAGGGCTGGCAGGCGTTGTGGCGGGAGCACAGCCAGGGGGTTATTAATAACCTGCTGAGTCAGGGGGGGCTCTTGGGTTTCAGGATCACAAGACACAGACGCCGAGCGGCTCAGATGGATCCCCCCCATTCCTACTTTTTACATTGACAGGGACAACTGCTAAGCTGGGTGGGGGCTGCAGCCAGAGCCGGGCGCCTTCGGGCCTCGCAGGGCAGCCCGGCCCCATCCTGACGGTCACTGCACCCAGCAGGGACACAGGGCGAGGACCGGAGCTGCAACATGCCCAAAATATGAGAGCTGTCCTAAAGGAATTAAGCCATGCTGCAAGGAGGACTGGGGCAGAGACACACGGTATTGATCAGCCATGCCAGGTTGTTGCGTCTATACCAGCCCCATTCCCCATCAGCATAAACAAATCACATCGTGGGAGAAAAATGAGTACCATGGGCTTCGCTGTCAGTCCTGCTTCCCTGCAGGGTCCTCTCTGCAACCCCCAAAAAGGCTGTGACTGGGAGTGGTGTCCTGCTGCTCCCAAAGGGATGGAACCAAGGACCTTGTAAGATGCAAAGAGAATTTGGAGGATCTTGGAGACACACACACTGCAGTGTCTAATTGCAAGAGTTTTGCAAGGGATGAAAAGCCTCAGGGGATGGGTCAGCTCTAGCTAGCATGGGACTGGATCAGACCGCCCAGAAAGCGCATTGTCCCACCCTGGATGCCACAGCGTCACCTGCGTTTCCAATGAAGCACTTGGCACTGTCACACAGATGAGCTGAGCTCTGCTCTGGGATGGCAATTCCTTAATGCATCACTATGGAAGAGTAGTCGGTAATGTGGAACTGATTAACTTTCAGATGTAGCAGCCCATGGTAGCAGTGTGCATTGCCAACGTACAGTTTCTCCAGCAACTACCGTGCAAGAGCAGCTGGAGCGGCAAGAGCCATCCCCAAGTCTGAGCCCAGCCCTCAGTGGTGCTGTCAGGGCAGGGGAGGTGCAGGGACCCCTCACACGCATGCGAGCACCCATTGCTTGCTGGTCTATGCACTGGGATCTGGATGTTCACACCTAGAGCTCTTTAGGGCCACACAACCTACTGGGGTGGGGTTGCTCCCCTGTGGTTTTGCCTGGCCCCGCTCCCCTTTCCCCCATCCTACCCGCCCCGGGTGTGCTGGGACACAGTTGCCTATTGGGATCGAGAACACCCTTGCTTTTGCTGGCAGCGTGCTCCAGGCTGGCACCCGGCACTGCCGTATGTTTTTCCACCCAGGACAGGACCAAAATAAGCCTGTCTCACCCCTCCTCAGCAGCTGTTATGGACATCACCCCGGCCACACCGGTTTTCCCTGGCCCCTCTGCTGTCACAGTGCTCAAACCCCAGTGTCTGCAATTGCTAGTGCTGTAGCTGCCACTTGCAGTGGCTGAAATATGTGAAGTGCTGAAGCTCTGCTCGACTTCTGTGTCCCCGGAGAGGTCTCATTTTGTTGTATCAGGCTGTCTGAGCAGCCGAGCCCCGTTCATTTCAATTAGCCCGATAGCTCTCGAATCCTATTTACCTTTATGGATGTGTTAGCGTCTTACTGCTTCCTGCACCAAGTCCAGATTAAAGGGTGAGCAAGGAATACATGCCATGCGATATCAGACGCTGACTGTTAACCCTCACTGCACCCCTTGCAAGGCCGACCCACAGCACTATGTTTCCTGCAGTGAGTAAACTGAGACGCAGATAAAGCCATATCGAAGGGACATGGTGAACCTCAGAGCGCTGGGAGCAGCCTGCAGCGTTAACCCACAGATTAGCGAGAAATCCAGTCTATGCCTTTTGGCTTTAAACAAACACTACATTTTAGGTGATGCATCTTTTGGCAGATAAAAGACAGAAAAGCCAGGAAAGGCTCTAGTCCCACCGAGTCTCCTTTTTGACTAGGTGCTCCCCCCCAGCAGGACCTGTCCTTAGGTCCATATACCTCACTTGGATTTTAACAATCATTTACCATCGCAACGCATTCCAGCACTTAAATAAGCTCCTTGAGAGAGAGAGATAAGGTATCAGCTTTCCGGTTCATCTTGCCAGTCTGTCTGCAGCAGATAAGCACGTTGGGCAGCAGGAAAAAGGTTATCTAGAAAGGAAGCTGAGCGACGGTTGCTGTTATTGCAGGAGGCTTTGAAAAAAAGTAACCCCACCAGGAATCCCACAACCCATACAAGCCCTTCCCGGCAGGACATGATTGATGGTTGGAGTCCAGCTGTGCCTTCCTCCCGGGGTGGGAGGCATCTTCCCGTCTGGTGGAGGGGAGAGCTGTCGAGACGGTCATGCTCTCTCAGGGAAGGTCATGATCAGAGGCAGGTGCCCAAAAACCTGTTGCTTTCCCTCTCTTGCTCATCTCTCCTGCCCTGCCCCTGCCCCGAGGAGCTGCAAAAGGAGGGGTTTGGTTTAGTCTCCCTGCTGCCCCTTCAGCACATTTTGAATGTTTCTGGGCGGAGGAGTCTGCAAGAGGGAACCTTTCTGCCCAAAACTGGGGCAGTGCTGTTCTGGGTTATGCATGGGATCCCTGGAAATCAGCACTGATCTCCCACCGATCACCAAGGAACAAGAGTCAGAAGGAGTTTCTCAACCCAAGTATCACCTTGCTTTTTGGGATGGGAGAAGGGAAACAACTCATGTTGGAGGGGGGCTCATTTACAACCTAGTAAAAAACAAAAAACAAAACGTGCCTTTCCTTTGGACAGCTGCTTGTTACTTTATCTTCCGGCCTGTGGTTTGTTTGCTTGTTTGCAGGTGCAGAAATGATGTGTGTCAACTGAAAAAAAAAAAAAAAAAAAAAAAAAAGTAGCCATTTCCAGTCAAATTCACAGACCCCCTTTCTGCCTTCTTGTGATCACCCAGGGACAAAAGACCCCACATTGCAGCAATGCTGGCTCAGGAAATATCCTGAATCGGGGACCACAGAACAATAACTGGACAAATCCTGCCAGGAAGTACTCTGAATCCGCTCAGTCACCTTCTCTCCCCTCTGGACCTGCCAGCACCCTCCTGCCTCCTCTCCCAAGACATCCTCACTGCACCCCTCCACGTGCTCCTCTATTTTGCTGATTCCCATTAATCTGTGTTTTATGTAACCCCTGGCTTGCGCTGGACACAAAAGCTATGCATTACCGTGCTATTAATACAGAACTTTAGGTTTAGGATTTAAAGCAAATAAAAACCCCCTTGCAGCCAGTGGAAGCAAACCATGACAAACCAGCGCTGGCAGCTCCAAGGTGCAAATCCCAGCAGGGAGAG
This sequence comes from Morus bassanus, assembly GCA_031468815.1. Lineage (NCBI taxonomy): Eukaryota > Metazoa > Chordata > Aves > Suliformes > Sulidae > Morus > Morus bassanus. The sequence goes on from CM062586.1 coordinate 5,961,721, forward strand.
GGCATCAGCCCTGGGTGCATCACAGCTCCTCACAGTGGACCTGCACCCAGATGTCAGAGGCTGATTCCTTAAGCACTGCCGCATCAAGTGTGTTTAACTATTGCACAGCTCCTTGGCTGGAAGCAAACACCACCGAGCACTTCAGTCTCTGGGCAAGTGTTTCACAAACATCCATCATTGTAGCTCTCGGCTTCTTTTCCCGTTGCTCTTATTTTAATTAATCTCTGCAGGTCTAAGTTTCCAGTGCTGATGGTCTTGCACAAGGCTGCTGGTCCTGGGAGAAATGAGAAAGTCAGAGAAGGTCCCATGGGTAAGGGTGTATCAGAGGGATGGGCACTCTGCAAGGACAGGGCAGTTTCTGGGGAGAGGAAGCCAGTTCCACCTGTTAGAAATTTGTTAGAAATACTTAAACTGGGAGAGATCCCCGTGCAATGCCCAGGTCCCCAGACCCATCCCCATCCTCCAGAGAGGCTCAGAGTGACCACACTCTAAAGGGAAGAGCATTGGTATTTCCAATGGCCCTCAGCCTGTGGTGCCAGGGTCAGCAGCACTTGCCACAGGGCTTCCCGGCTGCCGAGACGTGACCCCGCTCGCTGAGCGCCCTGGAGTTCCTGGGTGCTTGAGCCAATTTGTTCCAACACCGCAATTAGCAGTTCATCATGGCCAAGCCATGAACAAAGCAGGTGTCATACCACCCAGCTGGAGATGCCTCCCCTGCTAAGAACCGGGGATTTTCTGGGGAAACTCTGCTTTGGGGGGCCTGGGGAAACCACTGGCCCCCCCAGGCCTTTCAGCATCTCCCCACTGCAGCCAGGCTCAGGCACTGCTCAGTCTCGCTCAGGCTGCGAGAGGTTAATGGTTTTCATGCGACTCCTGCGATTAACTTTTCCTAAATCTCCAATTCTTCCCTGCCTTCTATTTTTATAAAAAGAAAAGCGGGGGGGGGGGGGGCAGGCGGTATTTACAAGGGATTTCACGCAAATAATGAAATAAATGTGATCGGCCAAGGGACCCTTAATCCGCTTTGACTCTTGTGTACTGGGGAATGAACACAGAGATCTTTGCTGGCTCCGAGTCCCAGTGAGGTGGGGAACGAAGCAACCCCTTCCCTGCCCATCTGGGAGGCAGAGCCCACAGCACCACCTTAAATCAGGCACTATATTCAGACATAGGCACATCAGCCAGGGACTCGGGTCAACAGTGGAGAATACCACCTCTTCGGTCATCTGCTCCCACCTTGCAGCCAACGTGTCCATGCCCAGGCCTGCGGCCTTCCACGCCGAAGCAAGAACCAGCCACGTCTTTATTTCAGATGGCCAAATACATGTAAATGGCATCGGCTGTGTTGACGCATCTTCCATCTGCAGCATCACCTGCTCTGACAGCACCCTCCGCAGTAGATGCACGTGAAAGGGAGGAACCTTCCCATTTCTTTAGGCTTTGCCCAATATATTAAACTTTTAACCTGGAAACGACATGGTTAATTATCACTTTAATACAAAAACTTAACTGAAAATCAAGCAGATGATTTTCCCTAACTGGGGAGAAACCTCTGAGCCCCAGAAAGAAGTTTGTGGTGTCTGAGGCCGTCCTGCATGACTTGGTGCTGCAGAGAGTGGTGCTGGGGCTGTGCCTGCTGCACCGAGCTGCTTGGAGTCAGTTAAGACTATGGGTCCCTTCACCCCCATCAGAAACACCCCTGAGTGAATAAAAGGGGTGCATCTGCCCAAGAAAACCCAGCACGGGATGAACTAGAGCCACACCTGTGCTACCACAGGGACATCTTGCATAACAGCCTTCCTAATTCCCCCCCGAGTCCTCAAATCCGCCAGCCTGCTCTCCTGCTCTCTGGGTGCCAGCCAGCGCCCGCGCTTCCCTCCTGCCTCATCCCAGGGGGACACAGGGCCCGAGTCACCTCTTTCTGGGGGACAACAGAGAGGACCCCCCCGGCAGCCCCATGGCATGGAGGGCAACGCAGCCCCGATGTGGGAAGGGATTTGTCCCACCTTCATTTCAGCACAGCCCCAGCCACAAATGTACAAAACAGCTTGTTGGAATAAAACACCAGCTTAGCTTGGGAAGGGGGGAACTAAACACCCCAGCTGTGATTCCCGCATATGCCCAAAGGTATAATCCAGATTTGCTACTTGCCCTGGCACCCTTTTTTTTTTTTTTTAATAAATTAAAATCTGTTTTTGCTGCTGAGCATAATCAGCATTAGGGAGAGGGGAGGAGGGGCCTTTCACTGTACGCAGCAGAATCACAAATTAAATTACTGCCACCGCAGCCTGGGACTCTCCTGGCTGCATGGACACATGCAGCGCCGACAGCAGCAGCCCCCGAACCCATGTGCTGCACTTGCCCCCTCTGGGGCTTTTTCTTAATTCATCTATTAGATGAACTGAAAGGCAGACGATGCCCCAGTCAGGGGGATGGAGAGGTGTCCTGGCTTGGAAAGACCACTCCCCCCCAAGCCTCATGCTGAGCCTTGCATGGCTTAATCTGGGGGTCTGGAGGTTCAGGGCAAACATTCACATTCCTGGGCAATCCTGAAGGACCTCAAACCATTTGGCCTTTTGCCTCCCCACAGCCACATGGCCATGGTGGGCATCTGCACAGAGCAGCCCCGGTGTCCTGCTCTGGATCACCCAGGACAGTCAGGGCCAGACATCTGCATGAGCATCAGCACAAGCTCCAGGGGAGTGGAGAATGAGGCACAAAAATTACTGGCCTCAGCCACTGGCTTACAAGTAACATGTGCCTGCAAGACCCACTGGTGTTTCTTACAGCCACTGCTAAATGTGAGGCCAGTGGGAGCAAATCTGGGCAATGCCTCCAGCACATTACACAGGAGTCCATAGTCCGGCATGCTGCTGGGGCTGAGACCCAGCCCCATCCCTCTGAGGGAGGGAGAAAACCCTTTAGGGAAAGGCATGCTGCATCCATGCTCCTCCTCTCAAGCAGGAACTGAGGGCTGGAAGGCAGATGGCATCCACACAGATCTAAAGCCCAAAGCCCAGGGAGATTGTCCTTTCCCTCATGCTGATATGCCAAAACACTCAGGATCCAACCCTGGATGTCTGTGAGTGCAGCACAGGGGGCTGAGTCTCTCCCCACGCTGCCTCCCAGCTCCCTGGCACAGCCCGCAGCAGGATGGACAGGGCGATGTTACTCAGACTGAAAGCTGAGGACAGTCCTGGCAGATTGTACCTTGTTGGTGGAAGAGCTGGGTCGTCCTGTCACTGCTCCCCATGTGCCCCCACCCACGCGGCGGCATCCCCAGGGTGGCTGGTCTGGGGGGTCTCCTGCCTCCCCGGGAGGTAATAGCTAACCCAGCCACAGCCTGCCCTGCTTGGCGGGTGACAGGGATGGGTAGGGACACAGAACACAGGCCAAGCAGCCCCACGGCAGCTACCACCATCCCTCGCTGTTGCTATAGAGACAGAAGCTGGTTTTCTTCGCAGTGATGCTGGTTGTTTCTGAGCCGTACCTTTGGCGTGGCGGGCAGCCAGGAGAGAGGGACGAGGGATGCTGCGCAGTGCCATGCCACTTGCCTTGCCTGGAGGGCCAGGCACGGCCGAGGCAAAGCTCTCCTGAGCCTCTGATGGTGCCTCCGCACCTAGATCTGCACTCACCTTGCGGGGGCTCTGCCCAAACCCTCCCTGCAGCGAGCACATGAGCACTGGGCCTCCCCTGCTCTGGGCACTGAAGCACTGGGGCAGCGAGGAGGCAAAGGCTCTGGGGGTGCTGAGGAGGAAGGCTCCCAGGAGAAACCCTGTGTGGGAGCGAGCCCTATCCTGCAAACCCCAGCTTACCCCAGTGAGTCACCCCAACTCACCTCTGCCTGATCTCCTGCCTTACTTTGCAGCCATGTGCTGGGATGAGACTGGCTCAGCTGATGTTACCCACCTCAGCAGCTTCTCCAGGCCATGCTCTCCTGATTACACCAGTAAAGACCAGGAGTAATTCCTCCAAAGCCATCCTGGATGTACCAGGAGAAGACAATGCAACTGCAAGGAGACCTGGACCCAGGGACATGGCTGTAGTTGCATCCAGCCTATTTTCAAAAGTTCAATAAAACCTAGAGCTACAAAGCGAGAGCTTCCCACAAAGCAATGAGGGCAAAGTCTTCCCCTGCTCCCTGCCTCTTCAGGTACCCACCATCTTCAGCTACGCATAGGTGCGTACACACGCCATCAGAGCTGCAGTAACGTGCCTCCATCCTTCCTAGGGGTGAGGATAAACTCTGCCAAGTGTAATAATGCCTGGAAGAAAGAAAAAGCACCATAGCTCACATAAGTCTTTGCAGGAGAAGGAGGTTGGCAAAGAAGAACCCTGATTGAGGCCAGGCACACTAGCACATCTCTCTGCTCCCACCCGCAGCAGTGCCCCCCATTTAAACAAGCAGCTGCAGGGGAGCGGGGCAGCACCGACGACCCCCCCGCTGCTCTGCCTGCTGCTGCACCAACCCGCCAGCCTGCGGGGATAACCGGCAAGACCCAGAGCTCTCCCCTTTGCTGAACACACTCCGTGACAGCCCTTCCCGAGGGACCCTTGCAACAGCCCACCCGCCAGGAGCAATGCGGAAGGCTTGTCTTTAAAGGACATGGTAGCCCTCCTTACCATGCTTCTGCTCCAGCCTCAGAGCAGCAGCATGGGAAGTCAGCGGCTCCCAGCACTCTGCGCTGACATCCCAGCTGAAGATGCGTGCCAAGGATAGATTTTCTGTTTAGCTTCTTTTCATATTAATCATCAAACAGCAATGTTAGCAGCTTGCAACAGCCATTATCTGAATGTCTTCTCCCTCTCACCAGCAGCTCCTGTAGGAAGAGGCTCCCCAACATGCAGCAACAGATGAGAGCACAGGACCCAGTTGGTTGCTCCCTGGCCTTGCAAGCCAGGTGCATTTTGCTCACTAGGGAGAGACAGGAGGACAGGAATGATGGGATCCCTTCATTCTGCAGGATGCATCCACCAGGGAACGTGCTGAGTCTGGTAGAGCCCATCACCTGCCAAACATCAAACTCTCTTCTAAAGACAAAGAAACCATAGAGAACTGGAAGGTTCTGTGCAAAATATGGGATTTTCTTGGACAGTTGTGAGAGGTGATCCATTTCAGGGACACCACATTGAGCATGGCCATCAGCTGGGTAAAGATTGGCCAGGTTTCAAGGTGGCTGCTTGTCAATAATGGGAAGCAACGGCACCGTGTCTGGGCATCAAACTCTATATTCAGTAATCTCAGACCAATTCACAGACATCAATTAGCTCAGCTTTGCCATCAAGGAAGGTCAGGAGCACTCTCCTCATTTCATAGGAGGTGAGACAGAAACGTTCAGTATTTCCTTCTGTTACAAGGTTACAGCCAAGCAAGCAGAGGCAGGGGTATGGGCAGCCCTGCCTCCCTGCCCTCTAGCTCACCGACATTGCTGGGTGTACCAGTCAATGCTGTAAGAGACTTAACTTGGAAATTCCCATCTACAGCATCGTTTGGCATAATTATAAAATTATGGCCGTGAAGAGATAGAAAAAGACTCTTTGCTGGGTATCTAGACCTGCTTTGCAAAATCACCATGATCCAGCACATTGCCTGTTCAATTACTCCCTACTAGAATGAAAATGGGCAACTTGTATTTGTCCTTTACCAGACCAAAAACCCCACATAGACCCTCACAGAACAGATTTTTGAACAGCAGATGAAAGGCCAGCTTCAGCATACCACCTTTAGCAGCCTGAGCACCCATCTAGGTCCACCCCATCCAAAGCAAACCATTTAAGTCATCGCTTGCATCCCCTCGGTCAGCAAGACTGCAGGACCTGCTCTAGGTTGAACAAATATCTCAAAGCTACACTGAACTGGCTTTTGTCCCTTCCCTCAGGATAAGAACCAAACAGGGCAGGATTTTTATGATTATTTATTATCTGTGAAGTGCCAGCAGTGTCCTGACTCTGTACAAGACACAACTGCTAGGCTTACAAAAAGAAAAAGCATTGTGGCCAAAATCATTTAGCCTCAAAAGAGTTAACGAACGTGTTCTCAGGAAGCTCTCAGGCGCTGCCCATCCTGAGGACAAATCAAGGTGCCAATATGAACCACCCAAACTAGGCAGACATGTAGCTCATGTCTCTCACCCATAAAGCTTAATTAGATTGCTGTCCAAACACAGTTTGAGAATATGGCCAAAACACAGGTACGGCCCTTGATTGCTAAAACCCAATCCATTGCAAGATACTTTTTTTTTTTCAGGTGGGGAAGCAACATTAAAAAACGCCACTACTCATGGAAGTTACAACTGCTTCCAACAAACAGCATGTAGAAAATACTGGGAGGGAGACTCTTAAAGTATCTGCTAGTTTCCAGTGGAAAGGCATCAAGTCCCCCACATTCACCAGATGGATATCAACATCTGACACGTGTTGGAAGACATCCATATCAACTCCACCAGCCTGAACTGTAAGTAGCCAAAAGCAAAGCCAGACAGGACATCTGTGATGTGGTGCCGTCCGATCATGACACGGGAAAAGCCCACGCAGAGGGCCCAGAGGACCAGCAGGATCCGGAGAGGGATGGCCAAGACCAGGTGGTTGAGGAAGAACTTGGAGAGCATGGCCACTCGGCTGGCATGCCCGGCTGGAAACGCATAGGTGTCCATGGTCAGGTAGTCCAACAAGCCAGGGTTGATGTCGTATGGGCCCTTCCGCTTGGCCAGCTTCTGCAAACCAGCCACAATCATGATGTCCAGGAGCAGGGCTACAAAAGGAGAGACGAAGAGGGAAAGGTCACAGACAGAACCAGAGTCAAGGGCCATTTTCAAAGCAGAACATTCAAGGACTGTTGCTGTCTTTAAGTAAAGATTTGGATTCAGTTCTAGCCAGGTGTCCACAGTTCAGCTGCATGCAACCCCTCTCATCCTCAGATCACCACCCAAATGTTAACTAACCCTCCCAGGTCACCCATGGAGATGGCAAGTACTGTTATCACCATCTCACAGAGGAGAAACCCAAACTGCAGAGGCAAAGACCCGCCTGGGGAAGGAGAGAGCAATTGGCAAAACTAAAATTAAAACTCTTTTGGCCCTCAGACCACCAGGTTGGGTGTCTCTGTTTCTGTCCTCCACCCCATGCTTTAGAAACCTCATGCAGCAAGGATGTATCCCTGCCTGGGGTGGATCTGTGCCGGGGTGACCAGGCTGCAGTGAGCAGTCAGTGGGAGGAAAGGTGCCCCACTGCACTTTCTGGTATTGTCCCTTGTCCTTTCCCAAGCCCACCACCTCCCTCCTGCCCAGACCCAGCCAGCAGGACTGCACTGCACTGGCAGATTTCACTAAGAAAAGAGCAATAAGCTCTCTTAAGTAAGCCAAAGGGAAAGCCATACAATTACGATAAAGGTCTTCTGCCACAGGTATCAACACCAAATTGCCTTTCTTCCCTAACTGCTTCAGGAGTGAAACCAATCAGCAGTCTTCATCATCCTCCTCTTCATCCCACCACCTTTGCCCTAGCCAACAGGTACTATCATTTCTATTTCCTAGCATCGATTTTATTTTTCTTTAATAATGTCACCTGCTTTTTCCCAGCCCTCCTAATTAGTCAGAGTGCTGATTTCAGCTCCTCGCAGCAATGACAAGGAAATACGTACCATCGTGAGCACAGCCTGCTCCCTCAGCAGGAATGCGAGGGGCTAGTTGCCTTGTTTCTGGGGCCCTGATAAAGACCATTCCTTGAGAGCTGACAAGGTTTCAGGAGGAGGAATGGGAGTGTGGCGGCGGCGGGGATGTGAAATGAGATGGCACATCAGAGGCAGGCAGCTCCTCCTGCCTGCTTGGCACCTGGCAGGAGCTGGGAAGCAAGGAGCTGTCACGGCAGCTCTGCTCGCCCACCTCCCACAGCGTGCCACCTCTGTACAGCCAGTCCCCGGCATCACTTTGGGAAGGAACTGATATTTATCCTGGCCAACTCCCTCTTAAGGAAGGGCTATTTTTCTTCCCCATCTGCAGGGCATCTTGCATGAGGATGGCGGACAGCAGGACCTCCCTGGACCTTCTGCCCACCAGGTCCTGCCTGAGCCACTCCTGAGCTCTCAGAGCTGTGGAGGGCAGATGGAGCAGAGGAAAAGGTCTGGGCACCAGCTTCTCACTAGCGGGAACGGCGGCACACGCAGCAGTGGGACTCCAGCTTAAACACGAGAAGCAAGAGGCTGACATGAAGGAAAGGTTCATAGGTGGATCTGAGACAAGGTGGTGAGGCTCCAGGTGGCAGAGGGGTGCAAGGAGGCTGGTCACAACACTGGCCCTGTAGCAGTAGCGGTGGGCTTAGGAAGTACAAGGAAAGCGAGGACTCTGCACAGAGCCTGCCCAATGGGACCTGCAGATGGGGAGAGAGCAGGGGGAGGGCTGCAGCCCGCGGCGGGGGAACCTAATGCTGTTTGAGCAGAGCAGTTCTCTGCACTTTAAGATTTGCTGATACTATTTTAAGGGGATGGCTGGGGGGAGAAAAGAGAGGGGAGTTTCAAACACAGGCTGCAGAGCCCTGGAGCAGCCACTCAGGGTGGCTTTCTGTTAAGGCTGAATGCTGTCAGCACTGCTCGCAGCCCCTGAGGGCAACGAAGCACTGGGGCTAGCTGGCCATTACGAGGCTCTGCTCGTGCTGGGCTTCCTAAATCACCCCCAGCCCAGCTCCTCACCCCACCAAGGTGAGCCCCATGGCCCTGATTCAGCAAAGTGCTTCAGGAGCCAATTTTCAGAGCTTATCAGCTGCATTGCCCATCAGTCCCATCTCACCCTGGACAAGAGTTGGGCGAGAGCCGAAGCTCTGGGACGCAATCTCGGGAGCCCAGACTCGCACATTCATTTCAGAGAGATGATGCACCAGCGCTGCCAAGAGAAGACTCTGGCCCAAGTTGCTCCTGCTGAAGTCAGCAGCTTATTGCATTGCTGAGGAGCCCAGCCAGGACTCAGGAACCAGTCTGGGCACCCCGAACGATCCCCAATGTCTCCCATGGTGTTCAATACACCCACTACAGACCATTGCCCACCGAACCTGCCCACAGATCAGTAGCACAAACGTCGTGTGCTTTAGTGATGCATGGTGTTCACCATTGCCCATCGGTATTTTGCACTTACAAGATTTTTCTCCAGTCAAAGATGATGTCAGGGCAACTTGAGGGATGCAGGCCTGTGTGCATGGAGGTGTTCAGAGCATGGAGAACAAGCCAAAGAGCTGTTTTAATAATCCTTTCATTCAGAAGATGAATAAAATGGGCCTTCAGTACTGCTAGGTTTGATTTTCGTCAAATGATGCACAGAAAGCAGAAAGCCTCATTTGCCCACATTTCAAGATCTGAAGGCATGACAGCATTAAAACCAGGGGTTAATTTGCTGTTAAAAGAAAAAAACCAAAGATCTCTCCGTCTGGTGCTTTTTCTGTCACTTCCCCCTGCACTTTCTGTTCCTTCCATGAAGCAACTTCTTTATGAACCAGCCCCAGCAGCCTGCCCTGCCCCAGCCTCCAGGCACAGGGTGTCCCACTGCCCTCGCCCAGCTCTGGGTCTCAGCAGAGCCCCTGCAAAGCCCCGGGGAGCTGTGCTGCGCCCCTGCCCTCTCCTGCTGCTGCTGCTGCTGCCGGCGGCCAGGCGCTGCCAGAGTGAATCAGCACACAGCACTGCTGCCGACAGTGCTGCCAACGGCCCATCCTTCAGAAACAGATACAGACGGTGCCGTTGCTCAGCAGCCCCAGCCTGGGCCCTATTCCCTTGCAATTCCTTGACCTGCATACCTGCTTGGGTTTCGGCTCGCTTGCTTTTTTCCCTTCCACTCTTTCAGCTCAATGCAGACCAAATCCTCCCTCTTCAGCTGGGCACACCCGCACCGGCATTACGCAGCTAAGGGGTTAACTTTCTCATAGGCATCCTTGGTGTGTCCAGCTGCAGGTGGGTGCCTCTGCACTGGGAAAGCTACCAAAGCTACCGAAGCAGCTGCAGCCAAAGCCCCTTAGCCTTGCACCCGCCAGCACAGCCCCAGCCACCTGCAAACTGGCATCGTCACCTTCGGTCTGCCCTTCCCCTGTCCCTAACGCAGAGACATGCAAATCCTTCAGGCTGACAGGACTGAAGGCTGGAGGAAATATAGCCCTGGGAGAGACAGCAGAAGGGAGCCTGCAGCTGATTTACCAGCCTGCACTCACACAACGCTGCTCTCTGGAGACAAACGGGGCTGTCAGAGGCATGGCAGAGATGGCAGAGTGCCACCTGACTGAGGGTGAGATATGAGGAGCAAGAAATTCCAATTTTAAGCATTATTTCTTCATGCCCTTCCCCTAGATCCAGGTAGCATTGGATTTAAAACACAGGTCAGTGTTGGATTTGAAAAAGCAAAGGAAGGACTAGCTCTTGCCCAATCCAGAATTTCCCCTTTGACCTGGCTTTTAAGGGAAACAATCCTTCAGATTTCCACTGCAAAACCATCCGATCACAAAAAGCTCTATTAACATCTAAAAATTCCTTAAAGCACAAACCCAAAGAGCAAGTCTTGTCTGCCTGTGACAATTTTAGCATCAGAGATCACCTTGGTATTGTAAATAGCCAACATCTGGCATCAGATGCACAGTAAATGAGCTGAAAGTGAGCCCCCTGGGCAGACGTTTTATATCTATTAATAAGAAAAGGAAAACAATTATCTGCCTTGCTCCTACCACCAAATGTTAGGAGCCCATTACGAGTGGAGAGGCGAGCAGAGAGGCAAGCCCTGTGCAGGCAGGGCACAAGGACGAACCTGAAGCATCGCCACAGCAAAAGCAAGCCAAACCCCCAAGCTGGTTTGGGAAGGCGAAGGGAAGTTGAAACAGTTGGACATCCCCTGTCACCATAAGGTTCTTTCTGTCCCAGTGCCTGAGCTGCCATCTCTGCTGCCGTCCCTTACGGAGGGGGGGCTGAAAGAGGCTGAGGATGGGGAGAGCACCCTCGGAGGCACTGCCTGCCCCGGGTTGGAGCCAGGCACCATCTCCAGGGACGGAGGCAGATTCCAGCTGAGATGTTTATATAAACATGTTATCAAAACCACAGCTAAAAAACAACCTGGGTGCAGTGCTAGGAACATGGGGGGCAGGAAAAAAGGAAAGCCAAAAAAACTTGTGGCCTTGTCACCTCCTGCAGCCATGATTCACATGACTTCACGCACACGGGGCTGCTTGGATGAGACAAGGCAGCTCTCCAGAGCCCAGCCTGTGAGACTGGGATCAGAAACAGAGTCACAAGCTGGACTCAGCCTTCCCGCGCTATGGCTGAGCATGTGGGGAGAGGAAAAGGGGGAGGTAAATGCCCAGGAGTGAAGAGCAAGCCCATCCCGTGAGCTCAGGAGGCACCCAAGCGTGGGAGCAGATGTGCATCAGACAAGCTCCTCTGCCCAGCCCCAGCACCGTTTTAAAGCAGAGCCAAGCTGGCAATAACTCATTGCCTGGGCTTCAGAGCCTGCAGCCTGCTCTGACCCGGGTCCCACCGTGCTGGAGGCCACATCAGCCCTGCTGAGATGGCACGTGCTCCCTGCCACAGCTGCTGAGGCCACATATAGGGCCAAGGCTGGCTTTGAAGGTCCTGTATTTACCAGATTAGCCGGCCTCACTCAGGAGTGAACCCTGGACAAATGTCACCATTCCCAGGAAACAGCTCCCTTTGCTCCACAATTAGAATTAATAGGTTTTTTCCTTTTTTTTTTTTTTTTTTTTTTTTTTTTTTTTTTTTACTTATATGCCCCATCCTACTGCTTCTCAAATTCCCAAATATCCCGCAGGCATCAAGCTCCCTGACCTGGAAAACAAGCCGTTTGCAGCCTTGACTAGTTGACATTAAGGAAAGATGCAGGTTTCAAAAGCGTCTTCACCCTCTCTCCGGTGGAGTCAGTGACAGCTGGAAGAGCTCCACTACTCTGGAAGTGAACTCCTCTACTCCATTTTCTTCCCCAAACGTGGTACTACTAGGTGTAAGAGCTGACAAAAGGCACAGATGGCATGACACATTGAAAAACCAATGAATCAGGCACTGCGGTGTTTTAGGGGGAGGTTATTTTTTGGCTGAACAAGCAGCAGAGTGGGGTAAGTGGCCACAGGGAGGTGAAAAAATGGTGGAAAGCAGCATTGTGCAATTAATTTTAAAAAAACCCCAACAACTAAAAATAGACTCGCTACATCCTAGATGATTAGAAACAGCCCTGAGTGCAAACACAGGCTGCCTGGAGTTCTCCCCTTGGAAATACTGTGCCCCTGGGAGCTGGGCAATTTGTATCTCAGCATCAATTACTGAGCAGGGCTGCCTCGCTGGGGGTCTGCACGGCCTGGGGACGAGACTCGGCCAGAGAGTGAGCACAGAGAGAAGGGCTCATGCTGGTGGGGAAAACAAGCGGAGCAGCCCCCAGGATGGCTTAGCTGCCTCCCAGAAGGGCTCCGGCGGCTTGCAATGCCCCTGTACGCTATGGCACTAGGGCAGGTAACATCAACGCATCCCAGAACCAAGCGCTGCAACACACACAAGCAGACGGCACTGTATGGGATGAGCTGGAGGAAGAAAACTGCCTCGGGCTGATGACCAACAGCATCTCCCAGCCCACAAAGGCCGGGCTTCTCAGTTGGACTCAGCATTGCTTAGGCTTGAGTTTACACCCCGCTGTCTTCAATAGGCAAATCAGCAAAAAAAACCTGGGGCTGTTTCTGTGGTGGTCAGAGGGCTTCCAACCACCACATCTCACAGTGCGTTAGACCCAGATCAGGTATGTCTGCCAGCATCCCCGCATCAACGGAAATGGAGAGCGAGACCAGAACTGCATTCCAGGTGAAAACACAGCACTTTCTTCCAAGGGGAGGAAGTTCATCTGATTCCCCTCTCCCATTCCCATCCTCCACCAAGCCTAGCCCGGAGCAGGATACCCAATGAGCTCTCCCTGCCCACCGCTCCTCCCAGCAACTCACCTCGCTGCCCAACACTCCTCCACTTCCCTCTTCCCAACCACTGCTCCTGTCAAGGCGCGTTAGAGGCAAACACACTCACCCGTTTCTCGGGATCTCCCTTCGGGCCAGAGCCTGGCGCAGCTTCTCTGGCAGGACTGGCTCTGCCTTAGTGAAACAGCTACTGTCCCCTTTGAGCTCCAGGCAGGGGCACTGGGAAGCTGTTCCCAAAGTGACAGACACAAGGATGACTCATTTCCCATGTTTATTCCCCTTCTTCCCATTCAACAACCCTCGCAGTTCTTTTCTCTTTCACTCTGCATTCAGGCTCTGGAACATTTTGCCTGCTTGCTTTGTGCGAGGGTTGGATTTCAGCTTACTGCAGTTTCCCCAAGGGCTGCACACTGATGTCTGCAGGGCTCGCAGCGTGCTCAGCACCAAGCAGCCGGCCAGGACCTGAGCTTCTCGATGCTGCCCGGTACCAAGGGGCTGATCAGACCATGGGTCTGATAGAGACCCTACACAGGTCCCTGGAAATACCCCCGCCTGCTGCAGCCACAGCCGAATGGGTCCCAGCCTGTCACTGACTGTCCTTTATCTGAAGGGACACTGCAGACTTGCAAGCCTGCCCTGCAGTGAACAGTATAACATTTGCTATAGAGGAAGCAGGCGAGGAAGGGAAGGGGGGCAAGGAAGCCGAGAGAGCTGGGCACCACTTGCTGTTCAGAGATGCCTGAGCTCATCAGCTGTGAAGGCATGACAGGGAAGGACCAGGGACTTTAACTGCTCTATCTGGGCAGTACAACAAGAGGCAAATTAGCAGCCTGATGTGATGAAGAGGAATATTTAATGCCAGGCTGGACCTTTTAATGCCAGGCTGGACCTGTGTCTAGATGCTGGATGCAGGGAGTGGGCATCTGTGTTTTTCCCTCTGCCTGGCACCCATCATGGGTCAGTCATGTTGGGTTACTTGACATTTAAACATTTCCACCTCCCTGGGCAGATGTGCTGCAAACTTGCTGAGATCTCAGTGGGCACTGGCAGGGCTGGGAGGGGAGCAGGACAGGGGCTGAACCTCCTCCATGTGCCAGGTTTTACAAGGAGGGGATGGTTCACGCAGGGCACCAGCTCCTGAGCTGCTCTCCCCTTCCCTGCCGAAACATCATCTGCCCTGTCTAGCTCAGAAAATCCCCAGTCTCACAGTGGGAAAATGAAAGGGGAAAAAATAGACACATCTGGCCCCAAACCATCTCTGGGGCTCTTGGCTTAGCAAGCTCTGCTGCATACAGACTGATCCATCTGCCGTGCAACTCCCCAGCCTCTCTGCTGGGTCTGGGCTGCCGAGCCCTGAGGCTCATCAGGATGAGCTTGTCTGTACTGCCTGGGCATTTAATCTACTCAGTGACCTTTACCAGCAACGGGCTGTTCTAGCTGGATTTTCACCACACAGACTCCAAAGAAAAGCATGACAATACCTGAAGCGCCTCTGTATTGTTAGAGCTGGGTCAGCGGGGTCTCGAGGGGCCTGGTGAAGGCATTTCTCGCTCTCTTTCCTTCCTAACCCACCATTTTCCTGCCAATCTGGTCTTGCTTGGAAGCTGCCAGGGTGAGACTGCAGAGTCCTGGCCATATATATATATATATATATATGTATTTATAAATATATATGTATATATATTTTAAATTATATATGGCTCAGGATAAAGTCACAGCTCTGCAGGGGACTATGCCTCAGAATATCATGGCTTGGTTCCTGGTCAGACTAAAGCTAAGTCAGTATTCAGGGAGGAGGCTGGAGAGAGCAAGAACTGCCTTCTTGCTGACCTTCAGAAGTGGAGAAGTGACCCTGGGGTCCCCTCCTTTCCTCCTCTTGTGGCAAGCCACCCATCCTCAGCCTGCCATGCTCCTCACGATGATATGTCCGCACCCTGCAGCACTGCTTTACTTGATGGCAATAAATGCTTAGTGACAGCACCAAAGAGCCAACCCACCCCTCGGAAGTAGGATGCAGAGCCAGCTGGTGATGGATGAGGACTGGGACCTGTGTCACTGAGACAGCACGCAAAAAGACCAGGGATTTCTCTTCTCCTAGTCTGAATTCCTGTTTCAGAAAGCCATGATCAAGGCAGAACAAGTTAATGGCTGGTATTTCAAACCGAGCACAAATACATATTTTGTGTGCAAGGGTTAACCAAGCAGATACCTTCCAACAGCAAAGGCACACGGCTGGACTGCAGATAACTAAACAAGGTGACGATTTGGCTCTAAACACAATAGGTGGACTTCACTGGAGCAACCACTTTGGGTAGATGACCATATTCCATCCCCATCACAGTAAGAAGGTGCCTGGACCTGGAAGGACTATCAGTCTAACGAGATCAGTCTGTTTAGCTTAATAAATAGGAGGTGAAGAAATGACTTGATTACTATCCAAAATATTGAAAGGCAGAAGAGATGTTGGCTAAGAGAGCTATTCAGCTGAAGAGACAAGGGTATGCAGACGCAATGAAGGGAAGAGTCAAGCTAAAAGCAATGCGCTTGTGAGACTACCTACCGCTGCAGTAATATAGAAATGGTTCTGACAGGTTCACCCTCACTTGTAACTCTACATCAGATTGAGTGTTTGGGTTTTTTTTCCCCTAACAAATTGAACAGAAATAAATTAAGGGATGTGCTAGAGCCTGTATTTTGCCGTGGGTTAGATCAATGATCCAAATGTTCTTTGCTGGCTTTGCAGTCAATGAATCACTAAATTTGGATCTACATCCTCACCAGATGGATCAGAACCAGAAACCGAGGTACTGCTTCCCCCAGGGTTTAATGTAGTTTCTGTCTGGTTCCGAAGCAGATTTGGGAATTTTAGTGAAAGTTTTATATCTGTTTTCCCCCTGAAAGCCCAATTGCAAGGTTCAAATGATTTTCTAAACACTTCAGTTTTCAAGAAATCCTTGCGATTGCAGAGAAAATCTTGAACGGTCCTAGAAGTTCCAACACCAGCAGACAAATAAAATTAACTCTAAAATTGGGGGGTTTTCCTGAGTTATGATTTTCTCAATTTGGCTGGGGGGGTGCAGACTTTCTTCCTGACTCTTCAACAGCCAGGGTTGGCAATGCTGAGATAGTCTTCCTGAAAGCACATTCTGGCAGAGGGATTTTTATAGTGGGCATAGATATCTGATTTCTTCCATCTTTTCAGTAACAGCATGCTTCTCTGGCTGTTTGGCATTTGCTGGAAAAGATTACAATGAGGAGAATCAATAAATTCCATCACAGATGACAAACATGGAGGGAGAACATTTTTTGGGGTTGCTAATCAACATCTGCAGTTGGGATGGATGGAGCATCCCAGGGTCAGACCCCCTCACCCAAAATGCTCCCGCATGTGTTGGCAAAGCTCCTCAGGCACAAGTGCCCCTCCTCCATCTGCAGTGGTGCTTCTGCCAGGTTCCTGGTCCCATTTCAGCAGACTCCTGTCTCCTCGCCTTGAAAGCCTGATTGCAAATCCTAAACAAGTGCTCTATGATGGGCTGGCTCCCTGCCCAGAGACTGCATCAGAAATTCTGCTTGATGTATCAGACTCTCAGCAAGCAGGGGGAAGGGAGGAGAGCCAGGGGAGGTAAGGAAGGGGTACCATAGACAACCCCAACTTCCCTGCTTCCTTCTTCCCAGGAAACCAGGGAAGCACCAGGAGGTTCCCTTCCCTTTGACCTGTCCCTACCCAGGAGGGCTTTACACCACCTCCTGATGGATTCGATTCACAGGAAAACAGCAGCAAGAAGGACCAAGGGTGCCAGATGCAGCAGTCGTGCCATACCCTTCCTATTTACTCATGAGACCCCACTTCTCATGGGATCTGTCTTGGTCCACCAGCCCCATGCTCCCCAGCCAGACTCCTTCCTCCATCAGCAATGCAGGTATTATGGCAGCAGCTACTCAGATATTCAGAGCTCCTGACTGCAATCTTAAATATCAAACCAAGGCCACACTCACAGCAGAGATCTGCTCTGTGGGGTGACACAAGTCCTGCTGAGGAAGCTCTGACAAGAGAGGCTCAGAGCACCTTGGTCAGTCCCACCAGTCAGTGTTGTCTACTCAGAGGGCAAAGTGGAGCTCTTTGGAGGCTACCAGACCTATGGAGCTGTCAAGTCACATTGTGAACTAGTCCTTCACACAATTTAACTCTTCTTTCTTTGCAGGTGGAGAAGAGGGATGGGAGTAGTGTGTCTAGGCAAGGAAGCAGGACCTCGGAAACCCCCCAAGTTGTCCCCCCATTTGAGCTAGCACCACATTTGAGCTCAGGAGACCTGGAGATGCAGGTAGTGGTGCAGGGCTGAGCCCTCCCAATGACTACCTGATACTCAAAGTTTCAACACGACCCGGAGGTGGCTTTACATTTGGCCTCCTCGCACAGCAACGGAAGAGCGAGAAAACCTTTCTTGTTTTTAAGCCAAAGGTGGCATTAGCTCTTCATAAGGATCTCAAATATTTTGGACTCAAAGAAGGCAGTTTTCAGGCTCTAAAACCATCAAAAGCTCTCAGGTCAAGAGACATCTGGAAACTGTGCTGGTTGATGTTAGTCACCTACTATTTCATTCTCATGCCCTTTTAAATGGAGCTTCTTTTCTTAGTGAGAGGTTGACCCAGCGCACGGAGGAGCCCCTGGAAGAACTGCTGATGTCGGCAGGCTCTGCATCACGCCGATGCTATTCTGGCTTCTTCCCCGCGATGGCCTCCCTTCATTAGATGTCACAGCACGAGGACAGTCTCTTTCAAAGGCAGAGGGGAGAAAAGGCATCTACCACTGTGCTTTTCAAGCCAGTTCAGTGCAATCTTCGCCCTCTCTGAAGGATGAACTTGTGAAAAAAAACCCCCTGGGACCATGATGCAGAGCCCATATCGCATCGCAGTCAGCCCCTGCAGACAGGACGTCCCTTTCCTGAGGTGCCTCTGAAATAGAATGTCCCTACGTCCCTCCAAAAGACTCCCTGAGAAGCAAAGGCCTAAATCCAATATTTTCGATTTCTCTTACCAATCAAAACCAATCATGTTTTTTTTGGGGAGGGTGAAACACTTGGGCTGATCACAGCCAGATGGGATAGTAACTAATCGCAAGGAAAAACATGATAACTGGGCCCCACGCCAAAGGCAGAAGAGAGAGAAGAGCAAGGTCCTCAGGTAGACGCAGCCTGGGTGGGTTGAGGCCAGGATCTAAGGCAAGTCATGCCTAGAGCTCAGCCTGGTCACTGGTGGGACATTGGTCCACATGGGTGGGATGGGCCCTGCTCAACTCAGAAGACAACTCCTTTAACATGTCTCAACCTCCAGAAACAAGGACATTGACAACTGCACAAGAAAGGACTAGCAGGAGAGCCAGAGAGGTCCCAGCCCCTCTGTGCGGCCTCTGGGTCAAATTAGTGCATGGAAGCGGGGACAGCAGCAAGAAAGGTCCTCGTGCGAAGGAGGATGCGAGATCAAACCGCAGCAGGGAAGGAGACAGGACTCCATCAAGCCGTGGCTGAGACGTGGAGCCATGGTCTGTTCAAAAAGGTGGCGAGGGGATGGAAATCTTTTTTTTTCTCAGGGATATCCTCAGGAATTGATCCAGATATCAAAGATTAAAATCTTCATGTTTTCCCCACCCCATCAAACCACTAAGGCGGATGACTATAGATTAAAAGACATCGCTGCTGGTATCCACCTGCACATCAAAGACACTTCCTTGGTCTGACTGGACACAACCCTTTCCCATGCAGGACTGGGGACCTGCCCCTGCTCCGTGGGTGTCACCAGCTACCAGGATTACTCCATCCCTCTTAGACAACTTTTTGCTACATCCATCACCCATGGTACCCAGGACCGAGATGGCCAATAAGTGCAGCATTCACCCTAAAGGTCACTCGCTGCTTCCTGACCACATTGGCGGCTGGGAGCAGTCAGAGGAGGAGTCCTGGTGCCGCTGTCCCTTGTGACCAGGGCTGGGCTTTCCCAGCAGGGAGGGAGGTTTGCCACTCACCTAGCAG
The DNA here is from genome assembly GCA_031468815.1 of Morus bassanus. NCBI lineage: Eukaryota > Metazoa > Chordata > Aves > Suliformes > Sulidae > Morus > Morus bassanus. The sequence goes on from CM062586.1 coordinate 5,980,671, forward strand.
CAGGTTCATGAGGACCTCTTGGCCTGCCAGCGTGCTGCTCTTCACGAGGCAAATGAGCGTACCCGCAATCCAGGGGATCCCGTGCCCCGTTATCCCCAGGAGGTTAATCATGGAGCGGGCACCACCCCAGGAGGAGGCTCTGTTGGCACACACTCCCAGCCTCTTGGACATGCAGATATCAATGGCCAGCAGGGAGTTGAAGGCGATTCCCTTGAAGGAGGGGTTGAGCTGCATGCAGTCCTCTTCGGGCAGCTGCTGCGACTGCCTCCGCTCCTTGGTGTTGCTGTTCTGGGCGCCAGCTGCCCCGGCCTGGCTGCTCTGCTTTCTGCCGGAGCTCCTGCTCTCCTGGTTCCCTTTCAAGGGCTGGTTCAGGGAGAGGAACTCAGCCCTGTTGAGGACGTTCCTGTCTCTTGCCCTGGACCGCGGCTGGGATGCTGGCATTGCAGTCTCTCTCTAATGCAACCTGCTTTGCAAATACCGGGAAGGAGAGAAATCCCTTTTCTCCCTGCAGAAAGCTTCCCCCACTCCCACTCTCACAAGCCGTGAATTTGGGAAGCTACAAAGGTTCCCCTCTGTTGCAGTTGCCCCCAGCACAGACTGCAGCTGTTAAATATAGAGTAAGGAATGCACATGGCTGTTTACTTCATGGGCCTAGCAAGCTTGGAAGGAAAATTAATGCCAGGCTTGGCAGCCACTCCAGTGCCAGGGAAAAAGGTTAAACAGCCAATAGATTGGAAGAAGAGGAGGGAAAAGTGTTGTGCCAAAGGTTGGTTGCTTCTGGCCTGGTCTATTTAAATCTTCCAATTGCTTATTCCCCTGGGCTGCAAGGGAAACTGGGAAATGTAGTTTTTTGCACTACAAGTCACGTTTCAGTATCGGAGAGTCAGAGCTGGAGGAGATCACGGCATCCTCCCCTCCCCGTGGCAGCTGGTATTGCTCCTACGGTGGGCTGTGCCACCTGGCTTTGCAAGCTCCAAGGCTGGGCATTGCTCCGGAGCTTCCCCTCAAGGGGGTCTCCCCGGCTATCTTCTCAATTTGTCTGTTCTGCAACATCTCACCCCTTCTAGGGCACCCTAAATACCTTCCTTTCCCTCGTATGGATACCTTTCAAACATCACTGGCCCCATCCTCTCTCCCCACTCAGGGTACACCCCTGCAGCAACTTCCATCACTCACCTCGTCCCCGGACCCAAGGAGAAGCATCACCTGCCTCCTGATTAAAAGAGACACGGCGCCGCTAATGAATTCCCATCCCCCTGCCCCCAGCGCTGAGTGTGGCCTCAATACCGCACGTGTTTCTGCCGTGTCATCCAGCATCACAGACCCCATGCTGAAAGCAGGTGACAGGCAGTGCCTGCATCCCGGAGCTGTGGATGCGACCAGCAGCACAGGTACTGGCCCCAGGGGAGCGGGCATCACGGGACGGGGAGGAGGAAGGATCATGCCAGGCCCTGGGGAGTCCTCCTGCAGAGGACAGGGAAGAACTGCCATCCCTCCTGCCGCGGCGCGTTGTGCTCCATCGCTTCATCTGTGCATGGCTGCCGTCAGCCTCGTGCCTCCCCGCTCCCCACCACCGCTGGGGTGAACCCCCCTGTGACATCCCACCCGCCGACCACCAGCGCTGGCGAGCCTCCCCCGCCCCGAGAACACCCCGTCTGTGCTTGCAGCTCCAGTTTACAGGTCTGAACGATCTTGCTACCGTCCCTGAACCGCAGCTGCGTGGATCTAAGCCTCAAGTGCCAGTGGGAGAGACTGTCCATCTCAGCTCCTCCTGCCTGAAGGACAGCAGCCCGCTGCAGCAACCACCTGAGCTGGATCCACTGGGGCTGCCGTCGCTGAGTTACCTTCCCTGGGCAATGGGCTGTCATGGCTCCACACCACCCACACACTCAAGAAACAGAATTATTCATTCCTATGCAAATAGGCTGGAAATCCCCCATGGAAAGAGAAGTGGAGAAGATGAGTATTGCACCGAGGAGCAGAACAGGCACGTCTCTTGCTGCCAGTGACATTTGCCTAAACAAATGTCCAGTTACAAAGATCAGTATTTGTACAGGTACCCTGGCCCAGGTATCTTTAAAAGTCTTTTCCAAAATGCACTGGAGAGCTTAAGCGCTAAATGAAAGGTGGTTCCTGGCTTTCTGAGATAATAAGAAAAATTTTGCACTTTCTTCACACTTTTTATCCATAGATCTCAAAATCCTCTATGCATCCTCTATGGAACTATGCATCCAGCCTGTGCCCATCTCAGACAGACTGGCCAGAGGTGAGGGCACATGCTTGGCCAAGCAAGTGCCAGAGGTCCGGAGGAGCCCTCGGCCCCCAGCTTTGTTCATATTTTCCCCCTCTTTAATGAATCAAAGGAAAATAATACACATCAATTTATTTCTGAATCACACCCTCCAGGAACCTACCCCTAGTCTGCAATGACGATCCTAGCCAGGGGAAGAGCTCGTCCCCTCCTCAGGCACCCTTACCCAGCCCATAAACCACAACCCCGTTCAGCTCAGGTACCATCTGGGGCTGCGGCAGCCCGGGAATGTGCACAGCCGCTGCCACATCACTGACACCCACCAGGTCCCGTCTGATCGCCGGCTGTGCAGCGGCATTCTCACGCTATCGGCGATGTCAGCGTCCGTCCCTATTTGCCTGCTCTCATCCCGCTGCCCAGCTCCAAGGCATGTGAAAAATCTCAGCCCACCTGACATCAGCCGACCAGATAACGGTTGTCACTGCTTTAACTTGGCTATGGCTGTCACCTCCCCGCTGGACGGCCTCCCTGTTTCTCCTGCTCCATGTAGGGCTGCTGCTGAGTGGGGCTTATGGCAAACATCTGTGAGCAGAGGGTTAAAGTGCTGGTGGCCAGGAGCCTGCGGAAATAGGGAGACTCCTCTCTCCCTCCTGTCCCACCCTGTGCCGCTGGGGATGCTAAGCTATTGCTGAGCATGTTCCTCAGGAGTTGTCACTGGGGAAAAAAATACCTTGAAAGCCCTGGGAGTTAATTTAATTTGGCGCCTGTCTCTTCTGCTGACACTGATATGGGGAACTTTCTCTGCCTTACACACAGAGCTGACCCGGCCTCTGCGTGGGAATCCAGCCTCGCACCCCAGCACGAGTCCTCAGCGGGAAGGGGACAGAGGAGGAATGGCAGTGCGGGACGGAGGCAGGGCTAGCAAACCCCTGTCAAAAGTGTGTCGGGAAAGGAAAGCAATTTGGTCTCTCCTGCAGCCGGGCGGGCTGTCACCGCCGGTCCCAGCCGTAGAAACCGAGCTCAGGGGGAAAACATCCCTGATCCCCGCACTGGGACCATGCCGAGCACTGTCCCGCTGCACGCATGGAGGAAGGGATGCAGCGAGCTTAGGGGAGACGCGCTCTGCTCGCAAAACAGCCACAAAACCAGGGGTTTATAAATATCCCCACTAAACCTGTAGACAGGCTCCCTGCTGCGGCGGGGCTATTCCAGGCCTGACACCCGATCCACGCGGGGTCATCAAGCACTTCGGAGAATGCCCAGACAGACAAATCCGGACAGACAAATCTGGCACGCTCCACACATCTTGTCTGCTCGGCTCCGGCTGCACTCCCCGCCTGCCTGCCCACCCCTGCGGGCGTGCGGTGCTGCAGTCCCCGGGGCTGGGGACTGCTGGTCACAATTCCTCCCTGTAGCCGCAGCCATGCACGGCGTCAGCTGCTGGAGATGCGGGTGGGACGGGAGGGACAGCAACGTCCCCTTTTGCTGCAATTCACTGGCAGCTTTGGTGCATCCCAGCCTCCGGCAGCAGCTGGCCAAGAAGCAGTGCTTGCAGTCAAAGTGCTTGCAAGCAAACCTGCAGGATTCCTGGGTGGGATTCTTCTATGGGCAAAAAAGAAAGGTTGGCCAAAATAAAATATAATATTCTACAGCATTTACAGCACATGCAGCAGTGTCAGTCAGGCCCATTAGCACAGCATAGCGTAGCCTCTGGTGGGCTGGTTTTAATTGCTGCTGCTCAGGTAGTGAAGGGGAGACCCTGCCTTTCAGTAAAGCTGGAAAACCTGCTGGAAGGAGATGGAGGCACAGTGCAGGCCATGATGCTGGGGGGAGCAACAGCAGGAACGGAGCACAGCCGCGCTACGGTGAGACACGGACAAGTGCATCAAACAAGCAGCAGGAGGAAACGCAACTCACAGCATCACCAGACAGTCCTAATTCTTACTTATCACAGCTTGGCCTCGCATCTCCAGCAATTCCATCAGCGAGCACCACGCTCTTGGGCACAGGAACCGTTCTGTGCCCGGCTTAATGCAGCCACTCTGGGGTGGAGTGTGCTAATGCCTTAATCATTCACAGCAGCACGACGGAGACAGGCGCAACCAAAACCCAAAGAAAACTCCAGCTGAAGATGAAAAGCTGATTTAATTAGAATGAGATAATGCAATTTCCTAGTTGACCAGAACACCGGAGACAGCCAAGTTGAAGCAAGACCTGGCTAAAGCTTCAGTGAAACTGGAATTGCAGAATATGCAGTTTCACCAGATTCATAATGCTCTGAGAAACTGTGACAAGCTTGTTTGAAAAGTGTGAAAGAGTCTTGGAAATGTCAAAGGATTTCAGCACCTTCTGGAGGCTGCTGAAGCAACTGGATATATCAGAGATGCTCATTTCATTCTTTCTTGTACTACGTGGTAGTAAGTTGCTTGCTTGTAACTTGAGCGCGTTCTTAGTTTTTATATCTGTTGCAGGGCTAGTGACTATAATTGTGCCCTTCACAGAGACTGGGAAGTTTAAAATAAATACTTAGCCAATGCTTTGAGAAACATGCAGAAGAAAAACATATAAATATACTGTGTTTTTTCCACGCCTTGCCAAGGGGGTGGAAAGGAGCAAATCTGCCTCCCCTCCTCCTGTGGCATTCACTTGTCAGGAGCACCCAGTAGCTCCGGTCTCTCCTGCCTGCTGGAGGGCAGACAGCAAGTGCATGGTGTTGAAAAACACCAGGCACTGCGTGAGCTCATCAAGCCGGCTGTGAGTGCAGGGTGGGAAGGACTAAAAGACATTTACTTAGCTCTGCGCCGCTGTACCATACCGCAAGTGGCACTGGAAAAGCAATTTTTACCTCTCAGTTCCCCAGGTTTCCTATTTAGAACCAAGTCCCAGAGGACGCGCACACCCAGAGCTCTGCGTAACGCTCGACGTACAGTAGCTGTTACCAAAAAGCTGGACACACGCACCTCACCAGGCGCTCAGCTCTTGAAACTCGGATCCTCAGCTGGCTGGTGGTCAGCAGGACCAGCCAGCAATGTTACTGCTAAAACTACCTGTAATAGAAGTTTACAACTTTCCCACAGGCCATTGCTGCCTCAGACACTTCTTCTATTCCAGCTGCTCCTTAGACCCTCTGCTGCTATGGAGAGCTTTGCGTTTCTAGTTGCTTGAATCACAGCCCATCCAGCTTAGGGCTATGGGTTTTGCAACTAAGGAGACCATCCCTTTATCGAATCTACCAACCAAGCTCCAGCTGGGAGAAGAAAATCTTAATCCGAAAAACCAAGAGAAAATACACTGCAGTTAAATTAAAAAAAAAAAAAAAAAAAAAAAAAAAAAAAAAAAAAAAGACGTTTCTAAAAAAACTACATTACCCACAATTCACGGACATGTGGGAGGAAATGCTGTTTTTTGCAAAGGAGGTTTAGCTGCTACAGCTGCAGTTTAAAAGCGAAATGCAGGGGGAGGGATGGGACTGGGCGAAGGAGGGAGGACAGGGAGGCAGGGAGAGCGCGGGGGGCACAGACCTGCTGCTGCTCCGGCCGGGGAGCCGCCGGCATGTCCCTGCCCGGGCAGCCGGCGGGGGCGGCCGGGCACGCCCGGGGGCCACGGAAAACCTACCGACGAGTTTCTACAAAGTTTGACCCGTTTGTCTTTTTGATGCTGCGGCGACGACGGGAGCGGGAGCCCCCCCGCACCCCCCAGCTCCACCGGCGAGGCTGAGACCCGGCGCCGGCTCCGTCCCCGTATGCATGAATGTATTGCGAGAGAGGAAGCTTGCGGCAGCCGGGAGGCGGGGGCACCGATCCTGCTCCTCTCACCTCCCCGAGCATCTAGCGAAGAGGAAAAAAAAAAAAAAAAAAAAAAGAGCGAGAGAAGGAGCCTCCCCCCCTCGCCCCCCCCCCCCCCCCCCCCCGCCGCACCTCGCCCCCGCACAGCGCAGGGGAGCCCGGCGCTGCTCCCGCCGCCGCGGGATGCTGTGACGCCCTGCAGGACCGCGGGGCCCACGCGTGTGCGGGGCAGCCCCGCCGGCTGACCCACAGCCGGCTCGCCCGGGAGCGGCGGCAGCAGCGGCAGCAGCAACGGGAGGAGGAGGAGGAGGAAGGTCGGACACCCCTACGGAGAGCCGCTCGCCGAGGAGGAGGAGGAAGGGGGAGCCGCGGGGCCGGCGCCCCCCCGGGCCGGTGCGTGGCGGTGCGGGATGTCACGGGCAGCGGTTCCGCGGCGCTGAGCGGGCGCGGAGCGGCGCGGCCCCGGGCGGGAGCGGGGGAGGCTGCCCGCCGCCTCCCGCCCTGCTGCGCACCCCCGCAGCCCGCCCGCCGGCCGGACCCCCGGCTTGGGCTGCAGGCTTTCGGCTATTTCTAAGGGAGGGGGGGAAAAAAAACCGAAAAAAAGAAAAAAAAAAAAAAAAAAATCCTCCAACCCGAAGCCCTGACATCGCTGGCGGAGGAGGCTCCAAAATCGCAGATTTGGCTACTTTTTTTGCATTTTCCACCCGTCGTTTCTTTCTGTTATTATTGTAATTTTTGTGCGAAAGGAAGTTATGAACAACTGCAAGTCAGGAAGTGGAAATCCACACCGGTTGTGACAAGCTGGGGCTAACAACTATTTCATTATTTATATAGATGTGTCTATCAACATTCTGCTTTTCATCCAAAGAATAAAGGGAAATACCGGCTAGTCCTATGTTTGACGGTGAATGACAGACCGCATCTGAGGAAAGGAAGGACTAAATATATCAGCTAAGAACACCACCGTTATTTATTGAACTCAAGAGACCTTTTTTTTAACCCAAAGACTGTTTGAGCAAGAGATTTAATGGGTCATTAAAAGGGGAAAAAAAATTTTAAAGGCCCTTTTGCTTCTGAAGTGCAGCTAACCTCAAACTAGGAGCAGTACTTCTAAGACAGATACTCAAATTAAGGCTGTACATGATGAATTTTCTATCCTATGGATATCGGTTTTGAGATTACAAACCAACAAGATCTGTAATTGATCTAGCACCAGATAATTTCAATGCCTAATATTCCCCAGGATTGCTGGAGTACCCTCGGAGCTGCGTCGGACTGTATTCGGGGTATGCCATGGGCTGTATTCAGAGTATTAGCTGCAAATCCAAAGTTTTCCGGGAAAGTATTTCAGTGATTGAAGTCAAAGCCTCCATCGATCCCATTCCCACCAGCATCGACGAGTCCTCCAGTGTGGTCCTGCGCTACCGGACCCCTCACTTCCGAGCCTCTGCGCAAGTGTTGGTGCCCCCTATTCCCAAGAAGGAGACCTGGATCGTGGGCTGGATCCAGGCTTGCAGCCACATGGAATTTTACAATCACTACGGGGAACAGGGAATGTAAGTATTTCCAAGAGCGCGTGCGAGCGGGTGCGGGTACGTTTGCCTAGCGGGAAGAAAGAGTGGGATGACCGTGGCCTGACTGGGAAATACTGGATTAAGCCAAAAATTATAATCCAGTTGGTTTGATTTTTAAAACCCAGCTCTTCTGAAACTTAACAGGACTTTCTCATATGTTTAAAATACAGGAGAGCTTGTCCCTGCCCTTTTAAAGGAGTAGGTGTTGTCTTCTAATGGGAATGTGCCCAAGCCCTAACCAAAGCCCTAACCAAAACCCTGCTCTGTTAGGAACCCAAATTCAATACTATATTTCACAACAGCTTTTAAGCAGCACTGGAGATCCTGAAATCCCAGGTCAGCCCTGCCGCGACAGGCACCCCTGTTTTGATACGCATTTTACACGAGGGGTTCCCCTGACCACCAGCTCCTCTCTCCGGCATCCCTCCCCATCCCTTACAGGGTAAAACTGCACATTGACAAGCCCCGAGGAAACCCGGGGGCTGACACTTGTGGCACGGTGCTGTCCCCAGCGTGCTGTACTGCTGCTGCAGTGGGCCGTGGCCGTGAGCTCCGTAGCCCACCAGCTCCGGGAGCAGACTTTAATGTCACAGGAGGAATCCTGCTTGCTTTGCCCATGGGAGCAGGCAGCCCACAGGGGAAGAACAAGATGGGTTTAACCCACTGATAATTGAACCCTTTGTATCACCTTGGAGCAGGGTGAAAATTTCACATTACCCTCCTTTTGGGTAATGTAGAGTGGGAATATATAGGTATAAATGTAAGGTAGGGGGAATCTAGGGGCTGTTTGCACACCAAAACCCCCATGTTACTGGTCAGACAGTCATAGTGAGACAGGAATGAGTCAAATTAAAATGTCACCTCCCTACCGTGACAAGTCGTCTCTCCCCAGTCCCCCACCAACATTTGTTCACCAAACGTTGTCGCAGGCTTTGGCCCGCAGTTAAAGCAGCAACAGCACCTGATCTCCAAATGCCTGCACGGAACAGCAGTTCTGCAACTCATGGTGCTGGGCAGCACCAGCTGCAGCCTCCTGGTGCAGCAGAAATCTGTCTGTCCAGCCACGAGGACAAAACCTGACCGCAGAGCCCGGAGCTGGCAGAAGGTTTGGTGGCTGGAGGTGCTGATGCTGCTCAGTCTCTGGGGGCGAGGGAGAAAGGACGGGAAGGTCAGGTTTAAGCAACCCTCCCGTCTGCTCATCCCAAGTGCCCTGTGTCAGGGGGATGCTGGCTCAGCCCCTCAAGGGTCGTTCTGGGTGGCTTAAAAAATGGTGTAATGAGGAGGGCTGAGGGAGGATGGGAACACAGAGTAGGGCTGGAGAGCAGGACAAACTCTGACAATGCAGCGCCTTCCTGAAGGCCTGAACATCTGCACGCACACCCCGGCCCGTCTTCTCTCCCTCCCGCCTGTAAGCCCAGATGAGGACATAGGTTCAGCATCTCGGACATAAAGCGAATACACGGTGTAAGATGTGGACCAGAGGGAAGGGCACACCAAGGAGCAGTTGTAAGTGACAGTGTCGTCCGTCCCCCCCCCACCCCCGTTTTGTCCCCACTTCCCCTGTCTGCTCAAGCAGAAAGTGCCTTGAGAAGCAAACTAGCACCTGGCAAACGCCAGCAGCGAGGCTCAGCAAGAGAGCAGACCAGCTTATCTTGATTTTAAAGAGTACTTACAACAGGCCCGAAATCTGTAGGCTTTTTGGCTCCAACACCACCTTTAGCAAGGACAGTTTGTTGCTCAGATGTTCCCAATTCCAAGCCTTATGGGATTTGCATGTGTAAATTCTTAGGTTCATTTAGAAATCCTGTCTTTAGTGACCAGCTGCAAAGAAAACAGAAAAGTCCACTGTATATAAATACAGCTCACATCCACTGAAATAAAGAGGACTGGGCAGAGAGCTATTCTGTGAGTGCCACTGTGGGCTGCAAACCTCGACGTGTCCTTTTATTTCTCTACACCTGAGTTTCCCTGTGTTTAAAATGAGGATTTGATATGGTCTTCCCTTGCTGGAATGCTTTGAGACAAAAAAAGTTGTATCTACAAGCTAAGTGCTATAAACAGGTAGACAGAATGAAATACTGCAGCTATGTAGGAGAGCTATTAGCCAGAAAATCATGGAAACAAAGATTTTTCCCTAGGAGATTCATTCACATTTAACTGATATTAAAAAAAAAAGAGTTACCCAAACATAAGGAGGGATTAGTCTGCTCCTCCACCCTCTTTCTATAAACCTGTCGCCATCTGAAAGCTATAAATAAAGGCATTTGGGAGGAAAGGCCTCTTTTAATGCCATTGAAACATGCTCTTGGAAGACCTTTACATAGAGAGGGACCGGACACAAACCTGCCTGAAAGGATGGGCCAAGCCTTTAGCTGGTGTAACTCAATGTAATCCCACTGACCTCCACGGAGTTGCGCTGATTTATGCCAACAGAGTATTTGTCCCAACTTTCCATGATGAAGAGAGACTACTGCAACATACATATTTTTTAATCACTGTGGTGACAGGCAAGCAGAAAACTCCAGATAATAAAAAAAAAAAAATCAGTCGGTCAATTGGAACATCAATACTTACAGCGGGCTTTGGATTAATTTTTCACTTTTATGCTCCAAAGTTGTTAGCTGTGTGTAAGCTGGCCATTACGTTGAGGATAGAAACAGCTGAGAAATACTGGAGCAGATGGAGCTGTGCATAACGCCTCTATAGGGATGGGAGCTACAGAGAAGATAATTTTGACACACGCGTTTAAAGTGGCACTGACAATTTGGGGGCTAAATGCAGCATTTTTAAGTGTAGAGAAAAATAATTAAAGCTCAGATAACACGTAAATGCTGGCATTATTTTATGTGTCAGTCAGAAGATGCTGCTGGGAACTTGAAAATGCCCAGCATGAGGACGTGGATGTACTCTCTGACCGCCCGCTCTGTGCAGAACTGGGGCGAACTCCCGTTCAGCCCCATGGCTGGTATTACTGCTCCCCCCGAGCAGGATTTTACCCTGAACCTTTAGGGGAGGATGCCACTGTGCAGTGTGAGGCATCAGGATAAGGCCGCAGAGCTCTGACCTGTGCGGGACACGCTGGACCAAGTCCCCTCTGCCATCTCCTGGGGTGGGTGCTGGTTTCTGCACCCGGTTGTGCAGCACCTGGTGGGACCCATGTCAGCGGCTGGGCAACGCCAGAATGGCATTATCCAGCCCTGTTTCTTCATCTCCATGGAGATGTACAAGAAGCGGTGCAGATGGAGATATGCAAAACAGAGAGATAAATAAATCAGAGTTTGAATATGATCAGCCAAGAATCTGGAGAAGTTTCGGGTAGATATTTCTCCCCAGGAGGACCCGATGGGGCAGCAGCATTACATCATCACTTTACGTTACCGGGCATCTTTCTCTTGAGAGATTAAATCCTCCGTGCCCTGCAGCAGAGACACAATGAACTCGAGAAATTGACTTGTCAAGAGAATAAACCCCCAGCCCTTGGGAGGGAAAACACAATCAAAAACAGATTCACCAAAGGAAAAAAAAGGTTACGCTTTCCATGGGAAGTGAAGGGAGGTCAGTTCACCATGCCAATTTACTGAGATACCCCTCCAGTTTAGAGGAAAAGGCTTCGCTGCCCTTACGTGGCCCCTGGCCCTTGCCTGCGCTGTAAGCACACACCTTAGCCCAGTTAAACAGGTTGTCCAGTCTGCTTGAGCCTGCTCAGCTAAACCAGCAGAAATTTGTCCCTTTTTCTTAACGCCAGTTTTCTGCTAATTTTACTGCCTGAACCAGCATCCATCAAGCATCACTGCTGGTCCAAGCGATAAGGCAGGAACATGCAGCTGGAGGATGGGGGGAAGAGGGACCACAGTAGCGTGGCTCCGACAGCTGTGGAGCAACATCTTAAATTTCCTTCCTGTTCTTTGCTATAACCCTGGCTTGAATTGCTTGACATGCTGGAGTAGGTGAGAGAGACACTGCAAAGGACAATTTAAAATTAAGCAGCTCTGAATATCAGGTTTTCCTTCAGCCAGTCACCAGCACAGGCGCAGCCGCGGAGGGAGGCAGGTGGGAGCAGGGATGTGGAATACCCAAGATGGCTTTTCACTGCGCCCACACATTGCACTGGTACCTGCACCGAGCACAGTCTGCGTCTGAGCGGGGCTTCTCTTATTTAGGGAGCTGGTGGAAAGGAAGGGTGTTGGAAAGCACAAGGTTATGCAAGTCCATCTGGCCTGTGACTAATTAGGAGCTGGCTTTAAGGAATTGGGGTTAAGGATGCAATAGTGCCTGATGCCTGTCTGAAAAGGTTAATGGAATATACCCATGTCACTGCTGGATGCACAGGGCTGGAGGCTGCTGGGCTTGGATTTGCTGCCACTGCACAGGCCACTGCAGTGATTGCTTCGGTTTGTGCTGTGGGGCAGCCATCTGGAGGGCTCGGGATAAGCTGGGACTTCATTCCGTGTGACAAAAGAGGAAGAAATGTATCTGAATGAGAACTAGGAGGCTATAACCTACATAAAGCTGCTTGGCTTCCAGCAGCAGGGCTACAGTTGTGCCACAAGAAATAGCTCAAAGTTCCTTCTCCTGGTAGCAAGGAGACATTTGTTAAGAGAGGCTTGTTGGCAGCGCCAGTCTCTGGCGATGCCCATACTGACTCTGAAGGTTTCAGAAGCAGCAGAAAGAAGCTTGTCGGTATTACAAGCCAGAATCTACTGATTTTGGAGCTGATCAGCTAGAGTGAATCTATGAAACCAGATAGGTTGGTTTCTTTTCATGCCTCTTCCCTGCTGTTGTCAGCAAAGTGTTTACTGGGCACTTCCTGGTCTTTCCTTGGCTCAACACCACCACAGAAAGATGCTGATGCAGCCAAAGATCATTCCACAGCGTTCCTGCCAAAATCATCCAAAAGGGCAGTTGTTGGTATATTATTTAACACGGACATACTATGCAAGCAAAGGCTACTAACCTGGCTGGCACACGGGCTGTGCTGTAGCAGCAGGCAAGGGGCAACCCCCACCCGTAGCAACCATTGTGCAGCCTCTGCTTTTGCTCTAGTCATGGGACCATCGTAAGGTCTCATTTTTCATCTTATTGCTAAGATGCACAGATAAAGCGTGATGGTTTTGAAACCCCCGGCTTAACCACACTCGCTAGAATTAGGCACAGTGTGCTCCACAAAGACACACAGGCCAGTTTCTTCTTCCCTGCTCCTGCCCACGCTTTTTTCTTAAGCAGGGTGCACTTCTGAGCCACCCTGAGTGCAGCCGCACTGCTCACGAACACACTCAGCTTTGCGGTGGGGGTTCTCAGGCTCTCCAGGCAGCATCCTGCCGTCAGCAACTTGCCCAGGCCCCTGCACAGCTCCACCTTTTTGGATCTCATTTGAACTCTGGGCAAATCCCAAGAAGGTCCTGCAATTCTGTACTGGTCTGGGGTCAGATATGTCTGCTGGGAATGAAGATGGGGACAAGCAGATCTTAGTCGACTTGCAGTTTCTGAGCATCCTCTACCTGATTCTCCTGCCATTCACCCACCAGCCTCTGATCCAAGTAGGCTGGAGCAGCCCGGGGGGTTATCAGCCTCTCGTAGCATCTCAGGTCCTGGTTTGGCACCTCCACACCCGCAGAGATGCTGTGGCTGCACCTTAGAACCACGCCTGTCACTGAGTGAACCGCCAGGAAATTGTCACATCTCGTCCCCGGGTGACAGCCAAGCTGAGTACCGGCTACGGTCTGAATGGAAAGTAATCCTAAACCATCTGCTGAAAGGGAGAGAAAGAGCCCCCAGATGGTGTTTCAGAGCCGGGCTGTGCAGCAGGGAGGAGGTGGGGGGCTGCAGAGCACGACCTCCACTCATCCGCCTGCTGAGGGCTGAGTTCATCCAACATCCCCGGAGCTGCTTTTCCCTTCTCAGCTCTCCCTGAAGAGCGTGGGGGACGGTGAGCTGGGATGGCTCTGATTTAGAGAGCAGAATATATATACATCTCTCCGGTGGCCGGGGGTCCTGGCAGGACTGCTCAGGGATCTCCTTTTGGCTGCCTTCACTAAAAATTTTCTTCCAGGGAAAGGACTCCCTCTGCCTGCTGGCTATGAGCTCAGGAGGGAGGATTGCTGCAGCCGCGGTGCCGTAGCTGGCAGCAGCCCGTAAATCTGCGCAGGGAGATGTCACGCTTGCATAACCCCTGACTGCTGCTAACCCCCTGGTCCTGCTGCTCAGAGCATCCCTGCATCCCCCGGAGCAGCCCGCGTCCTGCCTTGCACTTAACCTCCCGGGTTCCTGCCAGGCCGCCCGACCTGCAAACCAGCCGCCTCCTGTGCCGTGCGGCCCTTCGCCTGATGCCTGCCGTGGCACAGGGGAGATTTTTGCTAGGACCCCCACTTGCATGAAAAAAAGATAAATGAGATCTTTAACCCCCATCCCCGGTACCTTCTAGCTACAGCCAGACATTTACAGCTAACTGCTGAACGATCCAGTGGTTACAAACATGGAGGCACTTCACGGTCATTAACTAATTAACAAATCAGAACGGCCTTGTGAGACAGTCACATTAGTCCTGGCCAGTGGAGAGGGGCAGCTTGTCCCAAAGCTGCGTCAGAGCCGGCTGGGCCCGACGCGTGCCCCCCGCCTGCCTGCGCCCGGCCGCAGCCCCCGCTTCGGTCAAGGGGCTATTTTAAGCCACAGCACTGGACTTATTAAAGGCTTGGACAGTTACCCTGATGAGCCTCAGCACGTCCCCTCTGTCTCCCTCCCAAGATAAACCGTGTCCCGTGGCACAGCCCGCAGCAGGGAGCCGCGGGGCTCGGGGGGCTGGTGCACAGCCCGGGGTCCCGGCCCCATGGTGGGGTCAAGTGCAAATGCCACGTTGGGAGCTGCTGGGAGCGAGCTGCTGCTGCTGCCGCACAGCGCCTTCTGCCACTTCGACGGCGGGGACATCATCTCTGGGTGGCAGGGAGGGCTGATTTGTAAGCAAGAGGGAGAAGGTGAATTAGAGCCACCTCTACCACCCTGGTTTTTAAAAGAATGTCCTTAAAATACCTGGCATGTGCTGAGCACATGATCTATGGCTATGCCACCTTAGTGCCTTTACTCTGCAAATATCTAATCCTTTTTCTGATGCATTTACAGTAGTTTGCTTCTATTGGCAAATCTAATCTTAAAAATTAAATTGGAATTTAATAAAAAAAAAAAAGCAAGTTCTACATCAGCATTACCAGGTGATGGAGGACCATTTTCACTTACTTTCTTGCTAGAAGGACTGACCTTTCTGTCAGTCTCGCAAGCACAGCACACAGACGACCGGCTCAGGCAGTTCTACAAGCTGGCTGACCTCGGTTTCTCTCCTTACTGTAATAACATCCCCAGCCTGGAGCCTGGTGTGCAGCCTTTGAACTGGGTCCTTCCTAGGGCTGGAGAAGGATGGGTTACATGTCCAGTGCCAGGCAGACAGTGGGGAGGAAAATTGGCTTATCCAGAGAGAAAAATGAGTTTTTGCAGGTAGGGACTGAAAAGAAAGAACAGAATGGGGCAATGGGAAGCTTTATGGTTCAGTTGAGTCCTTGATCTTACTTGCACCACTTAGGTAGGCTTTCCTGTCACCTCACCCCCAATGCCAGCTCTGAGGTTGCCCGTTCGTCTGCTGACATGCGAGATTTTGTGCTATTGAAAGAAAGAAACCCAGCCCTGAGCCCTGCTCTCAGCGGCACAACAGCTGAGATCCTGAATGCGGCGCTGGACGAGTGCTTGTGTTCAGCCCTGCTCAAACAGCCAAGGAACTGCAGGAGGAGACCTGCAACACTGGATTTTCTCCAACACTGGAGCTTTACTGAGCACCTACCCTTTGCAGACTTACTTAAACACCGACATATTCTGACCCACTCCAGGTAGCCACCGGTCCCTGTAAGGAAAGCCCTGGCCCTGCAGGGTGATGGTTCCTCAGTGGTGTTTAACAGCAGGACAGACCTTAATGATCAGTCCTGGAAATTTGCAGACACGGTTTTAATGGCAGGGATGAGCTCTTTCGGCAATATGGCGTGAAAGGCACAAATGCCAGTAAAAGCTAAAGGGGGAATGCATTCACAGCTACGTCCTCTCCTTCACTGAAGTCCTGTGTGTTTCTAAAATAATTAATTGAGGCATTATCCATAATTTGTTTTTGATTATGGCAGGTCAAGTTGGGAGCTTCCGGATTTACTGGACGGTAAAATCCAGGCCATCAGTGACTCAGATGGAGTGAACTATCCCTGGTATGGAAACACGACAGAAACCTGCACGATCGTGGGTCCCACAAAGAAGGAGTCCAAGTTCAACATCAGCATGAATGACAACTTTTACCCAAGCGTCACATGGGCAGTGCCCGTCAGCGAGAGCAACGTGGCCAAACTCACAAGCATTCACCGGGATCAAAGCTTCACCACCTGGCTGGTTGCAACCAACACGGCTACCAACGAAATGGTGACCTTGCAGACTATCAAATGGCGCATGAGGCTGGGCATCGAGGTAAATCCCAGCAGACCCTTGGGGCAGCGTGCCAAGCTGCAGGAGCCCTCTGCGCAAGAGCAGCCCCAGGTCCTTAGCAAGAATGAGCCAATACCACCCAGTGCCCTTGTCAAACCCAATGCCAATGATGCTCAGGTACTCATGTGGAGGCCAAAGGATGGACCACCACTTGTGGTGATACCTCCAAAACACCGATAATATAAACCTGGCGTCCCGGCACAAAAAGGGAGGAAAAAAAAAAAACAAACACCAAAACCTGAAGCAAAACAATCACTTAGGTATTAGAATACACACATATAATCTGAGCAAAATCAAAATGCACTTTTTATCCATTCAACAAATGCAACCATTCTACCTTCTCCCATTGGGACGGATTTCACTGTGCTAAAGCTAAAGAGGAGACCTTTGACTGGGGTCTGTCTCATCACTGGATTCCTAAGGGAAGAAACTAACACTGATGTCTAACCGTATAGCTTTTTTTTTTTTCTTCCCTACTTTAGTTACTGTTTGAACTTCAGTCTCATTAGCTTGTCCAGACTGCCCAAAACAATAAGAACATTTTATTTGGGATTTTAAGAATCTTTTTTTTCTTTTGGTTGAGAACAAAACAAGTTCCTGGAGCAAAAAGTTGACTATTCAAGATAAGGAATTTTTTTTTTTTTTTAAGCTGTAAGGTTCTGAGTTGCAAATCCAAGTCATGCGGCCTTATGTAGACTTTGCTTTGCATTGCCAAACTTTTGCCTTAAAGCTATGTTTGAAAAAAAACAACAAACACACCACCAGGCAGAATGTCCTTTCTACAGAATTTTTGGGAGAAAGCTTTGCAACAAGGAATAGATTGTCAGTGTGTCACGAGCCGATGGATGAAAAGGGCATGAAATTGGAAGAAGTGTGATAAAAAGAAAATCTTCCTGGTTTTAAAACCTGGAACAAGGAAGCATGGAAATAATCTCAGTTTCAAAGCAATGCAAATAACAAACCTGCTGTAGGATGTCTCTTGAGTGGGAGCTACTAGGCCATCTCCCTGCTTCGCAGAAGGTGTAGCAAGCAAGCTTCCACTGCTTACTCTTGGTGATCTCAGTCTCCCGTTAGCATTATAATATGGGATAATCTCACAGCTAGAATTGTGGCCCTGGGAGTCAACATATATCAAGAGGGGGCTGTCCCACTGGGTTTGCCTTTAGGACATGCAGGTGTCTGCCCAGCTAACCCACAGTCTCACCTTCTCGTGGCGTAAGAGCCAACGGCTCGTGCACTGGCTGTTGTTGGGCGAAGCTGCGTTGCCCCGTTTTCCCATGAAATCCAAATGACGGTGCTGTAAGAAGAACAGGATATAAAAAGGATCCTTCTGAAGTCATTGGAGATGCATGGGTGTAAGCGAGGGCAGATCTTATCTACCAAGTCTACCCAGCAATATCCATAATTCAGGAACAGCCACATCTGAAAATAACAGGCACCCATTCTTAGCAAACACTAGAAGCAAAAGCTATGAAAAACTCTTTTTCCCATGATAACAAATCACGTTTGGGTTAGTAGATAATTTTCTTCCAAATGACCTCATGATCTACAATCTACATCACTTTCAGGAATGGGGTACAGACAGGACCATGGGTGATTCTGTACCTGTCTGGTTATGGCACCAACATCTATGTAGCAAAGGGTAATGCACGAGAAGGTGCAAGCAGGGCAACACCTGAGTCTTAGGTGTAGATCCTCCAGTAAGTAAGGTGCATTTGGAGCAGGAGGTGGAACCTGTAGGTTTTAATAAGGACCTTGTCCAGATGGCTTCAGAGATAACCAGATGCACTTCTGCAGAGGAAGGCAGTATGGAAAAGCCGTTTGAATGGGAGGGGCACAGTTTGCAGGCAGAGGAAGTTCTGCAGTAGAGGCAGCATCTGGAGGACAGGGCACAGGACGGGGAGCAGAGGATCTGTTCTCTTGCTCCAGCACATGGCCTGAAGCATATCACTTCCCCCTTCCCTCTGCAGCTCCTTCCCCTGGATAACATTTCTTCCCCTTATTAATAATTTGCCTCAAGAGCTAAGACTGAAGAGAGCTCAGCGTGCCAGATACAAACCTGGCCCCGCTGATCTGGTCTGAACAGGTCTCACAATCACACAACACGCTGCTCAAAAGGCTCTCCCCTTGGAGAGACACTGATTAGCTGCTATTGCCATCTTCATCTTCCACATAGGACATTACCAGCAAGAAATTATCCTTCCTCACTTCTCCAAAGCCACACCATCTACTTCGGCAGCAGGTCCAACATCACTGTCTGCCTGGGGAAAGTACTCCCAGAAGACATGCCCCCGCCTCGTGGCAGTCTCAAACCAGCAAACAAGGATCCTGGGTCCCCGCAACCACACCTGCATTTCCAGGGGAGACCACCCTCCTCCATGCACCGGTTTTCAGAGATGCTCAGCCATGGAGCTGCTCTCTCCAACGGGCAGATCTCTGAGGTAGGAAGTCAAGCATTACAAGCAGCTTGCAAATGAATGGACTGGATCAAACCCAAATCCACGAGCCAAAGGTTGCCTAAATCTAGGCTTCGGGACTATAAAGGATGAAGCTAGGGAGACTTTGACTTGCACAGTCACTCTCTGTATTAAACTCCATTTTCTTACATGGATTCAAATCCTAACTATAACTCTACTGGCACAGCCTTCAGGACTCGTCTGTATTCTCTCCTAGGCAATACATGCAGAAGAGGACAAAATGCGAGCTGTGGGTGAATAGCTGATAATGCTTGCGTGCATCTCGGCTACCGCTTAGATGCACTTCTGGGCAGTCCCGCGGGTGGGAGCAGAAGGGATATTTATGTCTGGTATTCACTTTGTCTCCAGGTGCTGAGTACTTACAGTTCTCACTGATGTCAGCATGGGTCCAAGAAATCGGACCCAGTTGTCTTAATTAGCTGCATGAAGGAATTCCAAGGAAAGATTTCTTCTCAGTCACCAAAAACCACATTCAGGGAACACCTACATCCTTTTCCACTTAGCTCTGTGTTGGACTTAGTCTCCCAGTGCATTAAGTAAATCTGGTTCCTCCTACTCCCTCTACCTGGGTGGACTGGATGCATCCATGCAATTTGATAGTAACCTCCTGGCTAATTTGTCCTGTTGCACTGAACAGACCCAGCTAAGCAGTAAATATGAAATTCAAATTTCACATTGAGGTTGGCTTTGCATGGACTTCTCCCTGCCCAAAGAATGCCTTTATCCCATGCCTAGGTTGAAACGTGCCCCTCCTCCTCCATTTGTATCACCAGACACGGCATAGAAAAGTGAGATTTCATTCGTTGTGATTAAAAGTGAAGTTTTTCCAATGCTGCTTCATTACAAAACTGACAGGGACAGGTTGAATATAAAAGGAACGGTGTCTGGAAGTAACAGGTGCTATAGATATCACTATTGATACGGCTGGTTAATGGCCATATGGTTAGAACGGGGATTGACAGGGCCCCAACGGGGACTTAAATGTCTGGGGACCCGGGGCATCCTGCACCGAGTAAGGTGGTAAATAAGCAGAGGTAAATAAAGCTCCTTCTCTGGCAGCTTTTTGCAGAACCAGGCATGCACAAAGGATATGCTGGGAAGGCAATGGGGTACCAACATGGGATACTGATGTACGCGAGTTTGTTGCTGCCTCATCTCTCTGATCAATGATGCTCAGCTCTTTATGGTCCCAAATCACCACAGAAGCCGAGAGCGTAGCCTGACCATCCCTGTCGAAACCCTGCAGTGATCCAGGGTGGGAAGCAGCAGGGCGAGCCCTGGCCAAGACCCTCACCTGCACCCTCTCCCCCGCAGCCAGCAGCAGGGCAGGGGCTGGCAGACACTGTTGAGCACGGCCAACATGCCGAGCAGTGTCACGGGCCATTTGGTTCTCGTTTCCTACCCTTGACACCAAGATGAGCACGGTGAGAGAGGGGCAGCCCCTCAGAGAGTCAACAAAGATACTAAGCAGCGTTGGGGAGGGGTAGACCTTTTGAGCCGGCGCGGCAGAGAACAAGGCTGGGTCCAGCAGCAGGGGGTAAGGCGAGGGCCGCCTGACCCTCGGCACTGCCGTCCCTCCCTGCCCTCCTGCCCTGGCTCCTGGCGCAGCAATAAGAATCGTCCTTGGTCTTGCAGAGATACTGTGAAAACAAAACCAAGATGTACCGAGTCTGGACACTTACAGAGATGTAAAAAACAAAACCCTGCTTTTATAACAGACAGAGAAATAAAGTGAAATTTTCAGACGCGTCTGCCTGGAGTCGTTTGGGTGGTGGCTGTTTTTAAACGAACGGCTCCACCACCTCCGCACTCACGTTTCAAGGCGGCGATAAACACCCTATTTACCATGAATGCCTTTTCTCTCCACTTCAGCTCTTGCACCGCATCAGTTAGAGCGTGGAGGTTTCTGGTTAAAAATACCAGCTGACATCCTGCATTTTTCATTACCGGGCTGCTGTGCATCTTGTGACAGCAGGACAGAGCCGAGCCGGTTGGCGCAGGCAGCAGCTGAACTTCCGCACAGTTCAGTCTCCTGACGCTGTTTGCTTATTTAGCAAAAGCCTGGTCAGATGTCAGCTGTAAATACCGCATCTGGAGAGAAGCGGCCCCTCAGCCAGGCTCCGGTACCCTGGGGCAGCAGAGAGCAGCCCTGCCCTTTCAGACCTGGGCAAACGAGAGGTTAAAAGCTGCTGCAGTACACGACTGGTTTTCAAATACTACGGTGTATTCATTTCATTATTTTCTGCCACATCTTTCATATTTAGGTTCTGTTTGCTTTTCAGTAAACTGTCAAAATTATTTTCAGAGAGCAGGGGGTGCCCGGCCGAGCGGCCAGCACAGCTCCTGTGCTAACCCGTTAATCCACAGGGCCCAACCCTGGCACCTTCCAGGTCTGTACTCCAGCTCCTCCTGCCATGGGCCAATCCCACCGCGGGCTCCCTTCCCACCGGCTGTGCCCCGAGGCAGACACAGGTTTCTCTTATTTTTTTCCTTTGTTCTTTCAGTAGTTTTGCTGCTCTCTGATTCAGCCTGCAAAGAAGCACCAAGGCTTCTCAAAAAGCAGCAGAGGAGACTTGCTCTGTCTGCTGCAAGGTCATGTTGCTGCATTGGCTCCCACCCAGTGCCCCTGGGACCCTCCTGCCCGGTTGGGCTGGAGGAGCCACACCATGCTCAGGGCTTTCCCGGCACATGCCCTGAGCACAGGGGCTGGACCCTTACCTGGGCACCCCCCAACAAGGCGCACGTCACATCGATGTCTCCCCTTCGCTGCATCTCCCTGAGTCCTGCCTGGAGCGAACAAGAGCCTGTTACAAGCCTGTTATGCCCCTCAAAGCTTGTAGCCAACCTTTGCAGCTCAAGAGCCTTTTGCATGCTGCTGCTGGCTGGCGGGGAGACCTGGTGCCATCATCCACAAACCACTGAGGTGTGTGCCCACATAAAACACGAACAGCCACATAGTCTGTCTGGGAAGCTCCTCCAGCACATAGCAGTGACACAAACCCAAGCGCGGGAGGGGAAGGGGAGCAATGAAACATACGGGAGGTCATGGCTCGAGGAAAGGAATGTGCATGGATGGAGGCTGAACAGAGGAGAGGACAGGTTCTGAGTGTGATTCCTTTCCACAGTGGAAACTCTCCAGCCTCATCTGTTGATAGCAGGTTAAATTTAGATGTCCTAGTTTTGGAGGGAGGGAGGGGTGGAGAGGGGACACCAGCCAACTCACAGCTGTTTTGGGTGACACCCTGAAAAAGCTGAAAGCGCCTGGTCACTTACTGTCTGCAGAGAGACATTCGAAAGCCTCCTGAGGAGGATCGGGAGGACGGTGGGAAGGACATCGGCTGCTGAACCGAGCAGAGCCCGGGTGATGGTGGAGCGCAGTTCTGGTGCTTCAGGTAACACCAACACCAATCCTTTACTGCAGTGCACTCATGAATGCTGAGGCCAGAAATCAAACTTCACTTTTCTAGAGGTTTTATCACTTGGCTTCGTGATTTTCTAACCTCGGTTTTAAGCAGGCTGAGGCAACAGTTCTTTTGTTTGAAGAAACACCCCCTGGCCTCCACAGTGCCTGCTCAAAACTGTTTGTGGGGACTTCCCTCTGCTGATGCAAATCAGGTTTTGTTTCCTATTTCTTCTGTCTCACATCTTGTTAAGCTGTTCACATGCAGCAACTGCAAACACTCATTTTATTCCTTCATGTTTTCAAGTTTTAAAGCAAAGTATTTTCAGTAATGCACTGAAGAGCCCTAAAGCATCTATTAAAAAATGAAATAAATACTGTGTCGTGTGTTGCATGCACATAGTTATAACAGAGCTCCTCAATCTGCATCAAGATTTCCAAGGCTGCCTTTACTAACACCTTTGTACATTGGTTCCCACAAAGCTATGGGGTACTGAGTCCTGGCACCACGTCCAAACACCGGAGAGCAGCACTGGAGGGTCAGGTCCGACCCTACCACGATTCGTAACTTTGGGGTTGTCCCACATTTCCCCCTCAAAACAGAGTAATAGCTTTTAATCTTTGATGCAGAAGCCATCTGACATCATTTAAGCACAGCATATTTGAAGCGCTGAAGCTCCTGGCACCTGCAGAGAGGTTCTGCAAGGAGGGCTGACCTGGGACCGACTCCAGCACCCCGCTCCAAGAGAGGGTGGCATAAGGGGGGTGACCCATCCCTTCCTCTGCTGGAGCGGGACGCTGTGACGAGGCAGGACTGCAGCCCGAGGCCAGAGCATCGCCCACGGCTGCATGCACCCAGGACGGTGCCATAGCACCAGGGCTGAGCAACAGTCCTGCTGTATTGTTTGAGCAATGTGCTTGCTGGCACTATGCAACTTCATTTTTATCTCGTGTTCAGGGAACGGTACGAGTTCAGATACGGGCACTGGCAGCACAAAATGTGCCCGTGTGTGATAAAAGGATGTACGGAGAAGTCCCGGCTCTGCAGCAGGAGCCAGAGACACGTTTGCAGAGAAGGAGCTTTGTGATCTACTGAAAGTTGCAGAAGAATGAGGTGCGGATGGTGCGAGGCAGGGAACATGCTGAGCCTAACCACAGGGCCCTCGGGGAGCTGACACAAGCCCATGGCACACACAGGTGTGCAGAGTCAAAAAACATGCCGACACATCCAAGCTCATCCCTCGGTGAGCAAAAGTTGGTCTTTTCTCAATGGCTGCAAAACCCTGGGGCCTCGCTGCTGCGAGGGCGAAAGGATGGGGCTTGTCTCACTGCCAACCAGGGGCTGCTCATCCCCGCTGAGCTGCAGCCACCTCTTCCCAGACCCTGGGGCTCAATGTGACATTTATCTAGGAACAAAAACTCCCTCAGCACTACCACACATGATCATGCCAAAGCCTCATGCAGGATTATTTTTCCTTGGAAGCAATGCTGAAAGCAATGCACAAGGGCAGGACACATGAAAACTAAGAAGGGATAAATAAAGTGTCACTTCAGCCTCCGGGCCTGCAGCAGCAGGGACATGTACACGAGCTGACGGGGCGAAGGGAGGCAGCTCCGCGCAGGACTACTCGCAAGAGGCACAGACCAGCACCCACCGACACTGCGCTCCTGGTTCCCAGGCAAATGGGCGGGAGGAGAGGTGGTGCCACCACCTGCCTTCCCCTTTCCACTGCCTCGCTCTCTGCTCCCAGCAGCTGGAGCAAGGATCTGAAGTTTAGCAGCGCATTTCCAACCTCCACCATCTCTCACAGGGATCCTACTCAATCCCGAGACTCACCACACACACATGCACCACGGCAGCTCACTGTCATAGAATCATAGAATCATTTAGGTTGGAAAAGACCTCTAGGATCATCAAGTCCAACCCCCAACCCAACACCCCCAGGCCTCCTAAACCATGTCCCCAAGCGCCATGTCTACACGTTTTTTGAACACCCCCAGGGATGGTGACTCCACCACCTCTCTGGGCAGCCTGGTCCAGTGCCTGACCACTCTTTCAGTAAAGAAGTTTCTCCTAATATCCAATCTAAACCTCTCCTGATGCAACTTGAGGCCATTTCCTCTCATCCTATCACTTGTTACTTGGGAGAAGGGACCAACCCCCACCTCACCACAACCTCCTTTCAGGCAGTTGCAGAGAGCGATAAGGTCTCCCCTCAGCCTCCTCTTCTCCAGACTAAACACCCCCAGCTCCCTCAGCCGCTCCCCATCACACTTGTTCTCCAGACCCTTCCCCAGCTCTGTTGCCCTTCACTGGACACGCTTCAGCACCTCAATGTCCTTCTTGTCCTGAGGGGCCCAAAACTGAACACAGGATTTGAGGTGCAGCCTCACCAGTGCCGAGCACAGGGGCACCATCCCTGCCCTGCTCCTGCTGGCCACACTATTGCTGATACAAGCCAGGAGGCTGTTGGCCTCCTTGGCCACCTGGGCACACTGCTGGCTCGTGTTCAGCTGGCTGTCAGCCAGCTGTCGAGGCTGATAAGCCCATCCTGAGCAGGACGGTCATGTCAGAAACACATCTGGTTTCTCCCATGGAGCATCAAAGGGTTTTAGCGCTGCTCAGGCAGGGAGGTGGCCGTGCAGGATGAAGCGAGCCGAGGGATATAACCTGGCAGCATGGGATGAACTTCAGCCCTGCGATCCCTCCTCGGTCCGACAGCAGAGGAGTGCCTCCAGCATCTGTTCCCTGGTCGCCTCTCCCCAACACGCTACTGTGGCACAGAAGGGCTGAGGCTGCTGGGGACAGAACAACGATGACCTTCCCCCTCCCAGGAGAGGGATCCAGATGGAACGATACAGCCAAGACCATGGGTACTCTGTGAGACACCTGTATTCTCGAATACCAAGTATTATACAGTAAAAGCCTTTAAAACAGGCAATTAAATAATTTTTTTTTTTTGTGCCTCTTTGTGACAAAGTTACATTTTGCCCCTTTTCCAGAAAAAGGCTCTTTTCTTTGTTGCTTTGTTCTTTTTCTTTGTTCTTTTAGCCTTCGAAGAAGCAGAAATCCCGGGTCTGGTCTCTCCATGGGTTTGGGGAGATCCTCTCTATGCCTCAGGCTCCTCTCTGCCCAGAGTCTGTAACACCATCGTTAGTGTTACACCACCAGCACTCGGCTTTCCACTGCCTCGAGGCCATGGCGTAGTCTCAGGGGAGGGAAAAATAAGTGTGTTCTTCCATTAGAAATAATTAAGAATCCACCTTTGATAAAAGCCTTGGAAGATTTCTTCTCATACGGAAATGGCAGGGAGAAAAAGGCACAACGACATTAGCACAGACAAAATGATAAGCTCCTTCAGAGTAGTCATGGAATGGTCACTATTAGTTATTTGAGGATTAACCAGCATAGACAACACAACTACTGAAACGAGGGCTCTAAGCCCAGCTAGTCCTTGGCTTCTTTACCAGGTCTGCCAAGATGGGGGCCTTCTGTGTTAGGAGATTTATTCTTTGGTGGACATCTGTCCACAAAAACCTGGACAGAGGCCATGAGATCCCAGGCCACCTAACACAGATGACAGACTATAACAGCTTCTGGCAACCACCAACCGAGCGTCACCGGCACTTGCCAAGTCCTTGAGTCATCTAATAAAAATGCAGATTTTTCAAAGTTGACTTTGCTACATTTTGTGCATATTCCTGTAGGCTTGTGGTCACGATCAGCCTCTCTATGCTGCTCAACTCCTCCAGCAGCTACTATGGAAACCAGGAGCAGCACCTGTTTCTCAAGGGCAGATAGTTCAGGGGGTTGGATTTTCAGCCATGATTTTGGAAGCACTGCAAGAAAACGCGTGTTCAGTCAGGACCTGGAATAATTCTTACGGCCCTTCACTTGCAGAGAGTAAAGGAGTTAAACAGGTACCAAGCAGCACAGCAGGGACAACCCCCAACTGCTCCCATCATTCCAAAAAAGAAATTTTAAATGGCTCAGCATGCCAACATCACATTCTTACCAAGCCAATCTTCTCCATAGCAAGAGGTTTATTGGCTATCTGGGGGAGCACAGCTGATACGGCCCTGCTAGGAGGTGTCGCATGCCACAGTGAGGGGAGATTAATGCAAAGAATTTAAGGTCAATGGTTTGCACCAGCTGCTATTTATAAAGAGGGAAGGAAAGCAGAACAGCGGTATCACCTCTAGGCCTTAAGAAATGTTGCATAGTCGAGAAGAACATACTGGGAGGGCGCACTTCAACCTATCTTCAGCTGTTTCTTCCATCTCCAAACCAGCAAATTTCAGAAAATTTTCTCCTCTGCTCTAGTGCTGTGGTCCCAGGATCGCTGGCACCTGGTCTCTTCCATTAGAGGGGAAGGGAGGTTATAAACAAACCCCTGACAACAGTGCCGTCACCAATAGGACAAGCGGCGTGCCAGGGTTCAGAAATACAGAGCATATGTAAAAGCCGTAGAGCGTATAGCCTTGCAGAGCCTCTCCACATCTAAAAATAAGCCATCCTTGCACACTGTATTCCCCGTAATTCAGTGGTTTTCCTTTTTAAAGGGAACCTTCCTAATGTCATTCCCAACTGCAGAGATAGGAAGGACACTTACCACAGCTCGGACAGGAGTTAGGCTGAACGCTAACATTTTAGGTTGACTTGAAAAAAGCAATTTCTTCGGGAACTGTTGATAGACATAAGTATTTAGTTTATAATACTGGACATGAAAACATGCAGTTATCAGCTATTTACAATTCCAAAAAGTGACCACATGCCCACCAAACCAGAAAATGACACTTGTCATCATCATATTGTGTGGTATTAAAAGGGGGGGGGGGAGAAACATTAGAATGTTTCTGCTGAAAACAGAAAAAGCAGAAGTACCCCAAAATGCCCTAACAGGACCAACAAGATAAAACCATCCAATCTGCATGTATTCAACCAATACATAAGCTGCTATTTCAAATGCACTTTTCACAGAGCAACAAAACCCCATTACATCATTTAGAGGTTTCATGGAGGTCAGATGCATCAAATAGAAAAAGTGTTTGTCCAGAATGCCTTCAGGGCATTCTTTAAAACATTTGCTCAGTATGTTCAAGTACAAACATATGAGAATTTCACAAACATTATTGACTAAAGCTAAGAGCTACAGGGAAAAAGTACTATCTCATACATGTTAGAAAAACACATAGCTGACAGTAGAATCCAACAGTCAAAGCCACAAGCTGCAAAATCACTAATGCCTCTGGATGGAGGTCACACTTCTAATTCAAGGGCCAGAAGTTTTCCCTATAACCTGAGTTCCATTTTCCAAGTTCTGTAAAATTTACAGAAAGGTAAAAATAGGAGAGCTTTTACTTCCCACCTCTTTGCTGAATGTTACTGCCATGGGAACGTGTTCTGCATGCTGCCAGTTTCTTCTCAGATAATTTCCTATTTCTCCACTAAGCCTCTGGCTCACACATGACTCAGTTTTAGCACTTCAGTGAGATAAGCATGTGCCCCATCCTATACTTAAAATTAGCAGGGCAAACTTCAGCCCCTTCTTAAGAGCCTAGGATAATCAGTCATTCTCTTCAATGAAAAATGTGCTGGTTTATATCAGGAACCAACTTGAGCTACTCCCTTGGCTAGGCAAGGGATGAACAACAGAAAGCTAAGTCCAGTATGGGGCTGGTAACCATAGCATACATCTATTTCTTCTAGATCCAGGGAGATAAACCCTTCCAACACCAATAACATCAAGGCAGATAAAATAGTTTAATATAGAGCAAGAACAAGTGTTACATAAAAATAAGCAAAATCTTTTTCTTAAAAAAAAAAAGTCTGAGAACTCATATTTAAAAGAAAAGCTGTTTGGATATTGATCATGCAGGTGACTCATGAACGCTGGAGCTACAGCAGAGTCCAGGATGTTCTTAGCTTCTCCATCCACTAAATCCAGAGGAAGATCTGTGGAGCAAGAAAAAAACCCGACACAGCAATGAGTGCTAGAGTCTCCCTCAGGCAGTATTAATTCAGCAGACCTCTCAAACAAACCTCCAGTCTCCCTAGTATCAGAAACTTATGAGAACGCATTGGTATTTCCAGCATCTTTTACCTGAGACCACATCAACACTTACTAACTAGATATAGTTATGCTTACTCTAGAGCCTACCACCTGGAGATATACATGCCTTCTCTGCCTGACAGGGAAACAAAGGAAAAGAAACTTGCTAGAAGTAATCCAGCAAGTCAGTGGCAGAGCAGATGACAGAACCTCAGACCTTAGTCCCGTTCTTTAACCGTAAATAAACATCTCAATTCAGCCAGAAAGGTACCAACTTATTTCATTCCTTGTTTCAACCTGACAAATGGACTAGATATTAGATTCACACGCACAGCTTGAGCACACTCATCATGTGCCTGAGAAATGGAGAAAAAACATGATCTAACTGAAAATTCTCTCTAATATGAAATATTAACCTCACTGGAAAGCACGCGTTCAGAGCCTGGACTTTGAGCTCTATGCAGTGCCACTAAAAAGGAAATCAGAACTAGTAGGTTACTGCTACTTTCAAAGCTTGCTCTTGCAAACCATTCAACTCTTTCTCTTCTGGTTCTGTTTGTGTTTTTAATGAAGAGTTAGACACAAAATGGTACTTACGTGTTAGATGATCCAAAACCAAACCCTGAAAGATTAGAAAAATAATTGTTAAAAGGTAAGATGAATGCATAAGATTTGTAGTAAGTGTCCCCTCCCACACACAGATTGAAAAACATTTCTTTCCTGCCTTAGGCCAGGGAAAGAGTGATGGACAAACAATGAAAGTCAAATCTCCATCTGGAAGAAAAGTGACTTGCCTCGGTTCCTAAGAGGGCTTTGCTTTCACTGCTGATCAGCTAGATCCGTTCATTAGTAGCAACTGCATACAATGTGCCTGGTTTATTCACCTCTCCATGAAAATAAGAGGGCTGCTTTCTGAAGATGGAGTTTGTGCTTAATGCAAGCCAGTGGTGACAGGCAGACCACCAATGAACATATCCTCTCTCAAAGGCTCTGTTCTCAGCCCTGTGTAAATCACTGCGGCTTCACCGAATCACATCAGATAAAAATTTGGCTATTGGTGTTCTAGCTCAATTTTGCAGTGCATATTCTTTTGACACTAAATACTTACATACAGATAACCATGCATATGGTACTGAAGGGATATTCATTATTTCTCAGTATTTTCATTTGAGAAAAAAGAACAACTCCACAAAAAGGGGTGAAAAGCAATAATCTGATGAGGTGTGCAGAAGAGCGATTTACTGACATGCCACACAGCAAATCAGTGATGGAATTATGAGATAAAGTCTGAGAAGATGATACACCCCACCCCGCAGCTCAATTCTGCAGGCCATGGTGCCTTCCTATAGCAGGACTAAGGCCAGGCAGATTTTTGACAGGGAGCTGAGGAGTCACACCTGAGTTCCAAGGAAAACTGGAGACATGGGGCCTGTTAGGTTCATTGTATTTTAGCTTCTCCTACCTCCTCCACCTGTCCCAAAAGCTGAGAATCCACTGCTTTGTGTGCCGAAGCCGGTGCCCTGTTGTGACAGTGATCCAAACGTCGGGGTATTTTGATTTGCTAGTGTGCCAAATGACGCTGTGTTGTTACTGGTACCACCAAACCTGCAGTTTAAAGAGAAGATCTGTGTTTGAAAGCATCTTCTCACTTACACTGGAAGTTTGTCCCCAGACGCGCAATGGTAACAGTGCAATCCTTAAACGAGGATACGGCAAAAGAGCGAGACCACCCGATATGAATAATTATAATTGTTCATTCTGGAAATGGATTTCCTGGTTTGAGAAAGACTATTGTACATACAAACATCTGTTCAGCTCCCATTCTTAATGTATACTAGGCAGAAAGGCAAATACGTTCATGCTTACATACAGGGTACATTTTCAAGTGCTTGGAAATAGCAACTCCAGCCATCAAATGGAATATATTAACTCACCCCTGTGTGTAGTTTTCACCCTTTAAGCTCAAAAGTACAGCACTATTTCATTTCACAAACAGGGTAGCAAACACGGAATTGGTATGAGCTGCTCATGGCCAGAGCACAAAGCAGGGCCCAGATACAGAACCCAGACTCCCAACTTTCAGACAGCACCTCACCCACTTCCCATGTAAACCATCTGCAGATTTCTCAGTCCCTTTCTCTCCCCAGCCCATTGTGAACCACACACAGTTCCAGTGCTTTCCTGAAGATCTGCACCTGCTTGGCATTTCTCCCCACCACCTTTGGATTACTTCCCTAATTGCTTTTGGGGACTGAAATAAGAAACACTTTTATACATGGAAATTGGTCTCCTTTCTCCACCTACTCCATCCAGCCAGGCACAGTAGAGCTATCAGCATGACACACTAATGAGACCATTATGGTTCTCTGCCACCCCCCCCCATACACTCCTCCCAATTCTGAACATAATAGGTACACTGAAAAAAGGAGCTTCAAGTGTTTCTCTAACTTAAACTGGGCAAAATGCAGACAAAATTTTCAAATGACAAGCTCTGCTAAAGCTCTGCAAGTGCCCACTGCTACGAGTACTAACCCAGCACCAGCCCTTTCCTGAGCAGAGTGTTGGCCAAATCAAATAGCATGCCAGCTTTGCAAGGCTGTGCCTCACACTAGCTCCTGTCATTTCTGACTTAAAATATGAACTGACAGCATGTTAACCCACCTCTCCATCCATCCAGATCTAGTAGACTTTAAAAAAAAAAAACCAACACAAAAACCCACACACATCAAACCATATCTCTCCAGATAAAAGACAACCCCTGTAGCATTGTGACAAGCAATTCACCTGGTAGAGGACAGCACCTCTCCTATCTCAGACACTGTCAACCATACACACTACTTCCACATACAGCATTAGATACAACAGACAGTTCAGTGACTTTGCATCTTTGGCTCTGCTAACAATCCCCTGTGCCTCTGGTTCGGCTCTTGACCCGTGTACCTTGCAGACAACTTCAGCTCAACCACAAACATGGTTCTCTCAGCAAGGGCAAACAGGTTTGGTAGTTCTTTTTATAAAAGAAGCAAGATGGGATGATGCATTTGAGAACAAGAGGTTTTTTTTACAGTGCTCAATCTCCTCAGGACTATGCCACTAAACACACAAATCTTGTCTACCCTGTGGAAGGAAGTGGAAGTGAAAATAGTGACAAGGAAAATCGTGGTTCAAACTGCTTCTTTCAGCTGCAATTAGAAGAACATGCCTGTTGAAAAATGCTAAGCATAGTAGGAGTAGAGAAACAGCTTAAGCTATGGACAGATTTTTTTTTTTTAACCATATAAAAGACATGAGATACAGCCATTGCCTGGTAACAATTTAATCAAACCTATCTTACCCAGATTTTCAGGTCTTTTGTAAAAGCTCCTATACAAAACAGAATTGAGAGGCACTTGAGGTTAGTTTATGAAAGCAAAGCATTATTTGCTCACAAACAGCTGGAATTGCAGACTTTGAAGAAGTGTAGTGGTTTCTATTTTTTGATACCTAAGTCATTTATCAAGTGATGCAGAGTTTTCAGAATTGAAGCAGCAATGAATCTCATGTATTTAAGTTAGCAGGGTGTTCTCAGGAACGCAGAGCTAATACTGCACAACGTTCTGGCAAGTAACTTCTCTGGATTTGGAATTTTTAAAGTTTCTCTTCAAAAGAGAGGCAGAAAGGAAGTCCTGCACAGACACCACACTATACTGCAGAATTAAACTATTGCTCGAAATTTTGTGGTGAGATTTGGCTTTTTGTAAAGCTGCCTGGGAATTTTACACACTCCTGTGAAGTTTTTAAAATCAAAATCAAATTCCTCAGGCAACTCTGAAAATATCAGCGAGTCTGCACCTTTCTAAGAGAAAAGAAATTCTCAAAACTTCCCACAAGTTAAGCCACTGAATTCTTTCTTGAGTCTGCAGACTCCTTATGGAAGCCCTCTGCATCACCGCACTGTTTGTTCTGAATCCCATTTTATCTTTAAACTTCCAACATTGTCACTGAGTGCATCCAATTTCAGTACAAAATCCTGTAGCACAATGGCTGAAAGTTGATACTTAACAAAATATCAGTTGAGTGGAAGCTAAGTCGTCCCTACAAGCGCATCCTTCTTTGCAGGGATTTAATTAAGCTGCCTCTATTTTTACCCTTTCCAAAGGGACTCTCTAATTTGCTGCACCAGAGTTCAGGATGTAGCAGAAGAACTTAGTTGAAGCCTCCCACAGCTCAGGGGTGCCCTGGCAGATGGGTATCTGCCTAACCCCATGGGGAATTAACAAGTTACACTTCTGGATATTCTAACGTGCCTTATGTAAAGGCAGTTCCTCCTGAAACTAAAAGACGAACCCTTGCAAAATACGTTAACGCTAAAATTTGGAAGATATCCAGCTTCCTCTTTTCACTGGAAATTTTTCTTTTCTTAATTTAGTCTATTTGGTCTGAATATAATTGTAGGGCATGAAGGAGAGTTGCTTGCTGAGGAAGTGCATTTGCTGCCTATTGCAGAAGCTGCTTAGCAAGGTTTGAAATTCTGTATTTGCTGAACAAAACAAGGAATTAAAGTGCTGTCTACTCTGGTGCCAAGCACAGGCTTAAGGGGTAAAGGAACAGGGAAAAACAATCAGTGTGGGATAAACATAAATCATTCTGGGAGCGCAGGCTGTTACAAGTGCTTCATCCCACCCCTCAAAGGTGAGAGAACAGCCTGAATTCTCATTAGTATCTCTAGCCCAAATCATACAAGTGGACAAAGGTGGCTAGACAGAGTCACAGATAATGATATTTATTATTTTCTTTGCTAGGCATCGTTTGCAGGCCTAGATTTGAACTCATTAAGTGTGCACACAGAAAATACTCCTGCATTCCCTTAGACACTTGCATGATGACTCACATTCCCCCGTCCTCCCCATCTCTAAAGCTAAAGATTCAACACAGTAGTTTCAGCATTAAAATTAGATCGCACACATTATTTGCTCTGCAGTTGAAGTCTTTGTTTTATACCTTTTTTAAAAAAAATTTGAAGAAACAAACAAACTGAAGACACTTAGAGCTCAGCAATCAATCACAGAATACATTCTTCACGTTAATGCGGAGGTAACTAAGCATAACAGCTTTTGTCATGCAAGAATATTGCTTTCCCAAACCCTGGACCCGGGCTGGCTTACCCAAATCCTCCAGCGCTGGCTGCAGCTGTACCCTCGCCGAACACTTTGCCTCCCGTTGAGCCCAGAGGGCTTGAAAAGGTTGGGGCTGAACCGAATGCTGGCACCCCTCCGAACCCAGGGGATCCCCCAAAAGTGGGAGGGCTGCCAAACACTGGAGCAGCACCGAAGCCACCTGAGCAAAACAGAGGCAAAAAAGGGACAAGAACATCACAAAAACAATAATGCAGAAAGAGAAAACAAAAACTAGATTTCCAAATAGACAATCTCCAGAATGGGTCTGTTCACCTTATCACATGGACACAGCATTAGTTATAAAACTAACTGCCACAAAGCTTCCAAACTGCAGAGTATTTTGTTACAAAAGACATGAATAAGAAAAGTGCCTGAATGCATGCAAAAAACTGCAAGCAAATTAAGAGACTATCCAGAAGAAAACCACATTCTGGGTCTCTGGAACATTTGAGCACAAGATCAACTCAATCCCCAGAGCTGTACTAGACAGTGGTAATATATCATACATGCTTGCACACTGTGAAAGAATCTCTACTTGCTTTATATAAAAAAGTCCAGTATCTTAATTGTGAGATAGCAAGCGTGCACAATAACCAAGTTGTAGTAAAAATACATACAACAGGTCCTAGACTGATGCTTTTACTATTATAAAAAAAGACATATCCATCCTTCATCATAACACTAGCTCTCCTTACCAGAAAAAAAAGCTTAGCTCATGTAGTCAGTTTTAAAGTAAAGCTCTCCTCATCACCATTTAAACAAGTTACTATCTAAAGGAACTGCATATAACAATGCAGAATGAAAAGTCTCCTGTGAGGGTCAGCTTCATGAACATTTGCTGCTGTGATATGGTTGCAGTGTTTACCCTGGCTTCTAATCTAAAGCTCTGGAAGGACATACATGCATGCAAGTGCTTAAACTGGAAGAACTTCCCAGTGCAATGGGCAAGTCTCCCCTATCTCTTATGATCATAGAGTAAACAGTAAGCTTGTTTTTTAGGTGCTCCAGTGGTGCAAAAAGATTCAGTAGGTAGGGTATTATCTAATCCTGGTTTAAGTGGTGGAAACTAAGATGCAATGATTAAATGCCAGGTCAGTGGAACTGCATGATTCCTACATGGAATCAAGAATTGAACTCTGCTCTTGGCAATTTCTGTTCAGAGTTTAGCTGCCTTCTGCAGCTCTGAATGGGTAGAAACAATCTACCCAGATTGTTTTATTCTATGTTCATCTGCCGATATTATTGGCCTGTTTCTAATTGACATTGTGGAACGTGAAGGACACCTGCTCTTTTGTTTGACTAGGGATGAGGATGGGATACCACCACACATTTTAATACCCTGGCTGAAATTCCAGTCCATGTCAAGGTAATGGATACTGTTTGGCTGTAAACACAGAAGGTCTGGAAAAAATAAATGCTAGGCCTGAATTATTTAAACACAGATCAGATATCTCGTTACCTCTATCTCTAGGAAGTTAGAGTATTTATCCCAGGGGCTGAAGCTTTGCTCGGCATACACTCTCTTTTGCAATGTATATTAACAAGTAGCGGAGACAGGAAAGCGAAATATGTGAGTAGTGAAACTAGGACAAAAGGGGATTCAAGTCAAGGAAACACTTCCACTGTGGTTGGGAGAGGAAGACACACCATTCATTTAAGTATTTAGGAAATATAACCAGAGGAGGGAATGATCTGAGGGGCTCTATGTGACTGGATGTGCCTTCTGCAGAAACCTCTTGAAAATCCTATCTCAAGAAGAATTTTGAAACCAAAATAATCAAAAGCAAGGGAAGAGTCATTAGGTGAATGAAAGAAGGACTTCCTTCAGCGATGCCTTTCTCCTCCTCTAGCAAAAATAACAGATGGGAGGTATGCCCGAGACAAGAAACTCAGTCCGCTGCCAAGTGGAATGCAGTACGTGAGAGACACCTTACAAATGGCTGTGGATCTGATAGCATTATCATTATGCTCTCAGCCACTTCACTAATGCGAGAGCACAGCTACTGTCAAAGCAGAGAGTGCTTCCTCTCAAAGCACTGCTTCTCCAGAGCGAGTTCTTCAGCACCATTGTCTCAAGACAACTTCAAGCATGACCAAGCCACCCCTACTTCCCCCAGCGATGAAGCTTCAACGGACACGCTCGGAGCAGAACACCTATCTTCATCAATGTTCGCTGTAAGAACAGCCTGAGGATAGAGGAAAAAAAAGCTTTGCTGTGCCTGACCCTTTGGGCCTCTGTTTTTGCTTGGTAATTAACAAAATGAACATTTTGCCATTCCGTTCTAATGAACATATCACAGTCACCACTACTTTTGTGGCTCTTTTTTTTGGGCAGATGACGGTAAAAAGAAAAGAGGTTTTGTGAAATTTCCAATATTTGATTCAATTAACTCAACTGACAGAGGGAACAACAGCTCAACCACAGAAGAGAGTATGATGACAGGTCAGACTGATTTCAAAAGAGAAGGACCTGAAGCATGTCTGAGTTTTATGAGGAAGCTTTCTCACTGTAGACAGGTGTGCATTCACTCACATGAAGAAATGGGGACAAAAAGGGTTACAAAACCCAGAGTGAAGTTTGGAAGATAATATTCCAAGGAAGCAACTAAAATAGGAGAAATTTATTCAGTTCCATGTTCTGTACTCTTCATCGTACGGTATGTAAGACCAGAACTAATTCACACAGCTCTCTGCTCTTAAACTGCAACAGGAATTTCTGGAATGAACACCTGAAAATGTAGTTTACTGGATGTTTTTCGGCACAAGAGACTGTAAATCTCTGCCTTGAATCCAGCAGCTACAGTTCCATTCACTAGGCCATTAGTTATTTTTTATTTATTGTTGAGAGACAATTCCTGTACATGTACTGAGTCCAGACTGTAGGTGTCTAAATGGTAGAATACTCTACTAAATATTTCACAGATAAGCATGGGTGTTCACAGTGGGTGGATTGACAAAGTACCTGCTTTGTTTGGACTGGAGAACCCAAAGCCCTGAGATGCCACGCTTCCACCACCAGAGCTGAAAGTGCCCGTAGGCTTCTGGTCTCCAAAAGATGAGCTGCCAAATCCAAAAGTCTTTGCTCCACTGTTTCCAAATAAGCTAGAAGAATCTGGAGAGATGAAGAATACTTGTGAGGCTCATAACAGACAATATTCTACATTACACTTCATTAACTGGAGCAGGAGAAAGGGAAACGCCTTTTAGTCCCCCAACCCCCAAGCACAAAATGAACACCACACTGAAAACAGCACTCTGCAGGGAGAAGCCGAGTTTTCCTCTATTCCTACAGGACTTTGTAGTTCCACTAAGATCCATTCTGGATCTCATGGACCGCTAATAACCCTTTACTGCTGCAATCCAGCAAATCACAGCAATGGATGATTTGTTTAGTTGCATCCTGTGCCGCAGTCACTAAAA
Source organism: Morus bassanus (assembly GCA_031468815.1). Classification (NCBI taxonomy): domain Eukaryota; kingdom Metazoa; phylum Chordata; class Aves; order Suliformes; family Sulidae; genus Morus; species Morus bassanus. The sequence goes on from CM062586.1 coordinate 6,017,289, forward strand.
GACAATCCCTCAAGTGAGAAATCACAGCAGCTAGAATCAGTCTCTCTTGACAACATCAGTACACCACAAGTTAAAGATTCGCAGCTATTTTGGCAATGGCCAGTATTTCTTAACATGACTATCTGACAGGACCTTAAAGTAGGAGCCAAACTTTTCCAGCCTTACCGAGAAATAACTCAAGTTTTCATCTTTCACAAGGCTACACAGATTTTTAGCATCTAGTGGCAGGACACAGAATAACCAAAGCTTTTCTCTGGTGAACCATCTGTTTTATTTCATCACAAAACCCAGCACTGCAATAAAGGAGGACTAAATTAGCGAGGCTAGAGAACTGACCTCAACCATTAATCCCAATGGATCATTAAAGATGTAAGAAACGAAACAGATTTGCTCTCCCAAGACTTCTGCTTGGTGCAGCTTCATGGCTACTTCTAGCCATTTGCAGCTCATTCTACAGCTTTCCTTTGTTCCCCTACTTTTACATCTTCCCTTTTACTGCTTCCCCTTCTTTGTGCGTTCTACCTGCTGGACTCCACCCCTTCTGCTTTCCCTTTCTGCCAAACCCAAGTCACAAGTGATAAAATAACGAAGCTGGGCAGTCATTAAATAAATGACACAGTTAAGAAATCATTACGAATAGCTTTTGTGACATACAAATATATGTAACAAGCGCAGATCTGCAACAGCTGCACAAGAAAGGCACAAGAGAGCCTGCTAGTATTTCAACTAATTGCTACAGCAGACAATGGCATACATGCATCTCAGCTCAAATTTTAGAATATTACCGAGACCTTAGCCCAGAAAACTCAAGACTAATGTGTTTTTAACTTGACTCTGCCATTAAAAAAAAAAAAATCTTTACACTAATAGACAGTGATTGATTCTTGCCTTTACAGTTAATCCTTTATAGCTTCTAGAAAAAATTTCTAATAGTCCATTAAAGTCCCTGGTTCAAAGGAACCTGCAGGTAGCTTTAGTGTATCCTTAACCACTTTTCATGCCTCCTTTTGTTAGGTTGGTTGGCTGGGCAAGAAGCAACATGTGGGAGGGCTGGTGTGGCACCTCACGAGCAGATTGATTTAGCTAAAACACACGTGCAGACTGATGCCTTCTAGCTGACAACTGGAGCAAAAGAAAGGACAAGTGCTGAGTCCCTCCTCCCATAGAGAGCTTTAACACAATTCCTCTCATCTACCCAGCGTTCACGATGCTTGTATAAGTTTATCTGTGAGAGATCCACCCTGTCTATCAAATCTGGATAAAAACCTGATAAAAGGAGCTCTATAACTCTGCTTCCTTACTAAAATAGACTACATCCCCAAACCATCCTCCCGATCTCCTGAACCCAAATCTCCTCCTAGACACGAAAAATTACTGAAAGCTTATCCATATATTAGAGCAAATTTTGATAAAGTATCTTGCATGTCCTGCATAAAGATAGCCATTTTCAGGACAAAGCTGAGGAAACTGCTATCCATCATATACTTGCTAACTCAGTTTCTCTTGAGCACAGAATTCTTAATTTTTACAGTGTTAGGGCAGATGAGAAATAATTAAAGCTTTCTAACTTCCAAACAAGTTGGAAGCAGAAATTCAGTGACAAGAATTTAGAGTATTCAATTTTAAAGAAGCATTTGGACAAGAATTCCGTACAGAATATAGATAATTCTTCACACTTCTTGCATCTGCTTGCTTGTTTCAATGGCTTCCCTACTTGTTTTCCATAAACCTAAGAGAAAATTTCCAGATTACACATCATGGATACACTCTGGTACCACTATAGAAACCTTTCATGTTAACACAGAATTTACTCAAAGACAACTAACGGCAGAAAAGCAGATGGGATCACAAAAGCAGATGGAAATCACAGCACATTTTGTATTCTTGTTTTGTTCACTTACTCTGGGAAGCTGCAGATCCAAATCCTCCACTGGAGGAACTGAAGGGATTCTTATTGGCTGCATCCTGACTTGGCTTTCCTCCCAAACCACTGAAGAAGCCTCCACCTCTCCCACCACTTCCAGCTCCAAACAAGCCTCCACTGGAAGAAGATGGCTGCTAGAGCACAAAAAGGACAAAAAGGGGATTTAAGTGAAGTCAAAGCAGCACATGCCCCCAAGGCTGATTTTTCTGTCTGGCCTATTCCTCTGGATGTACGAAGGGGCCGAGGAACCAGCAAGCAATTACCTTCCAATGCTAATGCAATGAGATCTTATTTAAGTCTATCTTAGACCTTGTCTACGGTACAGAAAAATGCCTTTGAAACTTGCCCTGCACTGTCCACTTTCCACTTAGCGCGGAATAAAGGCAGGTGACTTACCGCATCTCTATCTTATCTTGCATGTGATAAAATGTTTGTCTCTCCACACCCCTTGAAAGACATTCATGCAGATGCTGCTTTGGTGCCCACTACAATAGCAAATCTCTTTGGTACAGACTGGGACGCTTTTTACTGAGCATGTCAAATTCTATCTCTTTTTTTTTTTTTAAATATATGAGAAATCGGTAGGGAACCCTGAACAAGTCCACTACACATAACAGTTCCTTGTTTCTACAAAAGCAATAAATACTTGCCTGGCCGAAGACAGTGCCTCCAGTATTAGCTGCTTGCCCAAACACAGAACCTGTGTTACTAGAACCAAAACCTGCTAAGAAAAGAAAGGAAAATAGACCACCAGAACTATTACTAGGGTATAAGACAATTCAGGTGACACTAGCCTAGAACAGGGAAAGGACAGGTCTCCCATGCCAAAACACAGGGATACAAATGATGTTACCAAATGTATCTAGGTTAGACAAATATAAAGTATGTGCCAACACAAAAATATTAAATTGAAAGTTTATTTGAAAGTCATTCTTCTTTTCTCTTTGGCCAACTTAAAAACAAACAGAAAATAAAAGGCTTTTTCACTTGTGGGATTGTTGCTAACAATATAAGAGAATTGTATTTCTGTCAACATTGCTATAATAATGCTGCAAGTCATGAACTGTAGCATTCTGATTTCCCTTGTGTAGGGAGGATCTGAGCTTTGTTACCTAAAGATTCCCGTTATAGATAATGAAATGTTTTGATTAAAAAAAAGAACTCCCCATTCCATTTCCCAGTGCACTTAAAAGTGCATTTTGTAATAAAACTTGCATTTCTATAATTAGGAACACCTTTCTCAAGCAGAGTTCACTTCCCCCAATTTAACTATTCTCTGTTACTGTAGTTAAAATGAGCAAGCAGTTTGCCTACAGTGCCATAATTTTTAATTAAATGAGCCTAATTAGTTTTTCTTCCTTGGAAATACATGTTCCCTATTATTACTATGTACTTTTCACATTTCCCTGGGAGCTCTCTGAAGATTGTAGAGACAAAGCTTTGGAGAAAACCCAAAAATATATTGTAGCAATGTGGAGAACAAAAGGAGACTGACAAAGGAGGTTTGCTCTGTGCAAGTATTCAATCTAATTGTATAGACAGGTAGCTGATGGTCATGTTACTGCTATATTTAATTTTGAGATGTTTCCAAATGCAAAAGCAGATTTAACAGATTAGTTCCTTGCTAACCCATCACTTCGTGGGCTTAAATTTTTTTTGCCATCCCAGATCATGATACAGTCCTATACCTGGCATATACATCCACTGTTGCACGTACTCAGTGCAGCCCACTGAAGGAAGTGCTGCATCTGTATTCATCGCCTTGATTATGGTCTCAGAGCCGCCTTGCCACTTCAGCGTAACAATTTACAACAACATACTAGTTTAAGATCTTTTACACTATGCTGAATCCAACCCACTTACTGTGCAACAGGCAGGACAATACATAGTTCAAAATTAAGTCAAGGTAGACTTGTAAGTATAAAATGAATGCAAGACTGGATTGAAAAGGCTACATTCAGAGGCCTACTGATGAATAGTGAAGCAGAGCAAAAGCTTCTTTGGTCTCCAACATTAGCCTCCCCCTCACACACACTGCAGCTCCTATTCTTACTAATGGTAGGGGGGGGAATGGGGACCAAAACAAAACAAAGTAAAAATCAAAACCCAACAAACCAAAAACAACCAAGTGCCATGGGGAGGGGGCGGGGGGGAAGGCATTAAAAAACATCCTGCTCTCCCCAGCAATACACTGCTCTCTCTACTTCAGCCAGACAGCACGGCTGGGATATCACATCTCCTTGCAGTTTGTTCTTACCTGAAGCTTGGCAGAAGCTGAACCCAGCAGATGACGTTGTAGTAGTAACGGCGGCAGCACTACCAAAGACGGATCCCCCTTGCCCAAAGCCGGTGTTCTGCCCAAACACTGGAGGGCTGCTTTGTCCAAACAACCCACCTCCAGTGCTGGCAGATGGCTGTCCAAAGGAAAAGGAGCTGGCACTGTTGGTGCTAGCCGGTGCTCCAAAAACACTGCCACTGCTCGAGGCTGCTGTGGAAGCTGCTGGCTGGCCAAAGGCTGGCATCGTCCCAAACCCAGACTGGCTAAAGGTAAAACCACCTGAAGAACTGCTCGCTGGTTGCCCAAAGGTTGGTGCTTGTCCGAAGGTTGGCTGACCAAAGCCCCCAGTAGTGGTGGTGCCAAAAGCAGAAGTACCAAAACCTGAGCTGGCAGCCTGTGTAGTAGTGGTAGCAGTAGACAAGGTACTGGTTGTGAGTTGCCCAAATGGAGAGGATGCTGTGGTACCTGATGGTAGTTGTCCAAAAACAGGTGGTGTGGAAGGGATGGCAGTTGTATCACCAGCAGGCTGGCTAAATGCTGAGCTGGAAGAGCTGGAACTTGGAGGCTGAGAGAACACCGAGGAGCCTGCAGAAGTGGGGGCAAACACAGAGGCACCAACAGCTGGACTCTGAACACATGTAGTAACATCAGAGGTAGCAGCCAACGCACTTGTGGCTTCTGCAGGAGAGGCAATGTTTGTTGTGGAGGTTGTCGCTGAGACATTCTGATCTGGTGGGGCAGATGCAGAGATGGCGGGAGGCACCGGTGCCTTCAAATCACTTGTGGAGGCAGGAGTAGCAACTGCATCAGTGGGAGGTGCTGCCGATGTGGTACCAGAGCCTGCAGAGACGGTGTCCCCGGCTGTGGCCTGGGGTAAAGCGGGTTCTTTAACAGACTCTGAAAGCTGTACCTGTGGCGACTGCGTCATTGGAGGTGAAGACCCAGCTACTACAGCTTCATTTTCAGATGGCTTTTCTGACACAGACGGTAATTTGGCATCCCCTGCACCCTTATTAGAAGTTGCAGCAGGGACAGCAGTTTGTGATGAACTCAAGAAACTTCCAAATGAAAGGGATGTTGAAGCAGAGAGAGTAGAAGGGGTAGAGGTGGATGTGCTCATACTGTTTGCTTGCTGAATACCAAATGAAAAGGTGGGTTTGTTGCCACTAGAGCCTCCAAGATTAAATACCCCAGAAGACCCTGTGTTGGTTAGCTGGACATTGCCAAAGAGACTGCCTGTGGCACTAGTGCTGATGGATGGGGATGCCGTGCCACCCGACGTGACTGATGTTGAAGCAGCTTCTCCAGCTTTTCCTAATGACAGGGGAGCACCAAAAGTAAACCCAGAAGGTATTGTAGATACTTTAGTTGACTGTGCTCCTGCAGCACTGGTAGATGGTGCTTTAGCGGTGGTCTTGGCATTATCATCTACTTGACCAACCCGTAGTCCTGAGAAGCTCCCAAGAGTTTCCCCAGCTAGATTGCTCTGAAACAAGAGATCTCCTGGTTTAGATGGAGAGATATCCAACTTGCCAGCAGCTGTGGAGGGAGCAGAAGATGTTGTGGCAGCAGGTTTGTTTAACTGGGTGCCATCTGCTGAGGAGCTATTTCCTACTAAGGCTCCTGAAGCACTTGCTGGCTTGAGGGACCCAAAAGCAAAGGAGCTCTCAGGGACTACTCCAAATTTGGAACCCCCAGCAAGCGAAAATGAATCGGTCTGGGTGGACTCTTTAGCAGGGGCTGTCAGTGAGAGAGACAGAAGTTACAAATTGAGTTACGGTATGCAAAGCTCATTTATCATTCTTACAATAGCATACTTCAATGCCTCACAATTGTTAGACAGTGCTCTTGCCTCAAAACTATAAAGCCTCTGACCATCAGGTAACTGCCACTTCCATGTGCATTCAGGAGACAAGAGTGACATCTGAAGCCTTTATGGAGAGGGTTGCAGTGACAAACACCGTTACTTTTATGTCATAGCCTCCACTTAACCATCCTTCTTTGAGTACAGACAATTTCAGCCTTTGGCTCCTATTTCTTTTTCAACAGTTTGATAAAAACATAAAAGACCTGGTGTTAACAGTAAATGGTCTGTAGTAACCATTTTCACCCCTTCTTACTTGGTTCAGCTAAACAATTCCTGACATTCAGTACAGAACTCTCTGTTTAAACCAATGGCTCAGAACAGAGTTTGGGTCATAAAAATACTTTCTGGCACTTGAAAAGTCTTCTACAGAATCAAATCTTTCTTTACAAATTCAACTATTTATAGACCACTGACCAGTTTCTATGCAGCTTGTTTTCAGCTTTGAAAGACTCAAATGTAATTGCCAAAGCAGTTCCACTTATAAGATATACTGCTGTTCAAGAGTGTGAAACTGCTCAAGTTTTAAGGGAGACTGGACTAGTTTTATTCGATGTCCTGTCACTTCATTTTTGAGCACCAAACACACACAAATTCTGACTTGAAGACATTGCACTGGTGTTTGGACTATGGGTTGATTTGGACAAGGTACAGGAAATCTGCATGGAGATGAAATAGCAAAGAGCAAAAGCTTCTTAGCACAGCTGGCATTATTCTTGTGTTTTACCCTATAAGTATATTAAATATATTTAAGTATATTAGTAACTGACACTGAATAATATAGCATTTGTTTCCTCCTGAGACACTGAAATTCCTTCTGTTCTTCTGTCACCAGCTAACAGATGCAAAGGTACTCCCTACCATTTCACGGAGCAGTGTGAAGTAACTGCCCTCACACAACACTGTGGGTTACAAGTCTGTCTCCCACACCTCCCACTCCTCCTTTAATCAGTGTTATTTACCTAAGCTTTTACGTTAACTGAATCTTCAAGTTTTAAGCCAAATTAATTCTCTCTGCTTAACATCAATAGAGTATTAGTAGCATTACTGTGGCTGTGATGGTCACAGAAAAAGAGATGATATCTTTTATTAGAGCAACCAGTAACATTGGAAGCAAGTTTTTGACCATACAATCTCTTTTGCAAGGCTGATATTAGAGGCAAAAAACTTCAAGAATATTATAAAGCAGTCCCCTTTTTCCAGACCGGGCAAATATGGTCTACCTATGAAATGGAAAGGCAGCCTGTATATTATCAACTGTTTTAGAAGCAACACAAAGCCAGCCAAAGCATTCCCCTCCAATTACTAAATGCTCATTCCATTTAATGACAGCTTTCTGTGTCAGACCACCTCAGCAACTTTAAATCTACAGATTAAAGACAGCAGAGGAAATGACTACAGATGTTACCCGTTTCATAAACTAGTACCTCCTAAATGTTCTTGGCAGCAAATATTTTGCTTACTCTTAATTGAAAGGCAGGTGGCCTAGATTTCTGTACATTACAGGGCATAATCCAGCATACGTATATAATGTTATTGCAGCTACTGCAATTTTAATAATAGAACTGCAACATAAACCAAGAACCACACGAATTAGGAAGAGTAAGTGTTCTCTTAGCAGGGAAGAGATGTTGTTTGCACTCTCTTCCAAACTAACCTTGCGTGGAAGCGAGGCTGGGCAGTGTTGGTGATGAAGCAGCTGATGTGACAACACCAAAATTAAATCCAGACCTAGGAGGAAAGAGGAGAAAGAGAAAGAATGACACTTAGCTCAAAGTGTTGAAACCTCCAACCCCATGATTAACACAACTTTGAGACTCAGATTTCCAGTACAGGCTTGCACAAAGTCAGGCATACAGGCACAAGAACGGTTTCTCCAACAACTAAACAGGCAAAGAGATGCATGCATGCAGACTGGGCTCCATTTGTTTCCCCTCTGACAAGGCTTCTAGAAGGTTAAAGAGAGTCAGAGTTCAAAGTTCTTTTGACCACCCCTCATTCTCCCATATTCTTTCCTTTCTGCTGTATATTTCTTCCCCTTTCAGCTCAGCAGCAGAACACCACGCACCAAATCCTGATAGCTTTTGGGAGACTAGCAAGAGCAGAAGCCACGGTGGCTGCTAGAGTTTATTTAAAAGAGCTAAAAGGTAAGAGACAGTGCATGTACAAAAGGCAATAAGTGGATACTATCACCCATCAAAAAGGAGATCACTCATAGCAAGACAGAAGTTAAAAGTTTTAATAACTATCTCGCACTGAAAATACTCTGTCTTGCAAAAATACTGTGATCTTCCATAATGAGCACTGGGGTCCTCCAGAGACCTTCATTCCCTGAGGCTTTTTAAGTTTTCTCTGATTCTCAAAGACCAGCTGCTGGTATAGAAGTCAGGCCATGTAACTAAGACATCACTGACAACAGCACTGTATTTAGCATATGGTTCACTGACTGAGGCACTGCAGCCTGGGACAAAGGCAGGGTTTGTTTGCTTTTTGAATCTGAATTTCCATCTCTCAAAAGGACTATTTTAGCCCTCTGAAGGGCACAGCAAGCCGTTTGGGTGACATCGACTTGAAAAACTTGCAGAGAAATGGTTAAGACTGAAAGAAACCAGCCATTTGAAAGTATGCATGTTCTGAAATACTTAATGTTACCCACTTCATAAAGAGAAATTCACCTAAGTATTAGATAGGCAAACATGCAGAATTTCAAACAATCATTTAAGGAGTCATCTTAGGTTTGGGGGAGAGGGATATGATCAAAGAAATATTTTTGTCATCCCCGAAAAAACACTCCATAAGAGAGATTTCAGAATAACTGTATGTTCATAACATGTGCCTTGCTTTGTGTTATTGTTATATAACAGAAATCACCAGATGGCATGGGGACTCTCTAGTCACCTTCATGAATAGACTACTTTTCAAGCCAAAACATGGAATTTGTGCTGTTGTACTAAAATAAGTAATTCAGCAAGTTTGACCATCAGCGCAAATTTCAAGTCCTAATTAGGAATTCCAGCACTTTGTCTCTCAAACCTCTGCCAGCATTTGAAACCCATATATGTATGCCCAGGTTAGAAAACGCAGTATCATTCTCTTTGGAATCCATCTTCAGAGGTGACAAGTGTTAATATGACCATGTTCAGATTCTTTCCTCTTCCTCTCTGGGAGCAGAAGCTCAACCTCTTCCCCTGCTGCCATAAAGCCAAAGTTCATTCTCACATGCCTCTGCACAACTAGCAAGTTGATGGGATGGTTTTCCTGCTACTGCTCTTTGTTCATTAAATAAAGAACAAGGTTTAAAACTAGCTATGGTCTGCCTCGTTTTCTTCCTCCTTAACCCCAACATACAAGATACAGCATAAATGTTGTTCTCTGATTCTATGAGAAGAGGTGACGTGCACTCAAAGACAGTCAGTGAACCCAGTGCATCAGACCATGAGTGGGTGCTTTAACCACAGTCATACTGCTCTAATCTCAAATCATCAGCTGATGATGAGAAATACCAGTACACACAGCATATGATTTGTTCAATAGTCCACTACAGATAAACCTGAAAAGAAAGCCAGTCGTTATTTACTCTTGATTAGTTACAGACTGAAAAATCTCAAAGCAATACAATATTGTGTCCAACTCTCACAGACCTTCAGACCTCACTCAGGTAGGCTTCCACAAACAAGAAGGTCTTCCAAGAAGTCTGGTGCAACCCTTGCCCTCCCAATCTAACATTTGCAGGTGCCATTTTACAGTATTATGCAGCTTGTAGGTAACATTTGCTGTAACAGCCAATACTCATATTTAATGTCAACTACAAAGAAATCTTAATGTTCATACAGACCCCACAGAAGAAAACGAGAATGCTTTGTTAAGCTGTGCAGTTGTTGCTTGTACTGATGTCACTGTAGAAGAAGTCACAGCTGTAGCTGTTTTTACTGTCCCTTGTCCTGTAAGCAATCACAAAAAAAAAGGCATCTTGTAATCCAACTATCTGAAAAGGAAGGAATAGTTTGCACATGCAGCCTGCAATTTTATCCATTGGAAACAAAGTGCTTTTTGCCACTTATACCAGGTCTGATATTTGTACACAGAGTGTCAGAGAATACATGAATTATTTCAAAGATTAAGGCAGCAACATATATCAGACTAGAGGAAAGAGAGGTGTCATCATCTTGACAATAAAAATTAAACAATAAAATCAAGAAATCCTTGGTAAAATCTCTCACCAACATATCAAAACATTTCAAGTAAAAAGGAAGTGCTATCAAATTCAAGAGCTGACATTTTCAGTATACCAAAATTTAAGAAGCGTTTGCCAAGTCAAATATGATTCCTAGCTATTTTTACTGCTTCTTACCCCTGGCTCAGAGGCAACCTACATCCACGGATTAAAGGCAGAAGACCAATCGAGATGGATTTCAGACATTTATGCAAGAGGCTTATAAAACCATGTCCAATGAAAGCATTATTATCTAACACATGTTAAAAATCAGTTCCTTCCTTCCCTAAGTGTTTCCTCTTCCCCCATTTGCACCGAATGATGTAAACTGAGTATTCCTTTCCTTATAAGCTTCTGAACTGTGTGCGACTGATCACAGTATCTGAACTGGCTTTGAAGTTGGTCATACAGCTCAATGTTCAACAGACCCAGTACCTGATTTAGTTCATTTCAAGCTAGTTCAGGTACTCCTACAGTGCTGCATATTTAAAAATCAAACCAGCATGTTTAAATGTTTAAAAACAGCATGATTTTCATGTTTAAAAAAACAAAACAGCAACGATGGCTGCTTTTGATTTGCTGTCAAACCACAGTAGCCTTTGGTAGATGTGCTTTCAACATTTCTTCATAAGCATTACACATTCTGAGTTCATTCTGAACAAGGAATTGTGTCACTGAATTCTAGATGCAGGCACAGAAACAAAACACATGGCTGTATACAAAACCACTCTCCTACTCTTCTGTACCTTGTTTTTTCAGAGTCTCTCCCTCAAGACTGGCACAGCAGTCTCGCAGTGGAGGCAAGTCTTTTTTCCTCAGTGTCTTCATTCTCTCGACTGCACACCCTGACAGGTGGCAAGAGACATCCAGGCCCCATTTCCATCTCCACTAAAGACAACTTACCTGAGATTTTGTTGCCAGATGATGTTGGACCAGCTGTAGATGCCATCGGACAGGGTGCACACACAGTGGAAGGTGGAGTCTGTCCCTTAAGCGAGCTTGTTAGAGGTGTCTGAAAACACAATACCACTTCAGGTCAGTGCAGTCTATCCATTAACAAAGGTCCTTCTGACCTCAGTCTGGTATTATGAGAGTCATACAATGACTTAAGAACAAACTAGAGGAAGGTGGTCGAAGCACTTAGAAGTGCCCTTCAATCTTGGGCCCATTATGTCTTGACACTTAAATAGAGGGTCAATACTCAACTTTTTCAACAAGCCTCTTGCAGAGGCCAGTAAGCCTCCATGGGCAACAGCTCAATGATTCCACGGGACAAAGACTGTTGCATGGTTTTTTGATGTGTGAACATAAAACTTAACAGCTTGTCAACCAATAAGAAACGTTTTTGGTAGAATAACAGGATAGGTAAACTACACTCTCCCTCGAGCGCCTAGCACTTTTTTTTTTTTTGTGAAATTTAGGAGTATCTACCTAATATAGTTTCCTTTGTTGTTAGTTGCAACCCTTACTGCTGCAAGGCTGCAGCCATTAGAAAGCTGCAAGTCTTCGAGAGAGAAAAGGCAAGACATAACAAAGATATGGCTGGCATCACACTGACGAGGTCACAGATAAATAAATGGGTTTGCCAAGAATGCAGGGCAAGCTGAGAAAGAGAGATTTTTAGATTACCTGTTCACCAACAATTAAACCCCAAACTGTGCTGAGCATGCCCAGGTACTGTATTATACAGGGAAAGGGTTCTGTATCAAGATACCTGTTTAGCTTGATTTGTAGCAACAGTTGCCAAAACTTGGTGGACTGCCTGGGCTGCAGAGTGAGGTACAGATGATCTTAAAAAGAAAAATTAAAATGTTAAATGAATGACTAGTCTAAAAGAAGACTTCCTCGCCTCTCAAAAAGCACAGCTTCCTGAAGTCTTGAACAATCGCCGCTATTAAAGATTCCACACACAACTCCAAATGAACAAATCTGATTAGGGAATAAACCTCTTAAATGAATCAGCCACATTTAACAAAGGAAGTCTGCAAACATGTTTAAAGCTCGCGACTTAAACGATCAAGTCTTCTTCACACACTCTTGTATCTGAAGAGAGTCAGGCCTTTCTATTTTACAGGGAGTTGATGAAAAATCAGCAGGTAAGGAGATTACAATTTTATGCCTAGTGGATAACAAATTTAAGAAGCTTCCTTTATAGTGTGGAGGCCAGACAAGTACACGCAACTCTCAGAAATGCTGAGCAAGAAGGCAAAGCTGGGGGTATGGGGGGAAAGCACTTCACGTCTTTGAAATGTAGTATAAACATTAATGAAGTCACAGCAAGAACTGTGATAAAATTAACCTATATTCTATATTATAGGTTTGGGAATTTTGACCATGAAATAAATTGTACATCAGAGCGCACAGACAATTGCTGCAGAATGGCAGCTACTCCTGGGGTGAAGCATCCTACCTACATGCTGTGGGCCATTAACGCACCAAATCACCGTAACTTGGGAGCAGCCATCTGGTGTTAGCATCTCCTCAGGTCTGGCTCACCAGGTTCAGCAGCTTAAATTGCCAATACCAGAAGCTTTCGAAAGCTCAAATTCAACACAGATTGCAGTCTCTTGGTGGCAAAGGCCAGCTTTCTCTTACCCTAGCAGGCTCCTTCCATCCTGACTCAGGCTGGGCGTTCCCTAAGGCAATAAGCAATCTCTATACTACAGAAAGGGCTGAGGCTGCAAATCCCAGACAGTAAGTGAATCTGGGCATCAAAAGTTGTCTATCTCCTGAAGCATGAGGACTCCCAAACTGCATTTACTATTTGGTCAGCTACAGGCCAACTCACAGAAATTTCCTACTATATTCCAAAGGAAGGGGACACACACATGAAACACTAGTTTTGCATAGCCATTTGGTCTTGGATAGAGTTCTGTGCCTTAAACAGCTTTGCATTACTAGTAAGTCCTTCCTTCCGGCAATGAGCACTCTCTCTCTGGGTTTCATGGCCTGGATTTGCCCTCTGCCCAGATCAAAAGTAAAGCAAACAAGGAAAACTTCAGATTAGCACCAGAAAGAGTCCATGTTGGGAAGGTGCAGCTGTAAATTTCAAGTTCATACCAACCCTGAACAAAGAATAAAAAAACAGAAGGTCTGTGAAATCCATGATAGGGTGGGACCTTTTCCCCAGAAGTCTCAAGATCATTTGACCCACAGCTTCTCTGACAAGGTTGTTAAAAAACTGGTTCTGACTTCAGTTGTGGAAAGAGGGTTTTTTCCAACTGAAAACTATATATAAGTAACTGGACTGGGACCACCAATGCATGTAGCCACAGGCCATCGAACAACCACTAACAACTGAAAAATCATTACTGCTTAACAACCCGAAGAGTGTGCTGTGGCAGCAAAAGACAGCCAGGATGTCTGAAGTAGCAAAAACTGATGAGTAACTTTTCTGGGTGAATGCGCTTTATTTTAGTGCTGAATCTGACTGGCAGGCACTGTTCATTTGGGTAGAATTTTTAGAGAGTACATTTTTATGAGGTCAGCTATAAAATTAGACCGTAAAAACCCTTCAAGATATCAAGTTAGCTGGAGCTCTGTAAATTAAGGGAGATCAATCAATACTGCCAGTCTAAAACTACCTGAAAGTAATACAGGTCTTTAACTACAGTTCAAGTGAAAACCAATCTCAGGTACGTATCGCTTGCTCATGTCCTTGTCTATGTACAGACAGTACTCTTTACTTTTTTCATCAGTTTTGATGGTAGAGAACTCTTCCTGGTCATAACACTGCTTTTAGCAAAATTTCCCAAGCAGAGCTGTTTGCAAATTTTACTTTCAAAAGATGTAGCACTGCTCTTCCCCCTCTCAGTTTATCACTTTTAAGAAAAAATAAAACAGTAAAAAGTTCCTAAACTGTTTCCCAATTAAAATGCAGAACCATGAAGTAAATATCAAGGTCAGCAGCTGAGTACCACCAGTGTAAAACTCTCTTCCCTTTTTGAAAAGCTGCATCAAAGGAATCTCACGTTTTTTCTTTGACAATGAAGAGTATACATACATGTATGAAAACCAGAAGTTATGCAACAACAGAAATTGTTCCAGGGGCTGCATGTACAACCCACAGTTATATGGATAAAGCATTTGCAACTCCATGCAGACTTCTAATCAGATGTATGTGGCAAGTTTATCCTGCTTTATGCAGTAAGCTCAACTTTGCTCAGACTTTTCAGTCTTTGCCTCCCCAGCCCAGAAGCGGCCATGCGTTATCTTCGTCTTAAGCAACAGTAGGAACTTCAAGCAAAGACAGTTTCAAGGTTGTTACAACAACAGGGGAAAGGACTAGTTCTGTGGCTGGTGACAGAGCCTGGTGATAAGACAGAAATCTCTGCAATGAGCTGAGCTGGCTGATGTCTGTAGGAGGCGGAGAAGTAGGAAAGCCAAGTGTTACAGCTAACTCACGAGAAAACTGAACAAATTCAAGGTTAAATACCAGAAGACAGTATTCGTAGTTTACTCATGAGGAAGACAGCCTTGCAGCTCTGTATTTTTCCGAAGTGATTGGCCCCTATTGACACCCAACCCTTCAGTCAAAATTCTGATGTCAAAAATTTGAGACAAGTTTCCAGAAAAGCCAGAGCACGGTTCTCCCTCCCCCAGCGGGTGAATCTGGGAACAGACAGAAGAGGCATAGCTCCAGAGAAGGTTTTCTCTGTAGCGGATGACGAAGTAGAAGGAACGACATCTGGACAGCTTAAGGCCACAGACCACACTCAGCAACAGAGGGCTGCACTTCCCTCACAGAAAGAGGCAGAACAGAGGTAGTGGCTGGAGAGATACCAGATTCAAAGTACATACTAGCAGTGAAACCACTGGATCCCAGAAGGAGGGGATGCACTAAAATGCATTTCACAGACTAATGGAGAAGGAGGTTAATATTAGTCTCATCATTTGTTCAGGACAAGCCATTAGCAAATCCTTGAATGACCTGGAAAGAAAATATTTCTTCCTTTTCATTCCACAAACACAAGACTCTTCTCTAAATGCATCCACCTTAGGCCTTACATAGTAAGGCTATATAAAATACTACTACTGCTCCCCACCGGCAGACGTGCTCTATTGCAAGTACTACCAAAGGCTACCAGAAAGAAGGGGAGCACCCACTCACCCTATTACCGCGGAGACAGCTGGAGTCAATGCACCAGTCTTGAGCTCTCGCACATTCACCACCTGAGGAACGTTCTTCAGAGTTGATTCAGTCAAGGAGGTGCTTACAGCTTTAAGGAAAAAAAAAAAAAAGGAAAAAAATTTGGTGGTGGTGGGGGAGAGATAAAGATGATCTCTGTATTAAGCATTTCATTCAACACGGTGCCTATGAGTAACTCCAGAAGAAATCCATGCAAGTTTCTAGAAGGTATGTGGTTTATCTGACCAAAAATGTTTGATATCTCAGCCTTCAATAAGGACACCAAAGAAGTAGGCAGCTTTCTATAGAGAGTTGGTACATTTTTCCTTGTTAGCTGACCAAATCCAATTACTCTTACAAACTTTCCCTTACCTACATTGCAACATTTTAGGTTATCAGAAATGACCTGCCTAATTACACCCCAGCCTCTGCCAGAATTCATGTCAGCAGTCCACTTTTTGTGATTATGCTCTCCTTGGGCAAGGAAAATAAACTAATCCAATTCTTCCACCAGTAACTGAATTTTATCGCTTTTCTGCATTGACTCTGCAATACTGGGGAAGCACCGACAAATGCCTAAAACCAAGCAAGAACAGCTTAAATTGGGGAACCTTTCTCCTGTCAACTCAAAACCTTACAAGCAGATCCAAGGCTTAACTCAACAGTTCACCTTTAACTTCTCAATATTAAATTTGTTTTACAATTTAGATCTTCAATTGCATAGCTAATAATGAAGAGTTATTAATATAGGCCTGTGACACCCTTTCTCTGCTCTCCAACAGAGTTTCTTGCACACGGATCAATTGCCATGCCAGGATCTCCTAAGAGTCATTGAAATATCTGCCACTGCACAGATGAGAAGGGGTACAAAGAAACCTGAGGTGCGAGTTGCTCAGGCGTTCTGTACTAGTAGCTTATAGGAAGGAGGAAGACAAAGAAACACTGGATAGCTCAGAAGTGCAACAAATACAGATCTGCATCACATTTTGTTTGATGATCTTCTCCTTTGGAAGCACTAAATTCCTGTGAAAGCCACATTCAACTGCTCAGAGGTCACTTGGGCAACTAGCCATCCTTTTACCTGGGGTCTGGTTAGCCATCTGCCTCCGCAGAGCTGCAGCAGCAGCTGCTTGTGGTGCTGGAACAGTGACAGTGGGAGCAGGGGCCCCATGTTTCACAGTCTTCGTTGCAAGCATTGTACTGTCTGCCCCTTGTGGTATGATTCTGTTCGAAGACGTAGGCACTAAAAAACAAACGAACAAGAATATTACAGTTCATTGTATATCTACAAATCAGGGAGACTTGAAAGCCTTTGCTGAACTACAGTTCCTCTAAGTACACAGCTTCCTTCTGACAAGACTGATGTGCAGGCCTTTTAAGCAATCAACACAGACTGTCCCTGGCAGTTTCTGTATATCGCAATGAATTTAGCAAGTAAGACTCAATAGCTTACATTTCAATGCATTAGGTGACTTTCATTTTGCTGTTACAGACACTTCTGCTGACACATTTTTCTCTCTGGCTACAGAGATAAAAAAACCCTCTCTTGCACAAGGAAAACTGAGTGTATGCAAAGATAGTTCTTACTGTGACTCATTGAGTTCAGTACTCCTAACCTTGTCCACACCAACCAAATGCAGTAGTACTTCAGTTTCCTGGTCTTTGGGCAGTATTTTAATAAATAATAGCATACACTTAAGGCAAATTACTAAAGGAAGACAATGTTACCTATGGTCAGTACTATCTGAAAGAAACAGGCTATCAGAAAAACACAGTCAAGATATTTTAGCACTTTTAGCTCAAGTTCACGAAGTCACAATGCCACTCTGCTAACTGCTTCTGGAAACTCGGCAATGTAAATCTGCATGCTGCAATCTCATTTCTCTAAGACCTGAAGCACTGACAATGGATACAGTGGTTAAAGATACCGAAAGAACGCATGCAGAATAGGAAGACATTGCAAAAAACAACTCACGCAAAGTACCCAGGGAGAGGTGCTGTTTCCCAAAGGATGGAGACTGAGCCATCAAACCAGGCTGAATAGAGGGAGTACGGACCACAGGAGCATGACGAGGGACTTGGACTGGAGCAGCCTCTTCTTCCTGGTCCACTGCCTGTGAATCGTCATTCTCCAGTGACTGGGAAACTGAGGATGTTGAACTGACTTCGTCCAAATCCTCATAATATCTTGTGGACAAGAAGGCAGATCGGGACAAACTTGCTGCAATATCAGAAACAAAATCATGCGTGTCTATTAAGTTGAGGGAACCATCCAGCCTAACAGCCAAGATGGAGACACCCTATTTTAGGATGCTCTTTTACTGGCTTGTTTTAATCCTGCATTGATAGGATTTGACTTCTTAACTGCCAGGAAAGGTAGCCTTCAACAAGATGGTTTCAGTAAGAAATTTCTTACTGAGAGCAGATGGGGGAACAGGAAATGAGAAGTAGGGGTCGAGGAGCGACAAGCCAAAAACTAACTTCAGGACTGATTCCCACAGCAGGTGAGTCACCCTCCTGGAAAGCATTTCAGACTTCTACAATAACTAAAGGTTTACCTGGAGCTGTAGACCTAATTGGTGGAGTTTTCCTCTTGGCTAGGAAATTCCTCAACTGTGCCTGTTTCACAGGGGATAATTTAGCTGGAAAACCGAAGACAGTTATTAGTCTATAATCAAACTGCAAGTCAAGAAAAAGTAATTCACATTTATGTTGTGAATGCCAGGAAAAAAGAATAAATTACCAGGTACTTTAGGCAGAGGTTTGGCATGTGATTCCAAGGTAGTTTTCATCAAGGCATTGCGCAGGCTTTCAAGGTCACTGTCAAAACTGGGACAAGGCAGAGCAGCAAAAAACCACAATCAGCAGAAAGAAACCAACCAAATCAGGAACAAAAGGGGGCCAAAGGAGCCACTAGAACCATTGGCTTATCTGGAAGAACAACTGACTCCTCTAGATAGTGTGCTATTTAAAAATGTGCATCTTTATTTTGGAAACTCTAAGAGCCATTCACTTCTTCCCCTGAATTCAGACAGACAACCAGCAGTACCTCAGTCTGGAGACTGTATTATCCTGTTTACTATAAAAAACCCATAACTTTTAGGGGAAATTTCTGATAAGCATCAAACAGGGTATCACAGAATATAACCAATGAGTTTCTGTATTACCTAGGCATAGTTTAGTATGATTTTTAGGACATCCTGTCCTCCCATACCATGTCCACAAAACATCATTCTTTGGAGGATGCAGCCTTGCACATTGCCGGGGGCAAGACAGAAGGAGTGTCAGCACCACTCAGGAACTCGTGTTTTACATACCTTTGAGCATTGCTAAAAGATGATGTATCGCTGGGAACACTCCATTGAGATGTTTGGTTATACAGTCGGAGCTGCTGCAGGCTGTTCACGAGCTGATTTAGTCTCTTCCTCTGCTGATTGATTATTTCCCGGTTATTAGCCAGGGTGTTAAACAGAGTCTCTCGCTCAGGAACTATCAGACGCCTTAAGACATCAGATCAAGAGACAGGGATAAGGACCACGCTATATACCTGGCCACAAGCAGGCATGCATACATTAAGTAGTTTAGTGGTTCTAGCTACTTAAACTCCATGAGGTCAAACATAGTTTGGTTTGAACACCAAAGCAGTTCAGTTCATCTCAAATGCCTGTTTCTCCTTTAGATATGCTGCAAGTTTATTCATTTAGCTCATTTACTTCAAGATGTTTTATTTATTGGAAAGGTTTCATTACCTACCACCAATAGATGCATTTGGTTTCTACAAAGCTTAGAGTTTTTTCTATAAGCATATTTACACTGCACACAGAGATGCAGCAAGCTTGTAACATGCATGAAGCCAAATAGTCTGAACCCATAGCTCCCATTAGGTGTTTTAGTCAAGCTTTATTCCTAGACCCCCTTGAAAAAAGATCATACTGTTAAACTGAAAAAAGGCTTTTGTCTATTGATTAGAGACTAATGCCCAATTCACTGACACGTTCCTTACAGTTGTTCTGTACTCCAATTTCAATTACTTACTTCTGCTTTCTCTTCTGTTCCAGGTGCCGATCCCACTCCAAATCCAAAACATCATTCACATCCTGAACAGCAAACTTCACGTACTGGTGCAAGCGTCGAATTTCCTACCATGCAAAATAAAGTCAGCTTTTAATTCACTTCAGAAATCTCAGTTTCAGTTGAAGAAGCTGCTGACTCTTTGGGCTCATTCAGTCCAAGCCATGCGGCACTTTCCCCTATTTCTGCCTGGAAGACTGTATCAGCACAACAGAACCCACCACAGTGAAAATCTATCAATCAATGGGGTATCCACAGGGCTTGGCTTGGACATTTCATCCCAGCTCTCAACTAGAAATAATAATTTCCATAATGTTTGCAAAACATTGGCAGGTCTTTACAGAAAGGGTTTTACAAACATCAGGCATTATACATTATACAAAACAAATCTTATTTCAAATCTCATTTCCAGAACGTGAGTCATTTGCTCCCATTTTACAATGTTGAAACTTCTAACAATTATAGGTGATCAAAGCTTTGCAGGCTATTCACATGGCTCTAGGATACCAGCGTTCACAGACTATGATTCATGAAAGCATTCACAAATGCTCACAACTCCCACATTAAGGCAAGGAATTAACTTTATTTTTATAGGTAGGAAAGGGGGGAAAAAAAAAAGGCACAGAGAGCAAAGTGACTTATCCACAACCACGTAAGTTGCACAACTTGACAACTAAGCCAGAAACCTCTGGCTACAAGCCCTGCTCCCTAAACAAAACCAGCCTTCAGTCTCATTATTGTCATCCCTCCAGCCTGTCATGGCATGAACATGCCTTGAGCTCCAATCTCATAAAATGGAAATGGAAACGGCAGTTGGATTCAGCTCATCTCAGCAGAATGCTCACTTAAACACAACGATGAAGCAGGCAAGTAACACAGCTTGGGGAAAATTCCACTACAACTGTTTTCAAGATATAGCATGAAATTCTGATGTGACACACCCAACCTGAAACCAAATCCAGTTCTGCTGTGGGCTTTGTGTTACACACTACCAAGCACAGGTTTCCTCTCTCCAGCAACTATGAGCATTATATAGCAGCAACTCTCTGGACAGCAAATCAATACAGCTGGACATCAGAAAAGCCTCAGGATCTTTAAATCTTCATTGAAAATTAATACACAAAGTTGACTAAGTGAGCTTTTCTCACCCAGGAGAACGGGGATGATGTAGACTGAACAAAATTTAAGACTCAGACTAGAGCTGCCTTTCTCATAAACTTTAAGAAAGTTGATCTGAAAGCTCTCTCCTTCCATTCCAACCCACTTCCACTTCTTTCCCACTCTGTTCTTTCCTCATGATCCCCTCTCTACATCAGCGAAACAAGCATCTCAAGATTATCATCTCTCTGAAGTCACAAGTATAAGCTTGAAACGTCACAGAGGCATAGTGGACATCAAACCAGGCATATGATTAAGACTGTAAATCAGTCTACAGAATCCAGGTGAAGATTAGAGATCAGAACTAAAAGAAATTACTTCATGTCAGCTGATTTCTAGTAGCTATCTGTGTGCGTGCTCTTGATACCTACTGTAACAAAGATGACATTCAATTATGTCTTCAGCCTGCTAGTCAAACTTCTTGAAGGGAACTTAAAAGCATATAAAAGACCAAATATCATTTGTAGGGCACATTCACTCTATTTTGCTTAGGGCTAAATAGCCCTCATCACCAGAACTGTAACAAAAAGAGTGCTTCACCCCTAGTTTCTTTCATGTCTTTGAAAGCCTCTTTATGTACTGCTGGTTATTTTCGTTTGTGCCCCAGCTTTTAGAATATCATTTAGCTTTATGCTCCACCATCCACGAAATTAACCACACAATTCTATAAGTCATAATAAATCATCAAGTTGTTCCATAAGGCACTTGCTGAAGATAAAAATAATTCCAACAACTCTTCTACAAAGTGTTGAAAAAAAGAATATTCTTTTAACTGAAATCCCTGAGCAAACACTACAGGCTGAGAAGGAACAGGATGTCAAGAGTCACATTCTAAGCTTAGAATAGACTTAGATCTCAGGTGAACTACTTCCCTTCAGCAGGAGTTTTGAATCATCACTGCAAATGGCAGCGCCACAGAGGAGCTTTAGGAGAGGATTTTCAGCACGTCTTGCAAACTCATGGAAAACAAAGCTCATCACACTTTTACTAGACTATGCTGAAACAGCAAATACCTAGGGCAGAACAAAACTGCTGGGCACTTGCACATGCAAGCCTCAGTTTTATTTTATTTAAAACTCTAGATTAGAAGTTGGCTGACATGCTTCATACCTGAAGCTGTGCTTCACTCTTGGGATCCAAAGGTTTCTTATAGAGCAAGTGTAAATACCCCGAGCTATGATTCCGTTCATTCTGTTCTCTAGCCTCTTCTACCCCTGCAAACCCCTCCAGCAAGGTTGTCTTCAGAATACTAATATCTCCGTGAAGTGACTGCAAACAGAACAGATGGGACAAGGTTCAAAGTAACATTTTTTCATCACCATCTCTAGCACAGGGGCTTCTACAAGAGTCTGTCTGAAAGCACAAAGGCAAATGTCACCCCCACATTAAAGCAGCATAGTCAGATGTTCCGTCTACATCAGCTCAGCTTTAGCAGGTTAAGTAGGAACATGAGGTGAGAAACAGTCATTGCTGAGGAGCTAAACAATTGGAAGATACTCTGCTCACCTCTGTTGTCTCTTTAATTTCCAAGAGGAAGGTATGAAGGTCATCTGACTCAGTTCGCAACATCTTCATTTCCTCTGGAGTACCAACTTGGAAACAGGCTTTGGAAGTCCGGGCCTTCAGTTCCTCCATCTCCTTTTGAAAATGTGCAATCTATAAAGTCAAGCAGAAGAAAGTGCAGCCACTGAAACATAGCTGGGTCTGGAACAAATGTCGCAGCTCTTGAATGATGTTTCTACTACACCATAAACACCTGTCACTTTGCAGCCAAAGCAGGAAATTCTTCTTGAACATTAACAGGAAAGACTATTAAATTTTTCCAGCACAGTGACTGAAATTAAAGATGACTGAACAGGACTCACAAAAAGCAATAACAAACCAGGCTGATTATCTTGGGAAAAATTTCCATTCTGATTCCCAAACTACTGACAGACACCATCAGAACATAGGTGAACTGAAAATAAGTGTCTGTATACCTATGCAGTGGTCTTACAGCTTCTAAAATGAAGAAAACTGCTTGAAAATCTCACCTCCTCTCTGATTCCTGCTATGACAGGGTCTGAATCCTTCCACTGGTGGGCCTGTTTCTCTAAAGCTGTGCTGGGGAGTGCTGATTTGCCCTGGAGGGAAAAAAAAAAACAAACAACCAACCAAAACCAATATTAGGGGTACATCCTTAGCAACAGGGAGCTCAGGATATCAAAAAAGGCCTGCTGTTAGAAACTCCGTTCAGACACCAGTCACCAGGGAGACAATTGTCATAAGCATTAATACTAGATTCACAGTAAACCAAGACTGGTATGTGCATGTTTGAAGTAGGACTGTGGACTACCTGAAGATATGTGGCTAAAGCTTTATGAAAGCAAAGGAAATCTTTGTGTGCTGCTCTGTATTACTGCTTTGATTTTAATATCAAACAAACTTGGTGTCTCTCTTAATACACAGTCAAGGCATCTCTTGACTGCTTATTAGCTAGGAAGGTTGTGAAACCTCATTCCCATAACAACAGGAAGAATTAGTTTCTACAACTCTGATTAAGACAACATACATCAAAACACAGCTCTCTGAAGACATGCATAGAACATAGTTTTAGTCCCCAGATTTGTTACTATTTTAATGTCAAAAGCTGGCTAGTTCTTTGATCTAAGAATAGCCATTCAGTCTAATGAATTCTAAACAATCCATGGGCCATGTAAAACATTCATTCTAAAGAATCCGCTCAAGTTCCCATTACCTGAGTAGAGCTTGGCTTTGCTGCAGACGGGGTGATTTTGGCTGTCTTCTGTAGTAAAGAAGCTGAAGGCGTATTTTGAGCAGGACGTGCCACTGGGATTTAAAGAGAGCAACAGTAATTTAAGAACTTATACAAAGCTTGAGAAAACAGGTTGTGATCAGACACAACCATAATCACCCCTGTCAAATCCAATAGCAATAGCGGTATGGGCCTGTCATGGTTTTAGCTGGGATAGTTAATTTTCTTCACTGTAGCTGGTATAGTGCTGTGTTTTAGACTTAGTATGAAAATAGTGTTGATAACACACTAATGTTTTAGTTGTTGCTGGGTAGTGCTTACACTAGTCAAGGACTTTCCAGCTTCCCATGCTCTGCCAGGTGCACAAGAAGCCGGGAGGGGAGGGGATACAACCAGGAGAGCTGATTAGAATTGGCCAAAGGGTATTCCATATCATGTGACGTCATGCCCAGTATATTAACTGGGGGGAGTTGGCCAGGGGAAGCAGCGATCGCGGCTCGGGGACCGGCAGCGTCGGTCGGCGGGTGGTGAGCGGTTGCAGCACTTGTTGTTTAGTTTTGTTTGGTTTTTTTTTTTTTTCCCCTTCTTCCTAGGTTTCATCTCTCTCTCGCTCATTATTTTCCCTTTCATTTTATTATTATTATTATTGCTGTTTTATTTTAATTATTAAACTGTTCTTATCTCAACCCATGAGTTTTCTTACTTTGGCCCTTCTGATTCTCTTCCCCATCCCACAGGGGTGGGGGGAGTGAGCGAGCGGCTGTGTGGTGCTTAGTTGCTGACCGGGGTTAAACCACAACAGGGCCCCAGTGCAAGAACACACCTTCCTTAGGTGCTGTTTTACTCCCATCCAACTTCTCTGCTAACGGTAACAACTGTCACTCTCCCATATGTGGCTGAACCACTCCTGAAGGACCTTAAAACCCCCAGTCACACAATCATTTGAGAGATGGAATATTAGCACTTATTTATTAGTAGAATATCTAATTTAAACTCATTTGTGACCCTTTTGAACTCCAGTCACCCCAGATGCAAGATAAGGCACTGATTTGTGTGACTGCCCAGAAGTATTCATAATCAGAGCTGTATTACAGAGCACTGAAAATGCCAGAATTTCTGAATGAACTTAAGAAGCTGAGTATGTTCATTTCACATATGGCTGTCTGGGGAACAAAGTACATAAATGGAAAAACTTCTCAGTTTCAGTACTAAGTCCATCACATCATTATGGTGTGCAGATCAGGAGGTCCACCACATCAGGAAAAGCAGCAGGAAAAACAAGAAAGAAAGAAGCCAAATGGAGCTCACTATGTCCTAAAACTTTTAGAACATTGATTACAACGCATTATTCCCAACAATATGCATCAGACTCCTACCTGCAGCAGGCACAGGGGTCGAAGCCTTCAGTGGTGTGGTAGGAGAGGCTGCGAGGGGCGTGGACTGGCTCAGAGGACCTCCAGAAGCAGTTTTTGAAGTGGTTGAGAATGAAAACATTGTGGAAGCGCATTGACCACTGCTGCTAGTGGGAGAAGAGGTGTCTACAGCAGTGAACCTGCAACAGAAAGCAGAACATCCTTCAGCTCTGAATGGGTCCTGGCTGTTTCCCTCCACCCAAAATGAAGGACTAAGTTCTAAAGAATTAGCATCCTCTGGGATCAGCAACAACTCAAGCTCCAGATACAAAATAACAAGTGTAGCTTCTGGAGATAGTGGGAAGGAGCCATTCAGGATAATTGCTGAATATGTGGAACCACAAAGACTGCTACCATAGACTCACCCAGTGAGCAAAAGCCAAATGCCAGCAAAAAAGTACTACACTGCTTCAAAATGCAGCTCATCATTTTGCACCAAAGCCCTAACTATATCAAGTCTGAGCTGCCCTTCAGTGTCATCTTGCAGCAAGGCTAAAACCAGAAATTCTGCAAGAAAATCTGAATTTCCATTCATCTGCAAACTCAGCTCCTCAAGGCAGCCAATTTAAATATTCAGCCAATTCACAAGCGTATCATTTGCTTTATACACAAAATATAAAATTTAAAAAGCCATAAGAGCTACCATCAGATCCTGGTGTACTAAAGATTTTTCTAATTAAAAAATAATCATTTGAACCATCAGAAATTTCTTATGATGCATTTACATGAAAATTGGTCTCCATAGAAAGCAGCTCCAATTAACAGAGCTCTGTGTTTTAATCCATTCTTTCTAAAAAAAGAGAGCAAGTCTCAGGAGCTGGAGAGAAGAGTGGGTATATGAAATTTGAGAACATTCATCACTCAAATCCATTTTGCATAGTTTCTAATCAATTTTAGTTTTCTTTCAGTTGGCATGAACAAGCTTTGAAGATTTCAGATCCTGTGTTCAGTGACTGAGCATCCATTTAAGAACAAAACCAAAAGGTGTGGCACCTTCTCTACTGAACATGGGAGTGGAAAAGAAATCCATCAGCTATGGGTACAGCTTCCTCTCAGCTCTGCGAGTTCCTCTTTAGGTTGGGGGTAAGGAACCTTCAAACAGTCAAAGAAACTATCAGCACCACACTAAACCAGTCCCAGACATAAAGGATTTCAAATCCCAGTGCTTCCCAAGAGTCTTTAACCATGATTTGCCTCAAACCAAGGCACGGAATTACCATTTGATGCCTATGGAGCAAAGACATGAAAAAACTAGGTCTCTGGCAATTTGGCAAATTATCAGTCTAATTTTTGGCATCGTCCCTTGATTAATATCTTGCCCACGAACATAACCTCTAGCATGGGAAGGTTTTTCACTGAGGGTTTTCACAGCCAAGATGGCTATGTCTTAGATAAAGAGAGGCTTCCTCGGTGCTTTCTTGGGAGCATGGGGAACAGCTGTTAGGGTAAAAAGCCAGAAAGTATCTGCAGAACCACCATACATTGTCCATGCCTGAACCAATTTAACAAGTATCCAGCCACTGCATTAACTACTGTATTGATTTACTTCTCATTGAGGTTCACTTTGACTGAAGAAGCTGAAGGGGCAAAAGACGACTTCTGTGCAACAGGTGTAGACGACAGTGATGGCCCAGGTGAGCTGTCTGCAGCTGGTTTAAAGTTCACGGATCCAAACGAAAAGGAGGTGGCAGTAGCTGTAGTGCTGCCTACAGAAGGAGCAGGAGTCATGGATGCCTTAGGAGAAGCAGAGGAGAAAGAGAACGTTGCTGCTCCAGTCAGACTGGGAGCTGGGGCTTGCCTGGAGGCATCAGCGGCAAAGGGGTAAGGTGGAGGATCACTGCCGGTAGCGCCAGGCATCTTCACAGTTGAAGGCATAAAGGAAAAAGCAGCTGCTCCACCCCCTGCAGGAGGCTGACTTGAGGCAGGCGCAGTAGGAGCAACACCTGGTACTGCGTCAGGCTTTAAAGAAGTTGGAGGAGTGGTTGGAGTTGTGGCAGTACTTCCTGGAGAAAGACAAATGGAGAAGTAAGGAGCTCGTTTGGCTGCACTGACTAATGGCAGAAGGTATTGCAAGGCCAAATGCTATTTGATGGAGACAGTTCAGCACTATCTCACTCACTGGACAGACGGCACAGTGAGGAAGAGAGATGACAGAGCCGAGCTTCCAGTCCCCCAACCCAGTAAGCAGTACAGAAATTGCACAAAGTCCAAGCCACGATCAATACTACAGTCTGTCTAGATTAATGTTGTCTGGAATTTCCTGTGAAAAGGCTTCACCTTTCTCCATTGATTTTGATGAGGTTCCTGCCATCTCAAATAAAACAGGCTGTCAGCACACAAGTCAGCCAGTGCTGCAGAGAGGCAGGCTGCCAAACGAAAGCATTCAGTTGGGGGAAGGAGGAGCAAATTTGGACTTAGGGAAGAAACTGGTGGGTTTGCAATTATTACTGCATGCATGCAGACAAGCAAAACAATCAGCTTACCTGACTACCCCAGCATAGGAAACTGCCTATTTCACACTGCATATGGTAACACATATATAACTCAGGTAAAACTACTACTCTTCACCTGCTAACACAATTTTCACAGTGCTGCTAAAAGCTATTGTTTAAATAAGCTTTTGCTGCAGCCAAACACCTTAGTTCATATCATGGCAACCTGTGGCAGGACATATGGAGGAAAACCATCACCTCTCTGCAGCATGCAGACTGTGCTCTGGGTCTGCACAGTGCTTCATCATTGTCCCCAAGCAGAGCCTGCAGTCACTGCCGCAGTTCCAGTCGTACACTCCAAAGCTAGGCAAAGGGCATCCTAGAATTTCTTTGGCCCTGTTCCCCAAAGGCGGACTGCACAGCAGAGTCTAAGTGCACAGTCTGCAAAGTGCTTGAGATCCCCTATAACGAACAGGACTAGATAATTTCATACTGATGCACAAAAGACAGAGAACAGTCCTGGGAACACAAAACACTCAAAAACTGCTCCCCATTATCATTATAAAGAAAAATTTTTTTCTGTGACCGCATACATGTCTGAATACCAAACTTACAGATGAAGATGACAAAGATCCACAAATGCAAGTGTTTCCCTAACCCACTGGAGCACTTACCTGCTGATTTTGGAACTCTCTCCCCTACTAACAGCAACGGCTCTGGGGTCACAATAAGTGATCTGACGCCTGGGTTTTGATTGATCATGTAAAATGGGCAGAGCACACCATCCGTAGAGAGCAGGATCAGAACTGGAGCTGGAGCAAGGGTCTTCTCATCACCTGCCAGAGACCAGATATGTAAGTCCTGCAGCCAAAATTTCCCATTCTGTTCCTACTGGCCTTGGCACCTTCACGCGACTTGCTTAGAACAATATTTCTTATGTTTCTCCCTTCTTGCTTTCACTTGCATCTTTGTTCCTTTGCTTCTCCATGAATGCCCAACTTTCTTTTTTTCCTTCTTTATTCCTTCCTATTCCTTCATGTTTCATAAATTCATAGATGAAGCGTTATTTTGACAATCAGATGTCATCTCCTCAATCACAAAGCCCAACTTTCAAACATAAATTCCTGTGCCACGCTTTTTCATATTTTGAAGTAGTCCTTTTTTTCCACCTATACACTGCTCCCTCCTTCAGTCCTCTATGCCTCTATCCCCACATTCCAATGGGTCTTGTCACATCATTAACATTCATATACATAAAGTACAAAAGAGAATTGCTAGACAGGAAGCTTTTTCACTTCACAGAAAGCCAACATCCAACAACCTGATGATCTGGACCTCCAATACAAAATACTTGCATTTTGCGCAGCTGCAGCTTTGACCCTAGAGTCTGCTTTAGTTCAAATATTCTCAGCACAGTTAAAGGCCCCAAACCACTTCCTATATCTCTAAAAAATTTTCCATAATGGTTTAACTGTGCTTAAACAAACAAAAAACCCTAACAAATCCAGGATGCAGGAAAAATCTGCTATAATCACAGTGCTTTGTTTGTCAGGCAGTGCAGTGGATGGCCATGTTTCTCTACTTATTGGTTCTTCAGGAAAAGAGTGCTAAGGAAGGGCAGTTTCCACATCAGAACAAGCTCCAGGACAAATGAGGTTTCTTTGCAATACAAACTTGCTGTGAACTGCAAAGCCAATTAACATGCAGCCAAAAGCAAGCTGATTGCACTCTGTGAGAATGCAGAGAATGTCTTAGCAAAAAGCTTCTCCAAAAATCTTTCTAAAAACTCTAAGGCAGCAAAACCTAGGCTTAAAAAAAGCTGTCCTGACAGATTCCTTAATCCAATAACTGTATAGATTAACAGAGAACATGCTTCAAATTCAATTTTGCATTCAAGTACAAAGTTTGACCTCAATTCCTTTCTGTAGGTTTTCATTCAGGTAAAGTTCTCAGTTAATCGGCACCCTCCTGTGCTCTTCAGGAACTCTCGACTGCAGTACCTTCCACTCTGCCTGAAGGCATCTCTCTTTCAAGCTGTTTATGGGTTTCAAGGGAGAGTTTTCAGAATTCACTAAGGTACAACACAATAGCTCAGATGTATCTTCAGTTTCAGCCTCTGACAAGGAGCTTTGAAGAGCCTTCAGGCAGCACAGAAGGTACAGCAATAATGCAACCGGCTAGATGTAAAGCACAGAAGGGTTCAGTCAGCACAGGCCCTGTGCTTTAATGTGGAATTAAAACCTATGCATTCACCTCACTGATCTTTGCTTTTTCTGGCTTTGAAACTAACCCACTTTTCTTTTTGATCGGTGCAAATGTACTTCATACAAAACAGTTCTGCAAAACGACATAAGCTACAAAAATAAAGAAAACGTCACAGGCAGTCTGAAATCCCCAGTGTTAGAATATGACTCCTTTAAACTCACTATTATTCCGGCTCTGTGAAACACAGACATAACTCAGGTGCTTTGTTTGCCATGTCTGTTAGTGTAGCATCCCAGCCTGCTGAAAGCTTTGAGGAAGAACTGTATTTAACACTTAGCCATTTTAATCCTCACACAGAAGTAAACCCACATGTGCTGTGGGCTTCATATAAAAAGGCAGGATGTATCCTCTGTGTTGGTCTCCCTTTCAGAACTATCTCCCTGAGAACCAGGCTGCCCATCAAAAATCTCTCATATCTTGCTATTATCGGACTATTCCACAAGAAAGACTAACAAGACTTACTGATCGGGATAGGCATGTTACTGGTGTAGTCTACAGCAACGCCAACAGGCAGAGTATCATCGCTTTTATCTGTCACGGGAAGTTCTGCTCTGCTGGAGTCCTCCAAAACCCACGATTCCCAGTTCTGCAAAAAGTAAGATTATTGACTACTGCTTTCCTGTGATCAGCCTTCTTCAGAACTCTAGCCTACTAGGGTTGAAAGATAAGACTACAAAAAAGCTAGAGAACATCTACTCAAATTTGTCAGATTAATAAATGCCAGAAGCATCAGGGCCTTTAAAAGACTTGTGTGTGACTTCTCACACACCATTGCATGTCAGAGTTATGGTCAGACAGTTTTACTGTTTAACTTCAACTGATGGCCTCACACAAATCACTTCATTATACCGAGCTTCACCAAATTTTGAGACTGCCAAGTGAATCATGGAAAACAGACTCCTGGTACTTGGTTCACAACATACTGTGTTTCTGTTTATCCTTTCTCTTTTAAGTCACTTGGATCTCTTGTTCCTCTAAGAATTACGTTTATCTTAACATTCTGTACAACTCCGATGTAAAAAGAAAGGGGTTTTGTTTGCTTTTGGGGTGTTTTTTAAAACTATGCCATCTCATTGTACTCCAGGTCTTACATAGGTTATACTTGCTTAGATTTTTGAGAAAGAGGAGGTACATATGCACAAATGCGAAAGGAACAAAAATATTACCTGATCCCCTTGCCTGGCAAGAATGCTGACTTCTGTGGAAGCTGCTGAAGCTGCCAGAACTAGATCCCTGGAAGCATGGAAACAAATAGGTTAAAACCAACATGACGTTCCACAGCAAGGTCCCCAGCTCCACAATTCATTATCATCTATACAAATTCGTAACCAGGAATACAGTTATAACAATATGAAACTGACTTTTCCTCCCAAGATGAGGGAAACGTGATTTGCTACATCACTGTAGAACACTTTTTCCTTTAACACTAGTCACCAGGAGCTGAAACCCTCTGCCAACCAATGATTTGACAGCCAGTCTACCATCATAAATAATGACGGTCCAAGTCAGGTAGTTGAAAAGTTAGAAGCAGCTTCTTCACACAGATACACAATTAAGCGAGACAAAAGGTCATGCTTTACCCAATCCACGACTTACAATCTCAAGGGAAATTGTTATGACAGATTTTAAACAATAATATCTCTTTTCACCAGACAAATGAGGATGTTGGCATGGAGACAAAGCATGCAGGAGTAATTAGCTGTACTTACACAAAGCATTTTCAAAAGAACAATTTCATTTGTCTCATATTCAGGACTATATAGTTTACAAAAGGGAGGAACACAATACACTGAGCAGCACTGACCACTCAGACATGCATAACAAGGGAAAGACTTTGCCACAATTCCTGCCACTCACCATTCCTCAACATAGTTGAGAAAGTAATGATGCTGTCTCTCTGAGCAGCTCCCATAGCAAGGCTCCATGAAATTCACAAACTTCTCTGGTCGCTTCTCTTCCTTTTTCTGTAAGACCAACATTGATAATTTACCTTCCAATGCAGAAATCAAATAATCTCTCATAAATACGACTGCATCCAGGTACAGCAATAATTGCCACATACCTCAAGAGAGAACAGGTATCATAAGACCACTTGAAAAACAAAGAACAAAGCAAACAAAACAAAACCCTCCTCCAAAAGGTAAAGGGAAAAGAAAGAGGTTACCAGGGAGTTTAGATCTCACAACCCCCCAGCAATAAATAACCTGATACTAAATAAGAGCATATCATCAGGCCTAAAAATCTCCCTAACCTAAACAAAAATAAAATATATCAGGACTCTGCATCAGGTAAGGTTTTCTTCCAAGTGTTTAGTTCAGAGTCTAAAAGTCTTCACGTCATGATTTGATCTCGGCAGAGAACAGGTTACTGATCGGTTTTCAAGTGGATGCTACTTCCTCCACTCAATCCCCCCAACTCCAAAACCATGATTTGCAGTAGTACCAAACTCAAATTCTACATGATGCCAATGGGAATAAAAAAGCAACTTGCCATTGTAATAAGTCAAAACCAAACAACAAACATTTCTGTCACTGTGACTTGCTGGCACTTACAGGCAATATGGCTATAACCACCTCCGGAGGTGTCTCCAGTGTCCCATCAGCTGCTGCATATACAATAGTGAAGACGTATGTGCCAATCCACAGTACATCCAAAACTGAAAGAGAAGGAAACAAATACCTCAGCCAGAAACACGTCAGAATGAGACTCCCTTGTATCTTAACTGTGCACAGCACACACAGTAAATGATAAAGAAGCAAATAAGGAATCACTAACTTCTAAACTACCCAGATAAAGAATTTCAATGATCTGTCTCCAGAGCATCAATCTTATTAGGGGGAAAAACTATTTGATCCCAGAAATTTCAAATACAAACCAAAAGAATGTATTTGATTTGCTTGACAATATCACAGGCAAGACAACATCAGTGTTTCCAAACATGGATGATGTTTTGGCATATCCAAATGAAGTGTTTCTGCTTTTCTAAACTTGCTGCTTTGACATTTTATTTAAGAGTCAAAGTGATGAGATGAAAGTCACGCAACATATGAGAATGGGATTTATATCCAGTTATATCTTCATGCTAAAGGGAGATTACTTGTGACAGTACTGCCTATCACATCGATGAGCAAAAAATAGCTTTTAAAATGCATATTTAAAACATTCTAGAAATAGACAAGGACTCTGTCCGACTGGTAATTTTCTACACAACCCAGAGATAAAGCATATTTTTTTTTTTCCAAACATTTAAAAATCACATTGTAATTACATAACCAGTGCAGTACACACTATAACTAAACTATACTGCTATAACTAAAAACAACATAAGGAGGAATGAGTAAAAATATTTTAAAAGAGAAAACAAGTTAAAAAGAAATAAAAAGAGGTACCTTTAACAGGATTGTCTGAGTCATAAAAGGGAGGACAAGGGATTACTTTCTTCTCCTGCAGATTCTGCAAACAAAAGTACTCTTAAATACAAAGGAAAAACCACCAAACAAAGCCAGCTGCAAGTTTTGCAGAAAGCCCGGAGACCTGCTTTAGAGCAACTCACTCACTCTTTAACACTCACCATGTGCCACTCTGAAATCATGACTTTTCAGTGGCAAGTGCAAACCTTAAACTAAACCCCGCACTGGTCTAAAACACTTTAATATTACTGAAGTGCTTGGGCAGCTTCACAGAGCTCATACCATGTGCCACTCGACCAAATTCTGTAGCTTGCGATGCAACGAAAATAAAGCATATTGCAAACTAGCGATCAGACATAAGGCCTTACTAGCAACAATACTTACAGGCAGATATTGCACCACGGTGCCATTTTGCCTCCCTACAGCCAGTTGTTTTCCCTTCGGGCTCCAACACACTAAGCAAAAAAGAGAATTTCATTAGCACTAAGGAAGTGGAGAGTTACAAGACCCCACAAAAGGAGGACCAATAAATTAATACCGCAATTGTTTTTCCCCTCCAAAAAACATGAATCTGAATTAAACAAACAGGGAGTCATTCAGTCGCGGAGAAAGCAAGGCTGCACAGATCAAAAACCAACAGATGATGACTTTTATTTGCATGCTTCCTTGGAAATGACAGTCAAGCCTGAGACAGCACAAACCACAGGTGGGCACATTTGACTCTAATTCACAAGATGCAGCTCCTCCAATCGACCAGGAAAGAGCAGTTACATTGCAACACATTTTCCGAGTCTTAGGGAGTTTAAATTCTTCCTTTTTGTGAAGAATTTTTTTTAAAGAAACCTCCTCCCCAGACAAATAGCCTGTCTTTTTACACCTATCAATCCGCTTCTGTTCTTCAGACATTCTGTCTGCTATCCAAGGCTGCCACTCACCAGACGTAACAGCGACAGAGGAAGGCAGCGTGGCGTACACTTTCACAGAGTCCGTGACCTGGAGGACAGAGATGCTGCCATCGGACAGGCAGATGGCCACCATGGCAGGACTAGAGGGGTTCCACTTCAGGTCATTGACCATTGCTGTGCTTCCCGAGTCCTTGGTCAGTTTGTGATAAGCAAACGCACGTTTCTGCTGTTTTGCCTTTTAGGAAAGACAAATACATGAGACAGTTGAAGCTGAGTGCAAAACCAAGTTCTCCCAAAGTCATAATGCAAAGCGGTTTTGACCTGCCTATAAATTAACGACTGATAAAAATAAGAAGCAGATTGAGTTTACTGAACAAATCCTTTACAAGACACCTCCCACAGAGAGGCACAAAATCCCACCCAAGGTATGCCTCTCCTCCTGCTGTAACTTGAGAAAAAAAAATAGAAAAACCCCACTTTGCGTACGCTTTACCTGATTTAAGAACGTGCGGACATCAAAAAAGCCAATGAAGGAACCAATCTCACTGGACATCATACAGACAGACAGCGTGAGATTATCACAGCTCAGAGCCAGGTGCTGCACAGGAAACTTGAGGGGAACTAAGGTACTCTGAACATTCTCCACTTAAAACACAAAAGGAAAGGAAGACAGAATGAAGGGGACAAATTTACATAGCAAGAACT
Organism: Morus bassanus; assembly: GCA_031468815.1. Taxonomy (NCBI): domain Eukaryota; kingdom Metazoa; phylum Chordata; class Aves; order Suliformes; family Sulidae; genus Morus; species Morus bassanus. The sequence goes on from CM062586.1 coordinate 6,051,809, forward strand.
GTTCTTGTAAAACAATACCATTAGAAGGGGTTTATGCAAAAATCACCAGTCCTATTAACAGCCGCTGTCAAACCTAACGTAGAAAACCTGAGTGGCAGCAAACCCCTTCATCTCTATCAGTACAGTCTCAAGAGTTGCCAAATTCCTTAAAAAAGAAAATTCCACTTTCCTTCCTCAGTAACCTCAAGGAAAAATAAGTGGACAGATTTTTGGTTTTACTTATGTATGCACATGAATACCTCGGGTGCTACAGTTACTAAGGACAACGGGAGGATGAAAACCATTTTGTAATTAGGTGTATTTTGCACTTGGGTGGTGGAACAGTGACTGACTGAACAACTGTCCTGCAAGGGAGAAAGCAGAGTGGATAACTCAGTGCAAGAACTCTGTCCCTCCACTCACACATATCCCTGATGCATGCGCAGGTTCACAGCTCAAAGACTGGCTACCAAGAGAGTATGCAGCTGCAGGGAAAGGGGTACATTCTAAGTTAGGAGAAGTCAACCTCACTGTATGGCACTGAACACAGGTGACCAAACCTGAGTGACACTTGAACAGGAGCTAGCCCAGAGCATCCTGGTGACATGTTCCCAACAACTGTGCTTCATTTCAGCTGGAGGTACAGCAAATATTGTTCCTGCTTTCTCACACGAGAAAACGTGGTAATTTCAAATGAACAAAAGAGCATGCCAAGGATTGTATCAGAAGCCAAGAGCTCCATATCATAAGAACCCATATAAAGCTGCCTCTGCAAAGACTATGAGACGTAAGCGTGCCTTACCAATTTTATTGGGATCTTCTCCCATCTGGTTTTGCATGAGAAGGTTTCTAGTGTGAAAGATCTGCAGGCTGGTTCCTCCACCAGCAAAGACCAGCCCATATTTGTTAGACACTGCGAGGAGACTGGAGCGCTCTTTAGGAAGATCATCTGGAGCATCAAAGATGCGGACCTTCTTCAGTGCTCTGAACTGAAAATCCTGTTGTAAGAGAGTTGGGAAGTAGCTGTACATATGCTGGCGAAGAGCAATGGTTTACTTCAGTTTCTCTAAGACAGTAAGTTGAAAAGCCTCTCCACAAGAGCTGCAAAACACCTGCCAAGGCAGAGTCCACACCCACACTGTCACTGGCCTCCCATCATATTTTCTGTCTCATCTAGGAAAGACTGACATCACACCACATTTTTTCCATTGCTTGAATCTCTTTTCTCCCCAGCGCCTATGTTCATAAAACCTGTAGGAGTTGAATCTGTCTGGGACATCTAACCTTCTCAGAAACTTACCAGAACCAGCCAACAGATACAGAAGAAAAAAGAAACAGAAGGGAACAAAGCAGACATCCAACACGATTAAGCAAAACTTGTTGCTGCAAAGGTACAAAGCACACATCTCCTTAGATGCATCTTTGTTTGCTACTGTAATTTATGACACACAGAACAAATACAGTTATTCCTTCCATCAACCCCCAGCAATTACTTTGTATAATCAGACTTGTTTTTTGCATTTGTTTCTCTCATAATTTACATTGCTCTTTTATAAAAGCAGGAAGAGGAAAGCAGAGTGAGAGATAAAAACTCCAAAAATGCAAACTGAATTAACAGCAGTTGCACTATTACCATGCAAAACCTGAGGTTCCCCTCAGGAATGAGTCTCTCTTCCCAAGGTGCCAATTGTTGAACAGAGCACTGGATCCAACGCCAGTAACTCAAATCAAGCACCTGAGTTTTATTTTCAAATTATTGCCAAAGCACTGGGTAAGTGCATTCCTGCATCCTGAGGAGGCTGCAGGAACTCGGAAACTTTTGCAAAACAAACAGCTCCACTCCGTTGTTTTTGAAGGTGCCTGAGCAGAAAGCAGCTGCACAAAGATCCACATGGGCTTCAGAAATCCGTCCCGCCATGTCCCTGCTTACAGAGCCTCACAGTAACGCTCTGGGAGACGCAGCAACGGGCTAGGCTGACACCACACAGCGAGACTCCAGTTTGCGCTGTCCCACAGCAAACAACCACACATGCTGTTCCCAAAAGTGAGAGGCTCCCAGCACAAGGCATGCTGACAGGAGTTAGAAACACACCGCTCCTCTCCCAAAATAAGGTTCCTCCAACTCTGACATCCTGCCTCTCCTCTCCCAGGCGTTACCAAGACCCCCCTCCACCACAGGCCATGCCAGCCCCTCTTCCACTCCACAGGCTTGTACCAGACTCTGCCGAAAACTCCCCAAGTGCTTCATAACCCCGCAAGGGTGCCTCAGGAGGCCCCCGCCACAGCCCGGCCGCAGCCCCCACCGGCCTGCCGGCCCCACGGCCCAAACCAGTCCCTCCCAGGGCCTGTCACCCCTCACAGCCCCAGCCGAGCGCTCCCCGAGCCCCGCTCCCCTCACGGCCCGAGTCGCCCGTGTCCCCCCCGCGCCCCGGGCCCAAGCCAAGCCCCCAGCCCGAGCCAAACGGCCTGTCAGCTCCCCCACCGCCCGAGGCGCCCCCCCACCGTCGCCCGCCGCCCCCTCACCGCCCGCCCGCTCCTCCCCCGCCCCTCACCTTCATCTCCCGCTCGGGGATCACGTCCATATCGTCCCCCATGGCGGCACCGGCAGCCCCACCGTCCCTGCCACCCTGCGCACAGCCGGGAAACCCCCACGCGCCCGCCACTGACCTCACTTCCGCTTCCGGCGGGGCCGCTCTAGGCACAGCTTTCGGTGCTCCGCGGCTGCCTGAGGTGGCCGGAGTCCTCCAGCGGGCCCCGCCTTGCCGCAGCTGCTGGGGGGTAAAGGGTGGGAGGGTAAACCCTGCCCGCAGGGCGAGGCTTAGCAACCGGCTTGTTTAATAAACCCTTTTTTCCTCATGTTTTGAGGTGGGGCCTGACCCGGTCGCGGTGGGTGCTGCAGGCCGTGCTTGCCGGCCCTTGGCTGCCCTGAGGAGATCCTGGGCTGCATCACAAGCAGCGCGGGCAGCAGGGTGAGGGAGGGGGTTCTGCCCCTCTGCTCCGCTCTGGTGAGACCCCACCTGCGGTGCTGCGTCCAGCTCTGGGGTCCTCAGCACAGGAAGGACATGGACCTGTTGGAGCGGGGCCAGAGGAGGCCACAAAAATGATCCGAGGGCTGGAGCACCTCTGCTACGAGGCCAGGCTGAGAGAGCTGGGGTTGTTCAGCCTGGAGAAGGGAAGGCTGCGGGGAGACCTTATTGCCGCCTTTCAGTTCTTAAAGGGGGACTATAGGAAGGATCATGGAATCATAGAATGCTTTGGGTTGGAAGGGACCTTTAGAGGCCATCTAGTCCAACCCCCCTGCAGTGAGCAGGGACATCTTCAACTAGACCAAGTTGCTCAGAGCCCGGTCCAACCTGACCTTGAATGTCTCTAGGGATGGGGCCTCCACTACCTCTCTGGGTAACCTCTTCCAGCACTTCACCACCCTCATTGTAAACAATTTCTTCCTTGTATCCAGTCTAAATCTACCCTCCTTTAGTTTAAAACCATTACCCCTTGTCCTGTCACAACAGGCCTTGCTAAAGAGATCGACCCCATCCTTCCTATAGTCCCCCTTTAAGAACTGAAAGGCGGCAATAAGGTCTCCCCGCAGCCTTCCCTTCTCCAGGCTGAACAACCCCAGCTCTCTCAGCCTGGCCTCGTAGCAGAGGTGCTCCAGCCCTCGGATCATTTTTGTGGCCTCCTCTGGACCCGCTCCAACAGGTCCATGTCCTTCCTGTGCTGAGGGCTCCTGAGCTGGACGCAGTGCTCCAGGTGGGGTCTCACCAGAGCGGAGCCGAGGGGCAGAACCCCCTCCCTCGACCTGCTGGCCATGCTGCTTTGGATGCAGCCCAGGAGACGGTTGGCTTTCTGGGCTGCAAGGGCATGTTGTCGGCTCATGTCTAGCTTTTCATCCATCAGTACCCCCAAGTCCTTCTCCACAGGGCTGCTCTCAATCCCTTCATCCCCCAGTCTGTACTGATATCGGGGGTTGCCCTGGGCCAGGTGCAGGACCTTGCACTTGGCCTTGTTGAACCTCGTGAGGTTGTCACAAGCCCACCTCTCCAGCTTGTCCAGGTCTCTTCAGATGACATCCCATCATGGGATGGGGACAATCTTTTTAGTAAGGCCTGTGTGACAGGACAAGGGGTAATGGTTTTAAACTAAAGGAGGGTAGATTTAGACTGGATATAAGGAAGAAACTTTTTACAGTGAGGGTGGTGAAGTGCTGGAACGGGTTGCCCAGAGAGGCTGTGGATGCCCCATCCCTGGAAACATTCAAGGTCAGGTTGGACGGGGCTCTGAGCAACCTGACCTAGTTGAAGATGTCCCTGCTTACTGCAGGGGGGATGGACTAGATGGCCTCTAAAGGTTCCTTCCAACCCAAACCATTCTATGATTCTATTATCCACCCTGATGGGGCTGCCCCCAGAGACCGCAAGGGGACAGACCCCACTGGGGATGGGGCTGGCTGCCAGCAAGCCGGCTCTCCTAGCTGCGCAGTTCTGGAGGCTGGCAGGCTGCTGCTGCTCCACCCTGTCCATCAACGCTTGGTGAGGAGCTTCAATGCTGTTTTCCACAGCAGGGGCCCAGTGTTGCCATGGCTCTAAGCAAATCCCACTCCCTTAGCATGGGCTGCAGTGGGAGCACACAGTCCAATGCTCAGGGTTGGTCCCTGTACACCTCCAGTTACGTGCAGTTGGGCTGGAAAGATGGAAGCTTTGTGAGCAGGGACAGCCTGATTGTGCTCCAGCGCCCCGCAAAAGTAGAATGTGTTTTTTTGGTCACAGCAGGACCCAGGTTTCTTTCCTTGCTCCCTCCTACCTCATTTGGTGTGTTCAGCCCCAACTCAGAGTGCCAGCACAGGAGGTGCACGACCTTAGCACTTAGTCCTGTGTGGACAAGGACATGTTGAGAAGGGCTGTTTCCAGCTCTAGCAGGTTGTGCTTCTCTTTTCCAGGACCAGAAGGACAAGGATTTCCACAGAAACAAAAGCAGTGATGGCCTCAGGCAGTGACGTGAAATGTGGCAAATCACATCCAAATTTCCCTCATGTAATATGCTCCCTTTATTTTCTAACTGAACAACAGCTTTAACACACATAGCCCAGAAAAGCAGGTGCATTCCCAGAGACTCACAGGCAGCAGAAAGCAGACGCAGGGCTCTGATCTAAGAGCAATTCTGTCCTTTTGAGGAATACATGGAAAAAAATGTACCCAGTCATTCCCCCAGGAAGCCTGGTCTCCATTTTGATAGTTCGCATCAGACAAGAACCTCAGGCAATTGCTTCAAGAGCAGAGAGGATGAAAAAAAAATAGTCTTTCAAGAGAAGCATTACAAGTGTATGCTCTTGATAAACAAGTTATTTCTTAAAACAGGCACTGCCACCTGTTTTCTTTCAGTAAGTCAAAAAAAAAAAAAGCTTTCAGGAGGTGGCCTCTGCATTTTGTAACACAAACTCCATGGCATTCGGTCAGTTGTTACAGATAAAGATCAGATCAAGAGAGTACAAACCTATCTCTAAGATCTATTTAAGGGTTTATATTAACAGACTTGGAAACCAGCTCCCTTAATCTGCAACCAGTCATATGAACCAAGCTTCAGAGGAGCTAAACTAAATAAACTGACACACAGTGTAGCTTCAGAAGATTTATTTTCAGTCCTTAAAGTAGACTGGTGCTGCTTTTGCTCATAATTTTTTCTCTCCATTACAGTTTTGGTTTTCATGCAAACAGTAGTGACAATGTTTTGTTTTTTTATTTGAAAGTGCAGCCTTTGGCAGGAACAATCAGCCTAGTAGAGTTAATTATCCATATCTCCTTTAAAAAATTTATTTATTAAACCATGATTTTAAAAAAAGTTAAAAGCTGCCAAGAACATTTGAGAAAAAAGTAGGGAAAGAGCAAAGAGCAAACATCTGGATTCCAGAAATTGTGTAGAGAGCAAGAATCACCGCAGTAACCAGAGTGTGGATAGCACAGTCCCAGCTACATCTGGATCCCAGCTCATACTCCATGCTTACAGCCATTCTTATTTTGCCGACTTGAGGGCTTATTCATCAGAGAAATGTACCCAATAGCCCCAGGGGACCAAGCTGAAAGACACACAAGGAGGTCTGCAAAAATCAGAGGGACAGAGTAGCTGCGTGGGGACAGATCCTCATCTGCAACTGGTCTGGCAGGGCTCACAGTTTAGTCACCCAGCTTCCTTTCACCTGAAGGTTCAATTTCCCCTAGGCCTTCCTGAGGGGCTGCAAAGGCATAACAGCAGGCTTGTTTCTACACTCGATGGACAGGACAGACAACCATCCATTCAGAGGTTATGCTCCTGATTGGATCCAAGTAGAGATTTATCAGGAAGGGGGCCCCTAATGCAGCTTTAATCATCCTCAGTTGCAGTGGCTGGTGTTGGACTTACCGATATCTGACTGCAGGATGAACCCACAGAGCAGACAGAGGCTGTCCCTGCAGTCAGCCATGCCCACCTCCAAGCTTAAAGGCCCTGCAGACAGACCTCTGTGTCCATGCACCTTCCCACATTCACCTAGCATGCGACTAGGCCACGGAGGCAGGAGCCTGACTTGTGTTTTGGTGAGGTCAGGAGGTCCAAAGTCAGGAAGCATAGGACGGAGCAGAGAAGGCACTTATTTCTTTGCACCCGTGAAGTTGCTGTCAAGAGCTTTGCCAGAGAAGCTCTCAACATCTGGCAGCAAGGCCCTTTAGGAACCTGTTGTGACAAGCACAGGTCTGAATCCATATGCTGGGAGGAAGGTAGCTCCTCATCTGAGAGATGCAGGAAGGGCAGAGGAAAGAGTAAGATCACAGGGTTTTTTTTTTTTTGGTCTCACATTACACTTGGTGCTACAGCTTCAGTCTAACAAATTAAGTTGGCTAAGGGATGCAGCAGAAAGACGTGAGCTGGGGGTCTCCAGCTTCCCTTGCTGTTCCTCTAAGGCAGGTTAGTTGAAAACTAGGACTGTCCACAGTAAAGAGTAACAAAGCACAGGTAACCTCTGTTACAGACCAGCAAAGCAAATAATGCTATTTTTTCGGCCTGTCCTCTTCAAGGGAGGCTGGCTATGTCTCTCTCTGGAGGCGGACCAGAAGGTTTTGGGTTGCTTTCATTGGCTTTTCCTTCAAACATCATGACCCTGCAAAACACAACAGATAATACCAATGAAAAAAGCAGGTGCATCTTTACCCATCATTTGGGGTGGGATTATCTTATCTGCTGAAAAATAGCATCTGCCTTCTATGCAAAGGGCATCCAATAATTAACAGAGGAGGGAAAGACAACAGAGGGCAGTGCTGGCAGCCTGCTTTCCTTTTCCAGCAGCTTCCAGGAGTGAGTTCCCAAAGCCTCTGCTGGTTTTCCTCTCAGAGCTGAGAGGATTAGCACGTTTTATTTAGCCAGTCACTTCCGAAATCCCCTGGGCACACACTGCATGCCAAGTGCTTCTGATGCGTAAAAGCAAATACCATCCTTGGCCCACCTTGTACATAACCACATAGCAGAACATTCAAAAGCCAACACCAAGCAAGCAACAGCAATTACAGCCAGGAGGGAGGGCAGAGACAAGGAGCAAGGCACTGGCGAGAAGAATCCCAAGCATTTTGCAACCACTAGCACTGTCTTGCTCCCTGAGGACAGCAGCTACGCTGGGAATGCCAGCTGCCACGATGGATCAAAGGATTGCACTGCTCTTGGGATGAGTTTTACATTTCTGCTCCTGCTCTAGAGTCCAACAGACAATGGGGCATCTGTTAGCAAAAGAAGGGACCCAACCATCTGTGAAAGCTGCTGCAGTTAGGCGGAAGGATAGAAGATACAGGACAGGCTGCAGGCTCAGCCTGCTTCCATGAAGAAAGAAGGGAGGAGCAGGGGTGTCAGAAGTCTGTGCACGCTTGGAAGAGGAGCATCCCAACATGCAGACACAAGGCACTCGGTGGGGAGAGGAGAGACTCATTGCCAGCAAGCACGTACTGGCTTAGAAGGACCATGTGGGAGGTGGGAGAGCGAGATCCTTCCTCCCAACCTTGCCTTGAAAGCTGGCTGCATTTCTAAAGCTGCCTTCAGAAAGGGGCAAGGGGGATGGAGAGGAGCAGCTCCTATTCATGATGGTTACCAACATAAAAGCAGGGCCAGCCTCTGTGGCTGTGAAAGGAAAAGCTAAGCTTCAATGGGGTGGAGATGGAGCCAAGCAAGTGTTCGGAAGCCATTTGTTACAGCAGGACTTTCAGAGCCCTGTCGAGAGGGCAGAGGGGGCCGTGGGAGGCTAGTGCTGGCAGCCTGTACTGCTGAAAACCTCTCCCAGCACAAGCCAGCTGTTTCAAGCATGTGTCCTGTCTCCATCTACTGCCCGTCTCTCTAAAATCAAGCAGGGAGGGAGCATCCTGTGGGAAATAGGAGCCAGCATGGCTGGTGTTGGCAGGACCATCATTCACTACTCAAGTCCTGCCACTATTCACAGGGGAAGCCTGTGTCCCCAAAGCCAGCAGGAGCCACAGGGAAGAGACGGGAAGAAGTCCTACAGTCCTAGGTGCCTGCACACCCTTGGGAAAAGGGAAGAATCACTCCACATGGAGCACATGGGAGGAAGCCTGTGCTAACATGCAGGAGGCAGTTCCGCTGTGAGTGCTCAACACTGCTCAGCCCAGACATGGGCTTTCACACCCTCTCATGTCTCTCTGCAGATTCCCCCTTCACAGGGGTCCTCGTCTCCCCTCCACAAACACCAAGCATGCACAGTTCCACCTCCGCCAGGCAGGACAGCTTCTGCTTCCCAGCTGCCCAACATGCCCGCTCAGGTCCTGCATCTCCTCCACTCTCTCCCAGGGACACTCACAGTTTAAGCACAGCAGAGCGTTTCCCAAGCATCACGTTGACAAAGTCCTGGTATGAGATGGTCTCGCTAACCCCTCCAGTCACCTCAGAAATCATCTTCTTCAGTTCTAGGTGGGTCTTCGGGGCCCCCATCTTCTCCATCATCCTTTTGACAGACATCAAATCTGCAAGAGCAAGGCAATCGGTGCTGTCAAGAGGTGACCACACTGAGCACAGACCAACCCCACCTCAGGGATACCCACCTCAGACCACCTCACCTGTAGACTCCGAGGCTGACAGCACTAAGCTGTTGCTGAAAGCCAAGAGAAGCCTTCCAGTACAGCCCGCTGCTGTACTGCCCAGTACAGAGCATCACCTCGCATTTGTGCAGCTCAAGATAAAAGCACCGCACACGCAGAAGAGGAACAACCCTCCAAGTGCTCCAGAGACACGTGGGGACACTGCTTTCTAGCTCAGGGTGTTGTGCCAAAAATCACAAGGACGAGGAGGAGGGAAGCAACGCTGGGGTTAAAGCCGGACACAAACAGGCTGTGGGGAGCGGGTGCCCATCGCCACAGGCCATTTCCTTCCATTGCTCTGTTGCCCACTGAGACCTGTGGGGCCCCTTCCCTCCCGGAAACGGCAGCGCAGCCCTGAGTCAGGCCTCCGCCTGCTCCCCGCAGGCTTTACTTCAGCTCGAGGACTGGTGGAGGAGGGGAATGAGGCAGCAGCCTCCTGGAAGGGCACAGCATGCAAGTGATTACACTTCAGTGTCAGCTCCAGGCCTGCAGAAGGCTGTATTTTTACGTAACTCATGCTTTCTGGGCCCAAACCAGGGCCGCTCAGCTGTGCCAGACACACTCAAATCCCCTGCTTCCCTCTGCTCCCCTCTCAGCAAAGCAAAGAGCTTCTCTGCACTAGAAGTGCTCATGGTTTTATACAGCTTCTGCCTCAAGCCAGGCAAAACCCAGGATTGTCCAAGCCCTGCAGCTTCCCAGCTCTGGGAATACCGAGGATTGAGAAGGCGGCCTCGGTGGAAGAACAGGGAGAAGAAAAAAAAGCATTTAAAGCAGAAAGAAGTGGAGGAGCTAAGCAGAGACTCAGGAAGAGAACAGGACTGAGAAGGGCTTAGATCTTGAAGCAGGTGAGGAGGGACTGAGGAAGCTGAGAGGCAGGGGCTGGAGAGCCAAGGAAGCCCCTGGCTGGCAATCACGATCCAAGCAAGGCTGGACACAGGAAAAGCCCACAGGTTTTCCTCCTCAGCAACATGAGTGCAGAGGGAAACAGCAGATATAGCAGCAGACACCACCTCAGCAGGCTGTTGCTCTTCCAGCCCAGCACCAGCATCCCTCAGAGTCACTCACCAATCTCGCCTTGGTTGTTCAGGTCAAACTCCATGTACTTCTCTGGAAAAGACACAGAAGCAAGTTAGCAGGAGGCTAGAGCAGGGGGTATGCAGGGCTTTGGAGCACTGCCTGCTTAGAGCAACAAAATGAAAGATTCAGGGATAAGATTGATATACTGCTGAATGCAAACAGTTCAGAGGGGGAGACCATCTCAAGACCTGGTTTTAGCACCCTTATCTCAATCCCAGGGCTCTAGAGTCAAATGCTCTTTAATTGTGGCTGCTTTTCATTTAAGCTGAAGGAAAACACTGCCATGAGAACAAGGTATCAGCTAGCCATGAATAGTGTTAAAAGGTTTCCAGCCAGAAAAACAAAGCTCTGGAACAGCCTGTCAGAAGGAGTAGCAAGGAAAACAAAACCCTGAGCACTCCCAAAATGAAGCTTGATTGGATTAGGAGGGGGATTAATTGACATAGTTGCCTGCAATAGCAAGAGACAGACTCTACAGTCCTCCCAACGCTGTGCTGCACTCCCAGAGCAGCACCTGCCAGCAGAGATGCTCAAGGACCACATCAAGAGGGTGAAGCCAAGAACATGCCTAGGAGCAGTTATGCTGGAGCAGGCTGTTTGCCCTTCCAGCCTGCTGTCAAACATTGTCAAACCAGGTGACTCCACCATCCTCAGAGAAAGGCAGAGCCTGCTCAAGAAGGTCTGGTTAGCTTTGCAGGACAAAAGCTGGCATGCCGTAACAGACAGAAGCACTGATTTGAGTCAGAAAATCAGGATTTCAGTCCTGTTCTTCTTCTGACCTTTGCAGTGGCACACCTGTGCTTCCAACCCGTGCCATCACCACCTTGCTAGCTGTTCTCCATTTAGACTTTAAGCCTTTCAGGCAAGGATTTGTCTGTCTTACAACAGCTCCCAGCACCACAGGGGGCCCCCCTATCGTCTCAGTTCTGCTAAATGAGAAGACCAAGATGCCTGCTGCCACCATCCATCCACACTGAGCCGGAAAAATCTCCACTTGCCCTGCAGTTAGCACTCGCTCCCCAGAACAGCCTCGGAGGACTTAAGTGAGAGCTCCCAGGCTGCTCCTTTCTCCCAAGGGAAAGGACCTTTTGCCTCTGCTCCAGGGACACCAGCAAGCAGATGAGCATGATCAGAGAAGTGGCAGGCTAATTTAAGGAGCCAAAGGGAAGAGGGGATTTCACACATTGGAGCCTTCCCAGGACCTGTGCTTCTAAAGGACAGTGCTGGGTTAACTGGACTGATGGGCAGCTACAGGCCAGGAGGCACAGGAATGGCTTGGCATGTCTTCACTTGGGTCTCTGCTGGTGGATTACTACTGTCACGAGCTGACCATGACAGACCTACGGAAGTACCAGGTACAAGCTGAAGCTGTTCATACTTCAGGCAGGAATAAATGTCTCCCTTCAGGCATTAAGCAACCAATCCCAAATTAAATTGGGGCTGTCACATATGTGCTTAGGGGCCAAAGCGATGCTTGATGTGGAACTGGCTCTCTCCACACTCTGCCCCACCATAATGACCTTGTACAAATGAAATGCCGCCTCCCTGGGCAGGGGTCAGGCACCCCAGCATGTGCTCGGGGACACAAACCCTGCTTTGCCGTGTCCGTGCCCAGCACATGTTTTCTTTTCTTCTCAGCTGACACTTAGCCAAATGCGCAGAGAACAGAGGCAGCTTTACATCACTGTGCTCTGAGCCTCGGCTCACACAGTCATCTTTCCCTCCCATCCCAGCTGCAGGGATTTGGTGGGGCAAAACCACGCATGGTCCCTCCTCTCACAAATGCATTTACACAAACACTGCATGGGGGCTCCCCAGGCCTGGCTGGGGAGGACAGCGGGAAGGACAGCAGAGAAGAAACGCTCCCGCCATCATCACACAATGAGTCGATTGTTGGAGGAGCCAGAGGAGGCGTTGGAGAGCGGGACAGGCCACGGAGGCAAACTCACGAGGCAGCAGGAGGAGATGCCAAGGGCTCTAGTTACAGGGAATTCTGTGCCTGTGACCTACAGTTGCAACGTTTGAAGAGCCCCAATTGTGATGGGAAAAATAATGCAGGGCTGCAGCCAAAAGCAAAAGCCATACAAAAGGCAACAGAAAAAGAATGGGGAGTGCAGGAGGCTCCTCTGTCCCCAGCAGGGTAAAGGATCACAAAAACCTAGCCAGATTCTTCCGTGCTGGATTGCAAAGCCAAAATTCAAAAGGAAATAGCAGACAACACCTGAAATGGAAGCAAGGTCAGGCTTTATTTGGCTAGAGCCAGGCTGAGGACAAACCTTGAGGGCACAGTGACACAGAAGGCATGTTTTCTCAACTGCCTTCAGCCACTGCTTGGAAAGAAAGTGGATGCACCCAGAACAGCCCTGCCAAATCTTGTCCTGTAACCACTTTGGGGACAAGCTCCAGAGGACCCCAGGCTTTTTCTCTATCCCCCATCCCAGCAAATGGCCCAAACCTAAGCCCCAGATCTGCTGACCCTCTGGAGTCAGATGGGCTTTGGTCAGGGCTAGAGATACATTACTGCTGTTGCTTCTGGTACCAAGGGGCTCAGGAAGGACCAGATCAGACCGAAGAAGCTTTTGGGGAAAGAAAAGCCCCAACTCCTTCAGGAAGCAGCTGAGACCTCTGCTTTGCAGGAAGAGGTCCTCCTACTCACCAAAAAAAAAGGGTCCAGCTACTGGATCATCCATTATACCAGCTAGCTTGTCTAGGTATCTAGACAGAAACCGTCCTCCTTTGCTGCTCCCCGGGACTTTGCCCACACAGCAGGTTTTGCAGTAATAGGAGCTGCCAGGCAGGATGTCTGCAGGGTGACATGTCCCTGCCCTGCAAGTGGGGAAGCACAAAGGCTCATGTGGGAAAACCACCTCTCCGGGGAGTTTCACTGAGTCCCACAAGCAAAGGGGAGGCATCCGTCCCAGCTCAGTCACTTGTATTTAGCAGAGAATCTCAGGCTGGTAAGATCCAAGTGCTGAGGAAAATAATCTATTCAGAGCAAATAGACTGAAACAGGACACAGAAACCTCCAGTTCTCACCTTTGAACACTGCCAACTTCTCCTCCAGATCTTCTTCATCACTGAACTTTGGGTCACAGAGAAATTCCTAAAATAGAAAAAGAGTATCCCAAGGTTACAGATATAAAGAAAAACACCCTAGAGGGCACGTACAAATGCAGCATTACCCAGAAGACCTACGCAATTCCCAGAGAGCCACATCTGCGCAATAGTGCCAGGAGGCTTGAAAATAGGTTGAATCCCTCCACACCTTGTCATTAACATTCCAGTGCAAGCGGAATGCCTCTGGTGTCTCAGATTTCCCACCAACAGCTTGAGGGAGGACTGTACCCCGTGTGCCTTTGGAATAGCTGCATGAAACCCCCTCTTCTTGCTCACCCAAGGTTTCAGCACCCCATATGTCTCCTTAAGCATGCACAGCACATGGATCGGGCACTTGTTCCCAGCAGGGGCTCCTGTTCCTTACAAAAAAGCACTCTGATCTCAGAGATTTCAAACTCTTGGATAAACTCCGTGGGCTAGCAAATAGAACAGGCAAAGTTTGCAGAACATCATGCACCCAAGAGACGACGGGTATTTTGGGGTAAGGAACAGGCTCTCTCTCGAACTGCCTATCCACTTTTCCCCCTACCCTGCTCAGGCTGGAGAGGAAATCGTGGGTCAGTTCTGGTCACTTGTCCCTAGCCCCAACTCAAAAACCTTCAGGTACCCAAGAGAACAGACTGCAACTTGCACAGCCAGCTCTGCCGCTATGCCCTGCCAGCAACCCCCCCTCCCCTGCAGCTGTGAGAGGCAGGGTCTTGCTCCTGCCTCTACCCTCCCACACCCCCTAGCTCCAGTGAGCCCAGCACAGCTTAATGACTCGATCTGTGTTCAGCAACAACACCACATTCTTCAGTACAGAAATCATTAACATCTGCACAGCTTATACACTGCCTGTCCAGGATAAAACCCCTCCAGGGGTTAGAGTGGATAGAGGGCTGAGGTTGTTCCCTACTCTGGGCATGTTCCTCACCACTGTTAACCATGCTCACAAGGAAGGCAGGAGCAGGTCCCCAAGAAACTATGATCTCTGGGACTGGTAGTACTGGGGCAGCATCATTTGTGATTAATGAGACCACCACCACCCCAGAGAAGCCCCATCTGCAGACACTAGGGCATCAGGACTGCAGGAGGTCCACACAGCCATCACTAACCCAAATGCCCTCCAGCTTACAGAGCATGTTGTCATTTCTTCCAGAAGGAAGGTTGAAACCAGCTATCCCCAGCTGTTCTGAGTTGTGCCAGTCCAGCTGCTGGGCCAGCTCTGGCAGCACTGCAGTCCCAAGCCAATGCCTGTTCCTGCTGACATGGAGCCAGCCCTGAGCCTTTCATGCTCGATCGCTGCCTGCCACCCTAACCCTGCAGCACACGCTCCAGGCCCCTCCAGCCCACACGCCTGGAGACGCTCCCTCCTTCCTCATTGAGACCAGGGAGTCTGGACCTGCCCGGGGAGCCCAAATGCCTCAAACCTTCACTGCCATTTAGCCACCACTTTGGTGAGTCCTTTATGTGCAGCTAAACTAAGGTTCTGCAGGAAGCCCACTAGAACAGAATTGACTACCATCCCCTCCTCCCATCTCACAGACACCAGATGGGACACCAGAGACCACCCCTACTAAACCAGCGTGACACACACTTCCCTTATCACCATGGACACCAACTCAAATTGAGAGCTGTGGTGAAAAGCAATGTTCCCAGTTCCTTCTTTCGCTCTCCTTTGCCAACACAGTTTCATTTATCTCAGTTATTTCTACCCAGGGGTATCGTTTGCCAGCCCAACACAAGGGGCCCAATTCAGCTCTGAGACCCGGGCTCAGCCAGTGGCAGAAGTCACCAGAGAGCAGAGTCATGTTACCTATTGCCATTGCCACTGAACAGCCTGTGTAAAAGGAACTTGCCAAATGTCACTGAGAACCAAAACAGGGCCAGAGCATCTACTGGTCACCAGGTCACAGCTTCATTCCTGCCCTGCAGGAACAGCAGACAGCTTGCACCTACCAGCAGGACAGGGGATGCGAGAGCAGAGCATGGTATTTCTCCAGGAGCAAGAAGCAGCACAGAAATGGCGAAGACTGAAGGGAATGCTACATCCATACAGGATGGCTAAAGAACATGTGCCCAGGGGTCCAACAGCCCCTGGCAGCATGGTATGAGAGCAGGATGGGTGACACTGGGCACACACCTAGGACCCAGTCCCCTTGCATTTCAACTGGAGGGGGACTGGACAGCCCATCAGCTTCACAGCTCTGCTCCAGACCAGAGGAAGCAACAGGAGAGCATATTTCAAAGGCATTCCACCCTCCACATTGTATTCAAGCCAGGCTGTGACTGTGATAAGGCAAACACTCACAATAGCACACAGGAATTTAGTCCCCAGTGACTCAGACTCAGCCCGAGTGGCTGAAGTTCCTCCCTTTGCTAAAGCTCCCATTTTAAGGGGCATGTTCTATTAATAAGAACTGCTTAAAAATAAGCCCCAGCCCCTCCCCAGCTCCTGCCCTGAACAGCCTTTCTTGGGCAGAGAGACTTTTCTAAGCCAATAAATTCAGCCACGCAAGTCCCAGCCACCTGCAAGACAACCTGAGCAAAGCCAGATCCTTGCTCACTCCCCAAAACGGTCGCCCCAACTGGCAGGTCAAGCTCTCACTAGGCTGTTTAAGTGCTCAATGCCAGCCACCCTGCCTGCTGCAGCTGGGAAGGGGCTGAGGGATGCTCATGCCTGCACTAGATGGGAGAAGCAGGCACCTGCTCTCTGGCAGGCTAAATTCCTTCCCTGCAGCCCAGCGTATTAGAGGGTAAAACTAGGTTGAAACTAATCTGTGCTGGATTAGACTTGCCACCTTGATCCACGAGGCTGAACAATGTGATTGCCATTCCCCAGGAAGAGGGGAACAGCCAAGAGGGGATCCCAGAGGAGCATTTCAGGCTGGAAGAGAGAATTCAGTACTGGGACTCAGCTGTCCTTCAGCAGCACGTGTGCACTCAGAACATTGCTTGCCAAAGACCCTTATCCCAGTGAGAGCTCCAGCGTAGAAACCAGCCAGGAAAACAGGGCTGGGAGGGAACTAAGTGTTAGGATGAGACAATAAGATTAAGCCTGATGGGAATTTGGCCTGATAGGTTTTATTAGGAGCACTTTACTGGTTTGCAGCCCTGGGGCTCTTCAGGGCTTGGGAAACCCCCTCCCTGGCTCCAGCCACAGCATCAGCCCAGGTTTACATATCAGCTCTGTGTCAGAGGGATGTATGAGCCACTTTGCTGCATGCCCGCTCACAGCAAACTCCCTCACTGCCGTCGCACAGAGCTGGCAGAGCGAGCAAAGCACAGCAGCATGGGTTTTGCTGCCCAGAGCTGCTACAGCACGATGGCTGCTCAGGATCCATGGGCAGCTGCTACCTGTGCTATCTGCAGCTGGATTTCTAGCTGCTCAAATCCCTTCTCCTAGCACTGAGCCACCACACAGGGCAGCAAGGACACAAACAAGCAGCTCCCACCACCATCAGTGGGAAGTTATATGGCTTGTTTCATTTTTGTCTTCCAAACCTCACCCAGAGAAAAAGCTTGCCAGAAGCGACGGCTACTTAGGGGAGAGACAGAAGCCTGTCCCCTGCGTGGGAGGGAGAGCCCCCAACCCTGGGGCACGGCAGTGGCACACCAGCAGTGTCCCAAGAAGCACAGCTTCCCGGACTCAGTCCTACAGCTCCTACCAGCTAAAGGATCATGTATCCACCCTGTGCTTGAGTGATACTGGAGGACTGCTCTGAAGCAGCAGAAACGGCAGCAGTAGGTACAACACACTCCCTTCCTCCCCAACCCAAGGGCCGACATCACCTTGGCTGTGGGGGATGCATTAGACCCACCTACGTGTCTCCTCAGCACAGGGCGTGTGGTGCCTGCCTTCCAACAACATGTTTCAAAGGCTCCTTTTTAGCCAAGTGCTCTAATTCCATACCTTATGCTGCAGCACCTCTTTTTCCACTCTTATTCCATAGCACTTCCCAGTTTCTAATCACATAATTCCCTCTCCAGTGACCTACATAAACTTCATCTCCACTGTCTCACCCCTGCCCGGAGGAACATATTGGCACTTTTCACTGCCCAGTCAATGCGAGGGCAAGGCAAGCCCACTGTCTCCTCCAGGCTCTCATCTCATGCAGCTCTTTGATTTCTCCACCTGTAACACCAAGGGGCCACCAGTTGTATCAGCAAGCGACCACCAAGCCCACCTAGAAATGACCCCAGAAATCCCATCGTTGATTGTTTCAAGGTTAAAACCTTCTTTCCACGCTCAGAACTGCTCTTGGCCGGGAGGGATGCCAACAGAGCTGCCCCAGCAGGCTATGCCAAGCAGGGAATGGGGCAAGCCCAAAGATCCGGGGAGAGGACCTTGCCTGACCCCCGCATGAAGGGCACACAGCCCAGCGCACTTTGTGCTAATCCAGGAGCTGCCATACCCCCTGCCCAAGGCTTGTGAGGGGGCTCCCCGTTCACCCACTACAACTAAAAACTACAAGGGCCGAGTCAGCTTTTTCAGAGCAGCAGAAACTCCTCAGTGGGAGGAGAGATTGAAGGGTTTCATACAGCAGAGGAGAGGCTGAAGTCCTCCGGGAAAACAATAGCTCCTATTCTTGCTAGAGCACGTTCCCGAAGGGACTTTCATAGCCGGGCGCTGAGCATCCACCGGCACACAGCGGCTCTCTCGGACCGGGCTGCGGGGGGCTGGAAGGGGCAGAGCCGCCTGCGAGGGCAACGCCACGGGCAGAGGGGATGGAGAGCAACCCCCCGCCCCGCAGAGCCACCGCCTAACCCCTGCCTTCTCCCTCCTCTCCCCGGCCCGGCCGCAGCCCCCATCCCCGTCCCGCCCCTCGGAGCTGCCCGCCCGCTCCCCGCAAGGGTCGGGTCGGGTCGGGGGCGACCCCAGCCCCACCTTGTTGATCTCCTCCAGCCGCCCGTCCTGCGGGGCCCGCCGCAGCCCCCCGCCGCTCGGCCGGCGCGGAGCCGCCATCTCCCGGAGCCGCCCCTCGCCCGCCACCGCCTTAAGTAGGGGCGGGCAGGGCCGGGCGGGCGGTGCGGGCCCTCCGCCCTCGCCGTTAACCCTTCCCCGCCCCACGGGGTGCAGCCGCTCGGCGGGCTCTTGCTGGAGAACTGCAGAAGTCCCGAGCGGGGTGGGGAAGCGGCCGAGCCCCCGACGGGAGGGACGGGACGGTCCCCCTCCAGCGCGCCCCGCCCGCCCCGCATAGCGGTGCGGCCCCCGCAGCTCCGGGGGACCCCTGGGATCCGCTCCGGAGCCACCCCGGGGAAGGTGTACCCCCCCCCCCCCGCATCCCCGCCTCGGGGCTCCCCTCTGGAGTACCGAGCACCGATTCCGGTGGCAGGTTTGCAAGGTGCCCTTTGGGAGCAATTCCGTGGTGTGATAAAGCACAAGCGCTTGCAGGTCGGTGCTGGATAAGCCCTGGAGCACGAGCAGGAGGAAAAGGCATCCACCGCAGGACAGACCTGGCCAAGCTGATGCTAATATCTAATGTGGGTGGTTGCACTCAGCCCCCTGCACTCCCCCTGCAATCTCAGCTAGACACCTTTTTTAAAGACCTGTACTAAAGTCGGTTCTAGTAGGAATTGTCAGACGGTTGCCCCACACCACTCCAGAGCCAGCCGCATTTCAACCCCAGGGTGCAGCTACCCCTGCTCTTTGAGAAAGCAGAAAGGGCAGGTACAGCATGTGCCCCTCCTGCTGCCATGCACTCAGGCGAATGGGCAGCTAGGTATTATATTAAGATTTTTTAATGGATACAGCTCTAGGCAGGTGTCACCAGCTAAAAAAACAGAGTTCAGGGAGAGCAGGAGGGAGGATGAACCACATCTTCAGCGGCAGGCACAAGGCAGAGGCTTGACATTTCTGCAACAGCAGCAAATTTGTGTGTTGATTGGAGATGTATAATTGTCTTCCCAGGGAGGCGGTAAGTGGCTGTGGCTCCCTGCCTCTCAGCCAAGCCAAATCACGCTGTGCTCTCGCTGCTACATGATTTTGCTTTCACAGAGCTGTCCTTGGGCAGCAAGAGGGGAGCCCCTGCCATTACACTCCTGCAGCGCTGCAGCTCTGGCACCCCGCTCCTTGGGCAGCTTTCGTGCAGAATTAGGAGGGAGATGGGTTTGTTCTTGGTATGAAAATCCTGTGTCCCTTCCAGATCACTGGACCCACTGGAGATGACGCTGGGAGGATCCAATGTCTCTGGCAGCAGTTTTACATATAGCATTACAAAAGACTTCAGCAAACCTGATTTCCATCACTGTGAGCAGAACACAGGTAAAACAGGTTAAGGTGGGCTCTCGCCTGGGGACTTGTTTATGGTCTTATGGGAGTGACTTCAACTGCTGCCTAGAGTGACAGCACAGCCGGCGCAGGGTGGGCTGAACAAGGACCTGGCTCTGCTGCCTGCATGGCCCCAGTCCGTATGGGAGCACTGGGTGAACGCACATGCCTTTCCTTTAAAGGCAATACAGCTGCCGACCTCTGCCACCCAGTGGGAGTGACACCGGCGGGAGCTGGCCGTGTCCAGCTGCTCCCCATCCAGCCCGCGCTGGCTGCATAGCCTGGTGCCACCCGCCAGCTCCTCTCCAGTGGGGAGGGTGTGTGGGTGCCGATGGGGGGCTGTGGGTGATGCAGCTGGAAGTGTCAGCTCTCCCACCTCCCTGCCCGGTGCATTGCTATTCCACCCAGCCCCCAGGACTGCCGGTGATTGGGCTGATTTATAGCCAGACCTGGTGACATCCAGTGAGCCAAGCGGAGCTGGGACAGGACACAAAGACCAGAGCTGTGGGCAGCAGCAGCCTTGCGCTACCCTGGAACAGTGGAACAGCAAGAGCAGAGCTGCTCTTGCCCTGCAGCAGGCAGAGGATGCCCTACCTGCCTGCTGGGAGCTGTTTAAGGGTCCAGCTGTGCTTCTGCTTGGCCTCAGTTTAGCCCTCCCTCTTGCAAGCTCCCTTCCCCTGGGAAGCAGACAAGTTGTCTGCCCTCTGGTGAGTAGCTCTCTGCTTGGCTTCCCCATGATTCATCTCTGCACTGTGGTCTGTGACCACAGCATGTAAGCATCGCACTGCAGGGTGCTGTGCAGTGGGACCAGCCTCCAGCATGTGTGCAACAGCCTCTTTCGTCTCCTGGGCAGGAGGGACTGCCAAGGTGTTACAGCTTTGGTACTTTTACATACTTGGTAAGTTGTCCTTTCCTGGTGGTGACAGTTCTTCATTCACTCCATGGTGTGAAACCAACCCTGTGATGGCTTTATCTCCTGCACAGAAATGTCAGTGTTTCCAGGTAGCTGGTTGTCCCCTTGCCCCGAGGACAGAGCTGGTGGCTGAAGTCATGCTGCAGAGCGCTTGGGATGCTGAGTCTGAACTGGTGCAGATAAGGACCTGGGGTGTGATATTTGTATGGAGGGCAGTGTGAAGAGCAGCGGGAGGGATGGGTGCTGGTGAACATAGGGTGTCCTTCGCTCTGCTGTTCCCTGTGTGGAGGGACATGAAGGTGATGGGGCAGTGGCCAGGGACCTGTCACTGCCACTTCGAGCAGCCCTCAGGGAGACTCCTCAAAATGTCCTCCAGGTTCTGCTTGTCAGCCCGGATCTCGGCCAAGTCGCTCTCAAACGCCCGGATCTTCTCCTGCTGCTGCGCTGCCTCCTGCTGCAGCAGGCTGAGCTGTCCGGCCAGGGTGCCCGGCGCAGCCAGGCGCCGCCACAACTGCTCCAGCTGCAGCCGCCCAGTGCTCAGCACCATCTCCACCTGCGCAGCCTGCTCCAGGTTGCCTGGGCAAGGGGAGAGGACATGGATCAGAGGCAGAGAGCCGGGCGGGAGAGGCTCTGACAGCTCCCTCAGCACCAGGCAAACTGTAGGGAGTGGGTGCAGCAGGGCATGGAGGCATTGCAGCTTCCCAGTGATCACAGATAAACAAATAGGACTGTGACTCCAGGGAGGGCCTGGGCACATCTCTCCCTTGCAGATGGGTGATGATTTCCACCCCTTTGCAAAACTTATTGGATGCAGGAGTCCTAGAGTGCTCAGAAATGTACGCAGATGATCAAAGCAGGAGGAGCTGGAGCAAAACCAACCAGCAACAAGGAATGAATCCAGCCCAGCACCTCCCTCAGCTCCAAAGGGACTGAGCCCTTGACCCAGCCCTGCGCCTCCTGGAGATGCCAAGGGAGATCAGTGTCCCTGCACCAAGCATGAGCACACACATTCAGCAAGCCCCAATTCATTCTGCACAAGGGCTTTCCTCGAGACATGAGCCCTCAAGAAGTTTTGCTAAGACCCTGAGCAATCTCAGCCAAAGGGCTCCCAGCTCAGCCTGGATGGCCAGCGAGGAGGAGACCCAGCACCAGTGAGCAGGACAGCCCCAGGCCCCGACAGCATGGCCCTTCCCCAGGAGCCTGCACCCCACTCCTGCCCGGGTCTCACCTAGGCTGCTGAGCAGGTTGTTCAGGGCCTCGATGTCTGAGATGAGCGAGCCCCGGGCTTCCTGGAGACTTTTTGCCATTTCACTCACCTCTGTCCCCACCTTCCAAGACAGAGAGGCACACAGATCAGGGACATCACTGACCCACGGCTGGACAGGAGAGAGGAGGGGATCCCAGGAACAACCCCAAGGGATTCCCTGTACAGTGGAGCCCAAAAGCTCAGTTGCTCCCTATGCTCTGGGCTGTGGGCAAAGCCCATTCCAGGCTCTGGAGTACACGAGCTGCCTGAGGGGACCCAGCTCACCTGGTGTGCTTCCTTCAGGTCCACCCTGAGCTTCTCAGCCACACGCTCCTGCCGGGAGAGCTCCTGCCGGGTCTCATTGGCACGTGTGGCAAGCTGGCTGGTGTGCTTGCGGGCCTGCTTGCTCTCCTGCAGCACAGCCTGTGCCCTCTGCAAAGGGATGGAGATGGGGACAGTCACCTGGGGACATGCAGGGGGACCATGGCTGGCTCCCAGGCTGGGGCCCTGGTCAGCTGTACCCTCCAGTCTGTTTGCAGGCAAGGGTGGGCTGTACTGGAGGCGCAGCAGAAGCTGGATTTGGGAGCTCTGTGGCCCTGCCTGCAATGGGCTGGGCTCTGCCTGTGATGGCTGCCACCCTAGTTGTGCCCCGCAGCCCGGCACAGGCTCCCCACACCCCACATCCCTCCGCTCAGACCTTGGCACTCTCCCCAGACACTTGCTCAGCCTCCCCAGCTATCCTCTGGGCCATGGTGGAGATGGACAAGGAGTTTCCCAGCATCTTCTCTGCCTGTTTAATCTTCCTCTGGGCTTCTGCCACCGCCCTGTCCCGCACAAGTGTCATCCTCCTGCTCAGGGCAGCCTGGCCCTTCCGATGCCCCAGCATCTTCCTCATGCCTGCAGGGACAACCCGGCTGTCACTGAACTGGCTCCTTCTCCCCTTGGCCTCCAGAGCCAGAGTGGTGAGAGCTGAGCTGTGGCCAGAGATGCTCTGGCCGGTGCCGTTTACCTTCCAAGCTGGCCAGGAGGGACTCCGCATCAGAGAGCACAGCTTTTCCATGCGAGATGGCTGAGGTGGCCGTGCCATGGGCAGAGCCAGCCCGGTCCCGCAGCTGGGGAGAGGAGAGCAGGAGT
Organism: Morus bassanus; assembly: GCA_031468815.1. Lineage (NCBI taxonomy): Eukaryota > Metazoa > Chordata > Aves > Suliformes > Sulidae > Morus > Morus bassanus. The sequence continues at coordinate 6,074,626 of CM062586.1, forward strand.
GAGGCTGGGGAGGGGGCAAAGAGCTGCACCCAGCTGGGAAAGGTGGGACCCAGCCTGCTCCCACTTGGTGGGCGAGCTCCTTGGGGGATCCAGGAGCCCAAGGGAAGATGTCTTCCAAAGCATCTCCTCCCAGTCACCTGGCTGCACGCATGATCCCTCCGGTCACTGGAGCAGAGGGGCTGGGACTCACCCACCCCCCTCCCCTGTGCCCTGGGTGGGAAGCAGGAGATGGATGCACCCAGCATGCCCACAGCTCTGGCTGGAACAGGGGGTGCCCGTCACTTATTTTGCAGGGACACCCCACGCAAGCCAGCAGCAATTACCTGCTCGAAGCTGCGAGTCCTCTTCAGCTCCTGGCGCAATCTGGCTGCCAGAGCGCGGGATGCCTCGACAGCCTGCCGAGCTGATGGCTCCTGTGCCTCCACTGCCTGCCCCAGCGCTGCCAGGTCCTGTGCCAGGGTTCCAGCCTGTGCTGGCAGTGCCTGCTGTGGGGTCAGGGATGCCAAAGGCTCCATGAGAGCATCTCCCAGCCCGAGAGGCAGCGCTGCTCAACAGGTAAAGCTAGGGGTAGGGATGGAAGCAGGAGCCTTAGCTTGGATGTTGCTCACCTGCCCCAGTGCAGCCACCTGCAGAAGTTGCTCAGCCATGTCTGCATTTACTTGCTGCACGGCTGCGAAAGCCCTCCTGGCCTCCACTGCCACCTCTGCCACACCAGCGCCCAGCTCCTCCCGCGCCCGCTGGATTTCCTCGTACCTACGTGGACAGAACAATGCTGTCACCCAGGGCCCTCCAGTCCCTTGAAGGCTGGAGATGATGGCTTGGGATCTGGCCCCGGACACGGATGTAAGAAAGAACGCTGGGTGAAAGGGCATGAAACATCCCCAGCATGGAGCACCCTGGCTCTCTGCTTTGCAACTCTATGGTGCAATGAGTTTGACAGGACTCAGTCATGTCCCTGTTGAGCAGGTACCAAACCATCGTGAATGAGTCCTGTAACAAGGACCTGGCCAGAGGCAAGAGGCTGCGGTGCCCTGCCAGCCCCGCCTTGCTGCCAGCCCCCCGTTTCTGCCAGCCCCTCACCTGGCCTCCAGCTCATGCTGCACCTCCCGCGTTGCGTTCCCTTCCAGCAGGCTCCGCAGGAGCTCGGAGCTGGTGTTGGAGGCATGCAGTGCTCTTCCAGCCACTGCCACCACCTGCTCCGCGGCATCCTTGTGGCTGCAGGGACAAGGGCACCCAGAGAGATGATATTAGGATCGGCTTTCTGGGAAAGGAGTGGCCATCTCACACACCCAGCCAGGCAGGCAGCCTCCTCTGCCTGTGCATGCCAGGATCAGACAGGGTCAGGCTCACACAGACCCTCTGCAATGGGGACTGCAAAGACCAGGCTCAGGGCCCCCACGTCTCCATCCATCACTGCCAGCCACAAGCAGAAAGCCAGGAAGGGAAGGAGGGTCCCAGCACAGTGGCTGTCCTGGCTGATACAGCTTGTGGTGTGGGACTTGCAGGTGTACCTCTTGGCCAGCTCCCGCGCCTCCAGCGCCCGGCGGCTCCAGTTTGTGGGCTGCTGAGGGATTTCCTGGGGAATCTCCTTGAAATGCAAACAGCAGCAATGAGACCCCATCGGGGAGCAGGGACCCCCAGACCCCGCCAGCCCAGCACCAGCGAGAACCTCCCGAAGGGCTGGAGGAGGTTTGCAAACAGGAGCGAGCAAGTGAAATAGCCCCTCTTGACTTGGCTGCAAGGAGGGCTATACCCGCATGGACCCTGGGCTTTCCCACTCGCCCAAGGTGCTGGTCACATCCCACCCCACCATTCCTGCACACCCCTCTGTCCCCTAGGATGGCCACCAGCCCCTGCCAGGATGCCGGGGCTGGCGGGAGCCCACACCATGGTAGCCAGGGTGTCCGCAGCATGCAGGATCTCCCGCTGCGCCGACTGTAGCACGGCTCCGATCTCTGACAACAGGATGCAGGTCTTGGGGGGTCCATGGCCAGAGCAGCCGGTGGCCTGGCTGGCGTTGCTGAGACGGCCCCATGCAGTGCCCAGTACCCCTGCCAGCCGCCCCACCTGCGCCGAGAGGGCAGCCCGGGCACCTGTGGGCAGCACAAGCAGCTGCTCATTGCCCACGGAGGTGCTCGGGGCTCCCCACTTGCCTGCGGGGCTGCCCCATTGCTGAGCACCCCCTCATCTGCCTGCTAATGAAAGGGGAAGACAGTCCCTCCCAGGTGCTTGGGAGGGACCCAGGGATGCGGCACTCGAAGGGCACCCTGTGTGCTGATGCTCAGCCCCCAGTAACGCCCATCACCAGCTGCTCTAAAACCTCACGGGTGCAAACATCCCTGCGGTGCTCTGTCCTACACAAAAAGGCATGGCCCCCCCAGCTGTCCTCCCCCTCTCGGTCACTCCATCGCCCATGCTGAGCCCAGTGCTGACCTGGGACCTCCTTGCACCCACCCAGCATGTCACAGCACCCTGCGGGAGCAGAGGGTTCCCAGAGGGGTGACGTGGGGCTACCCCCGTGGTGGAGGGAAGGGGTGTCCCCTGTACCTTGCAGGAGGTGAGGGCTGGGCAGCCCGTCTCCCCGGGGTGCATCTCCCAGCATGGGGGACTGATCCGGGCGGGCATCACAGCCTGGTTTTTGCAGCCATTCCTCCATCTCCTGCAGCCTGGCTTTCAGCTGGTCGGCCTGCGGGTGAGATGTGGGGGGACAGGGGGGGACAGTGAGGCAGCGCAGGGGCTGGGGCGCTGCACCCACCTCGGCAGGGCACGGGCCATACCTCGTCCTTCACCAGCCCGTAGCAGGAAGGACACTGCTGGCAGTGGGAGCTCAGCGGGTCAGGGAAGAAGTTGGCCTGGCACCGGTCACACTTGTAGCCCACGAAGCCGGGGCGGCAGAGGCAGGTGCTGTTCTCGTGGCACTGTGGGGTGACGGAGCCCAGTGGGGAGCAGTTGCAGGCTGCAATGGTAGCAGAAAGGCGTCACGCCACGGCTGCCAGCCCTGGTTTAGGGACCGAGGCGCAGTCCCCATCTCCATTACCTCGGCAGCCCCTGGCCGAGAAGCCGAAGAAGCCGTGGTGGCATCGGTCGCATTGCTTCCCTGTGACGCCCGGCTGGCAAGAGCACTGCCCCGTCAGCACATGGCACCCGCTCTCCCGTGACCCCGTCGAGTGGCACTCACAGCTGGCACCGAGAAGTGGAGGGCGATGAGCGAGCAATGGATGCAAACAGCAGAGATCAGAGCTGGGAACGCAGAGCCACTGCTGTCCCCTTGTAGCCCCACGCCATGCCCCACATACCTCTTGCACCCCACAGCAGGCTGCAGGCCATAGTAGCCGGGCTGGCAGAGCCCACAGGCTCTGCCCATAACGTGTGGGAGGCAGTGGCACTGGCCCGTGCCTGGATCGCAGCCCTCTAGCCCCGGGGCTGAGCCGTCGGGGTTGCAATCACAAGCTATGGGAGACAAAATACTGCTTACATCCCAGCACAGGGCTGGTGGATGGGGCAGCAGGAATGGGGCGTGAGGGCTGAGCTCCTCACACTGTGGAGGGCCATGTCCCCCCCATCAAACAGGGCTCCAAGAGTCTGAGCCCCTGCAGGACACGGTATCTCCAGGGAAGGACAGCAGGGGAGAGAGGGAGCAACAGCCATTCCTGAACATTTGGGGCCAACCTGGACCATCCATCAGCCCTTAAACCCACTGGGCATCCCCCTTCCACCCTCTGCCTCCACTTCTGAGAGGATTTTGGCTGCAATGGGACCCGGGGGAGCAGGGCCAGCCCCCGGGGCCATACGTACGTGCACACTTCCCGGCAGGGTCAGGAGCCAGCGCATCCCCATAGAAGCCCGGCTGACACTTCTCACAGTGCTCGCCCGTCGTGTTGTACAGGCAGCGCAGGCACCGGCCAGACACGGGGTCGCAGTTCCCCACAGCGTTGAGATCCACATTCCCATGACACTGGCAGGGGATGCAGGGATGCACGGGTCCCCTCTGCCCCAGGGGGTCCCCAAAAAACCCATCATCGCAGAGCTCACAGCGTTTTCCTGGGGAAGGTGAAGAGGTGGGGAGGGTCTGGCTGTGCCTGCGCTGCCTGTGGCTCCCTCGCCCACCCACCCCCAGCCTCACCTCTCTGTCCCGGGGGGCAGTGGGTGCAGATCACCTCCCCGCTGCCGGGCACCTCGGTGCAGGGCGAGTGGCCGGGGCAGGGGCACAGCTTGCAGTCATCGAAGCGCCCTACAAAGGGGTTGCCGTAAAACCCGGGGCTGCAGCGCTCGCAGGAGGGACCTTCTGTATTGTGCAAGCACCGGCAGTGCCCTGTGAGGAGGAAAACGGAGCTGAGGGTCTGCAAAAACCCAGTCCCGAATAACAGCAGGGACTGCGGGAGGGATGGAGAGCCAAGCGCTGAGCGTGGCACACTGGGTGCCGAGACTGATGCACAGCTCCAGCCAGGGGATCACTCTGGGATTGCGCATCCCCAACGAGGACTTGGAACATTTTCTCTCCCTGCTCCACCCTTGCTCAAGGGAGAAGGTTTTGGAGAGGACGCTGGGGCCCCAGAGCCAGCCCTGTGCTCCCCCGTGGCGCAGGGATGGGCCAGTGTTGGTGCACGCAGGCAGCACTGTCAACATGCACGGAGTCTGTCGGCGCCTGCAATAATCGACAACACATTTTTCAGCGACGAGTCGCGTCTTTCCAGCCTGTCATGGAAAACACAAGCAGCCGGCTGGCACCCAGCAGGGAGCGAGTGTCTCCTCTCAAGCCGAGCCAGTGAGTCATGGCCTTCTGAAATCAGCTGGGAGGAGGAGGAAGGATGCTCAAGGAACACCCCCCCCACCTCCAGGCAGATGCTCTGCTTGACTGGAGAGAGAGAAGGAGCCAGGGGGAGGATTTTTCCCCTCTGATTTGTGGGGTCGGGTCATATCAGGTGGCTTGCGCAGAAAGGAACAGGCATTTTTCCATTTTCCCCACATCCAGGCAGAGCCGGATGATGGAAAAGAAAGGAAAAGTGGGTGGCAGGAAGGAGTGGAAAAATAAATGAAAGGAAGCATGCAGGCTGGCTTGGGCTGGCAGCACCCAGGCCGGGACATCAAAAGACTGGCCCCATCCCTAGGGATTGCGCAGTCAGCAGCGCCAGCCCAGGCTCTGCGAAACAAGGAGCAAGTTTGCAGAGAGCTGCTGCCGCATTTCCGCTGGCAGGGCAGGGGCACTTGCTGAGCACAATGCCTCTTCCAGCCCTTTCCATCCTGGCCATACACTACTGTCGCTCCTCACCAAGGGGAGCTGGCCGGTGAGGAGACCCAGGGGCCCCATCCGGGTACCAAATATATCATCTTATTTCCAAGCTCTTTTTAGCACCGATCGGAGCTGCTGCTTTCTGCGTGGGTGGGTGGGGAACAAGGCAGCATCTCACAAGCCCCTCATGACTCTGATCTGCCTTTCCCTGGGGCTGACAGCAGCAAGGCTGGTGCTGGATTCACTGAGCCACCTCAAGCTCCAGGGCAGTGGTTTGCAATCCTGCCCCCCCTTCCTCAACCAAAGCCATCCAGACACTTTGCCTGGCAGGAGAGGGGAGAGCCAACGCCCCACAAACCACTCAGACACAGCCACACTGCCTTGAAGGCTTTGCTTTTGCTTTTTCCTCCCTTCAAGCCACAGTCCCTGCTGCAGTCACGCACCTCTGAGCTGGATCTGGAGGCAGAGCAGGGTTTAGGCTGGCAGCACAAGATCTGGCTCCTCTGGTCCCTTCCCGCAAGCCTGGCACCGCTGTATTTTCCTGCTCTTTTACTTGTTTCTCTGCTCAGGTTCACCCCCAGTTTGCAGGTGCCAGGGCTGCACCCAGTCCTGCTCTGCTCCTTAGGCAGCAATGCTGCCTGCAAGACCCATCCTGGCAAAACCCTCTGCCTCTCTCCTGCCCTGACTCCTGCCTCCCCTGCCCCACTGAGGATCAGCACCTTTCCTTTCTCCTCCTTTAATATCATAAAGTACCATGAAAGATGCTCCTCTTATTAAAAAGTACCACTGTTACTGCAGTTCGCTAATTATCTCTGTCTCTGCAGTTATGAACCCAGTCCCTATAACCACCCAAGCAATTAAACTTGCAAGTTTTGGGTACCACAACCTCATGGATGGTTTCCAGCATTGCTCAGGAACAAGCAAAGATGTGGAATTTGTCACCCGCGCACACAGTGATGCAGTGAGCGGAGGGGCTGGGGGGCGCGCACCTGTGAGGGGGTGGCAGTCCCCGTGCTGGTTGCAGGCACAGGGCACGCAGCTGACGAAGGGACCGCCGAAGGGGATCTCCCGCTTGAAGCCGGGCGCGCAGGACTGGCAGAACTGCCCGGCGTAGCCCGGGGGACACGTGCACTCCTCCACCCAGCCCGCCCGCGTCCCCGGCCCGGGACGAGCGGATGTGAGCTGGACCTCACTCAGAGACAGCCTGCCTGCGAGAGGGGAGAGCAGCGTGAGAAGGGGATGGCATGTCCCCCAGCCCTGCTCTCTCCATCCTGCCAGGAAATGCTCCAGACAGACGTAGGAGACCCCAAAATACCCCCTGGAGAGCCCAGGGTGCTCACAGAGAGGAGCCAGCCCCTGCCCCGACACACCCCCTGCAATGCCTCTCATCCCTGAGAGCCTGATGCTGCTTCAATGTCCCCAGCCCCATCCCAGCTTGGTCCCCATGGGGATGTTGCATGGACCCACCCACCTTGCACGGGGCCAAGGCTAACACGGAGGCGGAGGGCGGTCAGGTTGGAGAGCAGGCGCTGGAAGCTGAAGGTCGACAGTGAAGGCTCTGCACTGTCTGCCTCATGTAGCCTGTTGGAGAAAGAGCGTAGGAGGAAGGACAGGGCCAGCCTGACAGCCGTGCACTGCAGGACAGCTCAGCTCCCCGACGGGGACCAGAGTGCAGCGATGGGGGCACAGCTGAATTCCTGAGGGGGACAGGGAGCGGGGCTGACGCCCACAGCACAGGGCAGCCCAGGCAAGATCAGACATGCTGCGTCCCAAACCCAGCCAAGGTTCCCCAAGGCGCCACAACAGTTACCTGAACGTGACAGCCTGCTTTCCGTGCTGGGGCTGGCTCTCACTGCTGGACATGGTGATCTCCATCCCCTCACCCTCCAGCACCAGCTGGACCCGGAGCAGGGGCACCCCAGTCTCCATCCCAGTCCCATTCCCCTCCACTCCCAGCAGCAGGGACAGGAGCTGCCCGTAACTGAGATGCTGGTTCTGCAGAAACTTCTCTGCAAGAAGAAAGAGAAGGAAAGTCTATAGGACGTGGTGCATGATGCATCAACTCTGCTGGGAATCCCAGCATGGTCCTGTTCCCACCAGCATCACTAGGAGCCATGGTCACCTGCCTAGAACAGGGCCAGCTCCAACCTGCCCTCCCAGGATCCTGGTCCACTGCTCCAGTCCCTGCCACTGCCTCGTCTTATTGAAACACGTTCAGCTCTGGGATGGAGCCCAGCACCTCGTGCACCGGCGTAGCAGTGGGATGTCCCACCAGAGCACCGGGGGCGGGGTGTCCCCATGGCAGAGCAGGACCCCAGAAACTCAGCATGTATGATACCTGGTGCAAGAAAGTCCACCGGCTCCTCTCCGTCCCACTTGGTGACAATCTCCCCGTCAGCCCAACGCAGAGGCAGATCTGTGGTGCCTGGAGCTGCGGCAGCCCAGCCGTCCAGCCCTGCGTGATGGCAGACAGCAGTGGTGCACGAGTGATGGGGGCAGCGAGTCCCCGCCAGCCCAGCACCAGCGGGGTGCTGCATTTGGGGGCTCTGTCCCTCCTCCCGAGACTCTCCAGGGTCTTGTAAGTGGCCAGCACTTTGTAACACCCTGCTCCGCTTGGGCTCTGTGCTCTCACATGCCAGAGAGTGGCCCTAGCTGCCCCCCCATCTGTTTATTTTCTTAGATTTGGAGGAAATTATTATCTTTAAACTTTTGCCCCCTGCCTGTGCTGCAGTTCCAACGTTACTGTGGGAGAGCGCAGGAAGCCCAGGGAGAGACGGGGCGTAATTGCGTTAAGTTGGTTTCCTTTGGAAATCAGTTAAACTCCCCCCCGCTCCCCAGGGTTAGTTATTTCTTCCAGTCCTGGCTGCCCGCAGGATGAATACTTAGAAATCTCTCTCTGGCTATCTAGTGGGCTGCATTCAATTATCAAATCACCCCGAATCTGGACCCTTTCACCCAGCACAGGAAACTTCCAGTTGATCCAGCTCAGCTGCAAATTGGGGAGTGCTTTGGGGCGTGGGGCTGTAGGTGGGTGGGTGGCTGCACCCTGCCCTACACTGCCTGGCCACGCTGACCCTCTTGAAACCCAGCCCAGGGCTCTGCCAAGTCTGTCGCTAAAGGAGCAGCCCCAAACTGGCTGCATGAAGGGTGGAAAAAAAAGACACGGTTTAAAGTCTGGCTCTGTTTCAAGGCCATGGAAGACATTACGGCAGTACAGTAATTGGCAGCATGGTTTACAGGCAATCAGGATAAGCTCGCGCCTGGCGTGTTCGCCTCCATCTGCTCGCTGGCATGTGCACCCTGTTGGGGTATAGGCAAGGCAGAGAGCTGGGCTGTGATGGGTGCCCGTACCCTGCCGGGGTGCAGGCGGGGGTCCCAGCAAGCGGGGCTTGCAGTGGGGGCCTCGATGTGCCTGCAGCTGCGGCTGCACGCATCGGGATGTGCGGCAGATGGCAGGGTTTCCCCGAACATCCCGCACAGCTGCAGCCCTGCCACGCACAGCCCTGGCTGCAGCTGTGCAAGAGCACCCCATCCTGCTCCGCCAGCACCCCTCTGCGCTGCCCTGTCCCATCCAAGGATGGGGAGAGGAGGGAATAAAGGGGAAAGTTCCCACCAGGCTCCATCTTTTTAGTTTTATCTTTCTGAGCTCATTTTTAGTGCTCCTGCAGTCCCTGGTGTGGTGGGATGACCGTGCCTGGCCCTGCAGCCCTCCCTGAGCCGTGCGCAGCCCTGGGAGGAGGTCAGCATGGAAGGATGCCAGGGTGAGCCAGGGAGAGCCCGTCCCCACAGAGCTGGGGGAAAAAGCAGAGGTTTAACAGCAAAATAGGGATGAGCCAGAGAAACCACCCTCAGGCGTCACCACCAGTCAGCCCCAAAGGGGGATGCTTAGCCCCAGAGCAGTGTGCTCAGCCCCGGAGTAGGATGCTCAGTCCCAGCTTTCCCAAACTGCTTGAATTTTTGGCTGGAGTTGGCACAGCTGTGCCCTCTGTTTCGCCTGGGGCTGGGGGGTTGGTACCTTGGCTGAAGTCAGAGCGGATATGGGTCACCTCGTAGCCATCTGCCGCAGTGCAGGCAGTGGAGTGGCCATAGCAGAAGCAGCTGGTGCAGCCAGCAGGGTTGTGGGGCTGCAGGTTAAACCAGCCTGGCCGGCACCTGGGCATGGGGAGGAAACAGGAGCACATGGCATGGAGCAGGCAGAGCCGTGGGGGACCACAGCAGCATCCCAGGGGGACACTGGCGGCAGCTCTGAGTGAGCCCAGTCCCAGAGGTCCAGAGGGATGCAGCCCCACAGCCTCACCAGCCAGCCAGGGCCTCTGCAGGGAGTCACCCCACAGGAGTCCCATGGCAAAGCCCCTGCAAGGGGTCGTGTGTAGGGGCTGGGGAAGCAGCAATGACCCATGGGAGCGAAGACGCCTGCCCTGCACCGACTACTGAGCCCTGGCATTGATCCCAGCCCGGAAAGGGGCTGTGGTCTCATCCCCATCCCGCGGTACTTACCTGTTGCACAGGTGCCCCTCCACGCTCTCCTTGCAGGTGCAGTGCCCTGTGTTGGGGTCGCAGGTGCCCACACTGCCTGCAGGGTCGCAGGCACAGGGTCTGGATGGCAAGATGAAGGCACAAGGTGAGCCCCAGTCCCATCCTGCTGCTCCTGCCTGGAGCTGGGCTCCTCCTCACCTGCAGCCGCCTTCGCTGAGGCTGTGGTAGCCATCCTTGCAGCGCTCGCACTTCCAGCCCGTCACATTGGCTTTGCAGAGGCAGGTCCCCGAGCTGTCGCACTGGGGCTGCAGGGAGCCTGTGGGGACACCAGCCAGCTCTGAGGCTCAACCCCAGCCAGGGAGAGACATGCGGGGGAGATGGGGATACCCTGGGCAAGGGAGGACCGACCAAAACCATTCCTCCCAGCTGAGCCCTAGCTAGGGCAGGGGCTTTGCACCCCAAGCCTGGCTCAGCAGATCCCCACGCACCTGCGGGGTGGCAGTGGCAGGGCTGGCAGGCTGCCTGCTGCTCCCAACGGTAGTGGTTCTGCCGGCAGTGCTCACAGTGGGGCCCGGCCGTGTTGTCGCGGCAGTTACGGCAGTGGCCCCCGTGCCCACTGCGGCGGTACAGCTCCCGGTCATAGAAGCACTCATCTGAGCGGCCGCTGCAGTTGCAAGCTGGGGAGGTGCAGGAAGGGTGGTCAGTTGCAGCTCAGTGGCACCTGGGGGACACAGGGCTCACCCAGGGGTTAAAGCAACCTCCTGGGGGGTTGGATGAGCCAGAGGAGCCACTTGGATTGGAAACGCCAGCTTTTGGCAATGCCTCTGTCATTGGGAGCGGAGGTAGGTGCTGAGCACCATGCACAGAGCAGATGGCTGCACTCATGGGGTAAGGAAATGTTGGGGAATCCTTGGGGTGATGCTGTGAAGTGGGGCCCCGGGATGTAAATCCTCCCTCCCTGCCCAGAGCGGCCTTGCAAAACAGAGCAGGCACTGTCTACCCATGCAGGAAGGGCAGGAGCTGCTGGACAAGCCGATGCAGCACCAGCACAGCCCATCGGGGCCAGCCACCCACCATGACCATGGAGCCAGCCCGGGTGACACTCACGAAGACACTCGTTGGCAGCCTCGGCGGTGCCGCGAGCCCAGGGCCGGTCCTGGTAGAAGGGCTGGCAGCGCTCGCAGTCGGTGCCGGTTGTGTTGTGCTGGCACACACAGACCAGCTGCCCAGCCTCGTCCAGCGCACACTTGCTGGCGTGGCCGTTGCATTTGCACCTGCAGTAAGACCCCGGCACGTGAATGAGCCCCTCTGAGCACCGGTGTGGGCAGCAGCCAGCAGCGGGACGGTGCCCAGGCTGTGCAGCTCTGCTGCCCTGCTGCCAGGCCAGCTTGCCTGGTGTGGTCATGGGCTGAGGAGTGGGGCAGAAAGATGCTCAGGCTGTGCCGGCGTCAAGGACACCTGCCATGTCCCCGAGGCATTCCCGGCCCGACCAGCTGGGAGGTCACACACTGAGGGTGGCCTGTGCGAGATGCTAACCAGCTCCAGCTGCTGGGGCCTGGGGCGGTGAGATGACAGCAATGGGGGCTGCTGGCCAGCTGGGAGCAGCCCTGGCCCCACTGCCCAGGGAGAAGCAGGTCTCACCGGGATGGAGAGATTTCCCACCCCCCCAGCCCAGGAAGGACATGTGCAGCACAGCCCATGGGCAGCACTGAGTGGGTGCCACCGACGTCTCTGTCCCACATCAGGTCCTCCATCCCGCGAGCAGCTGCTCTGCCTCCTTGGGCCATGGCCATGCCAAGTCCAAGCTCCTCCACCAGCCTCTGTGCCTTGAGGACATCTCTCTGCTGGCACCCTGGAAACCCTCTGTGCTGTGCCCAGGGACCAAGCAGGGTCACGGGAAGAGCAACGTGAGCCCCGCTGCCATTGAAAGCCATGGGGCTGGGAGGGGGCAAAGCAAATACAGGGAGCTGGTAGCAAATGGAGATGGCTTGTGGGGAAAAGACCTCCTTTGTGCACAACTCAAAAGTTCCAGGTTTCATCACCCGTCTCTGCACTGCCAGCTCTGGTTTACAGATGGAGGAAGCCACATCTAAGCATTTTGCCCCAGAACCACAATTCAGACAAGATCGAGCTGGGGAGCAGCTGCCCCAGCCCCATGGCCCTGGGAAGCTCTCCCCTCTCCTGCCCTCACCCTGGCCCAGCTGCCCCTCACCTGCCTCCGACAGAGAAGTCGGAGATGGCGTAGTAGTACGACTGCAGCACCTTGGGGTCCTTGAAGATGTCGTCCCCAAATGTGTTGAGCCGGTTCAAGGAGATGAGCAGGTCGGTGACGGTCACCCATTCCTGCAGGGGACACAGGGAAGGCACCTTGGTGAGAGATCTGGGCAACCAGCTCCCCACCCTGACCAGGATGCATCCTGAACATTTTCCTATAGGGGTGTGGGGCTTCACAGGCGCTTTTACCCCAGGCGGCTGCTTTAGCGCACCCTGTCCTGGGGGCCATGCACCCACACCCCTCCTGCCCTGACGGCACCTGCAGCGCGGGGCTCCCATCGAAATTGTAGGCACTGGGCCGTCCCTCGAGGGTGGAGAAGGCCACGTTGCCCCCGCTCAGCGGGGAGATGTCACTGAACTCGTCGGTGCAGAAGGCCACTTGCTCGTCCTCCCCTGGCCGCAGGTAGTGCCGCTGCTGCTTCCCGTAGGTCTTCTCGCAGGACGCACTGTAGTACTGGAAGGGCACCCAGGGCCCCTCAGCGCGGCTGCGCTTGTAGATGGCGAAGCTCTCGGGGCGACTGGTGTGAAACTTCAGCCGCACGTAGGTGATCTCATAGGCTTTGCCTGGGGACAGACCCGCCACGCTGTCACCCTCTCCCGGCCGCCCAATGGACACTACAGCCTGCACCAGGGCTGAAGTTATCCCAGCATCCCGTCCTGCATGGCTGCAACATCCCCTTGCTCCCCCCGTGGGCACTGTCCCCCTCTCCCAGCCACAGCTAAAAGAAGAGCGTTCTCATGCAAAGCAGATATCACCATCCAGCTGCCCTTAACCAGCTCTACCTTGCTGCAGCCCAAACCCCATCAGCCCCCAAATTGGCTCTCGCCCCAATGCAGCCGCCCACCCGTTGCATGGATGCACCAGGCAGGTTGCATGGGCAAGGAGCTGCTGCAAAGCCAGGCTCTAACCAGCGGCCGAGCAGGAAGAGTCAGGCCCACGGCACTGAGCAGCATCCCCAGGGCAGCGGTGCCACTGCGATGGGGAGGTAGAAAGGATCAAGGCTAGTCTCTTCTCAGGGAGCCACATGCCAGGACCCAGCATCGCTGCCATCTTTGCTGGGATGAAGACAAAGAGAGGCCACCAGTCCCCGGGGTGGCCAGCGCTGCTCTGAAAGTGCTTGAAAGAATTAGCAAAAAGGGGAAAAGAAAACACCAAAGTGAACATCAGAACCGCTTAACTGCCAGAGATGAAGGACCAGCTCAAAGACCGGATTGCTCCATAACAGCACCACTCCTGACAGCACAAAACAATTAGCTACGAGGTTTTGGCTTTATTTGAAAAAATAATGAGTTGGGAATGTTAAAGGGGTTATTCTGGGACTAGGAAAACAAGCCTTTAATTGGGCCCATATGAATACTGTCGCATATGTGCTGCAACTTTGCTGCGGGGGAGCAGAGGCAGCCCAGCTACCGGCGCTGGGAAAAGCAGCTGCCTCCCATCAGGGATGCAGGGAGCGCCCGGACAAGCGCCTGGGGCCAGGGGGGGACAGACCCGTTTACAGCCCACCTGGAGGTGACAAGGGCCAAGAAGGGGCTGCAAACAGGCTGTCCCACTGCCACCATGCTCCCCTGTGCCTCCCCCCAGACTCACCTCCCTCTGGGACCCCTCTGGGGTGGCAATAGCAGGGGTGCCCCTGCCCTGCACCCCGTGGCGGGGGTACACCCGGCAGGCGCCGGTTCCCAGACAGCGTGGTCCCAGGGGGGATGTCTACCAAAACAGCAAGGTCAGGGCCATTGCCTCCTGGAGCAGTTTCCTCTGGGAGAGGAAGGGAGCTCGGTGCTATGTCAATAAACAGCCCCAGCTCCAAGCAGCCCCGCGCGAGGGGAGGGGGCGGCTGGGCTGGGGGAGCCCGAGTGGTGCCTCCAGCTGGGATGAAGGAGACTCGCTGCCTTGGGGAATCATCCCGAGGGAGTGTGTGCTTTTCCCAGACAGGCCTTTTAATCGGCCAAATTCTGCTTAGAAAAAAAATAAATCCAGAAAATAACTCAGGCTGGTTGTCTCCCTTCCCTGCTCGGGAAGATGTGATGTGTCCCAAAGCCGGGTGTGCTGTGGGATGGGGACACTGGGCGGGCGCACAGGCAGCTGACGGTGACGGCACCAGGACCCCTGGCGTGCTCTCCCAGCTGTGCTATCCCCCGAACAAAGCGTTCACCCGCCTCCCACAGAGCCCAAACTGCAGCTCATACCATGCCAGGGGCTCCAGGCAGAGGAGTTTGGAGAGGAGAAAGGAGCGTGAGGGGCAGTCACATCACCTATGTGTCCCCAGCTGTCTCCGGCCCCCCCAAACCTCAGCTCCAGGAGCCTCCTGCAGGCTCACATCCCACAGGAAAATCAGAGTCACAGATGCAGATACTGCCAGATCTAGGCACTCTGACATGAGCCGCTGGCATTCAGAGAGCTACCTGAGGAGCCCCGGTGCCTGTTGCCTTTGCAAGTCTGTGGATATTTTGGGTTCCTCCCTGACATCTGACAGGAAAAATGCAACGGCCATGGGTGCTTGGGGTTATCGATCTGGTCTGAGTCTCATGCACTGTAACAGCAGGGCTGAAACCTCGCAGAGAAGAGAGATTTAAAGGAGGATAATTTAATTAGTGCCAATCAACAGCATGCAGGTAAACACAGGTTTTGTCCAACTCATTCAATAGCTTATTTAATAAGCTCCCCAGGTAGCCACACTGGAGAACGTACAAGATGTCTGACTTGGGACTGAGCAAGACAAGCACACTGGCAAGGACGTGCTACATGGGTTAAAAAAACCCAATTACTTGGAGCGAGGACTCGTCCTGGGGGGCTGCAGGGGCTGGTTGGGCTTTTCCTCTATAACCCAAGTGAAAACATTAAGATAGCAATAAAAAGGTCTGCAGCTAGGACAAGAACGGGGCCCGGTGGCTATGGGAAAGGTCAGACAGCAATGTGCCAGGCACCAAAATGGCACTTTTTAGCATGGCAAGATATACGAGCCATGCAGGAACAAGGGTACATTTGCAGAGGGATGCTCCAGCTCAGGAAGGGACACAGGGACTGGGGGTGAAGATGAGCTTGGTGAAATGTTGTGGCCTTGGATGGGTTAACGGGAGACAGACACAAGCAGGGCGGTCACAAGGACTGGACAAGACTTCACAGGAAGCCTGGGCATGGGGTCCAGCAGGGTCTGCAGAGGAGCTGGGGAAGAGCCAGGAGAAAGGCAGAGACTGGGAAACAAGCCCTGAGGCTCAGGGAGCTCGGGCTGGGGCAAGGTGCCACTGCACACATCAGTGTGCTGGGAGCCCACACATATCCATGTGCCAAGTCAGGACTGGTAGCCACAAACTTGCCTGGCCGTCCAGGAGACGGCCACCAACTTCCCGTGCCAGAGGCTGAAATGAAGAAAATCCAGGTTGGAAGTCACCTGCAGCGTAGCGGGGACTGGCCACCAGCGGAACCAGCGGCAGCTTGGTCAGCCATGCAGGTTGCATTCGGGTTGCCTACGCTCCAGGTCAAACACAAAGGAATTTGGGGCGATATGACCGCCTGCATTAGACAGGCGAGGGGCTGGCAGAGCCCCTCCCATGGGGCTGGCAGGAGCAGGAGCAGGGAGCGGGGCTGGCAGGCTCCTCCAGCATCGCTTCTCATGCCCGGCGGGGAGCCCAGCCCCAGCCCGGGGATGAGGACCAGATGTCCGCCCGCTCGCAGGGGGCTGGGAAAGCGGTGACCTCCGTGCAGCCGGGCAGCTCCCCACTGGGGCACGCACAGACCCTCCACTGTAACCCCGACTCCAGCTGCTGGGTCCCACCAGCACGGCTCTGTGCCACACTGGTGCTCGGCTGTCCCGTTACCGGCTCCAACTGCAGCCCCTCCGCTACCGCCCTTCGGCATGCAGATGGCAGGAGACGGCAGAGAATGAAGATTTTAAAGTGCTGGTCAATAGCCAGGATAGTTCAGATGGCAGGAAAATGTTAAAAATCTTTTTTAAAATGCCAGGCATGCCCCATGGGTTTAAGTACTCTCCAAGCGGGCGGCTTGCACAATATTTAAAACGTAGAGGGTCAGATCCTAGCTGGGGAAGCCTGCCAGGGTTGCACGGTGTGTGCAGAGCTCTGCCCTCCTGAGATGTAACGGGCATCCTCAGCAATGCACAGGGGCAGAACGGCATGGGCTTGGCACCACGGTGCTCACCCCAGTGGCAAGGCTCTCGCAGGGGGGTCTGTGCCTCCCCCCGCCTGCCTCCTGCTCTGCAAACTTGCATAATCAGTAAAAAGCAGCCTTGGGGGGAGCAAGAGAGCAGACACCCCGGGCACGGCTGGCTGGGAAGTGGCACAGGCAGGCGCAGCCACCGGCATCCTTACCCCGCAAGGGACTGGGGCTCGGCTGATGGACAAGGCAGACCTTCCCCAGGTCTTTTCAGTGATCTACCTGCAGCGCTTCACAGAGAGCATCTCCCTCCTTGCACCCGCTAAAAGCCCTGGGGAGGGTCCTGTCTTTAACCCGAAAGCAGCACCAAGAGCTGCAGGGTGCAGGAGCATCCATCCCCCCAGCCACGCACCCAGGTCTTGATGCACCCACCGCTGGTTTCCCTCACCGGCACCATGGGGGTTCCCTCTGGCACTTACCCAGGTGGAGGGTGATGTTGACGGAGTTGGGGTGCTGGATGCCAAAGGCCATGGACTGGCTCTGCCACCAGGTGCTGTCCTCCTGGCTGTGGAAGTCAGTGAGGAAGGAGGCGTTGTGGTGGCGCTGGGGGTCGGTGGCATCGCAGCGGTGGCACAGGGAGCTGGCGTGGCGGGTGCCCATCTGCAGGCAGTAGTCCTCGGGGGGAGAACCGCACGTGTTGGTGGCCTGGGCGGCCCGGCCGAAGGCAGCATTTTCAAAGACGGGCATGCAGCGGCGGGGCTGTCCACGGGGGTCCCAGCAGGCGGGTGAGCCCCCCGCCCCCAGCCCCAGCCCTAGCAGAGCCAGCAGGCAGAGCCCGGGAGGCCGTGCCATGCTGGGGCTCGCCTGGCCGGACTCTGAGCCTCCTCTGGATGGCATGGCAGGAGCAGGCGGGACGGGATGGGATGGGACGGGATGCGATGGGATGAGACGGGATGGGATGGGACGGGTCCCCCTGGCCGGCACCTCCTCTCGCTCCGAGGTCCATCTTGTGGAAGCTGCTGGGAATGTCAAAAGCTTTGTGTCTGAGCCCAGGCTGTGGGGTTTGGACTTCCCCCAGGCCATCCTTGTCCCCAGGCCGCAGGCCCAGGCAGGACGGGACCCCTCCGGTGGGATGCACCGTGGCCCAATGCTTCGGGGATGGGGGGGTTTGCACCTTTGGCTGCAGAGATGGAATTGATCTCCTCCATTTCTCAGCCCCGGGGATAAGCTCGTGATGATTCATGCCCCACATGTGGATTTTTCCTTAAATTGGTTAGGGTAACCACTTTTCTTGCAGCCCCAAAATCAAAAGGGGGTGGAGGAAAGGCAGACCCAACTCCACCCCAGCACCCTCTTCTCCCACACACTGATATATGGGGACCCCACTGCTCCCCCACTAATGCCAGCCTGGCGGGGTTGTGGATCTGTGACACCCCCCAATGCCTCCACACCAGCACCCACGAGTGGGGGTCCCACCCCTGCCTGCTGCCATGGGGCAGCCCAGTCCCCTGGACCAGGATGAGGGCACATCCCTGTGGGGGCATCTCCATGGGATGGCAAAATCAGACTGTCACCAGACCTTGTTAGCAGCCTGTCAGGTAATGCCAATTACAGCCTGTGCCAGAGGGGATCCCTTTCGGGACTGTGGCACCCTCCAGATTTGACCCATGGGGACAGGAGGGTGACAGCAAACAGGGAAGTAGGTGGGCTGGCACGGCAACATGCTCCTGGGCAGATCCCGACCTCTGCCAGCCCCGCTCTGCAGGGGGGTGTTTGCAAAAATGGGGACCATGGGGGACCACTGTCTCTGCCCTCAACGCTTCTCAGCTGAGCTGCCCACAGGAGCCCTGGAAACTTAGCCCTCATTTATAATTTAAGCTCCCTTCCTCCCCTTCCCTTCTACTCTTATTTATTTCATTCTCCTTCTCTGTGCACACTGCGGAGAGAAAGCACTGGAGGGAAGCTGTGAATCAGAGTCTTTGGCAGTGGCTCCCGCAGCAGCACCGTTTCAAAGCCCCATTACCATATATTGACCCAGGCTCTGACAGCCAGAGCCAGCTCCACTGGGAAGGGTGAATTTCCCAGCACCAAGGAGGTGCACATCAGCTGCCTGGGAGCGGACAGCCTGTGGCAAACCCACTGCCAACCTTCGGGGAGAAAGAGAAGGTTTTTCAGCTCAATAATTGCACTACACATCTTCACCACCAGTTTTAAGGGTATTTGCATCCTGCAGGGATGAGGTTTTCCAGGAGTTTTGCTTTCCCCGTGCTACTGAGGCTGCAAACTCTGGGCAGGAGAGGCTGTCTTGTGTCATGGGTTTGCCACCTCCTCCTTGGGGTGCTACACACACCCAAGAGATGATTTCCCTGCCTGTCCCATCCACTCTTGCAGAGGAGTCCACGTTAGAGAGCGATGAGACCACACAACCAGCGCTCGGTGGCTGCTTGTGGGATGCACAGAAGATTCAAGCAAAGCTGATGAGAGTATCCCAACCCCACCTCCTCCACCAGCACAGCCCCTGGCATGGGGGGGATGGCCCATGGGGCCAGAGCTTGATAAGAATCAGTGGTGACACCTCCATGCCCAGCAGTGTGGATGCTGCAGCTGGTATGGGGGCAACACGTCCCCAGACTGATTCAGCTGCACCCCAGGCTGGCCAAGCCCCTCTCCAGGCTGCTGCAGGGCGCTGGGCACAAGCTCTTGCCTGCCCAAGGAGATGCCCTACATTTGCCATGCATGGGATGGGTGCTCCGGGCACAATTCGGCCCCAGCTTGTGGTCTGGCACTGCTTTGAGACTGGCTGCTGCTGGTGCCTCGGACTGAAGGCTGTCTGGAAAAGCTCAGCTCGTCTCCCATGCAGAGGCACAGAACAGCAGTTCTCTCCAGTCAGGATTGCTTGGGTCATCTCTGAGGGCAAACTGGGGAGGTGGGAGACCCCTTCTCTACACACACACACCAGTCCTGGTGACTGGCAACCACCCTGCTGTGGCTCACGGGAGGAAGATGGTCAGCCAAGGATCTTGGTCCAACCCTGTCCCCCATGAGTGTCCACCAAGGGCGAGGAAAAAACCATCACATCTAGCTTCAGTCCACAAGAGAAGGGGCAGGAATAAACCCAGATAACCCCCTTTTCCTCAGAACAAGATGCTGGACACATCTTTCCTGGGCTGCAATGCCTGCCAGGTTTGGATGGTGGCTTCTCACAGCAAAACCTTCACACACAGATGCATCACCTTGCCATGGGCAAGCTTCACCCCTGGATGGGATGAAGAGCTAAAGCTGGTTATGCAAAACACCTTATCTTCCAGGGACATGGATGAGCTTGACCAAGAGTGTCCATAACAGCGATCAGAACTAGGATTTTGCCCCCAGCCCCACTGATATAGCGGGGCCCAACCACAGCTGAAGTCTTCTGTACCTGGAGAGACTTCACCCACTGCCCCAGAACTTTGGTCTGAGTGGTGACCAAGGCTTTGGTGTCCATGTGCTGCCTCAACCTGCCATCACAGCCCAGGAGCCTTCTCCTGCCCCGCATGGACCTGGCACCCTGCAAGGGTTAAGAGCCACGGAGGCGGTGAGGAAAAAATGTTCTTCTGGTTTGCTTAATGAACGTTAATTAAGAAGACAGAAGATAGCAGATTCCTTCAGGGTAGAGGTGAAAGGCCTGTTAATTAAATCTAGAGAGAGAGCGCAGGCAGGGCCGACTGATCCGCCTCCTGATCAGACCTGACAAGGCAGGCATGGGGCAGGAGCGAGGTGTGCCAGAGCCCACAGCCTCCGTCTCCCGTAGCCCAGCTCAAAGCTGGCAGCCAGGTTTCAACAGGGTGCTCGGGTGTGGGACCGGGTGCCACCACCCACTTACCTGCCTCCACCACCCATGAGGCTGAGGGTGTTCCCATCCCATGGGGCTGGGGTGGGAGCAGGGTCGGTACCCCTGACTCCAGCTGCACCTTGGGCCAGTACGGTAAGATGGGCACACTCCTGGTTTCCAACAGAACCTTCCCCAGAAGGGATGAGATGCCTTTGCTGTAGTGCTGGATAAGACAAGGTCTCCCTTGGCCACCTCTGTCCTGAGGAAGAGGAGGAGGAGGAGGTTTGGTTGCCCAGCTCAGTGGTTTGCCCCAGGTTCCACCGCCAAAGCCCACAGGAGCTGGGCAGAAGTTAAACGGGAGCGGGTCAGAAAAGCACCGGGTACCACTTTGTGCCCATGCATCTCCATGCCAAGAGGGGCAAGTGGCCGGCGCCAGCTGTGCCCCACCAGGATGGACCCCTCCTCCCCGCTCCCAGGTTTTGGCATGCATGCTGCCTCACCCTCCCAGAGCAGGCAGCTCCTGCCACCAGTGATTTGCCAAAGGGGGGTTTCTGCCCTTAGCCAAGACCCTAGGAGGCTGTTGCACACTAATGGGATTCTGCTAGCAGCCTGCTGCCTCTGCACCTTTGCTCCCCACTGATTTTTAACCCAGGCTTATTTTCAAAAGCAGAGCAGCTGAGCATCCCAAATTACCCCCCCCCTCCCCCGCAACCACAGCAACCCTACCTTCCTGCCCAGCCTGGCCCCTCTGAGGCAGTGGCCATACCCTCTCCCTCTCTTCCACTCCTACCCCATCCCTCACCCTGGGACTGGAACAAGGATTAGAGGCAGGTTCAGCTGCACGACACCACGAGCATTTCAATCAGCACAGCCACAGCACTCTGCCGCTCTCCCAGCACGCAGCGGCGTGCGAGGAGCAGGGATCTCCAGCGCCAAGAGCTTTGAGGCAGGGTGATCGGGTGGTCCTCATCAAAAGCAGCAGCCCCTTGGGCAGAGGGGACCAGCCCAGGAGAGGGCAGCTGACAGGGCCCCCTCAGTTCTGCTCACCACAGGGTGAAGACCCCATTGAGTAGGAAATGGTACGTGCAGTGTAAATAACGTCTAGAGCACCTCTTTTGTGCGCTGGCTTATTTTGTAAACCTGAACTTTGTAAAATGTCATGAAACAGAGAAATGGGAGGCCTGGGATGAGTAAATATCTATTGGAAATTCCCCAGGATGGCGGCAGTCACATTCTCGCTCAGTGATGGCACTTTACAGCCCAACCCCGGCTCAGGGAGTGGGGTCATGCGCGGCACTGATTGCAGAAAGTATTTAATTAACACTGCCGTAAATACAACGCTAGCAATGCCAAGCGGACCACGACAGGGCAGGATGCTGCCGAGCTGTGTGAAGTTTTGCCAAGGCAGACAGGAGAAGACAAGGGAGGGCAGAGAAAATCTGGCAGATTTTGCTCCCTGACTTGTCCCAGCCCTTGGGGGTTTTGGGGAGGCAAGAGGAAGATGAGACAGGGATATTATCTCTCAAGAGAATGTCCCCTGAGTAAGAAGTCTTCACCATCAGTTCTTGGACAAGTGGAGAAACCCCATAACTAGGAAATATCCTCTCTGGGGACAAGATGCTCCCAAAGCAATTGCCAGGACAGGATCACCATCCTCTCCCCTCGTGCACAAATACTCTGGAAGCCACCTTTTCAGAGCTAATCATCCCAAATTTTCTCAATACCTGGCAGACAGTGAAAATAGGGACCTCCCAGCTCCACTCATGCATGACCACAGGCTCATCATCTCACAGATGAGCTGAAGGACATCAGTTCTCACCGAGCCCAAGGACACAGGGTGACAGCTGAGCCATCGTTGTCCCCAGGACAGGTGCTTCACCCATCTCATCAGGGGTCAGGGACCACAACAGGAGGAAGAACTGGATCACCACAGGACCAGCCGGTTTCAGCCACAGCCAAAAAGGCCCTTTCCCTGCCTGAGCTCATCAGTAGCTTAATGATACCTGCTAAAAAGCTTCACAGTCCCTAATCACTCATAATATTACGGCTACTCACAAGTGAGGCCAACCGGTACAAACCTCCTTGAAGCCTTTCTAATTAACGAGCAGGAGCTTAGGCTCTCCCAGCCCGAAAGCAGCATCACAGATAAAATCAGCAGCCTTTCTGCCAGCCCGTGGCCTCCCTTGATAAACCCCTTTAATGGGCTTGTTAGCATCACCTGAGGCCACCTCACTGGCTAACGAGGCACATCTGTCTGTCTGTCCTCCCCTGCCTCCCTGCTGTGGTGGGGAGAAGTCCATCTGCCCATGCATCCACGCATCCATCCATCTGTCTGGTTCTTAACCCTGTGCTGGGTCCCTGGACATGTTTCCTGGGTACCCCTGAGCATCCCCTTCACCAGTAAGCCTGGGTGACAGCTGAGCAGCAGCAGATGCCACCAGGTGGTCACCCCAAACAGAGACTTGGCTAAACCAATAACTGGGAGGGCACTGGAGCCCCCTCATCTGCTAAGTGACTAGGTGTACTGGTCCCACGGGGAGACAGGAGTGAGTTCAGGATGGTGGCACTGAGCTCCTGCCCGCAAAGCCCCCAGGATCTCTGCAATGCTAGAGGAACATGCACCAGTGTTGCCACAACAGTCCGTGGTTGCAGTCAGTCTCTGGGCTATTTCCTGAGAGGTGCTGAGCACTTGCAGCTCATCACAGTGATGGTTTCTCAGGGGGCTTTTGAAAAGCAGGCTTGGAAATTGCTTAAACTTGCTGGCAGCATTTCCCCTGCCAGCCCCTGTGTGCCATCAACATTTTCCCCGCCTGCCCCTGTCTTCCGGTGTCATTTCCCCTGCCTGGCCCTGCTTGCCGGCAGCATTTCCCCAGCCAACACCTGTCTGTCAGAGGCATTTCCCCTACCAGCCCTGCCTGCCACCAGTATTTCCCAATTTGTACCCTGCCTGCTGGCAGCATTTCCCCTGCCTGCTGGTGGCATTTCCCCTGTCGACCCTGCTGCCAGCAGCATTTCCCTAGCCAATGCCTGCTTTCTGGCAGCATTTCCCCTGCCTGCCGGCGGCGTTTCCTCTGTCGACCCTGTCTGCCAGCAGCATTTCCCCTACCGGCCCCTGCCTGCTGGTGGCATTTCCCCTGCCAGGCCTTGCCTGCTGGCAGCATTTCCCCAGCCAACGCCTGCCTGCCGGCGCTATTTCCCCTGCCTGCCGCTGCCTGCCAGCGGCATTTCCCCTGCCAGCCCTCTTAAGTGCTTTCCAAGCCTGCTTCTCCAAAGCCCCCCGAGAGCCCATCACTGTGATGAGCTGTGATTGCTCAGCACCCCTGCCGAGGGCCACCCCTCCGCAGCGACTGCCTCTTCCCCTTCCTCTCCCTCCCATCAGTAAGAGATGGTCCAATAGACCCTGTGACAAGTCAGAAGTTGTTGTGATACCTTTGACTTTAAAGCAGGAGAAATAACACACCTCCTCCCCCCCATAATATGATCTACCGTGTCTTTACATTCCCAAGCGTGTCGCCCGGGATCGGGGCTAGGGCTCTGAGTTAATATTCTCATGGAAACCAGTGCCCTCATCCAATTACCACGGGGATTTCGGTGCAGTCAGCCGCTGAGCTGCTGGCAGGCCCCGGCACAGGAGTGAGCCCCACGGGGGACCGGATCCATGTCGGCCTGGCCGGGGCCATGCCAAAAGTACTGGGGGGGCCTGAGTTAATTTGCCACCCCCAGATAAGGGCTGAGTTGGACTGGGAAGCACTGGTGGGAACTGGAAGCACTGGCAGAGCAGCAAAAGCAAAGCATTGCTGCAGGCGGCAGCAGAGAGCTCTGCTGGTAAAGTCCACAGAGATTTCCACTTCCAGCGGGACTAAAATCCCTCTGTTTCGTACTCAAATGCCTGCTGCTCCGAATCCCCCTCCAGCCACGGAGGCTGGATGCTCACTGGTAATCCTGCATCATTTATTTTCATTGGCTGACAGAAAAAAGTGCCGTCAGAAAACCGATGTTAGCTATGCTGGCTGGCATATAAAATGTTGCTTTAATTGTATTTTATTTGGCAATAGGAAAATAGAAGCAGCAACAAACCCTCCAGATATTCCCCCCCCCCCATTTAAAATTTCAATTTGGTAATTTTATGACTACGTTTCAGATAAAGCCCAACAAGGCACATTGAAGTAAGAGAGTGATTTATCCTTTTCAGTGGCACATGATCTTTGGACATATTTCTCAGCCTATAAATATTAAGACATCTTTAAAAAAAAAAAAAAGACTGGGTTTTCTTTTCATGTCGACTGTTATTTTTCAACCAACAAACCATTATTTTTTCCCACCCTTGTTTCCAGCCTTCTGATCTCTAAAGGCAAACCAGGGAAGTATCGGACATCCGAATCAAAATAACAACCATCACAGAACAGCTCCATGCCCCCCAGCCCAGGCCCGGGCATCACACTGAGTGTGATTTTATGCTTTCAAGGACATTTTCATTTGCAGGGAGGTTAGGAGCAGAGCAACTTCAGCACTCTTCATCCACTTCCCAAAGAAACGGTATAATTGATTTACTATTGAAATTGGAGGAGGACGCTGGGAGACTCACGCTCTGCCTCTCCTGATGCCAATGCCGGGAGGGAGTTGCGTGGGCTGGCCATGGTTTGGGGCTTCCCTGACCTTTTCCCAGCATCTCTGCAAGTTGGGAGGATGAAACCTTCCAGACTACTGTGACATTTAGAAAACAACCTCTGCCATCAAAACATACACACGAGGATTTTCCTGTGCTACCTGGAATAAAAAACTCCAAGTCTTGACTAACCAGCCCAGCTCGGCTCACCCACCTGGCCGAGCATCACGAACATCCTTCAGGTATCACTGCAGATTTATTTGCTGCATAAAACCCCTGCTCATGCCCAGTATGGCAGCGATGCCTTCAAAGCATGGAGTGCTGCACGTGGCGCAGGGGGCTCTGGGGAAGGGGTTAATGGGTGGGCAGAAGCAGCGCTGGGGAGTTGCTAGGAGACTTGGGGCTTTAGGATGCTGGATGTGATGCTCAGCCAATGATGGAGTCCTCTGACGAGTAAATCTGCTAATTTGGGTTTCATTGATTGCTGGGGGTTAGGGGTGGATGTGGGTATGGCTGAGCAGGGCTGACCCCTCCTCCCAGCCCCGGACCGATGCTTTCCCGTCCTGCTCCTGCAGTTTCAATTAAACCGCTGAATTAATCTCTTGCAATAAACTCGGCCACTATTGCAGTTTGTGTTGGGATTCATAATCACTTTTCCTGCAAATATAACAATTAAACAGAGAGGTCTTGGTAGCTCGGGAGGGAAAGCTGGGGCTCCCCCAGGCTGCGGCTGGGATCGGGATGCCTGCCCCCTGCCAGGGTTAGTTTTTACCAGCCAAAAGCCATTTTGGGGGCGCTGCTGATAGCGAGGGAGCTGGGGGAGGCACCGCCGCCTCCTGCTCACCTGCATATGCTCCTCCAGATGGCCCGGGCTGCTGCTCTTCATGCGGGAAAAGGTTTTAAATTAAAATCTTGCCTGTGCTTTTTGGACGTTTTTGGCTGGGGTTTTTTTCCCCCTTGCTTTGTGGAACTCCAGCCCATTTGCCATCATTAAGTATAGATGGAGCGGCAGCGCAGTGGAGTGGAGCGGAGGGGTGCAAAGGGGGCTACAGGCACAGAGCGGGGCTCTCCAGCCAGGGTCCTGCCCCACAGAGGCAGCCATGCACCCCACAAGGAGCCCCTTTCAGGCCGGGGTCAGCCCCAGCTCTCCGCAGCCCTCCTTGGCCACCAGGAATTGCTCCTCTCTGCAGAGCCCCCTGCTGAGCCCCACCGCCAGCCCCTCTCATCAGCTCTGATGTCCCCCTGTGCTGCCGTCCCCTGCCCCGCTGGAGGGGCAGGAGGGCTCCCTTTGATGCCCAGCACTCTGGACATCCATCCCAGCAGGGTCTGACCTGGCTCTTCTCCAAACCAGAGCCTTTTTCCACCCGGCAGCTGCTCGCACTGTCCCCCCCGCCAAGCCTTTAGCCCCCAGCTTTGCAGGCATGGGATGGGAAGGACAGGATGGAATGAGATGGGATGGGGGGACACAGCCTTCCAGCTGCGCCCCAAGCCCGGCAGAGGAGCAAGACCCATGCAGGGGCAGGATCCAGCCCCTCCAGGGATTCCAAGATGCCAACTTTTCACAGGAACAGCGGATTACAGCGCATCAGCTCCAATCGATACTCTGCCACGGCAGAAAGTAAAGGGAAAAGAGGAACAAAAGGAGGTTTCTCAGTTGTGGAGGATTTGGGGGTTTTGTTGTGTTTGGAGAGAGAAAAAAAAAAAAACCTGAGAAAGAGCTGGCCAGGAAGGGCTGGAGGGGGGAGCACAGCAGGCTCCCCTGCTACAGGATGGGACCCTCCAAGACACATGCAGTGCCAGGGAGAGCACATGGGCATGAGGCGGGCGCAGGGTGGGCGTGGGGTGGGCATGGGGTGCTCCACCTCCACCCGGCACAGGGGGTTTGACTCCTTCCTCCCCAGATCGGGGCGTCTGCAGCAAAACCCTCCTGGCTCTGGCCACCCAAGCAGGGTGAAAGGTGGAGGAGGTAGTTTGGCAGCAAGAAGAGAGATGAAGAGATGCTCGGCCCCTGGTCTGGTCCTGCTGAGACCCTCACAAAGAGTCACCAGGCTCAGGGATGCTCTGGACAAAAGGGGGTGGGGCGTTAAAGAAGGTTTTTTGGAAACCCAAAGGTCTTGCACGGGTATGAGCAGAAGAGATGTCCTGGGAGCAGCTGCCAGGGACCCACTTTTGGCTGCAGCCCAAGACCTCTTCGCAGGTAGTTTGTCTCATTGTCTGAGCTATCGATCCTCCCCTGGAAAGAAAAGGTCCTGGCACAGCAAGCAGTGTTGCTAAATTCCCTGGCAGCTGAAATGGCCTTTCCCTGTGGGATGAGGGGACAGGGGAGCCTGTGCAGGGCAGTGATGGGGACAGGAGCTGGGGGCACCCTGGACTGCCCCGCTCCCATGCAGGGACCACCCGGCAGCCAAACTCACAGCAGGGAGAGCACCCAGGGGGGACCGGGAACATTTTTTGTCACCCCAGGTCGGCGGCCCAGCAGAGGACCGGCCGGGCATCTCAGCGCTCTCTCCGTGGCTGCTTGGGATGAGGCTCACGCACCTCCTCTGCATTCTGCGCTCTCGCCAGCGCAGGGGCGAAGAGCTTTGAAGGAGCTGCCCTTTCATTATTAATATGATGATGATGTCTGACGCTGTGTGTGCGCAGCGACGGCTCTCTGCCTCCAGTGGCACCCTGCCAAGAAAAGCGCACGCTGCTTCTCGGGGAGGGGTCAGTGTGTCCCCCATCAGCCTTTCCCCCATCCCAAGCACTGCTCCGTGTCTCAGACAGTAAATAATGGAGTGGTTCTGCCCTGCACAGCCCCTTGCTGGATTGCACCCATGGGACTTTGGTCCCCTCGCCGGCTCTGGCACTGTGATGTCCTGGGGATGCAGACCAAGTGCTGTCTGAACACAAGGAGGGTAATGTGCCACCGAGCCCTGCTTTGTAGTGTCCTGCTCCCCAGAGGGTCCCATCCCCGCAGGGGGCATGGAGCCAGCCCGAGCCTAGCCTCTGCCCACCACCACCGCTGCAACTCTGCTCAATGTCTTGGACCGCAAAATAGAAGATGGTGTCTGAAATGTTTAAAAAAAACATTCATTTTAGTGCATGGGTTGGCTCCCATGTTGCTTCAGTGGTTTGCTGCCCCCATGCCAAGCCGGGACCCCCGGGCAGTGTGGGCAGAGCCAGTTTGGGGAGGGGAAACACTGCAGGAGCCACAGCTCCTGGCAGGACCCGCTGCTGCAGTGGCCTGCCGGCATCCTCACATCAAACCTCTCTCTAGTTTTTGCCCTCGGGCCACAGCCTGAGACATGAATCATCCCATCCATCTACCTATCGATCTGGGCCCTGCTGCTGGCAGAAACCCCCTCCTCACCCAGGTGAGCCACTGTCAGCCCCTGGGGGGGGTTCCGCATCCCAGCCCCACGCCAGCCTCCACGATTCGGTGTGGGTTATGTCAAGGTATGTTGGATTGCAAATTAGACGTCAGCCTGCTGCACGGTCCCGGCTCCATCTGCAGCAAATGAGTTGCTGGACTTGGAGAGTGTCCAGTTGTGTAGCTCAGCATGCCTAACACCCAGGGCTGACAAGCCACTGAATCACTCCTCCCCGCGCTGCCAGGCCACATGAAGCCAAGATACATTTCTTTTTAATGATAAGTTTTTATTGTTTGGAGTTCAGCTAAAACAGCCTCCCGGGCACCCGCAGCCTCCTGCTTCCAGAACGGCCGAGCAGTGTGGGGGCTGAGCCCAGCCAGTGCGGGCACACCAAACACCCCACCAGTGGAACGAGTTGGACAGTCTCAGCTGTAAAGGGAAGTCCTTGAAAACTGTCTGTGGGGAAGGAGCTGGGCTGACAGCCATGAGCGTCGCCCGGTAAATCCATACAACATTGCCAAAGCCAAAGGCAGGATGTGCACCTGGCCGGGAGACAACACATACACATGGGTACCGACTGCTCAAGCCAACGGCTGTGCTTCCCTCCCCACCCCAGAGAGCCCTTCGGCACCGTTTGCCAGCCCGGCACGCACTCAAGTCTTCCCAAAACAGTCTGTGTGTCCTGGAGAGGAGCCGCTTGGACCCCTGCCCCCCCCACGCACACAACCTGCTGCCCCTGCACCTCTGCTGCTGCTGCTGCAGGGAGGCAGCCCCCACCCCAGCGAAGCTGCATGGGAGCTGCTGGGGGCTCCCAACCGGGGCTGAGGCCCAGGGACAGAGATGCAGGGGGGTTCAGAGCAACCCCCAGCCCCATTGTGCTGCCTCCTCGGGGGACAGCCCCATGCTGCAGGAGGGGGAGTGCGCAGGGGGGGGGCTGCAGGGCCCCCCCAGGAAGTTTCCCAGGGGCTTCTTGGCACCGAGAGAGAAACCAGCCTCCCCCCAAATGGATTAACTCAGGGCTGAGCCATCGCTGCTCTCAGGATGCTCCTCTGAACCTCTTAGCAACACTCCTGCCCACAGGTCAGACAACCGGCAAATAAAAGATTTAAGGGAGGTGCCACAAAGGTACGGTAAAGAAAACCACATCCACGCCCGGAGAGGCGGCAGTAAATCAGGCTGGGGAGGGACTCCTGCGCGGGAGCTGGCGGCGCGCAGGGCCAGCACCACTGCTTTGGGCTGGAAACGCGGGGGTTTGTGCAAAACACCCCACTGGCTTCCTAGTGATGCTCCTGTGGGCATCGGTGTGACCCCGTGTGCTGGGTGGTTTGGCTGCTGCCTCCCCCCAGCCAGCACCAGCTTTCCACCATGCACTGGGTTTTTCTAAGAGGCCCCCAGCACTTTGGCTACCCTTGAGCATGAAGGTTTGGGGGGGCTGATACCAGTGCCCTCCCTCTCTTTGCCCAGCACCCTACCCATCGCAGCCCACTGGTGGGACTGAGCCCCTTCAGCGTCGGGTGCTGAATTGGGGACTGTAGCTCTGGAAAGGAGGTGAGTGGGTCCCTGGGCCCCCCACCTGCCCCCCGGCCTCCTGAAACACCCCCGGACCCGCTGGCACCAACCCCTGCCTTACCTGCTGTCGCTCCTCCAGCTGTGTTGCCACATCTGGGCAGCTGCGGGGCTGCGGAGCCCCGGGGCAGGGGGGGGCGGGTTGGATCCGGAGTGACTCCGGAGCCGCTGGGGCGGCCGAGGGGGGGCGCAGGGCAGTGCTGGGGGGCCGGGGAGAGCCCCCGGGGCATCGCCGGGCGGCGTTCCCGGAGCGGGGCCGGGGGAGCCCCGGGGGGGAACGGGGCGGGCGGGGAGGGAAGATCCACCCCCGTGTCCGTGCCCGTGTCCTCCCTCCCTCCTCTTCCTCCTTCCCTCCTCCTCCGCCGCCGCCGCCGCCGCCGCCGCCCGTCCTCCCGCCGCGGCCAGCCGGGCAGCGCGGGCGGGCCGGGGGCTGCGCTGCCGGGGAGGGGGTCTGGGGGGGGGGGATCTGGGCACTTGGGCTGGAAGTTGGCGGCGCGATGGGGAACGAGCGCTGGAAAACCATGGGAGGAGCCTCGCAACTTGAGGACGGGCAGCAGGAGAAATCGCAGGTACGGAGCGGGGGGCGACGGGGGGGGGGGCAGCGGGGCAGGGGCCAGCCCGGGGCTCCCACCGAAACCCCCCCTCGTTATCCCAGCGAGCTTTTCTCCCGGTGCAGCCCGGCGGGGTGAGCTGCCCCCCGGTCCTCCCTCGGTGCAGAGCCCCCCGGGCTGCCTCCCCTCACCACCCCCACCCCAAATTATTGAGTTTATTTATTTGCAGCCAGTGTCCCCTCACCCTCCAGCGCCGGGGCTGCCCCTCGGCGAGGCAGTGGGCGATGCTCGGGGGCTGCCACACACGCCTCTGATAAACCGCTGCATGTTTTAAACTGCTTAAATAACCCATTAAAAGGGATTTGGCATCTCGGCTCCCTGTCGCAGCCAGAGTCATCCCTCTTGGTTCTGGGACTCCCGGCCGCCTGGCCCACTCTTAACCTCCAGGAGCCCCCCCGGCTTTTCGGGGAGAAGCCGGCGTTGCAGTGGGGTGTGGTGAAGCGGTGGCAAAGCCTGCGGCGAGGCACGGGGGATCCGGCACGTGCCAGAGCCTGTTTGCACAACCCGCTGCACGTGTGCCAGCTCCTCCAGCCCAGCGCGCAGGTAGCGGCCAGCTGCCCGGCCTCCAGCCGCCGAGCGTGCCGGAGCAGGTAGGGAAGCGCAAGCATCGCTGCATGGCCGGGGCATGTGGCTGTCCTGGCTGTCCCAGGGTGGGAAGGGAAGGGGTGCGGAGTATGGGCAAGCATGCCTGGGAAGAGCTGGGGGAAAGTGAGTCTCCGATGGAGTGAGTCAAGGGAAGGAGCCAAGAGTCGGCAGCGCCTGCCCTCCCTCCGCACTATGGCACTGGGTGAGGATGGGGGGAGCAGCCAGCCCAGCCATGAGACCCTCTCGCCCCCAGGTCTACCGCTTCCCTGTCCCCCTTCCACCGGCAGCGATGCAGGAAAGGGACTTCTGCCTGACTTCTCCCTTCCGCGCACCCTTCTCCGAGCCCTATTCTCCCCAGTCAGCCCCTCCATGCCAAACGGCTCCCTCGCCTAGCTGGAGAGGGGCTGCCCACCCTTAAGCGGCACGGGAGGCCCCAGACACCCCCCACCAAGAGAGAAACCTCGCTCTCCTCTCCCCTTCCCAGCAGAGCTGCCTCCCTGCTGTGCAGCTGCTCCACGCAGGGGTTTGAGCGGTGCCATCCGGCTGGAGCTGCTATCCACCCGGCTTTGTGCCCCTCCATGGCCCCAAGGATGAGCTGGGCAGGATGGATCCAGCCCCACCACCCGTGCGGGATTGGACAACACAGCCCAGAGCTGGTGATTCATGGAGGGGGTTGCAAAGGAGGCACGGAGTTTGCTGTGCAGCTGGTGCTGGGCTCCCAGCTCCCGTAAGCTCCAGTGGAAACCCATCCCAGCCCACCTGCGTGCTCATCCATGGAGCTGGCTCCGGCGTGCTCGCCAGCCCTCTCCTCTCCTTTCCTCTCCCGGAGCCGCAAAGCACACCGTGTTGTGGGAGCGGTAGCAGGCAGGCTTTGGATGACAGAGGAGAGCAGGTAACGGGAGCGGGATTCAGTTCACCTGCCTCCGTGCCTGCAGGGAGGCAGCAAAGTGCAGCGTTAGGCTCCGGGGGGGGGGGCAGCTGGGGTACAGCCCCTGCCTCAAGGCGAGCAGGGACAGGGGCTGCAGCCCTGCGCAAAGCTGAGCAGCAGCAGATCTGGACAGGCAGGGAGGGTAGAGAGGGACAGGGGCAGTGGAGCAGTGCAAGGCGCGCGGCTGGGATGCAAAATGAGCTGCTTGAGCTGCTCTGGAGCGAGCAATGGCTTGGGGCGGGGGGAGGCGGAGGACTGGCCCTTGCTGCCCTGGGGTTCTTTTGGGGCTGGATGGACTCCGGCAGTAAGGTGGGGGGCAGCTGGGCTAAAGTTTGTCCCAGCAGCTAAGCCTGGGCAATGCAGACCAGTGTCTACCTGCCTCAGAAGCACAACCAGGGACCTGGTTCGTACCTGGCTGGAGGCATGGCTCAGGGGTAGAGCACCCAGGGCTGCCCGTGATCGCTGCCCACCACCCCACAGCACAGAGCTTGACTGGTGAGCAGACAAAGAGCAGTGGCTTTGGCAGGAGCAAAAGGCGCCTCCTCCTCAATGAGCATTTCCCACGGCAGAGCTCAGCCTCTCCTGCCACTGCTCTTGATCCATGCTCCCCGGGGGCCAGCCCACCTCTGGCTCTGCTCCGGCTGCCCCCCGGGGACAAGCCGGCTCGCATCCTTCCCTCCCCGCAGGCTGCTTGTGCTGGAGCTGCTGTCTCCCACACCCAGCAGAGCCGCTCGCCTGTCCAGCTGGCTGAGGAGGCTGGGGGGCACTTGCGGGGGGGATGATGGGCACAGGGGGCTGCAGGGACCCACAGCCCCAGGCTGCAAGGCAGCCCGCAGGCTGCTTAAGTGGCATGGCTGGGGCACCGAGGACCTGGACCCCACAGGGCACAGTGGCCAAGCATAGGCATACTGCCTGAGCCAGCGCAGGGCATGGAGAGCCCGGCTCAGCTTTGCACCACCGAGGCAACAGTCCCTCGGTTCTTGTCTGGGGCTCCCCCCAGTCTCCAGCCCCAGCTCCAGAGCAGGTTTGCAAGTGAAGGTCTGCTCATCCCGAGCACCTCCCAGCCTCGCAGCTTCTGCTCTCCTTAGGAAGGAGTGATTTGGAGACATCTGGACCTCCAGCTCAATGGATGTCCCCAGGGGGACATCAAGAACCGAGGCAGGGTGATGTCCTGAAAGCCTTGGCAAGAAGATCCAGGAGCTCAAGCCCGTGAAACGGACAGCAGAAACCCCCGGAGCCATGAGGGCTGTGGCCACAGTGGGGCAGGAGCGTGCGGCAGAGGCATCTGCAGGGCCCCGTGCCAGGAGCTGGGCATGCAGCTGCAGGACTGCGGTGCTGGGGGGTTTTGGGGGGATCCACACCCCAGTTTGGAGCGTTGCTGGTGCCGCTGGCTGAGCGTTTCCCTCCTCTGCCCACTGCAGGTTGCCAGGTAACACAACCTGCCAGCAAAATGCCGTGGGACTCGTAAAGCTGCCACTGCTCGGGATCTTAGGGCACAAGCAGAGGTGGTTGAGTGGAGAGGGTATCGGCCCCCAGTTCCTGCCCCAGTTCCTGGTGCTGGCGAGAGGGCAGCGATGCTGGGGCTCAAAGGCTGGAAAACAGCTGGATGCAGCTCCCGGGCAGCGCTGCGGGATTTTGGTGTGTTAAAGCCTGGTTGGGATTTGTGTGGCTGTGAGAAACAGAACATTGGCCATGCACGGCTCTGCTCCTGAAACCCTTAATGCTCAGACAGGTCCCTCGGCTGTAGCAGCCCGTCTGCATGTCCCGGTGGGCACGGTTCTGGCTGGGGACATCAGCGTGGTGGGAGCAGCAGCATGTGGGACAGAGCTGGGGAGCTGAAGGTGCTGTGATAGCCAGGACAGCATGGGGACATGGTCCCTGCTCACCCCGCAGATCCCAAATCACTCAGCGTTGGCCTCCAGTCAGCAGCCATCCCTCCTGTCACTTCTGCGCTCGCAGGGTGCCGAGGGGCCACGTCGAGCCCTGGGTGTCCACATGAGGGTGTCAGCGATGGGCATTTCCCACCTTCGTCCGCCACCATCCTGCTGCCCCCAGGTGCCCCTTGTGCCCCCAAGCCGGGGCTCTGTGTCTACAAACACAGGGCAAACTCCTCGACCCTCTGCTTGCTGAAAGCTCCTCTTACTGCCTTTGACATCTTTTAATGCACACGGAGGGGCTGAGCCTGGGGCTGCCTTATTATGGAGGTCTCCACAGGGCGGCTTCCCATTCAGCCCAGTGCCATTTGCATCTCCAGCCTCGCTCCATGGGCTGGGGAAGAAACTTGGAGCATCCCCCATGGCTGGTGGGGCATCCGCAGCCCTCCGGACCCTGCCTGGCCAGCCCTGCTGCAGCTGGGGTCACCTTAATGCAAATGTTTGCGGGAGCATGAATAAAATGAAGGGTGCTTGAAGGAAGGTGTCACTCCAGATAGATGTGCACAGGAGGGGACAGGGCCTGGGAAATCTTTGCAGATGCAGCAATTTTCCCCTCGTTTCTGGGGAAAGTAGTCTTTGTCTCTCCAAATCTGCAGCTTTCTGGCAGCCCTGCAATTCCTTGTGACAGCCGTGGCCAGGGTCAGGGGAAAATCACAGCCTCTGTCCTGCAGGTGTAATGAGAAGGGGAGGCGGCGGGGAGGCTGATGGGGCTGGGTGGCAGCTCGCTCCCTCCGCACTGATGGCGTTGGTGCCTCACGCTTTGCAAGGAGAAAAGGCTCTTGGTGTGCGTGGAGCAGCTCCTGCAGGCTGAGCCAATAGGTCCCTGCAGCAGCAGAGCTGCTGGAGGTGCTCAGAGGGGGGCAGAGACCTTTCCCATAGTGACTCCCACTCACCAGAAGCCTCCAGGATGGATGCAACAGCTTTGGGAGCAGCTCTGCTCCCCTCTGGCAGGCAGCAAGGGTGCAAGGGGGACAG
The DNA here is from genome assembly GCA_031468815.1 of Morus bassanus. Classification (NCBI taxonomy): domain Eukaryota; kingdom Metazoa; phylum Chordata; class Aves; order Suliformes; family Sulidae; genus Morus; species Morus bassanus. Next base: position 6,109,086 of record CM062586.1, read on the forward strand.
GGACGCACAGCCCCCCCTGAGCTGGGAGATGCCCTATGCAGAGCAGTCCCCACGATGCTCAGGGCGGTGTGACCCCAACATCAACCCACAGCCTCCCCTTGCTGCTGGGGACAGCCCCCGCCTTCCCTCACCTCCTTGCTTTCCCTGCAGTCCCGGGGACACCGGGAGTGTTTTCCCTTTTTCTCCCCGTATTTGTGCCCAGGGCAGCAGGGAGCCCCGTGTGCACCTCCCAGGGAGCCAGGGCTGCTCCGACTGAGTATCACCACCTTAAATAAAACATGCCAGCAGGAGCAGACGGCCACCGCGTGTTCGCTCTCTTTATTATTTCATACCTCTGGCTCCCAGGCGGGTTTAGCTGCTTTGCTCACTGAGCACTTGCCCGTGGCCTTCGCATTCCTGGCAGAACTGTAGTGCTCCCTGGGGTCCCCACATCACCTCCTCTGCGACTGCCCATGTCTAACATCATCTGCCCTGCTTGCTGGACCCCCCCAAAGCCCATGAGGGTTTAAACCCACCTCTCGGATGAAGGGGAGCGGGATGGGTCCATCCGGATGGGTCCTGATGGCGTCCGTCTCTCTGTCCGCAGAGGATGAGCTGTGGGTACATCCTGTGCACCGTCCTGCTCTCAGTGGCTGTCCTCCTGGCAGTGACGGTCACGGGGGCCATCCTCTTCATGAACCACTACCACACGCCCGGCACTGAGTCACCCCCCGTCATCAGCACCAACCCTGAGGAAGCCAACGCGCTGGTCACCATCGAGAAAGCCGACAGCTCCCGCATCAACATCTTCATCGACCCCAACTGCCCCGATGCGACGGGCACCTTCGGGCGCCTGGAGGGGCTGCAGACCTCCCTGCTGCATGCCATCACTGACCACGACGCCGAGGCCAAGGCTACCAAGAGTCAGCAGAAGGCCCTGCTGGTCACGGTGACAGATGAGGTGGCCAAGCTGCTGACACACGCCGTGCAGCTGCGTGCCGACTGCGATAGCCTCAAGAAGGGACACAGCGCCATGGGACAGGAGCTCAGCGCCCTGCAAGGCGAGCAGGGCAGGCTCATTCAGGTGAGCCGGAGCTGGAGGTGCTGCATGGCGCTCCTTGGGGACAGACACTCCCCCCGTCCCCATGTCCCCGGGGCATGACTGCTTGCAGCCCCTGCTCACGGTGTCCAGGGGAGACCTCCAGCAGAAGGGGCTGAGGTTTAAGGCAGGCGCTTGGGAACTGCAAGTTTAGAAGCCCAACTTCAGCTCCAGCTCATCAGCCACCTGCGTCTCACTGCCAAACTGCCCCAGTGCTGGTGAGCCGGGTGTGCAGCCTCCCACCTGTGGGCTCCCAGCTCCAGGTTCAGTTTGGGGGCTCTGAGCAGAGCCAAGCACAGCACAGGACCATCCCAAGGGCAGTTCATGGGGCAATCAGCCTCCCCTTGTTTACAGTCCCCAAAATTTCCTAGCCAATGAGCTGTGTTGAAATGCTTACCTGGATATGCTGGGGGTCTGCTGGGCATCGTAGCAAGACCAAGGGCATGGCCAGATTCTCAGCTCCATGCCTGTCCCTCCTGGTGCTCATCCCCCTCCATCTGGAGCTGCTCGATCCCCGCTGCTTCGCTTTGCTCCCTGTCCTGCTGCTCTGCCGCGGCCACCCTACATCTCTTGCCCAGCCCAGGTCACCTCAGGGTACGGCAGAGAGCCGGCGGCTGTCTCAGGACACGGCTATTCCTGCCACCTCCGCAATCCCATCCCCTTACCCAGAGATGCTCTTTATCCCGCACGGTGGTGGCACCAACACACCAAGGTTTCGGGGATTTCTCAGCCCCAGCAGTGATAGGCTCTATCTGGACCCTGACCCCAGGCCAAAAAGCACCAGAGATGCTGTATGGGATCTGCTGTGGCTTTTATGTCCCCACCGGGTCCCCAGCAGCCTGTACCCTGGCAGGGAGCGTTGCTGCCTGCAGGCAATTTGGGGAGCTGTGGGAGCAGGCAGAGCATCCTCACAGTAGAGTGGTGGTGGGACTAGGCGGGGTGGAAAGGGATTAACCACATTTAACCTTGTCCCCCACCCACAGCTGCTCTCGGAGAGCCAGACCAACATGGCTCGGCTGGTGAGCTCCGTCAGCGACGTCCTGGACACGCTGCAGAAGGAGCGTGGCGGTGCCCGGCCCCGGCTCAAGGCTGACCTGCAGCGAGCACCGGCCAGGGGAGCACGGCCCCGGGGCTGCTCCAACGGTGAGACGCCGTCCCCGTGGGTCCCCGGGGAGAGGGATGTGCCTGGGGCTGTTCTCAGCAGGTTGCTGCCTAGGAAGATGGGATGGAGACAACCAGCCTGGAGAAGGGATTTAATGCAGTGGGGGGCTGGCAAGGAGATGGGGCAGGAGGGAGATGGGAAGTTGTGGCCTAGAAGGGGTGTTTTTCACTGTGCAGCCCCCAGTTGTCTATAAACCAGCCTGCAAAGCTAGCACAAAAGCCACTTTGCCCCCCTGCAGACCCACCCATTGCCCATGCAGCCATAGCTGGGGCAGAAGTGGAGCAAGAAGCAACCGTTCGCCTTCATTCGGGTGCAGACGGCAGCGCTGCATGGGACTCAGAATATAACAGTCACATTCATCATCATTTGGTTAAGAGGAAGCTGAGTAAGACTGTCCCGGGGCTGCAAGCATGTGCCCACACTGTGCCTCCAGCTGCCTCTGGGCATCGGCTCCCTCCTCCCCAGCTGGGTCCCAGCCCACCCTTGCTGTCACACAGGGACATGGGGTCAGTCCCTGCCAGCTGCCAGGGGGGTCCCCGTGGTGGCTGCGTCCGCCTGGGCACTGCTCACCCTGAGCATCAGAGGAGAAAGGAGGGAAGGAGCAAGGCAGCACCGAGCCGCCAACTAGAGCTGGCAGCAAGGTTGACAGCCTGAAAGAAATAGCAAGACATTAAATTAGACCATTAATTAACCAGCTTTCCTCTTGTCCCACCCCATCCCAATGCCACGCTGCAGGCTCCCGGCCCCGAGACTGCTTTGACATCTATGTGAGCGGACAGCAAGAGGATGGGATTTACTCCATCTTCCCCACGCACTACCCCTCCGGCTTCCAGGTCTACTGTGACATGACGACTGATGGGGGCGGCTGGACGGTGAGCTGCCGCCATGCTGGGGGCGCCGGGCAATATCACCACCGGCTGCGGACCTTCCCCGCACCGGGATGCCGGGGGTGGGAGACGTTACTCTCGACACTTGGATGTGTCGTCAGGATGGGGGATACATGCTAATGGGGTCTGGCTGTGCACAGGATGCCTGGTCCCGTGGGGAAGCAAGCAAACGGGCTTGTTGGCATTACCCGTGCCGGTGGCATCAGCAGAGCTGCCGGGCTGAGTCCAGAGCCCAGAGCTCAGACCCCAGCAGCCCTGCCTGGGCTTGGGGAGCTTGGCTGGAGCTGGAGGGTGGTTTCAGGCAGGGACTTGGATGCCATGGCTGGAGTTCAGCCTTCTCAGCAGGGCTGGTGCCCAGCTGGGGCAGGGCGTAGCTGCAGTTGAGCCGTTGGGTGAATGGCGGTGCTTCGCCCTGTCCTTGTGGTCCCAGTGAGCTGGTGCTGGGGCTTAGGACAGACCCCAAACCCAGTGCGTTTCGCCTCATCTAACACAGGGGTGCCTGGGGCACCTCCAGTGCCATGCTGATTCACTCGCTCCCCAGCCACCCTGTCTGATTCGCTTTGTCGTGGCGGATGCCATGGCCCCATAATCAAAGTAATAGGGGCAAGGAGCCAGCGGGACATGGCGCTGGCAGCCCTGAGCCTGAAGACCCCCACTCACCCTGGGGGCCCATTGGGTGTGAGCAGCCCTTACCCAGGAGGGCATTGCTCAGGGTGCCACCAGGGCAGGGAGGGGGTCCCAGGGAGTCAGCAGGGGGGTCACCAGGAGGGGTGGGTAGGCAGCCTCTCCCCCAAGGACACGTTGGGTGAGCTGAGCCAGCCAGTGCCCCTCCAGCTGGGTGCTCTAGGAAACAAATCCCCACAATCTGATCCCCCTAAGCAGCTTTGAGCACTGCCAGGAGGGAGCTTAGCCCCCCTGCCCTCGGGGGGCTGATAAGTCTTTGGCCTCAGTCTGCCCAGAGCCCACCCCAGGCAGGACGATCTGTCATGCACAGGTTGGCACCGGCAGCTCTAGTGGGGAAACTGAGGCACAGCACAGCTCTAGGGACCCCAGCTCCTGGGGGGCTCACAGAGGGAAGAGGGGGGACCCCATTGGCTCCCCAGGGTGGGGAGGGTCCTTACAAACCCTGTGCACAGTCTCCACCAGCCCCAGCCATGCTCGAGCGCTGCCTGAAGAGCAGCCCAAGGTGATTACCGAGACACTCAGAGGCTTATTTAAAGCTGCTGCAGCCAGGAGGGCTCCGGCTGGGCTGGGGAGGGGGTGAAGCAAATTATTTTACACCTAGCAGCATTGTGGGCTTCAGCAGCAGGGCCAGCACAGTGCTGCTTGCAGCACCACAGCTCTGCCCTGCCTCGAACAGGGCAGAGGAGCCAAACCAGGAGCCAAATCCTGGCATTCCAGAGATGGGCACATCCAGAGCAGAGGTGAGGGTGCTCACCCCAGGCTCCCATTTCTTGGGGCCACTCTGCAGTGCAGGCTCCCAAACATATACCCAGCCTGCCAGGATGGTGGTGGGGGTGTCTCAGCCATCTCCTATGGGGCTGGGGACACGGAGAGGGTCCCTGAGGCACTGACTCACCTGGGTTTCAGGTAAGCCATGGCATGGCTAAGTGCTGTGGTACAGAGCCTGGGAAACTTCCCTCCCCTCCTCCTCCTCTGGAGCGATTACTCCTGACATTTGGGCTTATTTGCATGTGGGTGGGTGGGTGGAAGCCATGGCAGCAGCTGAATCAATTTTGACTTGGAGCTTGGGAGCTGCTGAGCTAAGCCTTAGCCTGCATGGATGGCTTAGAGACCGTGGGGAGTGGGGCAGGGGGCAAGAGGCACCCCAATGCCCTGTCAGGGAGAAACCCGGCTGGGGTTTCTCCCTGGGTCACTCACTGGGTGCTGCTCAACATCCCCCTGTCCCCAAGGTGTGATCTGCAGTGTTACCCTGTCCCCTTGCCAGAGGCAGGGTCCTTGGTCATTCCCCATCCCCTTTGTCGGGAAGGCTGAGCAAGGCACAGCCCTCGCTGGACCAAGGCCTCTCCTCCCCGTGATGGCTGCATCCAGCCCGGGGCAGCCAAAGTCCCCTGCACTGTGCAAGTGATTGCAGCTCTGGGGCTGTTTGCTGCCTATTTTGCATAGTCAAAAAGCAGAAATCTGGCAGAGAGGGCAATCAGCATCAGTGTCTGTGCAGGGCAGGGTGACACGAAGGTGAAGAAAGGTGGGAGGGAAGAGCCAGGGAGCCCCAGCACACCCCCAGTCCATTTTGTTCCCCCCTCAGTCCTGCCCGCCAGCAGCAGGGCCCTGTTTGCAGCCAGCTGAGGCATGAGTCCGGGTCAGTGCCCACCGGCGCCAGCGAGAGCATCCACATCCTGTGCTGAGCACTGACTTTAATTACAGCAACACCCCTGGGCTGACCCAAGCCTCGTGGCAGCGCTGGGCTGCAGCCATGTAATTGCCCAGCCTGACCCTGACTCCCCCCTTTGACACTCACCTCTGGCACTTTATTAAAGTAATAACGGGGTGACGGAGGGCAGGGGAGGCTCAGCATCCTGGGAGGCCTGAAAAAGTTGCCTCTTCACATGCTGTTGTCTTGAGAAGTCTTTGCAAATGCCCCATGCTCCTCCCAGTGCCCCTGAGCCTCCATCACTGCCCAGCCGGGGCAAAGCCTCCCAGGATCAGCATCTCTGCCCCATAAGCAACAGCGCTGTGATGGCTCCAGCCACATCAGCATCATTTTCCATGTACAGTGCATATTGGGAAGTGGTGGGAAAGCCGAAGGATGTGGAAGAAAAGCCTGCGCCAGCAGGATGAGGGTGGTGGTGATGTTAAGTGACAGCTTCCAGCTTCCTGGGCACCTGCTGCACCGGGGACGCTCATGGAGATGGCTTCGCCCATCCTGTTCATCACCTGCTGGAGGGGTCCCAGGGCAGGCTACGGGGTTTGAACAGACACTAATGCATTTACACATGGGCTGGGATAAGCCAAAGGCAGCGCATGAGACGAGCCTAGGGAAATGAGTGCTGTTTCCAAAAGATGTGATTTATGTGTTGCCACAAAGGGGGACGAAATGCTTCTGCTGGTGGGGACAGGCAGGAGCAGCTGGGTCCCTCGGACAGGCAGCGCTGCCGGCTGTGGTGTTCACAGATGATCATACGGGATTGGCTCTTCCCAGAGATCGGCTCCTGCGATGCTCCGAGTTTGTCTTCTCTATGGCTGAACCCGAAGAAAGTCTCCCCGCTGTGATGGGGGCTCAGAGGAACACCACGGGGCTGGGGCTGTGGGGTCTGCGCCACAGCTGCCAAAAACCTGACCGGGAGCTCGAGTGCTGCAGTGGCAGAAAAGCGATGGCCAAGCGTCTCCCCAGGCTGCGGCCGTGGTGGTGTTTTGGTGGGGGCTGGCATCAGGGGGCTGCGGGGATAGGGAGCAGAGCCCTCCCTCACCACCAACGCACAGGCTGGTGCTTCCACTTTTCTCTGGTTTTAACCCATTTTTCTGGGTTGGTGCCTTTGCAGGAGCCTGTCCCTGCCCCACAAGCTCAGCACGACTGGGGGAGGCAGAGAGCAGGGGAGATAAATATTTCAGCCTTGCCTTTAAAGAAGGGAAAGAAATCCTTTTTGCTTAAGAGGGGGTGATGCATATTTGATGAGGAGGAAAAGAGCAGCAAGGCAGGGCTGGGAGCATGGCAGCGAGCCTGCGGGTCACTGGTGCACGCAGCATCCCGGTGCACGCAGCATCCCGGTGCAGGGTGCAGGGAGGAGGCTCCCACATCCCTGCCTGCACGCAGGAGAGGTGGGTGCATGAGTGAAGCATGAGAAGGGCCCATGCATGAGAGATGATGAGGATGGAGCAGGAGACCCAGGAGGACACAGGACCTCCAGCGCCCACCAGCCCTTCCGACCTGGTTTCGAGCCCCTTGGGGCCAAGCCCAGTGGGCAGCAGGGCACTGAGGGCTCCTCCGGCACCCAGGGTGACTGCTGAGCTGTGCTGAGGCTCAGTGAACAGAGACATGCCTCGCACGCTTCCCTGGGCACCACTGCTCAGGCAATTGGCCTATTTACAACCATGGGTCAAAGCTGATTAAGAGGGAGCATTGGTGCTGCTTCTGCCGCCTTCCCCATGCGGCAGCGCCGGAGCCAACATTGGCTGGGGAAAATCAGCTTCGGGCCCCTGTCCAGCCGTGCCATCCCCCCTCTCCCAACAAGCCTGAAGAAAGCCCCTTTAAACGGGCTTAACCGCAGCTTCTCAAGTGCTCAACGCAGGGATAAAAATTAAGGCTCTAATTCTAGAAGGTAAGTACAGCAGGATCAGAGCCGTGCTGTGCTGAGGAGCGTGCTGGAGCCTGCACCAGGCACCCACAGCCCCCAAAATACTCATCTGGTGAAGGGCAAAATGGCATGAAGTTCATGAGCTGGGTCTCCTCCACATGCCGGCATGAAACCCTGCACGTGCAGGAGGGGAAAGGCTGCGAAGGGGTGTCCCCACAGTGGAGCAAAGCATGGCAGCTTCCCAGCCAGCACGGGGGCTCCGTGGCATTGCCCGAGCCTGGGGTGCTGGAATCGGGGTGAACGGGCTCAGTGGCATAGCTCAACCCCGAAGACAAGGTGTTCTGGTCCCTTGGCTGGCAGTACATGGGGCGGCTGTTCCTAAATCACTGAGCACCCCATCCTCCCCGCACTGTGGCCATGGGAGTGCAGTGCTTGGTGGCAGCCGGGCAGGCTGGCTCAGCCAAGTTTAATGCAATTAATCCAGGGCTGGAGGCTTAATTAAGTTCAAATGGTCGGACAGGGAGTAGCATTTTCTGGATCATTGTCAATAAATCAAACCCGAAACTATGGATAAAAGGGGATGAAACACACAGGGCATGACATACCAATGAGCAGATGGGAGAGGAAAAGGGAAAGGCTCCAAGGAGAAAAGCCACAGTGAGCCCCGGGGACCTGGCTGGGATCTGGGGGCTCTGCAGGAGTTGGGGTGGTCGGTGCCCCACAGTTAATATCTCTGGGATGACTAACGAGGTCATCACAGGAACGATGTCTGGTAACAGGGCAGCTGCCCAGGAGAGAGCGGGGACCCAGGAGTTATACATGGCACCGAGCATCCTGCCATGTGCAGGACGGCTTGGACTGACCTGGGCAGCGCGTGCTGCAGCGACAGACCTCGAGTCATGCCATCCATCCGTCTGTCCATCCACCCATACCTCTGCTCCTGCATGCAATGGCAGAGCCCAGGCTGTTTCCCGTGCGCAGCCTGGAGCCGGGTGCAGGGTGCCCACCCCTCCTGGGGGCACCGGCCACCCTCCCACAGGAACACACCACGGGTTTCCCAAGCCCTGCTCCCATTTCCAGGTGGAAGATCCTGTGAAGTGTTTTATCTGAGCCGACTTACCCGTCCCTGGCAGCCTGATCTGGCATTTCCCTGGGGACCTGCTCGCCAGCATCCCGGTGTAATTACTGAGTTGAAAGGGTTTAATTTGTACCCGTGTCTAATAAGATAGCGGTGGGAGGAGTGGACAGCATGGTGGGGAGTAGGGGGTGCTGCTTGGTGTGCGCAGGCTTGGAGCAGCCCCATGAGTGACACCCCATGTGTCTCCCTCCCCAGGTGTTTCAGCGGCGGGAGGACGGTTCCGTGAACTTTTTCCGTGGCTGGGAAGCCTACCGAGACGGCTTCGGGAAGCTGACGGGAGAGCACTGGTTAGGTGTGTGAGGCTGGCAAAGCCTAGGGCCCCCCAGGCCCCCCGAGGAATCTGGGGTTTCCTTTGCAAAGGAAAGGACACTGAGACCTCCTTGGCCAGCGCTCAGGTCTTAGGACTGATGGGCCAGGCAGTCAGGGAGGGGACTGGGTGGCTGCACAGGGGCAGGGAAGCGATGGGGCTGTTTGCCCACGAGCTGAGCACATGCCCTTGGCTGTGCAGCCATAACAGAATGAGGTCTGGAGGGTGGGAACCGCTCCCCGTCCCACCCCACACACCCCCCCAGGGACCCCTGGCCACCCCGTCCCTGCTGGGGTCCCCGCACTCACCCCCACCCTCCACTGCAGGGCTGAAGCGGATCCACATGCTGACGGTGCAGGGCAGCTACGAGCTCCGCATTGACCTGGAGGACTTTGACAACGGCACTGCCTTCGCCCGCTACGGCAGCTTTGGCGTGGGGCTCTTCTCCGTTGACCCTGAGGAGGACGGGTACCCCGTCTCCATCGCCGACTACTCGGGGACAGCAGGTGGGGCAGCGGGACAGGGGGATGTGCATGGTGGGATGCGCATGGTCCTTCGGGGCAGAGGGAGCCCTGAGCCACCAAACCCCGTTGCTGGGGCATTGGCTGTCTCCTCCAGCACTGGTGGTGGTGCCAGCTACATCCCTGCAGCCACAGGGAGCTGGAGGCAGGAGGGGCTGCAGCTGGGCATTTGCAGGGTGGGTGACCCAGGTGTCCTGTACATCACCGAAGGAGGCCCCCTGGGGTGCCCGGGTAGCCCCCTGGGGTGGGAGACAGCCCGAGGGCAGGGTGAGGGGCAGGAAGGGCCCATCACGGCTCCTTTCCCGGTGGCAGGAGACTCCTTCCTGAAGCACAACGGGATGAAGTTCACCACCAAGGACCTGGACAACGACCACTCAGAGAACAACTGCGCGGCTTTCTACCATGGCGCCTGGTGGTATCGCAACTGCCACACCTCCAACCTCAACGGGCAGTACCTCAAGGGCCACCACAGCTCCTATGCCGACGGCATCGAGTGGTCCTCCTGGACCGGCTGGCAGTACTCCCTCAAGTTCACCGAGATGAAGATTCGGCCTGTCCAGGAGGAGAATTAGCTGGATGGCATGAGCGCCCCCCCGCCCCCCCGTGCCCAGCCCCCTGCCCTTCCCCACTGCCCCACAGCCCTGTCCGTCCCAGCTGCCATCCCCCCCGAGGTCTGGCCCATCTTCGAGGGGTCCCTGGGGGGCACCTGCCCCCGAGGAGGGCGGCTTTTGCTCCCGGGTGCCTGTGGACATCCCTGGACCTTTGCTCCCTGCTGCCATGGCTCCCCTGCAGCCGAAATGGGTCTCCTGGCCTGAGCGTAAGCCACGGCCGGTGCTTACGGCTGCGGCAGACAGGACAGCGGGATGTGGGGATTTGGGGAGCAGTGCTAGTGGTGTCTGACGAGGAGGGGAAAGGGCTCCCTGGAGGGAAGGAGAAAGGGATGCAGCAACCCGGGCAGGCTGGGCACCTCTGCTCATCTCCAGTTTGGGCACAGACACCTGGCAGTAGCGTGGCCGAGCTGGTGAGGGACTGGGGGACACTCACCGTGGGGAGCCCCAAGCCCCTCAGAGCCCCCGGGTCTGGGATGAGGCTGCTGCTCCGCAGTTCCAGCTCACCCCATGGTGCTATTGGGGACGGGGAGGGCTTGGCTGGGTTGCAGCCTGTGCAGACACCTGACTACGCCAGTGATTCCTTCTCTGGTCTGCAGAATGCTCACATCTCCCCCTGCAAGAGCAATGCAGCTGGAAAGGGACAACCACAAACTCCTTTGTCCCCATTGTCCCTGTTCTGGCTCCTGGAGCCTCCCAGCAGGTCGGGACACCCCAAAGCAAGCTGGCACGGTGACGCACACCCAGAACGGAGCACAGCACGGAGCTGTTTTGGTGGTGCTGGGGAAACAGGGAGCACAGCGAGGAGGAGGAGGAGGTGAGGAAGGCTCGCTTCCCAGCACAGCTCTGCCTGTGTTTCACAGCTCCTCCCTCCCAACCAGACCTGCTCAGACTCAAGTCGGACTTTTGCTATGCAAAAGCTGTGACCTTTCCCAAAACCCTTGACTTTGGACAGCATGCCCACGTGCCCCCGCGCAAGCCTCTCCACTCACTCCTGGCCTGGGGACCCGCATTCATTTTCACCCAGGATGAGCCACACTCTGGCTCGGCACCTGCAGATAATCAAAGCCTTTCATTTCTTCAAATCCTGTTAAGGTTTTGCAAAAAGAAGCCCTGAGTGGGGCTTAGCATCTGCAGGGCCCTGATAACTGGGCTGCAGGTGATGCCTCATGCCGGTCGACCCGAGGAGAAGGAGCTGCCACGGGGTGTGGGGCTGACTTCTCCCTCTGGCTCCCTGGAAGGACTCAAATGGGGGATTTTGTCCAAAAAAAAAAAAAAAAAACCAACCCAAAAAAAAACCCCCACCAAAACCCAAGCCTGAGGAGGCTGTGTAGGAACAGGGAGGGGAGGGGGACAGCTGCAACCCCACCACCTTTTAAATGATTTTTCTGCCTGTGCTACAGCAGCAACGGGGAGAAGAGCCCCCGCACCATGCTCTGACCCCAAGGAACACCGTCGATGGACAGACTGCCCAAGGAGGGGAGGAAAGCTCCTGCCGTCCCCGTTTCCACGGGGGCTTAAGGCACAGGGAGATCAAAGGCTCATCTTCCTGGCTGTGGCAGATTTGTACTTCCCTGCGTGCTTCTCCTTTTTTTAAGCCTTCCCCACCTCGGACCCTGTGCTGGACAAGCCCTTTCACCTGCTGGGCAAGTCCCTGTTTGTCTGTCCTGCTGGGGAAGCAGGGCCAAACAACGCTTTGCACCGCAGCTTTCCCCTCTGCCAGAGACATTCCTCGGAGGCCTCGGGTGAGGACGAACTCCATGCGCAGGCACCAGCTCTACCCACTCCATCCCTGCCCAGAGCAGCTGGCCAGGATGGGTTTCTTGAGCAATGGGATTTGGGGGAGCTCAGTGGTGGCATTTCCCAGCCAGCACAAGAGCTGCCCCCGGCAGCTCCTGAGGGGTTTCCTGCGCCCCGCCAGACTCCTCTGGAAAGGTGGGGAGCACAATGCCCATCTTTACTTTTCGTCCATTTATTTCGGTAGATTAGCTGTAGCTGGGTTTTCTAGCACTCACCTTCAGGACAAGAAGGCACATGGAGCCATGTGCCCTGGGTGGGAAGGCTCGTCCCCTCCCTGGACCTCTCTACCGGTGATTTTCCGTGTCAGGGAGGGGACATCGTACGTGCAGTTTGTTGGTAGCACACCCTTGTGTAACTGCCTGTGTCACCCAGGACTCCCTGATGACTTTGTTTTGAATTGCACGAGAGGTATTTAATCCACGCCAAGACGCAGGATTTCCCAGGATTATTCCCAAGAGCGCACACGTCGCTCCGCAGCCCCAGATTAGGCTAAACCCATCCGTGGTGACACCTCCCTGGAGAGGGGTGGGCAGGGGCAGCTGGGGGGGTCCAGGACCTGGCCACGTACCTTCCTGGCGAAGCCCTGGGCCAGGTCGTGCTGTGTAGCAGTGCCGTGAAGTCTAGGTCATGTGTGAGTGGTGTCCAACGCTGTACATGTGGATTTCTAAACTCCTTAATAAAAGGAACTCATCGTTAGCTGGTGTGTCGGTGGCCGTGCCAATAGCACGGTGCGGGGACATTGCCAGAGGAACCTGCTGTGTGGTGACAGCAAAGGGAGCGGCACCGGATTACCGCAGCTCCCGCCGTGCTGCGGGTGATGGCTCCTTCCCTGTGCCGGGCTCACGGCACAGCATCCCCGGGAACTGGCCCATGGTGGGCTTGGCCTGCCCACGCCACTCCGTAAAACTGCCGGGGAGGGCTGGGGAGTACCGGCAGGGCAGGGAAGGGACAGCGGAGGCTTCCCAGAGCTTCAGGGGCTGCAGCCCAAACCCAGGCACCACAGGACGTCGGGGTGGCCCTGGGGCTGGGACAGGGGGTGGCAGGTCTCGGTGCTGAGGGGACCCGCTCCCCCCTGCCTGTGCCAATGGGCAGAGAGTTAACCGATGCCCAGACCCCTTCCCGCTGAGCAGCGGGGTGCTGCCCACCCCACACCCCGCTCTGCCCCAGGCCAGGATGGAGCTGGGAGGAGACAGCTGAGTGCCAGGCATTGGGGATGGGGAAGCAATTAGGCTTGTGCATGCAGGACCAGTCCCTGAGCAGGTTTGGGGGTGCAGGGGTCTCCGCCGGTGCCTGCGCACCCACCACACTTGCACACACATGTGGGACCCCGAACAGGCACAAACAAGTATGCACCAGCCAAGGGAGTGGGGGACACTCGTGCGCCCCGACGAGACGCTCCCTCCTGCCAGCGTCCCTTCCAGCTGCTGGTGACTCAAGGGCAGCTCCAGTGCGGCACACACCCAGCCTCTCCTCCAAATGAGGCAGCAAATGAAGGAGGCACGTTAATCAGCGGTGGTGCCACGCTCCCATCGTGGCAGCTTGGCCAGCCCCCATCCCCCCTCCAGCCCCCTCCCCGCCGGGATCCCAGCCTCTGCTCTGTGCAGCCACAGCCCTGCGAGCCGGCCACGCACTCGAGGGGTGACACGGCAATTAGCGCTGGTGGGTATTTAACGGCGGCTGAAGCCGTCTGGCCAGCTCAGTCCGGGCACGGGGCAGCACGGAGCAGGGCCAGGGCCGGCAGTGCTGGGGCATCACCCGAGGCGGAGAGGTGAGTCGCTAGTGGCTGTCTGTCTGTCTATCTGTCTTCCCCCGCATGCCTGCTTTGCACCCTGCCTTGACAGGGAGCACAGCCAGCGAGGAGGCAAAGGCTGGTGGGAGGCAGCTGGGAGCAGCAGGCAGGGCACCCACCAGCACCCCCAGCCCCCAGAATGGGACTCAGCAGCACCGATTGCTGGTGCTGGGAAGCTGCTCCCCGCTCTGGCTGCACCCAGTGATTTGGCTCCATGCTGGGCAACTGGGAGCAAAAGGGGAGAGTGCAGAACAGCACCAAGGTGCAAACGAGGCAGGGAGCACCCCAAAGCAAAGCCCACAGGCAGGGAGGGTGCTGAGGAGGGCAGGCAGGGGCTTGGGCTCAGCTGGGTCCAGCAGAGGAGCGAGGAGCACCCACAGCAGCCCCCCACCCTGCAAGCACAAGGTAGACACCCTAGCCCTCGTCACCAGCAGTGACTTTTAAGGCAACATTTGCAGCAAAAAATAATCATAATAAAAAAATCCATTTCCCCTTTCTGAGCCTTTTTGGGAGGAGGAAGGGGAGACAGAGCAGCCCTGCCTGCACTCAAGGTCACCCTGGATGCCTGCAGCATTGCCGCACGCGGCCCAGGACCACGCTCTCTCCTGCTCTGCTCAGCAGACCCTGCTGCCGGCAGGGCACCTCCAAGCCCCATAAAGCAGAGGGATGTCGAGCACCTTCCTCCGCACTCACATTAGCCAGGCACTGCAGGTAGGACCTGCGCAATGGGAGGATAAGGCTGGCTCAGGTGAATGCACTTAAGTCCTCCCTGCAGTGCCTCTAAGAGGAGCAGGTGGCTCCAGAGCCCATCAGCCTGCCCAGCTAATAGCCCACTCAGCTACCCCCATCTGAGCAGAGCCCAGCTCTCAGCTGTGAACCAGGGGGGTAGCTACAAGGCTGTAATTTGTGAGCACAGAGCGGCTAAAGATGAAGAGAAGCAGGCCTGAAGGAGGCAGGGGGGAGGCAGAGCGAGCTCAGACGCCCCCCCCCAGCACGCCTGCTGCAGCCAGGTGCTGGGGTGGAGGCTGCAGGAGGAGTAGTGGGTGCTGGAGGGGGTTTCTTGCAGGCTGTAGGGGTGGCAGGGCTGGTTTGTGGGTGCTGCAGCAGGGATGGGGAATGTGTACTAGCTGAGGGCAGCCCTTCTGCAGCCACATGCCCTTGCTGCTGCTTTAGCCACCGCCTGAGGATGCTCTGTGTTTTACCGATGTGTCTTTCCCTTCCTCTGCTTTCCCCAGATGAGAGCACCCTACTCGCTGTCCTGCCTCTTCCTCCTGAGCCTGGGGGCTTGCTTCCCACCCAGTGAGTGGCAGGAGCCAGGAGACCCTGGTGAAGGGACACTGCTCAAGCCCAGCTGGCAAGCAGCACCTGAGGACTCAGGTGACTGCTGGAGGACAGGAGCAAAGCGGAGATGCGGCGAGGAGCTGAGCACGCTGCTGGGCATCACCCGGGAGCTGTGGGGCTACGGCAAGGAGGGCAGCAGGCAGCGGCTGGGCCGGCGAGGGGGCTCCGAGCTGCTGCCGGTGGGAGGGGAGAAGCGCAGCGGCACGCTGGGGAACCTGGCCGAGGAGCTCAACGGCTACAACAGGAAAAAAGGGGGCTTCACCTTCCGCTTTGGGAGATGAGTGCCTGGACTCGACCCCTCACCTCTGCGGGTTGCTCTGTCCCATCCTTCCCTTCCATCTCACCTAGGTTTGCTTGGACAAAAGGGTATTGGGGGAGTTTTGCTGCTGGGATTGCCTTGGGGAGGGGGGACATCACGTTTGCTCCATTTGTAGTTCTGCCACAGGTCTCACATCCCCGTTCTCAGCCGGTGTAATGGAAGAAGAGAATGGTGCCTTAAAAAGAAGCCACCGCATCCCTTCCCCAGTCACATGCGGCCTTTGCTGGGACACGGTGCCGGTGCCTGCGGTGCTGGCAGAGAGCAGGGATGCCACCCCTGGACAGGCAGAGCGGGCAGGGCCAGGCGTTGAGGCTGGAGGTGGGTGGGCTGAAGGGTTACAGGGGAATAGTCCTGGTGGTGACAGTCTCTTGGGGACTGCCTGTGGCTGCTGTCCAGGGCAGGGCTGTCAGGGAGGAGCAGGTCCCTCAGAGCTCTCCGCAGAGTCGCTGCTCTCCTGCCTATTACAGAGAAGTCCCTCAGGCAGCAAATTCTGCTTAGTGTCAAGATGCCACTTAGGAGAGCTGGCTCCTGCGTGCAAACCAGGCCAGAGCAGCGGATTTGAGAAAATCTTGTCCTTAGAAATCCCTGGTGTGAGCGCAGAAACCTGCCCTGGCATCACCAGTCCTGCTGCAGTCCCACCACCCTGCTCACACCCCAACCCTGAGACCCATCCTCAGGTGGCACCAGAGTCCTTGCAAGGGTGAGATAGTGATGACCGACCTTCAGCATCCTTGTCACATCACCCCAGCACTTGTCTGAAAGCCTGGCCCTTCCTATCCCACTCCTGGCCTCGCCTCCACCCATTCCCAGCTGTAGCTGCTGCAGAAACTTGGGTGCAGAGGGGCTGAAAAAAGGACCCCTGCACCTACCCAAGGCCACGAATGGGTGCTTGGTGTCCTCCCTCCTGCTCTCCAGTCCCCTCTGCTGCCAATGGCACAGCTTGGGGAATTGCTAGCCCCAAAAGCCAGCATGGCCACGGCTGCGAAGGATAAGCCCTGCTCATCAGAGACTGCCGCCTTCTCCTTTGGGCAGATTTAGCTTTGCCAAAGCCAACAACGACATTTGCTTTCGTGCCTGCCACTGCAGGCAGAGATATTAGTAATCAGAGGTCTAACTACCTGCCTTGCAGGCACTAACGGCAAGTTAGACACCTAATGACTACTAATATTTCACTGCAGGCACAAAAATGAAGCAGGGCAATTATTTGCAAGTGCTAAATTGCACCCTCAGAATCAAAGGCCGTGGCAGGACTTGGGGGGGGGGGGGGGGGGGGGCGGGGATTAAAATTAAAAATCAGGCTCCAAGAGGTGCATTGTAATATCCATCAAGCAGACAGACCACTTAATACAGGGCTGCCGGGACCAGCTCGAGCTGTTCTCACAGCAGGAGCGGTGTGTAAGCGCAGGTTGAATGGAGGCGAGCGGGGACCGGCGGGCAAACACCAGCCATGGGGCAGCCAGGTCTAGGGAGGAGCGATGGAGGCGCAAAAGCAGGCTCCTCCGGGGAGCTATGCGTGGGTCACAGCCCCATGGGTGCAGAAGGGAGGGACTCCAGATTTGCAGGGAGAGAGATGATGCCAGGATTTGGCCCTCACATGAGGATGGTGCCAGCTGCGAGTATGAAGGAGAGGAAAGGCATTTTCCTTCCCCTGCATCTGTGCTGCGGTAACCATCTCGCACCACGAGCACCACAGCAGCGACCAACAGAGCTGGTGGCAATCGGGGCGGCTAAGCCCACGCAGTCCCCCCACCCTGGGCACCCCCAAACCCACCTCCGATCCCTCTCAACTCCCACCCCACCAAAGGCCGCCGGTTTGGGGGACACAGGTGCAGCCCTTGCATCACGCAGCGGAGACGGGAGCTTTATTGATGTTTCTATGGCAACGTCTTTTTTTTTTTTCCCCTTTCTTTTGAGTGTTCAAACCATCAATAAATATGCACTGATCAATTTTACTCTGCGCTGGAGTTGGGGGAAGGGATGGGAGGGAGGAAGGGGAAAGAGTTTTGGAGCAACGCTGGACTAGTGGGGGCCAGTAAATCCTTGACTTTGCCGTGACGGATCATTGCAGGGAAAAGTGGCACCGTCCGCTGCGGGAAGGGAAAGGAAACCTGCCAAGCAGTGCTGGGGCTGGGGCGACACCCGGGGTCCTGCTCTCAGGTCCAGGAGAGGAACAGTGTCAGAGCAGCAAGATAAAACCCCATGTATAATGAGGCTTTGACTGAAGCACAATAACCCTCTGTATAACTTAAAAAAAAAAGCCAACACTTCCCCCAACACTTACCTGGTGGGTGGGACAGGGCCGGGCTCAGCCCATGCGCCCAGGGGGCTCCTTGATGGGCAGCTCGGTGCTGCGGGGGCGATGCCATCACCCTCCTCACCCACCCACAGGAAAGGGGCTCCTGGCAGGCTGCGACACGGGGCAGGTGAGGGGCTGCGGCACCCCCAGAGCACCCCTTGGCATGCATCAGGATGGCTGATGTGCTTGGGAAAAGGCAGTGTACAGGCTCTTTGTTATTGCTCCTTGGTGATTAAGGCTGGGGAAGAGGAGGCAAAAGTGAATGGAAAATAACTGCCTGGAGTCTGGGGATGTTGTCTGGGAGGAAGGAGGGGGGAATTCACCAGGAGCGACTCCCGGGAGGCTGGACATGGTGTCTCCTGTCCAGCTCCCATGGGAATCTACACCCCCTCCCAACCCCTCCCCTCCCAGGTTCCTTTGTGGGGCAGCTCCCAGGGGGACACCCGATCCCCAACACCTTTGAGAGGCAGAGAGCTCAGGACCCCCCCCCACACCGAACCGTAAGGAGCCAGATTCATTGCGGCACGACCACCCAGGCAGCAGAGCAGTGCGTAGACAAGGCAGGACAACTCGCCTGGAGCACCGCCACCACCGCCTGCCATGCACGCCAGGCCCACAAAGGGATGGCACCAAATAGGCATTGGATTCTTCCACACATGGCCAGCGGACCCAGCCAGCAAGGACTGATGCAGACACTTGCTGCCAACATCACCACTGTTGGGACCCTCTACGAAATGGCCCGTTGTCCTCCCCTGAGCAGGGTACAACCCTCGTCCTTGCCCTGGCCCCGTCTCCACTCAGCTGCTCCATTCCCATACGCTGCTCCTCATCTTCCCTCCATCCTGAGCAGACCTGCAGCACTACACACACGCACAACGGGAGCAGCAAAACTCCGAAACCCAACTGGATCCTCTGTAGAAAGAGAGCCCGATTTAATCGTGTCCAAGGGACTCATGAAGGGTCTAATGCATCATAACTTGGTCACTCAGCACTGCGGCTTCAGGAGCACAAGTAGGACCTTTATCAGCAGATTGGATGTTAGGACAAACACATAACCTTCAACAGGGGGGCAATTGCTGGGAAAACAGTTCAGCGTAGCCTGGCTTGCAGGTAAAACTTTCTGCTGAGCTGGATCTACCATTGAAAAACACCGAGCAGCACTCCACTCCCAGGGAGGACAGTTCTGAGCCTAGCCTAAACAGCCGAATGACTTGCAGGGCTGTCCCTAACCCATAGCTTTAGGGGCACCTAAAGCTGCCCTTGGACCAGGGGCCCATCCTGCTCTGCTGCCAGCCCACTTTTAGATGCATGCGTGATGCCAGGAACCCTCACTTCAGAGGTGACACAGCACTTAGGTATATTTTCCTCTTTCCAGTTGTGAAAGGATTAATGTCAAACAAGGAGGCGGCTGTCAGTTGGCCCCGATCATCCCTGGGGCAGGCAGCACTCCTGCACACCTGAATGTGCCGCTAGTCCAGCAGCATCTCCACAAGACAGGCTGCCACACCAGCCTATCTTTAATTTTTTTTTTTTTTTTTTTTTTTGAGAAACTGAGTGAGTGAAAACACTGACCGCATTTTACATTTTGTGACAAGCAACTTCCCAACAAAAGGCAGGTTGACATTAAAGGAAAACTTAAAAGGGTGAATATTGTAATTTCAAAGACACAAAAAACAAAACAAAAACACAAACACAGCTATTTTTCCCCCAGAGCACTCTCACTTTCAAGCTCAATAGCTGTGAAAATTGGAGCAATCAAACTGTTAAATGCATTGATCTGTTACATCAACTCCTACTGTACTCAGCTAAATTTAGCCTTTAATCCCCTCTCTTTCACTTTCAACACTGCAGATCCCGGGGCTTTCCCCAGCCAGGTCAACCGGCCTCTGCCTTCCCACACCACCATGGACTGGTCCCTAAGCAAGCAGAGATGGAGGTCACCAGGAGTGATTGTATTTAAGGGCAGGTTAAGTTTCTCCATCTTCCCTCAGCCCACAACTATTCACCGTGTCCAAGTCTTTATACTAGAGATGTAGACAAAGAGCAGCCCGGACATTGATCTTTGCCAGCGTCATCATCACAGAACAACCAGGAACCCTTTGTAGCTCTGCGTGTACGTTCACCAGCCACCACTGCTTTGCTGAAAAGTAGCCTGAGCCTTGCCAAGTGCAGGCCATTAATTGCATTTATACTTGCCAACAGCATCCTCCTGCTCCTCGTCATCTTCAGGCTCATTTAGAAGCAGCCCAATGCAATCGCTGTCACAGCAAGACAAGGTTTCCGTTGCGCCTTGATCCCATGGCCCACGAGTGAGTGGTTCCCTACGCCAGGACCGACAGATTACACCAGGGACTTGTTGAGGGGATTAGAAATTGGGCGAGCTGGGTTGTAACCCTAAACCACCACTGAACTACCGCAGGACCTTGGGCACACCGCTCACTGCTGTCTGCCCTCGTTTCCTTCTCAACTGTTTTTGCTCTTTAGCACCTTCATTAATCAAGGCAGTATCTCATTTTAGAGGCTGCTTAGTACCTGGATACGTCTCTCCCTCAAGATTTGCTGGAAAGGCTGAGGGTAGTCTGGAAACAGAAATGAGGGAGGGACCAGCCAGAACTGTCTGAGGTGAGAAACTCACAGGTCATTTCATAGCAGAGGAGGAAGAAAAAACAACAGCATCTGAATTACAGAACACAAACAATTAACAGGAAGAAAAATTTAAAGTCAAATCTCTGATTTAAATCTCATTGCAGACAACAGCAAAGTCTTTGCTTCAAAAGAGGTGATGACACAGTCCTTATTCTGTGCATCTTTTTTCTCACCTGACTTTTCAGATCCAGATCAAAGGACGTGGAAAGGTGCTGCTGCCTGGCTCTGACCAGCCTGCTGTGCCCAAGGGCCCTGGTGAACCACCCACACAGGGAACCCCTCTTTTCGGACGCGGAGTCTAAGGGGAGGTAACTGGGTTTGAAAAGCCTTGCTAACAGACAAACACGGGTTTTCCTCAACATTGATTTATTTTTAAATATACTACGCAAGAGAGACTGGAATAAAAAATAAATCAAAAAAATGAAAAATAGAGAAAGAGAGGAGGAAGAACTGAAAGTCATGTACAGAAACAATCTGTACTGGACCAGATTAAAGGGGAAACAACCCCCTTAAGTATCACAGAGATGAAGGACAGAGCTATTTACACACTGTAAAAAAGACAAGTCTACAAAAGTGTGTAATAACGAGATACAAATGTATAATATAGTGGCACAATATGTTATCAAAGTAAAAACAGTACCTCCAGGAAAGAGACAGTCCAAGGATTGGGGTTTCCCCCCCCCCCTTACAATTTTAAAGGCAGCCTGTGGCAGAAGTGTGTATTTTCTTTTGAACTTTTGTCACGTGTTAAGTCATGGCTGTTTGTGAGGGCGCGAAGTGGCGTGAACACACACAAGTGAACTACTAGAAATCCTATACAAAACAAACAGTTCCAAAGAGAACAGCATAAAATACAATTGAAGGCAATTAGTGTTTAAGATACACAAGAGGGGTCACAAGAGTTACAGGGGAACAGGACATGGAAAATGCTTTTTTTCTCATGTTTGGAACTGTTAAGAGGAGTTAAATTGCACTGTTAATAGCCCTAAACCTTGTTCTTTCACTATTGTCACAAGTCACAGTTAGTTCCCAGTCATGTTGCATTAGTTGGGAAGGTCACAGGACCTTGGAAAGGAAGCCCAGGAGTCCTGCTGTCAGCATTTTTTGGCACTCTCCTTGGGAGATGCACCCAAGAGAAGTGTCTGCAGTCTTCACAGATCCATGTTTGATGCTGGATGGAACCACACCGGCATGAAGGTAGTGACGGTTTTAACCCCAAAGTACTGGCATTTGAGCTCTTCATGGGGAATTAGCACTGGCACGGAAAGGGAGACACCACAGCCCCTCAAAGCACAGGTCTCCAAGGGAGTGCAGAAGCCAGGTCCCGTCTCTGCTCACAGAACCAAAAAGTCTGGAAATTCAACTACAGAAACAGCAGTTCTCGCCCATCTGTGATGTGCAAGCTCAGCTGAAGCAACTGCTGGAGGCACAGTGGTATTTCTGAACTCATCCTAAGCTGTCTCTCCCCCTGCTGCAACCCTCCTGTCTTTCAGGGAGCGATGCCTTGCTCAGCACCAGCACCTACTGCTCCCAGACCTGCTCTGCAACCCTCCACCCCAAACGTCCGCCTGATTAATGTTAGATATCACAAGATTGCGACAGCGACGTCCTTCTTCAGACCTTCTCCAGTCCTTTTTTGCTACCGAGGGAGATCCACAAACAGGTGCCTGTGCCACTACATTAGCGGGTGCTGTCTGCAACATTTTGAACCCAAGCAATTCATTTGGGCTCAACAACATTAAGAAATTGCTGAAAACACAGAAACAAGGGCAGCAGGTGGAATCATAGGAAAAATTTGGGTATACATCACTTATAGCATTCTGTCATTAAAAACCCTTACATGAACAATTTTCCCCCCTTCCCTCCCAAGCGTCAAATCTCTTGCATTAATGTCAGGTAAATGTCAGACTTGGGACAGGGATACGTGCTGCAACTCTCCCAAGAAACGCAGTGGGTATATTGCTATTCAAAACACTCATACTTGTGTAGAGTGGGGCAGAGGGAGGGGATGAAAATGCAGTAGAAAGTCCTCCTGAGGAGGATGGCATCTCAGTGTCCGTCAGTCTGGCTTCAGTCGTAATGGTCTGTCCAGAACAATAAAATATTAATAAAAAGGCATGGAGTGACATCAGCATTTAGACTTGTAGTCCACAAGGCAAGAACTCCACAGATAAGACGATTACGAGTATATGAAACACAGGGAATCCGAGTTAAGAGGGTGGGAAGTGCCTCTTGAACACAGCCCTGCCCTTCGGAGCTGGGTCATCCATTCACAGTCTGTGTCTTTTGCACAGCCCTAACCTGAACGCCCCGGTCCTTTGTCAGTCCACACACATTACTCTCTCCACAGTTGGCTTTGGCCCATTCTGATTTCCGCTCCCCCCCTGCCCCAACCTGGCTTCTGCTACCTCTGAACAATGTCACTGATTTCTTTCACTGAACTGAGAAGTTTGCTAAAGTCCTGGGTGGCTGCAGGACCACTGCCAGCTGTTGCTGGGCAGATCTGAAGCTCCCGTAGGTTATTCTCCAGCTTATTGATGGCCTCCCGAAAGGCAAATTTATTCCTCATCTGCTGAATGGAGTCCACATAGCTCACACAGAAGGTGTAGAGGTTCTTGCCAGCCTCCAAGACAGCGCTGTGGCTTGCCATTTGTTCAGAGTTCTTGCTGATGGCGATCCGTAGAGCCTCAGTGCTTTCCAACACCACCCCTTTAGTGATGGTGCCACTGGCAATCCTCTCCGGGGGCTGCCGGGTCTTCCGCAGCGAGACCCTGGTGGATATGAGAGGGATGAAAGCTGTAGATGATGGCTGGTCCCCGCCTGGGGCAGAGGGTACAGATGAGGAAGAGGCAGCTGGGGTTGCTGTGCTCATCAGCAGCTTTGTAGAGGACTGTGGCTTTGGTACAGAGGGGATCCCCAGCTTTTTCACACCTTCCCCTGACTGGTTTGGCTTGACAGCGTCACTGCTCACAGCATCTGCAACCTGAGTCAACTGTTTGGATTTAGGCCCAGACACCGCATCTGCTGCTGCTTCATGGCTGGGACTGTGAGAAACCTTCCCAGGCTTGCCAATGGAGGACGAAGACAGTGGAAGCGGAGGGGCCGGTTTCAGCTTCGATAACTTCCCTTTGTCCTTCCCTGCCGACTCCGAGGTCTGCTTGAACCGCCTCAGTCGTGGCTCCTCAGAGGAAGCCTTGCTGGCACCCACGAACCCAGCAGGGTTGGGTTTAGCAGCAGAACCTTGGTCCATCATCACAGTGGTACCTAAGGCACTGGATTTGACACCATCATCCTTGTGGAGCACGCTGGAGGAAGGAGGGACAGTAGGTTGCCTACGGCCAAGTTTTGGCGTCAGAGTGGGAGGGCTGGAGCCAGGGCTCGACTCTGCATCTTTGAAGACATCATCAGTGGTCTCTTCATTTTTCTTAAGCAGCCGTGGAGGAGGGGTCACTGTTCCCCTGACAGCAATGTCAGTCTTGGCCTCGTTTGCCCGCTTCCGAGGCAGGGCTGGCTTTTCACTTCTGTGTCCCCCAAAAGTGGAGGAATCAAACTGGCGTCCCGTGGACTGCAAATCCCGAGGCAGAGTCACAGATTTCCACTCTGTGTCCTTTGCTCCATGGGGCACACAGGAGGCTGAGCAGGACCTTAAGAAACGCTTGCTGGAGTTGGAACTACTCTCCTCTTCACCAGCCATGCCTCGACTGCTGCTCATCGTGCTGGACTTCTTCCGTAAGTGAGGAGATAAGAATCCAGAGTTCCCAGCAACAACCCCATTGGTGACACCAGCCCCGTTGCTTGGGCTCTGAAACTTGGGGGGATCAGCTGTGTCTGCGGGGGGTGCAATGAAAGCTCCATTGCCAGCATCCCTGCACTCCTCCTCCCCACCCGCCCTGCGGTCCGAGTGGCCGTCCATCTCTCTGAAGGAACTGCTCCGTTTCGGAGGGGTAGGGGCAGTCTTCTTCTTCTTCTTGATAAGGGCGCTGAAAAGGTTATGCTTTTTGTCTTTCGGAAGCAGCCTCTCATCTTCATTCAAACTGCTCTCCAGGGCCACCCTCTCCTTTCGTGGGAGCAAGGGAGAAATGGCAGGTTCGTGATCCAGAGGGTCTGCAAGGGAAAGAAAAGAGTCTACTGAGCGTTGCTTCAACAGCCAGAATAATCAGTTTTCTTCCAGGATCAAACCACTGCAGCACCTCAGAAAGGTGCAGGTTCTGTAAAGAGAGCCAACGTCAGACCAGGAGTAAAGCAAGCACAGCCGCGCTGAAGCCTGGACTGAACGTGGTCCCTAATCCTGCATACATTCATTTCTGAGGTGGCCTCTAAAGGACTCGGCTGCCAAATTACTTTCCCTGTAGGCTTCCAATTTAAACAGTGACATACAAACACATTTTTTTTGTAAAAACAAAAAAAACCCAAAATGTTTATGTTCAGATTCCCGCCCTCACATCTGGAGACTTGTCTAAATTTCACACTGTGAAGATGATTAATATTAAGAGGCCTTTGCTTTAGTCCCTGTGCTGTTGCTCTCTTTGGAATAGCCGACCCTCTGAATTAATAAGACATCTCTGTAACCCACCTCCATCCCCAGTCTCCTTGTTCATTTAGATTCTGATACTCCTAACCTCCTTCCTGATGTCATCCTTTGAGGGGAATGGAAATAACTTTTTCACAAGCAGAAATCAAGATGCCCTTCGACAGCTGAACAATTCAGGTCATACCACTGTGAAGCTGGCCAGCTTTGTACAATAATGGAGGGAAGTGGCAGTAACAGTCTCCTTTGGCAGCATTGCTCCAGAAGGAAATGATGGGGTCACCCTTTCTCCACTTACAAGAGGTATTTAAAAATGAATAGTGGTTTATAATAAATTTATACAGAGTCCTGAAGGTCTCTGTACTTGACTGACAGGGGGTCTCATTCCCAGGCCAGGCACTCAGATGGCATTCTAATTCAAAAGAGGAATGCCTTCAGGGCAGCATATACATTTACAGCTCAAGTAGGCAGTAAGCAGGGAGATGAAGCAGAGTCATAGGGGAAAAGGAGGATGCTTCTTAGTCACGTATTGGTGATCATCATGCTAAGGGTAGGATTTTGATTGAGGAGAGAGAATTTGAAGAAAAATAGTTGTGTACTTTGAGAAGACAGCACGCTTCCACAGGACCATATGCAGATAAACCATTCCCATACAACAAGTTATGGGGACCTGGACAACCAGAAGAGCTCTCACAGCACTTCAGGAGGCCGTGGCCTTACTTTGTCTAGTCACAGTGGAGCTGCAGAGATCCAGAGAAAACGAGCAGCTTGCACTGAGGACCGGCTTCCAGCTGCTGGACTTGCTATGGAAACACTGACAACTGAAGGGGAAACTGCAATCAAACTTTAATGTGAAATATTTTCTTTCACAATAAAGAGTTAAATGATTCCCAGCATAATGTTAAAATCTTATTATTCCTGCTGCATTTGAATCTCTCAAAGCCCTTAAGTATTTAAATGAAGTTATTTTACTTCAAAGCTTGTAATACTAGGCAATTATATTTCCTATATACGGTAAATAACCTTCCTTTCTATGTCACCGATACTTTCTTTTTCCAACATTTTACATCCCCTCTTTTTTTCCGCTTTTTGTCTAGATGTACATACATCTGCTACCGAAACACATACTACTAAGTGAATTTGACATTACACAAGAAAGTTCAGTCAAATGAATGGTTAGAGAAGGCACCCTCAACAGGAGCTGGAAAAAAAGCACTGTATTTTGTTTTACCTTATTATTTTTCATATGAACTAGATACAAGTCTGCTGTATACATTCAGCGTTTTACTAGTGGTTTTATTACCTCAGAATGCAAGTTAGTTGTTGAAGGAACTGATTGAAAGAGAGTTTAATTTCATGGAAGATTCTGTAAATACCTCTTTGTCCCTTGCTGAAATTATATTTGGTACCTGCCAAGAGTAATACTCTTCAGTGCTGCAAGCACAAACCTGGTAGGATGGAACAGTGAAGAAACCTCCCTTATGGGGCTTGCTAAACCCAAGCAATCATCCTGCTTTAAATTATGCAGTGTGGTAGTGTAAAGTGGCTTGAACACAGCAGATTATCCAGCACTCAGATGCAGTGGGAGATTCCACGGATAGCTCCTACCAGGGAATGGGAAGAGGATATGATCAGAGAGCTCCGTGCTCAGGCTCTGGTCTACAGGGAGCTGCAGGCAACAGCCATTAAGTTAAAAGAACTCCTAGGGCTTCTCTAAGCAACGGCAGGTATAGCACCAATCCCTCAGCCAGTTAAGGATTCACACTCCCAGCTGGGTGGGGGGGGGGGTGTGTGTATCTGGTCCCAAGATATAACAACCTACCTTTGCAAAAAATAATAAAAGGAGTTCTGAACCCAGGAAAGCAAACTCAGCAGCCTGTCACCCAGAAACACAATACTGGCACAGAAAGATGGCACCTGTTATTAGACACAGCTTTTCCTAGGTGAAGACCTGGAGCTGGACATGTATTTTGTTTTCCTCTGTATTTCCTGAAGGAATAATGACTTTAATTAAAACCTACCACATTCTCCCTGGCCTCGAGCATGTGTAGTCTCCAAGCCCTCGTTGGCATCTTTGCTTTCAGCAGCTCTCCTTGACGTTCGTGTTTTGGTTGGTAACTCTGGGGCCTGGAGGAAATTGCTCACTACGCTCCTCATGCCCTTCTTTCCCAGTTCCTTCTCCACCTCTGCAATGCACAGAAGAAAATCACTACAATGAACAGAAGATAAAAACTATTGTGCTGTTCAGAGTTAATAGCACAAAAGAAAAGCAAACAACACAAAGTAGAGGTTCCTTGAGGTTGTTCAGCCATTTGGTCCCTTAAAATTAGATGCATGCCCATATACAGAAAAAGCCCGCACGTAAATGCATCTCTGCTTTCTATGCCATTTATACGAGGCAGTATAACCTAGAACTGAATTTCACTGCAAAGCAGCCTATGAAAAACATGCAGAGTTAAGGATGTAGTTGGCCCTTTTCCCACCCTTGGAATTGCCTCCAAGAGGAACCCAGACCTACCATCCGATATGCTGGATTCCTGAAACATCGTCTCAAATGCCTGATGGATCTCAGCAAAGGAGGGTCTATCGGAAGGGCTCCACTGCCAGCCTGAAAAAACACCACCACTCAAAACTTCCCGCCAGCATTAGACATTCAGTACGCTACACCAGGAGGAGCTAGCTATCACAGTCCCTTTTTTATAAAATGAGTGAGATAAAATAATGACATGGAAACCTCATTTGAAGGGTGCTGGCTATCTGCAATCACCCCTGAGCCAAAGTAATGCTGGAAAAAAATGTATCACACTAAGTTCTGTACCAAAAGGCCACAGTGGAAAAGTAAGTCAGTCCCATAAGAAGCCTAACGAAGCTCCTGCTTCATCCTTAGAGCATAAGCTTTTCTTTAAATTGTCAGGAAAAAGCAGACAAAGAAAACATTGGGCTGAACAACAAATCTCTCCCCCAGGCCTGCGTGCTCCCAGTAGAGAAGCATGTTCACAGCATGTTCATCCTCTGGGGAAAGCAGTTTTAACCAAGCCCTTCTACCCAGCATTGCACCTTCACTGGACCTGGCAGGGGATTTCTCGTGCCTTGCTGTATGCGGCCAGATCCTGGCACTTTTACAGCACCTCTGCAGAGCTAGAAAGCAGTGTTTGCAGGGCTAAGGAATACTTACATGCTCTCATGAGCTCATAAACTTTCTCAGGACAGCCTTCGGGGCGCTCCATACGGTAGTCTTTCTCCAACAGCTCATAGACTTGAGACAGGTCAATCCCAGGGTAAGGGGACATGCCATAGGTCGCAATTTCCCACAGCAGAACGCCAAAGGCTGCAGTGGAGGAAAAAAGTGGGGGTGGGGGAATCAGTAAGTTTTGTTTTCATCTTAAATTCGAGAGGATGTTTAGTGGGAGTGGTCACTAAACAGTGCTGCACACTTAAACCAGTTCTGGGTGGCTCAGATCCCATGCTCAGCAGCAGCTTAAATGTTAAAGAAGCATAACAAACCTCTTCGTCAGCACAGACAAGTCTCCTGCGATATGACAGGGTAGAATTAGACTAATTTTCAATGTATCAGTTGTCTCAAACCTGAACGCCTTGAGATCCTTCAAGTCCTATTAAAGGCACAATTAAGAGACTTCACAGTGGATTAGCTGAAACCATTTCACTGCTGCACTGCAGTCTCTCCCTCAATTTGACAACTCCTCTCATCTGCAACCTCTCCCTAGAGGACTCACATATTTTAATAGCTCAGTGTTTTTGGGGTGCCCTTGTTTAGCTGCATCACGGTCTAGAGGGGAAACCTGGGAGGCAGAGGTGAGAGGAAAGTTTCAGCAGCTGTGACCAACAAGACAGGGCAAAGGCAAGACATTTTGGTCACAGGGAAAGCTGAACAGGAAAAGGGAGAGCACAAAAAATGTCTTGAAACAGGCAGGGCATTCAAGTCCCAGAAGCCGGTGGGGATGCAGGTCAGCACCAGGGTCAGGCAGCTAACCCAGGAGTCGGGCACACAGAATAGACTCAACACCAGTTCAACAACCTGCATGTAATTAGTTCAGTCACCCTATTCTGTTCTTAACCTGAAGAGAAAGCAATTACAATTCTGCATAAGTAAGGAAATCACATCACATTACATGGTAACACCACCAAGGGCAATTTACGTTAGACATTTCTGTGCACAATTTTCTTTGATTGCTGTCTTGAGGCAGTGAGGTGAAAGTGTCTAAACTCTGGCATGCCCAGCAGCAGCCGTGGCCTCCGGGGACGGCTGGCTTGCTCTAATCAGATCCTAAAGTCCACTGCCCCAACTCTCACAACGCAAGGTTACGCTAACCCTAATTAAAGATACCAAATACTCCTTTTGGATCTTTCCTCCCCAAGTACTCTACTATTTAAATGCAACAGGGATCCTGCAGCCACCACAGCGACACAGCCGCATCCTTGAGACTGTGGCAGATACCCGGCAGCAGCCAACACTACCATGTGCAAGTCCAAAGCAGAAGAAACACCTTGGTCAGCAATCACATACTCCTTGGGAGGCTGTTTTGGGTTTTCCTCTCACATCTATAAAAAATTTTGCATCTACTTAAAAATTTCTTCAAAATAAAGCCCTTCTCTGCACAGCTTCCCCAGAACTCCAGAAAACTTCATCACTGCTTCACTACTATCTGTTGGTTTATATATAGAAGATGGTCAGGATAACATATTCCAAGTGCCTTTGGGACCACATCCCACAAACTTCTATCTCATGTCACTGGGCACTTTTGAGAATTTGACCAACAGCTATGGCAGAGATATAAAACCCAAAGAAAGGCTGATAAAAAGTACAATGAGATTTTCTGTGGTCAGATTGGATAGAATGTAGCTCCACTTAGCTAAGCTTACTCTTATCACCAGCACCTCAGGGCTCTTCAGTAACCATTTGTCATCAAATTTTCCCTATTTCTCCTCATCTCATTCCAAAGATTATTCTTTTAAAATGCAGAAAGATGAGCTTGGAGCTATCACTAGACAGATATACACATAATTTTTTTTTTTAACATAAAGCGAACCAGATTCTCACTTTCCTCTTTCAAGTAGTTAGAAGTCTCCTGGCTCTATAACAATATATCGCTTCATAGTCCTGTGCCAGAACTCTACCAAGGCAGTAGGATCGGTGCCCTCCAGCCCCATTTCATACATTTCTATAAACACTACAGTATCCTTTATTTTCATACTTGCCAACGATTCAAACATATAAAGTCAGGTCGGCATCCTCAGTGCTCCACTCAAAGACTGACTTAGCAGAGATTAGTTCCTGCACTCTGACAAGCTCATAGAACAACATGGCTCAAACCAGGGAATGCGCTCCTTCCTGAAATGTTTCACAATGTCCTCATTTCACAGCTCTGGAAAAGACGACTATAATCTCCATTAATTTGTACATGCAAATTCTTACCCCAGACGTCAGATTTAATGGAGAACTTGTTGTAGGCCAGGCTTTCTGGTGCAGTCCACTTGATGGGGAATTTTGCTCCGGCGTGGGCAGTGTATGTGTCACCTGTCATCAGCCTGCTCAGGCCAAAGTCTGCCACCTTCACCAAGTGGTTCTCCCCTACAAGGCAGTTTCTGGCAGCAAGGTCCCTAAAAAAAAAGAACAAAAATAAGCAATGAGAAGTCTTTACCATCTCACTTGTAGCGATAGCAAGGAATCCTGCTGTTCCCGAAGAAACCTGGGCCTGCATGTGATTATTTTGATTGGGGTATTACATAGAAATTATGTAGTTATACACATACATGTAAGAAGGAAAGTTATTTTCCATTCCGGCTTTGTAAGACTGTCATCCAAACTTTTTTTTTTTAATTTGAAGTGAAGGCTTCAAGAAGCCCCCTCACTTTCAATAAAAGCTGCCACCCTCAGGATAAAAATAATTTAAAGAAATGTCAGTGCTCAAGTTATCAATAGCTGAGGATGAACACTGAATAAACGAAGTCTCAATGCCTCACTTCTTGCCCACCTCTCTAGCACTTCGGTCACCCCAGCCAACACCAGTCGCTTTCCAGAACATCTTTTCCAGCCCTTGCTCAAGCAGCAGGTTTAGCTCCCAGCTATGCTCTTCTTCCTCCCAAGTGTACCGCATTTTACAACACAACTTTCTCATACCATGTTTTGGCCTTTTCAAACCTTTTGTAGCCTCTGCTATCAGTACTTAGATTTTTAAATGACTGGGCAATAAGCAAACTAAGCTTTTCCTCCACGTTTTTTCACCTGCCTCCACCCTGGCAGGTGACAGATGTGCATGTTGCATTTGCCACTTCCCTGGCTCGTACATGCTGTTAGTGCCCTCAGAAATGCTTCATGAGTACGAAAACGTAAAGCACAGGAGTACACTTCTCCTAATATTAGATTTCATTAAAAACACTTTTCCAGATTATGTCACATTGAACTAAAAAATGATTCTACCAGAAAGCTTGAGTGAGATAGACACTGCTGTTTCCTTTGCTTGTTCTGCTCAATCAGAATAAATTTTAAAAAAGTACGTTTTACTAGATGCCCATTAAATTTTCACAGTGTTTTTGAATATACCTTCTTATCAATGCTGATTACTACAATGTGTGTCTAAATAAAAGCTCCTCTTCATAATCAAATTCCTCCTCCTTCCCGATTCATTAAATGAGGTCACAGAGCAGCATTTGAGTCCATGGATGTGAATTGTGACAACACTCTTAAAATAATTGGGTAGGTGGGAATGGGGGTGGCTGATAAGGAAAAATGCTACTATTTATTTTAGATAAATGGGTCATCAGAAATAAGAGGAAATGAAATGAACGGGAGAGCAGACAAATGGGATTCACACAAAGCAGTTTTTAAAGTTCACTTCCTACAGGCTGAAGGGATGAAATACTTTCAACAGAGCAAATCAAAGGCTGGAAATTTTAATTTGCAGCATCACCGTTCACTTTATTGATTGACAGAAGCATTTAAACAGGCCTTTCAGGCAGCAAAGGCAATGCATGACTTAGAGGAGCACCTAGAACTTTACACACAATCTTCATATTTGTCTCTATGAAAAAACATGTGCTAATTTCATATTCCAGTTAATTGGGCAGGAAAGGTCACGCTATGGCACAGAGAGCATCTTGTATATAGCTCAGCAACTCTTAAACCTTCACGCAGGATGTGTCATTATATTGCTAGGAGGCCATTTCTACAGATGAAGAATGCAAAGCTCTAGCCATAATTGCAGCACACTTAAAGGTCAGAGTCTCTGAGACGTTTAAGACTGCAGAGATGCTTATTAAAGTGAATACGCAATCTGGACAGTAGTGGGAAACAGTCCCACAGAGGACAGGAAAAAAACAAAAGTGAAACAAACAAGAAAGAATGTGGGATAAGAAGGCACTAAGAACGTGGCTTTGCTGTGAGCACCTGCACACATCCAGCAACATCAGCCGCAGCAGTTTTTAATGGCTGTTAGAATCAAGGAAGAGCAATAGCTTATCTAGTCCATAAAGAACTCGTTATTTTGCGAAGCATTTACATTTAAGGCCCTTGTCCAAAATATAACAGTACTGATATGTCTTTCAGCTGCATCTACTTCAACAGTAAGAGAAAAACACCGAGAGAAAAACAATTAGAAGACCATCCTACAGACAGGTTCATGTACTGTATCACAATACAATGCACTAGTGTGTTAAATATAGGACACCAACCACACCTGAGTCAATGCCGTGATGATCTGAAAGGCAGGAAAATAAATCAAGGGGTGTTTTGTGCTCGAGATTCAGAGGGGCTCACTGTCCTTCCTACCTGTGAATGAAGTTTTTCTTCTCCAGGTACTCCATGGCTGAGGAGATCTGCGTTGCCATGTACAGTAGCACCACAGCATTCACCTCCTGCCGGTTACACTCGCGCAGATAATCCAGCAGGTTCCCGTATGTCATGAACTCCGTAATGATGTAAAAAGGAGGCTCCCGTGTGCACACCCCTGGGGACCAACATAAAGTTTACAATGAATGTTTGAGAATATCAGTAATCTTCAGGTTTTGTCCTCTAGGGCAATTGACACCTCTAGAAGATAGAAACATGCGGCTCACAGAAAGAATGAGTTCTGCTTGGAATTGGTTAATAGAGGGTTTTAATTCCCTGCTGCAGGCTCTGGCAACTTAAACGTTAGGGAGACAAGATCATTAAAAATCATGTATTAGTGGTACAAATTGTGAATTTTGCCAGACAATAAGTGTCTGTATTTAAAGCCTTGGTATGGTAAGCAGCTTATCTGCTCCTTAACATCCATATCACTGCACAAGGGTTTAGTTCAAATCCCTCTGCTTGGTATTTATCACTTACCTAATAATTGCACCAAGTTCGGATGCTTGATCTCCTTCATTACTGCGGCTTCTTTCAAGAACTCTTCCACCTCCATGGTATCCTCCTGCAGAACAATGGTAAAGCTTTGGCAAGGACAGCATGCACAAAGGAGGAACAGCTTTTTATATGAGGACACAAAAAGAACTGCAAACTGACAACATAAGCCACAGTTCTTTCAAGGTAATTTTTCCCCGTAGCCACATCACAATGCCAGGGAGTTAGGAATGTTGGATTTTTGGAGGATTTTAAAAAAATATATTTTTATCATTCTTATTCTAACGGAGCTTTTTGGGGCAAGAAAATCCATATCCCTTTTGTGAAGGGCCTCTCACAGGACCACTCAAGAACTGAAAGGGAAAAATATGCTTGTTCCTAACAGAAAAAAAGATAACATGAAATAAAAAGTACAGAAAAGAAACAAGAATGAACATAAAAGGAAGGATATGCCACAATCAAATGCTTGAGAAGCTGCTGAAACGTGGGCCCCCAGTTTTACTGGGTAGGAGTAAGAAATCCCCCCCTTCAGACAGGGAGGCACGACCGATGACAGCCACTCCATAATTGAAAGCCCGAGGTTTCACAGATTTCATTTCTGGCATTTAGATCCTGACCCATGACGTAATCATTCTGGGCAGACGTGTCACTACCTATTTGTTGAACGCCATAAAGTTGCTTGGAACAACACAAAACCGAGGAAGATATAATCTTGCTCAAAAGACATATTTTCTGAAGCAAATATGCCCCAAATGGCCAGAAGGTCATTTCAAAGTGGTGCAAAAACACAGATCTATTCCTAAAGCAACGTTGCTTTCTATACCCATATTTTTTTCATTGGTGGATTAATGTTGACAGGCTACATGGACGAAGTGTTTTAAGGAAGGATTGGAAAGGATTTAATGCTGCTGGTGAGAATGATAACAGTGAGCTGCCGCTGTAAGATCCAGCCAGCTCTCTGCTTTGCAGTTAGCAATGAGAACCTTTTTCAAAGTTTCATTCAATCATTTACTGTTCGTTGCCCATTAGCTTGATTGGCAGCTGTGATTTGCTGAACACACTCCGTCAAAACTAATAGCCCAAAGGTCCTTGTGAGCAGAACCTTAAACTGTTTTCTTTGGCAAAGAAAACTGGGTTAATAATCCAGGTTGCAAAATACCCTAAATATGCATTTATCTTATGCATGCTATACAAACTCTGAAAGGTTGCTCCTCTGCATCGCTGTTCCACTGTTTTAAATCTCTTACCTCTCAGTGACCAAATTAATAGGAAGGACATATACAGAGAACTACTGTAACAATGATTTCTCTGAAAATCTGGTCTCATGCAAAGGACTTCCGTCTTCCACTGTACAAAACCATGGAAGAAATAAAACAGTTTTGGCTACACAACATCTTCCTAGCAGAGCACAGGACCATGTCATGGAAGGAAGGGACACAGGGTTGCATATTGCCTAATTTAAAACACAGGCTTCTCGGGGCGGGGGGGGGCGGGAATTAAAAGGAAGAGGCAGTCCTAACGGATGCAGACTCGAGGTGTGCAGTAAGAAATGTGCTGAGATGACCAGCTCATAACAGTTCAGCCACTAAATGGCCCTCATGGGGAACAAACTTTGGCCAGTCACAGCAGGCTGTATTCGGTCCAACGCTAAGCAGGTCACAAAGCTCCACTCCCAGTTACTGCAGCCACTGCCTACCTCATGCCCCTTTCCATCAACATCAGGTGTAAAAACTCAGATTCAGAGTGTGTCCTGTTATGACAACAGACCCTTATAAACACTGATGTGTCCTGTGCAACTCACTGAGCTTCCATGGATACATTATAATGGGAAACATCTAAGCACCAAAACACTGTCTAGCACTTCCCAGTTAAATGCAACTGAGGAACAGTGTGTGCTGCTTTAACTGCCTTCTTGCATGACCTAGTGTTTCACACCAGCTATGAGCTACATTTAGACACCTGATAGAAAACTGAATAACAAATGGGTGTTCGTAAGCATCGCTGTTCAAAAAGAAGTTGGAACGAATTTTTTTTTCTCTTTTAGTTTTCCCTCCCCTTCATCTTTCTTATAAAGATATCTGGAGTAGATGGGGAAGGAACAAGAAGAGCCATATAAAGTTTTGAAAAATATTCTCTCAGAGGAAAATAAAGTGAGTCATTTGAACATTTGTGCAGAAGCTGCGGAGGGCTTGTTTTCCCCAGTAGAACTGG
The DNA here is from genome assembly GCA_031468815.1 of Morus bassanus. Lineage (NCBI taxonomy): Eukaryota > Metazoa > Chordata > Aves > Suliformes > Sulidae > Morus > Morus bassanus. The sequence continues at coordinate 6,144,311 of CM062586.1, forward strand.
GATGTAAATGTGATTTAAAAATGTTTCCCAAAACTTTGAAGAAAGCTATAATCCCACCTGTCAGGCAGTAGACTGATGGATTTAAGGAAGGTGGATTATAAATTTGCTTTTAAGGATGGTTTTAGCGTGCATAATTGCAGGTTGAAGTGTTTCTCAACTCTCCTCTTGGTTATTCTTACATTCCCCAGTGGAACATGCTGCTCCAAACTACATTATGAACCACTTTTAGTCATGTTTCATTAAATATTTATTTGATGTATTTGAAACATCCGTCGTTTGTATTAAGGTTTCCCCTTATGCACAAACAGTTTTTATGGCATAACACAAAATTTGCCTTTGTTGATGGGTTTTAGAGAGAAGAGAATGAAAGCAACAACTACAGTTCAGAGCAAAATGAGAAGTCTGAAGACATCAGGTATCCTCACACTGCAACCAGAAGCAGGAAAGGAGATGTTACAGCAATGTTCCAGGAAAGACCTGGTCTCTCCCCTTCACTATAAACAGGCGTTTTGTTCAACCTGGTCACATCCCAGCTCTACCTCCATTGCAATGCCCCTGAGTAAGCCCTGTGGTCCCCAGCACACTGGATCCGAGCAGGGATAACACTAGGTGTCACTCGCTCCCTGTGCAAGCAGGCACTTGGACTCTCCTCCGCCGGGGAGCAGCAACAGGAATCTCCAGAGTACAAAAAAGGCCAAAATGAAAATACTTTCTGCAACCATAGCAACTCAGAAATACTGAGGTAGCTGCTGCTCAGAGCGTAAGGAAGAAATATTTTCCCCAAATCAAGGAAACGTTCTTCCCCTGACACTAAGGCATCTACACAGTTCTCTCCACTTCAAAATTTCCATTGCAAAAAACAAAAAGAAACAAACCAAAACCCCCATTCTGTTTGTTTCTGCAAGACCAAACCAATTGGAGGAGAGAGAACATGGTGTCAAGTTAGCATAAACTCTTATTAAGCAATCAAATGCAATGTGTGTGGATGCTGCCAGAAGATCTCAAGACATTTTTATAAACATAAATGAATTAAGCAATGACCTTATGAACTCACAGAGCATTATTTGCATTTCAAGAGACAAGGAAACCAAGACACAGAAATCAGGGGGCAGAGCCAGAAACAGAACTGATTATCCAGTTCCTCATTAAAGCCACTTACGAATTTTAATATATTTTAGCTTGGATACCTTTTTTCCTCCTCTTGTTTATTTTGATAAGAAGCAGCTGTGAACAATTGCTTAAGACTTCCAGGTACTCAGGGAGCTTGTGTTTTGGGAAAGATGCCACATAAGACAGAAAATCAAAACATGTAAAGCCTCCCTGAAGCACAGCCTTTGAATTTTATGTTGCCTGACTCACAATCCACAATTTTCCTTAATACACCAGCTTGCATTAGTGTGTTCATCCACAAACAGCTCACCTTTGCCACACCCTGAATGCAAGACATCACGACACTATTTACATTTCTAAGGTTTCATCCATTCTGAAGTAAAAATTACGCCGTTATCGTCCTCTTTTGTTTAGTTACAAGCGTTTCAGGTATCACATAAAACCGTAATAGGATTAAGCTCTTTCAAAAATACTCTATTCCAAGCCTACAGCACAGAAAGGAAGGGCCGTCACCGACCCAAACTGTCTAACTATGGCTGAGGGCAGGCAGCCTGCCAGAACTCGGTTCCTGCTGAGAGGAGATGAAAGGGAATGCTCAGAGACTCGAGTCCTACCTTTAGAGTCTTCACAGCCACTGTAAGGTTGTACTTCTTCCAGACTCCTTCATATACCTCTCCATACTGCCCTCCACCAAGCTTGTGCTTCATCGTGATGTCAGTTCGCTCTATCTCCCATTTGTCGTAGTTCGGAGACACGCCATAGATAGTGGGCTTATTGCGTTTGGGCGCCGGGTAGTGCAAAGTGGTGATGAGCCCATCTGCGACAGTTGAATGATGATGGACCAACTCTGCTAAGGTGTTGAAGCGGCTCTCTGAAGAGACATACAGCTAGGAACCAAAGAGAAAGAGAAAGCTCATTCACATAACGCAGATCGGAGCATTCATACGTAGAAACTACATTATAAAATTGTGAACGTGTTGCATTGCTTCTACTCGAGCTGCAGTACCATGAGCTCCACAAGCTCTGTAACTAGCTCTCAAAGCTGAGAACAATCGATGCTTGCATGGGAAATGCATGGATTCAGGAGAAAATACATGCACTTCGCTGAAACAATATGGAAGGAATGACTGCAAATAGCATTAGATTGGCATGCTGTTGCTTGAAATGTCTTTTTTCAAAAGGCCAGTCAGTAAAGATTGTGGGACATTTCCCGAGAGTAAGGGGTTGTCAACCTTGGTGTCTTGATTCCATTATTACTATCTGGGTATGACACTTTCACCTGCCTAAATTCTCTTTGAAGTGTCAGTAGCAAACCAGTGGCTTGCCTGCTTTTGGCCTAAGCTTCTGCGCAGTATTTTGCATGAAGTTGGACAGCCGGTCCACTCCATTCTTGTGATGGGCATTGATCAATAACACAGAAGTAAAATCATTACCACTGAATGAGAACCTGCTGTGAGGCATGATTACCCATATTTGTTACCTTTTTAACATTTATACAGGAGATCCATTTTAAGCCTAAAAGCCTACTAAAGATAACAGACAAGTGACTCCCTACCACCAGAGCTTTGTATTTCCTCTTTTCACACTCATGCCCAGTCTTCTGCTAGGCAAGGCAACAAAAGCTAGAAATTCAGTTTTAAAAAAAGTGATGCTGATAACACCTGAAGAAAGGGAGAAATCTTTGTATCAAAGTGCAACAGCCTATGCTGGATGAAGCACACAGAAGATAAAAGAGCTCCGTTTCTCACAAAAGACCAAGGGACAACCTCGCAGGAAGAGCAGCACAGTGTTAGCCTCCTAGATTTCTGTCCAGTCTGCATACTGTGAAATGAGTGCGATGCACTGGTCCTACTGTGCACATTACATGCCCATAGCCATGATCAAACTTCCCAAATGCTTCTGACTTGCTGGATATGCACATAACAGTTTGTGCATGTGCAGTGGCCATCCGTCTGGCATTCCGGGAGGCCAGGAAGTTGACAGGGCTGCCAGGCATCCAAAAATTCCAGACTTAGGGTCAAATTCTGTTTCTTCCACCTAGAGAGAAGGTTTGGATGGAAAAAGAAAACGCATCTGTGAA